>JASDDO010000022.1:589525045-590775045 GCA_030015575.1 Agapanthus africanus
TACAATATAATTTCAGTTTTGCAATTAAACTTGGGGGTAGCCGTTTTAATCTTTAACGATCACATTATGCAGCGAAATTCATACTCTAAGTTCACAGCTATACGGGCCAACCAATACCGTTTAGTTCCGTCAAATTAGGGAAAGATTTCCTTTGGGAACACACGTCGAACAGGTTAAGGCACATAATTAGTTAAACTTGTACTTTAATAATCTATGCATTTAACGATTATAACTTAAGTAACATAGCATGTAAGCAAGTAAAAACTTGCCTGGAGGCGTTTTGGCGATGCACGACAGTGAAGGCGGTGGTGTCACGCTTGGGCATGGAGTAGCAACAATACGACGAGCCTCGGCTGGGCTTGGCTCGAGCTTGGTGACGGGTTGTTGCGAGCTCAGGCGATGGGTGAGACGAGGCAGATGTGCTCGTACTGCAGAGAGAGTGAGGGGAACACAGAGAGAGAACTGCAGAGGGAGAGAGAGAGACAGAGGTTTGAGAAATTGAGAGAAAGAGAGTGAGAAAGAGGGAACTGAGTGAGTGTAGTAGAGGGATTGAGAGAGAGTTAGAGATAGAGAGAATTAGAGAGCAGGGAGTGAGAAAGAATTAGAGGAGAGAGAGAAAGAGAGGGAGAGAGGGTGCACAGAGGGAGAGGGAGAGAGACAGAGGAATGAGATAGAGAGAGAGAACTGAAAGGGAGAGAGAGAGAAAGGCAGTGAGAGAGAGGGGGAAAGCACAGAGAGAACGAGAGAGAGAGAGGGTGATGCAGGGAGGTTGAGAGAGGAGGAGAGAAGACTGTGAGGGGGGGAGAGAGATGAAGTAGGCGACGGCGGCGATGATGATGACGACGACGACGACAACGATGGTGCGGGGGGGGGGCTCGGTGTTCAGTGGTGAAGTGGTGAGCGAGAGAAGATGAATGGGGTCGAAGGGGTAGGTGACGGGATTGGTACAGGGGCTCGGGCTCGAGCTTGGGTGCAGGGGAAGAAGAAAGAGGAAGGAGCTCGGGGGTGATGGGTGTCGGGGAAAATGGAGGGAGGAGGAGAAGGAGATGGGGGTGTGAATGCGATCGGTGAGATGAGGGTCGTGCGTTGAGTGGGCCACGAGGGTGGAACGTGGGGTAACGCTCGCGAGCGCGAGGGCGACGGCGGAGGCAAGGAGTGCGGATCGCGAGCGGGAGATAGGGAAGTTACCGTTGGGGTGAAGGAGATGAACAGTGGTCGGGTCGGGTTCGAGACGTGGGCACGGAGGCGAGCTGGGCTGGGGAGAAGCGGGTCGGGCCAAGAGATTTAGACTGAAAAATAAAAAGAATTTAAATAGAAGAGTTAAAGAAGGGAGTTGGGCCGGCAAAGAATTGGGCCGTTGGTTGAAAGGGCCGGGGAGACTTGGGCTGCAGAAAAATATAAAAAGGATTTAATTAGGTAAGAGAAAAGAATGGGCCGGCCGAAAAGGCTGGAAAGAGGATAAGAAAATAATCAGAAAAATAGGAATGGGCCGAGAAAAATAGGACAGGGAAATTAATTTGAAGAAACGGCTGCTGGGAAAACTTTTTATAAGGGAAATATTAAGAGAATTTTAATGGGCTGAGAGAATTAAAGTTTGGGTCGTGGGATTTAATAAAAAAGAAATTTGATGTGCAAGGATGGGGCTGCTAAGAGGGCTAAGGAAATAGGGGAGAAATAATTGGTGTAAATAGATGTGAGCTGGGGATAAGGAAAAGTATATATATATATATATATATATATATAATAGGGTTTGGGTTTTCAAAAGAAGTTTTAAAATAAATAAACTAATAATTAATTATAAATAACAATGAAATCTCATAAGTTAACGAGAAACTCAAATATTGGTATAAGGAGGGCCGGGTGTTACAAAGATTGATAAATTGTTGTTCCATTTCGATCCTGGCCGATTTAGGGAAGAATTTCTCAAGAAAAGCCGTAGAGAAATCAGTCCATGTAATCGGTTTCTCCAACCTGTTCTCTTCTGCGAGCCACCAAATTCTAGCAATATCCTGCAGTTGAATCTTGACTATATCCACTTTGTCCTCTTCAGGAACCCGGGCGGCTGGCAGCAAATTCCCCATGTCGACAACCCACTGCTCGGCATCCAGTGGTCTGCCTGCGCCAGTGAAAACTGCCGGCTGTAGTCTCCTGAAATTGGCGACGCTGCCCGGGCGTCTACCTTAACGAACCTCAGCCACCTTGTTTAGGGCCGCAGTAGCGGTCTGCTGAGAAGCAAGTAAGCCCCCCTGTAGCAATTCGATCTGCTGCTATTGACTCTCCAGCATGCCACGTATAACTCCAAGTAGTGCAGTATTGTTGTCACGTCTCCCATATACTCGCAAATTTTCTTCGGCCATGATTCTGAGGTCAAAACGAACGACGAGATTTAGCAACGAAAACGAGGTTTAAATTCAAAATATTAAAACTGAGTGAAACAAAGAGATAAGGAAATAATCAATTCAAAGAATACAGATCAAGTGTAGGACTCTAAGTTATTCATACAGAATACCGCATTGTATCCATGCCGCGGTACATGGGCACAATATCGTAATTCTATGTAAGTCGCCCGAATCCTACGGTCAGAGTCAACGGAATCTGCAGCATGACATACTGGGGAAAACTTAGACATGCGTTTCTAACCTAAAAGGTCGGTAGAACCAAGACTAACTTTGAAGTCAGCCTGGCTCTGATACCAACAAAACCTTGTCACGCCCCGCTTCCCAAAAGTGTGGAATACGGGAAACGACGAAGGCCAGCCGTGCTACCTACGGTAAAGAAAAGTCCTACCATAGTCACATAAGGCTGTCTAGATTAACCTGTCAAAAATAAAATCCAAAACCAAAAGAAATAATACTGATAATCATGCTGCAATGAAACCACAAGAAATCCTAAAATGGGTCCACTAGATAATTGATGCAATTAAAGATCCAAAAACAAAAGATTCGGAATAAAATAAGATCCGAAAGAGATACAAAAGTCCTAATGTCCCATAAGGGCGCACATGCTAAGAGTTAAAAGTAAAGGAAAATAACCTACGATTATTGATCTCCAGCAAAGTCCTAGTAGCCGCTCTATTCCTGCTCAGCCTGTAGATCTGTCTCTAAACCTGAGATGGCAAATCTCAGGGATGTCAGAACATCCCAACAAGTACTCAACGTATAAAGCGTGTGTAACATAATAACAAGAATATATAAAAGTGAAGCCCTGTGCGCAAGAAAGCATGTATATAATTAATTAAATGCACTAATACTATGAAACATAAGTAAGGGATCAGGTCATAACTTAACTGGACACTAAAAGGTGAACTATCCTATCGTAAGCTTGAGTGTGTGCGTCAACCTCTGCAGAAGTATTCCTAACCCAAGAGTGGTGTCCCAAGGGCTAGGAAACACGGGCCCAACTGTGGAATGAACAAGAGACCGCTATAGCCCGGTACGAGCTGTAAACATGTGACCGCTATAGCCCGGTACGAGCTGTAATCATGTGACCGCTATAGCCCGGTACGAGCTGTAATCATGTGACCGCTATAGCCCGGTACGAGCTGCCGGCATGGGACTCCTGAGATCCTGTTGTACAACGCATACTCAAACTACCCCAACACCCACGTATGTATAGTTGCTATGGTAGATATTAAAATCACTAATTAAGAATGCTGAAAAGACAGGAACTTGCAGTATGGTAATTGTATGGAAATAAAACTGGTGAATAGTGGTGTCATGGCATGTAGTCCAGCACTCTAATTAATGATTTCACTTAAGAAAATGAATAATAAAGGTCACGAGTAAGCATGTCAAATCAAGGTGTTCTATACATGTAATCAACATGAGTCTCGAATGTGTATAAAGCATGTAAAAGGATTCATGTGCATAATATTCATGTCATAGCATTACATAACGAAAAGCAAGCAGCAGTCAGCATTATATATTAGCAAGTGTTACGATAAGGACAGATGATAAAACTGTGAAAGAAACATCTTTCCTCTAATATCCAAACTTGTACAGGTTAAGAACTAATTTAGATAATCGCCGATGTTGCATCGACAAAATGAAAAGAGCAAGAGTACTTGCCTGAGGATGGCGATCACGGAAAAAGATGTACAAAAATACAGGCACGATCTCAGCTAAGGTGCGACTTGGGATTTGAGTTATACGATCCGCCTAGATAAATTTCATCGATTAAACCGTAAATGTCTACAAAAATATTGTCACATAACCAAACACAGTTACATCAATTTTAGGGTTTTGATACTAATTTTCCCTCTTTCAATTGTTCACTGATTTCCTACAATTTTATTTATTTATTTATTTATTTTTCTCTTCTTTTTTCCAGAACAGAACATGGATCAAAGAGTGCTTACAGGGAGGAAATCGTGGCAGTAGCGATTGCTAGGGTCCAGATCTGACGATGGAAGAACAGGGATGATGTTGCTGCAGGGAGTTGTGGAGATCTGGGTGATGGGAGCAGCGACGAGGGAAGACGAGGGCTGCGGCGACGTCGAATGCTCTGTGCAGGTCGCTGGAGGTCGTGGAGGAGTCGGAGATAGCTGTGCGAAGGGATGTTGGCTGCGGTGGTAGGACGAGATGAGAAGATCGGGGTTGTGGCCGCGCGAGGGATGGAGGCGGCGTCGACGGGAGGAGGACGAGAGCGAGGGCGAAGGCGAAGGAGGGAGGAGAGGGTCGCGGCGTTGATGGAGGCGAGAGGAGGGGTCGGGATCTGCGGCGGCGGCGGCGACGACTAGGGTTAGGGTTTTCGTGGGTGAGGGACGAGAGCAGCGGGGGAAAGAGAGAGATATGCGGGTATGAGAGAGGGAGAGAGATTATCTTGTGTATATATAAAATATATTTATAAATATATTATAAGGATACATATCTTTAATTGGTTGCATTTAGAGATTCGGTGCAGATTTTCTCGTTCTCATTTTAACAGTAAACAGATACGAAAGTATATTATTTTGCTGTCGCTAAGAAGATATTATTTATATAATATAAAAACTGAATATTTTCCATATCAAAATTGTTTACAGAGAAAAATCTAAATTAAATATTTTAGAGGCCAAATAAAAATTCAAAAATTTGGGGAAAGAATCTTGATAAACTTTTGATTTATTGCATTCAAATAGGGTTATTACAGGTTCGTTGGGCATAGGCTTCGTCGTGGGGAGCATGGATCTAGCGGGCGAGGACGAGGAAGGAGGGAAAAGAGCGAGAGGAGAGAGAAATAGGAGAGAGAGAGAGACCCGGTGAGATTTGGGATTGAGTTTGGGTGTGGGGAGCTTGGGCCTGGCCAAGCCCAAGGGAAAAGAGAGAAGGGAGATAGGGGTTGGCCTGGGTGTTTGGGTTGGGTTAGGTTTAGGAAAAAATAGTTATATATTAGGTTAATAGGAAATAGAAGAGGAAAATATGAGAAAGTTTTATTAAAATACGGAAAAATTACAATGGAGACTGGGTATTACACATATTCTATTAATAAAACGTGCATCGCATGTGCAAAACGCTAGTGTGTGTATTTGAAAATAACGGTGTTATACCCTAACTTCATTAATGAGATATAATGAAACAAAATCCGAAATACAATCCCATAACAACTCCATCACAAACCAAGCATTATACAACCCAAACACCTGTCCAAGGAAAAACAAAAATGAGTGATACAGTAAAGTACTCCAAGCGGTCAACGAACTCCTACTCAAGTTCAAGCACCCTGTGCAGAATGCCCCGCCCCCGCCCCCCCCCCCCCCCCCCCCCCAAGACAACGGCCCAACAATGACATGTGCCTGAACTCTGTTTCAGACAAAAGCTCCACAATGCACAATAGAGGCAGTCAGGCCATGAAATGTAGGTCCAATATATTACTTGATCGATACAGACATAAAACAATGCCCAATGGACATTTTTAGCTTTGAAAACGAGTTTCGTCTGCAAAATGAACCATGCGGCTCAATTATATGCGCCACAAGGGAACATACTGCATATTTGGGCGCATATGCTTGCATAAAATGCATTTTAGTACAGTGGATTTACGTATTTTTACTTTACAAATATAATGATTGTAGTTTGACTCGTTGCACGGGAATAAAACATAACCTCATCATGTTTCTCATAAGCCATTCAAATTGGAAGCACTTGAGAATGAAGAATACCAAAGACATCATGACAGTTGATAGGGACCTTACTTACTATGCATATGTTTTTAATTTGGGTTGTTTTGATATAGGCCCCCTAAAATATTGTTAATTTGAAAAACACCTCCTAAAACTTTGTATTTTAATATACCACCTAAAACTCTTAATTAAACTAAATCGGCCCATGTGCTTAATTATCATTCTTAACACCATTAGAAATCTCGGTTAAGAAGCTAACATGGCAACTTTGTCTTTTTAATAACTTTTATTTGCATTGGAAAGAGAGAAAGAGAGAGATTATCAAGTAATATTGATGGTAGATAAGACTTTTTATCCCCTAATCCATCATATTGGCTCTAATCTAATCATTAATACTAATTAACTTAAGAAAAGGAGTGTTTTTAGTTAACGTAGAGGTTTTCAGTGGAGTACTTAAAAATATAAAGTTTTTGAGGGTGTTTTGCAAAGTACCAATGTTTTAGGGGGCTTATATAAAAAAAAACCTTTTTATTTATACATTTTTTCATACTTTCTATACTTCGTAAATTCATCAATAGCACTTTACATGATTTTATACATAAAGCAGTAGCATTTCAAGTCTGGATGTTGATTACTTATATTGTTATAATCAACTATATGTTTATAGTTGTAGTAATTAGAAGCATCTGGATAATATTACTTTTTATGTCGCTTTTAGCCCTAAAGATTATTCTTCCTTGTTTAACCAATAGATGTGTCTATAGAATCAATGCCCTCTTACAGATTCTAAATTATTGGTTCCATAGGTGTTTTAATTAATTTGTTCGATTATAGATGTAGATTGTTTAAAAAAAATTATTGTAAGGTTTGTGTTTGTTTCCAACACAGGAGCGTGGACATTAACATAAACCTCTTTTGCTAGTCGAGATGAATATGAATGCTCGACATTTCTCTTAAACTAACAGCAAATTTTTATATAAATCGGTGAGCAGTTTTATCTTAAATTTAGTCCTCATACCATTTTCTCCGATTTATAGATGATTTGATCATGGATCCTCATAATTTCGAGTGGATGAGGGAAGCAAATTGTCCAATTGTAAGTTCCCATTGTCGTTCTTTCATTCACCAAAAAGTGAAATAACTTGACCCTGTTATAGATATTGAAATATATATAACACATAGTTCTATTTAAAGATATCTCTTCATATTCTTATTCCGCCATTGTTTACGACCTGTTGGGATGCACAGCATTCTTTTTTATTACTTTACATTGATTGCCACAAACAGTAAGTACACGACGCTTCTTGGTGCATTTCCCCCCTAATCATATATAGTTTCTAGGTTAGACAAGCTTGTGGATGTTTAGATTGAGTCCATATTATAATCCTTAATTAGATCATTATACTATTAGCTTGAACCTTCAAGCCCATGCTACAGTCAAATGCAAACACGCCTACTTCTAATATACTAATACATTCTCTTTATTTTTATTGTTATTTATTACAAAAAGTGATTACATCGATCGTACTTTGAACCTTGCAATAATCTTCAAAGTCCTGATTTGCATTATCCAACCAATAGCCCTCGCTCACTAAAACTACAATGATGCACTATGATATTTAGTTTCATTTCTACCAGCTATTTTTTTTAGGTACGTAGGCGCCATGTTAGTCATGATTTAACATCATTGGTAGAATTAACACGTGAGTCACTGGGATCATAGGAATAGCCTGCAGAATAATGGCACATGCATTTGCACTGTGTCAGCTTTCGCTTTCCCTTTTTGAGTTCTACTTTGCAATCTGGTTTCTCAGTTAACCATTTTCATTTAGTGCTTATACTTTTGCGATTATATTTAATCATCAGAGCTCCAAATTCTCCATTTATAGATCCAAATTTCTACCATATTTTCTTTACGAAAGATATGATTAATTGGCCTATGATACAGGTGGCAGATGTGACGACACATGCACTTCAACAACCTGCAGGGAAAAAGGTGAAATTTTGTTAGCTTTCTGTTTATTGGATTATTGGTGAATTGTCAAACATTCCATTTACACAGAATTTGAAGCTATTTCCTTCTTTTATCACTCGTGGTCCGACACTAAACAATGATACCTTAGCCAAATAGCACTCAGCTTGTTTTCTTACATTTTTTTACAGCTTAAATATATAATTAGTTTAAGAAAACAATTATTTTGCATAGAAGGAAATCAAACTTGTGCTTCTTAGGTTAATATTAAGGCATATTAAAATCGGCATATACCTAAATCCTTTAAAATCTGATGACAATGAAGGTTGGAGAGAACCGTGCCAAAAAGAATTATCTTGAAACAAGAATTATGAAATATGCGGTGACAAAAAAATATCACGTTGAAGGAATGTATGCTGATTAACTCATTTGGTTTCATTTACTGCCATACCTTTTCTATGGCCTTGCTTGATAAAACTGTTTTAATATATTTGCTTAGGTAATTACATTAAGCTATGTTATTAAATTAAGCCATGATCAATTAGAAATTCTTTATCGGTTTTGTTTGCATCTATTTAGCTGGACAGTGGAGGTGTTGCAAGGGGAGGTCTCCGTGAACTGATACCATGTATTGCAAGGACAGCAGTTGCAGTTGGGGTCGATGGAATCTTCATGGAGGTAAGAAACAGGGCACTATATAATATATTTCAGTTATTGTTGTTGCTTGGCTTTGCTTGTTTGGTTCAGAACAAGAACAATTTTCAATGCATTAAAAGAGCTTGAACAGCAAAAGTCTCTAACAAAAAGTAATATTGTGGTAAAAAGACATTATTATGAGCAACTCTGAAATTTCTTTTTATTTTTTAACTTTGCTCCAGAGAGGCATTCTTTAAATTTAAACCAGAAAATTAAAAAATAATCACTATTGATGATTGAATAACCCTTTTTTTATATCAATGGAGTCTACTAGCTAGTCTATATGAATCTAGTTGAATGTTGCATCACATAAGCCGATGAAATTTGTAACACCCTAATCTGATCGTAATTTTTTTCTTTTTTTTCTTTTGAATGCATTGGGTTTTGTTATATTATTATTATTATTATTATTATTATTTTAAGTTGGAGTTTAATACTTTCTAGTTAAATAGAACATATTATTATGGTTGTTGTAAGTTTGTTATAGTTATGATTTTCCAAGTTTGTTAAATAAGTATATTATTAGTATTTATTTTTGTTTACTATTTGATCAATATCTTAAAATTCTATACATATAATATTTATTTGTCTAACATTAGTTTCGTAACTAAATAGATAATATTAGTATCGTTGTTTTAACAAAAGATATTTACTACTTAAGGTGCTTTGATAATTTATTAATATTTTATTTTAATTTGCATTTAATATATTTTCAAATGTTAGATATGTAAACAAATATATTATGGTTATCTAAATTAGTTAAGTATATGGTATTTAACTTTTAAAGTTTTGTTTTGTTAAATCTAATAATATCTTATTTATATTCTAATACAATATTTTGTCTACCATAATATATTATTAATAATCTTTTAATGTTTAAATTCTATTTTAAATCTTTCAAATTAAACTATTGGGGGTTATGAGAATTATTTTTCTAAATTTATATATATTTTCTTATTCTCTCTCCAAAAATATTTTATCTCCCCAAACAAATCTATACATATTTTAATCATACACATTTAAACTAATGTATATACATCATATCTATTTAAAACCCTATATATATTTATATAAATATTTTCTATTATCCTATATAACAACAAACCCAACACCTAATATATATATATATATATATATATATATATATATATATATATTGATTATCTAGTTTGTTTAGGATGCTTATTGGTATGTTAACTTATATTTATATTAATTAATATACATACGATATATATACTGTTTATAATATTTTTGTAACCATAGATATATGGTAGATTGTTTTGCTTATGATAAATAATTGAGAAAATCCCTTAAAATCATTAACAATTAGTTCTTGTAGGGGTTTTGTGATATATTGTTTTATCTAGTTTAACAAATCTTTTCTCTCTTCTACAAATTTTATCCTAACCAATATATAAATGGTACAGTTATATTTTATTTAACATTAATCTCTCTCTCCAATCAGAATATTTCTCTACTTCCTTTTCTCTCCCCCCGCTATATATATATATATATATATATATATATATATAATTCTAAACATATACTCATCTTTCGAATTTTCTTCCTATTCGTTTAAAAGTTGCCGAACACCCATCACCAACCGTATCCAACTTCAAAACAGCGAGCAGCGTGGATTGAGATTCTCTAACCGAGCAATCGAGTTTGTTTGCGTTTTGTGTCGTCGTATTTAATCGTCTGAAGGTAAGTACTCTTACTCCTTTCCTTTGATCGATGCAATATCGGCGAATAGCTCAATACATTATTAGACTATAATACATTAATATTAAAATTCTCATATTCAGTTTATCTTAATTAATAATGGTATTGGGGATGATAGTATCATAGTAATCATATTATACATACAAGTGTATTGGTCACCGATGGTAATTAAGAATACATAATTATATTCGTTTTTATTAGTATTTATTTTAAATATAATCAGATACATATCATTGGATTTTATATAGCATAGCATTCTTTAGATGATATTACTCACATAATTTATTGTGTACCTTGATAAAATCCTAGGATTCTTATAGCACCCATTAATCATTTTAACCCTTTAAAATCATATTTCAGTTTATTATTCTTCCCAATAATAAATTTGGATATTAAATGGAGGTGCTTGCAAAATCATATGGATTTTTGCTTACATTATTGATACTGTCATATTACATCGACTGTACTTAGACATGCTACTTGAGACCATTGATTTTCTTGACATGACATGCATGTTCACGATTACCGTTTCTTTACATTAAAACGAGATTACTGTTGGAATGTTGCATTACATACCATGACACAACCTTCTCATGTTTACAAGTTTCCATTCCGTACCATTAACGTGATATTACATGTTCCAGTCCGGTCAGCATTTTATTTAGTGGTCAAATTCGCTGCCATATTAGATACAAATACGCAGGGTGTTGGGGTAGTTTGAGTGTGCGTCCGTACAATAGGATCTCAGGAGTCCCATGCCGGTAGCTCGTACCGGGCTATATCGGTCGCTTGTTACTACAACTCATACCTACCTATATCGGTCGCTTGTTACTACAGCTCGTACCGGGCTATATCGGTCGCTTGTTCATTTCACATTTTAGGCCCGTGTTTCTTTGCCCCTATGGCCCTACCCTTGGGTTGGGAATACTCCTGCAGAGGTTGATGTACACACTCGAACTCACGATAAAATAGATTACCTTTTAGTGACCGGTTAGGATTTGACTTGACCGACTTGATCTATTTATATGTCTGTTTCATATTATTACTATATATATATATATATATATATATATATATATATATATAAACATGCGCGCGGGGGCTTCACAACACTTATACATTGCTATCACACCACATATACACTTTTTTGCGTTGAGTACTTGTTGGGATGTTCTGACATCTCTGAGACTTGTCATCTCTGGTTTAGAGACGAATTTCAAGTCGAGAAGGATCAGAGCGATTATCAGGAGTTTGCAGAAGATCAGTAGTCCGTAAGTTTATTTCTTTTTCAGTTAGCATTTAGCATGTGCGCTCTTGCGGGACATCGGGATTTATGTGTTTTTTTCGGATCTTGTCTTATTTCGAACCTATTGTATCATAAATATTCATCGTATGAACCTATTGCTGGTATTCTTTGTGGTTTCGTTGCAGCATAATTATCAATATTATCTATTCTATTTTGGACATTATATTGACAGGTTTAGCTAGATAGCCTTTATGTGACTATGGAAAGATCTTTCCTTATCATAGGTAGCACGGCTGACCTCCGTTACTCTCCTTATTTCCGTATTTTGGGAAGCGGGGCATGACAATGTTTTGTTGGTATCTGAATCAGGCTGACGCCGAAATTAGTCTTGCTTCAACTGACCTTTTAGATTAGAATCGCATGTCTATGATTCGCATAGTGTGTCATGCTGCGTAGTTCATTGACTCTGATTGTAGAATTCAGACAACTGAGATAGAATTACGATATTGTATCTATGTACCGCGGCATGGTTACAATGTGTCATTCTATTTGAGTAATTTAGAGTTCTACTCTTGATTTGTTTCAACTGATTTAATTTCCTTGCACACGCCGATTTCTCGAGCCAAGACCATAACGCTTCGTATCCTCGTTTGTTTTCTTGATCTTTAATTTTTCATACCCATCTATCTTCCTTGATCCTTTTGATTAGTTCTCGATCTTGTATTTTTCGTTCTTCTAATTTCGAGAACAAAATTTCTTGTAAAGTGGGTACGATGTAACACCCTAACCTGATCGTAGGTTTTTTTCTTTTTTTTCTTTTGAATGTATTGGGTTTTGTTATATTATTATTATTATTATCTTAAGTTGGAGCTTAATAATTTCTAGTTAAGATAGAACATATTATTATAGTTGATTTAAGTTTGTTATAGTTATGGTTTTCCAAGTTTAAATACTAATAAATTATCAATTTCAACCAACCAGCTTGGATCTTTTGATTAACATCACTATCGATCTCCCCATTCTTTTGGATGATGGAACCTAGATATCTAAACTGGTCGCTCGGTGATATCTCTTGCCCTTCCAATGTTATACCAATATGGTTTTGACTTCTCTGGCTACTAAATTTGCAGTGCATATATGCTGTCTTGGACCTGCTCAATCTGAATCCCTGAGATTCCAATATTTGCCTCCATAATTCCAATTTGGCATTAACCCCTGCTTTCGTTTCATTTACTAGAACAATATCATCAGCGAATAGCATACACCAAGGTACCTCATCTTGGATAGTTCTAGTAAGCTCATCCATCACGATGGTAAACATGAATGGACTTAATGCAGATCCTTGATGTAAACCAATAGTAATCAGAAAATCACTCGTTAAGCCGCCGCAAGTTCTGACATTTGCCACTACTCTATCGTACATATCCTTGATTATGTCAATATACTTGACGGGGACCCCCTTCTTCATCATTGTCCTCCATAATACCTCTCTAGGTATCTTGTCGTACGCTTTTTCTAAATCAATAAATAACATATGCAAATCTCTTCTCCTCTCTCGAAAACGCTCGACAAGTTGACGAAGCAAATGAATAGTCTCTGTCGTCGATCGTCCAGGCATGAACCCAAACTGGTTCTCTGTTATCTTAATATCCTTTCTTAGCCTGTGTTCAATCACTCTCTCCCAAAGTTTCATGGTGTGACACATCAGTTTTATTTCACGGTAGTTTGAGTAACTTTGAATGTCACCCTTGTTCTTGTAGATAGGTACAAGGATACTTTTCCTTCATTCATTTGGCATCTTTTTTGTCTGCCAAATCTTATTAAACAGATCTGTCAGCCATTTAACGCCTATTTCTCCTAAGCATCTCCAAATCTCGATAGGAATCCTGTCAGGACCAACCGCTTTTCTTAAACCCATTCTGTTCAAAGTTTCTTTAACCTCAGGAAGTCTTATTTTACGCATGAAATCACGGTTTATAGTTTTGTATATGATATTTAACTTTTATAGTTTTGTTTTACTAAATCTATTAATATCTTATTTATATTCTAGTATAATGTTCTGTCTACCATAATATATTATTAATAATTTTTTAATTTTTAAATTCTATTTTAAATCTTTCAAATTAAACTGTTGAGATTATGAGAATTATTTTTCTAAATTTATATATATTTTCTTATACTCTTTCTCCAAACATATTTTATCTCTCCAAACAAATCTATACCTATTTTAATCATTCATATTGAAATTAATCTATATACATCATATCTATTTAAAACCCTATATATATTTATATAAATATTTTCTATTATCCTATATAAAAACAAATCTTACACCTATTATATATATATATATATATATATATATATATATATATATATATATATATATATATATATATATATATATATATATATATAGATATATACTGCTTATCTAGTTTGTTCAGGACGCTTATTGGTATGCTAATTTATATTTATATTAATTAATATACATACGATATATATACTCTCTACAATATTCTTGTAACCATAGATATATGATAGATTGTTTTGGTTATGATAAATAACTGAAAGATCCCTTAAAACACTACTACAATAGGGGGTTGCCCTTATGGATATTGAAATCCGTAGGGGCAGATTTATTTTGGCCCTACGGATTAGTCCGTAGGGCTAGACGGTTGCCCCTACGGTCCTTACATATTTATATAAAAAATTATTAAATCTTAAATTGTTGTTTGCCCCTACGGAGCCGCAAACCAAGAACCTACGGACTTATCCGTAGGGGCATCTAAATAGGGATTTAAGTTAAAAGCTCAGATCGACCCCTACGCTCATTATTCCCAATTCTCGCGCGAACAAAAAATTCCCAAACCCTCGTTCCCGCCGATTGATCATCGTTCTCGTCGTTCTCGTCATCGCCAGCGCCGCCGATTCGTCGTAGCCACCGCCTGCTTTCGTCGTAGCCACCACCTGCTTTCGTCGTAGCCAACGCCGGCTCATCGGAGTTCTCGTCGTCGCCTCTGCACAGGTAAGGAATTCTTCAATTACTCAAATTTTTGATTGGGGGTAGGGATGGGGCTGCGGGCTGGGGCTGGGGCTGGGGCTGCGGGCTGGGGCTGAGGCTCGGGCTCGGGCTGCGGCTAGGGCTGTGGTTGGGGTTGGGGCTCGGGCTGCGGTTAGGGCTGTGGTTGGGGTTGGGGTTGGGGCTCGGGCTGCGGTTAGCGTTAGGGTTGGGGCTGGGGCCGGGGCCGCGGTTGGGGTTAGGGTTCGGCAGGGGGTTGCTGTTGGGGTTGGGGTTGGGGTTAGGGTTAGGGTTAGGGTTGGGGTTGGGGTTTTGGATTTCAGGGTCTAAGTTAATTTCCATTCTAATTAGCATTAAACTCGTTAAATGAAATGTTGATGATAATCATAAGAGTAAAATTTGTCTAGTTTGAGAAGGTGTTGGAAACTGGACTAATAATGTGGGTAAAGCCCAGTTTAATTAATAATTTTATTTGTCATTCTCAAATTTTCTTAGAAACGGAGACTGTTTTGTGGAACTTTTAGCCGTTGGGCATGTTGGGGTTTTGTTTTTGGAGTCATCGGACATGGCATTTGGTAGGTATCCAAAGACCCCGTATCTGATTTTGGATATTTTTGATTGATTTAAACTGTGGGTCTGAGTAGTCCCTTAATTTGATCTGGTTGGGGTTTGAGTATGCAAAGGATTTGTAGTCTGGTGGAAATTTTGTGGGTGTTTTCGGTTGAATATGTTTGCTAATTGCATAAGATACTCATAAGATTCTGGATTTTGAGGATGGGCCGTTGTAATTGGAAATGCTTAGAATTGTAGGACCTTCTTTATTTTAGCTATATATAATTGCAAAAAAAAAGACACATTTCTGATTTGAAGAAAAGGAAGGGCAAAATAGGGATTTAGTTATGGATTTTACTTGGGCGTCTCCTATTTTAATACATGTCTATCTTTACAAGAATATCGTGTCACATATTCGGTTTTAGCATCTATACGCAACTGCTTTGATTATCATCGTGTTATTAACATCTTGAACTTCTATCCTTTTTCTAATATGTTTCATAGTTGGGGTTGCGGTTGGGGTTGGGGTTCGGCAGGGGGTTGCGGTTGGGGTTGGGGTTGGGGTTGGGGTTAGGGTTAGGGTTAGGGTTTAGGGCAGGGGGTTGCGGCAGGGGGTGAGAATTTTTCTAGGTTTCTTTTAAAGCTTGTGAAGGAAATTTTGAGCCCCCTAAAAATGAACATTTCTAATGATTTTGATAAAAGACAAGGGAGTTTTCTAGGTTTCTTTTAAAGCTTGTGAAGGAAATTTTGAGCCCCCTAAAAATGAACATTTCTAACGATTTTGATAAAAGACAAGGGAGCAATAAAGTTTTGTTTTCTATTTGTCTAGATTCAAATGTCTATATATATATATATATATATATATATATATATATATATTTACAATCTCAATATTCGTGGCATGTTGGTTATAAATTTCTCTCTCTGTAGAGATATATAGCCTACTTCAGCACATAGCTAGGTATGCGATAAAATTATTTTTGATAAAACAATGCATGATATAATATGGAAATATATTTGTTTCTTAGCTTCAATCATACAAACGTGTTCCAAATTAACGTAATTCAAATAGCAATTCCTTGGAATTTTTTAGTCCAGAGAATCTTGATCGAGTCTCAGGATCATATTGATTCAAGAATTTTGTGTGACACCAAAGACTGGACGTCAGACGAATAGCCGGTGGTAAAACTTCTTAAAGTATATTAATTTTGAATCTTCTTCTAAACTCAATGATTCTACATTGATAAAGAAAAGCTTAGATATCGATGATAAATGGCCACATATTACAAGTTACAAAGATGATGTTCAACACCTTCCCAACTTTTTTCATTGCTTGTGATATTTTCTCTCCTCTCTCTCCTTTTCTCCTGGTCTCTGTCTATCATGAAACTTTGGGCATGCAAATTAAGACTCTCTCCCCTTTTTGGTTATTATTTTTCCCTTTGTCGGCTTAATTATTGAGATGGAGATTTGATTAGAGTTTTGGTGTTCATAATTTCATAATATGAGCAAGGCAATTGACAAATCATCATGATGTTGTTATGATCATAGCAAGATGTAGGTACTTGTGTGTTGATACTAAAGCATGATACAATCTCTTTTATTGCTAGTGGATGCGTTTTGTTCAAAGAGTCTTTTCCTTTTAGTAATTTTCCTCTTTAAGGAGTTTTCGACATTGAAATCTCACTAGTTGATAATGTTAAATGGGTTCTAGTCCTAGTTTGCTACATTTTTTGATATATAGTAGATGGTGATACTTCTTTAAGTAAAAACAACCCTACACTTAAGCGAAATCATAAATTGAAACACACATATATAGAATACAACTCATACATGGGTATTCTCAATTCTAACTTTAATTATCGATAATTTATTCTTTTCAACGACAAACGCACACACAAAGCATATACACGGATTTTCTCCTTTGTCAGTAACCATCTCGTTCTTAGATTTCTCAATATAGTCATCATAACCTATAATTTATATGATACAGTCTAACATAGCCCATGAGTACGTCAGGGTTAAGGACTGGATGTATGTGAAGTGGCAACAACGTATGCAACCTAAGTTTGTCACTAGAGTTTCTGCTTTCATTGAATTTGCACGCGCACATAATAAGAAGGAGAAGATAGTAATGTGGCATAAGAAGAAGGAGAAGACAGTAATGTGGCAGAAGAAGAAAAAAATGACATTCCTTGTTCTCTGTTTCAGCATCAATCTTCTGATATGAACTAATGATGGCTTTCACATTGGCTTTTCCTTTTAGAGACTTCTTAGTGTCCAATGGAAAGTATACATCAGATTTGTGCAGGTCAGGTTCTTCTATGACTTTCAAGAGTTTCAACTGATTCTGTAAATTACACCCTAGTTGGGTGATACTTTTACCACTTCTCACTGCAGGTGCGCTCTCTAATATCCATTTTGAATGTAATATTATAGATATTCATGCATGTTTATGTCAAAATTACTTATATTGTCAATGTTTGATTGTCTAGTTGGTGGTGATGCATCCATATCAGGGACAGAGGCCACTCCCGCTCCTCCAGGTATGTTTATATATCATATAGTGCATGTATATTGATTTAGAATGCTATATCATAAATATACACACATTCATTTTGCTCTTATTTAGATAGTAATTTTTATTATTGTCTAGCTGTAGGTGGTGACAGTAGTTGACAATAAAATTTGTCATCATAGAAACTATGATTTTTATATGTGCTCGCATGCGGGAATGATTGTAAGTCGTGGACCTGTATAATAAATTCTTATTTGGTATTTGTTTGAAATCAAATTGAATACTATATAATTGATAAGTTTGTTATATTTGTATTTAGTTTGGAATTAACACAATATTTATTCACGCAGCATGCACTTATGATCAACCAACTGCTCATGATATTTGTAGCCCAGTATAGAGATCACCACATCAACTTTTTTTATTGCCTCCACCAAGCTCTTGTGATCATGCATATCACCCTACATATATTCAACATATATATCATCAGGTCTTTCTAAAATCAATGACCTTTAATTCAAAAAAAAACAAACACACACACAGGGAGTGAATTAATGAAGAAAAGAGGGTCCACTTTTCGTTAGGTGTCGTCAAAAGTTTATATTCTCCATCAATTATCAAGCTACCGAGGACGAAAAGCCACCTTTGTTCGTCGAGAGTCATGGTAATAGTCATGGAGATTGATTATAAAAGAAATAGAGAGAAGAAAATAGAAATTGTAGATAGTAGAATAGCACACTCATTTCAAAAATTGCACTTTGATCTTTATGTCAACCTTTTTTTTAATTGTAGATAGTAGAATAGCACACCCAAATTTTTTTAAAACAAAAGAAAAACAGTGACCTATATATCAAATGGGTAAATATTGTGATCAATAAATTACTTACCGTTTGCCGAGACATGTATTTTTGCAGCATCCATACATCCTTTTCCTCTTCTTCGATGCCGTATTATCATTATCTTCGTCTAATCCATCTGAAACTGCAATTAAATTTAATTAAACCAAATAAAATCAAAAATTAAAATCAAACAGCAACAACAAAATCAATGAAATTTATAGCCTACCAGAGTCTTCAAGAATATCCGCATATGAATCCTGGGCCTTTTTCTTTTTCTTCAAAGATCTTTTAGAAGCAGAGAATTTTGTTTTCTGGCAAGTGCTTTGAAGCTAAACACCATATTGCCTTTGTATTTGAAAACCAAAAAATGCCCAGTTTGCAGATTATTGGCTACTGTAAATTCATGCCACCCATCTCCACTCATGGAAGCAACTTTGTTCTCGATGTGAAGATCAACATGCCATATTTTGCCATTGTGGCTCACTAGGTTAGTATTTTCTCTTCTCTCGACCATCTTACTAATCTGCTTGGTAAATTTATTCGGAACCGGCTGTAAATCATTAAAAGACATGCATAAGAAAGGAAGCTAAAATACAGATATATAGCATACCGATACATCGAAACTTCAAAGTTACGATGACAATCCAGAGATATTTATTTCTACGCACGTGGTGCACGTGCGAATGCGTCAGGCATCATGGACAAATATTTGAGAATATGGAAAGTATTATTAGTATAAAGTAATTAAAGCTTTTAAACATCTTGGGTAGATATTTTCATAGTTGATGCAATCATATCACGATGACTAAATTTAAGCTATTATAGATATGCATATGTATTTTTCTAATCTAATATATTACACACACACACACACACACAGAGAGAACACCAATTTGGTAGAGAAATTAGGTAGCAGGACCCTGAAGAAATGGAATCCATAGCATTGCTCATCATCATCATCCATGATCGATATAAAGAAATATTATTAAAAGGGGAGAATAAATCTTGCAAGCATTAACTAGCAGTAACAATTTATTCTCCCCTTTTGATAATATTTCTTCAAAGGTATCATGGAGGATGATGATGAGCAATGATATGGACTCCATTTCTTCAGAGTCCTGCTACCTGATTTTTCTACCAAATTGGTTCTCTCTCTCTCTCTATGTGTGTGTGTGTAATATATTAGATTAGAAAAATACATATGCATATATATAATAGCTTAAATTTAGTCATCATGATATGATTGCATCAACTAAGAAAATATCTATCCAAGGTGTTTAAAAGCTTTAATTACTTTATACTAATAATACTTTCCATGTTGTAACAACCGAGTCCAATGCTACTATTTTCAGTTACTGTTTGAGCATAATGTGGTACTCATTTTATTTAACTTGCTTATTTGTTGCTTACTGTAAAATTTACCCGGCAAAGTCATTTCTACACAAAACAAATTTTGGCATCTAAAATAAAATTGAAAATATTCATCTTGGCCTACTTGACACCCCTAACCTCGTAGTAGCGTCCGTGCATTGTGTTCTCGTCCCGTTCAGTGAAACGGACGAGTTTGGATGGCTACGCGCGCGTACATGTGTCCGTTTTGGGGGTATGCTTTTTAATCATAAAACACTTAATTTTAAAATTTGGATCCCGCTTAAAATCCTATTATTTCAATTTCAAATTTTTGGACTCGACCCGGGTGCGATTTGGAAATGTTTTATTTGGCGCCAAAATCCTAAATTTAATATTATTAAAACCATCGCATATATTTTTCTAACTAACCTGATATCTTACTGTTCATTACCTATCTTTTAAATCTTTAAATTAACCTATATATATATCCTACTGTTCCTTAAAATGTTTTGAATCTTTAATTAATATTTATCACTAACTAACGATTCCTCTTTAGCCAATCGCGTTCCTTTTAATTCCGTGGGCCCCCACCTGCAGCTCTCCCTCTCTCTCCACTTTTTCTCTCTCTCTCTCATATATTCTCTCGTACTTCTCTTTATCATTCTTTCTCTTCTTGCTTCATGTCTCGTTTCTCTTTTTTTTTAACTGTTCTTTTGTTGCCGGAATTCCGTCGTGCCGGTGACGCTTCTCGACGTTCCAGCGAGGTATCCCGACCCGTGTGGTTCCTTTGTTCGTCGTTTGGGTTCATTCCGTGAACCGTGCGCCCGTCGCGAGTTTTCCCCGCCGACGGTTAACGTTCCGTTTCCCGATTCGCGACCTATCGAGGCAAGTTAATCTTGCTACATGCTATATAATTCATTTTATACCTATTTAAATAAATACCATACCTATAGTTTAAATCTAGTGCCCCATGTTTAATTTTATAACGTTTCGATGTTCCGTTCGCATCCGTTTATATCATATTAAATCTAGATCATGAAAACTTATCTTGTGACATACTAGATTACATTATACTGCAACCATATCATTTAAAGTATATGTCGTCGTAATATTTATTATTATTATCTTTAATTAGTTTATAATCTTCATTTTATAATGTTATACATTTGAAAATCTTATAGTTTACACATGAAAAGTCGTTAAAAAAATCGGATATGACAAATCTGAAATTTACTGTACACCTTACCTTATAAAATTCATTATAAATCATAGAAAAATCATTAGTATACGTTCTTTAGTTCGTTACGAAGCTAACTCAGAATACTATAACTCTATGAAATATTTACTTACAAAATAAATTGTTTAAATAACGTAAAATGCAAATGAATATATCTTTAAACTGCTGTCCAGGCAAATTCCAGCAGCAAACTTTCAACTTCGGATGTTTATAACTTTTTGTAGGGACAACCTGAGATGTTTATACTTATAAAAATGAAAACCTTATTGAATTATCTTTGTTTTGGTATAAGACACGTCCCTTTTGGAGAACGTTTGTTATTTTTAAGCTATTTTACAAATTAGGGTGACGCTGAATTTCTGAACGGAACCTTCTTGTGCATGGTTAATCAATACCACTTTTATAGTTATTAATCGCTTTGAATATGCTATCCATATTAATATTATTATATCAATATTTATATCACATATTGCTTAGTTGTACATCCCACATTACCATTTTATAGTTTTATAACTTTTCGGATACCCGTTTGCATCCATCGCATTTAAGATACATATAATTGCATCCATAGATCACATTACTACATAATAATGTGATATTAACACTCCATGTTTAATAAATTGCATCCTAATTAATATTGGAACTATAAATGTAACCCTAATCGATAACTGTGCATCCATATCCTTGAAATTATATCTATTTGCATATCATATTACATGTTCCAGTTTATTGTTCTGATAGTACTCATGCTTGTTTATTTATACACATGCTTATGTTAGTTTGATTATGAGCACCCACATGACATCTTGTGCTTCCTGACATGATCTGTTACACTTCCTACTTGACATGATATGATACCGTACACTGCTTGACCTGACCTGATGTACCATGACCTGACCCGTTACTTGATCCTGTGTCTAATGCTAACAAACCTGACATGTAGTCCTTACGGACCGTTCCTGTTGTCTATCCAGACAAACCTGCACCTACCTGATCCTATGTTGGCATTAGTTCTTGATTACGGAATACCTGACTTGAACACATAACCTTGGGGGTATGGGGAAATCAAATGTGTAAACTAAAGTGTAACTTAAAAGGGTATTACTTGATCCGTGGTCCCGGGGGGTAACGGGACAGAGCCATTCGTGACTCTTACATCTTGATCCGTGGTCCCGGGGGGTAACGGGACAGAGCCATTCGTGACTCTTACATCTTGATCCGTGGTCCCGGGAGGTAACGGGACAGAACCACTCTTGGTTCATATATTCCTGATCCGTGGTCCCGGGGGGTAACGGGACATATCCTTTGAGTTACATGGAGCATTACATTAATTGATTTCAAACAAACTTTAGAGTAGACAACCCAGTAGCACAGTTTAGATTGATCAATGTACGTCACATACACTGATACACTTCACTGTTATATATCCTTGTTGACTTGTTACTATTTATGATTCATGCCTGCATATCTCGCGTATCCTGTTCATTTATTATTGCTTGATGTTATGACGCGCTGACGTCTGGGTTTTGCATAGCCCAGATCCTCTACCTTTGTTGCAGACTGATCAGGAGTTTTGCCGCTGTTAGATCGAGCGGTAGGGATCGTGTCGGTATCCGGTCTTACTTTCCAGGTGTTTATTTGATCTTTTGCTTCCGCATACTATAGCATTTCTTGACTCTTTTACTCTGGCTTATGGACATGTATTAGATAGTTAGTTTACTTTCCTGTTCTTGATATCTCTACAGCCGTAATGTGACCGTGGAAGGATTTTTCCTAACCACAGGTAGCATGGTTGGCTATATCACATGCCTATTTTAGCGTACTCTGGGAAGCGGGGCGTGACATGATTCTTTTGGTATCAGAGGCATTGGATAGTCGGGTTGATTCTTTTGTAGTTGGGTATTGTACCCAATACGCGAATCAGAATGCCCGTGTTTAGGAAACATGTCCTGCCACTTTGCCGATTACCATTCTTGAATCACATTCTTCCTGATTATATCTTTTATGATGTGCAAACTTCCTTTACATGTCGACTCGAAAAACATGACTTCTTGTTATCTTTAGGACTTAGGCGACTTGGGTAGAGTTAAGTAATTGTGGCTATGATACCGCGGCATAGTTACAATGCGTCACTCTATTTAAGTATCTTGGAGTTCTAGCCTTGATCTATATTCAGAATCTATCATTATACTAATGTTGGGTGTTTTGAGTTCAGGAATATGGCCGGTAAGAATTTGAAGACGTACCAAGGCGTGTGGACGAAGCCGCCATGCTTGGAGTGATAAGGGGAATGCTGGAGAATCAAAAGAAATAGACCGAGCTGATCCAGCAGCAAGCGGACTCGTTTCAGGAAGGTTTGCAGATCGTTCAGCAGTCTGTGAACAATGTTGGAGCTAAGCCAGTTGACCGAGTAGGGACAGTAGCAGATTTCAGACGTTTGGGTCCGTATACATTTACTGGATTGGAGGAGCCGTTGCCAACAGAGCAGTGGCTAGTTGACACAGAGAATTTTCTTATTGCGGCACAGATTCCAGATGAGAAAGAGTTGATGTGGTACGCATTCAGTTAGTGGATTACGCCCGAGAATGGTGGCTTGTAGAAGAGAACCGTTTGCCCAAGCCGATCAAGTGGGCGGATTTTTCGAAGAGTTTCCTGGAGAAGTTCTTCCTGCGGACTGCACGGGAGGAAATGGAAGAGAAGTTCATCGGACTAAAGCAGAAGGGAGCACCCGTAGATGTGCATGCAGCAGAATGGACGAGACTCAGTAGTTTCGCTGGACCTTTAGTTACCAACGATGCAGACAGGGCACGGAGGTTCATGCGCAGCCTGGACGTGGACATCCAGAGGCAGATTGTCTTCCTGGGTTTGACCACTTTCTCACAAGTATTTGCGGCAGCCGAGAGCTGCAGAGTTTATCTGGGATGAAAGGGAGTTTTTCTGTTGGGCCAGTCGAGTTTAGGGCTAGGCCGACAAATAATATTCTTGCATCAATGGAAGTGATGAAAGTGAAGAGCCGGCTGTTGTTCGTGATTTTATGGACGTGTTTGAAGATATATCGGGTTTACCGCCAAAGCGAGACATGGAGTTCGCAATTGATCTTATTCCTGGGGCAGCGCCAGTATCCGAAGCGTATTATCCAATGGCGCCAGTAGAATTGGAAGAAGTCAAGAAACAGGTTGCAGAATTGCTTGAGAAAGGTTGGATTCGAAGCAGTAACTCGCCTTGGGGAGCTCCAGTTCTTCTAGTAAAGAAGAAGGATGGCACAAGAAGGATGTGCATCGACTATCGAGAATTAAACCGGGTGACTATTAAGAACAAGTACCCAATCCCTCGCATTGGCGAACTTTTCGAGCAGCTTAGTGGCGCGAGGGTATTCTCGAAGCTGGATTTGCGATCCGGATATCATCAGGTCCGAGTGAAAACAGAAGATATTTGCAAGACGGCGTTCCGAACTCGATATGGACATTACGAGTACTTAGTGATGCCTTTCGGAGTAACGAATGCGCCGCAGTATTCAGGGACTTGATGAACCGAATCTTTTCACCGTTCTTGGACCAGTTTATCGTGGTTTTTTTTTATTCATTGACGATATTCTGGTTTACTCGAAGAGTTTTGAGGAGCATGCTGAGCATTTGAAGATCGCACTGCAGACGTTGAGACAGGAGAAGTTATATGCGAAGATGAGCAAGTGCGAGTTTTGGCTGGAGGAAGTAAAGTTTTGGGGCATGTTGTGTTTGGCGATGGAATTGCCGTCGATCCAGAAAAGGTTGCAGCAGTTCGTGATTGGCCGATTCCAAAGAGTGTTGCGGAGATAAGAAGCTTTCTTGGACTAGCCGGATACTACAGAAGATTTGTGGAGAACTTTGCTCGTCTGGCAGAGCCGTTAACCAAGCTTACGCGCAAGGAGGTACCTTTTGTATGGACGGATAAGTGTGCGTTAGTTTTTGAGACGTTGAAGCAGAAGTTGATAACCGCCCCTATTCTGACCGTGCCAGACAATTCCGGAGGATTGGTGATTCACAGCGACGCATCTGGGAAATGATTGGGATGTGTTTTGATGCAGCATGGGAAGGTTGTAGCATACGCATCGAGACAGTTGAAGACCCATGAGAAGAATTACCCAACTCATGATTTGGAACTTGCGGCTGTGGCTTTCGCTTTGAAGGTTTGGAGACACTACCTCCTGGACGAAAGGGTCGAAGTTTTTTTTACTGATCATAAGAGTTTGAAGTATGTGTTCACACAGAAGGAGCTTAATATAAGGCAGCGTAGATGGTTGGAGCTGATGGCTGACTACGATCTTGATCTTAAGTACCATCCGGGGAAGGTTAACGTCGTGCCGGATGCGCTTAGTCGGTTACCAGCAATTCAGGTGTTAACTACGCAGAAGGAGATCGTTGAAGATTTTCGAAGATTTGACTTGGAGGTTGTGCTATCGCATTCTACGGCACAGTTGATGCAGTGGCAGGTACAGTCATTATTGATCGAGAATATTAAAGCAGCACAATCGCAGGTCCCTAGACTGCAAAAGTTTCGAGGACAGGTTGAAGCCGGACTACGAACAGATTTATTAATCCCCGAAGATGGTTCGTTGAGGTTTGGTACCCGTTTGTGTGTGCCAAAGGGGGATATTCATGAAGAGCTTATGAAGGAAGCACATAGTTCAGCTTATTCTGTACATCCAGGAGACACAAAGATATACCGAGATATTCGACAGCATTTCTGGTGGGAGGGCATGAAACGGGAGATTGCTCGCTTTGTGGCAAAGTGCTTGGTGTGTCAGCAAGTTAAGGCTGAACATCAAAGGGTTGCTGGTTTATTGCAAGCACTTCCGATTCCTCAGTGGAAGTGGGAACATATAACCATGGATTTCGTGACGGCTTTACCGCGAAGTCCAAAAGGCAACCATGCTATATGGGTGATTGTTGACCGATTGACCAAGACAGCTCATTTTATTCCTTTTCGGGTTGGTCAATCAACAGAGACTTTGGCAGAGCGGTACATGCAAGAGATTGTAAGATTGCATGGAGTACCGGTGAGCATCGTGTCCGATCAGGACACTCGGTTCTTATCACACTTTTGGCGGAGTCTATAGGAAAGTTTGGGGACTCGATTGAAGTTTAGCACAGCTTATCATCCTCAAACTGATGGTCAGTCGGAGGGAACGATCCAAACTCTTGAGGATATGTTGAGAGCATGCATGCTGGACTTCAAGGGATCTTGGGAGGATCATCTACTTTTGGTGGAGTTGTCTTACAACAACAGTTTTCAGGTAACTATTCAGATGGCTCCATTTGAAGCTTTGTATGGTCATAAATGCCGTTCACCTGTTTGTTGGGACGATGTCGGTGAACGAAGATTATTGGGACCAGATTTGGTTGTGCAGACAGTTGAGAAGGTTACCCTATCAGAAATCATATGAAGGCAGCACATGACCGACAGAAGAGTTGGGAAGATACGTCAAGAAGACCTCTAGAGTTCACCGTGGGTGATTTGGTATTCTTGAAGATATTACCGACTAGATGGGTGATTCGTTTTGGAAGTCGAGGAAAGCTTAGTTCTCGATTCTTTGGACCCTTGAGATCGTGGAGCGTGTTGGTGAGGTAGCGTATCGTTTGGCGTTACCGCAGTCCTTGGCAAATGTGCACGATGTGTTTCACGTATCTCAACTCCGTAAGTATGTTCGAGATGAAACACACGTTTTGGATCATTCGGAGCTAACAGTACGAGAAGACTTGACTTTTGAGGAGCGACCGATTGAAATCGTGGATCGAAGGGAAAAGGTTCTTAAGAACAAGGTTATCCCCCTTGTGCTTGTTTCTTGGGGTAATCGCTCGCATGGAGAGTCCACTTGGGAACGAGAAGATGAAATCCGGCAGAAGTTTCCTCATCTTTTCTTGTAGTTATCTATCTTTGTATTCTTGGAATTTCGAGGACGAAATTTTTTGTAGTTGGGTATAATATAACACCCGAGCCCAATGCTACTATTTTCAGTTACTGTTTGAGCATAATGTGGTACTCATTTCATTTAACTTGCTTGTTTGTTGCTTACTGTAAAATTTATCCGGCAAAGTCATTTCTTCATATAACAAATTTTGGCATCTAAAATAAAATTGAAAATATTCATCTTGGCCTACTTGACACCTCTAGCCTCGTGGTAGCGTCCGTGCATTGTGTTCTCGTCCCGTTCAGTGAAACGGGTGAGTTTGGATGGCTACGCGCGCGTACATGTGTCCGTTTTGGGGGTATGCTTTTTAATCATAAAACACTTAATTTTAAAATTTGGATCCCTCTTAAAATCCTATTATTTCAATTTCAAATTTTTGGACTCGACCCGGGTGCGATTTGGAAATGTTTTATTTGGCGCCAATATCCTAAATTTAATATTATTAAAACCATCGCATATATTTTTCTAACTAACCTGATATCTTACTGTTCATTACCTATCTTTTAAATCTTTAAATTAACCTATATATATATATTCTACTGTTCCTTAAAATGTTTTGAATCTTTAATTAATATTTATCCCTAACTAACGATTCCTCTTTAGCCAATCGCGTTCCTTTTAATTCCGTGGGCCCCCACCTGCAGCTCTCTCTCTCTCCACTTTTTCTCTCTCTCTCATATATTCTCTCGTACTTCTCTTTATCATTCTTTCTCTTCTTGCTTCATGTCTCGTTTCTTTTTTTTTTAACTGTTCTTTTGTTGCCGGAATTCAGTCGTGCCGGTGACGCTTCTCGACGTTCCAGCGAGGTACCCCGACCCGTGTGGTTCCTTTGTTCGTCGTTTGGGTTCATTCCGTGAACCGTGCGCCCGTCGCGAGTTTTCCCCGCCGACGGTTAACGTTCCGTTTCCCGATTCGCGACCCATCGAGGCAAGTTAATCTTGCTACATGCTATATAATTCATTTTATACCTATTTAAATAAATACCATACCTATAGTTTAAATCTAGTGCCCCATGTTTAATTTTATAACGTTTCGATGTTCCGTTCGCATCCGTTTATATCATATTAAATCTAGATCATGAAAACTTATCTTGTGACATACTAGATTACATTATACTGCAACCATATCATTTAAAGTATATGTCGTCGTAATATTTATTATTATTATCTTTAATTAGTTTATAATCTTCATTTTATAATGTTATACATTTGAAAATCTTATAGTTTACACATGAAAAGTCGTTGAAAAATCGGATATGACAAATCTGAAATTTACTGTACACCTTACCTTATAAAATTCATTATAAATCATAGAAAAATCATTAGTATACGTTCTTTAGTTCGTTACGAAGCTAACTCAGAATACTATAACTCTATGAAATATTTAATTGCAAAATAAATTGTTTAAATAACGTAAAATACAAATGAATATGTCTTTAAACTGCTGTCCAGGCAAATTCCAGCAGCAAACTTTCAATTTCGGATGTTTATAACTTTTTATAGGGACAACCTGAGATGTTTATACTTATAAAAATGAAAATCTTATTGAATTATCTTTGTTTTGGTATAAGACACGTTCCTTTTGGAGAACGTTTGTTATTTTTAAGCTATTTTACAAATTAGGGTGATGCTGAATTTCTGAACGGAACATTCTTGTGCATGGTTAATCAATACCACTTTTATAGTTATTAATCGCTTTGAATATGCTATCCATATTAATATTATTATATCAATATTTATATCACATATTGCTTAGTTGTACATCCCACATTACCATTTTATAGTTTTATAACTTTTCGGATACCCGTTTGCATCTATCGCATTTAAGATACATATAATTGCATCCATAGATCACATTACTACATAATAATATGATATTAACACTCCATGTTTAATAAATTGCATCCTAATTAATATTGGAACTATAAATGTAAGCCTAATCGATAACTGTGCATCCATATCCTTGAAATTATATCTATTTGCATATCATATTACATGTTCCAGTTTATTGTTCTGATAATACTCATGCTTGTTTATTTATACACATGCTTATGTTAGTTTGATTATGAGCACCCACATGACATCTTGTGCTTCCTGATATGATCTGTTACACTTCCTACTTGACATGATATGGTACCGTACACTGCTTGACTTGACCTGATGCACCATGACCTGACCCGTTACCTGATCCTGTGTCTAATGCCAACAAACCTGACATGTAGTCCTTACGGACCGTTCCTGTTGTCTATCCAGACAAATCTGCACCTACTTGATCCCGTGTTGGCATTAGTTCTTGATTACGGAATACCTGACTTGAACACATAACCTTGGGGGTATGGGGAAATCAAAAGTGTAAACTAAAGTGTAACTTAAAAGGGTATTACTTGATCCGTGGTCCCGGGGGGTAACGGGACAGAGCCATTCGTGACTCTTACATCTTGATCCATGGTCCCGGGGGGTAACGGGACAGAGCCATTCGTGACTCTTACATCTTGATCCGTGGTCCCGGGGGGTAACGGGACAGAACCACTCTTGGTTCATATATTCCTGATCCGTGGTCCCGGGGGGTAACGGGACATATCCTTTGAGTTACATGGAGCATTACATTAATTGATTTCAAACAAACTTTAGAGTAGACAACCCAGTAGCACAGTTTAGATTGATCACTGCACGTCACATACACTGATACACTTCACTGTTATACATCCCTGTTGACTTGTTACTATTTATGATTCATGCCTGCATATCTCGTGTATCCTGTTCATTTATTATTGCTTGATGTTATGACGCGCTGACGTCTGGGTTTTGCATGGCCCAGATCCTCTACCTTTGTTGCAGACTGATCAGGAGTTTTGCCGCTGTTAGATCGAGCGGTAGGGATCATGTCGGTATCCTGTCTTGCTTTCCAGGTGTTTATTTGATCTTTTGCTTCCGCATACTATAGCATTTCCTGACTCTTTTACTCTGGCTTATGGACATGTATTAGATAGTTAGTTTACTTTCCTGTTCTTGATATCTCTACAGCCGTAATGTGACTGTGGAAGGATTTTTCCTAACCACAGGTAGCATGGTTGGCTATGTCACATGCCTATTTTAGCGTACTCTGGGAAGCGGGGCGTGACACATGTTCTCAAATATTTGTCCATGATGCCTGACGCATTCGCATGTGCACCACGAGTGTAGAAATAAATATCTCTGGATTGTCATCGCAACTTTGAAGTTTCGATGTATCGGTATGATATATATCTATATTTTAGTTTCCTTTCTTATGCATGTCTTTTAATGATTCGCAGCCGGTTCCGAATAAATTTACCAAGCAGATAAGCAATATGGTCAAGAGAAGAGAAAAGGCTAACCTAGTGAGCCAAAATGGCAAAATATGGCATGTTGATCTTCACATCGAGAACAAAGTTGCTTCCATGAGTGGAGATGGGTGGCATGAATTTACAGTAGCCAATAATCTGCAAACTGGACATTTTTTGGTTTTCAAATACAAAGGCAATATGGTTTTTAGCTTCAAAGCACTTGCCAGAAAACAAAATTCTCTGCTTCTAAAAGATCTTTGAAGAAAAAGAAGAAGGCCCACGATTCATATGTGGATATTCTTGAAAACTCTGGTAGGCTATAAATTTCATTGATTTTGTTATTGCTGTTTGATTTTAATTTTTGATTTTATTTGGTTTAATTAAACTTAATTGCAGATTCAGATGGATTAGACGAAGATAATGAGAATACGGTATCGAAGAAGAGGGAAAGGATGTATGGATGCTGCAAAAATACATGTCTCGGCAAATGGTAAGTAATTTATTGATCACGACATTTACCCATTTTGTATATAGATCACTGTTTTTCTTTTGTTTTAAAAAAATTTGGGATAATTACCCATCCAAATTCATTAAAAAAGGGGTGGTTGTTTTTCTTAAGGTTATGCAATTGTATTATTTTCAACCGCTGCATCGGCTGCGGTTCCGCAGACAGCTCCACCGCCCGCTCAGACTCCCGCGGCTCTGCAAGCTACTACCTCGACGGCGGCTGCGCATACCACATCGCCAGCTCCACAGGCCGCTCAGACTCCCGCACGCGCCGAATTGCATGGTTTATTGACCGATGAGCAGGCGCGCCAGATTCTATCGTTTATCAGAGGTGGAGCTGGACCGAGCTAGGGTAGCTTTTGATTCTTATTTTTTGAAACATGTATTTATTTATATGATACATATTGTACTACATTTTGAAACGATATTGATATTGGTTTATATTTATATCATATTCAGTTTTTGGGTTTCTTTTGTATATTATATGCGTGAGATGTGATTATGAATACTGCGATATATGTTGCGTGATGATTAATTTTATATTTTATTGTTATATATATTATTGTGCACAGGGCGGGAAAAAATCAGGCAGCCTTTTTTTAAAAAAAAATACAGATAATGTGTACCTACGGATTAATCCGTAGGTACAAATGTTGCCCCTACGGCTATATCCGTAGGGGCAAAATATCAGTAGTAACTGATATTTCCCCCCTGATCTCAGTACCAGGGAGGTTGGGAGTGCCCCTACGGATCTATCCGTAGGGGCCATTGCTTCGTCCCTACGGACTTATCCGTAGGGGCAACATATTAGAAATCATGATATTTTACCCCTACGGATAAGTATCACGCATATATCCGTAGGGGATATTACGTGGCCCTACGGCTATATCCGTAGGTACAGGTAATATATTTAAAAAAACCGTAAATAATATAACTTTTTTTACCCTACGGCCAACTCCGTAGGTGCAACTGGCCCTGCACAGAACTCCGTAGAGGCAAGTTTTTGCCCGTAGGGGCAAGTTCAGGGCTTCAACTTGCACCTGCGGCCTTTGCACCTACGGGGTCTTTTTTCGCCCCTACGCACATATCCGTAGGGGCAGTGGTTTGCCCCTACCGACAGATCCCTTAAAATTTTTAACAAATAGTTCTTGTGGGGGTTTTGTGATATATTGTTTTCTCTAGTTTAACAAATTTTTTCTCCTTTCTACCAATTTTATCCTAACCAATGTATAAATATTACACCCATATTTTACATTATCTCAATCTGTCTCTCCAATTAGAATATTTCTCTCCCTTTCTCTCTCTCTCTCTCTCTCTCTCTATATATATATATATATATATATATATATATATATATATATATATATCTCAAATCTTTTTCTTCCTTTAAAAGGTGCCAAACACCCATCACCAACCTCATCCAATTCCAAAACAGCGACCAGCATGGATCGAGATTCTCTAGCCGAGCGATCGAGTTTGGTTTGCGTTTCGTGTCGTCGTATTTAACCGTCTCAAGGCAAGTACTCTTGTTTCTTTCTTTTGGTCGATGCAATATCAGTGAATGGCTCAATACATTATTAGACTATAACACATTAATATTAAAAGTCTCATATTCTGTTTATGTTAATTAATAATGGTATTGGGGATGATGGTATCATAGTAATCATATTATACATATAAGTATATTAGTCACCGATAGTAATTAAGAGTATATAATTATATTCGTTTTTATTAGTATTTATTTTAAATATAATTAGATATATATCATTGCATTTCATATAGCATAGTATTCTTAAGATGATAGTAATCACATAATTTATTGTGTATCTTGGTGAAACCCTAGGATTCCTAAAGCATCCATTAATCATTTTATCCCCTTTAAAACCATATTTCATTTATTTTTCTTTCCAATAATAAATCTGGATATTAAATGGAGGTGTTTGCAAATTCATGTAGATTCTTGTTTACATTATTGATACTATCATATTATATCGATTGTACTTAGACATGCTATTTGACATGCCTGTTCGTGATTACCGTTTCCTTATATTAAAACGAGATCACTGTTGGAATGCTCAATTATATGTCATGGCATAATCTTTTCTTGTTTACAAGTTTCCATACCGTACCATTAACGTGGTATTACATGTTCCCGTTCAGTCAACATTTTATTTAGTGGTCGAATTTACTGCCATATTAGATACGAATACTCGGGATGTTGGGGTAGTTTGAGTGTGCGTTCGTACAACAAGATCTCAGGAATCCCATACAGGCAGCTCGTATCGGGCTATATTGGTCGCTTGTTATTACAGTTCGTACCGGGCTATATCGGTTGCTTGTTACTACAGATCGTACCGGGCCATATTAGTCTTTTGTTCATTCCATATTTTGGGCTCGTGTTCTTGCCCATGAGGCCCTATCCTTGAATTGGGAATACTCTTGCAGAGGTTGACGTGCATACTCGAATTCACGATAGAATAGATTACCTTTTAGTAACAAGTTAGTATATGACTTGACCGACTTGACCTGCTTACATGTCTGTTTCATATTATTACTATATATATATGCACACGGGCTTTACAACACTTATACATTCATGCAATCACACCATATATACACTTTTTGCGTTGAGTGCTTGTTGGGATGTTCAGACATTTCTGAGACTTGCCATCTCACAGGTTTAGAGACAGATTTCAAGTCGAGCAGGATCAGAGCGATTATCAGGAGTTTGTAGAAGATCAGTAATCCGTAAATTTATTTCTTTTTCAGTTAGCATTTAGCATGTGCGCTCTTACGGGACATTAGGATTTATGTGTCTCTTTTGGATCTTGTCTTATTTCGAACCTATTGTATCATAATCTTATTTTTTGCATATTTTTATTTTATGAACCTATTGCCATTATTCTTTGTGGTTTCATTGCAGCATAATTATCAGTGTTATCTATTCTGTTTTGAACATTATATTGACAGGTTTAGTTATGCAGACTTTATATGATTATGGAAGGATCTTTTCTTACTGTAGTTAGTACGGCTGGTCTCCGTTACTTTCAGTATTTTGGAAAGTGGGGCGTGAAAAAAATTTATGAACTTATGACTAGGCAAATTAAGGAAAGACCAGCTATCTATCTATGTTATAATACAAATTTGGGAGACAGAAGGGCTACCACAAATTTTGCCATTTTTTTCCTGCTTTGCCCCTCAATTGAAATGAGTGTCTGGCTAAAGGCAGTGCCTGTGGGATCTAGTAAATCTTACTTCACAAGGGCGTACATAATTAATTTCTATTCTGTAGCTTGAGTAATATTTAAGTAATAATACTTTTCATACCAACCGGATTGGTGATTGGCTGGAGACCGTAAGGTTGCTTTGAGACTTGGAATCCTATCTCAAGCATGTCTTCTTTTTCAATGTACTGGTGTTTTCCAGAACCATTGATGCTTTGAATTAGCGGGATGCACAAGCTGTTCGATGGATTGAAGTTCTTGGTGACTGCTTCAGTGGGGCACTCAACAAAAGGGTGAATAAGGTGCATCCATTTCTCCAAGTAATTATTCTCCTGCACCCTTGGTTTCATTAGTGAGAAGAAGAACTGTTTTTTTAACCATCAGAAGCATGAAAAAGTCAACCATGTATAGAAAGAGGTTGATTTGAAAAATCAACAATAGAAAGTTTAAGATTAAATCCTTAGGTTTATTTTTTCTTATTTTATTTATTTTTTATGATAACCCGATATAATTTCAGCGCTTTGAAAAAAATATTCATAATTTTTGTTCCTAAAAAAATTGTATTTTCTTATACTATATTATATTGTTTTTTTAGTATTTCTATTTTAAGCTTCAATATCTTTTTTCTCTCTCTTTTTGCAATAAGATTCTCTACATTATCGGGGAAAAAGGAAAAAAAATAAACTTTTTGATAAATTACGGCTTCAATGTTTTTAGTTTTTATATGGATTATTAGTTTTGTAATTTTTCCAATATATTTTTAAATTCCTTCTACCAAACCGTTGGTCTTATATAACAACTCTTAGTTTCAGTAATTTTCCAATATATTAATTATATATGGTATATAAATTATAATAAACTAAAAGAAAGATGTAGCATAATAATAAAAGCACAATAAGAAATAAAATCAATATATTAATTTTCATACATAACCATAGGATTTTTCGAAGTCAACATAAAATTATAAATATATGAAGCCTGGAAATAAAACACATAAGAATCACAATTCAGAAAAGTCAAGGCAAGCAATATATTAGCCCTTTTAAGGTGCATCCAACTCCCACTGACTTCATCATTTAATTCGATGCGAAACTTTACCTATCCTAGCTTTAGTCCACGAGGAGATAGATTTGAATTGAAGTATTGGAGAGTCTAATTTATGTATATACTCTAAGCGTGTCAGACATGGTGTCGGACGGTGTGTCGGTGTTGGTATGTTTGATGTGTGCAAGACATGGACACATCGAGCATATAGAAGTGTCGACGCCATCTAGATTTGCTTGTGAATGCTTAATTTATGAAAAAGAAAATTTGAGATGGTATTGATGGAGGTCCTTTTCGGGTCTTCGTCAGATGTTGTCTTCCGTCGATCTCCCGGTGGATTTTGGAGGCGATCTCCTGTTGCGTGTGGGTCTCAATGGGTTTTGAGGAGATTGGTGGTTTTGAGGAGTTTAGCTCCAAGTACCTGCAAGGAAGTCCCGGGGTGGTTTGGTACCACCGAGGACCTTCCGACGATCAAGTTAGTACGAGATCCGAGCAAAGTAACGGCTAAGTGGAGTAAAAAATGGCTTACTTCACCCCTCTATGATGGGGGTTTATATAGTGGCGGCGGCACGCAGCAGCAGGCGCGAGAATTTCGCCGGCAGTTACGCTCCCGACGTCACGCCCGCGTAATGGGGATCGTGATGGCGTGGAACGTGGGACGTTGCTGGCTGAGAATCCGCGCATAGCGAGATTTGCGGAGCGGCGGTTACGCCTGTGAGTGGTGGAGTTGGTCGGTCGGAGGACCGAGGAAGATGGCCTCGGCCGGGGAGCTCGGGGGCGAGCGAGAGGGCCGAGGAGTCTTGGTCCTGTGGTAGCTCGGGGCGAGCTGAGAGGCCGAGGAGGCCAATTTTCAGGGGGCTCTGAGGTGAGCCGGCTTGTGCTTGCAGGTCGGGTACGGGTATGGCCGGGTTGGCCCCCGTAGGCCCTTCCTTCTGAGTTCCGGGACACGTCATCTGCCACGTGTCCTGATCTTGGAGATCGCCAATATTGAGCATCATCATTAGCCCCCCACTCTTGTCCCGACCAGCTAGCGGGTCGGGTCAGGAGTGGACTGCCGGACCGCCCGGGGTGAGCTCCCTCCTAAGGTTTTGTCGGGACGCGTCCCCGGGCTGTCAGCTGTCTTTCTGCCAGCGAATCAGGGCGAGATCTCTGCATTTAAGGAAGATGTGCCGGTTCGTGCATCCTGCCACTGAAGCGACGGTCCGCGTGTCAAGCGTCGGTTGGCCGACGCGACATGTGCAGACCTGCGACGCCTGATGGGGTGCGGTCCAGTGTGAGAACGACAAGTGGAGCAATCGGAGCCGTTGGACACGAGGAGGCGTTTCTGCGGGAGATGAAGGGCGCCATTGGATGAGGTGTTTTGCGGTGATAAGTAGAGGTGGGGCCCACTCCAGGGCCCCCACTCTTTCATATTTCCTTTCTTTTAAGTCTTGGCTGCTCGGCGCTCTTCTTCTTTTGGATACATGGTTCGTTCCCACTCTTCGGGTTTCTCGTTCCGGAGGGAGGTCAGCGGCGCGGCCGTGCCCCTGGCTGGCTCATGCCCAGCGCCGAATGTTCCGCCAGTGATAGGGCCGACCGCTTCGTTAAGGGCTCCTGGTGATTGTTCCGGCGGCTGCCAGAGACGTCCACGGTCATCCGAGCCCCAGACGAGAGACAGAGGGGAGAGCGAGGACGGGGTCCCCCTTAAAAGGAAAAAGACAATCTCTCGTGCGCCGCCGTCGATGGTTCCTGAGGGGATTCCCGTGCAGGGGGAATGCCGTCTTCATGGCTCCATCTGGGCTTTCCGTCGCTGCCGGCCTGCTCGCCGGGATGGAAGAGTCGGCCGGGGGAAGGCTTCCGCATGGCACCCTAAGGGTCCAAATGGAGGTCATTGCCCAAGGGACGGTCCAGGTACGAACTCCTCTACGCGTTGTTTTTTTGACCTTCCTTTCTTTGGCTCGAGCGCCTCCAAGTTTCTCACCTGCTTCCCGTCAGGTCCTTCAACACTGCGCCCTCGCTACTCGTATGGAGGCCGAGGGGCGTTCCACGCACCGAGGCCAGTAGAAGCATTTCCTTCGGAGGTCGAGGTCCTGCGGCGTGACTTGTGTCTGGAGAGGGCGAGGGCCGACGTCCTGGCAGCCTGTGCAGAGGTCGCGGAGCTCGCCAATTCAGCGAATCGGGGTGCCTATCGTCGCCTGAGTGCATCCCACCGAGTTGCCGAGAGGAAGCTGGAGGATCTGGCCAATCGTTTCGCGGCCATGGAGAAGGAGAGGGACGCCGGCAGGAGGGATGCCGAGGCGGCGCTTCTGGCGGCCAAGGCTGCCGAGGTTCGGGCTAAGAAAGTTGTGGCCGATTACAAGGTGTCAGAGCAGTTTTACGTCGAGCTTGGCGAGTATTCCGCCGTCGCGTGGAATAAGGCTCTAGATGCCGTGAAGAAGCAGCTTCCCGAGTTCGCCGATGGCGAGCTCCATGCTCGGGTCCCACTCCCGGTGGCAAGGCCTCCGGTAGACAACGATGAGGGAAGCGAGGCGTACCCCTGGTGGCAAAACCTCCGGTGGTGAAGCCTCCGGCAGGCCGCGATGACAGTGATGAGGGAAGCGAGGCGGAGGGGGGGTTTGCGACTTAGGCCTTTTTGATATTTCCTTGTCCCTCTTTTGTAAGCCTCCGGGCAGTTTGTAAGGCTGGGGAGCCCAAAATACCCATTGTAAAGACTTTTCCTTTGGTAATAAGACTTTTTCTTTGGTTTCATCGGTTCGCACTTTATCTTCTGTTTGTGGAGAATGCTCGTAAAATATCTCTGCTTGCACTGTTGGGCTTCCATGTCAGGTCGGCTATCTGTCTACCGATCGTTCGTCGAGTTGATTTCGATCACTTGCCAAGTGTGCCAAGCGCTGCTGAGAAGGAGGCATCTCCATGGCCCCGAAGTCGAGGGGGATCGCTTAGACTTGGATAGACCTGATGCCCCTTGTTGGGGCCTCGGATCTTCTGCATGTGATGGGCAGAGAGATATCCGCCGTATTTGTGCCGAGCATGAATAGGCTCAGTGGCCTCGTTATGAGGGCTACAAGCCCGCAACGTCCGTTGGGCATGAACGAGCCGGGAAGTTGCTCGGTTTCCCCTTAGCGAGGGCATTTGATTTCTGTCAGTTGTGGTAAGAAGCTACCGGCTGGGGATAGCCGAGCAGGCTAGCTGCTGAGCTGCCTCTAAGGAGGACTTGGATCCTTAGCGTTGGAGGGGCCGTAGGAGGATCACTAAGGATGACCGGTCAGTGAAGCTACGCGGCTGCCTCTTGGCGAGGGCTTTGATCTCTGGCGTCGTAGGTAGGCAACTACCAGCCTGGGATGACCGAGCGGGGTAGCCGCTCGGATGCCTCTTGTGAGGGCTTTGATCCCTGGCGTCATGGGTAGCGAGCTACCAGCCGGAAATGACCGAGCAGGGTAGCTGCTCGGTTGCCTCTTGCGAGGGCTTTGATCTCTGGCGTCGTGGGTAGGCAGCTACCAGCCTGGGATGACCGAGCGGGGTAGCCGCTCAGATGCCTCTTGTAAGGGCTTTAATCCCTGGCGTCATGGGTAGGGAGCTACCAGCCGGAGATGACCGAGCAGGGTAGCTGCTCGGTTGCCTCTTGCGAGGGTTTTGATCCTTCAGGACGGGGACCGAGTAGGATTACTGCACAGTGCCTCTTGGCGAGGACTTTGATCCCTGTCGGTTGTGGTAGGAAGCTACCAGCCGGGGATAGCCGAGCAAGGGCTCGACTGCCTCTGGGAGGACTTTGGTCCTAAGCGCGGGAGGGGCTGTAAGAAGCCTACCAAGGACCCTTGGCCGGGCAGGGTTACTGCCCAATGCCTCTTGGCGAGGGCTTTTGTCCTGAAGGATAACCGAGCGAGGTACCCTCAGGCTCGACTGCCTCTGGGAGGGCTTTTGTTCCCTGTCGGTCGTGGTAGGAAGCTACCAGCCGGAGATAGCCGAGCAGGGTAGATGCTGAGCTGCCTCTAAGGAGGACTTAGATCCTTAGCGTTGGAGTGGTCGTATGAGGCCTACTAAGGATATCCGGGCAGTGAAGTTGCGCGGTTGCCTCTTGGCGAGGGCCTCGACCCCTGGCGTTGCGAGTAGGGAAGCTACCAACCAGGGATATCCGAGCAGGGTAGCCGCTCGGCCGCCTCTGTGGAGGACTTTGATCCTTAGCGTTAGAAGGGCCGTAGGAGGACTGCTAAGGATAACCGGGCAGTGAAGCTGCGCGGTCGCCTCTTGGTGAGGGCTTTGGATCGCAAAGACAGAACTCTACTCGCAATGTTCCGACGTTTCTTTATTCGAATGGACAGGATTTTTAGAAAACATTTACATCGTCTTTGCGAAAGGAGGGGTACACACTTGTTGGCCTTGGCCTCATTAGTATAGCTTGAGCTTCTCGGCGTTGTAAGGCCGCGGGAGCCTGCGTCCGTCCGCGTCTTGTAGGCGATAAGCTCGCCGGGGAGCGCCTCAGAGACGAGAAAGGGAACATCCCACTTCGGGGAGAACTTGTGAAGCCTGCCTTGATCAAATAACTCGTTTCGCCGTAGGGCCAGATCCCCGGTCTGGAAGGAGCGGTGCTTGACCCGAGCATTGTAGTATCAGGCTGTTTGCTGTTGATAAGCGGCAGCCCTGATCTGAGCCCGGTCTCTCTTCTCCAACAAGATGTCCAGGTTGGTCCGTAGCGCCGAGGTGTTCGCATCATCATCGAAGTGCTCGACCCGATGACTGGGTAGCCCGATCTCCACTGGGACCATTGCCTCGGTCCTGTAGCAGGGGCTGAAGGGGGTTTCCCGGGTGGGGGTCTTCTTTGACGTGCGCAGGGCCCATAAGACCCGGGGCAGTTCTTCGACCCAACTGCCTTGTCGCCCTTCTAGGCGGGTCCGGAGACCTCGGAGGACGTCTCGGTTAGCGACTTCGGCCTGCCCGTTGCATTGGGGATGTGCGACCGCGGCGAACTTCATGAGGATATGGTATTCTTTGCAGAAGTCCTTCACTTTCTCGTTCTCGTTCTCGAAGTTCGTCCCGTGGTCGGTGATGATACACCTCAGGATGCCGAACCGGAGTATCAGATTGTTTTGCAGGAACTTGATGGTCGTGGCGGCGTCCGGTTTCTTGATGGGGACGGCCTCGATCCACTTGGTGAAGTAGTCTACTGCGATGAGGACGTATTTGTGCCCGCCTGTATCGGTAGGGAACTGGCCGATCATGTCCAATCCCCATTGGGCGAACGGCCATGGGTGTAGGGTGTTTTTTCGTCACCCTATTGAGATGGGAATACGCGCGCGCTTGTCGGGCGCATTACAGATCCCCCCTGTCTAGGGTAGACCGGGGTTTATTGATTGTGGGGATCCGAATCTCCGGCAACCGCGGACTAAGCTGCCGTTAATTACCCATCGCATTTGGAGCGAAGGAACCTCCGATTAACGGGTTAAACTGGTCATGCGAACTCAATGTGCAGTATCATGTTTTGAAGGGGTTTTGGAAATATCGGGGACTCCGCAGATTTTTTTTTTTTACGGGGGTCCCGCTACCCGGATAGCGGGCTGGGGGTCAAGGGGGCTAGCAGCCCCCTTGCGGGGTGCGGGGCAGCGCCCCGTTAGAAATTTTTTTTCTAACGGAAGACAGTGTCGTGGAGTCTGTGTATGTTTTCCTCCCCCCCTTTTTTTAAAAGTGGAGCTTAATTTCAAAAGGAATTTTATTGTGGAGTTAAACTCCAAAGAATTTTAAATGGAGTTAAACTCCTAAAAGAATTTTATGCGGAATTAAATTCCTAAAATAGAACTTTATTGTGGAGTTAAACTCCAAAGAATGTTTATATGTATATATTTTAAAAAGGTTTAAACTCCAGAAGGGATTTTATTGGGGAGTACACGTAAAACGAGGGGAAAAGAAAACAAAATGGCATCTAAAGGACGCCCGTACGGCAGGTGGGCGCCTTAATGCCCGGGGTCACGTGCGCGCACGTGACCGATGGGCGCCTTGGCGCCCCCGGGGTCACGTGGGCACACGTGACCGATGGGCGCCTTGGCGCCCCAGGGGTCACGTGGGCACACGTGACCGATGGGCGCCTTGGAGCCCCAAGGGTCACGTGGGCACACGTGACCGATGGGCGCCTTGGCGCCCCAAGGGTCATGTCCGCACACGTGACCGATGGGCGCTTTGGCGCCCCGGGGTCACGTGGGCACACGTGACCGCGGGAGAAACCCACGGAAAGGGGAGCCTAGCCCCTAGGCTGGGGAGTTGAACTCCCAAGGGAATTTTTGGAGTTGAACTCCTAACAGAAACAAATTTATGGAGTTAAACTCCAACAGAAATCAATTTATGGAGTTAAACTCCAGCAACTTTAGAAAGGAGTTAAACTCCTGGGGATTTATTGCTCTTCTTTTGAGCCTTGGGTCTGTCCAAAGTTAGATTTTTGGAGATGGGTCTCCTTCTTCTTGCTCTTGACCGGCGGGATCTTGGAGAAAAGGGGATGAGCTTTAAAAGCCTCCCCTTTTCGAGATCTGATTGGAGATCCGAGCTCCCCTTCGTAGGTTTTGTGGTGGAAATCTACTTATTTTTAGAAAAGGAAGAGTTAAACTCTTGATTTAATTCAAAAGGAAAAGAAGGTTTTAGAACCTTGAGGAAGGAGGAAGAGATCTCAGATCTAGAAAATTTCTGGAGAGAGAAAAAGTTGTGAGATATTTTCATTATCCTTTGCCTTTATAGGCTATACACTTTGCACATAGCCCCTTGGGCTTCACAAAATGGCATTTTGCCTATCCCATGGCTCATGTGCCATTTCTTTTTGCACATAAGCCATGGGCTTTACAGAAATTTGGCTTTATGCCTATTTTCTTACATTTATCCAAAAATAAAATAAATACAACAAAATTGCTCATTACAAAATTTTTAACTTGGCATGGGGAGGCCGGCCGCTTCATGTTCGGACTCGACCCGGGCATGGGCCCACTGGATCTGGGCTTGGGCCCACTTGGCTTGGGGTTGACTTTGATTTTGACTTGGTCAACCGGGGCGTAAATTTTTACCCCAACAAATTGCCCCCCATCAATAAATGCACACCACATACGTGGGTCGTGTGCATGAAATTGATGGATCTTCTTTCACGTGGAGGCGACTTGATTTGGTTCCCGCTTTTTGGGAAGCTGGCACTGCCCTTTTTACGACATGGACGGTCGTTGCTTGACATGTCTCCGAGACGGAGTGTCCGTGATAGACGTTTTCTGTGGCTCGGAGTTATCTGGTTCCCGCTTTGTAGGAATCCTGCGCTGCCCTTTTTGCGACGTGGACGGTCGGTGCTGCCCTTTTTGCGACTTGGACGGTCGGTACTGCCCTTTTAGCGACGTGGACGGTCGGTGCTGCCCTTTTAGCGACTTGGACGGTCGGTGCTGCCCTTTTAGCGACTTGGACGGTCGTTGCTGCCCTTTTAGCGACTTGGACGGTCGGTGCTGCCATTTTAGTGACGTGGACGGTCGTTGCTGCCCTTTTAGCGACGTGGACGGTCGTTGCTGCCCTTTTAGCGACGTGGACGGTCGTTGCTGCCCTTTTAGCGACTTGGACGGTCGTTGCTGCCCTTTTAGCGACGTGGACGGTCGTTGCTGCCCTTTTAGCGACTTGGACGGTCGGTGCTGCCCTTTTAGCGACTTGGACGGTCGTTGCTGCCCTTTTAGCGACTTGGACGGTTGGTGCTTGATTTGACTTGCTCTGCTTCTTGCAGTGTCAGGGATAGACTTGACTTGCTCCGCTTCTTGCGGTGTCGAGATTGGATTCTGACTTGCTCCGCTTTCTGCGGTGTCGGAGTGGAAGTTGACTTGTTGATTTTGATTTGGGTTGACATCAGCATCGCTATACTGGAATATGGTACCAGAAGCGAATCATCATCTGTCATTGAGGGGATTCTGGGATTTTGGTTTTTGTTCGGCATCTGCATTGCTGGACTGGAATAATGCCAGGTGCAACTCATCATTTGCCCCGAGAGAATTTGAGAATTGATGGCTTAGGAGGCAGGTTTAGATCCCTATCACCTAAGACTTTTCAATTTTATGGGCCGTGAGGGTCCCATAAAAGCATTTTCTCCCTACGAGTCGGATGGATCTCGTAGGTGTATTTTCTCCATAGGAGTCGTGGGGACTCCTAAGTGTGTTGCTCCTTTGTGAGTCGTAAGGATCTCACGCGGGAATTTTCTCCTCTCAAAGTCGAGAGGACTTTGAGAGGGCATTTCATCTCCTTTCCTTTTTACGAGTTTGCGCCCTTTCGGGTTTTCACAGACTCGCCGGTAGTCCTGCTGTTTTTACTCACGGAGCCCTTTCGGGTTTTCGTCCGTGCCCGTTTTGCTTGTGGACATACCGTTTATTATTTTTTTATTTTTTTTTATTTTTATTTTTTTTCCTTTTTTTTTCTCTTTTTTATTTGGAGAGATCGGGATTGTTTTACGCCCGTGGATTGTATACGGTTTTGCAGGATGTATGATCCAGACCGTAGGGCCGGAAAGATTTCAAGGATTTTGCCGGCGTCTGCATCGCTGCACTGGAATATGGTACCAGGAGCGACTCATCATTCGCCGTTGGGGTATGAGATTTGGAATTTGGTTGGCGTCTGCATCGCTGCACTGGGATATGGTACCAGGAGCGACTCATCATTCGCCGTTTGGGGACTTGGAATTTGGATCTTGTTTGGCATCAGCATTGCTGCACTGGAATAATGCCAGGAGCAACTCATCATTTGCCTTGGGAGGACTTGAGATTTGGGTTTTTGGTCGGCATCAGCACCGCTAACACTGAAGCGAAATGCCAGGAGCGACTCATCATTTGCCGTTGCCCGTTGGGGAACGATGGCTTAGGAGATAGGTTTGGATCCCTACCACCTAAGGCTTTTCAATTTTATGGGCCGTGAGGGTCCCATAAAAGCATTTTCTCCCTACGAGTCGTAAGGATCCCGCAGGTGTATTTTCTCCTTAGGAATCGTGAGGATTCCTAAGTGTGTTGCTCCTTTGTGAGTCGTAAGGATCTCACGCAGGGATTTTCTCCTCACAAGGTCGAGAGGACTTCGCGAGTGTATTTCATCTCTTTTCACGAGTTTGCGCCCTTTCGGGTTTTCACAGACTCGCCGGTAGTCCCGCTGTTTTTACTCACGGAGCCCTTTCGGGTTTTCATCCGTGCCCATTTTGCTTGTGGACATACCTTTTTTTTTTTTTTTTTTTGCGCCGCTGGTGGGACTTTAAAGTAGTCTCACCGGCAGGATTTGGGAGAAATAGGGGTCATTTACGCCCGTGGATTGTATACGGTTTTGCAGGATGTCTGATCCAGACCGTAGGGCTGATGTGTTCAATTCGCCTGCGACTTGGAGCATTCATGTGTAGTATTTCTTGAGATGTCGGCCATTGATGGGTGGCATGGGCCTTTCTCCCTCGGCGCTTATTAGTTGGTAGGATCCTCCGTCAAACACTTTCTCGACGACGTATGGTCCTTCCCAGTTCGGCTCGAATTTTCCCTTGGCATGTCGATTGGGGATGATCGGTCTTTTGAGGACCAACACCAATTCACCTTTCTTGAAAGCGCGGAGACGGGTTATCTTGTCATAGGCCCGTGACATTTGGGCTCGGTATAGCTCCAGATTTTGCTGCACCGCGAGCCTCTTTTCTTCGAGGGCATCGAGTTCTTCAAGTCGAAGAAGCACGTTTTCCTCCTCCGTCAACTCATGTTGAATGGCCATTCTTAAACTTGGAACCTCGATTTCGAGGGGGAGAATCGCCTCCACTCCGAAGAGCAATGAGTATGGAGTGGACTGAGTTGGAGTACGGTGCGTGGTACGATATGCCCACAATGCCTCGTGAAGTTTGAGATTCCAGTCTCTCTTGTTGGCTGAAGCATTTTTCCTCAGGAGCTTGCATAGAGTCTTATTGAAGGCTTCGGCTAGCCCATTGGCTCTTGGATTATAGATGGAGGAATATCTCCAGTCTATCTTGTGCTGAGTAGCGAACCTTGAGACATTGAAGCTCTTAAAAGAAGGCCCGTTGTCAGAAATAATTCTTCTTGGTGTACCGAAGCGGTATAGAATATTATGCTGGAAGAATGTCAGAATATCCTTTGTCTTAACTTCTTTTAGCAGGACAGCTTCAGCCCATCTGGAGAAGTAGTCTATCGCGGCCAGTATAAACCGGTGGCCTTTAGATGACGGAGGATCAATTGGGCCAACAATGTCCGTGCCCCAAACTTCAAAGGGCCACGATGCCACTGTAGGATGCAGTGGATTGGGATGCTTGTGAATAAAATCACCGTGAATTTGGCAGATATAACATTTCTTTGCATGCTCTCCGCAATCTCGTATCATGGTGGGCCAGTAATACCTAAGCCGTTTGATTTGAAGTCGCATCTTGGGGCCAGATTGGTGAGCACCGCAAACGCCCGAGTGGACATCTTTCATGACCTTTTGGGCTTCGGCCAATGACAGACACCTGAGCCAGAGTTGGTCATATGACCTGCGGTATAACGTGTCATTTACAAACACGTATCGGAGAGCTCTTTTCTTCAGCTGAATCCTCGTAGATTTTTCTTCGGGCAGCTTGCCGTATCGGAGGTACTCTATGAAGGGCTCTCTCCAATCTGGCTCATCTTGGATGATCGAGGTTTCTTTGGCAGGACTGCTCTTCTGTTCCGCGCTTTCCTCTTCTCGTAGAGAGACTGGGGGTAGAATTTGTCGGCTCCTGACTGTGATGAGAATTTCATCCATATCAGGATCAGCCAGCTCCTTGGCTAGGCGAGCGAGTACGTCGGCTTTTCCGTTCAACGCTCTAGGGACTCTCGTTAGTTCAATATGAGTGAACCGCTTCATGAGTTCCACCACTCGACCTCTGTACCGAGCTAACTCGGGTTTGTATATCTTATAGTCGCCGCTTACTTGGTTGACGACAAGCTGGGAGTCACCGTAAACCCGTAGCCGAAGGATTTCCATCTCTATGGCGAGCTCCAAACCAGCTATCAGAGCTTCATACTCAGCTTCATTGTTTGTCCGAGGCTCGGTGAGAGCAAAAGAATGCCGTAGGGTTCCCATTGATGGTGTGATGAACACCAATCCTATCCCTGCTTTTATCTCCGGGACGCTTGATTTACTGGAGGTCCTTATTGACGAGGCTCCATCAAAGTAGAGCTCCCAACATGGCTCATCTTCCTCGAGGTGCAGCACTTGTTCATCGGGTAACTCACAATTTAGCGGCGACCCTTCTGGTACGGGATGAGCGGCGAGAAAGTCTGCAATAGCTTGCCCTTTTACTGCTTTCTGAGGGGTATAAACTATGTCAAACTCAAGTAGCATGACAGCCCATCTTGCCATCCTGCCGGCTAGGCTTGCTTTGGTCATCAAGTGTTTGAGCGGGTCGACCTTGGAGATCAGCATAACCCGATGAGCCAGCAGATAGTGCCTCAGCTTCTTCACAGTAAATATCAGAGCCAGGCATTGCTTTTCGATTGGGGAGTAGTTGTGTTCCGCCCCGACTAGAGTTCGACTGAGGTAGTAGAGGGCATTTTCTTTCCCTTCCTCGTTATTCTGGGCAAGGAGCGCACCGAGTGACTCGTCCAGCGCGGCAGTGTAGAGAATCAGCGGTTTATTTGGAATGGGAGCGGCCAGCACTGGAGGGTGCAACAAGTATTCTTTGATGCTTTCGAACGCTGCTTGACATTCGGCATCCCAGATAAAAGGAGCTCCTTTCTTCATGAGCTTTGAGAAGGGCCTACATCTCCCCGATAAATTTGAGATAAACCTCCGTATGTAAGCAAGCTTGCCTTGAAAAGACCTTAGCTGCGTCAGACTCTTCGGAGGGGGCATCTCCATGATGGCCTTTATCTTTGATGGGTCAACTTCGATCCCTCGATGTCGGACTATGAAGCCCAGGAATTTTCCCGATGACACGCCAAAAGCGCACTTCAGAGGATTCATCTTCAGATCGTATTCCCTCAGTCTGGTGAGAACGGTCCTGAGATCTTGGATATGATTGGCCTTGGCTTTAGTCTTGACGACCAGATCATCAACATAACATTCGACGACTTTATGGATTAGGTCATCAAAGATATTAGTCATTGCCCTTTGATATGTAGCACCTGCGTTCTTCAGTCCGAATGGCATTACCTTGTAGCAATATATTCCGATCGGGGTTCGAAATGCTGTGTGCTTCTCATCCTCAGGCGACATCTTGATCTGATTATATCCAGACGAGCCGTCCATAAAGGTGAACAGTTCATAATTTGAGGTGTCATCGACCATCATTTCCATGACCGGTAGCGGGAAGTCGTCTTTAGGACATGCCTTGTTGAGGTCCCTGAAATCGACACAGACTCGGATCTGCCCATTTTTCTTCTTCACTGGGACTATGCATGCGATCCAGTCTGCATATTTCTCTTCCCTGATGAAGCCGGCATCGATGAGTTTCTTGGTTTCCTCAATGACCTTTTCTTCCAACTCCCTTCTCATTCTTCGAGGAGCTTGTTTGACTGGCTTAGCATCAGGAGATATAGCCAGCTTATGCACGGCTACCTCCGGGGAAAGGCCAGGCATTTCTTTGTACGTCCATGTGAAGCAGTCGACGAACTCACGCAGCAGGGCAATTAGCTGCTCTTTCTTTTCCTCCGACAAGAGGGAGCTGATGTAGGTCGGCCTTGGATTATCGGGCGTTCCTAAGTCAATCTCGGTTAGCTCGTCAAAGGTTGCTTGTCCGCCATCTTCGAGCTCTTGAGGAGCTTCTTCTGGCTCGGCTAACTCGTAATCATCATTTGATCTTTCGCTGGCCTCACCAACATGGATCATGTAGCACGCTTTGGAATCAGGTTGAATGTAGCCTATGCCCCGTCTATCTGGAATTCGTCCATCGATGAGTGCTCGGACCTGGGGCGGATACCATAGCCCTTCGTAAAACTTTGCTTCGGACTCCGTTTGATATAACCGGCATTCGCACTTCTTAAAGTATTCCCGCATCTCGGGCGCAAGTATCTGGGATTGAGGACGGCTCTTATGCCTCTCTCATAGGGAAGGCACACGACAGAAAGGTCGTCCGGGTGCACAACGGGGTTTGACCTGTAAAACAGGATGCCCTTCTGCCTATTTTTCCTCCCGGGCACGTAGAAAGTTTTCAGCTGGTCCACGGTAGAGACTGACAATGCGTCAAGCTCTTTGCACATCTGTTCCGGCACCCTTGTGATGGCCAGGGACCCTTCTGCGACTTCGAAGGTCTCTCGTAGTTTCGCTTGCTGCATGGGGGGCCAATCTGCACAGCTGTTGCACGGCAGGTCCTCTTCTTCTGACTCTTCAGTGTCACTGCCAAGATGAGGGCGAGCTTTGCTGCTAGATGGGCTTTCAGTAACAGATTCGTCCGTATCGCTGCCGAAACGAGGGCGGGTTTTACGGAAAGACGGGCTTCCAGCGTCGGACTCATCAGTGTCGCTACCGAAATGTGGGCGCACTTGGGCGTTTTTACTTTTGAAAGTGACAACCGGCGCGGATTTGCTTTTGGTTCTTGGGGCCGGTCTATCCTCAGTCAGTTGTGGCTTAGCATTTTGGTGGTTCATAAAGTACCGAGAATCTTCATATCGGACTTCATGCACACCAAACGGCTGGATGTCTCCGTCAATGCGTCTTTCTTCGCCATTTTTAGTATACTTCATGCATTGATGGAGAGTTGACGGAATGATGCCGTAATCATGGAGCCACGGCCGCCCCAAGAGAATCTTATAAGACGTGTCGGCGTCGATCACGTATATCTTAGCTTCAGTTTGCAGCTCCCCGAATTTGATTGGCAATGCTATAGACCCCAAAACTTGCTGGCAATTTTGGTTGAAGCCTTGAATGACAATCCTTTCCCTTGACAGGTGTCGGACGTCCATTGACAAACTCTTCAGGGTTCGTAAGTTCATGATGTTCACTGAGGACCCTGGATCAATCAATATACGATTAATTCGATCTCCGTCGCTGTACCCGGTCACGTAAAGCGGCCGATTATGCTCAGCCGTTCCCAGTAGCAAGTCTTCATCCTTAAATGTGACTGCGGCGGCATGTAAAGCGTGCTGGGCTTCTTTCATATTAATTTCCGCAAAGTGGGCCTGATACCGCTCGGGGTTTTGTAGAGCGTGGATGAGAACATCTCTAAGCTCCTTAGATAGGACCAAGGCATCGTAGATGCTCAGGAGAGACGGAAGCTTCCGGAGATGCGCCAAGACATTATAGTCCACCGAGGAAGGACTTATGTTTTCATCAACCGGTTCTCTGCCATCTTCTTCATTAGCGACTTGTTTTTCCTTCCCTTTTGGGGCGTTGCCCTGATTTGGCGGTAGAGCCCTGCCGCTTCTGAGCTGGATTTGATTGGTCGTTGTGGCGAGCTCCTCATCCTCTTCGGGAAAACAAAGATCATCCTCGGAGTCGCTGCCAAGATGGATGGCGTAGCAGGTCACTACTGGGATCTCTTTATTGGAGTCTTCTTCTAACTCCTCCAGAATTTCAGCCGCTTGTACAGGGAAGAACTTCTTCAATTGAATCAATGTTCTTTCCTTTTGTTCATATTCTTCGAAGGAATCGATATATTTTTGAATGGTCGATCTCCCTGCAGACTCTTTTTCGCGCCGAGCTGTACTTTTCTTCTTCTTGAGCTTCTTGGATTTTGAGCCTGATGGAGTCGCATTGGCAGCTGGACTGGTAGGTCTTTTCTGCCCTTCCCATTCCGTCCTGGGTTCTTTCCGAAGTAGCTTTATCATCTTCCTCGTCTTATTAGATATGTGCGTACTCCATGGAGGCCGCGATGATTCCGTTTCATTTCTCGGGGTAGCGGGTTCGGCTGTCTGCTCCCAGAAGGCTTCAACTTCTGTCTGTATAAAGTTGGTGGTTGCAACTTGATTGTTCACCAACACACTTTTGGACAGCTCGATCTCTCCGGCCTTGTACTGCTTCTCGACCCAGTCTTTAAAGATATAGCAATCCTCGATCGCATGGCTCACTACTCGGTGGTACGGGCAATACAGAGGATTGTCGGTCATTTTTGCTTCTTGGGGTCTTTTCGACTCCAGCAATTGTAGGCCGTTGTTCAAGGCGTCTTTAAATATCTTGCGGACCTTGTCCCTTCTGAAAGAGTAAACCTTGTTCTTTTTCTCCTCTAGAGTGGGCCCATCTCCTCCCAGCAATGGCTTTCGAGACCGGTTAGTTTTGGATTCGGCCGCCCTTCGCTTTTCCTCATTGTCGGACGCATTGAAGACATTGGTACTGCTGGAACTCCCGCTTCTACGGTTGTCGTCCCGCTTGCTTTTCCAAGTTTTGTCTCTCTGAGAATCCGACGGGGACTCCTGCTTTGAGCGTTCCAGCATTTGGACTTTCCTGGTTAGCTCCTGAAATGTCTTGAGGCCCGCTGTACACAAGAATGGGACCATCCAATTGCTGAGGTTCCCAATGAGAAGGCTGACGGACTGGTCCTGCTCCAGCGGCGGTTCGCACTTGACTGTGAGATTACGCCATCGGGCGATAAAGTCGGTGTTGCTTTCATTCTTCCCCGGCTTGGTCCTCACAAGGTCGGCAATGGAGATTTTATCACTGACACTCATGAACCTTTGCCGAAACAGGGACTCCATTTGGGCGAAGGTAATGACGGACCTGTCCGGTATACTCGCATACCAGTCGAAGGCGACGCCGGTCAGGCTGTTGACAAACTGACGAAGGAGGAGCGCGTCATTGCCCCCTGTATTTCCGCACGATGCTTTGAAGTGGGCGACGTGCTGGTTTGCATTCCCCGTTCCATCAAATCTTCCGAACTTAGGAATGACGTAGCCGCTTGGGAACTCAATCAGATCGTACTGCGCGGGATATGGCCGCCCACTACTGCCGATTTCTTTCTGAGCTTCAGCTTCGGCCACCAATGTTTTAACCTTGCTGGCGACCAAATCCATTATCCGATCCTGTGTTAGCGGAATAGTGCTATCTTGGGCCAAGGCGTCCCCAGAAGCGGAGTGTGGCCGGCTTTCAAGCGGTTCGACCAGCCTTGGTCCCAAAGGGACAGGCATTGGCTGCCTCGGATTGTCATCACCCGGCTGATTAGTAGCGGCTTGTGCTTGATTGGGAGGCGCTCGAGCAATTTGAGCCGTAAGCTGCATCACCACGTTCGTTAAGTCGTCAATCTTCGAATAGAGCTTGGCCATCTCTTTATCTTTGCTCCTGAGCTGTTTTCGAAGCTCTTGAAGTAGTTCCTGCTCTGCAGTCCTGGGGCGGAAAGTCGGCTCTTCCTCGCTGTCCGAGCTTGATTCTGCTTGGACCGAGGGGTCCTTCTGCTTATCATCCTCATCGAGAGGGTTTTCTTCATCCAGCGGGGGCGGCTGTTCTTGGGCAGCGGCAACCATATTCAGGCTAGATTGGACTTGAGATGTGGTGGCCCCATCCTTGCTTTTGCTGCGAAGGTTGTCGCTGGGGCGTCCGCCTGCCATATAGACCGTATGGGTGATATATCCGGCCGTCTTTCTATCATCGGCGGCTGATTTCACGGATCGCTGTCTTGACCCCCTTGCTCCGGTAGCTGGTAGTCGATTGAAGGCGGCTGGCCTAACCAGGTTCTTGAATGGTGTTGGCGCTTCTTTTCTGGGTTTGCCCCGCTGCTTTCGTGCGGCACAGAGCGCCTGATAGACCCTTGAAGAGACAGTGTCATACTTCTTCTGTTGGGGCCGGGACACGTCTCTTTGTGGCACTGTTCGGACCGCTGTCTTCTTGATTCTGGCTGTCATGGCATTTTTCTGAACCCACTTCAGAGGCTCAAAGGAATTGCTGATTCTTACGTCCGACTCAGCTATCATTGCGGGGCAACCCTGCACTTGGAACTTCACACAATTCCATTTGGCCGAAGCCTTGGCCCTCTTATTGGCTCGATACCTGAGACGCTTCTGCCTTAACTTTTCTGTTCTAAGCACCTGGCAGACTTCGGCTCTTTGGGAAGACGCCGCAGACCGGACGATGAAAGGCCTTGGAGATACGCTCGATTGTGCATTTGTTGAAGTCATCTCCTGAGCTCGTCCGCAACATTTGATGTTGCCCTTTGTACCGAAGTTCTTGCCCCCCGCTGGAGCACCAGAGAATCGTTCAGATACCGTCTTAAGTTTCGGTTGTGGTGCCTTGGCGATCACAACATTTGGCCTCTTGCCCCTTGAGACCGGCTTGGCCACCTGTTCCGCCGGGATCTCCGCCAGATGAGCGCTTCCGGCAGGGTAGATGATGACGGAGCCAAACTGGCGGGGCGGTTCCTCCCACTGTCGACTGAGGCTTGCGGGGAGAACCACGCGGGCATTGATCTTGACTACGTACGAGATCGGGGTCGCGTCGTAAGCCGAATTCGTCTTGGGAGACATCGTCATTGAAAGTTGATTGCTGCACGAAAGAAAGAAATTATTTTAGTACAAACATCGGCGTATATGTTAAATGAGTTCGCATGAACGCTTAACCCGAGATATGGGAGGAGAGATGGTCCCACCGGGCGTGCCAGAACCTGTAGGGTGTTTTTTCGTCACCCCATTGAGATGGGAATACGCGCGCGCTTGTCGGGCGCATTACAGATCCCCCCTGCCTAGGATAGGCCGGGGTTTATTGATTGTGGGGATCCGAATCTCCGGCAACCGTGGACTAAGCTGCCGTTAATTACCCCTCGCATTTGGAGCGAAGGAACCTCCGATTAACGGGTTAAACTGGTCATGCGAACTCAATGTGCAGTATCATGTTTTGAAGGGGTTTTGGAAATATCGGGGGCTCCGCAGAGTTTTTTTTTTTACGGGGGTCCCGCTACCCGGATAGCGGGCTGGGGGTCAAGGGGGCTAGCAACCCCCTTGCGGGGTGCGGGGCAGCGTCCCGTTAGAAATTTTTTTTCTAACGGAAGACAGTGTCGTGGAGTCTGTGTATGTTTTCCTCCCCCCCCTTTTTTTAAAAGTGGAGCTTAATTTCAAAAGGAATTTTATTATGGAATTAAACTCCAAAGAATTTTAAATGGAGTTAAACTCCTAAAAGAATTTTATGCGGAATTAAATTCCTAAAATAGAACTTTATTGTGGAGTTAAACTCCAAAGAATGTTTATATGTATATATTTTAAAAAGGTTTAAACTCCAGAAGGGATTTTATTGGGGAGTACACGTAAAACGAGGGGAAAAGAAAACAAAATGGCATCTAAAGGACGCCCGTACGGCAGGTGGGCGCTTTAATGCCCGGGGTCACGTGCGCGCACGTGACCGATGGGCGCCTTGGCGCCCCCGGGGTCACGTGGGCACACGTGACCGATGGGCGCCTTGGCGCCCCCGGGGTCACGTGGGCACACGTGACCGATGGGCGCCTTGGCGCCCCAAGGGTCACGTGCGCACACGTGACCGATGGGCGCTTTGGCGCCCCGGGGTCACGTGGGCACACGTGACCGCGGGAGAAACCCACGGAAAGGGGAGCCTAGCCCCTAGGCTGGGGAGTTGAACTCCTAACAGAAACAAATTTATGGAGTTAAACTCCAACAGAAATCAATTTATGGAGTTAAACTCCAGCAACTTTAGAAAGGAGTTAAACTCCTGGGGATTTATTGCTCTTCTTTTGAGCCTTGGGTCTGTCCAAAGTTAGATTTTTGGAGATGGGTCTCCTTCTTCTTGCTCTTGACCGGCGGGATCTTGGAGAAAAGGGGATGAGCTTTAAAAGCCTCCCCTTTTCGAGATCTGATTGGAGATCCGAGCTCCCCTTCGTAGGTTTTGTGGTGGAAATCTACTTATTTTTAGAAAAGGAAGAGTTAAACTCTTGATTTAATTCAAAAGGAAAAGAAGGTTTTAGAACCTTGAGGAAGGAGGAAGAGATCTCAGATCTAGAAAATTTCTGGAGAGAGAAAAAGTTGTGAGATATTTTCATTATCCTTTGCCTTTATAGGCTATACACTTTGCACATAGCCCCTTGGGCTTCACAAAATGGCATTTTGCCTATCCCATGGCTCATGTGCCATTTCTTTTTGCACATAAGCCATGGGCTTTACAGAAATTTGGCTTTATGCCTATTTTCTTACATTTATCCAAAAATAAAATAAATACAACAAAATTGCTCATTACAAAATTTTTAACTTGGCATGGGGAGGCCGGCCGCTTCATGTTCGGACTCGACCCGGGCATGGGCCCACTGGATCTGGGCTTGGGCCCACTTGGCTTGGGGTTGACTTTGATTTTGACTTGGTCAACCGGGGTGTAAATTTTTACCCCAACAATGGGGATGTTAGGGCGGTCAGCTCGGTAGCGGGAAGGTGAGGGATGCTGCCGTGGAGCTGGCAACTCTTACATCTCCTGACTAGCTTCCGGGCGTCCTCATGAATAGTGGGCCAGTAGTACCCCTGGAGCAACGCCTTTTGGATCAAGGTTCGGGCCCCTTGGTGCGCACCGCCAACCCCCTCATGGATTTCCTGGAGGACGTATTCGGCTTCATGGGGGTCAATGCACCGGAGCAGGGGCTGAGTAAAGGACTTCTTGTAGAGGTTCCCATTACTCCAAATGAAGTGGCGGGCTTTGGCCCGGAGACGGCGGGCGGCTCCCCGATCTTCTGGGAGCGTACCGTCCTTCAGGAATTCCACGAGGGGTTTCCTCCAATCTTGGTCGCCTTCCTGTGCCGCATATACGTGGAGTGTTGTCGCTCCGTCTTCCACGCTGGGCTGAGGCAGAGTTTCGAAGAGGATAGACCGCTTATTGTTAGCCGAGTATGACGAAGCCAGCTTGCTCAGGGCGTCGGCTTGGGCATTCAGCTGCCTGGGTATTTGTTCTACTTGGACTCCGTCAAAGTTCCTCCGGAGTTTCCTCACCTTGTCCAGGTACTTCATCATCAGAGGCTCCCGAGCTTCAAAGCGGCCGGTCACTTGACCGACAACAAGGGCCAAGTCGCTGCGGATTCGAATTATCTTCAGTCCCAGCCCGGCGGCCATGCGCAGTCCAGCCAGGAGGGCCTCGTACTCTGCCGCGTTGTTCGAGACTTTGAAACCGAGCTTCAGAGAGTACTCCATTTCCGCTTCGTTCGGGACCCGAATAATGAGGCCGACACCACAGCCTTCCTTGGTTGAAGACATGTCGACGTAGATGACCCACTCAGGAACCGAGCCAGGCCTCTCCGCGATAGGACACTGAGTTGCGAGGGGCGGCGTGGACTCCAGTTTCTTGCTAGGGATGGTTCATTCAACGATGAAATCGGCCAGGGCCTGCACTTTGATGGCTTGCCTTGGGCGATACTTTATGTCAAACTGAGATAGTTCCCACCTCCACTTTTCTAAGCGGCCCGAGGATTCTGGTGATGCAAGGATAGCCCCCAACGGACGTTCGGTGAGGATGATGATGGTGTGTGCTTAGAAGTAGTGCCGCATCTTCCTTGAGCCCACCACGAGGGCTAAGACAATCTTCTCTATGGCTGGATATCTCGTTTCTACGTCCTTAAATACGTGGCTCACATAGTACACCGGCTTCTGCGCTTCACCGACCTCCCGGACGAGCACCGAGCCTGCTGCTTGGTCGGATACCGCCAGATACAGAGACAACTCGTCTCCTTCAACTGGTCGGGTGAGCAGTGATAGCGTCGCGGGGTGCTTCTTCAATTGGTCGAAGGCGGCTTGGCACTCCTCCGACCACTCGAACCTCAGGATCTTCCTCAGAGCTTTAAAGAACGGGAGGCATTTCTCCCCCGACCTGGACATGAAACGGCTCAGTGCGGCGACTCGTCCCGTGAGCCGCATGATCTCGACGTTGGTCTTGGGCGCGGCCATGTTGAAGATAGTGTCGATTTTCTCTGTGTTAGCTTTGATTCCACGATGAGTGACCATGAAACCGAGGAACTTTCCCTCGGTGACTCCGAATGCGCATTTGGCGGGGTTTAGCTTCATCTTGAACTTACGGAGCACTTCGAAGGCCTCGCCCAGATCCCTGGCATGGTCGGCCGACGAGACGGATTTGACGAGCATATCGTCAACGTAGACTTCCATATTCCTGCCGATCTGAGGCTTGAACATGCGATTGACCAACCGTTGGTATGTGGCCCCGGCGTTCTTGAGGCCGAAGGGCATTACCTTGTAGCAATATACCCTCCCGGTCCATTGTGAATGCAGTGAGATCTTCATCCTCCGGATTCATACGGATCTGATTGTAGCCGGAGAAAGCATCCATGAAGATCAACAGCTCATGGCCGGCCGAGCTGTCGACGAGCTGATCTATCCGAGGGAGTGGATAGTTGTCCTTGGAGCAGGCCTTATTGAGGTCGGTGAAGTCGACGCACATGCGCCACTTTCCGCTTGACTTCTTGACCAGAACTACGTTCGCCAGTCACTCCGAGTAGGGTATATTCCTGATGAAGTTGGCAGCGAGAAGTCGATCAACCTCATCTTCAATAGCCTTCTGTTTGACCGGGGCGAAGCTTCGTTTTTTCTGTCTGACGGCTCGGGCCGCAGGATTAACCCCGAGCTTGTGGGAGATGATTTTGGGGTCAATCCCAGGCATGTCAGCAGGCGCCCAGGTGAAGACGTCGGAGTTATTTCTGAGGAATCTGACCAGGTCATCTCGCTGAGTCCCTGTCAGGAGCGATCCGACCTGGATGGTTTTTTCCTCGTCTCCTTCTGTTAGGGGCACCTCGGTCAGTGGTTCGACCGGCATCCCCCGGACCTCTTTCCGCTCGTCTCGGGTGTCCAGAGAACCCTTGATGTCGTTATTTACCTCAGCGTCGTCGGCCGGCTGCTCGGATGAAGATGTTTCGGTAAGGCATACATTCGCGACCCGCTGGTTCCCGTAGACCCGACCTACCCCGTCCTGATCGAGAGGGAACTTCATCGCCAGGTGGTAGGTCGATATCTGGGCCTGGAGGGAGTTCAGCGTCGGGCGGACGAAGAGGACGTTGTAGGCCGATGGGACCTTTGCTATGATGAAGTCCACAGGCAACGTGCGGGTGCGGCCGGGCTCCCCAACGTTGAACTGCAGAGTGACCACCCCTTGTGCTGGGATGGAGTGGTTGGTGAACCCTGAAAGGACGTGGGAGGTTGGTTTCAAGTCTGCTGGGGTGAGCCCAATGCGCAGAAAGCAGTAATGGAAGAGGATGTCTGCCGAGCTGCCCGAGTCGACAAGTATCCGGTAGACCTCGTACCGGTGGATTCGGGCCGCGATTACCAGAGGGTCGTTGTGGGGCATGGATATGCCGTGGAGGTCCCCGTCGCCAAAGGTGATAGGCTCATGGCCCCTGGCCTTTTTGCTCGGGCGGCTGTTGGCGTTTGTTGCCGGCGTAGGGTGCCGAGTCTCGCAGGAGCTCGACTGGCCCCCTATCGTCATGACAATAGTTCTTGATGGGCCCCGGTTCCTTCCGGCGAGGTCCCTTGGGCCCTGCGGTAGGATGGTCCTCGAGCTGCCTTGGCGGACTTCGTGGACGTGACCCCGTCGAGGGAGGGGATGCCAGTCATGCCTGGAAGCAGGAGTGCTGACCGCCACCGCCTCGGCAGGGACAGGGGGGCGACAAGGCTCGAGGCGAGGCTCTCCGACGTGGGAATTCGAGGTTGAAGGGGAAGGATCGAGGGGACTGCGACAGACGGAGTCCGTGAGGTGGCGGCCGACGGAGGAGTCGACGACATTCGGTGGATCTTCAGGGTGGTCGCTTGCCATGTGGATGGAGATCGGAAGGCCAACTTTGTTTTTTGTGGAGTTTAGTTTCCCACAGACGGCGCCAACTGATGGGGGTCCTTTTCGGGTCTCCGTCAGATGTTGTCTTCCGTCGATCTCCCGGTGGATTTTGGAGGCGATCTCCTATTGCGTGTGGGTCTCAACGGGTTTTGAGGAGATTGGTGGTTTTGAGGAGTTTAGCGCCGAGTACCTGCAAGGAAGTCCCGGGGTGGTTTGGTACCACCGAGGACCCTCCGACGATCAAGTTAGTACGAGATCCGAGCAGAGTAACGGCTAAGTGGAGTAAAAAATGGCTTACTTGACCCCTCTGTGATGGGGGTTTATATAGTGGCGGCAGCAGCAGGCGCGAGGATCTCGCCGGCAGTTACGCTCCCGACGCCACACCCGCGTAAAGGGCGGATCGCCCATTAATGGGGATCGTGATGGCGTGGAACGTGGGACGTTGCTGGTGGAGAATCCGCGCATAGCGAGATTTGCGGGGCGGCGGTTACGCCTGTGAGTGGTGGAGTTAGTCGGTCGGAGGACCGAGGAAGATGACCTCGGCTGAGGAGCTCGGGGGCGAGCGAGAGGGCCGAGGAGTCTTGGTCCTGTGGTAGCTGGGGGCGAGCTGAGAGGCCGAGGAGGCCAATTTTCAGGGGGCTCTAAGGTGAGCCAACTTGTGCTTGCAGGTCAGGTACGGGGATGGCCGGGTCGGCCCCCGTGGGCCCTTCCTTCTGAGTTCCGGGACACATCATCTGCCACATGTCCTGATCTTGGAGATCGCCAATATTGAGCATCATCAGGTATATATGTATGCATTGCTTCGTACGACTTGCAGCTTAGAGTATCCTAGATATCACCTTGGTACATTGTATATACTTTGTTTCTTATGGATTTATTTTCGCTTAACATTTATTATCATGACTAATTGATTATTTATATATTTCTCATAAATTATGTTGGCAGTTTGAATCTATTGGTAATATTTGTATGTGGGAAATAGTCTCACATTAGATGGAGAGACGAATGTCCAAGCCTTTATAATAATTCCCAATATTTAAGTAATATCTAAACAAAGTGGGTTATGAGCCAAGTGGGCCTGATTTCTAGCAGGCTTATAATATTTATTTATTATTGTCTTTGATAGGGCACTTGGGCCATCTTGGATTGACTTAATAACAGAGTTTACCTTTTTGAATTTCAAATTCAAAGGTTGTCTGAAAAACTGTCCACTGCAGTTTTGTTGTCTGAACAGTCACAACCGTCCAAACAGTTGTGTCTATTCAACTCCAGTCACAACCATCCAAACAGTTGTGTCTATTCAACTCTATAAATTAAGTCTTGCTCTTCACAGTTTTTTCATTTTCTTCTCATTATCTTCTAAGAGAGTTTTAAGGGCTTTGTTGTATTTTGGGGGTGCCTTCTACTGTACTCCCACAGTGGGGGCAATATCACTTTTCGGAAAGTGTATCATACACGCCTCAAAGTTTTTAATTCTGTCTTAACCAAACTAAAACTCAACAATCGAAAGGTGATATTCCATGGAGACAGAATTAAATTCAAGTGTCAAGGTTCATTTTCAGAACCAAGATGTTATCAAACTGGATCGATTCGATGGGAGCAATTACACTAGATAGAAAAACAAGATGGTGTTCTTGTTAACCTCCTTGAAGATATTTTACGTGCTCGATCCGGACTTGCCGCCAATTCCAGATTCAGCCTCAATTTCGAATGATGCCGAGAGTGCAAGAACAGAGAAAAACAAGCGTGAAGAAGATGAATTAGTTTGTCGCGGGTACATTCTCAATTCCCTCACCGATCGTCTGTATGGTCTTTACAGAAATATGAAGACACCAAAGGAAATCTGGAGCGCGCTTGAAACAAAGTACAAAAATGAATAGAGAGGTACGGATAAATTTCCAGCGCTTAAATATTTTGAATTTAAGATGACTGATGACATGCCAATCATGGATCAAGTTCATGAATTACAAATTCTCGTCTCTAAACTGAGCGAACTTGAAATTAAAGTCCCTGATTCGTTTCAAGTTGGAGCGATTTTATCTAAACTTCCTCCTACTTGGAATGAATACAGAAAGAAAATTCCGCACTCTCCTGAAAATTTTACCATAGAGCAATTTCAGACTCATCTGCGGATTGAGGCAGAGAACCGTGCACATGACATGATTTTTCTTAGTTCTAAATCTAACTCTAAAGTGAATCATGTCAGTGAAAATGGTCATAGAAAATTTCAGAACAATTTAAAGTCCAGAAGAAGGGAAATGATTTTAAGAAATCTAATTTTGCAAAGAAGAAATGGTTTTGTTATAACTGTGGAAAAAAAGGCCACTATATTAAAGATTGCAAATTCAGAAATATCGGAAAAAAACTTGGTTTCGGATCAGAAAATAGCAACAAGGCAAATCTAATAGAAATGAAGTCAAAGAACTTGTTGCTATGGTTTCTGACATGCAGATAGGCATGATTACGGAATTGCATATGGCTGCGGTAACTAGAACTGCAGATTGATGGCTGGATTCTGGTGCAACCATCCATGTATGCAATAACAAAGCAATGTTTAAAACCTACACGGATCAGAAAGAACCTGAAAAAGTGTTGATGGGAAACCACGTTTCGGCTAAAGTGCTCGGTAAAGGAAGTGTTGCATTGAAGTTTACATCTGGACAGAAACTTACTCTGCTTAATGTATTTTATGTTCCAGATTTGAGGAAAAATCTTGTATCTACAAATCTGTTGTGCAAGAAGAGAATTAAAATTGTTCTAGAGTCTGACAAAATTGAAATATCGAAGAATGGTATATTTGTAGGAAAGAGATATTCCTGTGATGGCATGTTCAAACTCATTATTAATGAAATAAATTGTATGTTTGCTTATATTGTTGAGTATTCTTCTCCTATATGATATGCTAGAGTATATCATTTAAATTTTCGCTCTTTAAAGTATATGTCTAAACATGGTTATTTTGCATGTCAGAATGATCATAATGATAAATGTGAGATTTGCGTAGAAGCAAAAATGACTAGAAAACTTTTCTCTAAAATCGAAAGAGATACTAATTTAGTAGAACTTGTTCATTCTGATATTTGTGAATTAAATGGTCAATTAACAAGAGGGGGAAAAAGATATTTTATAACTTTTAGTGATGATCATTCTCGTTTTACATATGTATATTTATTAAGAACAAATGATGAAGCGTTTGAGAAATTTAAAAAGTATAAGTCAGTTGTAGAAAATCAGAAAGATAAAAGGATTAAAATCCTTAGAAATGATAGAGGAGGAGAATATTTTTCTGTTTTTTTTCCCTCAATTTTGCGAAATGCACGGTATTACTCATCAAAGTACCGCACCTTATACGCCTCAACATAATAGATTAGCCGAAAGAAAAAATAGGAATTTAGTTGAAATGGTAAATGCTATGCTTTTAAATGCAAAATTACCTTTTAATAATTGGGATGAGGCACTTTTAACAGCATGTTATTTTTATAATAGAATACCATCCAAGAAAATTCATGTTTCACCATATGAAATTTGGAACGGTAGAAAACCCAATTTAAACTATATTAAAGTGTCGAGGTGCATAGCATATTATAAAGTGACCGATCCATATAAATCTAAATTAGGGCCGAGAGGTATTAGAAGTATATTTGTTGGATATGCACAAAATTCTAAAGCATATCGATTTCTAGATTTAGAATCAAATGTCATAATTGAATTGATACGCGTTGAATTTTTTGAAAATAAACTTATGCATGACAATGTTGATTCTAATTTGTATAATAAGGAAAATGCAGCAACTTCTAAGAAAATTACCAATGAGAAAAGAAGAGAAAGTAATGAAAATATTGAACCAAGAAAAAGTCAATGAATCAGGAAAGAAAAATATTTTGGTCCTGATTTTATTGATTCGCGTTCAATAGTCTTTCTCGTTGAAAGAGATAGAACCAAAGTGCTTAACAAAGTATCTACTCTACTTAATATAGAAGATGATCCTAGAACATTTAGTGAAGCACTGTCGTCAAAAGATACTGCATTTTGGAAAGAGGCTATTGATGACGAAATGGACACAATAATGTCTGACAATACTTGGATATTGGTTGACTTGCCTCAAAGATCTAAGCCTATAAAGTGTAAATGGGTATTTAGAAAAAAACAAAATACAGATGGCTTTATACAAATTTCAAGGCAAGATTTGTGACAATGTGATTGCACAATTAGAATATCTTAGCGCTATTGGAAGCCTTATGTATACGATATATTGTACAAGGCCTGATATAGCTTTTGCAGTATGTAAATTGTCACGATACATCAGTAAACCCAGTACTAATCATTGGAAGGCCATCGGTAGAGTTCTTGGGTATCTAAAAAGAAAAAAAGAGTTTGGTCTATTTTATTCCAATTATCCTGCAGTACTAGAAGGTTATTCGGATGTAAGTTGGATCACAAGTGCAAGTGATAAGAAATCCACAACAGCTTTGGTATTTACAATCGGAGGAGTGCCATTAGTTGAGCCTCTAAGAAACAAATCTGCGTCACACATTCAACAATTGAATCTGAATTTGTCGCTTTGGCTGCCGCCGACAAGAAAACGGAATGGCCGAGAAATTTATTATTGGATATAGAGTTGTGACCACAACCAATGCCATCTATTTCCTTGTATTGCGATAGTGAGGCGACTATGTCTAGAGCTTATAATAATATTTATAATGATAAATCTAGATCCATTAGCTTAAGGCATGAATATGTTCGAGAATTAATTACTAATGGAATAATTACTATAGTTTATGTGAGACCTGCAAAGAATTTAGTAGATCCCTTTACCAAGACATTATCGAGAGATTTGGTAAAAAATACGTCAATCGGAATGGGACTTAAACATTTATAATTTGGCACCAGTAATGGTAACCCAACTTTAATTTGTAAAAACTAATTTTAATAATTCAATAGGTAATAACAAAGTACTGTCATGTGCCTGTATTGCACTAGACGTTTCATTTTTATATAAATAAGTATCTAGTGTTGTCTGTTACGATAAAGAGGATGAGCGAAAGCTCTCAATGGAGTTATTTAATTTTTAAATATCCACAGTAATAGGGATATAATAAAGGAAACTCCACCTATATTAGCATAGAAGTGGTGCCGCTTCAACAAGAGATATGAAGTATTCTATTGTAAATGCTTATGAAAACCAAGAGTAGCACATGGCCATAATAGTGCTAAAGCAGTTATAAATCTCTTAGAAAATAAGATGAATATTGTGTGTGTTGTATTTCAAATGCTAATAATAAAAGTTTTGGTTTAATCTGCGGACACCAATAACTGTGTTAGACGATTGATATATATACACTAATGGAAGGTTTAAATCGAGAGATACCTTTTCTTATGCATAATATTTGTCACGAGAGAGATGTGGTTGCAGCCAATATATACAAACTAATGGGGGATTGTTGGTAGTTTGAATCTATTGGTAACATATGTATGTGGGAAATAGTTCCACATTGGATGGAGAGACGAATGTCCAAACCTTTATAATAATTCCCAATATTTAAGTAATATCTTAAACAAAGTGGGTTATGAGCCAAGTGGGCCTGATTTCTAACAGGCTTATAATATTTATTTATTATTGTCTTTGATAGGGCACTTGGGCCATCTTGAGTTGACTTAATAACAGAGTTTACCTTTTTGAATTTCAAATTCAAAAGTTGTCTGAAAAACTGTCCACTGTAGTTTTGTTGTCTGAACTGTCACAACCGTCCAAACAGTTGTGTCTATTCAACTCCAGTCACAACCATCCAAACAGTTGTGTCTATTCAACTCTATAAATTAAGTCTTGCTCTTCACAGTTTTTTTATTTTCTTCTCATTATCTTCTAAGAGAGTTTTAAGGGCTTTGTTGTATCTTGGGGGTGATTGCCTTCTACTGTACTCCCATAGTGGGGGGAATATCACCTTTCGGAAAGTGTATCATATACATCTCAAAGTTTTTAATTCTGTCTTAACCAAACTAAAACTCAACAATCGAAAGGAGATATTGCATGGAGACATAATTAAATTCAAGTGTAAAGGTTCATTTCCAGAACTAAGATGTTATCAAATTGGATAGATTCGATGGGAGAAATTACACTAGATGGAAAAACAAGATGGTGTTCTTGTTGACCTCCTTGAAGATATTTTACGTGCTCGATCCGGACTTGCCGCCAATTCCAGATTCAGCCTCAATTTCGAATGATGCCGAGAGTGCAAGAACAGAGAAAAACAAGCGTGAAGAAGATGAATTAGTTTGTCGCGGGTACATTCTCAATTCCCTCACCGATCGTCTGTATGATCTTTACAGAAATATGAAGACACCAAAAGAAATCTGGAGCGCCGTTGAAACAAAGTACAAAAATGAGATGAGAGGTACGGATAAATTTCCAGCGCTTAAATATTTTGAATTTAAGATGACTGATGACATGCCAATCATGGATCAAGTTCATGAATTACAAATTCTCGTCTCTAAACTGAGCGAACTTGAAATTAAAGTCCCTGATTCATTTCAAGTTGGAGCGATTTTATCTAAACTTCCTCCTACCTGGAATGAATACAGAAAAAAAATTATGCACTGTCCTGAAAATTTTACCATAGAGCAATTTCAGACTCATCTGCAGATTGAAACAGAGAACCGTGCACGTGACATGATTTTTCTTAGTTCTAAATCTAACTCTAAAGTGAATCATGTCAGTGAAAATGGTCATAGAAAATTTCAGAACAATTTCAAAGTTCAGAAGAAGGGAATTGATTTTAAGAAATCTAATTTTGCAAAAAAAAAATGACCTTGTTATAACTGTGGAAAGAAAGGCCACTATATTAAAAATTGCAAATTCATAAATACCGGAAAAAAACTTGGTTTCGGATCAGTAAATAGCAACAAGGCAAATCTAATAGAAAATGAAGTCAAAGAACTTGTTGCTATGGTTTCTGACATGCAGATAGGCATGATTTCAGAATTGCATATGGCTGCGGTAACTAGAACTGCAGATTGGTGGCTGGATTCTGGCGCAACCATCCATGCATGCAATAACAAAGCAATGTTTAAAACCTACACGGATCAGAAAGAACCTGAAAAAGTGTTGATGGGAAACCACGTTTCGGCTAAAGTGCTCGGTAAAGGAAGTATTGAATTGAAGTTTACATCTTGACAGAAAGTTACTCTGCTTAATGTATTTTATGTTCCTGATTTGAAGAAAAATCTTACATCTGCAAATCTGTTGTACAAGAAAAGATTTAAAATTGTTCTAGAGTCTGACAAAGTTGTAATATCGAAGAATGGTATATTTGTAGAAAAGGGATATTCCTGTGATGGCATGTTCAAACTCGGTATTAATGAAATAAATTGTGTGTTTGCTTATGTTGTTGAGTATTCTTTTTCTTTATGGTATGCTAGATTATGTTATTTAAATTTTCGCTCTTTAAAGTATATGTCTAAACATGGTTACTTCGCATGTCAGAATGATCATAATGATAAATGTGAGATTTGCGTAGAAGCAAAAATGACTAGAAATCCTTTCCCTAAAATCGAAAGAGATACTAATTTATTAGAATTTGTTCATTCTGATATTTGTGAATTAAATGGTCAATTAACTAGAGGAGGAGAAAGATATTTTATAACTTTTATTGATGATTATTCTCGCTTTACATATGTATATTTATTAAAAACAAATGATAAAGCATTTGAGAAATTTAAAGAGTATAAGTCAGTTGTAGAAAATTATAAAGATAAAAAGATTAAAATCCTTAGAAGTGATAGAGGAGGAGAATATTTTTCTGATTCTTTTTCTCAATTTTGCGAAATGCACGGTATTATTCATCAAAGAACTGCACCTTATACGCCTCAGCGCAATAGATTAGCCGAAAGAATAAAAAGGAATTTAGTTGAAATGGTAAATGCTATACTTTTAAATGCAAAATTACCTTTTAATATTTGGGGTGAGGCACTTTTAACAGCATGTTATATTCATAATAGAATAACATCCAAGAAAACTCATGTTTTACCATATGAAATTTGGAATGGTAGAAAACCCAATTTAAACTATATTAAAGTGTGGAGGTACATAGCATATTATAAAGCGACCGATCCATATAAATCTAAATTAGGGCTGAGAGGTATTAGAAGTTTATTTGTTGGATATGCACAAAATTCTAAAGCATATCGATTTCTAGATTTAGAATCAAATGTCATAATTGAATCGATATGCGTTGAATTTTTTGAAAATAAACTTATGCATGGCAATGTTGATTCTAATTTGTATAATAAGGAAAATGCAGCAACTTCTAAGAAAATTACCAATGAGAAAAGAAGAGAAAGTAATGAAAATATTGAACCAAGAAAAAGTCAAAGAATCAGGAAAGAAAAATATTTTGGTCCTGATTTTATTAATTCGCGTTCAATAGTATTTCCCGTTGAAGGAGATAGAACCAAAGTGCTTAACAAAGTATCTATTCTACTTAATATAGAAGATGATCCTAAAACATTTAGTGAAACAATGTCGTCAAAAGATACTGTATTTTGGAAAAAGGCAATTGATGACGAAATGGACTCAATAATGTCTAACAATACTTGGATATTGGTTGACTTGCCTCAAAGATCTAAGCCTATAAAGTGTAAATGGGTATTTAGAAGAAAACAAAATACAGATGGCTCTATACAAATTTCAAGGCAAGATTTGTGACAATGTGATTGCACAATTAGAATATCTTAGCGCTATTGAAAGCCATATGTATACGATATATTGTACAAGGCCTGATATAGCTTTTGCAGTATGTAAATTGTCACGATACATCAGTAAACCCAGTACTTATCATTGGAAGGCCATCGGTAGAGTTATTGGGTATCTAAAAAGAAAAAAAAGAGTTTGGTCTATTTTATTCCAATTATCCTGCCGTACTAGAAGGTTATTCAGATGCAAGTTGGATCACAAGTACAAGTGATAATAAATCCACAACAGCTTTGGTATTTACAATCGGAGGCGGTGCCATTAGTTGAGCCTCTAAGAAACAAACCTGCATCACACATTCAACAATGGAATCTGAATTTGTCGCTTTGACTGCCGTCGGCAAGGAAACGGAATGGTTGAGAAATTTTTTATTGGATATAGAGTTGTGGCCACAACCAATGCCATCTATTTCCTTGCATTGCGACAGTGAGGCGACTATGTCTAGAGCTTATAATGATGTTTATAATGATAAATCTAGACACATTAGTTTAAGGCATGAATATGTTCGAGAATTAATTACTAATGGAATAATTACTATAGTTATGTGAGATCTGCAAAGAATTTAGTAGATCTCTTTACCAAGACATTATCGAGAGATTTGGTAAAGAATACGACAATCGGAATGGGACTTCAACAATTACAATTTGGCACCAGTAATGGTAACCCAACTTTAATTAGTAAAAACTAATTTTAATAATTCAATGGGTAATAACAAGTTACTGTCATATGCCTGTATTGCACTAGACGTCTCATTCTTATATAAATAAGTATCTAGTGTTGTCTGTTACGATAAAGAGGATGAGCGAAAGCTCTCATTGGAGTTATTTAATTTTTAAATATCCACAGTCACAGGGATATAATAAAGGAAATTCCGTCTATATTAGCATTGAAATGGTGTCGTTTCAACAAGAGATATGAAGTATTCTCTTGTAAATGCTTATAAAGACCAAGATTAGCACATGGCCATAATAGTGCTAAAGCGGTTATAAACCTCTTAGAAAATAAGATGAATACTGTGTGTGTTGTATTTCAAATGCTAATAATAAAAGTTTTGGTTTAATCTGCGGACACCAATAATTTTGTTAGACGATTGATATATATACACTAATGGAAGATTTAAATTGAGAGATACATTTATTTATGCATAATATTTGTCACGAGAGAGATGTGGTTGCAGCCAATATATACAAACTAGTGGGGGATTGTTGGTAGTTTGAATCTATTGGTAGCTTTTGTATGTGGGAAATAGTTCCTCATTGGATGGAGAGACGAATGTCCAAGCCTTTATAATAATTCTCAATATTTAAGTAACATCTTAAACAAATTGGATTATTAGCCAAGTGGGCATGATTTCTAACAGGCTTATAATATTTATTTATTATTGTCTTTGATAGGGCACTTGGGCACTTGGGCCATCTTGGGTTGACTTAATAACAGAGTTTGCCTTTTTGAATTTTAAATTCAAAGGTTGTCTGAAAAACTGTCCACTGCAGTTTTGTTGTCTGAATAGTCACAACCGTCCAAACGGTTGTGTCTATTCAACTCCAGTCACAACCATCCAAACGGTTGTGTCTATTCAACTCCAGTCACAACCATCCAAACGGTTGTGTCTATTCAACTATATAAATTAAGCTTTGCTATTTACAGTTTTTTCATTTTCTTCTCATTACCTTCTAAAATAGTTTTAAGGGCTTTGTTGTATCTTGGGGTGGATTGCCTTCTACTGTACTCCTATAGTGGGGGCAATATCTGTAACACCCTAGTTCATTTATACCAGTTCTATTTTGGGTATTTCTTTATTCATAGCTATTTCTTGATTTATTGTGTTTTGGGTGTGAATAGTATAATTGGCATCTGTATTTGCATCCGAACCGACCCGCTTGCTGGAAACCCGTCTTGATTCCCATTTATGATTTATCCTGGCTAGTTATGAGGATCCGTGCACTTTCATGTTGTATATTCTGCATACTTGCATTATATCGAGTATCTGGATTTTTTAATAAAATAAGTCAAATAAAATATTTTAAAAATATCTAGCATGGCCTGCAAGATATCCCTAAACCTGTTGTAGCGTCCGTACATTTGGTTCTCGTCCCGTTCAGTGAAACAGACTCATTTGGATAACTACATGCACACTACGTGCATCCGTTCTTGGGGGTATGCATTTTCGTTATCCGGATATCCTATTTTAGTTTTGGTTGATACGTATATTAACCATATTTTCAAACCATAATTTTAGACCTGACCCGGACGTCTTTTGGACTATTTTTGTATTAGCCAAAATCTCATATTTTATTAATATTATATTATAGTATATTTTTAACTGTTAAATATTTATATTATACGTTTATAAAATTTATATAACAGTATATATATTTCCACATATATTTTAATACCTAATCTAACAACGCTCTCTCTCGACTCAATGATCTCTCTCTCTCCCCTCTGTATATATATTTATATATATTTATATATATATTATATATATATATATATATATATATATATTATTTTCTTAACCTATATTTTAACCCTCACCCTCCCCCACGTTCTCTCCCCCCCTCATCTTCTCAAATTTTTCCTGCCGCCTCCGAGCTCGAACCCACTCCCGTCGCTTGCGCTCGTCGCCGTAGCTGTCGTCACCACCGCAGCCAACGCCTCCACCTCCTCACCCTCATCCATACTACCACCACCGGCACCTTCACCCATCCCCGACGACCTCAGCCTAAGAACCCAACGTCCTGACGATCCAAGAACCGCCCCTCACCTCGCCGCCAGCCACGTCGTCAGCCTTCTCTTCATCACCACGACCTCCTCTCCAATCCCCTGCATACCCCCGACAACCAAGCCCGACGCAACCCTGCAACCATCACCGCATGACCCAACATCACAACCCTCTGCCCCCGCTGTGTCGCTGTTGCCGGCACCCTCACCGCCGACCAGCTTCGTCAGCATCGCCTCGACCACCTCATCTCCTCTTTCCCAACCCCGACACCTTGCAACCCGAGCATCCCGTGCTCACCCCATACCCACTTCCCATCACCGGAAAACCTACGGCTCATCGTCATTTCTCCTCCTCCTCTGTCCCAGATACCCCGATCCAACCTAGAGACCCCAATACAACCTCCTTCTTCTTCTTGTTCTTCTCTTCTTCTTGTTCTTGATTCCGTATTTTTTTCCGGTAATCGTACGCACCCGTCGTGAGATCCGATCAGGCAAGTTTATCTTGCTACATGCTATGATATATATTTTGCATCCATATGAATAAAAATATCACATGTTGACTGCATTGTACGTCCATGTTACTGTTTTACAGTTTTTCGATACCCGTACGCATCCATATCATTAATTATATATCTAGCCGCATGCCATGTCACATTATTTCATGTTACTGTTATCTTAACACCCCATGCTTGCTAATGTGCATCCTACGTAGTCATGGAGTTGTAGATGTAACCCCTAATAGATATTTGTGCATCCGTGTGTTATTGTGCATCCATATCATTAATTATATATCTAGTTGCATTTACAGATCATATTATTTCATGTTACCGTTATATTAGCACCCCATGCTTGATAATGTGCATCCTATGTAGTCATGGAGTTGTAGATGTGAACCCTGATAAACACTTTTGCATCCGTATTTTACCATGATTCGATACTTGCTACATTTTACTGTTGGTAACCCATTTGATACACTGTGCACCACCAGACATGACCTGATGCACCACTGCTTGAATTGATACCTGATCTTGTTACTAATGCCGACAATCTTGACTTGTTGTCCCGACGGACGCATCTATTGTCTATTCAGACAAAACCTGTACCTGCTTGATCCCGTGTTGGCATTAGCTCCAGATTTATCAATACCCGACTTGAACACATAACTTGGGGGTAAGCGGAAATCAATGATGAAACCTGACTTATAACTCAACAGTTCGACGTTTATACTGATCAGTTATACGGGCGAGGCCAGCCCTAAGATGATACTGCTGACATCATTCATCTGTACATGTTTCATGTTTAATGCCTAGCGGCATGTCTCGGATTTCAGCCCGAGAATCTGAACCGTGGTCTCGGGCACGCACGGGATACTATTGAGTTACATCGACGATTCATTAAATTGATTTCAAAGACTTGAGAGTAACTAACCCAGTAGTATAGATTATTCACCGCACGTCACATACACTGATACACTTCACTGTTCCATATTCATGTTACTGTTATACACTCATTACTGTTCATACTCATGCCTGCATATCTCATGTATCCTGTTTATTTATTATTGTTTGATATTATGACGCACTGACGTCTGGGTTTTGCATGGCCCAGATCCTCTACCTTTGTCGCAGACTGACCAGGAGTACTTCAGCCGACAGGCCGAGCAATGAGGATCCTGTTAGTATCTAGTTTAGTTTAGTTTTATTTCCGTACTTTCATTTCCTGATGTGGGCCCGTATTTGGGATGTACTTTCCAGATTGTTATTGTTATTTGGATTTATTGCTTCCGCATATTTTTTCTTGACTCGTTTATTCTGGCATATGGACATGTACTAGATTGTTTATTTTATTTTCCTGTTCTTGATATCTTCTAGACAGCCGTAATGTGACTGTGGAGGGATGTTTCCTAATCACAGGTAGCATGGTTGACTCTGTCATGTGCCGATCTTAGCGCACTCTGGGAAGCGGGTCGTGACAGGGATTGTTTGGTATCGGAGAATAGGATTTAGGTTAATCGGGTTTGATTCTTTTGTAGTTGAGTATTGGACCCATTACACGAATCAGAAAACCCGTAATTAGGAACATGTCCTGCCACATTATTGTCGTGATCCTTGAATCTTATCTTTCTCTTGATCCTTATCTTGACGATATGCAAATGACCTTGCATCTCGACTTGAAATTCTTTTGGTTCCCTATTGTTTCTTCCCTCCTATTCTTTTGATTCTGATACTACGATTTGGGCGACTTGAACGGAGTTATGTGATTGTAACTATGAACTGCAGCATGGTTACAATGCGGTACTCTATTTAAGTAACTTGGAATCGTAGTCTTGATTCATTTCCTTGATTTATGGTCGTCATATTACCTTGCTTCTCTCGGTGTCGTTGCTTACCAGTTCATATTTTATCACAAGCTTGAATCTTGTTTATCGTGCTTATTTTCTTCAGTGTTTGGCTTCAAGTGAAGTCATTTCGGGTATCCTACTTGTTCATGTTTCCCTGCATTAGCACTATTTGATTCCGGTGCATCCCATTGTTGTATGTCGTCCAAGTTTATTGCTGCACTTGATTGCTTGCACGACCCGGTCTAGTTGTTGGGACATACATACTGGGAACGGGAAGATCATATCCAGTAGTGAGTGCAAAGATTGTTCAATTGTTATTTGCGGACAAGAGTTATTTGCAGATTTCTTGGTGATCGATACCGGCAGTTATGATGTTGTCTTGGGAATGGATTTTCTTGGCACTTTCCACACTCACATTGATTGTAGGGCAAAGAAAGTGATTTTCCAGATTTCCGGACATCCGGAGTTTGTTTTGCTGGAGGTAGCAGTTCTGTCGGGCCAGTCGAGTTTAAGGCTAGGCCGACAAACACTGTTATTTCGTCGATGGAAGTTGATAAGGAGGAAGCGCCAGCTGTAGTCCGAGAGTTCATGGATGTGTTCGAGGACATCTCGGGTTTACCGCCAAAACGAGATGTGGAGTTTGCGATCGATCTTGTTCCTGGTGCAGCGCCAATTTCAAAGGCGTATTATCCAATGGCACCAGTGGAGTTAGAAGAAGTGAAGAAACATGTTACCGAATTGCTAGAGAAGGGTTGGATTCGCAGCAGCAATTCACCTTGGGGAGCTCCAGTTCTTCTAGTCAAGAAGAAAGATGGCACAAGGAGGATGTGCATCAATTATCGAGAATTAAATCGGGTGACTATTAAGAACAAGTACCCAATCTCTCGCATTGGCGAATTATTAGAGCAACTCAGTGGCGCGAGAGTATTCTCGGAGCTAGATTTGCGATCCGGATATCATCAAGTTTGGGTTAAATCAGAGGATATTTGCAAGACTGCGTTCCGAACTCGATATCGACATTACGAGTATTTAGTGATGCCATTCGGAGTCACAAATGCACCGGCGATATTCATGGACTTAATGAACCGAATCTTTTCACCGTTCTTAGACCAGTTTATTGTGGTGTTTATTGATGATATTCTGGTGTATTCGAGGAGCCTAGAAGAGTATGCAGAACACTTGAGGATCGCACTACAGACATTGAGGCATGAAAGATTGTATGCAAAGATGAGCAAGTGCGAGTTTTGGCTTGAAGAAGTGAAGTTTTTGGGGCATGTCGTATCCGGAGATGGAATCGCCGTTGACCCTGAGAAAATTGCAGCAGTTCAAGATTGGCCGATTCCGAGAAATGTAGCGGAGATCAGAAGTTCTCTGGGACTTGCAGGATACTATAGAAGGTTCATGGAGAATTTTGCTCGATTGGCTGAGCCTTTGACCAAGCTTACGCGGAAGGAAGTACCGTTCTTTTGGACGGATAGTTGTACTTCGGCTTTTGAGGCGTTGAACCAAAGGTTGACAACCGCTCCTATTTTGACCGTACCAGACGGTTCCGGAGGATTGGTAATTTACAGCGACGTATCTGGGAAAGATTTGGGATGTGTTTTGATGCAGTATGGGAAGGTTATAGCCTACGCATCGAGACAGTTGAACACCCATGAGAAGAATTACCCAACTCATGATTTGGAGCTAATAGCTATGATTTTCGCTTTGAAGATTTGGAGAGACTATTTATTGGGCGAAAGAGTCGAAGTATTCACCGATCACAGAAGCCTAAAGTACGTGTTCACGCAGAAAGAGCTCAACATGAGGCAGCGTAGATGGTTGGAGATGATGGCTGATTATGATCTTGATCTCAAGTACCATCCGGGGAAAATTAATGTAGTGCCAGATGCGATTAGTCGGTTGCCAGCAATTCGGATGTTGACTGCACAGAAGGAGCTTATCGAAGATTTTCGAAGATTCGAGTTGGAGATCGTGCTACCGCGTTCTTCGGGATAGTTGATGCAGCTGCAAGTACGGTCGTCGTTGATCGAGATTATTAAAGCAGCGCAGTCACAGGACCCAAGATTACAGAAGTTCGAGAACAGGTAGAGGCGGGACTTTGAATGGACTTGTTGATTCATGAAGATAGTTCATTGCGATATGGTAGCCGTTTGTGTGTGCCGAAAGGAGACATTCGTGAAGAAGTTATGAAGGAGGCGCACAGTTCCGCATATTCTGTACATCCAGGAGGCACGAAAATGTACCATGATCTACGACAGCATTTCTGGTGGGAAGGCATGAAAAGGGAGATCACCCGCTTTGTAGCGAAGTGCTTGGTGTGTCGGCAAGTTAAGACTGAACATCAAAGGGTAGCTGGTTTATTGCAGCCACTTCCAATTCCTCAATGGAAGTGGGAACATATAACCATGGATTTCATGACAGCTTTACCGCGGAGTCCAAAGGGCAACAATGCAGTTTGGGTGATTGTCGATCAATTGACCAAGGCAGCTCATTTCTTACCGTTACGAGTTGGTCAGTCAACGGAAGCGTTAGCAGAGCAGTACATGCAGGAGATTGTGAGATTGCATGGAGTACCTGTGCGCATCGTTTCCGACCGTGATACCCGATTCTTATCGCACTTCTGGAGGAGTTTACAGGAAAGTTTGGGAACGCGATTGAAGTTTAGCACTGCTTATCATCCTCAGACAGATGGCCAGTCGGAGAGAACGATCCAAACTCTTGAAGATATATTGAGAGCTTGCATGTTGGACTTCAAGGGTTCATGGAAGGATCATCTACACTTGGTGGAGTTTTCATACAATAACAGCTTCCAGACGACTATTCAGATGGCTCCATTTGAAGCATTGTATGGTCGCAAGTGTCGCTCACCCTTTTGTTGGGAAGATGTTGGAGAACGAAGATTGTTGGGACTGGATTTGATCGTGCAAACCGTGGAGAAAGTTAATACTATCCGGAATCACATGAAGGCAGCACACATGATCGGCAGAAGAGTTGGGCCGATATATCGAGAAGGCCTCTAGAGTTCGTTGTTGGTGATCTTGTATTCTTGAAGATATCACTGACTAGAGGAGTAATTCGTTTTGGGTAAGTATGTTCGAGATGAAACACACGTGCTAGATCATTCGGAGCTGACAGTAAGGGAGGACCTGACATATGAAGAACGACCAATGTCGATTGTTGATCGAAGAGAAAAGGTCCTCAAGAACAAGGTTATCCCGCTCGTACTTATTTCATGGGGGAATCGCTCGCACGGAGAATCGACTTGGGAACGATAAGACGAGATTCGACAGAAGTTTCCACACCTCTTCCTGTAGATTCATGTTTGTTTATCTTTTCTTGTTCTGAGAATTTCGAGGACGAAATTCTTTTTGTAGTTGGGTATAATGTAACACCCTAGTTTATTTATACCAGTTCTATTTTGGGTATTTCTTTATTCATAGATATTTCTTGATTTATTTTGTTTTGGGTGCGAATAGTATAACTGGCATCTGTATTTGCATCCGATCCGGCCCGCTTGTTGGAAACCCGTCTTGATTCCCATTTATGATTTATCCTGGCTAGTTATGAGGATCCGCGCACTTTCATGTTGTATATTCTGCATACTTGAATTATATCGAGCATCTGCATTTTTTTAATAAAATAAGTAAACTCAAATAAAATATTTTAAAAATATCTAGCATGGCCTGCATGATACCCCCAACCCTGTCGTAGCGTCCGTACATCTAGTTCTCGTCCCGATCAGTGAAACAGACTCGTTTGGATAACTACGTGCACGCTACGTGTATCCGTTCTTGGGGGTATGCATTTTCGTTATCCGGATATCCTATTTTAGTTTTGGTTGACACGTATATTAACCGTATTTTCAAACCATAATTTTAAACCTGACCCGGGCGTCTTTTGGACTATTTTTGTATTAGCCAAAATCTCAAATTTTATTAATATTATATTATAGTATATTTTAACTGTTAAATATTTATATTATACGTTTATAAAATTTATATAACAGTATGTATATTTCCAAATATATTTTAATACCTAATCTAACAGCTTTCTCTCTCTCGTGACTCAATGATCTTTCTCTCTCTCCTCTGTATATATATATTTATATATATATTATCTATATATTTTATTTTCTTAACCTATATTTTAACCCTCACCCTCCCCCACGTTCTCTCGCCCCTTCATCTTCTCAAATTTTTCCCGCCGCCTACGAGCTCGAACCCACTCCCGTCGCTTGCGCTCGTCGCCGTCGCTGTCGTCACCACCGCAGCCAACGCCTCCACCTTCTCACCCTCATCCACACCACCACCACCGGCGCCTTCACCTATCCCCGACGACCTCAGCCCAAGAACCCAACATCCCGACGATCTAAGAACCGCTCCCCACCTCGCCGCCAACCACGTCGTCGGCCTTCTCTTCATCACCACGACCTTCTCTCCAATCCCCTGCACACCCCCGACAACCAAGCCCGACGCAACCCTGCAACCATCACCGCACGACCCAACATCACAACCCTTTGCCCTCGCTGTGTCGCTGTTGCCGGCACCCTCACCGCCGACCAGCTTCGTCGGCATCGCCTCGACCACCTCATCTCCTCTCTCCCAACCCCGACACCTTGCAACCCGAGCATCCCATGCTCACCCCATACCCACTGCCCATCACCGGAAAACCCACGGCTCATCGTTGGTTCTCCTCCTCCTCTGTCCCAGATACCCCGATCCAACCCCAGAGACCCCAGTGCAACCTTCTTCTTCTACTACTACTTCTTCTTGTTCTTCTCTTCTTCTTGTTCTTGATTCCGTATTTTTTTCCGGTAATCGCCGGAGCCGGGCCCATCGCCGACGATCCGGCCAAATCAGTAGACGTTCCCAGCTAGCGTGGTCGTGTTCTTGTTTTGCCTGGTCCTGTCCCGTGCGCGGGTGTGGTTATTGCGACGTTTACCCGACGTCGGACGTGTCGTACGCACCCATCGTGAGATCCGATCAGGCAAGTTTATCTTGCTACATGCTATGATATATATTTTGCATCCATATGAATAAAAATATCACATGTTGACTGCATTGTACATCCATGTTACTGTTTTACAGTTTTTTGATACCCGTACGCATCCATATCATTAATTATATATCTAGCCGCATGCCATGTCACATTATTTCATGTTACTGTTATCTTAACACCCCATGCTTGCTGATGTGCATCCTACGTAGTCATGGAGTTGTAGATGTAACCCATGATAGATATTTGTGCATCCGTGTTTTATTGTGCATCCATATCATTAATTATATATCTAGTTGCATCTACAGATCATATTATTTCATGTTACCGTTATATTAGCACCCCATGCTTGATAATGTGCATCCTATGTAGTCATGGAGTTGTAGATGTGAACCCTGATAAACACTTGTGCATCCGTATTTTACCATGATTCGACACTTGCTACATTTTACTATTGGGAACCCATTTGATACACTGTGCACCACCTAACATGACCCGATGCACCACTGCTTGACTTGATACCTGATCTTGTTACTAATACCGACAATCTTAACTTGTTGTCCCGACGGACGCATCCTGTTGTCTATTAAGACAAAACCTGTACCTGCTTGATCCCGTGTTGGCATCAGCTCCAGATTTATCAATACCTGACTTGAACACATAACTTGGGGGTAAGGGAAAATCAATGATGAAACCTGACTTGTAACTCAACAGTTCGACACTTATACTGATCAGTTATACGGGCGAGGCCAGCCCTAAGATGATGCTGCTGACATCATTCATCTGTACATGTTTCATGTTTAATGCCTAGCGGCATGTCTCGGATTTCGGCCCGAGAATCTGAACCGTGGTCCCGGGCACGCACGGGATACTATTGAGTTACATCGACGATTCATTAAATTGATTTCAAAGACTTGAGAGTAACTAACCCAGTAGTATAGATTATTCACCGCACGTCACATACACTATACACTACACTGTTCTATATTCATGTTACTGTTATACACTCATTACTGTTCATACTCATGCCTGTCTCGTGTATCCTGTTCATTTATTATTGTTTGATATTATGACGTACTGACGTCTGAGTTTTGCATGGCCCAGATCCTCTACCTTTGTCGCAGGCTGACCAGGAGTACTTCAGCCGACAGGCCGAGCAGTGAGGATCCTGTTAATATCTAGTTTAGTTTAGTTTTATTTCTGTACTTTCATTTCCTGATGTGAGTCCGTATTTAGGATGAACTTTCCAAATTGTTATTGTTATTTGGATTTATTGCTTCCACATATTATTTCTTGACTCGTTTATTCTGGCATATGGATATGTACTAGGTAGTTTATTTTATTTTCCTGTTCTTGATATTTTCTATACAGCCATAATGTGACTGTAGAGAAATGTTTCCTAGCCACAGGTATTATGGTTGACTCTGTCACGTGCTGATCTTAGCGCACTCTGGGAAGCGGGGCGGAACAATATCATCTTTCGGAAAGTGTATCATACACGCCTCAAAGTTTTTAATTCTGTCTTAACCAAACTAAAACTCAATAATCGAATGGTGATATTCCATGGAGACATAATTAAATTCAAGTGTTAAGGTTCATTTCCAGAACCAAGATGTTATCAAACTGGATCAATTCGATGGGAGCAATTACACTAGATGGAAAAACAAGATGGTGTTCTTGTTGACCTCCTTGAAGATATTTTACGTGCTCGATCTGAACTTGCCGCCAATTCTAGATTCAGCCTCAATTTCGAATGATGCCGAGAGTGCCAGAACAGAGAAAAACAAGCGTGAAGAAAATGAATTAGTTTGTCGCGGATACATTCTCAATTCCCTCACCGATCGTTTGTATAATCTTTACAGAAATATGAAGACACCAAAGGAAATCTGAAGCGCCCTTGAAACAAATTATAAAAATGAGAACAGAGGTACGGATAAATTTCCAACGCTTAAATATTTTGAATTTAAGATGACTGATGGCATGCCAATCATGGATCAAGTTCATGAATTACAAATTCTCGTCTCTAAACTGAGCGAACTTGAAATTAAAGTCCTTGATTCGTTTCAAGTTGGAGCGATTCTATCTAAATTTCCTCCTACTTAGAATGAATACAGAAAGAAAATTCTGCACACTCCTGAAAATTTTACCATAGAGCAATTTCAGACTCATCTGCAGATTGAGGCAGAGAACCGTGCACGTGACATCATTTTTCTTGGTTCTAAATCTAACTCTAAAGTGAATCATGTCAGTGAAAATGGTCATAGAAAATTTCAGAACAATTTCAAAGTCCAGAAGAAGTGAAATGATTTTAAGAAATCTAATTTTGCAAAAAAGAAATGATCTTGTTATAACTGTAGAAAGAAAGGCCGCTATATTAAAGATTGGAAATTCAGAAAAACCGGAAAAAACTTGGTTTCGGATTAGAAAATAGCAACAAGGCAAATCTAATAGAAAATGAAGTCAAAGAACTTGTTGCTATGGTTTCTGACATGCAGATAGGCATGATTACGGAATTGCATATGGCTGCGGTAACTAGAACTGCAGATTAGTGGTTGGATTCTGGCGCAACCATCCATGTTTGCAATAACAAAGCAATGTTTAAAACCTACACGGATCAGAAAGAACCTGAAGAAGTGTTGATGGGAAACCGCATTTCGGCTAAAGTGCTCGGTAAAGGAAGTGTTGAATTGAAGTTTACATCTTGACATAAACTTACTCTGCTTAATGTATTTTATGTTCCTGATTTGAGGAAAAATCTTGTATCTGCAAATCTGTTGTGCAAGAAGAGATTTAAAATTGTTCTAGAGTCTGACAAAATTGTAATATCGAAAAATGGTATATTTGTAGGAAAGGGATATTCCTGTGATGGCATGTTCAAACTCAGTATTAATGAAATAAATTGTGTGTTTGCTTATTGTTTCCTGATTTAAAATCAGGAAATCTTACGGAAAAGGCTTTAGAAAAAGGATCACGTGCTTACACGTGACCAGCAGTCACGTGTTGGCACGTGACATCTAAAAGCACCGGCAAGGCAAATTCAGTTTCCCAACTACATCGAAGAAAAGAGCTTCAGAAAGGGTCACGTGTTGGCACGTGACACTCAAAAGCGGCAGACTCAATTCCCTGATTAAATCAAGAAAAAGGCTCCAGACGAGGGTCACGTGCTCACACGTGACCAGGGGTCACGTGCTCACACGTGACCAGGGGTCACGTGGTGGCACGTGACAACTAAGCAGCGACCAGAAAGCAGAGCGCAGAAAGAAAGAAGAGGGCTCGTTCCAAGGGGGTCACGTGCCCACACGTGACCAGGGGTCACGTGGCCACACGTGACCAGCTTTCAAAGCCTATCTGTTAACAGAATTAAATTCTGAGAAAAGACCTCTTAAATCTTTCCAAAGCAACCGATTGAATTAAAGATTTAAAGGTGATTAAATATCATCTATCTATGGGAAAATCTCGAATTTGGAAAGATTTCCCCGTAAAATCTAACCAAAATAACAAAGGAGAATCTCTGGATTTAAAATCCAATGGTGAATAAAATTCACCTAATAATCCAAAGGTCCAAAACGAATGGTGAATACAAATCAAATCTCTCAATGAAAGATTCATCAAAAACTAATTGACTCGGCTGCTTCTCCTATAAATAGGAGCCAAGAGACACACAAAAAAAATAGATGCGGAGGGAAGAAAAGAGAGAGAGCCTTGATACTTTGGAGGAATTTGGATCTTCTGCAAAAGAAAACCCTAGGTAAGAAAGGGAAGGTTTTTTGAAAGAAAAGAGAATTTAATTCTCAACAGAGTTTAACTCTGATATAAAACAGAAGAACATAGTTCTCTCTTTGGTGGAGGATCTGTAAAGTGCACATCTCCCCTTGAGTTGAGAATTTAATTCTCAATAGGTTGAGATCTTGCCATGCAGATCCAAAGCATAGAGAGGGAATGGAAGCACGAGAATTTAATTCTCACAGAACTATAGGAATTTAAAATAAAATTAGGGTTCGACCCTGTGTTATGGGAATTTAATTCCTTCATAATGAAAAGAATCAGGGTTTAACCCTAGTTAAGAACTTAGTTATTTTAAAACAACAGGAATTTAATTCCCTTAATCTCATTCCCCAGAATAATTCTTTAACAGAGAGTGGGAGTTTAATTCCTTAAAGCTTTTATTAGGGTTTAACCCTATTCAGTTCTTCACATATATGAGGAATTTAATTCCTACAGAAAATTCAGAGTCCAGAATATAAATCTTCGAAAGGAAGTAGGAATTTAATTCCTCTGAAATTATTGTCAGGGTTCAACCCTACGAGGAATTTAATTCCTGAAAGGGATTAACAGATCTTCTAAAAAAACATATATAGAGGCAGGGTCACGTGTTACCACGTGACCCCCAAAAAGATCTACAGAAAAGCCCCTTTGAGGTAGTGCCTCACGTGACCCACGTGACCCTTGGCAGAGGCTTTAACATACTCCATTTAAACACCCGTCACGTGATGGCACGTGATGCCCCAAAAGATGCGATATTCTCAGCAGAACAAACGAAGGGTGGGCGCCCTCACGTGCTACCACGTGACCCCTCTTGCCTTAGCGTCTAACGCTAAATTGGAACCCCTGAATCCAGTGTTAAAACACTGTTTGGCCTTAGTGTTCAACACTAATCAAAGAACTTTATTTGCAGTGTTCAACACTGATTACCTTAGTGTTCAACACTGAGATTTCTGTTGCCAGTGTTTAACACTGATCTGTTTTAGTGTTTAACACTAATTTGAAAGCCTTGTTGCTGGTGTTTAACACCAACTATCTGTTAGTGTTAAACACTGACTTATCAATCTCATTCCCAGTGTTCAACACTGATTGGTCTTTAGTATTTAACACTAGGCATTGGCCCAATTGGCTAAATGGCCAGAGGCAAAGCCTCTCCTTCAAGGGACCAACAGGAGGGCCGATGTCCCAGACATGATTGGACTTTAGCCCAAGCTGGCCATAAGTCCTCAATTCGTAATTAACTGGGTTAATGGGCTCATAACATAATTAATTGGTCTTGATCCCAAATTGGGCCAAAGACTATTTAATCCACTCCGGTTCCAGGGTACATCTCTTCACTCCTTTGATACTTGGCGTTGTAATCCCTCAACGTCTTCAAAGAGGTGACGGGTCCCGATGACCACACATTTATATGGACTGTGGGGTCCTTAAACCCATGGACTACGACGTCCTTAACCTTGACCGAGATGTCTTAAAACTAACAATGGACTGTAAGGTCCTTAAACCCATGGACTACGACGTCCTTAACCTTGACCGAGATGTCTTAAAACTAACATTGGACCGCAATGTCCTTAAACTACCCATGGACCGCAATGTCCTTAAACTAGCAATAGACCACTATGTCCCTAAACTGGAGAGGGACCACCATGTCCCTAAACTGGAACAATAGAGCCACAAATGCTTTTTTGCCGGATCTAAACGATCCCGTTTAAGTTGATCTTAGCCTCAAATATGGCTAACGTATCCTTAAACCTTCAAACAGACTGGACTATGAATCCCTCCAATCAACTTTGGTTCAAGGGTACATCTCGGAACTCCTTTGACACCTGTCGTTGTAATCCTTCAACGCCGTCAGAGAGGTAACGGGTCCCGACGGCCATACATGCAATGGACCACTATGTCCCTAAACTGGAACAATGGAGCCCAAATGCTCTTTTGTCGGATCTAAACGATCCCGTTAAGTTGATCTTAGTCTCAAGTTAGACTAGCGTATCCTTAACAAACGTTTGAGTTGATCTTAGCCTCAAATATGGCTAACGTATCCTCAAACCAAACCTCCAAACCCAAATCTAAGATAATACGGATTTGGACTAGTCCACGCCTTACGGGCGACGACATAACTCGGTCTCCGTAAACAATCCACGGGCAACAAAACACAAAATAAACACACACGACACGAAGTGACCATCTGGAGAAGGAGAAAGTTGTTACCGCGACGCGGTAGCGTAATTAACTGCAGGGGCTTGCGCCTGCAGGGAAGAGCATCCCCACAATCAAAAAACCCCTCAAGCGAGGGGGAATCTGACGAAGTCTGCTACATCGGACGCATCCGTTCAAACCTTCGATGCATCGTGCCATAAATCAACTTGGAATCCTCGGAGAGGTGGACGGATAGCACCAATTAGCATCTGCCCCGAATCTCAGGCGAGACGTCCAGTCGACGCCGCCATTCGGAGGGGAACAGATTCTGGCACGCCCGGTGGGACCTTTTCCTCTTTCCACTCCACACTTCGTGTGTCGTGATTCGCGAGTCGATCGCGGTTCGCTAATGGTTGCCCTTGGGTTTCAAGATACTAAGACTTGGCGTCTTGCTTATTGCAGAAAGCAAAGAATCGATGGCTTCTGCGAAAGGCTCTAACTGCTCGGACTACAATTGCAACCAACGCTCTGCCTCGCCAGGAGGTATAGCCTACGGACCCCAAGCTGCTTCGCTATCCACAATGCCCGTGGAACAGGTCACTCGAGCCACCACAGGATTGTTCTTTGGGACCATGCTCCCACCGACAAGCTTCACCGCTCCAGTGCTGACAACGGAAGCTCCCAAAAAGTCGGTCTTTGATCGTCTTACCCCTGACGCGGCCCTTCTCGACGGGTCGCCCAACATCAGCGCCTCGGTCTTCTCTAGATTGGGCCAGAACTTCTGTGGACCCACAATGGGGCCTACAATCCCAGAGAAGGCTGCTTCTAAGAAAGTGACCGGTCCTGCTCCTGAAGTCATCAAAGCGGCTTCCCCTGCCAAAAAGTCGGTCTTTACAAGATTGACGGCTCCAGCTCCCGCTTCTGCTACCCAAAGGACATCGGTCTTTGATAGGCTAACACCAGCAGCGACCCCCCACCTACACAGAGGGCAAGACGAAGCCATTCTCACCGCTGAACCAGCGCCGTCCGCTCGACACGCTCGACGTCGCCATTGGCGCCGAGTAAGGAAGGCTGGGGGCAACTCCCCCTCTGGGCTAACTCCATCAGCCCCGACGGCAGAAGTTAATGTTGTTGTTCCAACTGGGAACAGCTTCGAGATGCTAAATAAGGTGCGAAGGAATTCCCCTACTGCGGTGCTAAAGAGGTCTCCTCCCCCACTAAAAAAGGTTGCGGAAATAAAGTCAGAACAGCCCCGATCCCCTCAACGGCTGACTTCCAAAATCTATAAGGTTTGGCGGCAGGCCCAAGATTCGATGATCAATCCAAACTTCTCCCGCCAGCACAAGAAGCTGAAAATCCAACCGGAAGCCAGTCACCAGGTTAAACCACGAAAGGCTGTCTGGGTGCCCGTCTCAACGGCCCCCTCAGTTCCCACTGCTCATAAAAGGAGGAAGCCAGAGAAGATCCCCCAGTCTGCAACGACAGCTAAAAGCACTAAGCCCAGACGCCCTAAGTCTGGGGGCATGATGGTCCATACCGTATACATGGCGTCAGGAAAAGAAGACAGTCGTGCGTCTACAGGTCATAGACCGCTTACACTGTCGGTAACCAAAGCCCAGGAGCAACAGCAGAAGCTCTAGGAAATGATGAATGCTATGGCCGCACTTACCGGGCCAAAAGAAAACCCAGAAACGTCCTCGGACGAACGCCATGAGGAAGAAACCGACGCCGAATTCCTTCGCCGAATACTGGAGAAGAAGGACAAAGAGGCTGTCGAACAAGCAACCAACATACAGCGTATGGGCCTTCTCTTCCAAGATATGATAGGAATGATGATCCAACATGACCCACCCGCCGAGGATCCCCCAATCGTTCTTGAAGACGACCGAGGAGAAATGTCAAATCCACCACCGGCCCTCTCAATGGCCAAGGAGGAGACAATCTCTAAGGCTGATTTGGTCGACTATATAGCCCAGCAAATCCGGGTTCATCATGCGACTGAGGCAGCTGGTCAAGCCATAAAAACGGGCCGGCCGTATCCAAGCTGGTACGACCAAATCAAATACCCGTCGAGTTATACAATACCAAAATTCCACGTGTATAAAGGGACCGGCAATCCCCATCAACATGTTGCCCAGTTCAGGGCCCTTTGCGGTAACACCGGCGGTGATGATAAATTGTTGCTTCGCTAGTTCGTGGGCAGCTTATCAGAAACAGCGTTCGAATGGTATTCGGAACTCCCGAACGATTCTATCAAGACGTTCGCTGAAATGGAGCTGCTATTCACTCAGCGATTCGCAAGCGCCAGCGAACGCACTCCAATAACGGCATTGATTAACGCCAGGGTAAAACCAGGCGAAACCTGGGTCCAGTATGCTATACGCTGGCGGAATTTATGGTCGAAATGCGAGCAACGCATTGAGGAAGCACCCGCAGTGGGCATGTTCGTGGGAACCCTAGACCCTCACGCGACTATCTCCCAGTTTATGATGTTCTTTAAGCCAACCACATTCCAGGCTTTAATCGACAAGTTGGCTCAAATGGACCAGATGGGTCATAGACCACCTCCCCCGAAGTCGAAACCTCGGAATGACAAGGGTAAAGGAAGGGCAACCTTCGTCGTGAATGCCCAGCAGCAACCCAACGCCCCGAAGCTGGCGGATCAATTGGAAGAAAGACGCCGGTATTATAATGAGAAGATGAAGCGTCCCTACTCGTTCCCACGAGACAAGACGAAACGGTTATTCGAGCTGGCAGTACGCAACAGACTTATAAACCTACCAAATCCAAGGCGACCGCCACAACCCGCTGAGGTGAATAACCCTAACTATTGCCCTTACCATCAAACGGTAAGTCATCCGATTGAGGATTGCTTCGTCTTCAAAGGATGGATTGAAGATCAATACCTCCAGGGGAAGTTTGCACTGTCCGAAAAGTGGAAGGTGAACCCACTACAACCGCATACTCCTAAGAAAGCAGATACACCGGGGGCAACCTGTTCCTTTATTGAAGAAGCTCCATGGGAGGTCGTGCTGTCAACTAAAACCAAAAGAATGCTGAGAGACCTTCATGCGTGTCCTGCGATCGAATGGAAGGACCTTCTTGAACCTCAAATTATCGAAGGGATGTTGAAGCCCCGCACAACTACGAAGACTCGTGATAATGGCCCAAATACTCACGCCCAACCGTCAAATTCTTCGAAGAAAAAGAAGAAGAAATCCAAGAAGCCCGTGAAGCCTGGAGACGAGCACACGAACTTGCAGAAGCAAATCGACGCGCTGGAAGAGTACAATCAAAAGGCGCGAACTTCTGTCACACTGCAAGAGTTCCTCAGCCACATCTTTCAAGAGGACGATGATGGAGAGAGCTCGTCGGATGAATCCGAGGGATATGTGGCGAGTTGTAACGTAATCTCCCACTCGTTTACTGACGATAAGAAAACTCCTGGCACTAAGAAACTGGGGACAGGGCCTGAACCAGAGCGTGTGTGGCCAACAGATGAAATGATCGACGCCTTTCTGGATGAGATTCGTCTAAAGAGTAAAGCGGATCAGGAGCGTGAGATGGCCGCATCGGAAGAAGCCAAATGCAGGCGACTGAACGAAAGAGTTGAAGTACTCCCGCCAGATCGAAAGGCATCCGAGGCAGACAAGAAGATATTCAAGATGAGGAAAAGGTTTGCCAAAGCCATGTCAATGGGAATGAAGCTACCACCCTCGGAAGAAAACACGCTCAATGGGGCGGAGAGGCACCCTGATTATTGCGCATATCATCGGAAAATTTCACACCCCACGGAGGAGTGCGACGCCTTTAGAATATGGTGGCAAGGATATATTGCTCATCGGCAACATTTTAAGCGCATGAAACGCAAGACTCGTCGGGAACGAAGAAGTACTGCCGACGGGCACAACAGAACTACTGGCAACTGTTACATGGTTAACGCCGGAGGGTCACAAGTTCTCACCTTTGGGAGCGACTCTGATGAAGAAATGGCTCTGGGCCCTCTCTTTAAAGAATCCGTTTTAGGGAAAGAGGAGGAACCAGAAGCCTGCGAAAACATTCAGCTGCGCAATCGTACGCTCCCGGAAAAGAATCTCGGGCCCGCAAATAGAAAAGATAAGGGAAAGGAAAAGGTCACTGAGGATATCACTTTAGATGACCAAGTCATGAAAGAGTTGGCTGCCAAAAACCCTCCCAGGAAGGGTAAGGTGGACTACAATATCCTAGCGCACCTAAGGAAGCTACCTTCTCAGCTTAGCATTCTCGATGCCCTCCTATTATCAAAAGAAGCGCGAGATTCACTAATTAAGGCGCTACAAGAACCTGAGCAATTCCAAGCCTTCCTCGCCATTGAAAGGATGAAGGATGAACTGGAGGAAGTGCATACGGCCGACATCACTTTCGGTGACGAAGACCTCCTTCTCGGGACGTGCGACCACAACCGTCCCCTATATGTCTCTGGATACTGCCATGATATCAAGATAGGCAAGATCCTAGTGGATAATGGATCCTCCGTTAATCTCCTTAACGTTCGGGTGTTAAAGGAAATCTGCATGAGTGTGCAACACCTCGCTCGTGACAAAATTACCATCTCCGGTTTCGATTCACAATCGTCACGGACTCTCGGATCCGTGATACTAACATTACGCTTTGGACTACTCGTCACAGACATCAAATTCCATGTCATTGACGCTAAGACCTACTACAACGCCTTGCTCGGTCGTCCTTGGCTACACGAGTACAACATCATCCCTTCTACACAACATCAGTGTATGAAGTACTTTAAGGATGGTTTCGAGTATACCGTAACAGGTGAGATGAACCCATTTTCCGTGAACGAAGTTCGCAAATACGAAGATGCGAAGTACTTTTTGCCAGATTTTGAGGATACAGAAAGGTGTCGCAGGCCGGAGAACAAAGCCGCTGCCACCATCCCTGTTTTCGGGAGCGATACCGAAGAAGAAGAAGAGATAGTTTATGCCGGGCCATCTCAACGCAACAACCCGGGTACGTCCGCCCCCATGTTGGTCTTCGGAAGTGACTCGGAAGATGAGGTTAATGCCGTGTTCTCCAATCGGCCGTCAATACAAGCACCCCCTAGCGATGATCAGAGTTTGCAAATCACCATGGTGTCGCGAGTACACTACAAGGATCTCGACACACTTCAAGCTTACAATGTGCAGGACCTGCAAACATTTTACGTCCCTCCCAGGCAAAGGGGTGAGAAGGTAATCCTATTCTACCGATCCTCGAAGTCGAAAGTAGAGAAAGAGATTTGGCATGGCGAGGATGCTACACTCGACAGGCTCCAACCCATCCGTCTGCCCAGATACTATACGAATGGATTAAAGAGGCTATTGAATAGCCAAGGAGTACCCTTAAAACAGACTGTTCGACAAGTTCGGTTCTACAACAGGATTTGGGATGTCCCTGGGACTCAACGCAAATTGCCCAACGGGAAAATGGAAACACTTGGGCTTGGATACGTGAGAGCCGGAAAACGGGAACGGGCCCACAGTAGCTACGCTATATATACCTTTGATGAAGAAGAGGACGCCCTGTCAGGAAATACCAACCCCTCATCAAAACTAGATCCCGCGATTGAAGTGCCGAGTCCGTCGTTTGAAGAACGAATGGACAAGCTTATCAGGAAAGTGAGTCAAAAAGCTCGGGAAGACCACAACCGCGAGATGGCCATCTACGAGAAGGCCAGGACGCAACGTCTGTTTCAACAGGCTGTAAAAGACAAAGATGCTCATCCCTGTCAACCCGTTGTACGAAAGGCCCGACGCAGAGGCAAAAATAAATCAGGAAGCGGAAAGAGGAGCCGACAACAACGACGCAGGATTAGAGAGTTACGTGATCGAGTATTGCGCGGCTCAGATTTGTCCCTCATGAAGAAGATGAGTCGAGCGTACTCCTTCCCCCGCGACAAGACGGAGAGGTTACTCGAGCTCGCTATAAAACATCAAATGATCGCGCTTCCAGAGTCTAGACGCCCTGAGCAAGCTAACAAGGCGTCTCATCTGAGCTATTGCTCTTATCACCGAGCCATAGGACATCCTACCGAAGACTGCTTCACCTTCAAGAACTGGGTCGAGGACCAGTGCCAACAGGGCAAGTTCGCTTTATCCGACGGCTGGAGGGTAACGCCGCCACAAAAGCACGAACTCAAAGCCGCAAAAGCAGAATCAGATCCACCTCAGTCCTGGAAGCGGATTCGCATATGTTACACGATTACGATATTAAAAGAAGAGCCCGAGAACATGGATGACCTTCCCTGGTGCTTTGAGAACAGCGATGATGAGGTGGTCTCAGAATTTCCGCCAGCTCCAAAAGAACTGGAAGATGGCATACATACTACTGCAGATAACCTCAAGAAGATTGAGTTGGGATCGGCAGATGACTCGCGACCGACATTTGTCAGCGAGCTGCTATCTGAAGAAAGGGTGGCTGCGTTAAAGAACGTGCTTCTACGGCATAAAGACTGCTTCGAGTGGAACTATTCCGAAATGCCAGGATTGGATCCGGAGATTGCTGTGCATAAATTGGCAATATCCCCAAATATCAAGCCAGTCAAGCAGGCGCCGAGAAGGATGCGACTCGAGCTTGAAATGAGCATCAACGCCGAAGTCAAGAAGCTGATCGATTCTGGATTTATCCAAGAAGTCCAATATCCCGACTGGATCGCCAATATCGTCCCGGTAATGAAGAAAAATGGGACGGTACGCATATGCGTGGATTTCAGGGATCTCAATAAAGCCTGTCCAAAGGACGATTTCCCAATACCAGTAACCGAGCTAATGATAGATAACACGTCCACTCACGAGGTTTTCTCCTTTATGGACGGTTCATCAGGATACAATCAGATAAAAATGCATCCCGAAGACCAGAAGCACACTGCTTTCCGGACCCCTTTGGGTATATTCTGCTACAGGGTTATGCCCTTTGGTCTAAAGAACGCCGGCGCTACCTATCAAAGGGCCATGACAAAGATCTTCGACGACGTCATACATGACATCGTCGAGTGTTATATCGATGACCTTGTAGTAAAGAGCATGTCATACGAAGAGCATTTAAAGCATCTGGAGACTGTATTTCAACGCCTTCGGCAATATAATTTGAAGATGAATCCCCTCAAATGCGCGTTTGGAGTCTCCTCGGGTAAATTCCTGGGATTCATCATCCGACACCGAGGTATCGAAATAGATTCATCTAAGATCAAGGCGATCATGGAAATGCCTCCGCCAAGAACCCTCAAACAGTTGCGGTCTCTCCAAGGGAAGCTCGCATACATCCGGCGGTTTATCGCCAATCTTTCAGGCAAATGCCGTCCTTACAGCCACCTGATGAAGAAGGGAACTCTATTCGTTTGGGATCACAAATGCCAAGGTGCACTAGACGAGATCAAGCAGTACCTGCAGAACCCTCTGGTGTTGGCTGAGCCGGTCAAGGGAAAACCCCTCATTCTTTATACAACTGCCCTCGAAGGTTCCTTAGGCGCATTATGGGCACAAGAGAACGATCAAGGAAAAGAGAGAGCTCTTTACTACTTAAGTCGAGTTCTGCTGGGGGCAGAAAGCAACTACTCTCCCATTGAAAAACACTGCTTGGCGTTAATCTTCGCGATAACAAAACTCAGGCACTATGCGTTGGCGCACGAAGTCCGTCTCATCTCGAAGGTGGACCCTCTTAAATATCTGATGTCAAAGGCTATATTGACGGGTCGACTCGCTAAATGGGCTCTACTCCTGATGGAGTTCTCGATAATGTATCGACCTCTTAAGGCAGTGAAAGGACAGGCCATTGCCGACTTCCTTGCTGAGCATCCAGTACCTGCCGGTTCTCCTCTGAACTGCGATTTGCCGGACGAACATGCATTCGATGCGATCGGCGGCGGTGATGCCCGATGGGAACTCTATTTTGACGGGGCATCTTCCATGAAGAAGCGCAAACAATGTACCCCCATAATCAAATCGGGAGTAGGCCTCATCTTCGTAACCCCACAAGGAGGGATAATGCGCTTTGCTTTCTCCTTAACGGAATCGAGGACGAACAATGAAGCCGAATACGAAGCTTTGATAGCGGGCCTCGAGATCGCCATTGACATGGGAATTGAAGACCTCCTTATATACGGGGATTCTCAACTGGTCGTTAGTCAAGTAAATGGTGACTACCAAACGTGCAAACCGGAGCTGGTGAAGTACGGCGAAAAGGTGCAACAACTGTTGACCCAAATTCCCTCCTACACTTTGGAAAGTATACCACGTGCGGAAAATAGCAAAGCAGACGCGTTAGCTAAGCTCGCTAAAGAACTGGCTGACGAGAACCTCGATGACGTCAGAATCGTGGTACAAAGCCGTCGAGTGCTCGCCCCGGCAGAAATATCTCCGGAATTATACGAAGAAAAGGGGGCGACTGAGCAGACGACCCTACAAATAAAAGACCATGAGAAGGCCGAGGACTGGAGGGAAGTCTTCATAGACTACTTTAAGTCCCACCGAATGCCCGAAGAAGCGTCCTCAAGACATCAGCTCATGAAACGAGCTCTATTTTTCGCTTTTGTCAACGACATAGAGATCGTTTGATTCTCTGTGGCTGAGATGCTTAGGACCTGACGAAGCAGAAAGAGTCGTTCAGGAAGTTCACGATGGACTCTGCGGTTCTCACCAAGCAGGCCCGAAGATGAAATTGAAGATCAAACGAATGGGTTATTATTGGCCCACGATGGTCCAAGACTGCCTCGAGTATGCGAAGCAATACCACTCGTGCCAGATTTATGGAGACTTTATCCACCAACATCCGAATCCACTACACCCAACGGTGGCTAGCTGGCCATTCGAAATGTGGGGGACTGACATAGTCGGCCCCATCGAGCCAGCATCGTCCCGGGGATATCGTTTCATCCTGGCGACAACTGATTACTTCTCCAAATGGGCAGAAGCAGTACCGCTGAGGGAAGTGAAGACGGAGAATATCCTCCACTTCTTCAAGACGCACGTCATCTATCGGTTTGGAACCCCACGGCGGATTATCTCCGATAACGGGCCAGCCTACAGAAGCCATAAGATTAGCCGCTTCGCGCAGCAGCACAATATAGACTGGAGATATTCTTCAGTTTACAATCCACGAGCTAACGGTCTGGCCGAGGCCTTCAATAAGACCTTGACAAAGATCATAAAAAAGACGGTGTCCCGAAATAAGAAAGACTGGCACGAGAGGCTGCAAGAAGCCCTTTGGGCCTATCGAACTACGTTCAAGACGGCCACGAACACAACGCCGTACGCGTTGGTATTTGGGACGGAGGCAGTGCTCCCCCTCGAGATAGAGTTACCCTCTGTACGAGTGGCGGTCCACTACGAGCTGACGGACGAAGAAAATGCTCACCTTCGACTCGAGGAGCTTGATGCCCTCGATGAAACCCGGCTCATAGCGCAACAAAATCTAGAGGCCTACAAAGCAAAGATGACGCGCTCATACGATAGATTGACCAGGCCGAGGACATTCCGCCAAGGCGAACTCGTACTAGTAGTCAAAAGACCTATGATCCCCAATCGTGCCAAGCGGGGAAAATTTGAGCCGAACTATGAAGGCCCGTACATTATAGACAAGGTCTACCAGAGTGGAGCCTATCTACTCATGGACATGCACGGTGGGAGGCCTTTCAGGCCAATAAACGGCCGCTTCTTAAAGAAATACTATGCTTAATGAGCCACAGCCTGGGTCAATGATAGATGACGACGACTATGTCCGCTCGCTATCTTCCTAAGCTCAGACCTTATAAGCAGTAGCCGGCCTTCCCCTTAACGACGGACCGAAACGTCCTTAAACTATCGACGGACCGATACGTCCTTAAACTATCGACGGACCGAAACGTCCTTAAACTAACGATGGACCGAAACGTCCTTAAACTAATGACGGACCGAAACGTCCTTAAAGTACTACCGCAGCATCCTTAGGCTGACGAGATGAATAAAAAAAAGGGAGAAAAAGAAAAATATATATAAAAAAAAATGATAAAAAAAACGGTATGTCCATAAGCAAAATGGGCACGGATGAAAACCCGAAAGGGCTCCGTGAGTAAAAACAGCAGGGCTACCGGCGAGTATTCGTGAAAACCCGAAAGGGCGCGACCTTGTAAAAAAAAAGAGAAAAAGAATAAAAAAAAAACGGTATGTCCATAAGCAAAATGGGCACGGATGAAAACCCGAAAGGGCTCCGTGAGTAAAAACAGCAGGACTACCGGCGAGTGTTTGTGAAAACCCGAAAGGGCTCAACCTCGTTAAAAGACACTTATAGGGTCCTCTCGACCTTGTAAGGAGAAACCACCCGCGTGAGATCCTTACGACTCACAAAGGAGCAACACACTCAGGGATCCCCACGATTCCTAAGGAGAAAATACACTTGCGAGATCCTCACGACTCGTAAGGAGAATTCTCTTATGGGACCCTCACGGCTCATGAGATTTGAAAGTCTTAAGTTACAGAAACCTAAACCTGTTCTTAAGCAAATCCCCCACAACCTTCGAGACTGCCCTACAAGTTGCTCAATACTGACCCTTGTATACAATCCACGGGCGCGAATAAACATTTTCCCAGCAAAGTCCCACCCGTGGCTAGGGATATGTCCATATGATGAGCAACCCTTGTAGGTCCTCTCGACCCATAAGGAGAAATCCCTCTTGTAGGATCCTTACGACTTGCAGAGGAACATACACTTAGGAATCCTCACGATCCCTAGGGAGAAAATACACCTACAAGATCCTCACGACTTGTAGGGAGAAATACCTTTGTGAGACCCTTACAGCTCATGAAGTCAAAAGCCTTGGTCGACAGGACCCTTAACCCTGTTTGCTAAGCCACCTTTGTTCAACATCGACAGAGGCAAATGATGATTCGCTCCTGGCAACATCCCAGTTGCAGCGGCGCTGATGTCGAAATTGGTATCTAAAATCCAAGCTTGCGGCGAAAAAGCTAGCAAGCCACGCATGCATACGAAATAGCCGAAATGATGGGGCAACTTGCAATAAAAAGCAGCAAGTAAAAATGTATGCATGAAAAATAGCCGAAATGATGGGGCAACTCGCAATAAAAAGCAGCGAGTAGAAAATAAATAAATAGCCGAAATGATTGGTCACCGCGAAAAATAGCCGAAATGATGGGGCAATCGCGACCTTCGCGATATAAAAGCTGAAACGATAGAGCATCGCGGAAAAAGAAATAAAATAAAAATAAAATTTAGGCCCTACAGGTGATGTTCCATCACACCCTGTACACAATCCAAGGGCGTAAACAAAAAGGGAACATACCTCCCCCCCAGGTTTCACCAAAGAAAGAAGCTAAATCTCAACGGATCACAAGCGACCTAGAGATCATCCCAACACTCGTCTCATAACGACGGACACAACTTCAAGCTAAGCGGAACAGCGGCAACTCCCAGTTCCATGGCTCGGTGGTATACATATCGCCAACAGTCAAACCTCCATCCCGTGAAATGCGGATACAATCAGCAAAATTCCTGGTTAGGTGGAACGCGGATAACGTCACTCTTTGACACCGTGGAAAACATCCAGAGCGGAGCCTAGTCCTCGCCGAGCACGGCAGTGAACCCGTGTGAAGCATCTAGTGCAAAATTCCTGGTTACGTGGAACGCGGATAACGTCACTCTTTGATCCCGTGGAAAACGTCCAGAGCGGATCCTGGTCCTCGCAGAGCACGGCAGTGAACCCGTGTGAAGCATCCAGAGCGGAGCCTAGTCCTCGCCGAGCACGGCAGTGAACCCGTGTGAAGCATCTAGTGCAAAATTCCTGGTTACGTGGAACGCGGATAACGTCGCTCTTTGACCCCGTGGAAAATGTCCAGAGCGGATCCTGGTCCTCGCAGAGCACGGCAGTGAACCCGTGTGAAGCATCTAGTGCAAAATTCCTGGTTACGTGGAACGCGGATAACGTCACTCTTTGACCCCGCAGAAAACGTCCAGAGCGGATCCTGGTCCTCGCAGAGCACGGCAGTGAACCCGTGTGAAGCATCCAGAGCGGAGCCTAGTCCTCGCCGAGTACGGCAGTGAACCCGTGTGAAGCATCTAGTGCAAAATTCCTGGTTACGTGGAACGCGGATAACGTCACTCTTTGACCCCGCGGAAAACATCCAGAGCGGATCCTGGTCCTCGCAGAGCACGGCAGTGAACCCGTGTGAAGCATCCAGAGCGGAGCCTAGTCCTCGCCGAGCACGGCAGTGAACCCGTGTGAAGCATCTAGTGCAAAATTCCTGGTTACGTGGAACGCGGATAACGTCACTCTTTGACCCCGTGGAAAACGTCCAGAGCGGATCCTGGTCCTCGCAGAGCACGGCAGTGAACCCGTGTGAAGCATCCAGAGAGGAGCCTAGTCCTCGCCGAGCACGGCAGTGAACCCGTGTGAAGCATCTAGTGCAAAATTCCTGGTTACGTGGAACGCGGATAACGTCACTCTTTGACCCTGTGGAAAACGTCCAAAGCGGATCCTGGTCCTCGCAGAGCACGGCAGTGAACCCGTGTGAAGCATCCAGAGCGGAGCCTAGTCCTCGCCGAGCACGGCAGTGAACCCATGTGAAGCATCTAATGCAAAATTCCTGGTTACGTGGAACGCGGATAACGTCACTCTTTGACCCCGCGGAAAACGCCAGAGCGGAGCCTGGTCCTCGCCAAGCACGGCAGTGAACCCGTGTGAAGCATCCAGAGCACATACCGGACTGTGGAGTCCTTAAAATCCACGGACTATGATGTCCTTAATCTCGACCGTGATGTCTTAAAACTAACAATCAACCACCCCGATTCCCTACGGATTCTGCCTTGGTTTAAGGGTACATCTCTTCACTCCTTTGATACCTGGCGTTGTAATTCCTCAACGTCTTCAAAGAGGTGACGGGTCCCTGCAACCAAACATCGGACTGTGGAGTCCCTAAATCCACGGACTATGAGGTCCTTAACCTTGACCGTGATGTCTTAAAACTAACATCGGACTGTGGAGTCCCTAAATCCACGGACTATGAAGTCCTTAACCTTGACCGTGATGTCTTAAAACTAACATCGGACTGTGGAGTCCTTAAATCCACGGACTATGAGGTCCTTAACCTTGACCGCGACGTCTTTAAACTACGATACCTGGAGCAGCCCTCTGGCCCCGTGAAACACGGACAAGGGCGACCACATCCAGCACTTGCAGGCCCTCACGACCTGTAAGGAAGAAAACTCTCTTGTAAGATCCCTACGACTCTTAAGGGAAAATTCACGATTCTTAAGAAGGACTTACACCTATGGGATCCTCTCGACCTGTAGGGAGAAAAACTCTTTATGAGACCCTCGTGGCTCATAAAATGCAAAAGTCTTAGGAAGCAGATCTTAACCCTGAATCCTAAGCCATCACTGTCCTGCAAGGAGATCAAGATAGAATATCCACAGAATACATTCAATAAAAAGGGGACACACCATTGAGAAGAAAAATGTATCTTTTATTCATAAACCAAAATGGATACAAAGTACAATTCATGAAAGAAACAAAAAAGAAAGATACTCCCATCCATGAGTATGTACAAAAAAGGGGAAAAGATACAAGTCCTCAAGCCGGCGGGCGGTGCAGTAATTTTACCAGCTCATCGTTCTGTTGCTGAGCCATGGCTTCATGACGCAAGATCTCCAGAAGACGAGCCTCCGCCTGAGCTTGCTGAGCCTGATACGAAGCAAGCCGAGCTTCGAGCTCTTTCTCGGTGGCTTTATGAGCCTCGACCCTCTCACAAGTGAACGTGGCAGCTTTATCGAGAGCCACCACCTCTTTTATGGACTCATGGAGCACTCGCCAGAGTTCGTATGCTTTGTTGGCCTTGGCTGTGAGGCTGGCCTGAAGCTCGCTCAGCGCCTTAGAAACCAACTCCCTCTCCGAGAACTTGCGGCCAAGCCTCTTCTCGCATGACGTCATGTTGGCCGCACATCGTGCTATCAGACCCCGCAACTCCGCTTTTGCAGCCACGGCTTCTGAGGAAAGGCGAGAACATTCAAGAGCGTGCAAACAAGCCTCCACCTTCCTACAGAACTCCACCCAGACCCGCACCACCTCCTCGCTATGATAGGTGGCGAGAAAAGGAAGAGAGCCGTTAGCTTCAGCAGCAAACGCTTCGGCCGTGGTCGCGCTACCAGCACGGAGCTCCTCGACGAAAGATGATAGGGAGACAAGGCTCAATTGGGCCAAGCGTTCTGAAGCCCGCAAAGCATAAGGGCCGGGCGGCATCACGATGCGCGATCCCAACGCCATGGAGACTGGCAGGGCTGTTCAAATTTGACAAATGTTAGTAAAATTCTTAAGCACAGAACGAACGGGATTATAATAAAATGTCACTCACCGACAGTCATGCAAGTAGGAGCCGAAGGTTCCCCTGGCCGTTCAACGACCTCGACCTCATCGTCAGCTTCCAAAACTATAAGAGACATCAACGTCATTTCGTAAGATAGTAACAATGCTATGGTAAAAGAAAAAATGGCGAATGACACTAACCTTGCCCGGAAGAAAGGACAATACGCTGAGGGGAGATCGCCTGCGGAGCTGCCATCTCCAATAAACGCTGAAATGACTGTTGAGGCGACAGATCAGCGATAGTGGCCGCCAAACCGCGCAATTCTGGGAAAGATAAAAGAGTTTAGACTATGAAAGGGTTGATAAATTAAAACGCAGAGGGTTACCTTCAACGCTCCTCCCATTCTGAGCCGGGGGGATAGCAGCTTCAACGGTCTCCGCCGTAACATCAGGATTCAACAAAGGAAGAGTAGTCCCGACTACCTCTCTTCCAGCCTCTGAGCCACCCTCAGTAAGGGTCATTGAGACGGCGACCTCCAAAGGAGCTTCCCCCAAAGGGGCAAGCGCTCCCTAATCAAGAACCGCCGCTGGAGGCTCTACCATGAGAGGAGCAGCCTCATCAGCCCCCTCCACATCAAGCAAGGCCTCATTGAGAATTCCGGCGGGCTTTAGCTTTAATAGGCCCGTAGAGAGCTCCCCCAGCGTCGAAGATTCTGCACGATTCGAATAAGAATAATGATACATATGCACGGGCATAAATAATCGGAAAGACTACAAAAGAAGCACAACGTACCTATACGCAAAGAAGCCCTCAATATGGCTTCTTCAAGCCGCTGCTCCTTCTCAAGGAGGTGGGCTCGCCGGGGTTCAAGGGTAGACTCATGACCACCGGTCCATAAAGAAAGTGCGTCAGCTGCGTCTTCTGAAGCGGCCTGCTTCAAAGCCCTTTCCCCCCATTCCTCCAAAGGATCGATAAATCGCCGCCGAATCCACGAAGGGTCTTCATAAAAAATTACAGCAGGATAAGACTTCTTCGGAACCTTGGCGTTATGAGACGCGTCTTTTGAACGCCGTATGGCCTCAGCCAACTGTGCGGCTTCCTCATCAGCCGAACTCGGGAAGAGAAGTCCAGCGTCTGACTCTTGCAGGGCCAATGGTTCATCTTCAAGAATAGGCTCAGACTCCGCCAAAGAATCGAGCAGGTTGGTGGCCGCTTTCCTCCGCCGTTTAGACCCAGAGCCGGTCGCTGAGGATGACCGCTTCCTCCCTCGCGAAGCCTTAGGCGGCGCCGGCCCACATCGCCCTCGGCGCCCTCATCCCTATTACTCTCGCTCGGTGCCACAATCGAGGATGACATCGCCATTGTCGACGCCACAGGGGGCGGTGCCGCCACCGGCAGGGGTGCTACTACTGGGGCCCGTTTACCCCGCGATCGGGAACCCAAGGGCATACCAGCTGTTGGAGTAAGGTCTACCCCTGACTCCCCCGGAATGAGCGCGGTGCCAATCTCCCTCAAAGGGAAGCGGACCGGAACCCTCGGTCGCAGCTTAGCCCCCGAAACCTGAGGAAGGGCATCGTGACCAAGAAGCACCCTTCTTTCTTCAAGAATAATTGGGCTGATCCGATGAAGATACCAGCCCGTAAATGCACCCACGCACCGGGGCTTGTACTCAGCTTCAGGGACCGTGAAACGGGAGCCGGTGTTCAGCCTCATGAAATGATGAGCGGCATCGCGAATGGCATCGAGCGAAGGGATCGGGGCGACTATAAAAGCCTCGAAAGGAACACCCTGGTCGTATCCAAGCTGTCGGGCGAATCGATGCGGATTGTACCGCATGAAAAGAGCTGCACTGTCCTGGCAAAACACCAAGTAGCCCGGTCTAATTGTATACAAATGCGCGGCCTCCCGGGGCTTCAAAGAAGGTGCGTTGTCTTTCGACTGGTCCCGGAGTTGTTGAACTGGACCCGAGGGAGTAGACAAGACCCGATCATTAAAAACCAGCCCGCCAGCGGCGGCGTGAGGAGAAATCAGCACCCGAATAGCCCCGAATTGAGTCGGGTCAGCGGCAGAAGCACCCACCAATCGCATAAGTCGCGGGAAGGGATAGGCGTCGTAAAACGCGGGCCTCTGATGCATAGCAAAAGCCCCCAGCACATGCATTTCGACCCAGGACGTGAAATAATGAAGCGAAAAGTTCACTACATCCATGCCGGGTGTAGAGGTATTAGCTGCGGTGCCCAATCCATAATAGAGGTGCGCCAAGGCCGGGATGCCGATGGCCAACCGCGTCCCCTCTGCAATACGATGAGCCGGGTAGATGACCGAGGCTCTCATGAAGCGGCGATGCATTGGGATAACGAACCAACTGAGCCAAACACTAACAAACCCCATGAAGAACGTCTCCTCGTCCATGCCTGGAACAGCAATGGATTCAAAAGATATCGGCGACATAATAGGGATGTAGTACTGAGGTAAATCCGATTCAGTGGTCGGCAACTTCTTCGGACCGAACCCAAAGGGGTCTCCAATGTTGGCAAACTTCGGAGCTGTCTTCGATAAGGCGTCCTCGCGAAGGAAACGAGCAATGAAGCTCTTGAAAGTAACACCCTGCTCCTCGGATTCGGTGAGTAATCGGTCGAAGATACCTAGCGCCTTGATTAAACTGGGACGCTTGTGGCGGACGGCATTCTCAGCAGACAGGCCGTCAACTGGGGCGGGCTCGGGTTCAAAAATGTACTCGTCAGAAGGCAGCAACTCCTCGTACAGACTACCCCTGATTGGCAACCCCAAGATGTCATAAAATTCGGCCAGAGAGATCGAGACCTCGCGATCTCCTAGAATGAAAGTGTTGGTGGGAAGATTCCATTGGTTCAAAAACGCCTTGACCCACCAGACATGCGGGGACTTATAATGGAAGAGTGACGCGTATATTGCCTGATAAAGCCCGACTTTCTGCAACCACGCACGATGGGCAGAAAGGATGTAGCGAGCCCAGAGAAGGTAGCACGTAGGGTGTCGAGGAGTAAGCCCTATCTTATAAATTTGCCCCCACGGGTGGGCCTCACCCTGGCAGATACGCCGCCCCAAGATGTCTATGGCCGGGATCGGATGGTTCGGAATACCGGTCGTCGAAGGCTCGAGCCTCCCCGTTGGAGTCCAGTTGGGCATTTCCACAGCAAAAACCGTCCTCGGAGGCTCCATCGGTAAGAATGGGAAAGTGGGCTCCGTCGGTACCGCGCAAAGAAAACTCCGGCGACCCTGAATAATCTGACTATACCAAGATCCCCATTGAAGAAGGTTGGTGCAGTTCGGGTCATGGGCCCGGATCATCGCCATCGCTTCCTCATCAGATGGTGACTGAGGAAAAGCAGCCTCCGAGCGAGAAAAGGGAAAGCACGGAACAGAAGCCATCGCACCTAAAATCCAATAAAAGAAGACCGTTAAAAGCAAAGTCAGCGATATATATCCATGCATGAACATGAAGACTAGTTAAAGAAATCAACGGCAGATTTTTCTGGGACCATTGACTACAAAACACATGGCCACAGAATCAGGATGACGGCTCATTAATAATGAGACCAAATAGTTACAATAAAACAAAGGGAATATCCTCATTAAATAAAGAATGGTAACCCTACACATTCCCCCAACAGGATCTGTCTCGGGCTTTACAATGGATCCAACAAGATTAAAGAAATTAAATTCCCACAGAAGACATCATTACAAAGCTCATGTTTCATTAATTGCAGAAGGACAACCTCGAGTCGAGAGACCCCAAGAAGCCTCCGTGTGAAGAAACTGAGTTCTTCATTGGAAGTAAATTCCTTATTAAGAGAAGGGAATTAAATTCCCAGAAACATTTTTGGATGGAATTAAATTCCATGGAGTTGAAATGCCATCATCATCTCCCCAAAGATCATCTAAACCCTAAGAGATCTACAGCTCGAAGGTTAGGTGGTTCCCTGTTCTTATGGAAAAACTTGAAGAAAAATGGGTTCCTTGTTGAAAAAGAGTTAAAACCCTTGTTTTGGATTTAAAATCCAAAGGAATGTGGAAGTTCGATGTTTGTCCAAGAACATTACCTGAGGAAAAAGGGTCACCTGAACAGAGTTAAACTCTGAAGATTGTTTCAAGACAGAGAACTAAGCTCTGGAAGCGAGAATTAAATTCTCAAGGGAAAAAGTTCTCAGAAGAAGAAGATGAGCAAAGTGAAGGCTCTTCTGAAGAAACATGAGTATTTATAGGAGGTGATGGAAACGTTTCATCTCCCCAAATCCCTAGAGGAATCCAACGGTCACAAAAGGTGACAGCGTTGCACTCACGTGCGGACACGTGAGAACAACGCTGTGGGGGCATTTGTTTCCTGATTTAAAATCAGGAAAGCTTAAGGAAAAGGCTTCAGAAAAAGGGTCACGTGCTTACACGTGACCAGCAGTCACGTGTTGGCACGTGACATCTAAAAGCATCGGCAAGGCAAATTCAGTTTCCCAACTACATCGAAGAAAAGGGCTTCAGAAAGGGTCACGTGCTCCCACGTGACCAGGGTCACGTGTTGGCACGTGACACTCAAAAGCGACAGACTCAATTCCTTGATTGAATCAAGAAAAAGGCTCCAGACGAGGGTCACGTGCTCACACGTGACCAGGGGTCACGTGGTGGCACGTGACAACTAAGCAGCGACCAGAAAGCAGAGCGCAGAAAGAAAGAAGAGGGCTCGTTCCAAGGGGGTCACGTGCCCATACGTGACCAGGGGTCACGTGGCCACACGTGACCAGGGGTCACGTGGCCACACGTGACCAGCTTTCAAAGCTTATCTGTTAACAGAATTAAATTCTGAGAAAAGACATCTTAAATCTTTCCAAAGCAACCGATTGAATTAAAAATTTAAAGGTGATTAAATATCATCTATCTATGGGAAAATCTCGATTTTGGAAAGATTTCCCCGTAAAATCTAACCAAAATAACAAAGGAGAATCTCTGGATTTAAAATCCAATGGTGAATAAAATTCACCTAATAATCCAAAGGTCCAAAACGAATGGTGAATACAAATCAAATCTCTCAATGAAAGATTCATCAAAAACTAATTGACTCGGCTGCTTCTCCTATAAATAGGAGCCAAGAGACAAAAAAAAAATAGATGCAGAGGGAAGAAAAGAGAGAGAGCCTTGATACTTTGGAGGAATTTGGATCTTCTGCAAAAGAAAACCCTAGGTAAGAAAGGGAAGGTTTTTTGAAAGAAAAGAGAATTTAATTCTCAACAGAGTTTAACTCTGATATAAAACAAAAGAACATAGTTCTCTCTTTGGTGGAGGATCTGTAAAGTGCACATCTCCCCTTGAGTTGAGAATTTAATTCTCAATGGGTTGAGATCTTGCCATGCAGATCCAAAGCATAGAGAGGGAATGGAAGCACGAGAATTTAATTCTCACAAAACTATAGGAATTTAAAATAAAATTAGGGTTCGACCTTGTGTTATGGGAATTTAATTCCTTCATAATGAAAAGAATCAGGGTTTAACCCTAATTAAGAACTTAGTTATGTTAAAACAACAGGAATTTAATTCCCTTAATCTCATTCCCCAGAATAATTCTTTAACAGAGAGTGGGAGTTTAATTCCTTAAAGCTTTTATTAGGGTTTAACCCTATTCGGTTCTTCACATATATGAGGAATTTAATTCCTACAGAAAATTCAGAGTCCAGAATATAAATCTTCAAAAGAAAGTAGGAATTTAATTCCTCTGAAATTATTGTCAGGGTTCAACCCTACGAGGAATTTAATACCTGAAAGGGATTAACAGATCTTCTAAAAAAACATACATAGAGGCAGGGTCACGTGTTACTACGTGACCCCCAAAAAGATCTACAGAAAAGCCCCTTTGAGGCAGTGCCTCACGTGACCCACGTGACCCTTGGCAGAGGCTTTAACATACTCCATTTAAACACCCGTCACGTGATGGCACGTGATGCCCCAAAAGATGCAGAACAAACGAAGGGAGGGCGCCCTCACGTGCTACCACGTGACCCCTCTTGCCTTAGCGTCTAACGCTAAATTGGAACCCCCTGAATCCAGTGTTAAAACACTGTTTGGCCTTAGTGTTCAACACTAATCAAAGAACTTTATTTGCAGTGTTCAACACTGATTACCTTAGTGTTCAACACTGAGATTTCTGTTGCCAGTGTTTAACACTGATCTGTTTTAGTGTTTAACACTAATTTGAAAGCCTTGTTGCTGGTGTTTAACACCAACTATCTGTTAGTGTTAAACACTGACTTATCAATCTCATTCCCAGTGTTCAACACTGATTGGTCTTTAGTATTTAACACTAGGCATTGGCCCAATTGGCTAAATGGCCAGAGGCAAAGCCTCTCCTTCAAAGGACCAACAGGAGGGCCGATGTCCCAGACATGATTGGACTTAGCCCAAGCTGGCCATAATTCCTCAATTCGTAATTAACTGGGCTAATGGGCTCATAACATAATTAATTGGACTTGATCCCAAATTGGGCCAAAGACTATTTAATCCACTCCGGTTCCAGGGTACATCTCTTCACTCCTTTGATACTTGGCGTTGTAATCCCTCAACGTCTTCAAAGAGGTGACGGGTCCCGATGACCACACATTGATATGGACTGTGGGGTCCTTAAACCCATGGACTACGACGTCCTTAACCTTGACCGAGATGTCTTAAAACTAACAATGGACTGTGGGGTCCTTAAACCCATGGACTACGACGTCCTTAACCTTGACCAAGATGTCTTAAAACTAACAATGGATTGTGGGGTCCTTAAACCCATGGACTACGACGTCCTTAATCTTGACCGAGATGTCTTAAAACTAACATTGGACCGCAATGTCCTTAAACTACCCATGGACCGCAATGTCCTTAAACTAGCAATGGACCGCTATGTCCCTAAACTGGAGAGGGATCACCATGTCCCTAAACTGGAACAATAGAGCCACAAATGCTCTTTTGCCGGATCTAAACGATCCCGTTTAAGTTGATCTTAGCCTCAAATATGGCTAACGTATCCTTAAACCTTCAAACAGACTGGACTATGAATCCCTCCAATCAACTTTGGTTCAAGGGTACATCTCGGAACTCCTTTGACACCTGTCGTTGTAATCCTTCAACGCCGTCAGAGAGGTAGCGGGTCCCGACGGCCATACATGCAATGGACCACTATGTCCCTAAACTGGAACAATGGAGCCCAAATGCTCTTTTGTCGGATCTAAACGATCCCGTTAAGTTGATCTTAGTCTCAAGTTAGACTAGCGTATCCTTAACAAACGTTTGAGTTGATCTTAGCCTCAAATATGGCTAACGTATCCTCAAACCAAACCCCCAAATCCAAATCTAAGCTAATACGGATTTGGACTAGTCCACGCCCTACGGGCGACGACATAACTCGGTCTCCGTAAACAATCCACGGGCAACAAAACACAAAATAAACACACAGGACACGAAGTGACCATCTAGAGAAGGAGAAAGTTGTTACCGCGACGCGGTAGCGTAATTAACTGCAGGGGCTTGCGCCTGCAGGGAAGAGCGTCCCCACAATCAAAAAACCCCTCAAGCGAGGGGGAATCTGACGAAGTCTGCTACATCGGACGCATCCGTTCAAACCTTCGATGCACGGTGCCATAAATCAACTTGGCATCCTCGGAGAGGTGGACGGATAGCACCAATTAGCATCTGCCCCGAATCTCAGGCGAGACGCCCAGTCGACGCCGCCATTCGGAGGGGAACACTTATGTTTTTGAGTATTCTTTTTCTTGGTGGTATGCTAGATTATGTCATTTAAATTTTCGCTCTTTAAAGTATATGTCTAAATATGGTTACTTTGCATGTCAGAATGATCATAATGATAAATATGAGATTTGCGTAGAAGCAAAAATGACTAGAAATCCTTTCCCTAAAATCGAAAGAGATACTAATTTAGTAGAACTTGTTCATTTTGATATTTGTGAATTAAATGGTCAATTAACTAGAGGAGAAAAAAGATATTTTATAACTTGTATTGATGACCATTCTCGTTTTACATATGTATATTTATTAAGAACAAAAGATGAAGCATTTGAGAAATTTAAAGAGTATAAGTCAGTTATAGAAAATCAGAAAGATAAAAGAATTAAAATTCTTAGAAGTGATAGTGGAGGAGAATATTTTTCTGATTCTTTTTCTCAATTTTGCGAAATGCACGGTATTATTCATCAAAGAACTGCACCTTATACGCCTCAACACAATAGATTAGCCGAAAGAAAAAATAGGAATTTAGTTGAAATGGTAAATGCTATGCTTTTAAATGCAAAATTACCTTTTGATATTTGGGGTGAGGCACTTTTAATAGCATGTTATATTCATAATAGAATACCATCCAAGAAAACTCATGTTTCACCATATGAAATTTGGAATGGTAGAAAACCCAATTTAAACTATATTAAAATGTGGAGGTGTATAGCATATTATAAAGTGACTGATCCATATAAATCTAAATTAGGGCCAAGAGGTATTAGAAGTATATTTGTTGGATATGCACAAAATTCTAAAGAATTTCGATTTCTAGATTTAGAATCAAATGTCATAATTGAATCGATATGCGTTGAATTTTTTGAAAATAAACTTATGCATGACAATGTTGATTCTAATTTGTATAATAAGAAAAATACAGCAACTTCTAAGAAAATTACCAATGAGAAAAGAAGAGAAAGTAATGAAAATATTGAACCAAGAAAAAGTCGAAGAATCAGGAAAGAAAAATATCTTGATCCTGATTTTATTGATTCGTGTTCAATGGTCTTTCTCGTTGAAGGAGATAGAACCAAAGTGCTTAACAAAGTATTTATTCTATTTAATATAGAAGATGATCCTAAAACATTTAGTGAAGTAATGTCGTCAAAAAATACTGCATTTTGGAAAGAGGCTATTGATGACGAAATGGACTCAATAATGTCTAACAATACTTGGATATTGGTTGACTTGTCTCAAGGATCTAAGCGTATAAAATGTAAATGGGTATTTAGAAGAAAACAAAATACATATGGCTCTATACAAATTTCAAGGCAAGATTTGTAACAATGTGATTGCACAATTAGAATATCCTAGCGCTATTGGAAGCCATATATATACGATATATTGTACAAGGCTTGATATAGCTTTTGCAGTATGCAAATTGTCACGATACATCAGTAAACCCAGTACTAATCATTGGAAGGCCATCGGTAGAGTTCTTGGGTATCTAAAAAGAAAAAAAGAGTTTGGTCTATTTTATTCCAATTATCCTGCAGTACTAGAAGGTTATTCGGATGCAAGTTGGATTACAAGTGCAAGTGATAATAAATCCACAACAGCTTTGGTATTTACAATCGGAGGTTGTGCTATTAGTTGGGCTTCTAAGAAACAAACCCACATCACACATTCAACAATGGAATCTGAATTTGTCGCTTTGGCTTCTGCCGGCAAGGAAGCGGAATGGCTGAGAAATTTTTTATTGGATATAGAGTTGTGGCCACAACCAATGCCATCTATTTCCTTACATTACAACGGTGAGGCGACTATGTCTAGAGCTTATAATAATGTTTATAATGATAAATCTAGACACATTAGCTTAAGGCATGAATATGTTCGAGAATTAATCACTAATGGAATAATTACCATAGTTTATGTGAGATCTGCAAAAAATTTAGTAGATCCCTTTACCAAGACATTATCGAGAGATTTGGTAAAGAATACGTCAATCGGAATGGGACTTGAACATTTACAATTTGGCACCGGTAATGGTAACCCAATTTTAATTAGTAAAAACTAATTTTAATAGTTCAATGGGTAATAACAAGTTACTGTCATGTGCATGTATTGCACTAGACATCTCATTCTTATATAAATAAGTATCTAGTGTTGTCTGTTACGATATAGAGGATGAGCGAAAGCTCTTAAAGGGGTTATTTAATTTTTAAATATCCACAGTAACAGGGATATAATAAAGGAAACTCCATCTATATCAGCATAGAAGTGGTGCCGCTTCAACAAGAGATATGAAGTATTCTCTTGTAAATGCTTATGAAGACCAAGAGTAGCACATAACCATAATAGTGCTAAAGTAGTTATAAACCTCTTAGAAAATAAGATGAATCTTGTGTGTGTTGTATTTCAAATGCTAATAATAAAAGTTTTGGTTTAATCTACGGATACCACTAACTTTATTAGACGATTGATATATATACACTAATGGAAGGTTTAAATCGAGAGATACCTTTCTTTATGCATAATATTTGTCACGAGAGAATTATGGTTGCAGCCAATATATACAAACTAACGGGGGATTGTTGGTAGTTTGAATCTATTGGTAGCATTTGTATGTGGGAAATAGTCCCACATTAGATGGAGAGACGAATGTCCAAGCCTTTATAATAATTCCCAATATTTAAGTAATATCTTAAACAAAGTGGGTTATGAGCCAAGTAAGACTGATTTCTAGCAGGCTTATAATATTTATTTATTATTGTCTTTGATAGGGCACTTGGGCCATCTTGGGTTGACTTAATAATAGAGTTTGCCTTTTTGAATTTCAAATTCAAAGGTTGTCTGAAAAACTGTCCACTGCTGTTTTGTTTTCTGAACAGTCACAACCGTCCAAACAGTTGCGTCTATTCAACTCTAGTCACAACCATCCAAACAGTTGTGTTTATTCAACTCTATAAATTAAGTCTTGCTCTTCACAGTTTTTTCATTTTCTTCTCATTATCTTCTAAGATAGTTTTAAAGGTTTTGTTGTATCTTGGGGGTGATTGTCTTCTACTGTACTCCCGTAGTGGGGGCAATATCACCTTTCGGAAAGTGTATCATACACGACTCAAAGTTTTTAATTCTGTTTTAACCAAACTAAAACTCAACAATCGAAAGGTGATATTCCATGGAGATAGAATTAAATTCAAGTGTGAAGGTTCATTTCCAGAACCAAGATGTTATCAAACTGGATCGATTCGATGGGAGCAATTAAACAAGATGGAAAAACAAGATGGTGTTCTTGTTGACCTCCTTGAAGATAGTTTACGTGCTCGATCCGAACTTGCCGCCAATTCCAGATTCAGCCTCAATTTCGAATGATGCCGAGAGTGCCAGAACAGAGAAAAACAAGCGTGAAGAAGATGGATTAGTTTGTCGCGGGTACATTTTCAATTCCCTCACCGATCGTCTGTATGATCTTTACAGAAATATGAAGACACCAAAGGAAATCTGGAGTGTCCTTGAAATAAAGTACAAAAATGAGAAGAAGGGTACAGATAAATTTCTAGAGCTTAAATATTTTGAATTTAAGATGACCGATGGCATGCCAATCATGGATCAAGTTCATGAATTACAAATTCTCATCTCTAAACTGAGCGAACTTGAAATTAAAGTCCCTGAATCGTTTCAAGTTGGAGCGATTCTTTCTAAACTTCCACCTACTTGGAATGAATATAGAAAGAAAATTCTGCACTCTCCTAAAAATTTTAACATAGAGCAATTTCAGACTCATCTGCAGATTGAGACAGAGAACCGTGCATGTGACATAATTTTTCTTGGTTCTAAATCTAACTCTAAAGTGAATCATGTCAGTGAAAATGGTCATAGAAAATTTCAGAACAATTTCAAAGTCCAGAAGAAGGGAATTGATTTTAAGAAATCTAATTTTGCAAAAAAGAAATGACCTTGTTATAACTGTGGAAAGAAAGGCCACTATATTAAAGATTGCAAATTCAGAAATACCGGAAAAAAACTTGGTTTCGGATCAAAAAATAGCAACAAGGCAAATCTAATAGAAAATGAAGTCAAAGAACTTGTTGCTATGGTTTCTGACATGCAGATAGGCATGATTTCGGAATTGCATATGGCTGCGGTAACTAGAACTGCAGATTGGTGGCTGGATTCTGGCGCAACCATCCATGCATGCAATAACAAAGCAATGTTTAAAACCTACACGGATCAGAAAGAACCTGAAAAAGTGTTGATGGGAAACCACGTTTCGGCTAAAGTGCTCAGTAAAGGAAGTGTTGAATTGAAGTTTACATCTTGATAGAAAATTACTCTGCTTAATGTATTTTATGTTCCTGATTTGAGGAAAAATCTTATATCTGCAAATCTGTTGTACAAGAAAAGATTTAAAATTGTTCTAGAGTCTGACAAAGTTGTAATATCGAAGAATGATATATTTGTAGGAAAGGGATATTCCTGTGATGACATGTTCAAACTCGGTATTAATGTAATAAATTATGTGTTTGCTTATGTTGTTGAGTATTCTTTTTCTTTGTGGTATGCTAGATTATGTTATTTAAATTTTCGCTCTTTAAAGTATATGTCTAAACATGGTTACTTTACATGTCAGAATGATCATAATGATAAATGTGAGATTTGCGTAGAAGCAAAAATGACTAGAAATACTTGCCCTAAAATCGAAAGAGATACTAATTTATTAGAATTTGTTCATTCTGATATTTGTGAATTAAATGGTCAATTAACTAGAGGAGGAAAAAGATATTTTATAACTTTTATTGATGATTATTCTCGCTTTACATATGTATATTTATTAAGAACAAATGATGAAGCATTTGAGAAATTTAAAGAGTATAAGTCAGTTGTAGAAAATCATAAAGATAAAAAGATTAAAATCCTTAGAAGTGATAAAGGAGGAGAATATTTTTCTGATTCTTTTTCTCAATTTTGCGAAATGCACGGTATTATTCATCAAAGAACTGCACCTTATACGTCTCAGCGCAATAGATTAGCCGAAAGAAAAAAAAGGAATTTAGTTGAAATGGTAAATTCTATACTTTTAAATGCAAAATTACCTTTTAATATTTGGGGTGAGGCATTTTTAATAGCATGTTATATTCATAATAGAATAACATTCAAGAAAACTCATGTTTCACCATATGAAATTTGGAATGGTAGAAAACCCAATTTAAACTATATTAAAGTGTGGAGGTGCATAGCATATTATAAAGTGACCGATCCATATAAATCTAAATTAGGGCTGAGAGGTATTAGAAGTATATTTGTTGGATATACACAAAATTCTAAAGCATATCGATTTCTAGATTTAGAATCAAATGTCATAATTGAATCGATAGGCGTTGAATTTTTTGAAAATAAACTTATGCATGACAATGTTGATTCTAATTTGTATAATAAGGAAAATGCAGCAATTTCTAAGAAAATTACCAATGAGAAAAGAAGAGAAAGTAATGAAAATATTGAACCAAGAAAAAGTCAAAGAATCAGGAAAGAAAAATATTTTGGTCCTGATTTTATTAATTCGCGATCAATAGTCTTTCTCGTTGAAGGAGATAGAACCAAAGTGCTTAACAAAGTATCTATTCTACTTAATATAGAAGATGATCCTAAAACATTTAGTGAAACAATGTCGTCAAAAGATACTGTATTTTGGAAAGAGGCAATTGATGACGAAATGGACTCAATAATGTCTAACAATACTTGGATATTGGTTGACTTGCCTCAAAAATCTAAGCCTATAAAGTGTAAATATGTATTTAGAAGATAACAAAATACAGATGGCTCTATACAAATTTCAAGGCAAGATTTGTAACAATGTGATTGCACAATTAGAATATCCTAGCACTATTGGAAGACTTATGTATGCGATACATTGCACAAGGCCTGATATAGCTTTTGCAGTATGCAAATTGTCACGATAGATCAGTAAACCCGGTACTAATCATTGGAAGGCCATCGATAGAGTTCTTGGGTATCTAAAAAGAAAAAAAGAGTTTGGTCTATTTTATTCCAATTATCCTGCAGTATTAGAAGGTTATTTGGATGCAAGTGTGATCACAAGTGCAAGTGATAATAAATCCACAACAGCTTTGGTATTTACAATCGGAGGCGGTGCCATTTGTTGGGCTTCTAAGAAACAAACCTGCATCACACATTCGACAATGGAATCTGAATTTGTCGCTTTGGCTGCTGCCGGCAGTGAAGCGGAATGGTGAGAAATTTATTATTGGATATAGAGTTGTGGCCACAACCAATGCCATCTATTTCCTTGCATTGCGACAGTGAGGCGACTGTCTAGAGCTTATAATAAAGTTTATAATGATAAATCTAGACACATTAGCTTAAGGCATGAATATGTTCGAGAATTAATTACTAATGGAATAATTACCATAGTTTATGTGAGATCTGCAAAGAATTTAGTAGACCCCTTTACTAAGACATTATCGAGAGATTTGGTAAAGAATATGTTAATCGGAATGGGACTTAAACATTTACAATTTGGCACCAGTAATGGTAACCTAACTTTAATTAGTAAAAAATAATTTTAATAGTTCAATGGATAATAACAAGTTGCTGTCATGTGCCTGTATTACACTAGACGTCTCATTCTTATATAAATAAGTATCTAGTGTTGTCTATTACGATAAAGATGATGAGTGAATAATTTTTAAATATCCACAGTAACAGAGATATAATAAAGGAAACTCCACCTATATTAGTATAGAAGTGGTGCCGCTTCAACAAGTGATATGAAGTATTCTCTTGTAAATGCTTATAAAGACCAAAAGTAGCACATGGCCATAATAGTGCTAAAGCAGTTATAAACCTCTTAGAAAATAAGATGAATAATGTATGTGTTGTATTTCAAATGCTAATAATAAAAGTTTTGGTTTAATCTGCGTACACCAATAACTTTGTTAGACGATTGATATATATACACTAATGGAAGGTTTAAATCGAGAGATGCCTTTCTTTATGCATAATATTTGTCACGAGAGAGATGTGATTGCAGCCAATATATACAAACCAGTGGGGGATTGTTGGTAGTTTGAATCTATTGGTAGCATTTGTATGTGGGAAATAGTCCCATATTGGATAAAGAGACGAATGTCCAAGCCTTTATAATAATTCCCACTATTTAAGTAATATCTTAAACAAAGTGGGTTATGAGCCAAGTGGGCCTGATTTCAGCAGGCTTGTAATATTTATTTATTATTGTGTTTGATAGGGCATTTGGGTACCTGGCCATCTTGGGTTGACTTAATAACAGATTTTGCCTTTTTGAATTTCAAATTTGTCTGAAAATCTGTCCACTGCAGTTTTATTATCTGAACAGTCACAACCGTCTAAACAGTTGTGTCTATTCAACTCTAATCACAACCATCCAAACAGTTGTGTCTATTCAATTCTATAAATTAAGCCTTACTCTTCACTGTTTTTTCATTTTCTTCTCATTATCTTTTAAGAGAGTTTTAAGGGTTTTGTTTTATCTTGGGGGTGATTGCCTTCTATTGTACTCCCATAGTGGGGGCAATATCACTTTTCGGAAAGTGTATCATACACGTCTCAAAGTTTTTAATTCTGTCTTAACCAAACTAAAACTCAACAAATTATGTATAAGAAACGTATAAAGCAGCATCAATTGCAATATTATAGAAGTTAAGATACTTTAAACCATGAGTACTCTGCATGCTTAGACCTTGCTTTCACTTAGGCTCAATGCATCATGCTCCTTTCATTTCAGTTAAGATTTTTTCTGTTTGCATTTTTCTAGATCACACTCAGAAAGGGTCGATACCTGGCATTAGTGATAAGATATATATAAATCTCAGCATATCTTATTTATTCTTGCAATACCACAAATATAAAGGGGGTAGGGGTGATCATTAATATTGATGTGGGTGATATATTATATTCATTAATTTTTATTTGAACTTTAATTTTCAGGACAAAAATTAAAATATAAAACATAAAAAAGAAGTGTTTAAAGGAATTTCTATTGATATGACCCATTGAAAAGAAAATTTAATTTTTTTAGGGGCTTTCTAATAGTCTACGTTTACACTAATTAAAAAAAGAGTAACCAAGAGAATGGATTATATTACGTATATGCGTTAGCTTCAAGTTTCATCATCTTACCTTTGAGTTCCTAATTTAACAAGATTCAACACATATTAACATTTTTAATTATTATAATATCAATCAATCTTGTAAAATCTAAAGGTAAAAAAATAATAGACATAATTATAAAAAAAAACACTATTTCGATGAGAAAATATTTTCTTACCAAAATTTGAAAACCCTTTTTATTTTAAACTCATTAACTATTAAAATTATCTAGAACAAAATGCAAAACATAAACATATATGTCAGCCTCATACCCAAGTATGCTTCAACGGTATTCTACTTGGTTGCATATATCAGTATTTCAATCATGCACTTTCTATTAACTTTTATATTGTTCATTGTAAAGCAAATAAAAACCTATTATTTTCAAAACTGATCAATTTTCGGGCTCGGATAATTTTATTCTTTATATTGGTCGTTTAAAATTTGAAATTATTGCAGATATAAGAAAAAAAAGGAAAACGAGATCTTAACTCTAATTATGAAAATATAAACCTAAAAAAAGAAATATATCTTTTTTGCTGGCTAAAGTGATAGAAAACTGTCAATCTATTCAAAATATTCGAGAGTGAAAGAGAAGAAGGTTTTAAGGATAGAGAGTAGCACCAGTAACAAGCAACTGAGCGAAGTAATACATTTTTATCAAAAGTAGATGTATTTAGTTTTTATGTAGATTCTAGTTAGAAGATATATAAGATAAACATGGGTTATGAAATTTGTAAATATTAACATAGTATCTTTCAAATGTAATTATGGGTTTAAATAAATTGTATTAAACATAACGGATTTTGTAGTATTTGTGAAAGCCAATGAGCAAAAAATAAATAAATAAATTTCAATCAATAGGTGTGTAAACATTTTCTCCTATTTTAAATCTTGAGAGTTTTGTATCTTGATATCTCCCGTCTTCCTAATTTAATGATGGTTTGCTACAGTTATTCGTTAACAGCTCCTGCAATCTTTTTTGGTTTCAATTAACTGGCACAATGTTAATCCATAAATTATATTTGTCGCATTTTGTTTTCCCTTTCGTCTTCTAATACTGCACAATGCATATCAATTTTTTAGTCTCCACCAATATCAGCTAAATTAAGCTGTTTGCAGCATAATTATTGTAGGCTATATATTATACTCAACATTTAGTTGATGCATCAATTTAAATAAGCTTGTGAAATAGGGCGGAAGAGGAAAGTAAAAATGAAATAACTAAAAAACCAAAATATTCTATAATGGAGTGCATGATTTATCTCAAAAGGTAAAAGATTTTTATAGTTTATTTGTTTGTTATTCAATCCAACATATAATTAATAGCTTGATTAGGTTAGGCATATATGGTATGTGTCACACATAATAAATGACTATTTTTAGTTGATTTAGCGTAACAGTTAATATATATATATATATATAAAGTTTGCCGTATTAGGAACAACTGCTTTTGAACTCACACAATGTTTGTGAAATGAAAATTTGGGTTTTTCCCATATACCACCCCAAAAGCTAGCTATTGCTATATTTCACTCCTAATACTTTGAAATTCTATATTCCACTCTAAAACCTCTGTCTTTTTCTCCAAAACTTTCTCATTTCGTCATCTCTAGTAACCATAGTTGGGCTAACATAACCAGAGTGTCAAACAAAGTCAGAGAATTTCATTTTAACCACCGTTCCTCTTCTGACACCCATATCGACGAAGAAAAGCAATTGTAGCATTTAACTTCAATTTTGAGATTTAGGATTTTTGCCGTTATATCTTTACTTCATCGTTTATGTTCTCCATGTTGACTTTTGAAGATTTTATATGATTGAAAACTCCTAATTAGAGAGATTGAAAAATCTTAACCCATATGTAGCCCCATCGTGAGGTTGAAAACGATCAATTAAGGTCCTTATGGTAATTAAAAATACCTTTGATGGAAGAAAAGGAATATTTCGCTATTATCCATACTCTCTCTCAAGCTCTGCTTCACTAGTGAGCCAACCAAAAACATCTTGTGTATGAATTTTGCGAAATGTTCACGTCATTTTGACCCATTATTGGTGGCAGTTTTTTATTATGGGCACACGCTAATGACTATATATTTGTGTGTGCGCACGCATGTGTGAACGCGTGCGTGACAATCCTACTTATGCGTAGCGTGCATGACACACCTGCATGTCAAGAGAGAAAATTTTGGAATATAAAATTTCAGCTAAATTGCAAGAAATAACCCCAACTTTAATACAACAGCAAAAATACCCCCAACTTCTTAAAATCTGCATTTTATCCCCTCAACTTCAATTTTTTCCTAAAATGCCCTGCATTTAAATATTTAATTAAAAATTATCTTTTTTCTTGTTTCATTTAAATATTTAAAAGAAACGCATTTTAGGAATAATTTACTTTTTTTATTTAAAAGGTAGGGTAAGGCATCCTACTCATAATGTATATAAGAACCAAGAAAGTATATGCGCAGCAAAAAAACAAAGAAAGAAAAAGGAAGACAAAAATGAGACCAAACAAGGGAAACAAAAGGATTCATGTATGCGGAGATAGAGAGCGAGAAGCGGACCAATTGTCGTCATCCATCGCTCTGTTTCACAAAATGATAAAACAACATACATAAACCAAGAGTCCCAGACAACAAAAAAGCCCCAAAACCCTAGGAAAAAATACATAAGAGAGGTCAAACATCCAAAAGACAATGAGCCAGGAACAAATGTTCAAACGCAGCAACTTGATTTTCATGTTGCGCTTGATGTTGTGTGACAATTCGAAAAGCAGAGTTTACAACTGCCTTGTTGAGCTGTTCTTTCTTCTTATTTCCTGCAACAGCCTAAATCCAGGACATGGAAAGATTATGAATTTGATAAAGTAAGGAAACTTTCTTCTTGCGAATATCTCGAAACAAATCAGGATGGGTAAGAGACCCAACGCAAAGCATCTTAAAAAGCACATCAACGACTAGGATAAAGAGCATGGGTGATAAAGGATCACCTTGTTTAAGACCCCTCTTGCATTTGAAGACATTGCTTGCGCTCCCATTCACAAGAATGGAACACTTTGGTGAAAGTTCTAAGAAGTTGGGGTATTTCTTGAAAGCCTAAAACTTCAAGGAACCATAGAAGAAGAATGCCAAGCAAAATGTAAACAAAGGATCCAACACATGCAAGATTTATTGGTTGAAGAACTTTCTATTTTCTTTCCTTAAAGAACCAGGGCAAAATATCATCCAATTACACCTTAAAGTAACCAGAACCAAATTTCAAGTTCATCTCTCTTAACAGAAATGGCCCCAAGCAACAAAAGATGATCGGTTCAAGCTGTAAACTTTAACTTGTAATACAGGAAATTACAGCATAGTTTAACAATAACAGTGTTTAGGCATTCCATTTTCAATTAGAAGAAGCAAAAGCATCATAAAGTATTGCTCACTCACACACCTTCTAGTGAGAAGACTCAAGTTGATCTTTTGGTTCTTTTCCTTGTAGGTATTTTAGGTTCTGGCAATAGCTGTTTCTGCTTGAAATCCTGACTCATATTGTAAACCTGAATCGAGTAGAAATAAAAAATTTAATTAAGAAAATATGCAGAGTAGAAAGTTTTTCTTAATGAGGGACATTAATGGAGTATATTGAGTATCCAAACACAAAAAGATATCTAACACCGTTGTATCCATAATTTGTGAACCTACAATGCATAAAAAAATTAAAATAGAGAAAATTGCACAGAACACACCCCAGTAGTTTACCATGTATATCACTTATACCCCCTCAAGTGATTTAGTAGAAAACCACAGATTCTGTTCGTCAACAAAACCCTCAAAACACTCAAGTTCTACTCTAAATAACAAAAACCGGTGCTGGCAATCAGACGATGAATTTGAGTGTTAATTTAGATGAACTGAGGGTTACTTGTATTGATACATCATTTGAGAGGTTATAAGTGCTAAAAGAAGTAAACTACATGTGGGTTTGCTGAAATTAATCCTACAATATATACAATGTATGAAAAATTGCAGAAATACAAAATGCAAGCACAATGCTATCACCTTGCGTACACTCGAGCTCAATCCCATGCTCTTGATAGAATCCTCACCCACACACTTCCATGCTGTCGCACTTTTAACCTCGGTATCAACAATACTAAATCCTCCTTAAAAAATAAAATAAACACAAGGCTACATAAGCATATTAGAAATCTTAATACTATCAAAAACAATGATGACAGAAGACAAGCTCAAACCTTTGAGACTCAGAATCAGAAGTTCAACATGGATGCGAAGCCGAATATGAGAGAAAATATGTAAATATTCTCCCACATCCTCTCTCGTAATAACTTTGCAACATTTTCCAACATCAATATTAAATTTCTTCCTCAGATATTCATCCATTTCTCTTCTCCTTGTAACCACATCAGTTTCCTCTTCTTTTACCCAAACTGAAGGAAACTCCCAAAGCCCAGCAAGCAATCCTTCTTCGGGTCTTTTAACTAAAAGATACTGATTCTTCAAATTGCTTTCTTCTACCAGCTCGACAATACAAACAGCAGCAAAATCTTTCCTTTGCTTGGCCTTTATAATCTTTGTTGGGTAATCTGCGACTTTAATTGATTTGGTTTTGGTGGAGAGCGAAAGTGCACGGCACTGATCAGAAATTGGGCAGGAAGAGCAACTAGGGCTTGTTACGGTGCACAAGGTTGCACCGAGCTCCATTATGGCTTGGTTGAAATCTCCAGGTCTTGAAGGATCAACTAGCTGTCCTGCTAGTTTCCTGGAATTAGATTAGCAGTTTAGAAAGGCATATATTATTCATATGATCATATCAGTATAAACATAATCAAGAACTCTGCCGACAGCACTTAATAAAAAAAAAGTAATAAATGAGATAACTAGTTTTCCATTTAAAATTTTCAACCTGGACAATAAGAGTCAGATTGAAATTTTCAACCATTCAGGACAATAGGAATATCTTCCATGTTATTGCAGTTTTATCTTCTTTAGCTCATTTTCAGAGATTATCGAACTATATTTGTCATGGCATGTCTATGTTGGAGTATCCATGCATGTGCTACTTGTTTTCTAAGAATCGAATAAAATGCAATTTTTAGATGAAAAGTTGATGCAGCAAAATAGGAAGAGATGCTCGATTCACCAACATGGTTAAAAAGAGTAAAATGGACTAAAATACAACATTGATGAAAGTTAAAAGTGCATCATGGCACAAATCTGACAATTAAATTGAATAGCCAGGAGGAAATAACCTTAAATACAGTTCAAGATTATTGCACATTTGCACCAACTTTAATGCTGTGTGTGCCTTTCATAGCAAGGGTGAATATGCATTACTATTTTGCTCTTGGATTTATATTTTCACTCTACCTTAAGGCTCTCTCTCAGTCTAAGAGAATTTGAAGGACACCATCAACTTAGTTAGGAGCTTAGAATTAGTAACAAACCTCTACTTTTTGTCTACAGCTTCCTTTGCATGTACTATTTATAAGCAGAGGATTGCATCTACCTTTGATGTCATCTAGTCATCCAACCATAAGACATTGACAAATATTTCATGATGCCTTGGTTGACGCTTCATTAGTTAACTCCATTTTGATGGAAAAATGCTTAATGACGATGAGGGCGGAACTGTGGGCTAATAGGTTGCAATATTTTTTGTGCTTACCAAATGCTTTTCACAGTCGCAGTTTCTTTAGGGTTGGCAGATATCGCTCTAAGCCTAGTCATCACTCTCACCACATTACCATCAACAACAGGCACTACCTGAAAACAACAAAATGAATAAGATAGAAGTAACAACACATATAAAAAGAACTAATAAACAGAAAAAATGTATCATTATCATCATGATACCTCATCAAAAGCAATAGAGGCAATAGCCCCTGCAGTGTACTCTCCTATTCCTTTCACCTTGCGAAGCGCCTCAGCTGTTCGAGGAAATTCCCCTCCTTCCACAATTGCTTTTGCTCCCTGATATCACAACCTAAGTAAATGTTCTCCCCTCAAAACTCACTAGAATTTCAAGCTTTTCAACATTTTTGGTGTAGAGGAAGGGACTTTATCACACCCCACTTCCCAAAAGACCATAGCGAGAATGTAACAAGTCCGCAACGTAATTATACCGAGAGAAGAAAAAAAAACTCAACTCGACACAATTACGTTAAGCGTAAGTATGCAGGCAATATACAAAAACAAAATAAATAAAGCGTACTTTATTATATCTACTTGCAATTATTACATAACAAGATTCAATGCCAAGAGTTTATTACAACGATTGAAAAGAAAGCAAGCCCTAAACAGGTGGGCGACAAGATAAAAGAAACAAGACGGCTAATCCTAATAATATGTAGATAGCTCGGTATAGTCCTCCGCCGTTGGTTCCACCTCTTCGACTATCACATGGTCCTCTCCTTCGCCTATCAGACGTTTCGGGGAAAAGGAAAGAAGGAGAAAACATCTATCGATGAGATAAACTCCGGTAGGATTCTCAAGGTAAGACGAGCGTAAGAAACATAGTAGGTGGGGAGCAAGTCGCATATTTAAGTGTGGGTATATGTAAACTGATGTTACCAAGTAGTTGTGTCAAGTATAAGCAAGCCCTAAACAGGTGGACAACAAGATAAAAGAAAAAAGACAGCTAATCTTGATAATATGTATAGAGCTCGGCATAGTCCTCCACCATTGGTACCACCTCTTCGACTATCGCATGGTCCTCTCCTTCGCCTAACGGACGTTTAGGAAAAAAAGGAGGAGAAAACATCTATCAATGAGATAAACTCGGGTAAGATTCTCAAGGTAAGACGAGCGAAAGAAACAATAGTAGGTGGGAAGCAAGTCGCATATGTAAGTGTGGGTATATGTAAACTAATGTCACCAAGTAGTTGTGTCAAGTATAGGCATGGTATTGTCAATCTGTTTATAAGGTACAATTAGCTTGTTATAGCTTAGTTGCATGAGGGTACTGGCGTACTCAGGAATATTCCGTTAGTGCCACGGAACAACAACAGACCGGAAATATATATATATATATATATATATATATATATATATATATATAGTTCCGTTTCATCCCCGGAACCACGGTTAACTGGAGGGAGATCCCGAGACCCTTCATACAGCCTCACGTAATCTAAACTATCCCACCCTAGATCTAAGTTTGTTATATAAGGGTCCAGGTAGGCGTTAGCACACGACACTACTAGGTATGGTAACATGAGGTTCACTTTCCAAATCAAGATCATCCGTATATCGGACTCTTCAATAGTAAATAAGATCATCCGTATATTAGAATCTTCAATAATAATCCATGCTTAGGTTAGCGCGTCTAACGCTAACCGTACGAGATAGCATGGTACATAAGGTTCCTTATATTCAGTTAGGAGTCTCATCCAAGTTGTATAGGGTATTTTAAGAAACTAGGGTTTAATAATAGTTTATGATATTTTTATGGAATTATAGTTTTAGGAAAAGTTTATGGTATTTTAGCGTAATTATAATTTAATAAAACTCATGGTATTTTAGTGAAAATACAGTATTCGGAACCTTAGGGTATTTTAGTGAAAACACGGTATTCGAAACTTTAGGGTATTTTAGTGAAAATACGGTATATTGAAACTTTATGGTATTTTAATGAAAATACGCTATTTTGAAACTCTATGGTATTTTAATGAAAATACGGTATTATGAAACTTTAGGGTACTTCAAACATTATTAATAATAACACATACAGATTCATGATGGCAAAAGATAACATAATATTAAATTAATATTATTTAGTAGAAATAGTATAAGTGATTATTACTATTTCACAAGACTTGCAGTAATTGTCATATGATCAAAAAGTTTTAGTATGTCATACATATTATAATAACAGTAATAAGGTGTCATAAAAAAAGATTATATTGAATAGTACCATAGGCTATTTAATTATAGGGATTCAGATATACCTTATATATGTATGAACAATTATTAATACTATTGAAATGAAACATGTGCATAACCTGATATAGTTATTAATCACAAGATATAACAGAGAGTTGTCTACCAAATAGTATGTAATACCTGCATAATTATAAACATTGTATGTATTCATGTTTAGCATATATGGCTTGATCATATTTTCATGCAGTAGACAATTAGGGGCATAAACGCAATTGAGTATCATTTAAGACCTCATTTATTTTATTTTATTTTTAAATTTCAAATTTAAATTTAAATTTAAATTTCGCCAGCTGTATATGAGTATATCGTTTAGTTATGCTTGAAAAAAGATAATTAACGGCAGATAGGAAAAAACAACATCACTGCATATGAATATTCTGGTTTTTAATTTATGACATTGAAATAACCAATGCAATTTTCATGGTCCCTCGTCACTTTTCTGATTCTTGTAATCTTTTGTTGTGATTTATGCCTACTTCAAAACCCAAAACAATTTAAATTTTCAATATTTGATTTGAGTATTTTATGTGACCAGTGAAATGATATAAAATCCTAAATGTTTAGATTTAATTAGATTCCAATTTTGTCAAGAGATTGTATATATTTTATTCAAAACTGATAATGAATCTGCTGTGGGTAAATTACACTAAAATACTCTCAACTATATGATCAAAAAGTTTTAGTATGTCATACATATTATAGTAACAGTAATAAGGTGTCATAAAAAAAGATTATATTGAATAGTGCCATAGACTATTTAATTATAGGGATTCAGATATACCTTATATATGTATGAACAATTATTAATACTATTGAAATGAAACATGTGCATAACCTGATATAGTTATTAATCACAAGATATAACAGAGAGTTGTCTACCAAATAGTATGTAATACCTGCATAATTATAAACATTGTATGTATTCATGTTTAGCATATATGGCTTGATCATATTTTCATGCAGTAGACAATTAGGGGCATAAACGCAATTGAGTATCATTTAAGATACTCATTTATTTTATTTTTTAGGATAATATAGAGAGAGGTTAATGGAGGAAACGTACCATAGGAGGGAATTTCCTGCTATGGCATCGGAAAAATACGTGCTCCATGATTTTTTCGACGATTGGCATACATCACTTCCATCTTTATCGTCTAAGATGTGGATACACCAAATTTGATGTGATTATACCATTTTTCACCGTTGATTTAGTTGGTGCAAAATTAATGGTTTACCGACAATAGAACTTTTTACATTGCTAATTCAATGGTAAAAAAGTGGTGGAATCACATGAAATTTGGTGTATGCACATCTTAGATGATAACGATGATGATGATGGATGCCGATCGTCGGAAAAAATGGTGGAAATTGTATTTTTTCGACGCCATAGAAAATTCCCTCCTATGGCATCTTTCCTCCATTATATATATAGAGAGAGAATAATGGAGGAAAGAGAAAGAGACCATAGGAGGGAATTTCCTCCTATGGCGTCGAAAATATCTATTGTCGATAAACCGTTAATTTTGAACCCACTAATTCAACGGTGAAAAAGTTGCAGAATCACATGAAATTCGTCGGAAAACACGATGGAGGATGTGTTTTTTTGACGCCATAGGAGGAAATTCCCTCTCATGGCATCTTTCTTCCATTATTTATATATATATATATATATATATATATATATATATATATATATATATATATATATATTCACAAATTATTCGGCTAATTCGCAAATTTTGAACGGTCGATTAAATCTCCGATTTAATTGCCGTAGGCGAACGATTCAAATTATTCACGAAATCAGCAAATAATTCATAAAAACAACGAATAATTCGCAAAATCAAAACCCAATGTCTCACATATTAATTTCTTCCTCGAAATCCTTTACGAACATTTCCAGAATACTTGCCGAATCTTTCCTGAATACTTGCCGATTTTTTCCGAATAGTTCTCCGAATCCGAATTTTCGACCTCGCCGAATTAATCCTGAATGCCGAATTTGTGACTGTGTATCAATTTCAGTATAAACCATAATTAGAGAAAACGGCCGGGGTGGAAAAAGGAGAGGCGGAATCCTACTGGCTGATTTCGGGTATCGAAAGGAATTGAAAAGGTCTTCTCGGAGCTTCTCCTCTCCTCGGATTTTTTGGCGGGGGTGTAGCCGGTACCGTTGCGAAGGTCGAGCAAAATTTTGGAGTAATTTTCGGGGTTCAGAAGAGGAAGAACATAGAGAATGAGTGAGACAGTGTTTTTATAAAACTGGGTGAAAAATCAAATCCCAACAAAAATTCTATCCGTCTGATCCCGTGGATCCCCTAGATCGTGCAACAGCCTAACCGTGCGCAAACATCACGCCACGTCACTCGCCCCTCTCTTTGGCCACCGCCCCGTGCAACGCACGTAAGTGGGGCAGGGCTCACTGCAACAAGCAGCCGCGGTTGCTGATGCTGCGGTCAGGTCTGGTGGGGTCGAACCCGACCTGACCCGGTTTTTTTTTAAAACAGAATAATCTTTTAAAATTCGTTTTAAATTCGGAAAAATCATTAAAAATTCTTTTAAAATCTAATTAAAAGTTTTCTTCATTTTATAAAAATTTTGTCTAAAAATAATTTCATTTTTAATTATTTAAAATTATCATAAATCATTTTTCCTCTCCAAAAATTCAAATTAAATACTTAAAATTCCCCCAAAAAAATCTTTTAATAGTTTTAGATATAAAACAACATTTTCCGTCAATAGAAATACCAAAATAATTTAACAATACCAAGAAGGATTCTTAAAAGACTTTTACTAATGTATGTACCAAAAAGCAGTCGGTGCAGACTTTAAAATGGAACCTTCAAAATGGAACCGTAGAAACATAATACCATTATAGGTAGTATTGTAATTGACTACAAAACCCTATTTTCTTCAACCTATGAGAGCTACCCAGCTTGAGCGCACAAATAAAGTGAATTTAAAAAGGGTCGATTGTATAAAACACCATCCATATTTCATCCAGAACCTGTAACCCCTATATTCACTCTTCCGGCCGCAGCCAACAACAGGCCTTTGTCCCAAATTGTTGGTATCAACTTATCAGCATTTGTCACCCCCAAGGGCGATCTCAATATGAGGAGCAAATATGACATGATTGTCGACTAAACTCAAGGATGGCACGTGCTAATAAACTGGTTGAGAGATGATAAATGTTAGACTATTCACAGACGAGGGTGTCTAATATGCAATTAACCCTTACAGTAGTGTCAATGTGTCGTTGTGCAAATGCCCAAGTTTTTTTGCTAGCTAATTAAAAAGCGCCAACCTTCACAAGATGTTAAAATATAAAGCTTTATCTGACAATCATCATCGCAAATCCAAATTTCGGGTGCAATGGAAAGGACTCAGAAACAGTCTTAGCATAGCCTACGTTCAAATCCCACCACGCCATGCATTTAAAAAATCACTTAGAACGAAAATTTTACAGCAATGTAAAACTCAAGTTTTGACCCACAAAAGAGCAACTTTGGAGTTTTGGTGCAATGGTACAGACAACGAGATACTAATTATCAACTTTCTTTTTTTCCACTTAACAACCATAAAGTCTTTTCATTACCTGCATGCAATCAAAGTTTAAGGGAGTTAAAAACTAAAAATTGATACCTCGAGCAAGAACCTGGCTCGTCGGTAATACCCCAACCCAGCCCACATCTCATTGACCTCCTCCAAACTCGCCGCCGCCAGACGATCAGCCGACGGCCATCTCTCCATCCACCGATTAAAATAGCCCACCACAGTTGGAACCCTAGTTTGCTGCAGCATCGCCTCCGATACCCAAACCGCGTAAGCTCGATTATCATCTGTAGCTTCTGATTCCATCTTCTTTTCTGTTCGCCATGGCAGCTCTCGGCGGTTCTTGGTGTACCACTGGAGGAGGCAAGATCGGATCTTTAGGGTTTCTTTGGGGGAGAAGCTGCAGTCCTCGATGTCTTGGATTTGATTTGTGCATTTTGTTGGGGCTAGGGTTTTGGTGTTCATGAGAGTGGAAAGATTGGGGTTGGTTTGAATTTTGGGGGAGTGATTTTTAAGCGCCCATTTGTACTGGGGTTTGATTGAATGGAAAATTTGCACAGATGACAGATGGACCTTTCAAATTCTGGACAATTTTTGGGAATTGGCCGTTTTCCAGAAGAAAAAAAATTAGCAAAAATGGTGTTGAAAACATAATATTTAGCGATACCGTGTCGGTCCGGTGATTGACGCGTTTTAACTAAATCCGTATTTTTAAAATGCTGTTTTCAGTTGCTGAGAACCCAAATTCAACTCGGTGTTTAAAACCGCGCTTTACAGGTGCGGTTTTCAACGGCACTTGCAAAGCCCTTCTCTTAATTCTACGCCGAATTAGAGTTTGGATTTGGACAATTTTTGGAAATTAGCGCCTTTTGAAGTATATTTAGCATAATGGTGTCGAGAAAAGGTATTTAGGAATATGATGTTGGTGAGATGATTAGGCTGTTTTAGCTGTTAACTAAACCCGCATTTTAAAAGTGTGGTTTTATACTTCTTTTGGCAGAAAAGCCAAGTAATTCCAACTACCCGTCATGTGGCAATTTTTTTCCGAACAAGTCTAAAACCGCACTTTTAAAGTGCAATTTTAGTTCTACAACATCTAATACAACCTAATCACCCCACCAACACCATATTGCTAAATGTTTTTTCTTGGATATTATTCTGCTGAATAATTTTTAAAAAGTGTTAATTCCCAAAAATTGTCTTCTGGATTTAGGTTTTGAGCAGGTCTAAAACCGCATTTTGAAAGTGTGATTTTAATCAAAACCGGCTAAAACTCCTTAATCATCCCACCAACACCATTTTGCTAATTTCTTTTAAAAATTGTTTAATCCCCAAAAATTGTTCGGGAGTTTGCAAAAACGTTCCAAAAATTACCGATATTTGCAACTTTGACTAGATCAACCAAATGTGCTACAGATGTTCCCACTTGCGTCCGTATCTTATTTAGTCCTCTATAGATGATTTGAAAATCAATATCCATATTTAGCAAAAGCTGGATGCTAACATGAAATGAATATTGAAAAAATATACACAGTTAAGTCGAACATTGCTATGTTTGATATCAGATACATATAAGGAACTTATACAGTGGTTACCATATCCGCGGTATATGGATGTTGCCAGCAGATACAAATACAGACAGTTATTGGAATTGAAACTTACTATTCATATTTGATAAAAAGGTATGGATACAGAGTTACATCGGGTCGTTCGTCTTCACCTACATCCATACTTTACTGTACTCGTATTTATTTTCTTTTGCAGATACTATACCATGGCTCCATAACGCATGGTGGTGTTGATCTAAAACATGAGGTGGGCTCGCCCAACTTAACCCTATGCAATACCTCGTCATTCTCTTTTACCCTCATTTCGGTTTCTGCACAACTAATTAGCTGCAGTTTACCGCATGCTTATTGACCTCATGCCAATACTAATATCTATATTAAAATAAATATTTAAGATATGATAGAAACTGAATTTGACTTAAACCGAGGATGGCCATCCGAACTCTGAAGATAATTATTAGCTAAAATTGTTATCTTTTCATTGTACATGATTTTGCAACAGATTCAAATCTAGCAAGAACCGATATTTGGAATAATTAAGTTGCAGCAGCGTTTTCTTTTCATTGTACTTTTTATATTTTTTATTTTGTGCATCGATAATTTTTATTGTGATGCGTGGGGCTTATATTTTATGGTTTTATTTGTGTGAAATATAACAACAGTCCATAAATAAAAATCATAAGATATTAATTCAATCACTAATTGGTTATCTCGATGCACGGCTGTTTTCTCTTGTAATTGCTTTACTTTATTTCAATTTATTTTATCGTGTAGCAGGACGTCTTTTCCGGCCTTTACTTCAAAAAAATTATTGGCTAAAATTTGGAGGGGAAAATATGTTAAAACGATCAGATTAGTTTATTGCTTCCTTCTTTTAATTAAAAAGAAAAAAAAAAGGTTGTAACCAACTGATGCATAGAGAATAACCGAGGAAAGAGGCCATAGGAGGGAATTACCTTCTATGGCGTCGAGAAAACACACCCTCCATCGTGTTTTCCGACGATCGGAATACATCATCTTCATCGTTATCATCTAAGATGTGGGTACACCAAATTTCATGTGATTCTACAACTTTTTCACCGTTGATTTAGCAATGTAAAAAGTTCTATTGTAGGTAAACCGTTAATTTCGAACCCACTAATTCAATGGTGAAAAAGTTGTAGAATCACATGAAATTTGGTGTACCCATATCTTAGATGATAACGATGAAGATGACGCATTCTGATCGTCGGAAAACACGATGGAGAGTGTGTTTTTTCGACGTCATAGAATGAAATTCTCACCTATGGCCTCTTTCCGCCGTTATTCTCTGATGCATATGGGATTTGAACTTATGAGCAAGAGACTTTCACCACTGCACCATAGAGGGATCGAGGCCCCACTAAAATTTGGAAAGACAACCATAATAACAAAAAGATAAGCTTACTACTTTATTTTCATAATAAGTAATCCTAAGGCAAGCAAGATTTCAATACCAAACCTCTTGCTGTGAGGTTTTCACCGATATCTTGCTGTGCTGCTCAAACGCAATGAGGTTTTTGCCGCTATCTTGCTGTGCTGCTCAAACACGATGAGGTTTTTACCGTTATCAGGTTTTTACCGCTACACTGCAGAGGTACTCGCAGACCACTTCTACTGTTACTGTATCTCAGCCAAGACCCCATTTTGTTCAAGAATATGTTGGTTTAGATAAATAATCCATCCATTAATTGGGAAATGCTTATAAAACATAACTGCCATTGCACATAGGTAATACATTTTTAATAATCTGAACTAACAAAAAGGTGAAAATTACAAAATCACATACATCACATGATCAACTCAACCAACCAAGAGAAAACTAGAAAAGAAAGAAGAGAAGGAGAAAAGGGGTTTTAAAAAAATCAAAATAAAGCCACCCCCTCCAAACAAGTTGCATGTACAAACAAATATGCAGCATTTTTCAAACATTCCCATCAGTAAGAGAGTGATAATCAACAGCTTTAAGAGCATTCCTGGTGTAAGTCAAATACGCAATCAGAAAAGAAGATCACATTGTGTTTTCTGGAGTTCTTTCAAAGCAAACCAAGAACTCGGTGTTGCCCTCTGCGCCTTTTATAGGCGACTCTATCCACCCTTTGCTGCAGAACCCAAAATCTTGCACACCACTTGTTATCCTTTCGAGAACCTAAAAATGACGAAATCAAATTTGTTAATATAAATTTAAATGGTTAAATTGCATTTAGATACCCTTAAATGCTGTTTTTTCTTATCACTATACTGCCTAAATAATTTACTTGTTATGGTAAGTTCCCTTCTGTCACGCCCCACCCTCAATACAGAGAGTATTGTCCTCTGAGCCTTTCATCTGTATTGAAGAATGGTATCATTCCATTTATAGTACAGATCTGCTCTCTTTCGGAATGTATTCCGAAAATTCCCCATTGTTCTACAGTGGATCACACGGATTCAAGAGGTGGCCCCCGCCCCCTAGGCATGACACTTGGCGTGGCACTTTATTCCGTGAGCAAGAACCGGGTCTTGACACCTTCGGATGCTGCAATTCCGGGTATTGTAGCAAAAAATCCAATACATGCAATATTTTTGGGATTTTACTGTAATAAAAAAACTTCATGGTATTTTAGTGAAACATGACAACATCAAGGGTATCCTAGCGTTACTTGGCCAATTTAAAACTGAATTATTTTTGTGAATATGCAATAGCGGTCAAAAAGTCATGTATCCATCAATATTTTAAATGATCGACATTGTCCATCTTGATCTACATATGCTAAAATTGAATATATCGATTTTTATATGATTTGTCTATTATTTCCCATCCATCAAGAGTTGCAACCGTTAATTTTGCAATCATCCAATGCTAGGACAAACGATATTCAAATCACATAAGAATTGGCAAATACATAACAACAACAATAAAAGAAGAAAATTTCATCCTAAATCTTTAGGATCGGCTATATGAATCCTTTACTTTCCTTCCATTCCGTTCTATTAAGGACCGTCTTCTCGGTCAAATTAACAATTAACACATCGTTCTTAATTGCCTCTATCTATGTCCATTTAGGCCTATCCCTATCTCTAGTTACACCATGAACTATAATTTTTTCACTTTGTCTAACCGGGACATTGAGTGGTCCCTATTACACGGAAAATTCTATAGTGTGCCGGCCGTATATGTCCAGTCATGAAAGAGAAAAATACAAGTATAAGGATCCCACCAAGCTACCCAAAAATGCCTGAAAATCTCCATCTCTTTTTCTCTCCTGTCCGGATGTAATGCACCTGCCACACCGAATAATTTCTCCCTATTACACATGTCCAAAACCATCTTAATCGGTTCTCTCACATCATATCCATTATAGGAACTATCTCTACTTTATTACGAATACACTCATTTCTTATCCTATTTTTTTATTGTGGTACCATTCATCCATCTTAACATTCTCATTTCAGCCACACTCATTTTTTGGACATGTTTCTTAATTGTCCAGCATTATGATCCATAAAGAAGAAATTATATATACATACTATAGGAAACTGGTTAACTTTGAAATCAAGGTGAACGATCAATCATCAAAAAATGAATCTGGTTGACATTTTGGATCATCACTCTCGGAAATATCCTTATCTATAGTGCCACTCCATATTCTGTTTTCTCAGTTTCAAAATGACCATTTCTCACAAAAACAAAATGAATTACCAGAATTATGCAGATATAGTGAATTAGTAATGTTTATGATTTTATAATCCATCAAACATTACATACTTCTCAATGCACTTGAGGTTCTCTCACAATGCCGCCACCTCCAACCTAGAAAGGACATAAAATAATAATTTAATTTCAGCGTCGAGGGAACTTCATATTTCAACCACATTATGCAACCTGAACATGGAAAAGGTTTTCATAAACCATCAAACCTACCATGAAGAAAAGGCGATGGGCTCAGCAAGTTTGGATTTCTTTGGGTTATAATTCTATAATTATAATAATTCAAGTGAAAATTACAAACCTGAGATCTACGAGCCTCAAACTGAGGCTTAACCTGTGTTACCAGTGTAGACTCAGGCTTCATGAAACCGACTACAGCAGGCATCACCTATAATTCATACCAGAAAACGTTAAGGTAACTAGATTAAGGGAAAATGTAAATATTCAGACAAAGGGCTCAGAGTCAAAGAAGTCAAGCCATCATTATATTAGTCTGAATCCAATGTTTTCCATCCCACTCTAAGGATATAAATCCAAGGCTCAAAAAGCAGGAATCCTCCCTAAACTTCAAAAACCTGAACTTTACCCAACAAATTTAATACTGTCACAAAATGCCCTCCCAACCTTTCTTCCCCAAATTTCTTTCTACTTTTATTCCTAAATGTGCATTTCTCCAAAATACATTTCCTTCTTTCTTTGCCGACTCGAATTCAATTCTACACACAACTTACTTCCTCTCCTTTCCTCCAATGACTATTGATTCTAGATAATATGTGTAACACCCTAGTTCATTTATACCAGTTCTACTTCATGTATTTCTTTATCTATGGTATTTTCCTGATTTACTGTGTTTTGGGTGCGTGCGGATAGTATATTTAACATCTGTATTTACATTCTACCCGACCCGCATGCTTGAAACCAGTCTTGATTCATGTTTATAATTTATCCTGACTTGTTACGTGGACTCGTACACTTTCATATATACTGCATACTGGCATTCATCTGGCATCTGCATATTTTTCAATATAACAGTTAAAGTCAAATAAAATATTTTAAAAAAACATTGCATGGCCTGCATGATACCCTTGACCCTGTGGTAGCATCCGCGCATCTTGTTCTCGTCCCATTCAGGAAAACGGACTCGTTTGGATAGCTACGTGCACGCTACGTGCATCCGTTCTTGGGGGTATGCATTTTCGTTACCCGGTTATCCAATTTTGGTTTTGGTTGACACGTATATTTTCCGTATTTTAAAACTGAATTTTTAGACCCGACCCGGACTTGTTTTGGACTATTTTTGTATTAGCCAAAATCTCAAAATTAACAAATATTATATTAATATATTTTCTAACTGTTATTATATATATTTTACGTTTAAATTTTTTATATAACTAAATTATTATTTTTAATTCAAATCTTAACAGTTCTGATCCCTCTCTCTCTCGTGAACTTTCTCTCTCCTCTATTTAAATATATTATATATATTAAATATTTTTTTCCTCTTAACCTTTAACAACCCACGTTTCTCTCTCCCCCTCTTCTTCTCAAATTTTTCTCCCGCCTCGTAAACCCATACCTTCGATCCCAGCATCGCCTAGCGCTCGCCTCTTGCCACTGCCGACTCCATCGACCCCATCATCATCACCACCCCCTTCTCCTCTCCTCCTCGACCACCGCCTCAACCTCACCTCCCTCTCCCGAGCCTGCACCCTGCACCCATCGTCGCCTGCCTCGCCGTCGTCCCCTCATCCCCGACTACCACACTTCGTCGACTCCATCTCGCCACCACCTCTTCTTCCTGAGCACTACTATCCCCGACTTATCCCTGCAGAGAACCCCGATCCCAACATCAAGAACCCATAACCTGCAACTCAACCCTTGCCGGCGCCCTCACGTCGCTGACCCATTACTGACCACCTCGTCGTCGCCTCACACCAACTCTGCCACCTTCTCTCCTCTTCTCCTCGCCCTACAAACACCCCAACAACCAAACTCCAACCACCCTCGAACCGATCCCTACACACCCCGATCTTGACCCAACCTCCACCGCCGGCGACCCCTCGTCGTCACCCCCTTCTCCTCATTTCCTTTGGCCCCAAAAACCAAGAACAATATAACCCCAGACCATCTTCCCCACACAAAAACCCTCACCCGACTTCTTGAAATCCTAGCCCTGCCTTGCCGGCAAATCCCATCGCCGGAAAACCCAAGCAACCTCGTCATCACCTCCTCGCACCCTTTTCTGACCCCAGAGCCACATCAAACCACAGCCTTCCCTTCTTCCTTTCTTCTTCTTCTTCTCTTTTATTTTCTTTCTTGAATTCTTGAATTCTCGTTTCCGGTGATCGCCAGAGCCGTGACCGTCACCGACGATCCGAGTAATCCAGTGAACAACCCCAGCCAGCATGGTCGTATTCTTTCTTGGCCTGGTCTTGTTCGTGCGCGCATGTGAATATTGCGACGTTTACCCGACGTTGGACGCGCCGTGCGTATCCGTATTGTGATCCGATCGAGGCAAGTTTACCTTACTACATGCTATATTACTATATTTACATCCATTTGAATAAATATAATACATGTATTTAAAATTATGCATCCCATGTTATAGTTTTACAGTTTTACGACGTCCATTTGCATCCGTACAATTTATTTCGTATCTAATGCATGCAAGTGAATCTTGCTACATGCTATACTACAATAAATTGCACACATGTGAATAATAACATTACTCATTGTTTATCTATGCATCCCACATTACCATTTTACTATTTTACCGTCTTCGGACATCCGTGTGCATCCATATCACTATTTACATATCCAGTCGCATGCTAATTCATCTTGCTACATGCTAGGTATATGATTATGCATCCATATGAATAAAAATATCACATGTTGAATGCATTGAATATCCATATTAAAGCTTGGGAAGACCGTTCCGAAAACTCCTTGGCATAACCACGTTTCAGAGAGGATGAGCAGGACTATTGTTGAAAGAATTGTGTATATTGTCTCATGCCAAGTTACCTAAACAATTTTGGGGTGAGGCGATGCGAATCGCGGTCGACTTGATTAACCTTTCTCCTTTCATTCCTTTGGATGGTGACATACCAGAGCGAGTTTGGACCAGAAGAGATGTTTCTTACAAACATTTAAAAGTGTTTGGTTGTGAAGCTTCTGTTCGTTTTCCTAGAACCAAGAGGTCCAAGCTTGATAATAAAGCAAAACAGTGCATTTTTATGGGTTATGCACATGAAGAGTTTGGTTGCAGATTATGGATCCTGCGCGCAAAAAGATAATCCGAAGGAGAGATGTAACCTTCGAAGATCGGACTATTGATGATATTAAGAAAACCGAGAAGCTTACACCCTCATTTGAAGTTCATGTTAACTTAGATCGAGTTCCTCCACCAGTTGTTAATGATATTCCTACATAACATATCCAAGTTGAAACTCATACAGCAGATGTATAAGCAGAAGAACAAGTAGAGCCGGCACCTCCAATGCCACCAGCAGAGCCTCGGGTCAGAAGATCTGAGAGAGAGCGTAGGGCCTCCATGAGATACTTACCGAGCGAGTATCTATTGCTTACTGATGGGTGAGAACCTGAAGACTATCAAGGAGGTCATCAGACATCAGTCATAAAAAGAAAAGTGAGTGGTTAGTAGCCATACAATAAGAGATGCAATCCTTACATGAGAATTACATTTATGACTTGATAGAGCTACCCAAGGGCAAAAAGACACTGAAGAATAAGCGGGTCCATCTCATAAAAATCCAAGAGAACACCTCATGGCCTAAGTACAACGTGTGATTCATTGTGAAGGGGTTTGGTCAGAAAAAATGAGTTGTTTCGATGACATTTTTTTCTCCTGTAGTGAAGATGTCTTCGATCCGAGTTGTTTTGGATTAAGCCGCAAATTTAAACTTGAAGGTTGAACGACTTGACGTGAAGACCACTTTCCTCCATGGTGACTTACAGGAAGAGTTCTATATGGAGAGGCCAGAAGGATTCCGAGAACCAGGCAAAGAGAATCTCATATGCAAGTTGAAGAAGAGTTTATACGGCCTCAAGCAAACGTCGAGACTGTGATACAAGAAGTTCGATTCTTTCATGCTGAACAGTGGTTATAGCAAAACCAATTCTAACCATTGGGTGTTCAAATGATTTAACATTGTTGATTTTATCATCCTTTAGCTTTGTGTTGATGATACGTTGATTGTTGGCCATGATTCTGACAAAACTGAGAAGCTTAAAGAAAGTTGAGCAAGTACTTTACAATCAAGACTTGGTGCCGGCAAAGCAAATTCTTGGTATGAAAATTTCTTATGACGAACATAATGGTAAGCTTTGATTGTCTCAAGAAAGCTACATAGAAAATGTGCTAGAAAGATTTTGTATAAGGCGAAGGCGATTAGTTCTCCACTTGTAGGCCATTTCAAGATCAGTTCAAAACAATGCTCTACAAGTGAGAAAGATAAAGAAGAAATGAAAAATGTGCCTTATGCATCTACAATCGGCGGTTTGATATATGTCATGGTTTGCACTAGGTCAGATATCGCTCATGCAGTCAGTTGCGTTAATCGGTTCCTCTCTAACCCTAGCAAAGAACATTGGGCTGCAGTGAAGTGGATCTTCAGGTACCTTCGAGGTACATCCCGTATGTGTTTGTGTTTTGGCAGCAGAAAGCCTAAGTTAGATGGGTATACAGAGGCAGATATGGTTGGAGATATCGATTCTCAAAAAACTACATCTGGATACATGATGACCTTTGCTGAGGCAGCTGTTTCGTGGCAATCAAAATTGCATAAATGTGTTGCATTATCTACCACAGAAGCCGAGTTTATCGTAGCAGCCAAAGCTTGCAACGAAGCTGTGGTTGAAACGTTTTGTGAAAGAGCTTAGTTTAATGTAAGAGAAGTGCATCGTCTATTGCGATTTCCATCTCAGCAAGAATCCAATCGAAGTCGAAGCACATCGATGTTCGTTATCATTGGATCCATGATGTGCTCGAGATAAACTTTTGCATCTTCAGAAAATCCATACCGACAAGAACGGATCGGATATGATGTCCAAGCTATTGCCCAAAGGAAAGTTAGCCATTTGCCGAAAGAAGGCGAGGTTAGCTGAGCCTTCCTCACAAGTCTGGAGGAGTTTGTTGCGTAGGTGTCCAGACTCATGTGAGATGGACACATCCAATTGAATTGTGGTTGAAAATTTCAAACACTTCTTGACTTTTGGGGCTAATTATTTTAGCTCTTGTTGCATTGTTGTTAGATGTGTCGCTTCAATTTGAGTGTGAAAAGAGAGAGAATTGCAGAGCGAAAGAGAGAGGCTTTAGTTATCTTCGCCGGTCAATTCAACAGCGGATCTTTCTCCGATAAACCTCAAATCGTAAAGGTTCGTAGCCAACGACGGGCTCTGCACATCCATCGGTTCAGACCGGGTTTTCTCCTTCATTTCATCTCTATTTCAGTGACATTCTCTTAAACTCCTTTTTGAGTAGTTGTTGAAATGCATCTCTAAAGGTGACGTTCTTGGAGTTGTGATCCTCTAGTTTTGTTTAGACAAGAAATATTGTGTAATCCCATTATTTTCTATAGTGGAAGAATAAAGCAGTTGATCATTGGCCGTGGTTTTTCTTGCAAGGGTTTTCCACGTAAAAATCGGTGTTCATGTTTTTGCGTGGTTGATTGGCTTGTTTATTTCCGTTGTGTTGTTTGTGTATTTATTTTTGGTGATTGTCAACTTCATGATTTTGTGTTAATACCGTCTTATCCGTCCCAGCAAAAATTGTCTTCATGCCATTACCAACAGCTTCTTTAGGCCATAAGTTCATACTGGCAGCAAATTATCTTATTGAAGGGTTAGCCAAGAATAAATCAACAGGGACATGAAACTAAGAAAAAAATCAAGATTCTAAAGCCTGAAACTATTAATGGATCTAGAATAAAGGTTCTTCTTTTATGGCTCTATTCCATCAACTTGACCATCTTAATCTTCAAATAAATCTACCGTCAAATTACTTCTCTAAACAGCAACTAGACTCAAATCAAATAAGATCATCCAAATGCGAGCAAAAACACAACAACAAATTGATGAAAACTCGAGGCAAGATGAAGTTGAGATCTGAGCTCACCTGATGAAGGACTTGCCATCGGCCGAAGGAGAGCTGACATTGACCTCCGAAGCGTACAAACCCTCGCTCCCGCCATGAAAGAAGAAAGAATTCGAGCGAGGGTAGAAGGCACCATTCGAGTACTCGTGGATCGATGCTCGAACCCTGCACGCAACGCTCAACAACAGCAAAAACCCTAGAAAAATCCCTAATTTCTTCATATCGAGACGAAGGATTCGAAGATCGCTGATCTTTTGATTTCGATGGAGTGAGATCGATCGAGGTCTGAAATCGACTGTGAGAATTAGGTTTCGTGAAAAGATAGAAACTTGGAATAATTATCATAGAACCCTGATGAATACGACTATTTACATATTTTGGTGTGGATATTTAGAAAAGCCATCGATGATAGGATTAATTGCATCTGGATCTGGATAAATTGCACGCGTCTCATGTGAATAAAAGGTAGTAACGCACAAATCGGTTGTTGTTTTCTGGCGTGAGTTCAAAATAAAGGTAGTAACGCACAAATCGGTTATTGTTTTCTGGCGTGAGTTCAAAATATACATATCACATGAGACGCGTGCAATTTATCCAGATCCAGATGCAATTAATCCTATCATCGATGGCTTTTCTAAATATCCACACCAAAATATGTAAATAGTCGTATTCATTAGGGTTCTATGATAATTATTCCAAGTTTCTATCTTTTCACGAAACCTAACTCTCACAGTCGATTTCAGACCTCGATCGATCTCACTCCATCGAAATCAAAAGATCAGCGATCTTCGAATCCTTCGTCTCGATATGAAGAAATTAGGGATTTTTCTAGGGTTTTTGCTGTTGTTGAGCGCTGCGTGCAGGGTTCGAGCATCGATCCACGAGTACTCGAATGGTGCTGTCACGCCCCGCTTCCCAGAGTACGCAAGATTGGGCACGTGACATAGCCAACCATGCTACCTGTGGGTAGGAAGTATCCATCCACAGTCACATTACGGCTGTAGAGATATCAAGAACAAGATAAATAAACTATCTAACACATGTCCAAATCCATAATAACAAGAGTCAATGAAAATAAGTGCGGAAGCAAATGATCCAATACAATAAATAGAAAAGTACGTCCTATAATGCGGGCTCACATCTGGAAATGAAATGCAATAAATAAACTAATCACTACAGAACTCACAAATCAGCCTGCTGGCTGAAGTACTCTGCTCGGTCGGCGACAGTGGTAAAGAATCTGGGCCATGCAAAATCCAGACGTCAGCGCGTCATGTCAACCAATAATATAATATGAACATGGTAATAAGCAATGCAGAAAATAAACATGAATAAAGCAATAATATGAACAACAGTGCAGGGTAATGTGCAGTGGGTAACTAAACTGTTCTATCAGGTTTTCTATTCTAAAGTCTTTGAAATCAATTGATGACTCATCGATGTAACTCAATAGTATCCCGTGCATGCCCAGGACCACGGTCAAGACCCTCGGGGCTGAATCCGAGACGTGCCGCTAGACAGTAATAGGTAGCAGGATGGGCGAGTGATGTCAGCATCATCACTCCGGGGCTGGCCGAGCCCGTAAGACTGATCAGAACAGGTATCGAACTGTTGAGTTACAAGTCGGTTTCACCTTTGATTTCCCCATACCCCCAAGTTATGTATGTCAGGTCAGGTGTTCAGTAATCAAGAACTAATGCCAACACAGGATCAGGTAAAAGCAGGTTTGTCTGGATAGACAACAGGAATGGTCCATGAGGACCCCAAGTCAGGTTTGCTGGCATTAGGCATGAGATCAGGTAACAAGTCAGGTCATGGTACAACAGGTTGAGTTGGTAGTAAAGGGTACCATGTCCGGTGCATCGGTATATGTATATGTCATGTGTATCAAGGTCAGGTCAATATGTAACGCAGTCGAGGGTGTGCTCACAACAGGTATATAATCGAATAAAGAATAACAGCAGGAATTAAAGTAAACAACAATAACAGTTCATTTAATCACAATGGTGCATTAATATGGTGCAGTTGTATTATCTTATTAACAGGTTCGAGCACCCTTGGGGTGCAATAATCACAAGGTAGTGCAATATCAATCTCAGAGAGTAATGAAGCTATATGTGTACGGCTATCGTCTTTTAAATAGCAAAATGATTAACTGGTAATTGTGTTATTAGGGTTACAGTGGCAAAATACGGTTTTGGTTACAGTATCATGATATATATCATATTTCGTCCAAATGAGAAAAGTAACAACACTAGCTAATCTTTGCAGGTTTTATGAGTCAAGCACACTTAATTAGCATAACATAGCATGTAGCAAGTAATACTTGCCTCGACGGTTTCGCAAACCGGTAAACATGAACGTAACGTCGGCGGAAAACACGCGACGGATGCACGGGTCACGGATCGAGTCCAAACAACGAACAGCGGGGCCACGCGGACCGGAGCACTTCGCTGGAAAGTCGGGTCAAGTCGTCAGCACGGCCGGAATCCGGCGAAATGTTAAAACAGCGACGATGGTTAGCAAAATACAAAGCATGGACACGACGCGACCAGCGAAGGGAAAAGGGAAGGGGAGAGGTCAAGAGAACTTACTGGGATATCAAGGATGGTAACCGCGACGGGTTCGACGGCGATGGGGCGCCGGCGGCGAACAGGGAACGCGGCAGCAGTGCTGGGGGTGGCTGGATTGGGTTGTGCTGAGAGTAGGGGGAGGTGAAGGCCTGGTTTGGGTTGCAGGGAGAGAGGAGGTGGTCGGCGGTGGCGCAGGCGACGACGACGAGGGTCGACGGCCGCTTTTCCGGCGATCGGAGAAGGTGCTAGGGTTCGGGCGTCGGGTTCTGTTGCAGCCCGGCGAGGAAAGGAGGAAGAAGGTCGGGGGCTGGTCCGCGGGTGATGAGAAGGACAAGTGGGGGCCGACGAGAAAGTGGGGTCGCCGGCGGTGAAAGGTGCAGGTGAAGTCGGGGCTATAGGTGGTCGGGTTCTCCAAGGGAAGGAGGAGGAAGGTCGGCGGTAGGGCTGCGACGGCGAGGGCAAGGCGGTAGGGGGTTGCGACGGCGAGAGCAAGACGGAGACGGCTAGGGTTCGATGGGGGTTTCTCGTGAGGTTTCTTGCGATGGTTTTCTGCGAAAACGAGGAAGAAGGAAGTTATAATATAAGGATAGAGAGAGAGAGATTATAGGGTGAGAGAGAGAGAGAGATTATAGGGTAGGAGAGAGATAGAGGTAGAGAGAGATAGAGAGAGTTACTGTGGGGCCCACGAGAGATTAAGTCTCTCGTGATTGGCTGGGATAAACGTGGGTAAAAGAAATAAAAGATTTAAAAGGATTTTTCTAAATATTGATTGGTTAACAGTTTAAGTTCGAATATATTTTATAGTTTAGCATAATTAATTAAATTGGGATTTTGGCGCTAAATGAAACATTTCCAAATCGCGTCCGGATTGCGCCCAAAAATTTGAAATTCAAATAATAGGATTTTAAGCGAGTTCCAAATTTTAAAATGAGATGTCTTATGATTAAAATGCATGTCTCCAAGTCGGACACTTGCACGCGCGCGTAGCCGTCCAAACTCGCCCGTTTCACTGAACGGGATGAAATCTCGACGCGCGGACGCTACCACGCGACTAGTGGTGACGAGTAGGCCAATATGGATATTTTTAATTTCATTTTAGGTGTTAAAATTTGTTATATGCAAAAATGACTTAGCCGGCTAAAATTTTGCAACAAGAACCAAACAAGCAAGATAATTGAAATGAGCAATGTCAAACACTCAACCAGTAACAGAAATAGTATTATTGGGCTCGGGTGTTACATCATACCCAACTACAAAAAGAATTTCGTCCTCGAAATTCCAAGAATACAAGATAGATAGTTACAGGAAAAGGTGAGGAAATTTCTGCCGGATCTCGTCTTCTCGCTCCCAAGTGGATTCTCCGTGCGATCGATTACCCCAAGAAACTAACACAAGAGGGATAACCTTGTTCTTAAGAACCTTTTCTCTTCGATCCTTGATTTCAACCGGTCGCTCCTCAAAAGTTAGGTCCTCCTGTACAGTCAACTCCGAATGATCCAAGACGTGGGTTTCATCTCGAACATACCTCCGTAGTTGAGATACATGAAACACATCGTGCACACCTGCCAAGGACTGTGGTAACGCCAAACGGTACGCTACCTCTCCAACACGCTCCAATATCTCGAAGGGTCCAACGAATCGAGGACTAAGTTTTCCCCGACTCCCAAAGCGAATCACCCCTCCAGTCGGTGATATCTTCAAGAATACCAAATCACCCACGGCGAACTCTAGAGGTCTTCTTGACGCGTCAGCCCAACTTTTCTGTCTGTCTTGAGCTGCCTTCATATGCTTCCTGATTGTATTCACCTTCTCGACTGTCTGTACCACCAAATCTGGTCCTAGTAACCTTCGTTCACCAACATCATCCCAACAAACAGGTGAACGGCACTTACGACCATACAACGCTTCAAACGGAGCCATCTGAATAGTCGCTTGGAAGCTATTATTGTACGAAAACTCCACCAAGTGTAGGTGATCCTCCCAAGAACCTTTGAAGTCCAACATGCATGCTCTCAACATATCTTCAAGAGTCTGGATCGTTCTCTCCGATTGTCCATCAGTTTGAGGATGATAAGCTGTGCTAAACTTCAATCGAGTCCCCAAACTTTCTTGTAAACTCCTCCAGAAGTGTGACAAGAACCGAGTGTCCCGATCGGACACGACGCTCACCGGTACTCCATGCAATCTTACAATCTCCTGTATGTACCGCTCTGCCAAAGTCTCCGTCGATTGACCAACCCGAAAAGGAATAAAGTGAGCCGCCTTGGTCAATCGATCGACAACCACCCATACTGCATTGTTGCCCTTTGGACTCCGCGGTAAAGCCGTCACGAAATCCATGGTTATATGTTCCCACTTCCACTGAGGAATCGGAAGTGGTTGCAACAAACCAGCAACCCTTTGGTGTTCAGCCTTGACTTGCTGACACACCAAGCACTTAGCCACGAAGCGAGCAATCTCCCGTTTCATACCTTCCCACCAGAAGTGCTGTCGAATATCTCGGTACATCTTTGTCCCTCCTGGATGTACAGAGTAAGCTGAACTGTGTGCCTCCTTCATGAGCTCTTCACGTACATCCCCTTTGGCACACACACACGGCTACCATACCTCAACGAACCATCTTCGTGGATCAGTAAATCTGTTCGTAGTCCGGCTTCAACCTGCTCTCGAAACCTTTGCAGTCTAGGATCCTGCGATTGTGCCGCTTTAATCTTCTCAACTAAGGACGACTGTATTTGCAACTGCATCAACTGTCCCGTAGCATGTGGTAGCACAACCTCCAAGTCAAATCTTCGAAAATCCGCAATGATCTCCCTCTGTGCAGTCAATACCTGAATCGCTGGTAACCGACTAAGCGCATCCGGCACGACGTTAACTTTTCCCGGATGGTACTTAAGATCAAGATCGTAGTCGGCCATCAGCTCCAACCATCTGCGTTGCCTCATGTTCAACTCCTTCTGAATGAACACATACTTCAAACTCTTGTGATCCGTAAAAACTTCGACTCTCTCGCCCAAAAGGTAGTGTCTCCAAATTTTCAAGGCAAAGATCACGGCCGCAAGCTCCAAGTCATGAGTAGGGTAATTCTTCTCATGGGTCTTCAGTTGTCTCGATGCATAAGCTACGACCTTCCCATTCTGCATCAAAACACATCCCAATCCTTTTCCAGATGCGTCGCTGTGAATCACCAGTCCTCCTGAATTGTCTGGTACGGTCAGGATAGGGGCGGTTATCAACTTCTGCTTCAACGTCTCGAAGGCCAAAGCACATCCATCCGTCCAAATAAAAGGTACTTCCTTGCGCGTAAGCTTGGTCAACGGTTCTGCCAAACGAGCGAAGTTCTCCACAAATCTCCTGTAGTATCCGGCCAAACCAAGGAAACTTCTTATCTTAGCTACATTTCTTGGAATAGGCCAATCTCGAACTGCTGTAATCTTCTCGGGATCGACGGCGATTCCATCGCCCGACACAACATGCCCCAGAAATTTCACTTCTTCCAGCCAGAATTCGCACTTACTCATCTTCGCATACAGTTTCTCCTGTCTCAGCGTCTGCAGTGCGATCTTCAAATGCTCAGCATGCTCCTCCGGACTCTTCGAGTACACCAGAATATCGTCAATGAATATCACAATAAACTGGTCCAAGAATGGTGAAAAGATTCTGTTCATCAAATCCATGAATATTGCCGGCGCATTCGTTATTCCGAAGGGCATCACCAGATACTCGAAATGTCCATATCGAGTTCGAAACGCCGTCTTGCAAATGTCTTCTGCTTTCACTCGGACCTGATGATATCCGGATCGCAAATCCAGTTTCGAGAATACTCTCACGCCACTAAGCTGCTCAAAAAGTTCTCCAATGCGAGGGATCGGGTACTTGTTCTTAATAGTCACCCGGTTCAATTCTCGATAATCAATGCACATCCTTCTCGTGCCATCCTTCTTCTTTACTAAAAGAACTGGAGCTCCCCAAGGCGAGTTGCTGCTTCGAATCCAACCCTTCTCAAGTAATTCAACAACTTGCTTCTTAACTTCTTCCAATTCTACTGGTGCCATCGGATAATAAGATTTTGATACTGGCGTTGCACCAGGAATGAGGTCAATCGCGAACTCCACGTCTCGCTTCGGCGGTAAGCCCGATATATCTTCAAATACATCCATAAAGTCGCGAACAACTGCCGGCTCTTCATTACTATCAGCTTCCATCGCTGCAAGAACACTGTTTGTCAGCCTAGCCCTAAACTCGACTGGCCCGACAGAACTGCTTCCCCCAGTGAAGGTAAACTCAGGATGTCCGGGAATCTGGAAAATTACCTTCCTTGCCCTACAGTCAATGTGGGCGTGGAAAGTGCCAAGAAAATCCATTCCCAAGACAACTTCATAGCTGCCCGTATCTATTACCAGGAAATCTGCAAAAAGCTCCCGTCCGCACACAACAACTGTACAATCTCTACATTCCTTACTAGCTATGATTTTCCCATTCCCAGTGTGTATGTCCCAAAAATTAGACAGGGTCATGCAGGTAATCGAGTGTGTAGTTATAAATTTGGATGACATAAAACAGTGGGATGCTCCGGAATCAAATAATGCCAATGCGGGAAAACCATGAACGAGTAAAGTACCTGAAACCACTTCTCCTGATGCCTTAGCTTCCTCAGCTGTCAACGTGAAAGCTCGAGCCTGATTAGGTCCTTGAGTCAGCTGTTTCTGCCCTTGGAACGGTCTCTGCGGAGGCTTCTGTATATCATCTCTCGTGCGAAGCTTCGACGGACAGGCACCAACTGCGTGATCGGCCGCTCCACAAACCAGACAAAGTCCCAGTCTCTTTCGACACTCCTTATGCACGTGCCCAGGTAAATGGCAGTAGTCACATATCACGCTCTTTCTTCGATCAACGATCACAGGCTTCTTCATGGGTGCTACACCTCGACGGTCCACTGGAATACTTCTGCGCCCATGATCTCGGTTAGGTACAAATGCGGGCTTCCTGGCCGCAACTGCTGTCTGCTGTAGGTTCCCTTTCATTCCCGATAAACTCTGCTGTTCTCTGGCTGCCGTAAGAACCTGCGAGAAAGTGGTCAAACCCAGGGAGACAATCTGCCTCTGGATGTCCACATTCAAACTGCGCAAGAACCTTCGCGCCCTGTCTGCCTCGTTGGCGACCAAGGGTCCAGCGAAGCGGCTGAGTCTCGTCCATTCCGCTGCATGTACGTCCACAGATGCTCCATTTTGCCTAAGCCCAATAAATTTCTCTTCCATTTCCTCCCGTGCGGTCCGCGGGAAGAACTTCTTCAGGAAACTCTTAGAGAAATCCGCCCAACTGATTGGCTTGGACAAGCGGGTCTCCTCCACAAGCCACCACTCTCGGGCGTAATCCACCAGCTGAATGCGCACCACATCAACTCTCTCGTCCTCTGGGATCTGTGCCGCAATCAGCAAATTCTCCGTGTCCGCTAGCCACTGCTCGGCTGGCAACGGCTCCTCCAGACCAGTGAAAGTAGTAGGACCCAACCGTCTGAAATCTGCCACGGTCCCTACTCGGTCAACTGGTTTCGCTCCAGCGGTGTTTACAGACTGCCGAATGGCCTGCAAACCCTCCTGAAATGAATCTGCTTGCTGCTGGATCAGCTCAGTTTGCCTCTTCTGATTTTCCAATATCCCACGTATCACTCCCAACATGGCGGCTTCATCCACACGCCTTTGATACGTCTTGAAATTCTTATCTGCCATAGTCCTGAAATCAAAACACCCAACATTAGCATGATGATAGATTCAATATATGTAAATCAAGGCTAGAACTCCAAGATACTTAAATAGAGTACCGCATTGTAACTATGCCGCGGTATCATAGCCACAATTACTTAACTCCACCCAAGTCGCCTAAGTCCTAGAGATAACAAGAAATCAGGTTTTCGAGTCGACAATGCAAAGTAAGTTTGCACGCCGTAAAAGATATAATCAGGAAGAATGTGATTCAAGAATGGTAAAACGGTCAAGGTGGCAGGACATGTTTCCTAAGCACGGGTATTCTGATTCGGGTATCGGGTACAATACCCAACTACAAAAGAACCAACCCAACTAACCTATGGCTCTGATACCAAAAGAACAATGTCACGCCCCGCTTCCCAGAGTACGCAAGATTGGGCACGTGACATAGCCAACCATGCTACCTGTGGGTAGGAAGTATCCATCCACAGTCACATTACGGCTGTAGAGATATCAAGAACAAGATAAATAAACTATCTAACACATGTCCAAATCCATAATAACAAGAGTCAATGAAAATAAGTGCGGAAGCAAATGATCCAATACAATAAATAGAAAAGTACGTCCCATAATGCGGGCTCACATCTGGAAATGAAATGCAATAAATAAACTAATCACTACAGAACTCACAAATCAGCCTGCTGGCTGAAGTACTCCTGCTCGGTCGGCGACAGTGGTAAAGAATCTGGGCCATGCAAAACCCAGACGTCAGCGCGTCATTTCAACCAATAATATAATATGAACATGGTAATAAGCAATGCAGAAAATAAACATGAATAAAGCAATAATATGAACAACAGTGCAGGGTAATGTGCAGTGGGTAACTAAACTGTTCTATCAGGTTTTCTACTCTAAAGTCTTTGAAATCAATTGATGACTCGTCGATGTAACTCAATAGTATTCCGTGCATGCCCGGGACCACGGTCAAGACCCTCAGGGCTGAATCCGAGACGTGCCGCTAGACAGTAATAGGTAGCAGGATGGGCGAGTGATGTCAGCATCATCACTCCGGGGCTGGCCGAGCCCGTAAGACTGATCAGAACAGGTATCGAACTGTTGAGTTACAAGTCGGTTTTACCTTTGATTTCCCCATACCCCCAAGTTATGTATGTCAGGTCAGGTGTTCAGTAATCAAGAACTAATGCCAACACAGGATCAGGTAAAAGCAGGTTTGTCTGGATAGACAACAGGAATGGTCCATGAGGACCCCAAGTCAGGTTTGCTGGCATTAGGCATGAGATCAGGTAACAAGTCAGGTCATGGTACAACAGGTTGAGTTGGTAGTAAAGGGCACCATGTCCGGTGCATCGGTATATGTATATGTCATGTGTATCAAGGTCAGGTCAATATGTAACGCAGTCGAGGGTGTGCTCACAACAGGTATATAATCGAATAAGGAATAACAGCAGGAATTAAAGTAAACAACAATAACAGTTCATTTAATCACAATGGTGCATTAATATGGTGCAGTTGTATTATCTTATTAACAGGTTCGAGCACCCTTGGGGTGCAATAATCACAAGGTAGTGCAATATCAATCTCAGAGAGTAATGAAGCTATATGTGTACGGCTATCGTCCTTTAAATAGCAAAATGATTAACTGGTAATTGTGTTATTAGGGTTACAGTGGCAAAATACGGTTTTGGTTACAGTATCATGATATATATCATATTTCGTCCAAATGAGAAAAGTAACAACACTAGCTAATCTTTGCAGGTTTTATGAGTCAAGCACACTTAATTAGCATAACATAGCATGTAGCAAGTAATACTTGCCTCGACGGTTTCGCAAACCGGAAAACACGAACGTAACGTCGGCGGAAAACACGCGACGGATGCACGGGTCACGGATCGAGTCCAAACAACGAACAGCGGGGCCACGCGGACCGGAGCACTTCGCTGGAAAGTCGGGTCAAGTCGTCAGCACGGCCGGAATCCGGCGAAATGTTAAAACAGCGACGATGGTTAGCAAAATACAAAGCATGGACACGACGCGACCAGCGAAGGGAAAAGGGAAGGGGAGAGGTCAAGAGAACTTACTGGGATATCAAGGATGGTAACCGCGACAGGTTCGACGGCGATGGGACGCCGGCGGCGAACAGGGAACGCGGCAGCAGTGCTGGGGGTGGCTGGATTGGGTTGCAGGGAGGAGGTGAAGGCCTGGTTTGGGTTGCAGGGAGAGAGGAGGAAGGTCTGGTTTGGGTTGCAGGGAGAGAGGAGGTGGTCGGCGGTGGCGCAGGCGACGACGACGAGGGTCGACGGCCGCTTTTCCGGCGATCGGAGGAGGTGCTAGGGTTCGGACGTCGGGTTCTGTTGCAGCCCGGCGAGGGAAGGAGGAAGAAGGTCGGGGGCTGGTCCGCAGGTGATGAGAAGGACAAGTGGGGGCCGACGAGAAAGTGGGGTCGCCGGCGGTGAAAGGTGCAGGTGAAGTCGGGGCTATAGGTGGTCGGGTTCTCCAAGGGAAGGAGGAGGAAGGTCGGCGGTAGGGCTGCGACGGCGAGGGCAAGGCGGTAGGGGGTTGCGACGGCGAGAGCAAGGCGGAGACGGCTAGGGTTCGATGGGGGTTTCTCGTGAGGTTTCTTGCGATGGTTTTCTGCGAAAACGAGGAAGAAGGAAGTTATAATATAGGGATAGAGAGAGAGAGATTATAGGGTGAGAGAGAGATTATAGGGTAGGAGAGAGATAGAGGTAGAGAGAGAGATAGAGAGAGTTACTGTGGGGCCCACGAGAGATTAAGTCTCTCGTGATTGGCTGGGATAAACGTGGGTAAAAGAAATAAAAGATTTAAAAGGATTTTTCTAAATATTGATTGGTTAACAGTTTAAGTTCGAATATATTTTATAGTTTAGCATAATTAATTAAATTGGGATTTTGGCGCTAAATGAAACATTTCCAAATCGCGCCCGGGTTGCGCCTAAAAATTTGAAATTCAAATAATAGGATTTTAAGCGAGTTCTAAATTTTAAAATGAGATGTCTTATGATTAAAATGCATGCCCCCAAGTCGGACACTTGCACGCGCGCGTAGCCGTCCAAACTCGCCCGTTTCACCGAACGGGATGAAATCTCGACGCGCGGACGCTACCACGCGACTAGTGGTGACGAGTAGGCCAATATGGATATTTTTAATTTCATTTTAGGTGTTAAAATTTGTTATATGCAAAAATGACTTAGCCGGCTAAAAATTTGCAACAAGAACCAAACAAGCAAGATAATTGAAATGAGCAATGTCAAACACTCAACCAGTAACAGAAATAGTATTATTGAGCTCGGGTGTTACAGGTGCCTTCTACCCTCGCTCGAATTCTTTCTTCTTTCATGGCGGGAGCGAGGGTTTGTACGCTTCGGAGGTCAATGTCAGCTCTCCTTCGGCCGATGGCAAGTCCTTCATCAGGTGAGCTCAGATCTCAACTTCATCTTGCCTCGAGTTTTCATCAATTTGTTGTTGTGTTTTTGCTCGCATTTGGATGATCTTATTTGATTTGAGTCTAGTTGCTGTTTAGAGAAGTAATTTGACGGTAGATTTATTTGAAGATTAAGATGGTCAAGTTGATGGAATAGAGCCATAAAAGAAGAACCTTTATTCTAGATCCATTAATAGTTTCAGGCTTTAGAATCTTGATTTTTTTCTTAGTTTCATGTCCCTGTTGATTTATTCTTGGCTAACCCTTCAATAAGATAATTTGCTGCCAGTATGAACTTATGGCCTAAAGAAGCTGTTGGTAATGGCATGAAGACAATTTTTGCTGGGACGGATAAGACGGTATTAACACAAAATCATGAAGTTGACAATCACCAAAAATAAATACACAAACAACACAACGGAAATAAACAAGCCAATCAACCACGCAAAAACATGAACACCGATTTTTACGTGGAAAACCCTTGCAAGAAAAACCACGGCCAATGATCAACTGCTTTATTCTTCCACTATAGAAAATAGTGTGATTACACAATATTTCTTGTCTAAACAAAACTAGAGGATCACAACTCCAAGAACGTCACCTTTAGAGATGCATTTCAACAACTACTCAAAAAGGAGTTTAAGAGAATGTCACTGAAATAGAGATGAAATGAAGGAGAAAACCCGGTCTGAACCGATGGATGTGCAGAGCCCGTCGTTGGCTACGAACCTTTACGATTTGAGGTTTATCGGAGAAAGATCCGCTGTTGAATTGACCGGCGAAGATAACTAAAGCCTCTCTCTTTCGCTCTGCAATTCTCTCTCTTTTCACACTCAAATTGAAGCGACACATCTAACAACAATGCAACAAGAGCTAAAATAATTAGCCCCAAAAGTCAAGAAGTGTTTGAAATTTTCAACCACAATTCAATTGGATGTGTCCATCTCACATGAGTCTGGACACCTACGCAACAAACTCCTCCAGACTCGTGAGGAAGGCTCAGCTAACCTCGCCTTCTTTCGGCAAATGGCTAACTTTCCTTTGGGCAATAGCTTGGACATCATATCCGATCCGTTCTTGTCGGTATGGATTTTCTGAAGATGCAAAAGTTTTATCTCGAGCACATCATGGATCCAATGATAACGAACATCGATGTGCTTCGACTTCGATTGGATTCTTGCTGAGATGGAAATCGCAATAGACGATGCACTTCTCTTACATTAAACTAAGCTCTTTCACAAAACGTTTCAACCACAGCTTCGTTGCAAGCTTTGGCTGCTACGATAAACTCGGCTTCTGTGGTAGATAATGCAACGCATTTATGCAATTTTGATTGCCACGAAACAGCTGCCTCAGCAAAGGTCATCATGTATCCAGATGTAGTTTTTTGAGAATCGATATCTCCAACCATATCTGCCTCTGTATACCCATCTAACTTAGGCTTTCTGCTGCCAAAACACAAACACATACGGGATGTACCTCGAAGGTACCTGAAGATCCACTTCACTGCAGCCCAATGTTCTTTGCTAGGGTTAGAGAGGAACCGATTAACGCAACTGACTGCATGAGCGATATCTGACCTAGTGCAAACCATGACATATATCAAACCGCCGATTGTAGATGCATAAGGCACACTTTTCATTTCTTCTTTATCTTTCTCACTTGTAGAGCATTGTTTTGAACTGATCTTGAAATGGCCTACAAGTGGAGAACTAATCGCCTTCGCCTTATACAAAATCTTTCTAGCACATTTTCTATGTAGCTTTTTTGAGACAATCAAAGCTTACCATTATGTTCGTCATAAGAAATTTTCATACCAAAAATTTGCTTTGCCGGCACCAAGTCTTGATTGTAAAGGACTTGCTCATCTTTCTTTAAGCTTCTCAGTTTTGTCAGAATCATGGCCAACAATCAACGTATCATCAACACAAAGTAAAAGGATGATAAAATCAACAACGTTAAATCATTTGAACACCCAATGGTTAGAATTGGTTTTGCTATAACCACTGTTCAGCATGAAAGAATCGAACTTCTTGTATCACAGTCTCGACGTTTGCTTGAGGCCGTATAAACTCTTCTTCAACTTGCATATGAGGTTCTCTTTGCCTGGTTCTTGGAATCCTTCTGGCCTCTCCATTTAGAACTCTTCCTGTAAGTCACCATGGAGGAAAGTGGTCTTCACGTCAAGTCGTTCAACCTTCAAGTTTAAATTTGCGGCTTAATCCAAAACAACCCGGATCGAAGACATCTTCACTACAGGAGAAAAAAATGTCATCGAAATCAACTCATTTTTTCTGACCAAATCCCTTCACAACGAATCACACGTTGTACTTAAGCCATGAGGTGTTCTCTTGGATTTTTATGAGATGGTCCCGCTTATTCTTCAGTGTCTTTTTGCCCTTGGGTAGCTCTATCAAGTCATAAATGTGATTCTCATGTAAGGATTGCATCTCTTCTTGTATGGCTACTAACCACTCACTTTTCTTTTTATGACTGATGTTTGATGACCTCCTTGATAGTCTTCAGGTTCTCCCCCATCAGTAAGCAATAGATACTCGCTCGGTGAGTATCTCATGGAGGCCCTACGCTCTCTTTCAGATCTTCTGACCCGAGGCTCTGCTGGTGGCATTGGAGGTGCCGGCTCTACTTGTTCTTCTGCTTATATATCTGCTGTATGAGTTTCAACTTGGATATGTTATGTAGGAATATCATTAACAACTGGTGGAGGAACTCGATCTAAGTTAACATGAACTTCAAATGAGGGTGTAAGCTTCTCGGTTTTCTTAATATCATCAATAGTCCGATCTTCGAAGGTTACATCTCTCCTTCGGATTATCTTTTTGCGCGCAGGATCCATAATCTGCAACCAAACTCTTCATGTGTATAACCCATAAAAATGCACTATTTTGCTTTATTATCAAGCTTGGACCTCTTGGTTCTAGGAAAACGACAGAAGCTTCACAACCAAACACCTTTAAATGTTTGTAAGAAACATCTCTTCTGGTCCAAACTCGCTCTGGTTTGTCACCATCCAAAGGAATGAAAGGAGAAAGGTTAATCAAGTCGACCGCAATTCGCATCGCCTCACCCCAAAACTGTTTAGGTAACTTGGCGTGAGACAATATACACAATTCTTTCAACAATAGTCCTGCTCATCCTCTCTGAAACGTGGTTATGCCGAGGAGTTTTCGGAACGATCTATCCGAGCGGCTAGGGCGTTGATAGCGATCGGGGGAGGAGATTTGTCCGCGTCTTAGTTGTGGGGAAGGCGGCGGCTAGCGCTTGGATCATCGCGGTGATCGCTCACCATGAAGTTGGGTTCGGAAGATGAACTTTCATTGAGTGGAACAAGAGATTTTCCATAGACGGCGCCAACTGATGGAGGCCTGGATCTCCTTCAAATATTATCTTCCGTTGATCTCTTCGCGTGTTGACAGACGGCTGAGATTTGGTTTTGAGGTTGTCTCCTTTAGCGTGTGGATCTCAATGGGTTTGGATTTGAGATTGAGCCGAGCTATCTGCAAGGAAGTCCCGGGTGGTTGTGCCACCGAGGACCCTCCGATGATCAAGTTAGTGGTGCAAGTTGGGCAGAGTAGCGGCTTAGTGGAAAAAATTGCGTACCTCGATCGTCTGAAAGAGGGGTTTATATAGCGGCAGCAATGATGGGCAAACGCAAGAATCACGCCGGCCGTTGCGCCCGCGTGATAGACGGGATCCCGCATTAATGGCGAAATAGGCCCGTTAATGGGGGATCGTGATGGCGTGGAACGTGGGATCATGAGCGGCGGATATCTCGCACATGGCGAGATTCACGGAGCCGTGGCGGAGGCGCCTGCGGGTCGGTCAGGGTGAGACCGAGAAAGAGCACCTCGGCGGGAGGCTCGGGCACGAGCGGGAGGCCGAGGCGTCTTGGTTCTGTGACAGCTCGAAAGCGAGCCTGAGGTGGTCTGGAAGGTCGCCAAAGGCCGGGAAACTCCTCGGCACCGGGGGCCCGAGGTGTGATCCCAACTGAGGTTCCTGACCCCTTCTTGTAGGTCTCGGGACACGTCATCTGCTACATGTTAGCATCTGGAGAGTCACCGATATCAAGCCTCATCAGGTACTCATAAAAAAAATATAGAATATATAAAACTAAGGCTCTATAGCCATGGCAACTGAGCTTTCAGACCAAAATAATGAAATGTGCAGAGATAGTTTCAACTGTAGATGATATAAATGAAAGCTGTAAGCAAGTAATTGGATCATAAGCAAAAGGATATGAATCATTAGATTTATTATAGTAAAGCAATAGCATCTAGCAAAAGAAATTAAAAAAAAAAGAGATTAAACTGAAATATAAGAGAAGAATTCATACGCTGAAGCCTGCGTTGTAGAAATGATTTGAAGGAGGATGACGAGAACGAGGGTGTTGATGAGCAGCGAGACATGGGAGAGCTCAAAGTCATCTCTAAAACTCTCTCTCCCTCCCTCCCTCCCTCCCTCCCTCTCTCCCCTGAGCCCCCTCTCAGATAATGGGCTTGAGCGTTTTGGGCTTTATAGTATGGCTTTGGATTATGGATGGCCATTCTGATCCCAGTGAGACAAGGTTTTTACAGAATTTTGAAGGTTTTTACATATAACGGAAACAAAATAAAAAAGAGTTAGCAAACAATAGTTTTGGCGGAGTGCAGAACTCACTCTCCAAAAGAACTTTTATTAATTCTCTTAACCAACTAGGTCACAAAAAAACCCTCCATTGCAATGAGATTATAAGCCCTCTTTTATAGCTTTAATATTCTCATAATCCATATAAGGCTACGTTACCAAATATAGACCTGATCAATAATTTCCTATAATATGGGGTTTGAGCTAGGATTAGCTGAGGAAGTAATCCTTGTGTGATGTATGAATGTGACAACAAACCACTCCACCCCTGCCTTCATGCCTTGGCAAATGGCATAGATTATGGCTAGTTAATATTTCAATTACCAGAGAAAATATTAACAAAGGTTTCTATAGCTATCAATTTTTTTAAAGAAAAACTATTATATATATTAGCCAACTTATAATTATTGGGAATTGGCAGGTAAGCATCGGTATTTATATCCATTTTAATATCTTAATCTAATGCTTTTTGAAATTTATTGATGAATCCTTGGAAAAATAACCGTTCAAAGTATAAATTATATCCATTTTAAAATTGGCAGGTAAGCATCGGTATTTATATCCATTTTAAAATTTTACAAATAAAATACAAGATCAAAGTATAAATTATATGCAATATTTCATGCCATACATCCAATTGGTCCGCTAACAAATTTCTTTTGAACACGTCATGACAACACCAAAACAACCTAAACACTTGAACCGTCTTTGTCCAATCCCACTCACATAAAACAATTCATATAAATCACTAGAAGCAACTAACCAGTTCATGTCAACTCTCATGCTCATATATAAATAATGATGTCTCTTTAGTAAATACTGCATAAAAATCAATATTATTATTGCCCATAAAATGTTAGAATATATATATTTGTTCACTTCAACTTTCAAGATGCACCATCTAGTTTCAAACAAGTTTTCTCTCAACTCAAGAATGGAAGGGCTCATTCCTTTGGTGTTTCGAAGGATAATAAAGCGAACAAAGAGCAGAAGAAGCTACATGTGTCTCTCTGAAGGCACGGCGAGCATGAAGGAGGTACAGCTGCAAACAAGCAGCCATAATTTTCTCACTCCGCAGCCAGAGAAGAAACACGGCGGCCTTAGAAGGCAATTCTCATTTCAGCCCGAAACTCGAGTGCTCCAAATTTTCTCACCGGAGAGAGAGGAGACGCGATTTCCACACGAGAAATGAGTTCTCGTGTACAATTGTTAGGTGTGTGCCTTTATGTAGGAAATTAATGGTGTTTGATTTAATCAGTGTTTCTTTGCTTTCAGTTGCAAAGTTTGGAGCTCGGTTCGTATTTGGAATCAATTTTTCCCTGTAGTTCTGATACTATCTTAAAATAAATATTATCATATTGTTGGTTTGATTACGTTTTTCCTTTTTCTAGCTGAATTAGTTTGTTCATTGTTTTAATAAATCAAAACTCTGTTGTTTCAAGTGATAATTCAGCCATAATTCTGATTGAATTGATGTCGAATGAAACAAAAATCAACAAAGCATGCAGCTGAAGCATAAAAAACGTTGGGACTTTGATTGCCCGTATTCAGATATTGCTTGTTGAGTTTTTTTACCAGAACGGAGTGTCCCTCCGTTTCATTAAAATGTTAAGCTCCAAATCTCAATTAGGCGCCCTTCGCCGGATCAAACTCCAGGTTCTTATTCGGGCATCCATCCCCTTCACCAGATCGTACTCCGGATCCTCGATCGGGCATCCATTCTGTTCACTGGACCGGACTCCGCTCAATCGGACATCCTCCTCTTCCCTTCAATCAGGCTATCTCATCGTTGAAGCCCCGGTTCCTAATCGGATCAACCCACCACACCATCGGATCCCCCTATCTTATCACCGAAGCCGGCCATTCCTAATCAGATCCGCTCGACGTTAAGTGGATCCATACTCCAACCAATGGATTCAGGCCTCTCAACCGGATCCGGCCACCTCGTTCTTTGTATCTTCAACTCCCAACTAAAAAAGAAACAGAAAAAAGAAGATGATAGGGACCAGGGGTGGGGATGACTGAGCTCCCCTCACCCTAGTAGAAGCCAAGGCTGCAGCGAAGCTCCAAATTGATTGCTTGTTAAAGTTATATCTATACTAACAAGTAAACGCAAATGTAAAATCTAGCCACCTGAGTCCATCGAATTAGTCACCCAATCATGTCATACAATTTAAAAGGAGAAAAAGAAAAAGAAACAGATACAACAGAATAAATTATTATGAAAAATATAAAGGGCACTAGCATTCACACTAGCATTTAAATCCCATCGATGATAAAATTGATAACTATAAGAACATATAACAGATTTTAACCAACAATCAGAAAGGAAACATGCGGGGTACACATTCATAGGATCACCAAAAATATCATATAGGTATATAAGGGAAAAAAGAAACCAAAAAGGAGCAGGATGAATAAGAGTAACAACGACGAGTTATCCCTCAAAAAGAAGTATAATGGCTTTGCTTCAGTGTATCTACCCCGCTGCTGTCTTTTGTATATATCTATCTATACCTCAAAAATTTACAAAAGCCGACTCCTACTTACACCAACTCTCACAATTCTCTTTGCTACAAGGGTATCGATTTTGAGTAGACGAACCCTCTCGTGGTTTATCTAATCTACATTTGGTTAGGAAAAGACCTTTCTTGGTTTCTTTTCAACTCCATAAGTATATAGTTATATCTGTTAGTGATATAGAGAAGTCACTAGAGGCGAAGGGCCATTTGTTGGAGAAGCGCTTTCTTTTGAGTTGCGCTGATAATGCCATTGCACTCAGCATTGACTAGGACCTCTGTCATGATTGCGGCAGCATGTCCTGTTGGCTCTTCAGATGCCCTCCTCAGCATGAACATCTGCAACCACAAATTTTAGCAAAGACACTATGATCCTGTTTTGATTGCTAAATATTTGGAGAAAACAGCACAAAGTAAAAAAATATATATATGAAAAGAATATATAGCACATCTCTACTATTTTAATTCAAAATCTCAAATCCTTTTCCATGAGTTTACATGTGTATATGAGCCGCACATGCAATATATATATATATATATATATATATATATATATATATATAGAGAGAGAGAGAGAGAGAGAGTATTTTAGATCTTATACTTTTTATGTTATTCGTCTAAATTTTTGTACATATATGTTGATTAACATGTAGAACAAAATGCATGGAGTCGATCACCATTTACAATGATGGTCAGATTTTTCCATTAAACCTTAAGAATCTCATCTCACCATCTCACCCTATCGCTACTCATAAGTATGTATAGTGACGGGATGAGATAAGATTCTTAAAGTGAGATGGAAAAATCCGACCATTGGATCGACGATCGAATTTTTGCATCACGTTCTACACATCAAAATATGTATACGTATAAAAAATTAGATGACTTCAAGGCATGTAAGGCATCAAGGGTAAGCAACTTTTATGATGCTTTAACAACCATCCATTTTGCAATCGTGATATCCATACCTAAGAAATGTATAAATCGTCTAAATTTTTGTACACATATGTTGATTCACATGTAGAATAAGATGTATAGAGCCGATCACCATTTACGATGACGGTCGAATTTTTCCATCTCACTTTAAGAATCCCATCTCACCCTATATATATATATATATAGAGAGAGAGAGAGAGAGAGCGAGAGAGTAATTTAGATCTTATACTTTTTATGTTAATAAACAAACATGGATAAGAAATTATCACCACCGGAGACCATTCCAACAGTGACTTGCCTAATTGCTGATCAACATCATGACCTATGAAGCATAAACGCAAATATAGGATATGCGCATATGTCCACACAACACAAATGCAAGACATAATAAATTTGCTGAAGTTAGAACCTGAGGATGCACATATTCATACACAGTGTTTACGTGTATAATTATAGAGAGAGTCGACTCCTTTATGATTGATTTAGAACCGACCTTCCTAACTAATTTTGTAAATAGTATACAAAATTATTTCTAGACAAATCGATTCTCATTACTCATTATGTATTTTGACGAGAAAATTATAAAGCAATGTATATATCTCACTCGATCATATAGAAAAAACTAAAACAATAAACCGTTCGTAAATTATTAAATCATATAAATTACTAAAATCTATGCCCTCAAATAACTTGAAATAAGATAATACAAACGATTGTCTTTAATTGATATGATGGCTTTCCAACTAAAAGAGTCAAAGCTACATATAGATATAGATATATGAAGGGTTGTTGATCCCAACAACAGGGTTATCTTTTCTCGTTTGTCTATGGCTCACTGCAGGCCTTCTTTATTCTTCACTTCTCAACTTGCAGCTTCGAAATCTTCAAAGGAAATAGAATTTAAATAATATATCAATTTACAACTCAAAGGGTTCTTTCGAAAAATTCTGATGTCAATGCAGAAGAGCCCGCCAATATCAATTCCTATAAATGATAGGTAAAACATCTCCTTCGTCAACTTCTGAGATAAGACTGTTGATCGACATTGGGTACTCTACCACTTCTTAAACGATTGGCTTATCGTTCTAGTCAAATCGAGACACCACATTTGAATCCATTGCCTCCGAATCTGTCGCTGTTGTGCCACAGTTAATTTTGCACCCACTAAATCAACGATGGAAAATGGTAAAATCACATGAAAATTGGTGTATCCGCATCTTAGATAATGTGTACCGATCATAAAATATAATGGAGGATTGATTTCCATTACCGTCATAGAAGAAAATTCCCTCAAATGGCATCTTTCCTCAATAATAATAATAATAATAATAATGGAGGAAATGTGCTATAGGAGGGAATTTCATCCTATGGCGTTGAGAAAATACACCCTCCATGATTTTTTTCGACGATCGACGTCCATTACCTCCATCTTTATCATCCAAGATGCAGATACACCATATTCATGTGATTCTACCATTTTTCATCGTTGATTTAGTGGATGCAAAATTAACGGTTTACCGACAATAAAACATTTTACATTGCTAATTATGAAAAAGTGGTAAAATCACATGAAATTTGGTGTATCCACATCTTAGATAATAAAGATGATGATAGGTGCCGATCATTGAAAAAATCATGGAAAGTGTATTTTTTTGACACCATAGAAGGAAATTCCTTCATGCGCCCTCTTTTTTTCATTATTCTCTCTATATAGTACGAGAGGTTCGAGAACTCGGTTTCGGATTCAGTTTAGGTCTCTCAAAATTTTATTAGTTTCAGTGAGTTTCGATTAGTTTCGCTTATCTCGGTTCAGTTTTCGGTTTTGACAGTAATACATACATACATATATGTAGATATATTAAATTTATGGTTGTATATCACAAGACAATAATTTCAGTGTTACAAAATCCCGCCAAGACAAGACCTAATGCAAAATACATTGAAAAGTGTACTTAGATAAGTATTAGTATAGGGTTTGAGTCGACTTTTCTGGCCTTCTTAGGATGAAAATAACTTGACCAACTATACCATAAATGAAAGTTATGATCTCAATCTTGGTTTGCACTTGATCCATCAAAAATAATTAGGCAGCCATGAACACTTAAAAAATAGATATAACCAGTTGTTTTTCAATCCCCCCACATCTCCCTCTCTATCTTTATCAACTCGATGGGTTTTCTTTTTTCTTATAACTTTCTCTATAGTTAAGATCGACCGTCTTTGGCAAGCAAGTAACGACTATTCACTACGAAAACACCTCAGATCTAACGATGAAGGCTTATAGTGATCATGATGATGGCAAAAAAGGCAAAGAAAATAGTTATTTCAGGTTTCGGCCAAAACCTAATTTTATGGTTGGTTTCGTATCGGTCTCTACCGAAACCTATAAGAAACGATCATGTATCGTTGGTTTCGGATGAAATCTCGAATCTTACTGTACAACTATGCACCTATCGGTAGGATTTGAAACAAATCCTACTCATTAGATTAGACTTAGGATGCGTGCTGGCAATTATAAAGAGAATCCTTTATGTTTCTAATTAATCGCATCATTAATATCACACATCCCTAAGCAAATCCAATGATTTCCAAATCCTACCAATAGGAGCATAATCATACTATACACACAATCTTTTTGACCACTTTATCATGCTTGGGCTTACAGCTTATCACATATCCATATTCACACGGTTTAAAGCTTACGAAGTTTTAATATCATCTTGCAAACCCTAAAACAATTAGGCAAGGGGCATCGCATGAAGGTATGTTGGCTTGTTGACGCGGTATGTACAAACTACAGTGGGGTTTCATTTACATTAAGTCAGCCAAATATCATGTATTACATAGAGTCACACAAGTTTATCAGTACATACAAAACCATATCTTTCTTCATCCGGGTTCACAGTTCAAACAAGATACACATGGTTATTAAAAACCATAATAAGATTGTAAGCAGATATAAGTTATAAACCCTTGCCCGGCTCGTTGCTAGGAGGGGCCTGCTAAGACAAGGCAACCGGGATCAACTATGGCACAACAACGACGGGTTGGGAGACAATAGATTCAAATGCGGTGTCTCGATTTGATCGGAATGATAAACCGATCGTTTAAAAATGGTAGAGTACCCAATGTCGATCAACAGTCTTGCCTCAGGAGTCGACGAAGGAGATATTTTGCTTATCACGGATAGGAATTGATCTACCGGCAGGCTCTTCTATATTGCCACCAGAATTTTTCGAAAAACCCTTTAAGTTGTAAATCAATACATTATTGAAATTCTGTCCTTTGAAGATTTTGAAGCCGCAAGTTTTAGAAGCAAAGAATAACGAAGGCCTGCAGCAGTGTTCTAAATGTCAGCCGACATCGCCGAAATGTCGGGTTTGGGAAGAAAACGATATAGATTTATAGAATTATTTCGGTACCACCGAGCTATCGAGAAAGACAGATTTAATAAAACTAAAAATCTGCATAAGTTAATTTTTTTTTCTAAAAAATAAGTTATATAAATGACGTTTATATTAAAAAAAATATAGAACCCGATATTTAATAAAACCATCCGACATTTCATGATATCCGATATTTGACATCAAAATCATCGTGCTGACACGACACTAACATCCGAAATTTAGAACATTGGCCTGCAATAGCCATAGGCAAGAGAGGAAAGATAACCCTTTTGTTGGGGTCAACAACTCTTCACATATCTATATCTATATCTAAATGTAACTTTAACCCTTTTAGTTTTAAAGCCATCATATCAATCAAAGATAATCATTTGTATTATCTTATTTCAAGTTATTTGAGGGCATAATTTTTAGTAATTTATATGATTTAATAATTTACGAGCGGTTTATTGTTTTAGTTTTTCTATACTGATTGACTGCTTTATAATTTTCGCGTCAAAATACATATTAAGTAATAAGAACCGATTTGTCTAGAAATAATTTTGTATTCTATTTACAAAATTAAATAAGGTCGGCTCTAAATCAATAATAAAGGAGTCAGCTCTCTAGAATTATACACGTACACACTGTGTATGAATATGTGCATCCTCAGGTTCTAACTTCTATAAATTTGTCATGTCTTGCACATGTGTTGTGTGTTCTACATGCGCATACCCTATGTTTGCGTTTATGCTTTATAGGTCATGATGTTGACCGATAATTAGGCTGGTCACTGTTGGAATGGTCTCCGAAGGTGATTTCTTCATCGGTGATATTTTTTCATCCACATTTGTCTATTAACATAAAAAGTTTAAAATCTAAATTAATACCAATGTTGGTTTGGCCATGGTACGCTAATTTACTCATGAACCAAACCTTTGCTTTTCATGACAAACTTACATAAGAGCAACTTTTGAATATTCTCACATAAACCCGACAAGGCAAAACGTTAGGTTTTCATGACAAAAGTCCAATTGGATCAAGGAAAACCCTCCAACTATTATAACCAAATGAAATCTTATGCAGTGTCCTAAATGTCGTTGACATATCGAAAATAGAGAAGAGAAAAAATGACTAATCATCATAGTATCGTTTTGTTGTTTTGGAGAAATGTCGGCCGACATGTCAACTAATCGGCCGATATGTCGGAAATTTGATAACCTCACAACTTCTATTAAAATTTTCTTGGGTTTTGGGTCTTGAGGAACTATCCAAACCTGATCCGTAATTACCCAATACTTAAGTTAAAACGCCCAACAGACCTGATAATTCTCATAACCTTTAATCGTCGACAAACATTATATCCAAGCCTCCTTGTCTTCAACAAACCTCAACAAAACCCTAGATCCGAGCTTTCTTTGATAAAGGTAATATTTTGATATTAAATTTGGGCTCTCTGTCCATCTCTAATGTGGAATTTCTGCAACCCTAGATCCAAACACTAGATCATTAATGATATTAATAATATTTCGCATATGTCACTCTTGTTACGGTCTACATTAGAAAACAAAAAATTATAGTCCGGCATTAACAAAATATCTCCCAATATATTGCAACATCCTACATGAAAATTTGTGTCAGCATGGCACTGACATCTGACATTTAAAACATAGTATTCATGGTAGGAGAGAATATCAAACGATGACAAAAAGCTACTTTAGTTATAATATATCTATTTATTTATAAGCAAATAAAATATGATTTATTTTCATCTAGTTCCATAAGATGAAATATACCCGTTATGTGGTGTATCCCAACATATAATAAAAATCTATTACGGAAACTATAATTATTGGAACCATTAAATAATCTATTAATCTCTTATTTTTTGAAAGAAATCTATTAACCTATTATTGGAACCATATTATAATCTAATAATCTTTTTTAAGAATATCTATTAAAAATTAATCTATTAACCTTGCATGCAAAATCAATAATCTAGTTTGGACTAAAATAAGACCTTATTAATTAGTAATCTAATTCATTCATGAATTTATTACATAATTACACATATTTAATATTTCCTCGTATGATTCCATGCAATCATTCATCTTTTTATGGTCCAGCTTCAATAACTCCTTAGATTCGGGACTGTAAGTAACGACTCGCAGCAAACGAAAAGTATGACTTTTCAGTTTATTTTATAATATTATGATATTGGCCTTTGAAAAATGTATTGTCACTTCTAAACCACAGTCAACATTCAAACATTATTAAGGATTGGTTTCTTGCAAATTTGATTTGCAATTACACCTAGCCATAACTTTATCAACTTAATTATTCAATAAGACAATATTATCATAATACACCCAACTTAGAACAAGTCATCCATCTTAAACAAAGTGTACGAGTCAATAATAAGATTTACCATAGACCTCATAGGTACATAGATGAAATAAATTAGATGCAGATTACTTGTCTTGCTTAAGAGCATTGGTATTTGATATGATAGGCCCATTAACATATTCCAAATGCACTCAATATATTAGTTCAAGATTCCATGTTGCATCACAAGTAAAACAATAATCATAAGACCACTACGTACATTGAGTAGCTATAAACAGATCAAACTCTCCTAACTTTGTTAAAATGATATGTAAAGTGCAAATAAGTTAAACATCTAGGTACAATCCATCATCATGGTCTTCAAATATTCATATAAGAATAAAGAATTTAAAGGTAAGGAAAATTAGGAATAATAAAATTCCAAGTCTACGGTATAATTGCAAAGTAGATTTGTAATAACCCAAACGAGACTAATATCCTAAAAGTTGTTGGGTGTTAACTATGTTAAAGATCATATTTTTTCCAAATATCACCTCTCGATGAAAGGAATAAATGAAACCATCTAAAGGATTATAAAAGAATTACAGTAATCTGCTTATGAATAAATAATTTGTTAGGTCAAGGTTTCAGCCTAATCTAAATGTGATGGTTGACTTTTAATTGTTGACCAACTAAAAAATAGGGTCAACTGATTAAATTATTCTACATAGTAACCATACTATTTTAGAATATTGGGTTGAACTCATAGCTAAAATGACCCTAAATGAATATTTTTTTATTTATTAGAATTACGGAAAAAAAGAGATAGATCTTGATTGATGGGATTATATAAATACAAATTCTATTATGCTTGCTTATAAATAAAAAGTTGACAAAACAATTAAAGAAGTTTTATGTCATCTTCTCATTCTCTATGTTGCCAGAGACAAGATTTATCATGTTATAAAAGATGAAGACTTCACCTTGATATATTAGAAGAAAAGTTTTGCACGGAAAGCAAAGCTTTTTCCTCTATCAGATTCTCAATTCAAAATTCGAAACATTCAAGATTCAAGATTCAAAGGCTGGATACCAATGCACGAGTGCAAGATTTCCATATTAATCTTTTCAGCATTAAAGGTTTATGGATCAATATCTTTTACTGCCACACCAACAAAATCCGCTTTCTCAATTTTACACACAGCCACTACCCTTGAGGTGGAGAGCTAGACACCTTATTTGTCGACTATCAAAAGAAGATAAAACTACAAGGTCTATTTAAAAAAACAAAACGAAAAAAGTTATAAAGTCTATTGATCATGGCAGGGTCTGTTTCTAAGAGGTTGATTACTTGGTTTGTTTCCTGTCAAGATAAAAGCAATTGTTGCTAGTAGACCGTGCTAATTTTTTTATGAGGAAATGGGTCATGCAGGGACTCTGCAGCTAAATTGCAGTGGGCTCTCACATGGGCCAGTGGGACCCGCTGGCTGTTTTGTAGTTAGACCCCTGAACCCCATTGGTCCACATAAGAGGCCACTGCAGTTTTAGGCCTGCAGGGTCTCTGCAGGCCCTGTTTTCTCATATTTTATTTGGCATGTTGCATTCTCCTTTTTCTAAGAAGCTTGATTAAAAATTGAATGTATTATGTGGCACATGTTGCAAATCTTTTTAGAGCAGTTTTGAGCACCTCTATACTGTGGAATATTATTAGTTGCTATTTTCTGCTATTTTGACTTGCATCATTTGCTGCATTTAATTTGCTGCAGCAAAGACTGCATTTTGGAACATTTGTAGCAGTCTTGCATCAAAACAAAAACCAAAGATTTAAGCCACCTGGAACTGCAACAGCTTATGCTCCATTTCTGGTGACCTAAATAGCCTCTAAGTGGAAAGGGGAAAAATTCCAAAATTGCTATTTAGTTTGGATATCACACAAACATTGACAATCACCCCTAGGAACTCCGATTTCTCTTTTCTTTACTTATTTTCCTTTTTCGTTACCTTACTTCTATTTGTCTCTAAACCTCCACTTCTAGTCCCTATTGTAACAAAAAGAACCTACAGCATATCGATGTTTACCTCTCTCTACACGTAACTAGGATAACACGAGAAACACATAGTGCATCAAGGAAAAAGGAAAGGGAAAGCAAAATACCTGCCCATGATGTGTTATTTCCAAACCACCAGGTCGCTGGATCCATGGTTCCCCATCAACCTGAACAGGGTACGGACTGTTAATGTGCAGTCTAATCACTTTCCCTTGGCCCAGCCTCTGAGCCTGTGAGAGTCCTACCTGCAAACATAATGTTGGAATTGTTTAGACTATATTGTTATTAGGGTACACCGTACCATTATACTTGGGAATTAAGTAATTGTAATTCTTATATAAAAAGACCTTTGGTCACATAATAAAATATATATTTCTTCTTTCTTTTTACTTTAACATGGTATTAGAGAAGATACTCTAAACCCTAACCCTAATTATCGCTCCAGACCTCATCTCCTCCTCTCGTTCCAAACCTCGTCTCCTCTGCCCTCGCTGACTTCGTCTCCTCCTCCCTCGTCTCTTCCTCTCGAGTGCCTTGCTGCCTCCTCGAGCGCCTCCCTCCCCCCCCCCGAGCGCCTCCTCGAGCACCCTCGCCCACCCTCGCTACGCCTTCGCCCTCCCTAGCCCTCGCTGCGCCCTCGCCTCGGACTCGCTTCCAGATCTAGATCACCTCTAGATCCAGATCCTCGCTGCGAAAAAAATCCGATCTATAATGATCTGGAATTGGCCCGAGTAAAAAGCGGAAATCTTTCTCTCGCTCTTTATGTGCTAGATCTGCACTTTCAATTACATACTCTCTTTGTGTGCGATGTTCAATATGACGACCAACAAGATTGATCCTCGCAGACGTGGTCGTGGTTCACTTTCTTGTTCTCACTGCGGTCGCACCAACTATACAGATCAATTATTCAATTATGCTGGAAGAAGCATGGCAATTCGGATCACTTCTACTACCCGACAGAGTACGACTTCTCCATCCACAGCGACCCAACAACCAGCATCATCATCCTCGTAGATCTCTCCAGAAGGCTTACAACATTTGCAACATATTTTCTCTCATATCACTACTATCAACTTGACCACATCACGTCCTTCCAGGATTTCAGACCACATGACTCATACCGCTTCTAATTCTGTGTTTCCCACTTCGCATAAATTCGTTTCCATTGCCAATGGGGATGTCCTTCCTATTCATAGCCGTACCGATATTGATATGACATCTTCCTTAACGCTTAAAAATGTTCTAATTGTTCATTCTCTTCGTACAAATCTTTTATTTGTTCGTCGTCTTACCAATAATTTCAACCGTTCAATAACTTTCTCTTCTAAGTACTTTGTGATTCAGGACAACCAAACGAAAGAGCAGATTGGTGGAGATGAAGTTAATGGCATGTACTACTTGGATATGCCACCTTCCGCATTTGCTGCTGTTTCTACCATTTGCCCGCATCGACATTTTGGACATCCATATCTTCCTATGCTACATACTATATTACCTGATTTCTCTTTATCTGATTTTTCATGCGAGTCATGTATTTTAAGGAAACATTTTCGTTTTTCTTTTTCTTCAGCTAATAATCGTAGTTCTTCGATATTTGAATTAGTCCATTCTGACATTTGGGGACCTTACAAGCATACTAGCATATTTGGCTACAAATATTTTGTCACCTTTATTGATATTCACTCTAAAATGACATGGCTGTTTCTTTTACGTGATCGATCTGAAATACCACGTGTTTAAAACGCTTATTAATGAAGTGGTTAATCAGTTTAATACGTCTATTAAAACTCTAAGAACTGATAATACAAAAGAAAGAGTCGTATTTTTCAAACTCTTTGTCAATCCCGTGGAATTATTCATCAAACTTCCTGCTCATACACACCACAACAAAATGGCACCGCTGAAAGAAAAACCACCACTTGTTTGATATTGCTCGGTCTATTATGCTTAACATGCATGTCCCAAAACGCCTTTAGAATTTTGCCTTGCTTACTGCATGTTTTTTTATTAATCGCATGTCTTCCACGATTCTTCAAAATCAAACATTCTCTATTTTATTTTCAGACCAAGATCTTTTTCCCCTTCCTCCTAAAGTATTTGGATGTGTTTGTTACGTTCATAATCACCGATTAATTCGCGATAAATTAGAACATAGGGTTGTCAAACATATATTTGTTGGTTATTCTAGAACTCAAAAATGTTACGTTTGCCTATTTCTTTCTACATCAACTGTCGTAGTCTCTCGTGATATCACATTTCTTGAGGATCAATCCTTTTACCCCAGCGGAAAGTCCTCACGTAACACCGATGCCACCATCACCATTTCCTATACCTCCAGATGACCAACCAATTCAAACCAAATCTACTACTGTCTAAATCCCTCATCCTCCTCCAATTACGCATGTCTATAGTCGTCGAAAAAAGTGATAGATTCAACGTCACATACTGAACCTCCTCCTGGCTTTGAGCGGGAGAGAGGGTCTCTTGTATGTTATCTTAAAAAATCTATCTATGGCCTAAAACAATCTTTTCGAATATGGTTCGATAAATTCAGCATGATCCTAAAAAAATGAATTTCACAAGAAGCTCGGCAGATCCATCTCTTTTTACACATAGACGGAAAGAAGGAATGGTTATTTTCCCTGTTTATGTTAATAACATAATCATCACTAGAGATGATTCCGAAGGAATATTTAAGGTCAACACATTTGGCCTCACATTTTCACACCAAAGATATTGGTCATTTACGATACTTTCTTAGTATAGAGGTGTCTCGAAATACTAGATTATTATTTCTCTCAAAGCGGAAGTATACTCTTAATCTTCTTAAAGAAATAGGATTTCTTGGATGTCCCCTACAGATACTCCTATGAATACAATAGTAAAACTCTCTCGCATTATCTCACCTAGTGACCAGACACTTTCCGATCCAGATCGGTATTGACGGTTAGTTGGGAAGCTTAGTTGGGAAGCTAATATATCTCACGGTTACTCGTCCAGACATATCATTTGCAGTCAACACAGTGAGCCGGTTTATGCAGGTGCCCTTAGTTTCACATCTTCGGGCCGTTGAACGCATTCTCCGTTACTTGAAGCGTTGCACCTAGGCAAGGTTTTCTCTATAAATCATGTTCTGATGTCTCTTGTAACCTATGCTGATGCCGATTTTGCCGGATCTGTGGATAACCGTCGCTCCATGAATGGATTTTTTGTTTTCTTTGCGGGAAACCTAGTTACTTGGCGCAGCAAAAAGCAACATGTTGTTGCACGCTCATCAGCCGAGGCTGAATACAAGGCTATGACCAATGCCGTTTCAGAATTAACGTGGGTCTCCACATTGCTTCAAGATCTCGGTGTTAGTTCTATAACACCAGCATTCTTGTTCTATGACAATAAAACTGCAATTTATATTTCAGAGAATTCAGTGTTTCATGAACGCGCAAAACACATTGAAGTAGATTACCACTTTATCCGGGGAAAAAGTTGTTGGAAAAAGTAAATCTCCAACATGTTTCTACTCATACACAGATTACAGATCTTTTGACGAAAACTCTTCCAAAACTCGTATTCGTTCATCTATTGTCCAGGCTATGCATCACTGATATCTATGCTTCAGCTTGAGAGAAATGTAGGAATAGTTTATGCTATATTGTTATTAGGATACACCGTACCGTTATACTTGGGTATCAGGTAATTGCAATCACTATATAAAGAGACCTTTGGTCACATAATAAAATATATATTTCTTCTCTTTTAACTTCAGCACACAAAAAATGCATGCCACTGTGAATGTGTGTGTGTTTAAGAGTATTATCCAACGATCGTTTAAGGAATCTGGATTCACTGTATTATAGCTTGGAAGCAGGATCATATTATTCCACATCATTAGCATTAACATGATACTGTCTCGAAAGAAAAGGCAAGTTGAAGACGGACATACTTGAAGCTTCCCAAGGTGCCATGTTCCTGATATGCAAACAACTTCAAGCACTTTATCATGCATAGTTTGTAAATCAAAATCATCCTCATGGTCATAGTCGTTTTGCCAAAGGTCTACCCCTCCCATGTAGCTTCCAATGTTGAGCACGATCACACCTTCAGCATCCTGATAAAACAGGAAGAGATATAAGTAGTGAGAAGCAAAAACGGGGGTTGTTTTCTTTTCTTTTCTTTATTCCTTTGTGTGTGTGTGTGGGGGGGGGGGGGGGGGGTTGGAGGTTTACCTCTGGGATTTCAATATTTTTTCCATCAACTTCAAGGCTCACTTGCCATGGCAAGTCAGAACAAGTCCTATCCACAATATCCTTTGCGCCTTCTTTGGCATACCGTAACTTGTTTACAAACTGCGAGCAAGTTAAAACAACGGTCAGTTTCACATTTGTACTAATTTTTGCCATGCACATATATTGTGACAAGCTTGGAACAAAATAACTAATCTTCTTTCTTGATGCCCAGGGGTTTCAGTGCACCAGAAGATGTGTTTCTAAACATCTCATGCTTATATGAAATATAATTCCATATAGGAAATGGCTTGGATATATAGTTCAGCTTTGTAATTTGCATGAATTATTAGTATTATATAGAGAAAAAATAAAAATAGAAATCTCTTCCCATACCATTGCCAGCACTACTGGAAAACTATTAATTACTACTAAACAACCAAACATCCTGAACCGGACAAGCCCGAACTAATCATAACACAAATCACTCTAAACGATATTAGATCTAGGGGCTAACCATGGCTAGAACAAGAAGGGTAAGCATATGATAAAAGCTAGTTTCAGAAAGTTAAAGGATTGCCATGGCATGGAGGGAAAGGCTGATCACATGTTGGTGGCAGGCAATAACATTATAATTGCACGGAAAATTTACATAATCCATCAGGATTCAAAAAAATTTACTTTTTTTTAATTCATTTTATCATTGGAATTAAGAAATGCTGTTCAGGTAAAAAAAAAACTGATGATTAAATAATGGGTAAAGTTTGTCCTGTACCCCTCCCTACTCTGGCTCTTATTTTATTAGATCCTCCACACCTTTTTTTTGGATAGGCTAAAGTAAATTTTCAGGGCTACAAAAAATCGGTAGGGTAAATTATTTAGCCAATGGGTTCTCCAAAAAAAAAAAAGTGGTGGCAAATAGGAAGGGTTCTGAACCATCTTTTCCAACCATTTACTGATGATATATTTAGTTTCTAAAAAAGAAAACAAAAAGGGCGTATTCGAGGTCTTAGGAACATCAACAATCTATTCATGGGAGAAACTCCGGATACTATGCCTTCATGGTTCATTCCGTACAGGACCGAGCATTTAGCACATAAACTCATGGAATATATTCAAACTTAACCAAAAACGGTAAATTATCATGGTTAGGGAGTAATATAAAATGTCATCTATAAGAAAAAAGATGTCACCTGGCTATAGAACTTATCAGGCCTTTCTTCACGCATTATGTGAAAGTCGTAGGCAACCTTTGCATCACATCCAACGCCTATGCAAAGCACAATATAAAGTTATTATCTGAATAAAAAGAATAGAGTAAATAAAAAATAACTAATAGGCATCTACATCAACTAGCACACCTAGATAGTTTGTCATGAACTTCACTTGTTTTTTATCTTGACCCGGGTCTGTATTATCTTCCTTGATAGCAACTGTCCAACGATCTAGCATTGTCACAGCAGCTTGGTCAATATCATGCACAAGTCCCCTTAAACCACCTCGTCCTTCCACAGAAGACAAACCACCTCCCCAGTGCAAAACCCTAGATAGGTCATTCCCTGTTCCAAGAGGAAGAATGGCAACAGGTGGAGGAGATACAAAGTTTGCCCTCTCAATTGCATCGAGAACCCAAGCTACAGTACCATCCCCACCACAAACGAGAACCCTGAAGTATTTCACATTACGGAACATTTCAAGTCCAATCTCTGGCCCTTGAGAAGCACCGAGCTCAAAAACCTGCAGAGAAACAAAAAAAAACTAAGCCATAGGATCAACAGGACATATCCATTCGTTGCATTTAACAGAATGGAATTACTAACCATTTGTTACAAGAGTGACATATAATAGGTTAAATAGGATGGAAACACTTAATGATGTCAAATCACTTAAAAAGAAACAATTGTTTCTCCTAAAGAATACGAGTAGAACCGTGAAAGACTTGAGTACTTCCATGGAAACTAAATGATATAAATTTGATGTAGAATAGCCAAAGGAAAGTTATATATACTATAGATTTTTACAATGAAGTTGACAACAAACTAGAGCTAACTTATAAGCCACCATTTATTAAAGATAAATTTAGATGAGCTATGGCCCCTGTCTGCTCTCCTAACTTTTAGGCAAGCGTATATGGAAAATAGAGCAAACAAACATCAACCAAAAATATTCGTGAATACTTAAAAGGGGAAGGATTGAATAAATTTCTCTTGGCAAATTCCCTACTTGAGTTTACATCATAAAGTATCATTTTTAACTTGCTCATAATATAGCCTTAATTACTTCAGGTTTAGTTCCCACGTTTTGCACTGCCTATATTAACGAACTTCCATACGATCTTCAGGCTGAAAGTCACTAAGACGATTATTCAACTGAGAATGGTCAAACACATCATCTGCTTTGGTCGCTTAATTCTCCAAAACACTTAGTCATGCATTCATGTTCCATTCGGTCATCTTAAACTTTGTATATTCGTTTTTTTTCCATTAGAAAATGTTCCAGCATTTTAACTTAGATGAGCACACAAATTATTAGCTGGCATTCCTATGCATCTATTAAGCCTATAGTAACAAACTTCCATAAAATCTCAGGTTTAAAGTCACTAGGATGAATGTGTAACCGAGAATGGTCAAGCACACCATCTACTTTAGCTGGTAAATTCTCCAAGACATTTGTGGTCATGTATGCATGCTTGCTCCATTCAGTCATCTTAAACTTGTATATACAGAATTTTCTCCATTAGGAGCTATCCGACCCCTTTAACTAAGATGAGTACACAAATTAATAGCTGGCATCCATATTAAACTATTAAGTCAATCTAAGCTGAACATATTTTTAACACTTCCAACTAAACATTAATATTGTTATTACTTTGTGCAAACAACCCCCCCCCCAAAAAAAAAAAAAAACAAGATTGGAATTCAGTTAAATAGGATGGCTTTTGTATGTCCAATACAAAAATCAACGTTTTACCAAGCGTATGTAGCAAGGCATTCATTAAAATAGAAATTATGCAATTTGACAGTCGTTGCGCATAGTAAGCATAAGAGAACTTGCATTTATTGACACTAGTAGCACAGTGGGACATAACATCGCAGCAAAGATCATTGTACCACATATAAAATACCATATCTGGTCAAAAGTAGCTAAATTATATCCTAGCATTTACATCTAATAACATAAATCAAGAAAACAAAAGAGAAAAAATGACATTAAATCAATCCTTAAATATGGTCCAACTCTTAATGAGCCATAACACTCACCTGTGCAGGATTCAGCAGCATATTTAATCTTCGTTGAAGCAAAGGTCCACTTTGAGCACCACTCTTTGCATTTATGAAGACGAGCAGCGGTCTTGCATCCGATGGGACATTAACCACCTCGTACATCTTTCTCCGAACAGTATTAGCAAGAGCACCCTCATTCTTCTGGTTAAGACACCCACCGGTCTTGTCATTGGATGACTTGTCCAAGGCAACAAGCTTACTAAGCACCGACTGGACCATTGTGCTCCTGTCTGAACCATTATGCGCTTTACCATTAGGAGGACAAATTTGATTGCTTCCATTTTTAGTCCGACTACGCCGTTTTCTAATACGACTCCTAACAGTAGATGCAATGATCCCTTCCTTAATAGAGCTCAGCATTCCACCAGTCTCACCCCCACCATTTACTTCTTTCACAGAGAGTGGAGATAAAATAAGCCGTCTAAGTGACCCTAGATCACAAACATTACCAGTCTCTTTCAATAATTTGGCATGGCAATCCACATGTATGAAGCGCTGACACCACAAGCATTGCCATATAGGTGTAGGTGAAGCACCAATAAAAGGAATACCACACATTTCATCACAGTAGGAGCAAAAGGAAGAGGTGTCGGGATTCTCATCCAATTCAACCCATCTTTCCGACCAATGATGCAACAATTCAGAAGAGCCCGCCTGTGCTACACACTTGCAATCCTTTGTGTCAAATGGAGAACATTGGAAATGAGCCGCGACGCCACATATTGAGCAACGATGAAGACGAACATTGCAGTTTCCCTTTGTACCTCCAGCTTGTGGCGAGACTAAAGAAGATAAGCAAACACAGCACATTGAAGGTTGCCCACTAGAACAATCATCTTCGATCCATGTGTGATGAGAAATGGGACATTTTAATTTCTTCCACACCTTCCTCTTTTCTGTTGCTGCAGCTTTAAGCCAGTTCAAGGATGCCTCTCTCTGAAGCCTAAGGAATGTGTAGATGAGGGCGAAGAGTCCAAATGACCCGGTGACAAGCCATCCAAAGATTTGCGGACTGGAGAAACCAAATTCATTGACCACGCCAAAAAATTTAAGTACTAAAACCATCATAATTGTCAAAGTTCCTTCCTCTCTGTATAGGACGCTTTGTATCAAAGCCGATAGGGTCACAAGCAATACCTGAATAAGAATAACAAGCAAAACTGATACACAAATGGCAATAAAGATATCCGAGCAAGATAATGATGAAGAAACAAGTATTCACACCAATAATGTGGTAAAAATGGAAACCGTTATAGCAAGAAAAAGGAAAGTGTGTCATAAACAAATTTTGGTAGGCTCGCATTATTTTAATGTCAAAATTAGATGTAGAATACTAAACTGCTGACATTTCTAGTAGCAAACAAATATCCATCGAGATCAAAAACTTAAATCTGAGAAAATTTAACAAAATTGGGACCTTCAGATTGCATCAATCAAGTTCAATGGTCAAATTATTAAGACAAGATATCCTCACGAAATCATTGCTTTCTCAACACTGATCAAAGTTTGCCCTGCAAATTGCAAGACACGCGACATCATCCATAACCTAATAAAGCAAAAACTCTAGCAAAACAAGCATATATTCAGATAATTTAACTCAAAACCAACATCAACTACACACTCGAATCAAACTCAGAATATCACACAGAAAACTTAATCAATAACAGGATCATCAACTGGTCCCACAATCTCCACTATCAAAAGCCCAAATCCATCCCTAAATCAAAGATTTCCCCAAAAAAGGAAGGGGGAAAACAGCTTCAAAATCAAAGGCAGCGACAATCCTAAACCATCAACGAAAAAAACGATAAAAAATAAGTAAAGAACGAGATCAAAGATCATGATCGAGCACCAGATCTCAACATTGCGAAAAAGAAAGGTTCGATACCTAGAGATCGACGGCGATGCGTTCCAAGCCCTAAAAGCTCCTAGCTTTCTCTCTCCTCAAAGCTCCTCTCTTTCTCTCGCGCCCAAAAAGAAGAGAGAGGAGAGAGAGAAAGCGAGGAGAGAGGGAGAGAGAGAATGAGGGATTCTTTAGGATTCTTTAGTTTCTACGACCAAAAAAGAACGGACGCGCCTTCTATAACAGACGTGGGGATGGATACTACTGGAGCATGATTCCATGGTTTCACCAATTGAAAAATAAGGAATTCTTCAATGTTTGAAATCCTTGTGAGCTTTTACCATCTTACCCCCTCTGTAATAGATTACCTTTGCTGTTTTGGGTTTCAATAGGGGTATTTTGGGTATTTTCATAATTTTCTTAGTTTGATTAGGCATGGGTCTAAATTAAGAAGTCCCAAGTTCTGATGTTTCCATATTTTATCTCCAAAACATTAAAAAGCTTCACTCGGTTACAAACCAGAAGGGATTCCTGTTTGTTTTTTCTTTTTTTCTTCTTCTACGGAGAGAGAGATTCTAACACAATATAAATATTCCGGTTGAAAGTAAAAGAAAAAACACGGATATTGGTATCTTTCTATTTAGTTTCTTTAAAAGTTTGCATTAAAAGTTGTACTACGACAATTTAAGAAGTTTGATTTTAATATTTTCATCATTTTCGATTTTGGGGGTTTGAATATTAGAGGATATTTTTGGTGTTTTAATAGTCTTTAGTTTGGCAAGGTATGGGTCAAATAAATTTGTACTTTATTTTTCCAAGGTTGTTAGAAGTTTGCTTTAAATTTCAATCATGACAATTTACTAAGTTTGATTTTAATATTCTAAATTGATTTGCTTTAAAATTATTCCTTAGACCTCTTTATCATGTTTTCATTTTCAGTTTTCACAACATTAATCCTAGAGTATCTTTTACCGGAATAAAATGAGTTGATACCAACTGGATTTCGAAATAGCAACTCTATATTAATATGCTGATATGTTTTTCGAGGAAAACATAGGTTACAGGTTCAAAGAACACACAGATTGAATTGTATATGTAGCATGTACCGGAGATAAGAAGAGAAGATTGAAAGTGGAAAGCACCACGGATCATTTGCTTCTCTTAATGGGGTCAAGAAAATATTTAGAAAGTGATTTGATTGTTCCTCAATTACTTTCCAACAGAGACTAACCTTCACTAGATAACATACCTATTTCCTTGGCAATGTAGATTACTTGATCATTTTTAAAAAAATTCTAGGTTCTTTATCTTTTAACCATCGACATTCTTAAGATTTACTAAATAATGCACTTCTTTAATTAGCACTCCATGTCATGCGTTCACATTTCATCCTAAAAAGAAAAAAGAAATTGTCATGCATACATATATGCTTAAATTGACATTGAAGCAAACATGTTATCTTTTCGCATGGGTTTTGGAATCATGCGGCACTTAGGAAAATTGTACATAAAGTAGTACCACTACTAGTGTAAACTCATACAGAACCAAACTCAAAGATTTGCATGACATGAATTTCAATAGTAATATATAGTTTTATGTGGAATATGCATAATGTATATCTTAACTAAATGAATAAAACGGGCACTCAACACGAGTGCCAATATAGTGTAGTGGTAAAGTCTCTCGCGGTGCATTACTTTACAGCCTATAAATATCCAAAAATAAAAACATCAAAAAAATATTAGCTCCTTGGCAGATTGCGATTTTTTTTCTTTCTTCTGCACGATATTCAGAATTAGAATCCTCAGCTGTGAACACAAAGAAAGAAGAAGATAATAATTATCAACGAAGAAAAAGAGTATCGATCCATGGTCTATGTCGACTATATATCAAAAAGACAATCAAATCGGTGAAGTGAATCCTACCTAATAAAATATAAAGATCATTTAAAGTCGAAGAAAATACTTGAAAAAAACCAAGACTTTCAGAATTTGGGCAAGGATCTTTCTAAAACACTAAAAACCTTCAAAATGCGAATCAGCTGACTGAGAAATATACAACATCTCAGCTTATTTTAATAAGAACCAGTTTGATGTGCAAAACATTTGAATACAATTTTTTGCTTTATTATAGTCTTTAACATTAACCATTTTGACTAAATCTCATTGGTCATATGACTTTTGGTCCATAAGGTGAACCTAGACTCAAGACAATTCACCAAATTGATGTAATATTGAGGTTGAGATTTTGAACAAGTCCTACTAAGAATTCTGCGAAGCCGGGTGAAAGTCCATATATAATAATGCAGCCTAGATGGAAACACACTGACACACACGATTACAAAATACAAATTAAGCATTAATCATGCTGCAAAAGTCAAGTACTTGTATTGAATTCGGAAACAAACCCGAAAACTAGGTTTCGGGTACTATTTAGACAAGAACCTATGCTATTACTACCTGCTATATTATTACATCTCAGCCACACATCGCCGATAAAAATAAAAAATCTATGGGCCTCCCTGTTTAACCCTCACATCCACCGTTGAAATGCAATAGTTGCAATAGTAGAGAGCAAATAATAGCAGGAATTCCGAATCCTAGCAGGTCTAGCTTAGAAAACCAATACTTCAAAAGCAGGCTTTTTGGCTTTCCCACCTTTAGTCTGGTGAGGGTGTCTATTTACAATTTTTTTATATTCCAAAAGTCATTGAAAGAATTAAAAACGTATAAGAGTGCATGTTTTGCGGAGTTGCGCGTTTTGCAGTCAAGAACGAAACAATTGATCACTTGATGTTTGGCTGCCAGCCATCTAGGGATGTTTGGGCACATTTTTGTGCAAAAAATAATGTTGTCACTCTGCCTACGTCTACAGTGTGTGTGGGGGGGGGGGGGGGGGGTTTGGAGAAAACTTAATGTTAGTAGCATTAGAAAACAGTGGGATATCATTGTTATGGGCATGACAAGGGGAATATGGTGTGAGAGAAATGCGAGTGTTTAGGGGGGGGGGGGGGGGGGCACACTGACACCGTGCACATTATTTAGCATATCTCAAGTATATTGCTTAATTGGGAATGTCTACTCTCAGATGGCGCTTGCCTTAAGCTGAGGAGGAGGAGGCCGGTTGATGAACAGGGCCAGGATCCGGATGGGGGCGAGGAGGAGGAGGGGATCAGGACTGATGGCGACGACGACAAGGGGGGCACATCGGTCAGCCTGTGAGCCGATGGGGTTGCGGGGCGGTGATGGGAGTTAGCCTATGAGCCGATGGGGCCGCAGTGAAATTGGCGAATTTGTAGGATTTTGGTGCCATCCTTGTTATATGTTGGCAGACTCAACTTTATGTATTATGTATTATGTATTCTGCACTAAGTTGTACTCGTAGGTTTCTGGTTTGGACCTGTGGATGGATGTACTGTTATCATTAAACCCTTTTCAATGAATTTGCAGGTGGCTTAATTATCCACCTTTATGCTAAAAAAAATAAAACCTTATAAGAGTAAATTTCATTAATCTACCCTTAACTGTCTATACCCCCTTAAACTTTGTTTTCACAAAAATACCCTTAGACATGGCTCATAGGGGAAGTTTATTGTAATTAAAAAAAACTTGTAGGTAGTTTAGGGAAAAACATTGATAGTTGAGGGTATTGTCGGGGGCAGAGCCCGCAAGCGACGTGTACACAACACAACTTGGGTGCCCATTCTAACCCAAAAGCCCGAGCTGTTAGGTAGAGGTCCAAGTTACATTATATACACATCAACTTCTTTGTAAACTCCCGATGTGGGACTATACGAGTCACACAAACTCAACAATCCCGAGCTTGACTCGTATCGTACATACCCGCCTGCACCGTTGTAGGTGGCATACAACATCGGCAGTATACATACCAGGCTTACAGGCGCTTCAACACCCAGTGGGAAGCCGTTGCACTCACAACCTTTCTTCAGTGATGTACAACACTGGTGTTCAACACAAGCACTCAACCCAACTCCCACATCAATTTTTTTCCTTCGCTCCACCCCTCTCCCGAACAAACCAGGCTCTGATACCATTTGTCGGGGGTGGAGCCCGCAAGCGACGTGTACACAACACAACTTGGGTGCCCATTCTAACCCAAAAGCCCGAGCTGTTAGGTAGAGGTCCAAGTTACATTATATACACATCAACTTCTTTGTAAACTCCCGATGTGGGACTATACGAGTCACACAAACTCAACAGGTATTTTAGTGAAATATTTATTCAATGAATAATCAATTTTATACAAGATATTTAAAAGAACACTGAATTCAAGGTTGATTACTCTATATGCAACTAGAGATGACTAAATATGCAAATTGCATTCACATGCAGTAATGAAGCAAGTTATAATAAGATCACATACAAATGGTTGACAACAAGTTACTTGAATGAAAGACAATTATTATTAGCACAGCCATTAATTCATTAAAACAAGAAACCGGAATCAGGTTCAAATAAGATTGCATATAGTTGATATCTGATGCAAATATTGATGTCCTGGCTAAATGGCATTAAGATACCCAAAGTTTTATGACCTTAGTAGATACATACTCAAAGCTCAAAATCAGGCATATAAATACCTAAAGTTTCATTTTGGCATTTTGGTGACCAACACTATTAACGGCAGAAGTGTAAAGGCGTATTTACCCTCCTAACCCCATCGACCACGTTGACCATGAAATTGAACTATCAAGGGAAAAATGTCTGACAAAACTCAAATGGGAATCTCACACGGAATTCTAACAGTTTTGGTCACCAAAGTGCCAAAATGAAACTTTGGGTATTTATGCGTCAGATTTTAAAATTTAGGTATTTATCTGCTATAGGCACCCAAATTTGGGCATTTTAATGCCAATTAGTCTTGATCTATTTGCTGCTAGTGCAAACTGTATGGTTTTATAAGGGTAAATTATATTAAAACGCCATGAAGTTTCACTAATATGAAATGGATACCATTAACATTATAAATTACATTAAAATACCATTAACTTCCCTGTTTGTTAGGGTAAATACCATCTGTAACTTATCTTTGCGAAACCATAAATGAAGTAATGAAGTCGTCATGTGACCAATATACCTCCATTTCACCTTGTAGCTTCTTTAAGAACGTATTTTCCACTCTTTTTTCTTCTAACCTTCTGTTTCTATGTACAATTTGATTCCATCAAGGTACATAGCATAAACCAAATAGAGCAGAATTACAAGAACAGAGATGAATACGAGTTTTTAAAAATCTCCAACGATTTTTAAAGATTAAAGACATAGTCATCACGAAAATTACGTGACTGATTCAGTAAAGATTTTGGAAAAATAACCGCCAGATGGTATTTTGGTGCAACAAACAGGAAATTTCATGGTATTGTGATGTAATTTATAAAGTCCAGAATGTATCTAAAAAATAGTGAAAGTTTATGGTACTTTAGTATAATTTACACTTTATCTAATCAAATGCTTTGAGTTCCGATTTTTTTAATAAAAAAATTCATTTACTTTAGGCTCTAATTCTTCACTGCTCCTTGAAGAAAGAGACGCCTTGCCACCTGCAGCAAAAGCTTTGACCTCTTTTTTCAGCAAAATTCTGAATAACAAACAACATAAGAAGATAGTGAGCAAGAGGTTGTAGAGTATAAAAATCAGAATAATACTGATAATTATTTAATATAAGGTCAGACGATCTACTGTTCATAGTTTCAAAGTTTTACCTTTCTGCTTCAAATGGATTATTTGTCAATTTCATCCATTCTTAGATCTACCTGCAAATGAATATATAACTTCAGGTAGATAGTAATATACATATATGCAAAATAGACAACGAGCGCTTGCAAGAACATGTGAGTTCTTGGCAAATAACTTAACAAATGGAATTTAGTCAAGTCATCAGTACACTATTGTTCATTTTATGCACTTGTGAACACAAGAAATGGAAGAACAAAAATAATACTACCTTTTCAATTGAATTACTGCGACTAAAGAAAATTCTCAGTCATCTCTTATTATCACAAGAACAGAGAGTTGAATTAAAAGTTTGAGAGTGATGATCCTATTTTAATGTATTAACATATCATTTCATGTCGGAGAAATACTCAATATTAGGTGGATAATTTAATACTTTGAAGATTTTCTAAATCACAAAATCTAGAACAAAATGCGAAGCAGCTGACTAAGAAATATAGCATCTCAAACTAATTTATAAAGACAAGTTTCACATGCAAAACAAATTAATATAATTTATTTGCCTCAGAATAGTCATTGTACTCATCATACTCGACAAAATCCCACTGATCATTTTACTAAGATCATAAGGTGAACTTAGAATCAAGACTATTCACTAAATTGATGTAATATTGAGTCTAAGATTTTGATCAAGTCCTACTAAGAATTTTGCGAATGAGAATGCAAGTCAAGAAAACACATTCACTCTGGTCTCTTACAAAATACAAAAACTAAAGCGTTACAGAGGCCTAGCCCTTGTATTGGATCCCAGTTCATATCCAAATATTAGGTTTCGGATACTAACAGGCTAGGTTTATGCCATTTAGAGTATCAAAAGCAGGGTTTTCACATTTTACACTTCAGTTCAACGAGAAAATTTCAATTCCTTCACACTTCAATAATTCTTTTCACTTTTAGCATGTCAGGTTTATTGAATTCCTAACAAAATACCTCATGATCCTAAAATTCCTTTCTTACATGCCAAAAGTAATGAGTATAGAATCATCGACATTAAAAAAAAGATTAGGGCATTTTCTCTATGCAACCAGGAACACACATAAAAAAATTACAAATGCAAATTGCATGCACACGCAACGTGGTAAATTATTCTAAGATCACATGCAATGAAGCAAAACAAATTAACTCAGCTGTTAAAACAACATATTGATTTGAATGCAATATTTAATTGTATATATATTATCAGGTCAGAATATGATCCATTAGGTTCAGTTAAGATTATATGTATATGATATCAGATGCAAGATTATTTGACTGCATCCAGGACTTTAATGAGAAAATGACAGTCTGGCCAACACATTATTTGCACTATTTGCATGTTAGTACTTAGTACAGAGCACAGACAGAATGTGTTTTTAAAGGGTAAATATATATAATAAAATACCATGAACTTTCTCTATTTTGAGATAAGAACCATGATCTTTATAACTTATTAAATTACCATGAACTTCCAAGTTTGATGTCTTTATGAACTCACTAATGTAGTAGCCACATGACCACCACGTGACCAATGCATCCCAATTTTACCCTTGCAGATTTTTTTTATAAAGTCATTTCGTACTCTCTCTCTCTCTAATTCTTCTTTCAGCAATTACATATAGATTTTTCCAATATAGAGAGAGCATGAATTAAATAAGTATAATCATAAGAAAACAGAAACGTAAAAATGAGGGTATTGCAGTCACATGGCTATTATAGTGATGATTTTGGAAAGATAACAACAAACAGGTGAACTCATTGTGTTTTAAGCTCCTATACAATGTTTTTGGTATACAAAATAAAAAGGGGTGAAAGTTCACGGTATTTTAGTGTAATTTACCCCATCTCTAAACAAATATTTGCAATTTGGGATGAGATTACCGATTCATTTTTCTGGGAAGCATAAAAATTGATCTGACCTGGTTGGCCCTCATCAAGCAAGAGACTCCTTCAACCCGCAGAAAAAGCTTTGACCTCTTCTTTTTTCCCAGCAAAATTCTGAATTAACAAACATCAATAATTAATCAGAACAATACTGATATTTTGTAAAGGTTAGAAGGACTACTATTGATAGTTTTCTAAAGTCCTACCTTTCTACTGCAAATGAATTATATTTCAATTACATCCATCCTTGCATAAAACTTTAAATCCCAAGCCTTTCTTAAGCGTTTCTTTCTGTTCTTTTTCTTGTTCAGACTCCTCCACCAGTCAAAAAAATAATAGAGTAACCTGTGACTCAAGAGATGAAAATTCAAAACTATGACCAAAGCAGCTGATATTAGAATCAGAGCCACTTTAGAATTTGGATCTCATTCCTGATTTTTTTAATCGAAAATCAGCCAATCCAATTCAACAGTTTACAAATGGTAGGCAAGGTAGTATGCCGCTAGTTTTATTTATAACAAATTTGAAATGTTAAACCGAATTGAAGTCATCATCAAAACGGATTCAAAGAATTAATAAAGCATAGAAAATGAGTTAAGTTGGTAATTCATAATAGGTAAAATACATCAATATATGGTAAAAGTTATAAGAACTGAATAATACTAACCATTCTTTTTTATTAACTCATATATCCAGCTCATATTTCACCATACCCCATCATTATAATCAAGTCCTAGCAAATAACAAGAATTATTTGGATTGAATTTACTCAGAAACTAGGGGCGAAACCGAATTAGTTCGCATGGGTTTTTCATCAATTTGTACCCGACCCGAAAATTTAACCCCTAAAACCCAAGACCCGTCCAAACCTGACGGGTTTACAATATTATATACCCCAAACTCTGATGTATGGGTTCTGGTAGGTTTCGGGCTTCGACGGGTGGATCGGGTTTTATTGGGATTTCGTGTTCTATCCATTGATTAGATGAAAATTAATAATAGACAAAATACAAAGAGGTTCATATTACATTTTCAAAATGTTATAAAATAGTATAGAAGTTGCTCCATTTCATAAACTTTTATATAGCCTTAAAATATTGGGAAAGCAAAATCCATGTTCATTAATATAGAAACTTGTGGGCTTTTGCATTGGGCTAAACAGGTTCAGGTTATATGGGTTTGGGTATAGCCAGGTATAAGTATTGGTTTGCGCGAGCGGGTTTTAAAACAACCCGGCCCTTTTTATCATGAAAGTTAAACCCGCCCAAACAGGTTCAGGCGGATATATGTGAACAAAAATAACAGGAAAAACCGGGTTGGGTCAAATTGGGTTGCTTTTTTCAATTTTAAACTCCTCTCTTAATTGTATAAATTAACTCTCGACTTGTTAGTGTTGTTTAGAGTAGAATTTGAGGGGTGTTTGTGCTAATAAATCACTTGAGGGGGAGTAAACCAATTAACCCAATATTTTATTCAGAATCCCCTGTCAGGATTCTGAGATATGGAGGGTCCGACATTAGCAATGTGTTCTATACTCAGAAAAATTGACAATCACACAAGTAGTACACAAACTAGTCTATCAATGGTGACAATAAAAATGTAAAGAAGCAAGCAAGCAGCTGTATTAAAGAAAGATATTTTATGTTTGCAAGTCAAATGATAGCAAAAGATGTAAAACCAAACAACTACAAAAACACGTAATCTTTGTAATTGGAGAAAGAAAGTATACCTTGATAGCCGAAACAACTTCCAATATATCTGCATAGTGCATACAATAAGAGAAACCCATTTGGCAGCGTTATCTATAATAGGAAACTCCTAAACATTATACTTGCATACAAAAGGAAGCCTCATATTAACATTTAGTATGTCAATAGCATTGTTTAAAATCTCGGCTGATAATCTCGATCCAAGATAATACTGATACCGTTCGATACATAGTTGCATTAGGTTTAAAGCTTGATTAGTATTAAGTATACTAATGGGTTAGTAGGATTATTCATAGGTTAGTTTACGGTTTATTTGACATCATTAATTACTAAAAAATAAATTAAAAATATTATTGTTATTTTTAGCAAGCATTAAAACAGCCATTTTACAAATCATAAGTTGTTAAAGAGTTTGTCAAATTGTTTATAGTTGTTCTTACTAATTATTTGAAGAATTTCATAACTTTTTAAAAAAAATTGTCATACAATATAGAAACCGATATTTCCGATACGAGATGTTCGATTCTGATCCCAAAAGTGACCGCATGATACTGATACCAATTCCAAGATTTAATACCTTGGACCATTAGCATGGTAACTTTGGTCTTTTGAATAAGCATGACAACTTTGATAATTTGAAAAATATGAATCGGTTCAAGGTATGAGCTTTTAACTTATTAAAAGAAGGCTAATCAAATTTCACTTTAAATTAAAACGAGCCTCCAATTGTTGACAATCCAATTTTTCATCCGTATCACTTTGTACCAATTATTTTTCATATTACATATGAATTGCAATAAAAAAAATTAATTCTGAATAAACCAACATATACCAATATAATGGATATGAAAAATAATCAATAATAACCATTGACACATAACTGAAAATGAATTCTTGATCTACAACCTACAAATACAAGTTTTCAGAGATGCTCACTGCTCTGGAAATTCTAATCAAACTTTTGAGGAAAATTGGAGTAGAAAAGAGTTAGTGTAGAACATGTCATACTTCAAACAATTGGTTCTTGTAGAAAAGAGTCCAATCTGATTCTACAGAAGAAACCAAACCGCCCTTGGTGCTTATAGACTCAGCAAATAAATTGGATTTCTGAAGACTGATTCCACCAACAGGAAATTCAAAAGACCCAAAACTACAAACGCGTTCATCATTTTCTTCGTTCAATACTGAACTCTTGTTTTTTGCATCAAACTTATTGACCTCAGCTTTCTCTTCCTCTTCATCTGAGAGATATTTGCAGTTATCAAGCTCACCCATCTCAAAAATCCTACTCACAAGTCCATCACGCCACGATACCCGTAAGTCTGAAGCGTATAAATCCTTAACATTAGAACATAATTCTCTTTCTGGAGAATTTTTCTCACAATTGGGCTTTTTGAAACAAGTAAGATCTATGGAGTTTGAAGGTGTTTCGGGAGAAAGATACTGGAAACTCAGATTAAATGGAGGTAAAATATAAGTTGCATCATTTTTGGGGGACAATTGCATGTTTCCAAAAGAAACTGCCACAGAGTCCAAATTAAATGGATTCAAGATCCCCCTTTTCCTTGAATTATAAGAGGATAATGAATCCTCGGAAATAGGAGTACCTTCTATAGCATTGTCATATCGATATCCTCTGTCTTTGTAAGGTTTAAGAACCTTAAACCCAGATGCTGACTCTTCTGTTCTTCGTACTATAGCTGAAAACGGACTAATGCTACTATTAGAAGTAGGAGTTCTTCTATTGTCATTGCCCGAAGAAGGTGTTGTCCCAAAATCAAGAGACTTGATTCCCAATAAACCTTCAAAATTAGGCGACCTCGAATTATTAAAATTTTCTGGTGAAAACCTCCAAAACCCATGATCAGAAGAATCTCTAATTCTGAAAGGTGTAGCTTTTGGGCCTACTAGCTCATGTTTACTAAACTTAGAACTGTCCTCACTCATATGCTCCGAAGGAGAAGAAATCCATTGAATCGAAGCCTCGGTATTATCTCCCACTGTTAGAATCCCGCGTGGCCGGCATTTTCGCCTATCCTGGACACCGGTAATCAAATGCCCGGCTGCAAAACAAACCGGGGTTGGATCTATACTAGACCCGCAAGCCATTTCAGGCGAAATCGAATCTTGTATCGGAGGTGTGTTGTTTGAATTTGGTGTATTTGAGAGAATTCTCTCTCTTTCCTTGGTATTCAAATCCATTTCAGGCCTAAACCTCATGAAAGTTTTCTCAGGAGTAGAATTTAAACAAGACCCAGATGGCATTTCTACCCAATTCACTTCGAATTTGATGCTAGGGTTAGAGTTCTCATTTTTCGAACTCGATTCAATATTGGACCCTAAAGGTCTATTTTTCTTCAAATTATCCCCAAACTTAAGGCTAGGGTTAGGGCTTTTACCTTCAGACGTATGCCCACTTCCCAAAATCGGATCTTTTGAATTTGGTCTGCTTCGGTTCCGCTTCTGCTTCGATGAAACGCCTGATGACTGAAATCTAGGGTTCTCCAAGTTGGGATTTGAGGATCGTTTAGGGTTTTTGGCCGCAATGATCCTGAAAGTGTGAGGAACAGGTGTGGGGGTGATTCTCGATTGAGGCTTCGAGGAGGAGGAATTCGAAGTGAAGAAGCTGAAGCAACGTGCTTCTCTTCGAGCTTCCGTTGAGATGCGAGCATCGACGTAAGTGGAGTTGAGGTCCTTTAATGGGTTTCTTGGGCTTGGCTTATTCTCCTTCGTTTTCGCCTTTTTGCTTAGAGACGACGACGACGAAGACGAAGACGAACCATGTGAATTTTTACTGTCGACTTTGTTCATGGCTGCTGGATCTCTCTCTCTATTCAAAGTTCAAACGAGAGCATTTTGCATTTTGAAATGGGAGAGAAAAAGAGAGAAATCTCGGGTAAAGAGACATTTAAATTGTGACTATATTCGGAAATTTTCAAAATTGCTGCTGCCGATCGAACATGTGACTTTAACGACCTTGCAGATCCTGTCCCAAAATTCACATCTTTGCATTTTTGGTTGGAGTCCATACAAATTACATTTGCAAGTATCTTTCATGCATGTTTGTATGTTTTGACAGATACAAATTTAAGAATACTTTTTCAAGAATCAAATAAAATAATTAGTATTTAGCGGCTTTTAAGTAGGATTTTGTTATTTCTTAGAAAGTCGAAAGGTTAGGTGGTTATAAAACATTTTTGGCTAAAATTGAGGAAACTCTCTCTGGTTTTAACCCAAACAACATGAAACCGTCTTAAACTTTAAAAATATGCATTTTACCTATAAAATATAACGCGATTGTTTTTTGAAATGCATATTTCCCAAAATGCCTCTCGGGCTCTCTGAGGTATTTTCCTCTCCAAACATCTTCTTAATCATTTTTTCCCATAAAATCTCTAATTTAAAACATCGCTCGCTTTCTCTCTGATCCTTCAAAGTGTGAGCATCGCTTCTAAAGAGAATGGATTTGAAAAAGATGAAAAGAAAAAGAGAATACTGGGTTAGTCAATTAAACATACTAGAGGGGCATTTTTGGCATAAAAATATCGTATGATTGGAAAAACTAACGCCGTTAGGGTTTTATGGAGTAAAGTGCATGTTTTTCAAGTTTACAAGGGTTTTCTGCTTTTCAGGAAGAAATGAAGGGGGTCTCCAGCATTTTTCTCAAAACTATGTGGATTTTGTATATCGCCACTGATGTTGCTGAATAATTGAAGGTTAATATTTTGGTTGTTTATACAGAGATTTGGATTTTATGCTGGATTTGAATTTTAATGTTCTGGAGGGAAGTTGACCTTTCTTTGTTTATATTGAGTTGGCATGCAAGCCTTAGTCTGTTGTTAGTTGCAATTGTTTCTTGTATGATTACAAAAAGATCATGATAACCCTCTCATATAATAAAATATACCGCTGTTACAAAAAAACCTAATTAATATGGAAGGGGTGTTGTAAAATCATGTGTGGGTATTACGGTCTTTTGTGATTTTCCGATGTTTTTTTTCCATATCCATGACTTCATCAATTTAGAAGTTCATGGCACCATTTGGAAAAGAGCTCATAGTTCATGGCAGCAAAATTTGGTCTTCCATTTTCTGTCTCAAATAGTCACACACACACATAATTCTCTATTTTCTATTTCCCACAAGGGTAAAATCCTGCAATTCACCTTTTATTTGTCATGCTCTATCCAAAAAAATCTTTAAACACAAGGAATATCAGTTTAGTTTAGCAGATACCAAAAGTCAAAAGAAAAATGCTGGCTTAGTTCATTTTAATTTGGTTATCCTGTTGAAAATCTATGATAAGAGAATGTCAGTTTAACTGGTTAGGTTAATGTTAGTATAGATAAATATTAAATATTCAGTTTCAAGAAACAAGGCACGGGATAGTATGCATGCTTGGGAGCAAAATCTTGGAAGACATTTCTTTTTGTTTCAAGGTTCATAAACACGTTAAAAAATTAGGTAAATTACGATTACGCCATCAAAAGACTGTACGATAAAATTTTCATTTCTCACACGAGAACTGCCCACTTCAATTCCCATGTGACGATGGATTCAAAAGAAGAAAAAGAAAAGGAAGAGGGGCTTTTTGTTTGGGAGAGGAATGCTAATATCTTTTGTCAATAGATGTGCGTATATAGTAGTATATTGCCTCTAGTAATACTGTGGTGCTATTTATTTTTTTTCCAAACAACATGTGATATGAGTGCATACACAATGCTAATGTAAAGGGGCAAGAAATTTGCAAAAATTCAAAGATATTTCGTAAGAAATGTCAATAGCACAAAACTCCTTTGCACTTTTTCGCCTCAAATCATTTATTTCCAGACACCCCTTCTCACATTAAACAAATCAAACTAGAAAAATAACTCAAACTCTACTTTACCATGCATAAAAACAAATAAAATACATAAATCAGTAATGATATTTTTATAACATGAACGCCTTTGAAATAAATTATCAAATTACACTATATTTTTAAGAAGTCCAATGGATATTTACGTTAAAAATTCAGTTTACAAGTGCCATACAGAATAAACAATACTAGATACTAGAGCATCATGCGTTTAAAAAAAAAAGAAAACAAAAGTAGTCATAGATTTTTGTTATTATTTTATCTTCAAAGATGGTAGGAAGAAATTAGTACAGTTTTTTTAAAAAATAAAATGATGTTGCAAGGTGGGCCCATCCCATCCTCCTTAAAATATAAACCGAGCACCATCTTGTTATCCACTTTTTTACTATACCGAACCTGTAGTCAAGCGCATCTACATTAATCTCTTTTTCTTTTTTTTTGGCGATTTAGCAAAAAAACCCAAGAAATCATATAAGACGCAATACGGCTTAAAGTTAGATAGCAGAGTTTCATATGGTTAGCATTACTTAACTTAAGAATGCAATTTATTGTAGGGTTTGAAGTCATTTTCTAAAATCGAGATAACTGTATTTATCTAAACTTCAATCGGATAGAAATAATGTAAATATGAACATAATCATTCGGGCCCCGCAAACCAGAACTTGCATCATTTTCGTCTCCGTTGGAAAAAAAAGCTAAACTCGAGGGGAGATAACCTATATTGTTTAATCATTTTTTTTTCTCTCTCTAAAATTAAAGAGTTTGAGAAGAGTAGACAACCTCCAATTTTTTTTGTCAATTACTTTACTCTCTCTCTCTCTCTCTCTCTGTCTGCGATCATGGGAGAAGATGAAAAGAAGAAGATCATCATCGACACCGATCCTGGAATCGGTAACCTGTTATTAATTTCTCATAATAATCATGTAATTAATCGATTTCTGTTAATTTCTCACACGATTCATGATCAATTTGGTGTTCAGACGATGCGATGGCGATCTTTGTAGCGCTTCGATCGCCAGAGGTTGAAGTGATCGGCCTCACCACCATCTACGGCAACGTTTACACCACTTTGGCCACAAGAAATGCTTTGCATCTGGTATTTTTGTGCCCCAATTTTGCTCATTTCATGTAAAAAAAAACCAAAAAAACAAACAAACCATTTTTTGATCTTCAATATCCTTAAAGATAAACATACTGCATTCGATCTCTTTGAGGAATTTGGGAGTCGAGATCGAATTGGCCATGTGTTCGGTTGATGCATTTGGGCAGCTAGAGGCGATACATTGTTTGTTGAAATGCTTGCCAAAATAAGCTCCATATTCATCAATCGGAAACTACACTTTTGTTCTATCGGGGACCTCATGCTCTACAATTCATTTGATGTATTAAAACTAAGCTATTGTGTAGGAGTTGTTTTCTCAATATTTTCTTTGTATTTTTTGTTATGAGGTCTACATTTCGTTTTGAATGCTGAACAATACTTGAGCTTTATATTCTATATGGGATGGGATAGAAAAGCTGTAAATTTGTAATTTAAAAATTAGAACTCATTATCTTCAGTTTGGAAATTGATCTTTCTTACTTTTATTTATTGGGTTTAGCTGGAGTTTGCAGAGAGGAATGATATTCCGGTTGCGGAGGGTTCTCATTTAACGTTCACGGTATGCTTTAATAATTCAAAAATGTCTTTTGAGGTTGAGTTTTGTAGATATTAGTCTCCTTTATTTCTTTCTTTATATGCCAAACCTCATGTTATTCGAATGGTTTCGAGGGGCAAAATTGTTGGCAAGAGACTATGGTATTAGGCCTAGTTTGGCAACAAGGTTTCTGAAACCATGGTTTTAATTAAATTAAAACGAAACCACAACTTGCATGTGCGCGGATCGTGGTTTTGGAATATTGGGGTTTCACAAAGTTTGGGGCAATTTGGTAACATGGTTTCTGAAACCGAGGTTTCGTTTAACTCAACTTATGTTTACGTGAGCGAGCGAGAGAGAGAGAGAGAGAGAGACGACATGAAACTTTGCGGAACTCCACTCTTTTTGGAGTTTAGAAAACGAGGTTTGAGCCCTTGAGGCTCTGTTTAGCAATGGGGTTGAGTTTAGATATCCAGAGTTCCATAAAATTATCTAAACATAACTCCAAAATCCTAACCATACCTTGTCTGACTCTCATTTTAGAGCTTACAAAATCCCGGTTATCGAAACTCCGAAGTTGAGATGACCGGAGTTTATTAAACTCCAAAAAAAAAGAAGAAAACACTCATTTTGGAGTTTAGAAAACTCCAAAACAAAACTTTGGAGATTAGATAACACCATTGCCAAACTCATTAAAGCTAAAATTTAAAGCGGAGGTAGGGTCTTGCAAATCAGATTTTGCATCCCCTCTACCTTCACTTAAAAGTAAATTCGAGCTAGCCTAACTCTATACCCAAACATGGCCTGAAACTTTTTGAAACCGCGGTCTGGGAAGCTCTATTTTGGTTGCCAAAAGAGCCATAGCTTCAATTGTTGGAGTTTAGCGCCGAAACCCTATAAACCCACGTTTTGGAAACCGTAACCATGATGCCAAACGAGGCCTTAAAAGCTTCTTAATCACAAAAAATGCATCTTTTTACTGTCTCCCATTTTCAATATACCGTGTAGAGATGTTACTCAACATTCCTTAGGTCCCAATTTTTTGTGTAGAGACAGTTCGACCGTTTAATCCCTTTTAACCCCCCTCCCCACGGTTTCTTCTTCACAATGTTTCCAACAGTTAGCGCTCAACAACATCTAAACCGATCAGCAAACTTGGCAATATCTCCATTTAATCCTCTTACATATCAGATTATGTACATAGTACGAAAATATACATGCCCTAGTTATACAACAACAACTGAGCCTTTTATCCCAAGTATATGGGGTAGGTTACATGAACCAACATGAGAATCACGCCGGGTCCAGCACATGAATCCTCTGCCTCCACTCACTCCTATCGAACAATATACTTTCATTGAGTCCTTTGGCAACCATATCGTTTCGTATCATCTCCATCCATGTTTTCTTCGGTCTCCCTTTTGCCCTTTTGCTATTGCCCATATCGAGAGTATCTATTCGTCGGACCGGTGCTTCCATAGGTCTGCGTCGCACATGACCAAACCATCTTAGTCGGTTTTCCCGCATCTTCTCCTCCACAGGTGCGACACCAACTTTTGTACGAATATCCTCATTTCGCACCTTATCCTTTCTAGTGTTACCGCACATCCAACGAAGCATGCGCATCTCCGCTACATGCATCTTCTGTGTATGATGCTTCTTAGGAGCCCAGCATTCTGTACCATATAATAAGGCAGGCCGAATAGCGCTCCGATAAAACTTCCCTTTCAATTTTAACGGAAAGTTACGATCACACAAAATCCCTGTTGCACTCCTCCATTTCAACCAACCAGCTTGGATCCTTTGATTAACATCACTATCGATCTCCCCATTCTTTTGGATGATGGAACCTAGATATCTAAACTGGTCGCTCGGTGATATCCCTTGCCCTTCCAATATTATACCAATATGGTTTTGATTTCTCTGGTTACTAAATTTGCAATGCATATATGCTGTCTTGGACCTGCTCAATCTGAATCCCCGAGATTCCAATGTTTGCCGCCATAATTTCAATTTGGCATTAACCCCTGCTTTCGTCTCATTTACTAGAACAATATCATCAGCGAATAGCATACACCAAGGTATCTCATCTTGGATAGTTCTAGTAAGCTCATCTATCACGATAGTAAACATGAATGGACTTAATGCAGATCCTTGATGTAAACCAATAGTAATCGGAAAATCACTCGTTAAGCCGCCGCAAGTTCTGACATTTGCCACTACTCCATCGTACATATCCTTGATTATGTCAATATACTTGACGGGGACCCCCTTCTTCATCATTGTCCCCCATAATACCTCTCTAGGTACCTTGTCGTACGCTTTTTCTAAATCAATAAATATCATATGCAAATCTCTTCTCTTCTCTCGAAAACGCTCGACAAGTTGCCGAAGCAAATGAATAGCCTCTCTCGAAAATGCCCCAGTTATACTCGACCTATTTCCTGAAACTCGACAAATAAGATTTCTATAAATATGGGAAATATAAGATTACAAGGGAATCTACTCGTTGATGTCCCCCCCCCCACCCACAAAAAAAAAAAACAAAAAAAAAAACAAAAAAAACAAAAAAAAAAACAAAAAAACAAAAGAAAACAAAATCATATCACTGATGTCCCATTAAGCAAAGGTAATACGTAGCCATCTCTTCCTCTAATCATAAGTGAGATTGTGCAATTCTATGGCATCTAATGGTAGCGCTCGCCACTAGATCAATCAAGTCATAAGACTCAAGATGGACAGCCCTGCAACTAATTTCTGTAAATTCAGACGCTTCCCCTCAACATTCAATTGAAAGCATAGAAGAAGCAAATATCACTGTTTGCTTTTGTTTACCTATATGATTAATTGCAGAATCTTTACTACATTGGCGAATCCACTCACTAACCAGTGGAAAACCTGTAGATTTATGTTTTTTTGGGGGAAAAATCGATGTACCTTCGTTTTCGCAGATGCATAATGTCATATGAGACTGCTTCTTACTTCAAATTGCAACAATTTCCCTTACTAAATTTTGATTTCTTTATGTGAAAAGAAAGGTACAAAGCTTCGAATTGCTGACTTTGTTCATGGTTCGGATGGGCTTGGAAACCAAAATTTTCCTCCACCAAAAGGGAAGCCTATTGATCAATCTGCTCCTGCTTTTCTTGTTGAGCAAGCTAATCTTCATCCTGGGGAAGTTACTGTGGTTGCACTTGGGCCACTTACAAACATTGCGTTGGTCAGTTTCTGCTTGGACTTATATTTCGAAAAAAGGCTAAAATACACAAAATAAGCTTAAACTTTCAGATGAATACCCTGACATTTTTTTATACTACAGATAAGTTCCTTAAATTTCATAAATTACAAAATAAGTACCTTGAATTTTCCTTGTTATCCTAGAGTAGTACCTTCTGCAATATTTGGTGAAATAAAAAAACAGCTGTATAAATATAAAGAGAGTTCACCAAAAATGGCATAGGGTGGTAGAATGGAAAAAACATAGAAAGCTCACGGTTTTTATCCAATTAACTAATTTGGGGTACATATCTGTAGCAAAAATAAAGTCAGGTAGTTATATGAAAATAGCTGATATTTTTTGGTATATGAATATGTATATATAGTTACTCTACTTAATATTATTAGATTCCTTTTCCTTGAATCAGGCTATTGAACTTGATCCTACGTTTCCACAAAAGATTGGGCAAATAGTTATTCTTGGGGGTGCTTTCTCAGTTAATGGGAATGTAAATCCAGCAGCAGAGGCTAACGTATGCTTGTTCTACTCCTGGCTTTTCTACCTTTACTTCTGATCCATTTATCTTAGTTTATGTTATATATTTTTTGCGCTTTCCTTCGCCATCTATGATGATACTAGTGTATATTTTAAGCCAATAAGCTGTACTAGTATTTTATTAAAAAATAGTGAACTATTTGTATAAGTAAACAATCAACTCTGGGTATTTCTACTGACAGCCTCTTGGACCCATGCTTGACATTTATGTTGTCTTTATTAGAATTTCCATATCAGTGTAGAGAAGAGAAGTGAAGGGCTTAGCATCTTGAAGCTTATCCGAATGACACATTTAAATTTTTGAGTTCAAATCACACAAAAATAAATTATCTCCCAAGGTACTTTCACTTGCATAATGTATTAGATTTTCTATTACTTCTACTATGGAAAACAGATGCATTTTCTTATATGCCAATTTCACCCATCATGAATTACTACACTATGTTTCAATCAAGCCATACTGAGCTTTCTATACATGTGCCAACATGTAATGGATGCAGTTTCATTAAGTTATTGTAATGAAATGTGTGTGTGTGTTGGGGGGGGGGGATTTGTCAAAAAACATAGGTATTAAGTTTGAGCTATATCACTATAGACCACTAAGAGCATATGAAGAAATTTTTGTGCATCTTGTGTACGTCACAAATTTATACTCTTTAGCACCCGAATTCTCTAGCAGCTACCAGCTGCGGTTGATTTAGGTGCATCCCCAGCCTGCATACTTCTCATCAATGGTAACATCCGTCTGATTAATTTACATATGTATTAGTTCCTTGTTGGGGGCCTCCTCAAAATGACCAATTTGGCTTTTAAGTCATCTTGATATTTGTGATCTAATTAAAAGATACTAATTTCTGATAGAGTGATATTCATAATTTCTTTTTACCTTTTTGTGCAAATGGGTAAGCAGATTTTTGGTGACCCAGATGCTGCTGATATCGTGTTCACATGTGGGGCCGATGTAGTGGCTGTAGGACTTAACGTGACCCATCAAGTTGTTTTGTCAGGTACATGTTTCCATACTTAACTTGTGATTATCCTCTATCATAAGGATTCTTTAGATTTGTAACAAGTTAAAAAACTTATTTCATCAGTTTACAGCAGGGGCAGGGCCCAAAATCCTCCCCTCCCCTCCATCCCCCCCTCCCTGGCCCCGCCATACTCTCTAATATTGTAACCATATATTGAGAAATACCACTAAAGGTTTTTTAAAAGCCATAATAATACATTAATATACTTATCCTTTTCTATTCGTACAATATACATGCAATTGTAAAGGTTTAAGTTTAAAGTAGATACATATTTTTTATTTACATTTTATAAACAAACGATGCTTTCATAAAAAAGTTTTTTTTTCAGGCTCTAAATTATATGCCAACTTGAATTAATATATTTTAAAAGTACCTAACACGTGGACTCAAAGTTTTAAAAAGATGTAAAATGAAAGTTATTGGGGCTTTATCCCATGACCTTTTGGATCAAAGTACAATGCCTCCATCACGAGACTAACTATAAATTTAGACAATTTATAATAATATTTACCTCTATAGTAAGTTATATAGGAACCGAAAGGCTAATATTTATAGTGTTTCCCGAAACCCTTGGCGGCCCCCGGCCCCAGACTGCTTTCTTGGCTCCTCCCCTGGTTTAGAAGACTCTCTTTCATCTTGTTGTCCTAGATGGTACTACTTTAAACCCATATTACTTCTTGTGAGAAATTTAGTGCAAGAGTGCATTATAGCAAACATAAAACTTTGCCTCTCTTCTATTTCTTGATCTCGTCTTTCCACCCTATCATTTCTGCATTATTCTTGATAAGACAGTTCTCTAGATAGTGGTTGGTAAAGCATTTTTTTTATATCATCAACCATGAAAGATTTGAAAGGTATAATTGTCATCGAAACTAAACCTTTGACGAAGTTTTCTATTGGCTGCCAACGAAACTTAATCCTCTCTTAGAGGAAATCAATGTAACTCGCTGTAAAGGCTGTATGCTTAACAATCTATATTTGCGTGTCTGTAATTCTACGGTTAGGCCAAACCCTAAGGGCATGTTTGGATATGCACTTTCCATTGGATTAAAAGTCTAGATTCCATTTTTACTCCGGATTAGGCTAATCTGGCGGAATTGTTTGTTTGGATGGGGTTTTCTAAGAGTAGGTAGAAGGAAAAACCTCTCCAAATGGTCCATTCCTTCGGATTAGAAAAATTAGCTCAAAGCAAATTTTTCTAGTCCTAAACCTGAATGCTAGTTTTTTTCTTGGAATTTGAACATTTCATTATCTCTTTGTTTCATTTTTATTATCTTCTTTGATTATACGCCCTCCGTCCCTTTTTACTTGACGTTTTGGAAAGAAAAAAATGTCCAATTTTACTTGACGTTTTGAAATAATGAGGTAATCATTAATTATAAAGATGTCAATAAATGATACAATACCAAAAATAGCTTAGAAAATTACTAGTGGTGATTCTATATCATTAATACTTTCCAAAATAGTTGAGGGCAGAAATGATATGATTTTTCAGTGGTGATGTGGCAGTAGATTAATTACTGATATTAATATTAAGAAAGTGATAATACTTTCTTTAATCGGTATGCATTCTTCCAAAACATCGAGTAAAAAGGGATGGAGGGAGTAACAAGCAAACAATCTATTTTTTATTTTTCAACTCCCAATGTTTTAATATAATTATAAGGTGGAAATCCAGATCCTAAATCGACCAAGCTAACATTTTTGACTTTTTGACTTGAAGGGTGCGGACATTATTATCCAAAACTTAATTCGTCGGATTGTAACCCGAACCATCCAAACATGCCCTAACTTGAATTAGTATTTAAAAAAAATTTGCTGTACACATTTGGACTGTAAAATGTAGTGATCCTGAGCCTCTTTTAGTATGCCTAACCTCTGTACTAAAGTCATCAATTTCATGCATTCTCTTGGTACTTAGATATGAGTACTCATACACTGCAGGGGCTGATCGTGAGAAGCTTGCTCAATCTGAAGGAAAATTTGCTCAATATTTATGCAAGATCTCAGGGATCTACTTCTCGTATCACTATGACTCGTATTCCACACAAGGTTTGTAGTGGATGAATAAACTTTTGATTGAAGCATAGAATTGCATTAAACCACCCAGCCTATTACTGTTTTTCACTAAACCATTGTAGTTTTTTTTTGTTCGGTAAGTTCACTTATAATGCTGCATTTAAGAGTATATTAGTAAAAAAAGCTCCCTTAAAACCAAAGTTTTAAGGGAGTTTACTGTGCTGACATGCTCTCTCTCTCTCTCTCATTTGTGTGTGGGTGGTGGGTGGGTGGGTGGATACAGGTGTTTATCTTCATGATCCAACTGCACTTCTTGCTGCTGTGAATCCATCGTTAATGACATATACTGAAGGGGTGGTACGGGTTCAAACGAGCGGTATCACAAGAGGCATGACGATATTCGACAACAGTAAGAAAAGGTCAGTAGATTTTCATAATTTTTCAAATGTCTAGGAGACAATTTGTTTGATATGTTTATTCCGTCTTCATTTTATATTTTAGCATTATGAAGGTGCGAGACACATGCGTATATGTTCACATTATGGACAAAAAAATTTAGGAAATTTTAAAATAATTTCTGTTTGATAATAAAGATTTTTGAAGTCTTTTAAAATAGCTTTTTAAAGTTTTGATTTGAAAAGTTAGTTATGGTTTCTTAAACTATAATTTCTTTTCCAAATTATGAGAGATTTTCTTGCCATATGTCATCTTTAGAATCAAATAGAGAATTTCATTTGAAGAACTCCTCTCCTTTTGCATTAATAGCAAAAGATATATCAGGGCTTTACACTAAAATACCCTTAACTATTGCAATTTCATGTTGTTTCAAATACCCCCTTGTCAAGACAGTGAATGTACATATAGAAGATATTAGTTTATTTAAAATTGATTCCATTAAAATTAATATTATAATTTTTCATTTATTCCTTCATTTTCATCACTAAACCTCGATGTTTGTGTTTAACCTTAAACAATCTTCAAATTTTCGCTGCTATTGCATTTAATTTTAGGCAGGTGTGTCTTGAATTAAAAAAAATTAAAATAAGTTGTAGAAATAGAATATTAACATATGTTAGAGGTCACGGGTAAAATGCAGCTATTTATTTCGTATATTCTTTTTTTTCTGAGGAAATGCATATTATACATTTTATGATATGTATTTTTTAAAAAAAAATATAAAAATTGTGGCAGATATGGTGAAATCACAGAGTGGTCTGATAAGCCCACCATCAAAGTGGCTGTAACAGTTGATGCTCCTGCAGTTCTTGAACTTTTTATGGACAGGCTCATCAACTAGTGGCAGCAATTCAATCACAAGGGTTGCTGTTGAATCTTATTATTCCTTTGTTCATGCCGCGCAATTAGAATTCTTGTTGCCTATAAAACTTTATTTATACACACCATATTTGTAAGAGTGAAGATCAGTTTGTTGGAACCATAATAGTTACCAACAACAATTATCAGAAGTTATTTTGGGTTCTTCTCACTCGTTGATGGGATCAGTTGATTGTTGTGAAGCCAAAGGGAAATGAGCCAAACAATTCCAAGAGACATGTTGTGATAAAGTAATATTATCCTCAAAATTATGTTGAAGATTGTACCAGTGATTTCTGGAATATAGAAGATACTGTATGCTTTTATTCTTCATGCTTTTCGCTGCTTCCAATAATGTTTGGCTAAGTTTGGGGGTGTATTGCATGGCCTTTGATGCAAAATTCAATCCTAGGTTTCTGCTGTATCACACAATCCTCAACGGTACAAAATAATACTACATGTCATCCACAGTTTATTTATTTAGCTATCGAATTAAATCTTTAGTTCAAGGAAAAGTGCTGCTTCCCCCTTATTTTCAAGAAAAACTAGGGCCTGTTTGGTTCCTTGTCACCCAGTTCAAGGATCTTACATTTGTCAGAGTAAATGGGTTCCACACCAAGAAAAAAGCAGCATTTACATGGTTGGTTGAGTAGGGTTTCCTTCTATGTGAAGATTTTTTGCTGGGTTTTATTTGTTTACAGAAGGATTGACTAGGCGTCTAAAGACTACAGCCCGATTTGGCAAAAGTGAGCCTAATGGAGGACTAGGCGTCTGATGAAGACTGAGGAGTCCGTTAGGACAAAAGATGGCGTGATCGAGGACTAGATGTCGACTAGATGCCGAAGACTTGGAGTCTGATATAGCTAAAGATAGCCCGATAGCCCAATCAGGTACTAGGCCTTAAACCCAATTTGGCAAAAAAGAAAAATTGAAAATTTTATTAGGTGCTAATGCTATATGGTGGAGAAAATTTGTCGAAGAGGGATACGAAGATTTGAATGCTAGGTGACTGAATCGTCAAGGGTTAAGAAGCACACCAGACATTTTTGAAGGCCGGCTTGTGGTCTATTTCGAATTTTCTTTTCGTTAAATTTTACTTTTAATGAAACACAGGTATTTATCTTAGTTTTTATAAAAAGAACAATAAATAAATAAATTGATGTTGTTTTCTATATGTGACGTTTTCTCTTTATTTGTCTTTATCTCACATTTTACCATGAATATGTTTTTATTGATTAAACTAAATTATCAAATTTAACAAGTATCATTGTATTGAATTTAATGGAAAACATAATTAATGGTGTGAAATTGATAATATAAATGAGAAATGGAAACATCTCCTGGACAAGCGAGCTAATTGCATATAGAAAATATACAGCTGAGAGATCAGTTAAAAGACTTCGAAAGTACTTTGAATAATATTTCTCAATACTCAAATGACAAGAAAATAGATCGTGGAGATAAAAATCACATGAATAGAATTGATGAGGAAGGAAACAATTAAAAAGAAAAAGAAAATGGAATTTTTTATATTCTGAATATAAAAGATATAGATATTTGGTCAACCGCAACCCCATTCCTGCACGCAACAACATCAAACGGGTGGGGGGGACGGAGGGGGGGGGGGGCTCATATCTTAAGTGAGACGGCCCCCACTCCCTAGTGGTTGGGTGAGACAAACGCAACCCCAAACCTTTGATCATTTATCCTTTCGATTTTAGATGTATAATAAGTTAGAAAAAAATAGAGACCTTAGGAATTTAAAACATAAGGCAGTTTTGTGATTTTCCATCAGCCTTTCAGAGTTAGCTTGTGTGTAACCGTGGGGAGGGAGCGAATATAATTGTTCATCTATGGTGTTTAGAAACAAAACATACATAGTAGTGGAAATACAATCTATCTACTCAAGGATTTACGATATACTTGATCCGATTGATTACAATAGATCAATTTACCCACGTCACGTAGAAGATATGATCTTTGACACCTCCAAGCAAAGGCCGGAGGGAAACCACACGAAAGCGAGAACCTCTATCTTCTAGAAAAGGACGAGGAAAGGAGATGACGACTGTCTTGGTTTTCTTTCTAGAAAACTCTCTATATTATATGCATGTCTCTCTTGTGAAACCCTAGCCCCTATATGAATATATATATATATATAGGGTACACACTCATATGAGTGGGTATTGGGCCAGATTAGCCCCAATAGCTAACATACTCCCATTCGCACATTCGAGTGGGTGCCGTTCATAGCTACTTGAGCTGGTTCCCTGAACCATTTGATTCCTGAATCAATTGTCTCCCTGAGAATCTCCTACTTCTCTTCATCATTCATATTCATACATAACATGTTGGTACGGCGTGGACCGTTGAGAACCTGCAAGCGGGTAGCCTTGCAGCCAGATCCATTATGACCGACACAAGAATCTCCCTAAAAGAAACAACATAAAACCAAAAAATATGTTAATGTAACACCTTAGGATGCGTTTAGTGGCTAATTATATTTAAATAAATGGTTTTTAATAAAAAGTTTACCAAATTGGTTTTCAAATATTTTATCAAATTTAATAAATATTTTATTAGAATTTTTCTATACTTGCACACACTTGTGCATGTAAACTAGGGTTTAAATGGGCTAAACCATGATTAGCAACCATGGTGGGTTAAGCCCTTTGAGTTAAGTTTAATTGGTTCATTTTAATTAAAGATTGATTTTATTATATTTTGGAAATTATTTGAATTAGGATAGGGGTTGACAAGTAGGTGAGAGAGAGAGAGAGGCCATGATGGTTTGAGCATGCTTCATTTAATGAAGAGAGAGAGAGAGGAGGGGTTTGAGTTGGGGGATTATCATTCTCTTGCCTTTCAATTTTTCTCACATCTCTCTCTCACTCTCACTCACTCATACACACACACACTCTTCCTACAGCAGTAGCAACAGCATCAGAAGCAGCAGCTGCAGAAGCATCAGCAGCAACATTAGCAGCAGCTTCAGCAACAGCATCAGCAGCAGTTCTAGCAGCAACATCAGCACCAAGTTCCCTTCTTCTCCTTCCTCCTGCTTCCTAAGATCGAGAGTGGGGTATATTTCTTAACCCTACATCCTAGTTTGCTTAGTTGGTGTATTTATAACTTCGATTAGTGATTAATTACGCGTTTTAGTGCTAAATGGTATGATGTGTGAAGTTTTAGCATGGTGGTGATTTTGATAGTTAGCCTAGCTTAATTAGGTGTTGTTAGGGCCATGCTAACCTAGCTTAAACCCTATTTCACTAAAATACCATCAGGTTTCTGTTTGATGCAAAATCTGTCGTTTTTAAATAAAATTCTAGCTTCCTGTAATCTGCTGTTGACCCAGTGATTTCAGAATAAATCTGAGTTAACTGGAGTATAGTTGTTAGGTGTTGATCCCATATCCAAAACACGACCCCCAAACTCCACCACTTGGCCGCTGGAAAATTCGTTCTGGCCGCAATTTGCGGCCAGATGAGGGACTTGGGGTTTGGGTTTTTGCTCTGTAGGTGTCTGCTGGTATTCTATGACCTATGGTATATCCAACTTTGTTAAATTATTTCTGTAGGAAAATCTGGGATCTATTACCCTATTTCTCGTATTTTTAAATCTTCGCGACACGCGTGTTACGTGCGTGGGTTTGGGGTGTTCTGCGTATCGCGACGCGTCGGGGTAGCTTTAGACGCGTAATCACACGTTTTAGCGTATCGCGCACACGCTCGTTTGGTTGGCGACGCGGGTTTCTAGTTTGACTTTAAATGTCGTGTTTGTATAGTTTTGAGCTTATGTGTGATATATTGTGTAATTCTAGGTTCGCAGGCGAATGCGACGGACGCCGCAAAGAAGGGGAAACAAGTCGTCGGTTACACTTAGCGTGAGACTACGGTGAGTAGATTTAATATTTACGGGGATATCGCCCGCATGGCGTTATGCGTCAGGGCCGATAGGACCTTATAGCTACATATTGCATTTTCCTACATGGCCACTGTTTGTTGCATACCGCATTCCCTGATATATGTATATAAACTTAGAATTGATAGAACACCGCACTATTACTAACGGTTCATGTTGCACGGGAACTAATCTGCATGTTACACACACACCATTAGTAATTGCCATGACACTCTCACTGTAGAATTGCCATGATCATTATACTGTAGTTCATCTCACATATGATTCGATATGATTTCATAGAAATTGGAAGCCGTATGATGTCTTTGAAAAACTAAAACTATTTTAAAAAACGGTTTCTCCCTTTTACCTATATTATGGCTTGATATACATAGCACATCGCATTTGATTTACTCATTGGTGTTGGATTTCATGTGATTTCTGTTTTGAGGACCGTAGGGTTATTTAAGAAAAGATGCACTATTTGAAAACCCGGTTTCTCTTGATATGATATTTTGGTGCGTCCACCACGCGTTTTATCGGTTCTGAGACGTGTGCTAGAAACCCGATTCGAGAAGTTGGATGATCCGTTTGCGGGTTCGTGGTGGACCCGGTATGGTTCCCCAGGGCGAGAAATGTTTTTCGTGGAGTAGACGATGAGCCTGGCAGGGTGGCGAGTACCTACCGGTGATTGGTTGGACCTGGCGGTTATCCGGAGGATACTGACCAGAGTCGATAGATGGATACGGGACGACCCGTACTGCTGGGGCCGAGGGCCGATTCCGCAAACGGAGACCGTGGGCTGATACGGACTGACGGAGCCCGATATATGAGGATTTGCGTGTTGATGCTGGACACGAGTATTTTATGATATTTTGAGTGCCGATGGCGGGCATTCGTGATTCTTATAGATTTACAGGATTTGAGGGCCGAGGAGAGTGCCGGTGCCTGAGTTTTATTGGGATTTGGGTGCAGTGTTGGGCACCGATTATTTTTCCACGTTGACATTCCGTGTAGATGTTATATTTCCCATGCTCAGCATTCATTATTTTGCATCTCATCCTGTAGTTATATTACCTGATAGAGCACTTGCATGATTATTGCGCATACTGCTTATTGCATATAGATATCATCTGCTGGCATATGATAGAGTAGCGCAGTACGTGCATGCTCGCGATTACCTTTATATGTTATCTCTATTCACGAGTTGGCAACTCACCCCCGTTGTGCCACAGTATTTGCAGGTTGCCCCTCGGAATAGTCGCGACAGGCTGCTTTCGTACATCTTTTGACACAAATACCATTGCGGTTAGCATACTAGTCCTTTTGCTGATAGGTGTGTTTTTGTGCGGTATCTGTTTATTTTCCTCTGTACACACTTTTGTATCTAGTATTCTCCATCTACCTTTATATGTATTTGACTTAGAGACAGTGTGAGGACGTTGATGTATATTATTCGTATTCTGGTGTCGAGCTCGTGGGAGCCGACTTTATATATGCAGTTTAGTATTCTGTGATGTTTTTACTTATTGCTCATTTCTTCTCTACGGCGTCGTATATTACTCTTGTGGTGATGGTTTCCGCCGTTGGGCGTGATTGCTCCCGGTTGGGGATGCTTTATTTCATTGTATATCATTTTTACTCATATCTTGTTTTGTACCCGATTTCGGAGTTAATCTTTACAAAGGAAATGATGCCAAATTTTTTAAGATGATAACTTAAACTTTAAAGATATTATTAAATTACTTAAGGTTTTCCCAAATGTTTTAATCACAAGTTTTCAATACTCACTACTTTTAAATGGTTTTGATTTCTGGGTTCGGCTTACTTAGTTGTGTTACGCCTGTAGGCGTTGCGTGGTTAAGTGCCGGTCACGAATCAAATTTTGGGTCGTGACAGTTAAGCTCACGAAATCCAATACCCCAGATCTGATCGGACATGTTTGCTCAAGTACCTTCGATTTCTCTCAGAAGCGTACTCGAACACTGCGGTAGTTCCTCGATTCGTCGCACTTTTAAACTTCGCCAGCATGACGTCAATAAGAGTTGCGCTTGCGATGCAATTTGAAGACATTACAATTGGTCTTCCTCCAGCTCTGAATAGCTAGGTCTGCTATTCACCCACTTTCCTGACACTGCCTCGTATATGCGGTATAATGTCATCGCAATAGAAAACAGCAGCTAAAGTAGCAAACATTCATAACATTCCTATTCAGACAGCCCGGTGTCTCTAGGGATATTGACCGCCCGTCCTTACGCGAAGGAGGTCGTTATAAGGGCTCACACAGTTAGGAAGATGTGATCCATTCCTCAACCTCCTTATGTGCACGATCCTAGCGCACGTCGTATGGTAACATGTTACGATACAAAATTCTCTCCCTGAGAGCGTACGTTATTAAAGTTATATCGTATGGACCCAAGTTCAATCTCCATGTGATTGATTTGCTCGACCATATCGCCCTACGATATGCTTGGGATCTCCTGACAAGCTCGCACCCCGTACGACGAGTCAGATCCCTAGTCTGGCTATATGTAGACAGGTAAAAGTGGCCATGGGATAACCATTTTGGTCGCTCGGCCTATGGCACAAGGCAACCTTATCCTGACTAGCACGATCCGGAATTAGCACGTGACCGGCACTTGAATCATGTGAAGTCTATAAAACTCCACCGTAACCCAAGTAAGCCGAAAGCCCAGAAATCTAAACCTATTTAGGAAAATAATGGAGGTGAAGTTTTGATATAGAGGTATAATATAATCAAGTTCTTTCTTAGAAAGTTATAATATGAAATACAAATGGGCTGTATACTATAGTTGAAAACATTTTTATCATTTGAAATTTGGGCAGTACCTCTTTTGTAAATTTTGATCCAAAACCAATACATAATAATAATATAGGCATCCCCATGCGGGAGCTAGCTCTTCGCCAATTGGAGGAATCACAACGATGCAAATAAGAATATACGATGCCCAAGGCGAATAACAGTCACAGAAAAGAATAGAGAAAACCAAAACACTATCAAATCCAAATAGGAATATATACAAGTCTCGACTCGAAATACAAAGTATATACAAACCGGACTCTAGATCTACCAAATATACATAGTCTGGTTGATGGAGCTTTTAATTAGATACACATGAATAATGAATATACAACGGTGGCTACGCTCTGTATTGTAATCCACTTACCAATGCAAATCACCCAGAAAGGAGCAATGTGCCAGCAAGCCGCTACTGAATTTGAACGGCCGATCTTGCAAGAAAACCGTGGTACAACGGGGGTGAGTTGCCAACTCGTGAGTAGAAGACATCATCAGGTAGAAATCGAATGTATGACGATCTCCTAGATCATATAGTAATATAATAATATAATACTGTATGGTAACAAGGGTGATTGTGTATATATAAGTATAATAATAATAATAATAATATCGTGCCTGAGATAATATATGATATTATGTCATCTGTGTCCTATATAAGTATATATATGTATCATCTAACGTGTGCCCATCAACGATACATCAAATTATCATAAAACCTGAGTGCCAAGTATCGACACTCAAAATCATCATAAAACTCGTGTCTATCATCGACACGTAAATCCTTATATCTCAGGTACCGTCTCATCGAATCAGCCCTCATATCCATCTGTCTCATATCACTCCGGTCGGTATCCTCCGGATATCCGCCGAGTCCAGTACTGTCACCGGTAGGTAGTGTTCTCCTGCCAGGCTCAACGTCTCTCTATACGATCTTGTAACAACCCTAAACTTTCTGTGCAGATTTTTTTTTCCAAAAATACAGAAAGGAGTACCTAAACCTGAGCACAAGTTATAAATTTAATTTGCTTTTGAACAACAAGAAAGCACTTGTAGCTCATTGGTAAAGCCTTGCACTGCTGTGATGTAGCCCCTGTGATCGAATCCCCCCAATCACATATAATTTTAATTGATTTTTCTTTTAAACTTTTAGAAGCCCAAAGGTTTACACGTGCACAACACGTAAAATGAAAAGTCACAAATTAAACAAACACGTGCACTGGAGTATACCAAACGACGGGGACACGTGGCAAAATCTCAAGCACCCACCATCGGAAATTGGCCGGCGAGATTGTGCCCAAAACCGGCACCGCCGGACCCCCCGTAGGGGATGGTCCCTAAATTCTTCCCTTGGCACCCCTTGGCCTACCTACTTCCCTCATATTGTTTGATTTTTCTGCACATTTACAGAGAGATTAAAATCACATCTTTAATCCATTTTAATGCACATTTTAATTCTCAAAATTCATTACCCTAAACTCTAATTTTCCCTATAAATACCACACTCCATTTCACACCTCCTCATTCAGAATTCTATTACAAAAATTCTATAAAATTTTCAAGTCCCAAGTTGTGCAAGTGAAGTTAGCAAAGGGCGAAGTTCCGACGACGTTTCGAGAAAATTCCGGCAACGAAATGACACCCCGACGCTTCCGATAGCCTCCAATATCTCTCCTCTTCTTAATCAATCAGTAAGTCCCCTCTTCCCTCCTATTTTGCTATTCTAAAACTTCTTCTTTTCAAAACTCGTCGGAAGCGGAGTTATTCCGGCTTCCGATTCTTTTTTCTTTAAAAATCTAATTTTTATTAATAACAAACCTATCAATTTTTAATATGTTGTTTAGAAATCATAAAAAAATATATTAGAATAAGTTCCATCTCAAAATAATGTATTATGCAACTTTTATCGTATTTTTACGGTAAAATACCATATACTTTACTTTCGACATAATTCAATATATTTCTTGTATTACCTTTAGAAAAATCACGAGATAATGACCTACCTCATCACAACACTCATACTTGACATAGCACGATGGTTTGAAAAATATTCTTTTGGGGCAAAATACGACATTACAGTTAAATACCCTAAACTTACAAAACCATTTTCTTTAAAAAGTGTATTAATTAAATTCTTTACAATTGTGCCTCTACAACCCATTTTGGCGAACCCCAATCGGGATGGTGCGGGTTATCGCACGTCCTCGAACCTAGTAGAGCGAGATGCAGACCTCTGCAGGGAGCATTCGATCTTGATGGAATTTTTGATGCAATTTTTAAGAAAATGAGATTTCTATAAAATAAATAAAAATTTATTTTTATTAAATATATATATTTATAACTATCATCAAAAGATCTATTTTAAATGTATTATTCAAATATCCCATATTTTCTAAATCAAAGGAATCACCATTTCACGAAACTACCAATTATAATTCAATACAATATCAATATTTCACTAAAATACCATATATATTGGAAACTAGGTTCTACTCACTAGAAAATTTCACTTTGATAAAATATAGATCTATGAAAACCCTAAAGACGATAATTAAATACTTGAGGTGCATTTTGAAATTATATCAAAACTATTTTTACATAAACCCCCTCAAATTATACTAAATTACAATAAGGACCTTAGTAAATATAGGTTTAAGCGGTACCAGTTCTCTTGAGCCTCGGGGAGCCGGAGAAAGTGGGTGCTTGCTTATCTAAGGTAGATAATCTAACAACGGTGTTATCAACATGGTAATTGTTTTGGAAAAAGACACAAATCCTGCCGTCCATGTACAACAGTTACCGATAACTCTAAAGCAATCAGGATTTCACATCTGTTTAAAAGTCTGACTCAGTTCGAGTCACGATCAAATCTGATTATAATCTGACTTGAATATGATTCAAGTATAAACTGCAATACAACATGAATCCGTCTATACCAGAATACAATCTATAACAACATGAACATGACCGAACCGAACCGAACCATGGATATACTCTTATTACATGACTATCCATTTATATCCATTCCGTTTACTGATATCATGGTTTCGGCAAGTCTTCCATTTACTACAAGGCGATACAATACAATCAGTACAAACAATACAATCAATATTATAAATATTACGGGGTTTATAAAGGGGTAGACTGGTACGGAACATGAAGGTGGCACGAGGTGGTCACTAAAAGACGTAATTACATTCATGCCGTTGTTCCATGGTATTTTCGACGGAGCCTTGTACTACGAGTTACCAAAGTCCACGGTGTAAGATGGACTCCTCTCGTATACACTGGCATATTCTGTACCAAGCTACAAACACTACGTTAATATAACAATCAAACATTATACTAGATATACTCTCTTTTCTGTCTATTCTTCTCCTTCTCTCTTTGGGACTTACCGAGCGATTGTTCGCTGACGACATTCCTATTTCTTATCTTCTTTGGAATGTTGTCAGGAGGTCCCGACTCTGAAGAGTTCGAGACCAGCCAGGAGCACTTGGAGCAGACCACTGAGTAGCACGGCCATTAGAATTACTTGTACATACTTTTCATTTCAGTTATGCTATTGTTTAGGTATTGCATTCCATCCTTGTATTTACATTTCCAGTTGTAACTGTAAAAGAATGTTTAATAAATAAAGTTGCTGTTCATTATATTCATGTCTCTTGTGTACATTTTATTTCATATTGCTTAGATACGCTTAGCGTGTTTACTTCGGAGTAAATATGTAGCGGACCTCGTCACACCTCCTTGCCCGTACACTGGGAAGCAGGGCATGATAGATCTTCTTGCCCTGGGGTACCGTACCAGGTCCACCATATACCTGCAGACGGTGCCTCCTCTCTTGAATCGGGTATACACATAACTCAGAACCGAGAAAACTCATGGTAGACGCCAAACATCATATCAAGAGAAAACCACGTATTTTAAAATAAATCATAAGTTTTTAAAATATATCTGCGGTTTTTCAAATCCAAAAATCTCATGAAAACCGAATCTCATAAGCATGAAGCAATAATGAAACAACATGTACAGGCACAGAACAAATCTGTAATGCATAACCAGTGTGTTTATATGAGCGTGGCGTTTAACTAGGTAAGGAAATGTGATAACTGAACTAGTAAGTGTGGTACGGGTTACTAAATAATAACTAAAATGCTACTGGTTATAAGGTGATACGGTGAAGTAGCGATTTCTAATGTGTACGTGGCATGACAATTACTGATGATGAGTGTGTGAGCCGGCGAGTATGCGTACGTGCAACATGTGCATCATCGGTAATGGTGCGTGTGTCCTAGCAGACGAAATCATACAAAGATAAGGACAAGGAACGTAGTATGCATGTCGCATATGAAAATAATACGAGTGTATGCAGAAATAAGAAATCGTAGTGCGAGCGTAAACAGAATTAGGAAAGCATAAATGCGAACAGTATAAAATACGTAACTACATATGAGCCATACAGTTATAGTTTAAAATAATACGAATCATTGTTTTTGAAATGGGGGCTACGGTGTTTTTGAGAAAAAAATACCATTTGAAAATCCGTAGCGTCCCTTGAAATTGTCATTTAAATGTGCAAACGATTTGTTAGTTTTGAAAATAGGTATAGCTCTAAATACATCCTAATATCTACTTAAGTGATTTAAAAACAATATTTTCCGAGTCGATACATAAGTCGGCGATCTATCCACATCGTATCACGTACGGTATAATCCATCATACAGTATCATCAAATCAAGAGTACGGATCTATTGTCATGTACATCATATCATCTCATCTCGTTATATATCATCACATGTCATATCATCTCGTATCGTATCCTGAATACATATCGTCTCATATCATCATATAATATATCATATCGCCTCGTGTCATCATAAAATATCATATCCCCATCTCATGATATTGTATCGAAATATTCTCAAATATATGTATGTTTGTGTGTGTGTGTGTGTGTGTGTGTGTGTGTGTGTGTGTAAAAGCATATATACATATGGATCAGGCTAAGAAAATAAAAACCAAGGATATTCCCCCTACGAGTATACTTACTATTGCTTATAGTATCCTAGAACCCTATTAGCTAGGTATACATATCTAATATTTATATATATAACTATATACCTAGTATCCTAGTACCACGGTTGCGGGGGTGCTATACTCCATCCACCCGATTTTCTCCGTAGATATACATCTACTTACCTATTATCCTTGTTCTAACCGAAGTCGATGAACGCCTTACTCTTTTTCGTCGCCCCGGAAGTCCACACGAATGTACCTACAAATCAATGCATATCGTATCGAAATCAAAATCAAATCCGAAAACTGATACGGCAAGTGAAACGCACATAGGTTAGAACCTATAGTTAACGCATACAAGAACAACAAAACAACTACTGACGTTGATGTACGAACGTCAAACGATCGAGTAAAATCTCAAATATCAAAAACCAAGTTTTCAAAAGTCGCAAAACTTAATTAAAAACTTAGTAAAACACTCCCAGATTTTTATTAATGTGAAATTAGATCTTTTAGCATATAGGATTGGCCTAGCACACACTTTGTGTGCTACAGAACAAACCCAAATCCTAACTCCAAGTTCAAGCCGCAATTTGAATTTTTTGGCGACCAAGAAAGGGAGATGAGGGCTTGGGCTTTTAGGGTAGCTTCCTATGTGTCTGCACATCTTACTGTATCTGCTAATTAATTTTCAGAGTCCCCAATTCATCCCAGATTCCAATTGATCACCACAAATTCAACAAAACCGATATCGGAAAATCCTAAGTTCATTGAATCCGAGAATTTCTCCACTATATCACTCTTATCACTAATGGTCTTGTATACATTCTCTAAACCCTCTACTAATCACTACTGCAAGTTCTATCCACTAATTCTCACCATAGGAAATTCTAAGTTCATAAAACATTAACTTTTTAATTCTAAACTAATATAGGAGGTTAGGAAACTTAATAACTTGAAGAAAGGTGAGTGTTTTTACCTTGAATAGCAACTCAAGAAAATTCCTAGATGGTCCAAAGTGCTTAAAACAAGAACTTAATCCCACTATAGAGTGAAGGATGGGGTGAGAAACAATTTTTGTGAAGGTGATGTAAGGTTTTGATGGAGTTTTGGGGGTGGTGCATGGTGGTAGTGGGAGGTAGAGAAGATGAAGAATGAAGAAGAAGATGGAGAAAAAGATGAGGGAGAGGCAAATGGGTGATGCAACAATTCTCTCTCTCTCACACACACACATACACACTCTCTCTCCCTCTTTCTTGCCCATGCCTCCCATGCTCTCATGTCCCCCCATTTTCTTTTCTTTTCTTTTTCTTATCTCTTTTATTTTAAACAAATTCAAAAAGATGAAGAAGATGAAGCCATGGTATAAGATATGAACAAGTGTTACAAAATGGAATGGTGTATGTTATGATACATAAATATGATTTAATGCATAATTAGTGAAATACTAATCAAGTTTAACATCAACTTATATGAAAATAATTATATATTAATTTATAAAAACCCAAATAAATCAAATGCTTCCATAAATGATAATTTATTTTAAAATTCTCATTATTTTCCAAAGTTTAGGTATATAATTATACCATTTTACATAAGTCATTTCTACACTTATATAATATTCATAAAATTTATTATTTAAATTCCAAAAATAATATTTTATATTTTTCTGAAATGTTTTCAGTCTTCCCCCCTAAATTAATTCGGTCTCCGAATTTAAATTTAAACCCCCCAAATATTAAAACATTTCGGTAAATCAATCAAATCAACGGGGCTCTGAAATCACGAATACGCAAGAAATAACACAGCGCAACGTGTGCGCATGAAAGCGGGTGCAAAACTCAATAATCAAACTCCGTCAAACGTCATGCAAATCATAAATGTTATGATGTATATGCAAGTTTCGAAACCTACTGTTTAATTCAATTATTATATACTTAAGGCTATAATACGTATATAGTACACATCCTTATGAAATCGTCTAAATAGCTGAATAAAAATGCAAGCAAAATTCTTTTCAATTCACCGTGTGATGTGTATATCACGGCATAAGTATCAGACGCTCATTTGCGAAGAAATAGATATATATCTATATATGTTTTGCTTAAGATATACGTCCGTTTTTTTGAAAATAATTTAGAAGGGTTTTCTTTGTAAAAGTTCGTGTCACTCATGGACACATAGGAAAATAGTGATACTATAACTGCCTTTTGAAAACCTTTTCGGTAAATATCAATGCATGCAAAAATACTCAGATACTGTCCCCAGACCAGTCCTGTTCGGTCACTATATAACATAGTATATATATCATAAAAATATGATGCTCGAAAGAAGAAACCAACCTCAATAGGTGCATATGGAAATACCACATGCATCTGGTGCACACGGAAATCAAAATCAAATCCAAGTGCTATGAATGTGCACGAAAGCAAAAACTAAGTGTAATGGGCGTGCACAAAAGCATCTGTCAAGTGCAACGGGTGTGCACGATAACGATATCAAGTGCATCTAGAGTGCACGAAAATCTTAACCAAGTGCGACTAATATGCACGAAAAATATCGATTAAGTGCATCTGGTGCGCACAAAATCACATTAAGTGCGCCAAGTGTGCGCGAAAATCTAAATCAAGTGCGTCAGGTTCGCACAAAAGCATTTATTGCAGTAGGGTGCACGAGAACGAATATCAAGTGCACAAGGTGCATGAAAACATAAATCTAGTGCACTAGGGTGCATGAAAACAAATATCAGGTGCATTAGGTGCACGGAAACCCATCAACGCATCGAGAGCGCATAGGAACAATATCGAGTGTATGAGTCAAAATCCGCGGTATACAATATGCACGAGATCAAAATCGAGTATACCGAAATGTACAAAATCATAAGTATGTGCAACTGCGTGCACAAAAAAAAATTGAGTGCAATAGATATGCACAAAAACAAAAATCAAGAATAACCGGTGTAAAAAATATGAATCAAGTGCAACTGTTGTGCATAAGGGAAAATATCCTTCTGGTGCATTTATGGTGCACAAAAATATGAATCACGAAACTCAATCATCAAAGTACCGGAATCAAAATGACGAAAACGTGATATCCGAATCACCAAAATGAAAATCATAAATAAATGATATTGAGATACACCTCTTTCAATGTCGAAAGGTACCGATGCACCCGGAGTTGGTAGAGCAAGATTATCTACTTGCCTCCTGTCCACGGTCTGGCGTCCTTTGTCCCTGGGTCCTTGTTTTCTTTGTGAATCACCAATTCCACAATCTCTTGGCTCGACGGTTCGGTTAGGAGTAATGATGGAAACAATCCCGTTCTGACGTTTCTCTGAACATCTTCTGGCCAATTAACATGGCCACCCGTAATGTAGCACGTCAATAATGGCGGCCTCTGGCCCTCTAAGTGCATGCCATACAACCGATCCTTGATCTAAGTCTTTATCGCTGAAGTACTCCGGAAAGAACCTGCCACGGTCTCTTCCAATATCATCCCTGCCGAACTGCCTGGAAGTTGGCACTCGTAATTTAATCTGTTCCTGTTTCTGGAACAGTTGCAATCTCATCACGGCTTTTCTCTGGAAATGTGGCCGTATCCAAGGCCTCTGCGTACGTATCAAGCCTCTAGCATCAACGTGGAGGAACAACAACTCGTTAAAATTTCGCATGAACCTCTTACTCCACCTTTCTTCATTATCGTCCTAATCGGAATCATATCCTGACGGCTGCGTACTGCAATTCATCTTCGGTTACAGTTAATCCAGAGTTTCTCTCAAGGACTTGAAGCTACGAATTCGGTATCTTCAACACTCCGTGGAAGACAGCTAGACAATTACGTCCTCTGGAACTCGTCCAAGTCATCGGAGGAATACGCTTTGTTCATCCTCTCTTGATCGACTTACACCAGGTCTAAGCAAGACCCTTCGAACTAAATTTAGCCAACTTAACCGACCTTGCATCAGGGCATCCTAATGTTGAAAACTCACGAAGTCGTGCTTTTGAATGGATATGGTCAATATCAGATATATCGGTTTTTCGTTAAGAAGCAATGCACGACACGATTCTCGAGTTATAAAATACCGCAAGTGCATGGTGCGTTGATGCAAGCCGGCAAGTACGGGTTGATCCACAGGGAGTGGATATCATGACATTCTTTTGAGTTAGAAAACAAAGGTTTTGAGTTGATTTTGTCACGTTTTATACAAATGAAATAATGAAGCGATAAAGTGATATTTGGGGAGAAACTTAAGCTTAGGTTTGGTAAATTGAATTATGGCGTTACCCCAACTCTCAATCCTGATTCAAAGTCCATTTCTAGTTTCTAATTGACTTAACGAAGCATGCCGCATCTATCCCGATAACACGTGTCAGATTAGGATACGATATCACAATTAGGTTAAAAAGAAACTAAAAATATAATGTTCTAAGATGAATTGAACATGAAATGAGCTAAGTGAGTTTAGCAAGCATAGAATATGTGCTTTTATTGTACATATTCTATCTAGCTAGTTTAACACACTTAGCTAAATTTCATGTTCCCTTCAACTTCAATTCTTAATATAACAACATTACAATGTAAAGAAGTAATAGGATATATGTTAAAGGTTGAATTGCAACCATTCAAAACAATATATCCTATAAAGCAAAACATAATAATATTGCAAATATTAAGAAAAGAAGTGCAATTAAATTAAGAATCAAGAATGAGGGGTCAGAAGGCAAGCCATTTAACAACCTACCTCCCCATAGCCTAAGCACAAGACTATTCACACATCGTATAATTAAAGAAAATCTGAAAAATTATAAAATACAATGAAATAGATAAGAGACACAAGAATAAAACTTGAACTTCAATGAAGATTTTATTGCAATGGTATCTAAATACAAGCAAATGAATTCAACTACCAAAATCTAATTCTGCAAGCTCAAAGATAGAGATTGCAAGACCAGAGGAAGGCAAAAAACTCAATCTAATCCAAAGAGCTACAAGAATTCTATCAAAATAATTACAAGTAGTGCAAAAGTTATCTCTCTCTCATAAACCGATATGCTATTTATAGAAATTTCAACATCAGAAGTAGCATACACCACTGGACTTATACAACCACTAGGGACCCACCATACTGAGATGGACCATTTTTTCAAAGAGATGGCCGCAAATTGCGGCCATATTGGATAAATCTGCGGCCTCACTGTTGAATCTGGGGCCCACCTTTTGACAATAGTCACCTACTCACTTGACTATCTCTCAGTAATTGCAATTTTATTTATTTTGCACATGGGTGAATTCTGGGGTGATGAACAGAGAATAAACTTGTGTATTTTTTGTCAAATCCGTGTTCACACATGTTCACACTTGGTCATTCTCGGTCTTTGTTTCAAACTCTTTTAAATCTTGATCCGTACTCTGCCCTGTTTGTAGTACCAGCTAAAAACCGTCATTTCTGTGCATGTTGTGTATTATATCCAGTGTGTTTGTTTGCATACCTGTATAAATGAGCAGACATGGATTAAATAGCACTATTTATTGACAAAATGATAGAAAATGGGTGGTATTAAAATGTAATAAATCATGCCGAACAAATACCCCCAAACTTATCTTTTGCTCGTCCCGAGCAAAACAAAAAAAAAATCCTAGCTTCGCTTTCCGGGGAACGCGATTGTACTAAGCATGTGCAATAAGCCGTTAAACCTCTAGGTCTCCCCAGTAGGAGGAGTGTTGTCTCTTGAGTGATTTCAGCGGATTACACCCACAAAATCCAGTTGTAACATTCTGAAAATTTAGAAACAAATAAAAATTTATTTAATAAATAATAAATCGTTAATTTAAAATGTTATTAAAACCAAATAAGACATTTTCATAAAAAGTATGTAAAACAAATTTAATTAAAATTTTAGTATGTAACAATAATAAATTTTAAGGGTTTTAATGTGAAATTTAGCTTCATTTTAATTAAAATAGTGTTATGCAATAACATAAGTTGTGAGGGGTTGTTATGTAAAGCTTAAGAAATTGTGCAAATTGGAAATTGTTAATGGTGTAAGTAGAAGAGAGGTTAGATAAGATTTAGTTCAGAATTTTATCAAGATAAATCAATTTAGAAATGATAAAACATTGACACCTCTTCTTACACCTCACCCTTCCCTTTTCACATATGTATCTTATGTTCAGATCAGTAGCTAATTTAAAATCTGAAAAAAAAATCTAAAAGAAAGAAAGAGAAAACCAAAACAAAACAAAGAAGAGCAAGAGAAAGGAGAAGAAGAACTAAGCTAAGGGTTCACCATCAAGCTAGGACTAGGAGCTTGTGCATCTTCGAGAGAGTTCTTCCAGCAATATCCTTGCAGGTAAAATCCTTACTCACTGTAGGAATTAATTCTGTAACTAGTCTAAAATTTGAAAAATCAAAATGTCTATAATATCGTATTTTAGACAGAATTGAGCTCTGTTTGAATCTGCTTTAGTTTAGATAAAAATTAATTTAAGTAAACAGGGCCTTAATATTGTAAGTTGGACCTAGAACAAACCCTAAGAATACGAACCAAGGGGCTCGGAAATTGGCCGACGACCTATAGGAGTAATCCGGCGTCGCCGGATTTTTAAAGGAATTTGGTGTTTTGGCTTTTTGGGCAGGTCTCTGTGTAGGTGTTTGGTTATTTTGGTATTGTTTAATCAAGTTAGTTTAACTATATATAAGATCTGGGAACTAATATCAGAAAAAGAGATCAAAATTATAAAATACGACACGGGTAAAACGTAACGCGTTCTGTTTTCTGTCGCGATGCAGCGTTGGGTTAAAATTCAGTGAGGTTAAGTGTTAGATTGTTTGCAATAGTCGTACGAAGTGTAATTAGCACGTACAACTTGTGTTTTCTTGATTTTGCCGTATCGGAATGCAGCCGTTTTCTTATACAAGTTAATTAAATGTTAGATTTGAGTGCGAGAACTTCGGAGGCCGTAAAGAGAGGAAAAGGGATTGGCGATTCCTGAGTAGTTACGACGTATTTTCGGTGAGTAGACTAAACATCTACCGGGGGATTGTGTAAAGATGGCGTGATACGCCCGTATTTTGTTAAGTTGAAAGATTGACTTTATATGCGAAGTTAATAACATGCATTCATATATACCTACACATCACCATGTTAATAGTTGTTAGAACACTGCACAATTATCGACGAGTTATGCCGCACGTGCACATCTTTACATGTTACACTACACCTCGTCGATATTAACATATCACTTTTACACTAAATAATTATCCTGTTAAATATGATTCTATCATACCTTAAACATCATTAACAGTAGTACTTTGCATAAATGACATCATGTTTCGTATTTAATTGTTCGAAGTTGATATAAAAGAAAATTTTATTATTGAGAATTTATGGTTTTGAGCTTTCCTATACCATTGCCTAAATCCAGTGATTGTTCATTATTGAAGTGACATGTCCACCATGAGATATTTTTATGATTTGGTTTTTATTTCGAACCGAGTTGGGGGTCATACGGTTGCGGATTTATAAGTTATCCAGACTGAGTCAGGGGGCATACAGTTGGATACATGGTGGATCCGGTCGAGACCGAGGGGCAAGATAGCCGCATGATAGGCGGGGAGCTTAACGAGGATACTCGATACCGGAGATAGTTGTGAAACACGGTGGATATTTAGATTATATCGACCGATGTTATTGATTACAGGATCGTTCGAGGAACGATGCCTGAGAGAATGGAAGATTTGTGTCGATGATGGACACGGAAAGATAAACTTTATTTGGAAGTAAATGATGAGATTTCAGTTTTGGTTATCTGATTAGTAGTACGGATTCATGTTTTCCACATGTTATCATGCATCATAATTATCCTTATTACAGTTACTTAGAATTCGGCATATTTACATTATCATCCGTTATATGTTAGTTTTATTCACTGAGTTGGCAACTCACCCCCATTGTGCCACAGTTCCTTGCAGGAGTAGAGTGGACGGTTAGCAGCAGTGCAGATCCACTTTTTCAGCTTGTATCGCATCTTTTGATAGGTGGGTTACATATGTAGTAACCTTCTCTTTTGGTATTGTATTTTGGATCTAGAAAATCTCCATCAGACCTTGTATTATGACTTAGAATGAGAGATGGTTATATGCATATTATTTGAAAGGTGAGATCGTTGTTATGTTAGAAGATATTTCTTTTATTTATGTCTGGGATTCTTAGGGATCTCCTATATACTGGATATTTATTTCCGCTGTTGATATTGATTACATAAAACTGTGACTTTTACTAAAAAAAGTTAACTTTTTATAAAAATTCCGCAAAAAGGATTTGATCTTGGTTTTTAGGCTTACTTGGGTTGTGTAAATATCTTTAGATATTATACAATCTAAGTGCCGGTCACATCCAAAGTTTGGGTCGTGACAAACTTGGTATCAGAGCTTAGAATTAACCTTACGGAATCGAGTAGTGAGTTAAGGTAAGTCGACTTGAGTTCGTTACGTAGGATGACCTTTGGTTTGATGGAGTAGGTGAATTAGGATGAGTGCAGTACCGTATGTATGTTTCGCGGCATATTTATGCTACGATACTCAGCCTAAGTAACCTTAGGAGATATTTGTTCGTACTTCTTTGCTTGATTCCATGTATCTTGTGATTCGATTGAATTGTCCTTATCAAATCATGTTTCTTACTCTAGCCACTATGTCGTCAACGACTACGGGGACTCAGAGTACCGTTGTTCGAGATGAGATTGGAGCGGGCTCGTCTGAAACATGGACAAACCTGGGCAGTACGCATGTTTTTCATGAACCGATTGGTCCACCCTATATTGATCGTATAGCTAGGATGGAGACAAGTGTTCAAGAGATGCGCCGCATGATCGGATCTTTGTTAGAGATTAGTTGACTACGGAGATCGACCACTACTCCATGTACGGTTGGTCAGAGACTAAGGCAAATTTGTAATAATACATTAGCACCTAGACGTGTTTGTAGAAGCCGTGGCAGATTCTATATGAATTGGTCCTATCATTTATACCCATATGTTCAGTAGCCTGTGCAAAGATGTTTCAGGTTTGGGTGTCCCTATCACTTTATTAGGAATTGTCCCGTGAGGCGACAGGGTGAGGCATCGGTCTCACATGTGACTTCACCACCTTCACCACCTCCTCCGAGCATATTACCTCCTATACCTGTTGTTGTTCCATGCCAGATCAACGCCCATAGAGGCCGGGGTTGTGACGGTCGTAATTCTAGAGTACGAGGAGGTCGAGGCAGATTTATTCCAGGCCGCAGTTTTGGTCGAGATAGGACTCAGGGCCAGATGTTCAGTTTTATCCCGTTGAGCAGAGGCCCCTCTGTTTTAGTTGTGGACGTCCAGGGCATTTCGCTAGGTATTGTAGACTCTAAGGAGGGACGTCAGGATGCGGGCATGGGCCAGGCACGAGTTTTTTCACTGACTCCACAGGATGCCCAGACATCCAATGTAGTCGTAACAGGTATTCTTTCAGTATGTTCCTTAAACGTGCATATTCTAATTGATTCTGTTTCTACGTATTCATACGTATCTTTGCGCTTTGCACTTTCTCTGGGAAGAGAGTTTTTGTTGTTAGAATTACCCCTAGTTGTGATTACTCCTGTAGAAGATTCTTTTATAGCTCGACATGTATTCAGGTCACATTCAGTACGTATTGGTGATAGGGATTAATTAGTTGATTTGATTCTCCTGGATATGTTAGATTTTAATATACTTCTTGATATGGATTGGTTGGCCGCTTGTCATGCATAGTAAATTGTCGGAGAAAAGCGGCCAGATTTCGTTTTCCTGGTGAACCGATCTTTGTTGGACAGGGAGACTGTAATATAACTCCGGCCAACATGATTTCTGCTTTTTGGGCGGTACGACTCTTGAGGAAGGGTTGTCATAGGTTTTTTTTGTGGAGACATAGTAGTCGTTGAAGTCCTGTTGGACCAGGTTTCGATAGCATGAGAATTTCCGGATGTGTTTCCTGCTGAATTACCAGGATTTCCGCCAGAGCACGATATTGAGTTTTGTATCGACTTGATTCCGGGTGCGGGGCCTATTTCTATACCACCTTATCGGATAAGTCGACGGAGTTGAGGGAAACTCAAAAGTCAGTTGCAGGAGTTAGTAGATAGAGGGCTTGTTCGTCCAAGTGTATCGCCGTTGGGAGCTCCTGTCTTGTTGTTAAGAGGAAGGACGGTAGCATGGGACTGTGCGTAGATTATAGGCAGCTGAATCGAGTTACTGTGTGAATTAGGTATTCGCTACCTAGTATAGATGACTTGTTCGATCAGCTGCAGGGAGCTGACTACTTTTTGAAGATTGATTTGAGGTCATGGTATCACCAGTTGAGAGTTCGGAAGGATGATATTCCAAAGGATGCTTTTCGCACACGTTATGGGCATTATGAGTTTCTGGTGATGTCGTTCGGGCTCACCAACGCCCCAGCAGCTTTCATGGATATGATGAACCGTATCTTCAGGACATTCCTTGATCAGTTCATTATAGTATTCATAGATGATATTCTTGTTTATTCATGGAGCCGACAGGAGCACGAGCAGCATTTGCGCATCATGTTGCAGTCCTTGAAGGAGCATCAACTGTTCGCTAAATTCTCCAAGTGTGCTTTCTGGCTGGACAGTGTAGATTTCTTGGGTCACATAGTTACAAGAGATGGGATACGTGTGGACCCAAAGAAGATCGAAGCGGTACAGCACTGGCCCAGACCTGTGTCAGTTACGGAGGTTCGAAATTTCTTAGGTCTGGCGGGTTATTACCGACGCTTTGTGCAGGATTTTTCTCGGATCACTGCACCGTTGACCGGGTTGACTAGGAAGGAAGTTCCATTTCTTTGAACAGATGCATGTGAACAGAGTTTCCAGCAGTTGAAGACTCGCTTGACAACTGCACTAATCTTATCTTTACCTTCTGGGTCAGGTGGTTTTGTTGTGTATTGTGATGCATCTCGAGTGGGTTTAGGCTGTGTATTGATGCAGCACGGCAGGGTTGTAGCTTATGCTTCTCGACAGTTGAAGAGGCACAAACAGAACTACCCCACTCATGATTTGGAGATGGCTGCTGTAGTTTTCACACTGAAGATTTGGAGACATTACTTGTATGGAGTATCTCATATGCACACCTTGCAGAGACAGTCTTTCACAGACTGGTAGATTTTGTGTAATAGTCGTCTATAGTTTGAGTTCATCTCGACAGGAGGACAGTTAGTACATGTTCGCACCCGATCTCAGTTATTGGATCGTATTCGAGAGACACAGCCCATAGATGCTCGTATGACGGAGATCATGGGTCAGGTTAGGCAAGACAGAGAGTCGGAGTTCGTGATAGATGACCGTTGAGTAATACGTTTTGGGACTCGTCTTTATGTGCCAGATTCTGATGGATTGAGACGTGAGATCTTAGAAGAGTCTCATCGATCAGCATATAGTATTCATCCTGGTTCCACCAAGATGTATCATGACTTGAGGGATGTTTATTGGTGGGAAGGAATGAAGAGGGACGTTGCGGAGTTTATTTCGAGATGCTTGACTTGTCAGCAAGTCAAGGCCGAGCACCAGAGGCCGGCAGGAGAGTTGCAGCCCTTGCCTATTTCGGAGTGGAAATGGGAACGGATTTCCATGGATTTCATTGTGAGTCTACCCAGGACCAGTAGAGAGTATGATTCCATTTGGGTGATTGTAGATATATTGACAAAGGCAGCTCATTTTCTTCCGGTGAAGGCGGCGTATGGGTTTGCTCAGTATACTCAGATTTATATCGATAAGATTGTACGATTGCATAGAGTTTCGATGTGCATAGTTTTAGATAGGGGTACCCAGTTTACTAGTAGGCTATGGCAGAAACTTCAAGAAGCTCTTGGTACACGACTGAGTTTTAGTACAGCTTTTCACCCACAGACGGATGGTCAGTCAGAGCAGACCATTCAGACCTTTGAGGATATGCTTCGTGCTTGCAGCCTTGATTTCGGTGGTAGTTGGGATCGTAACCTACCTTTGATAGAATTTTCGTACAACAACAGTTTTCAGGAGACTATCCAGATGGCACCCTTTGAAGCTCTGTATGGGAGGAAATGTCGATCGCCTGTTTGCTGGACGGAATTGAGCGAGAGTAGCATTTTGGGACCGCAGATAGTACAGGAGACTACGGAAAAGATTCAGCTGATACGAGACAGAATGAGAGCGGCCCAGTGCAGACAGAAATCATATGTAGATCGACGACGTCGTAGACTCGAGTTTGATGTGGGAGATCATGTGTTCCTTCGTGTGTCTCCGATGAAAGGTGTGATGCGTTTCGGGAAAAAATGGGAAGCTCAGCCCCAGATATGTCGGACCCTACGAGATTCTGGAGAGAGTGGGTGCTGTAGCTTATCGTTTAGCACTTCCATCGAGTTTCCCGATGTGCATTCGGTGTTTCATGCATCGATGCTTCGCAAGTATCTTCACGATCCTTCTCACGCGATCCAGTATCAGATCTTACAGCTTAAGCCAGATTTATCCTACACAGTGCAGCCTGTAACTATTTTAGACCGGCAGGCAAAAAAACTGAGATCAAGGGTACTTCCATCTGTAAAGGTTCTTTGGCAAGGAACGAATCGCGAAGAGATTACTTGGGAGACCAAGGATGCGATACGAAAGAAATTTCCACATCTTTTCGAAGGTACGTCTAGTTAAGTTTAAATTCGGGAACCGAATTTTCTTAAGGGGGGAATATTGTAATATTCTGAAAATTTAGAAACAAATAAAAATCTATTTAATAAATAATAAATTGCTAATTTAAAAAGTTATTAAAACCAAATAAGACATTTTCATAAAAAGTATGTAAAACAAATTTAATTAAAATTTTAGTATGTAACAATAATAAATTTTAAGGGTTTTAATGTGAAATTTAGCTTCATTTTAATTAAAATAGTGTTATGCAATAACATAAGTTGTGAGGGGTTGTTATGTAAAGCTTAGGAAATTGTGCAAATTGGAAATTGTTAAGGGTGTAAGTAGAAAAGAGGTTAGATAAGGTTTAGTTCAGAATTTTATCAAGATATATCAATTTAGAAATGATAAAACATTGATACCTCCTCGTACACCTCACCCTTCCCTTTTCACATATATATCTTATGTTCAGATCAGTAACTAATTTAAAATCTGAAAAAAAAATCTAAAAGAAAGAAAAAGAAAACCAAAACAAAACAAAGAAGAGCAAGAGAAAGGAGAAGAAGAACTAAGCTAAGGGTTCACCATCAAGCTAGGACTAGGAGCTTGTGCATCTTAGAGGGAGTTCTTCCAGCAATATCCTTGTAGGTAAAATCCTTACTCACTGTAGAAATTAATTCTGTAACTAGTCTAAAATTTGAAAAATCAAAACTTACTGGCCTTCTTGTCGAGTCTTTGAATTAATTCTCAACTACGCTAAATGAGGATCGAATCGAAGCTTCTTGTCTATAATATCGTATTTTAGGCAAAATTGATCTCTGTTTGAATCTGCTTTAGTTTAGATAAAAATTAATTTAACTAAACAGGGCCTTAATATTGTATGTTGGACCTAGAACAAACCCTAGGAATACGAACCAAGGGGCTCGGAAATTGGCCGGCGACCTATAGGAGGAATCCGGCGTCGCCGGATTTTTAAAGGGATTTGGTGTTTTGGCTTTTTGGGTAGGTCTCTGTGTAGGTGTTTGGTTATTTTGGTATTGTTTAATCAAGTTAGTTTAACTGTATATAAGATCTGGGAACTAATATCAGAAAAAGAGATCAAAATTATAAAATACGACACAGGTAAAACGTAACGCGCTCTGTTTTCTGTCGCGATGCAGCGTTGGGTTAAAATTCAGTGAGGTTAAGTGTTAGATCGTTTGCAATAGTCGTACGAAGTGTAATTAGCGCGTACAACTTGTGTTTTCTTGATTTTGCCGTATTGGAATGTAGCCGTTTTCTTATACAAGTTAATTAAATATTAGATTTGAGTGCGGGAACTTCGGAGGCCGCAAAGAGAGGAAAAGGGATTGGCGATTCCTGAGTAGTTACGACGTATTTTCGGTGAGTAGGCTAAACATCTACCGGGGGATTGTGTAAAGATGGCGTGATACGCCCGTATTTTGTTAAGTTGAAAGATTGACTTTATATGCGAAGTTTACATGCATTCATATATACCTACACATCACCATGTTAATATTTGTTAGAACACTGCACAATTATCGACGAGTTATGCCGCACGTGCACATCTTTACATGTTACACTACACCTCGTCGATATTAACATGCCACTTTTACACTAAATAATTATCCTGTTAAATATGATTCTATCATACCTTAAATATCATTAACAGTAGTACTTTGCATAAATGACATCATGTTTCGTATTTAATTGTTCGAAGTTAATATAAGAGAAAATTTTATTATTGAGAATTTATGGTTTTGAGCTTTCCTATACCATTGGATAAATCCAGTGATTGTTCATTATTGAAGTGACATGTCCACCATGAGATGTTTTTATGATTTGGTTTTTATTCCGAACCGAGTTGGGGGTCATACGGTTGCGGATTTATAAGTTATCCAGACTGAGTCGGGGTGCATACAGTTGGATACATGGTGGACCCGGTCGAGACCGAGGGGCAGGATTGCCGTATGATAGGCGGGGAGCCTAATGAGGATACTCGATACAGGAGATAGTTATGAAACACGGTGGATATTTAGATGATATCGACTGGTGTTATTGATTACAGGATCATCCGAGGAACGATGCCTGAGAGAATGGAAGATTTGTGTCGATGATGGACACGAAAAGATAAACTTTATTTGGAAGTAAATGATGAGATTTCAGTTTTGGTTATGTGATTAGTAGTACGGATTCATGTTTTCCATATGTTATCATGCATCATAATTATCCTTATTACAGTTACTTAGAATTCGACATATTTACATTATCGGCCGTTTTATATTAGTTTTATTCACTGAGTTGGCAACTCACTCCCGTTGTGCCACAGTTCCCTGCAGGAGTAGAGTGGACGGTTAGCAGCAGTGCAGATCCACTTTTTCAGCTTGTATCGTATCTTTTGATAGGTGGGTTACATATGTAGTAACCTTCTCTTTTGGTATAGTATTTTGGATCTAGAAAATCTCCATCAGACCTTATATTATGACTTAGAATGAGAGATGGTTATATGTATATTATTTGACAGGTGAGATCGTTGTTATGTTAGAAGATATTTCTTTTATTTATGTCTGGGATTCTTATTGATCTCCTATATACTGGATATTTATTTCCGCTGTTGATATTGTTGATCCCAATTAGGGATGCAACCAAACTCAACACTTTATAATTGTTTTTATTATGAATTCACTAGTGAGTTACTGTTAAGATCTTAATTACATAAAACTGTGACTTTTACTAAAAAAAGTTAAATTTTTATAAAAATTCCGCAAAAAGGATTTGATCTTGGTTTTTTGGCTTACTCAGGTTGTGTAAATATCTTTATATATTGTACAATTTAAGTGCCGGTCACATCCAAACTTTGGGTCGTGACACCAGTCAAGTTAGTTTTGCAAGAAAACATTTGATTCTAATTTTAAGGTTAAGTATTAAAGTTAGAAGTTCTATCATCCTAGTTAGAAAACAACCAACCCTATTTTTCACTCTTCACAGTTTGTTCAATATAAGCTAATACGCGTCTTTACGTGATTTGTGCAGATAGTGTCCATAAGTTTCTAAGAACTAGAATAGGGTTATCATGTCAAAAATACGGACCGTGATAGACTTCTAAGGGATCATACGAGTTTGAAAAGACTTAAGATTTTCTCAAGTTTTGTTCTCCGGTTAGGTTTCAAGTTAGAATATATATCATTTTTAACAGAGAACTTAAGTCATATTTTTCACCCTACCTTTTCACCTGTTTTTGTTCATACACACATTTCGTTATCGTGCAAAACGTCTTAATAAATACAAACTTTCATATCTCTGTGGAAAAAAAACTGTTTTAATAGAAAATTCATCTCCACCAAGATTATTTTACTACAAAGAACCGTTAGGACTTTTAACTTGGAGAGAACACTTGCTTAGCTTGTTTTATCTGGCGATTGGAAATTTAGCGAGTTTTGGGTCAATGACTCCCAAACCAGATGGTTTTAGGGTATTAGGTGTGGAGACACCTCAAGGACTTAATTACCTAAGTTACCAAGGCAACATAACAAAAGTCTCATTTTATTTTAAATAATATGCACTCAGTGAAAACGGAGATATAGCCAACTTTTTTTTAAAAAAATGGATAAGGTGTGTAATTACTCCAACAAGGTTTCAGATGGGTTATTTTTTAGACTTATATCTTCTGTTAAAACCTCAATAACATCCTTCATATTCACTTCACTTTCTGAACTATTCTTGATATTACTTAATTCAGAACAAACCTGTTTGATCCTAAACATGTTTATCAATTTTAAAAGTTTATAGATATGTGGGACTTTCATCAAATTCTCAAAAACATATGACACGTGTAAAGTGTTATAAAAGATGTATATCAGCTATGGTTAAACACAAGGGAGGGTTATTTTTCGGGTCGTCAGTCTCACAAAAAGGATTTAGTTATCTCTATCTTATCAACTGAACCGTCAGACTTTGAATTTAAAGTTTCCCCGCTAGTTAACCTGACAAAGTTTTTTTTGTTTTTCGAAGAAATTTTTTCAATTTTTATAGGTTTTTTAATAAGCGTGCCAATGCAAAAATATACAATTTTTTTTATTTTTTATTTTACAATAAGCAAAATGCAGTACAAAAGCAAATATGCAATGCGACTATATGAAAATAAAGGAAAAAATACAGGAATGAAAGTGCGAAAATGCAGGAAACGTGCAAATGCAACTATATGCTATGTACCTATCAACACCCCCAAACTTGAAATAGACACTGTTATCAATGCCTTATGGATTTCCCTTTCCCCTTCCTGCTGCCGCCTGCTTCTTCTTACGCTGCTTGCTGAGCTGATTCAATCCTGTTCAACTTCTCCTGCATCTTTTGTTGTTTCTTAAGTATGTGGCGAATACTCCGAAACGTCAAGCGCTGCAAATCTTTCTCATTTTCTGGTTCAGGTTCATTTAGAAGTGCTTCCGTCGAGCTTTCGGGGCCTGGATGCTCGCTCGGGTCCTCTCTTGTCTAGTTCTTCTGTTCGTAATGGCTGCCGGTGTATCCTTGTGAAATCTGCTCTCGGTCAACCGACCAATTTGCATATGCGGCCGCATAACCATCAAACTCTATCCTCTCCATATAATATTTTGAAAAGAGGGTCACTAGGACTGGCAGCAGGGTTTCTTCTGGACGTCCCCCTCCATAATTGTGCTGAACAACTGTGTCACCACACAGAAATGTTGATCCTTTTCCATCAAGCAGTGCATGATGTGTCCCATTCCAGCCGGAAAAGAAGAGACACGGCTTTTACCCCAGATATTGAGATTTGCCCACCGGCAGACCGCAAGTACGTTCCTGTACATTTGCGCGGGGTTCAACCCCCAATAAGGATCGATAAACCGCCAATTCACGCGGTTGCTGATTTCCAGGCTGCATTGGGATGTTGGTAACCCTTGAGATTGTTTCGGGTTGAAAAATTCTACGTCTCCCTCGAAAGAAAAACTCCACATACCTCGATCCGGGTTCACCATTTCTTAACGCCTCATAAAAATCTTCCACTAATTCTCTTATAGTGAAAAGATCTTCGCTGTTGTAAATCAGAAAATCCCACCCCCTTTGACAGATTTCTTCGTAGAAATACTGTCCGTAAGTTTCGTCGGAAAAAATTTCGAAGAAATTCTTCTCACATTCAAACGCCACCATTTCAGATCTAAAAAATGAATTTTGCACAGAAATTAACCAAGAAGAGAAGAATGTCTTACAGAGAGAAGAAAAAAGGTGTTGTTGGAGGAGATCAGGCCGTAATTTGCGGCGAGAATGGAGATTCCGGCGGCCTGATCGGGGGCTCTGGGGATGATTTTTGGTTCTAGGGCTTGTTTCGAGGAGAGAGATGTAGGGTTTTGGGAAAAACTAAAGATTAGGCCCAGGTTGGGCTGAGGGTGTATTTAAAGGCAATTTTGCAAAAAACAACCCCCTTCAAAAAGAAATAGTAAAAAGCTCAAATAATTACAAAAAAACTCAAAAAAGTATATACAGGAAAGACAACATGGGGATGTGATTTAATCAAGATAACGTGGCTCATGTAAAAACATGAGCTCCCCCGTTTTCGCAGGCAGTTCTAAGAATGGCTTCAGACGTTGGCCATTAACCTTGAAAGTGTTGTCAGAATGCTGATCTTCAATGTTGACTGCACTGTGCGGAAAGACGGTGCGCACAATAAACGGACCTGTCCAACGTGACTTTAATTTCCCAGGTAACTGATGAATCCTGGAGTCGTAAAGCAAAACCTTTTGTCCCACAATGAACGTTTTTTGGAGAATCGCCATGTCGTAAAAGACCTTCATTTTTTCTTTGTACATTTTGGCGTTCTCATACGGGTCATTACGTATCTCATCGAGCTCATTCAATAGATGTTTTCTTTCCTCACCGGATTTTTCTACGTCGACATTGAGCTGTTTGATTACCCAGAATGCGCGGTGTTCCAATTCAACAGGCAAATGACACGCTTTTCCAAAGATGAGTCGGTATGGGGACATACCAAGATTTGTTTTGAAGGAGGTGCGAAATGCCCAAAGCGCGTCATTTAACTCCAATGACCAATCCTTGCGGTGGTGGCTGACAGTCTTTTCCAAAATTTGTTTAATCTGTCTATTGGAGACTTTGACCCGACCGCAAGTCTGAGGATGGTAGGGTGTTGACAGTTTGTGGCTGATGGAATACTTTTTTATTAGTGCTTTGAAAGATCGGTTGCAAAAATGCGTTCCATTATCACTGATGATGGTGCGAGGCGTACCGAACCGAGAAAAGATATTCTCTTTTAAAATTTTTATGACAACCTTGTTATCGTTGGTTCGACAAGGGACAGCCTCCACCCATTTGGACACATAATCCACAGCCAGCAAAATATACAAATTCCCAAAAGAGTTTGGGAATGGCCCCATGAAATCGATACCCCAGACGTCGAAAATTTCCACAACCAGGATGGATTGTAGGGGCATCTGATTCCGTTTTCCAATCTTTCTCATGTGCTGGCAGCAGGTACAGGTTTTGCAATATTCAAAAGCATCCTTAAAAAGCGTCGGCCAGTAGAAGCCGCTTTGCAAAACCTTTTCAGCCGTCTTTCTGGGTCCAAAATGGCCCCTACAAGCTTGATCATGACAGAAAAACAGAACACTTCTCGTTTCAGAGTTAGAGATGCACCTTCTAATAATCTGATCAGGACAGTACTTGAACAAGTATGGTTCATCCCAATAAAAGAATTTGACTTGGGGGAGAAATTTTGACTTGTCCTGATTAGACCAAAAGGAAGGTGTTTCTCTGGTGACAAGAAAGTTTACAATATCAGCGAACCAGGGTTCGACTGATACAGAGAGAAGTTGTTCGTCTGGGAATTGCTCATTGATTGGAGTTTCCTCGATTGGTGCATTTGGTAAGCGAGACAAATGATCGGCCACAACGTTGTCGGGTCCCTTCTTGTCCTTGATGGTCAAGTCAAATTCTTGAAGAAGAAGAATCCAACGTATCAATCTGGATTTGGCATTCTTTTTTGCAAAGAGGTGCTTAAGTGCAGAATGATCAGTATAAATTGTGACATGGGTCCCGATCAAGTAAGGACAGAATTTTTCGAGAGCGAACACAACAGCTAAGAATTCTTTTTCCATGGTTGTGTAATTCAGCGGTGTGTTATTTAGCGTCCTGCTCGCATAGTGGATAATATGCGGCTTCTTTTCAAATCGCTGTCCTAAGATAGCGCCTATCGTAAAGTCAGAAGCATCGCCATTAGCTCAAAAGGTTCATTCCAATCTGGTGCACTTAAAATCGGAGCAGAAGTGAGTTACGATTTCAGAAGATTGAACGCGTGAAGGCACTCAGAATTGAAATCAAAGGGAGCATCTTTAGCCAACAAGGAAGTTAAGGGTCTGGCCAGTTTGCTAAAATCCTTGGTGAAGCGCCTATAAAATCCTGCGCGGCCTAAGAATGCCTTTATGTCACAGACAGTCCGTGGAGGTCAGAGGCTTGAAATGACGTCGATTTTTACCTTATCGACTTCAATGCCATTTTCAGAAATGATATGGCCTAACACAATACCGTGTTTGACCATGAAATGACACTTCTCCCAATTGAGTGTGAGGTGTTTTTCCTTGCATCGTAACATGACCAGTTCAAGATGCTACAAACACTCAGAAAATGAATCTCCAAAGATGGAGAAATCATCCATAAAAAAATCCAAGAATCGCTCTACCATATCAAAAAAGATACTCATCATGCACCTCTGATGTTGCAGGTGCATTACACAGCCCAAAGGGCATGCGACGGTAGGTGAAGGTACCAAAAGGACAAGTGAATGTTGTTTTGTCCTGATCTTCTGGATCAATCGGGATTTGATTGTAGCCGGAATACCTATCTAAGAAACAATAGTAGGCATGTCCGGCTAGGCGTTCAAGCATTTGATCAATGAAGGGCAGCGGGAAATGATCCTTGCGAGTGGCTGCGTTGAGCTTTCTGTAATCAATACAGACTCTCCATCCCGTTTGTGTGCGGGTTGGGATTAGTTCGTTTGCTTCATTCGTGATTACAGTGAGTCCCGATTTCTTTGGTATCACGTGAATGGGGCTTACCCATTTGCTATCAGATATAGGATAGATGATCCCATTGTCCAGACACTTCAGCATTTCATTCCTTACTGCTTCTTTCATCATCGGGTTAAGCCGGCGTTGAGGATCTTTGAAGGGTTTGGAATCATCAGTCATATGGATTCTGTGCTGGCAGATAGCAGGGATGATTCCTTTGATATCAGCCATTGACCACCCAATCGCTTCCATGTTCTTTCTCAGAACGTCCATGAGGGCCAACTATTGCTCAGGCGCAATGTCGGTTGCAATTATGACCGGAAGCGTTTCATTATTTCCCAAGTACGCATATTTGAGGTGGTCAGGAAGAACTTTGAGGTCGAGTTTTAGTGGCTCCTCCACAGATGGTCGCACTTTAGGGGATGGTTCATTACGAAGTGGTTCAAATTGGGGCCCTCAGTGTGCGTAGGAAGCCTGTTCAGGACTTAGTTTCTCAAGGAAAAGAAGCTCCTCAGAAAACAGTTCTTCAAACGTTTCTTCAAGACACTCATTTTTGAAGTCAAATGTCCCCTCCTCAGACATATCGTATACAGCGTTGACTTCAAAAGTGTCATCGTGTTTCTCGCTCGCTTGGTTTCCTAGCGTGAAGATGTTGAGGTCAATTGTCATGTTTCCAAATGAGAGTTTCATGGATCCATTACGACAATTGATCAACGCGTTGGATGTGGCTAGGAAAGGCCGCCCCAGTATGACTGGAATTTGACCGCTGGGATTGGTGACGGGCTCAGTTTCCAACACAATGAAATCTACGGGGAATATGAATTCCCCGACCTTGATTAGAACATCATCGATTTCTCCCCTCGGTACCTTCGTTGATCGATTTGCTAGTTGCAGAGTCACTCTGGTCGGCTTGAGTTCTTCCAATCCCAGTTGTTTGTAAACTGAGTAGGGGAGGAGGTTTACGCTTGCCCCTAAGTCTAACAAGGCACGATTGATTTGCTTGTCCCTGATAGTGCAAGAAATAGTCGGATAGCCAGGGTCCTTATATTTCACCGGAATAGATTTAGACAAGACATCGCTTAGTGTGGTGGCCAAGAGGATTGTTTTGGGCACATTTGTGCGTCATTTTTGCGTGCACAGGTCCTTCAGAAATTGCGCATATGCCGGTACTTGTTGGACCACGTCCAACAATGGAATGTTGACCTCACAACGTTTAAAAACTTTTAATACCCTTTTCATATTTGCAGAAAGCTTCTTTGATTTCAACCTATTAGGATAGGGAGCTTTAGACTCAAACACGAGGTTTGGAGAAGTTCCAGATGGAACAGGTGCAGAAGGTGTTGGAGATAGTGCCCTCAGAGTCAATTATTGGATCACAGGCACGTGATTGCAATGATTGATGGAGGACCTATGCCGGTAGGACAGTCTTACTCAAGATGATAGTATGCTATCTGGTTTACCTTTATCATCGTGTACCGCTTCAGGTGACCTTACAGGTCACTATTACACGTTGATAGAGCCCTTAGGATTCTTGCTTGACGACCAGCAGTATGATGGCGTTCATATACGTGGGAGCTGGGGTCTATAAGCATATCCTTAAAAGGTCCCTAGTCGTGGGAGTTTCGAGACAGGGCATCGATACCCCAGAGCAGACTAGTGTATACAGTCGAGATCCCGACGAGGGGCGGTGGCCGGTCTCACAAGCCACTGGTGTATGTTGGTTCACCTAAGATGTATACATGTGCTCATTGGGTTATGAGTACACCGGACAGGACTCGCCGGGAACATGCTAGTTGGCTTATACCAGACATCAGATAGCAGTTCCCTGGTGACATGTGTACAGGTTAGTTTATCGACCTGAGATCGTCATTTGTCTCGTGTGAGTTCCCACTGCACTTTGATTACTACCCTACCACGCTCAAAGGAGATGTGCAAACAGGTTTTAGTTGGGTACAGTCCCGAGCCAAATGGAGGCAGCGAGCGGATCTTCAGGGGTTCGTCTCTCCCGGTATTGGGGGTGAGCTCGCACTGTGTCTAGGAGAGCCATTACACGAAGTCCTTGGCCAAGGCAGGAGATTTGCTGGTAGGTATTCCAGTATTATCTCAGGGTGTTCTGGGCTACACTCCGACACGACTTGTACCGCTTTTGGGGGTCTGACTTTTACCAACCCCCTAGGCCCGCCATGCGATGCTCATAGACGAACGGACCGGACTGTACGGATATTGTCACTGACAGGCTCAGTAGAGTGTCAGGATGAGTTCGCTCATCGACGTCCCTTTTGGTCAATACCTGGTAGCCCGTTACGCATGGCTAATACCTCTGACGTGCTAGTGGTTAAATCCACAACCAAAGTATTGACGAGTCTTTAGAGTCCCCCACAGACCGTTTCTCAAGTTTCGGGCGAAACGCTGTAGAGGCCGTATGGAGATATGGCAGGGTTCGATCATGTACGTGCGGTATTGCACGGATCATGATCTGACGGATAATACTAGCGGGCTTTGGTTTAAGCCGGATCCTAGTATTGTACAGTGTAGATTTTGTCTCATTGCATTTGTATTCGGTCGGAATACAAATGCGGGTATGTATATACAGTCGCGGGGTTTTCCTGTAATTTATTACGGGATCAGTTTTTTGAAGTTGCCAGTTTGCTTTCCGTTTCGGCCATTTTCCTTTGTTTCTTTCCTTGGCTGAAATTTGGTGGAGGGGGTTATTTGTAATTGTGCATTTAACAAAGGAAAAGACTTTTTATGCATCATGATGGTTTTGCCTCCATTGACTTTCTTATTCATCATGATTTACTTGATGGGGATGGGTTGTGTGAGGGGATTGATATGATGATTGAGGTAAATCATTTTCTTTAGTGATCATTACCTTTTTTCATTGGCTTTCTCTCTCCTCCATCATCTTTGGCCGGCCACACTTGGGGGAGGGTGTGGGTTGTTGATTCATTCATTTTTGATGGGAGAAAATAGAGTTCTCATTCTTGCTTGGAAAAATGGCTCACCCTCTCAAAATGTTTATTACATCTCATTCCTCCACCAAAACCATGGCAACTTCATACCCCAATGAGACATAGCTTTCTACACTTCATCTACAGTATCCTTGGGCACGTCGACTCGTCAACTTCGTGCCCGAGTTGCCTCAGTCCAGAGGTGGGAGCCCGTAAAAGAACCCGGCGATGTGGTGCCCGTTCCGACAAGGAGATGAAGACCGAAAATTCCGCAAGGAGATCGGGACGACGACGAGAAGACCGAAGGACACAGATCGCTCGTTATATCTCTCCACCCCTTCTCTAGTTAGCTAGGAGTTGGTTAATGGCCCGATCTGAGTTTATAGTGCGCGGTGGTTCCGGTTTTAAAGTTTAAAGAAAAGTATCGTTTCCGTATTTTGGCCTCGGATTGACGGCTGGGGCGCCGCCGTGCACTTACACTGGTATTAGAGCCAGACCATTAACCTAGTCTAGCTTGCTCTAATGCGTTTACAAGTTCGATCGAACGGATTTTTCGAAAACCCGCATTTTCTGGTTCAGTTCTCTGTCGAATTTTTTTTGGCTCGAAAAATTATTTGGTACATTGCATAAATACAGGCAGGGTTTTTAATGAAATCTGGGAAAATTTGGTGGAATGATCTTCTTGTTTAGCCACGGAACTGCGGCCTTACCCCTACTTTGGTCGCTGTTCCGCCGCAGTAAAGAACAGTCACGGCACCAAATTTCTTCTGTTGGTTCCTGAGTTGAAAATGGGGGTTTTGGAATATTATTTTTGGGCCCAGATTTTCTTTGAGTGCTACAGTTGTGCTTGGGACCCACTTCAGTAAATTTAGTCGATCGAAAAATTTTAAACATGTTAGTTCACAGTATTTACATTATATCTGTGACCGTGAATGTCATTTGATCGGTAAATCCTATCTAACTGCTATGATGTTGCGGATTGGTCGTGGGGGATAGCCTGGATGTAATATTACTACAGTTTGGTTATTTATGTACATTTGATATTGCGGGGCGAGCGTCCGACATGTGGACTGCCGTCACTGCCTGTTTGTACATTATTCTTTTGGGGCACGACCGGGTTGAGGTCGATGCACCCGCTGTATGTATATTTTACTTTCTGTACTAGGATTACCCCAAGGTGGGGTGCACGGATAGCCGGGTTCTAGAGGGTAACATGCCCGCATCTCATGGCGTTGAGACGGAGGGGGCTTCTCTCTAGAATTGGCGGGCTATTCGCCGCACTTGTAGGGGGTACAGGTTGACCCAGGAGGGGTGCCCAAGTTATCGGATTCCGTGAAGTGCTGGGTGGTCCATTCACGTTGCTGAAGGGGGCTGCCTCACTTCAGGTTTTGGCGGGTAACTTGCCGCGCTCGTAGGGGTCAGGATTTCATTGCACATGCTATCCACACGACCAGGGGAACGTTGGGTTTCAGTAGCGGCTCTATGAAACCCGGGGATCCCAGATATCTGTATTGTTCTGTTATGCTTATTACATTTCTGTGATATTGCATTTTATCACGCCTTGAGCGAATATTATATATTGATATATATATTAGTAGATGTTGTATATGTTTTGCATCCGCGCTAGTCCAGTCCCCGCTCTGTCGTTAGTTAAGTAACTTAACGGGTAATGACGGGACCCAGTGGCGAATGCGGATGGCATATACGTATATCATTATTTTCGTTCTTTATTGGTGTGATCAATTGATGGGAGTGCGTTGATTCGGATCAATGCAAGCTAAACAAACCTATTCTGATTTTTTTGGAACAATTTTTCAAAAAGCTGTTATTGCAAGGGCGTTCTCTTTTGTTTTGCACAGTGGTATTCGGTTATGAATATCCAGCACCTCAGTCGACGAGGCAAGGGCCGAGATCCCTTCACCGGGAGTGACCCCTTGGACAGAAGTTTGCGCCAGGGCAATAACTTCACTATAGTCGATTACTTTTGCTTTGCATCGTGGTATTCAGTTGGAATATCCTGCACCTCATTCTACAGGGAAAGAGCCGAGATCCCTTCACCGGGAGTGACCTCTTTAGCAAAGGTTTTCGCCACTATATTTTTATAAAAGCTATCCGGTTCTTTCAACGATATCAAGTTCATTACGTTAAAGGTTTTTCGCTAAAAACCATTCGTAGCCCTCCGTCATTTCAGATGGGTAGCACGTAGTATTCATGCTATGTTTGTTGACCTTCGTCAAGGCATAGTGAGTGGTAGCTGCTTGTTACCTTTCTGTTGCATAGATAGATGCGTTAGTTTGGGACAGCCGTACTACTATTTTGGCCTACGTCAAGGGTATGTACGGGTGGATTCAAATTAACCTGGACAATGACGGGTAGAACTTGATATGTGACTTATGATTTGTTGACCTTCATCAAGGTCATAAGAGTATGGGGTAAAAAAATCACTTTGGGAGTTTCTAAAGAAACTGAAACTTGCCAGATATGCGCATACTTTCTGGAGTGTGATAACGTGAGCGGATTCCGTCATGTTATCATGCGATGATAGCTGGATCCCGATTCCCACTGATGAGTTGGTTTACTCCTTGGGTGATCCCGACTAATTCTTCTTTCAGGTTTGGAGGAGAATTTGACGGTACAGTGGGAGGTTTCCTGATTAGATAAAGCGACAACCATTCTGATCTAGGTTAGAGTGCACGCTGAGTGTTTCTTTTCTCTCTCTCTTTGGCAGCGACCATGACCCGACCCTAAGACTATGACTCAGTGACCAAAATTGACCGAACCTTCTTTAACACTGGCTTTTGGATTGTCAGAGTTGCAAACCTCATTGCCACTCTTACTTTTACCCTTTTCTCCAGGACACCCCGTATTACTAAGAACGTCCACTTCCATTGGATAAAACCATCGTATGGTTATATACGAACTCGAAGGAATTTATTCGAGGATGGTTTCCGGTTCTGGAGAAAACGGATAGGACTATTCAGTTGTCTTTTCCTTTTACCTTCTCTCAGGTTACGAGTGCTCCTTGGATTAGGGGATAGTACACCCGTTACGCCTATTGGATAGTCTTCTTCCAAACCTTAGGCTGGTGCCGAACGGTAGGGAATGAAGAAAATCAATTATCCTAAACGGTTTGCAGAAGGTATTAAGTAAAGACAAATAAAGGGATTAGAAGGAGGGCAAAGTAAATTGCGACTGCTATTCATGACCAAACCAAGTATTTCATTACCACTCCCACTTCACCTTTGTATTTCTCCAGAACACTCCGTATCACTACGAAGATCCACAGTTATTTGGATACTCCATCGTATGGTTATATACGAACTCGAAAGGAACTTGTTCCAGTTCGGGGATGGATTCTGGTTCGGGAGAAATAGGAATAAGGTTTATTCGGTTGTCTCTTATCTTCACCTTCTTTCGCATTGCGAGTGCTCCTAGGATTAGGACAGTACACCCATTATGCTTATTGGATAGTCTTCTTTCAAACCATAGGCTGGTGCCGAACGGTAGGGAAGGAAGAAAACCAATTGGCCTAAAGGGGTGTACAGAAGGTAATGACTAAAGACATATGAAGGGATATGGAGAGATGGCAAAGAAATATACGGTTATAGTTGCGGATCTGATAATGGAAGAGGTATTACTAGGAATACCAGGATACCCCCACGAAACATTTCAATGTTTCATTTTCACTGTGTACTGTTAAAGGAAAACTGATTTCCCAATTAGACACTTGCTTCAGGGTATGTATTTACCAGGTTTGATTCTCACATCTGTATGGTTTTACAGATGATGAGTGGGAGTAAGCTATTGGGAATTAGGCGATTATCCTCATTATATCGGAATTCGTTGTAATTGGTGATATTTGAGGAAGTCACCTGGGTTGTTTGCCGGACGACGATTATTTGGTTTTGAATATCCGTTGTTATGCACCAATTTCAAATTGATATATCTGTACGTTCATTTTTATGAAGTGAGATATAACTTTTTGAAATTATGTCGATGGCATTTACCTATATCAGTGGATGGTTAAATAAGGAGCATTAAACAGCGGTGTAATTCTTCTTAACCATAAGTACAGTTTTCAACCTACAACGCACAGGGTTTGAGTTATTAGACTCAGAGGACTTATACAGAGTATTGTATATTGTCCAGTGTCCATTAGGACAGAGGGGTTGGTCCTCGTACTATATTCGGTTTACTTATGACTTCTCTAGTTCTTAGACAAATGTTTCGTAGAAACACAAGGTCTGAGTTTTGAGAAGTTATAGGTATATGAATAAAGTAGAGAACCAGGTGTTGCAAGTATCAGGATTCTTCAAGGTGATCGAAGATGTAGATATTTGTTTATGGTATTCAGTTGATAGTAATGATTAAGAAAACTTGCTTCTCTTTCGGGTTACTCATAATTGGAAGCATTCCTAAGTTGACTAACGCTGATCGACCTCTTTCCATTTAGTTGACATGCACTGGAGACAGCTGCATGATTTGAATCTGGTTCAATTAAATCAGTGCTTCTGTTTCTGTATTGGATATAGAATAATTCATATCTTAACGTTGTTAAGGTACGGGGAGTTGTCCGGCTTATGCTTAAAACCAGACTCTGGATAACTCAAGGCACGTTTCTGTAATGGCTGTTTGTGGGTTGACCCGGGCTATGATGAGGGTTGACTTTCTACCATCTGGAAGATCAATAGTGATATTGTTTTTGACTCACCACAGTTTTGATAAAAATGGATTTTTTAAAAAAACAGTAGTGGGAGTATGGTAGAACTGGAAGTGATTCCAGAACCGCAAACGATTACTGAAAATTTAATAAGAACCTAAAGATTCAATCTGGTTTGACATTCCATTGGCCACTCCGCAGATAAGGTGGGTAATCTCAGGCACCCGAGAGATACTCCGGTAGCCTCAAGGACGGTAGAAGGGAGGTTCTTGTTTACCCAGACTTGCCATTGCTGTTGTTCCAGACTATGAGACCCGGCAGGAGGATGAGTATAGCGTCGTTCTGAACTGGCTTTAGAAGCATACGTGTATATGACTCTTCCAGAGGGTTGTCGTGGTCAGTGGGAGCTGCGGAAGCATAGTGGACAAGTGGCTTATGTCTATTTATAAACTAAAGCAGATATAGCGGAGATAGATCATCTATTTCTGATGTGACAGTCATATGTTTGACTTCATCAGAATAGGGGATGGATCTGTTAAGAAGGTAGTAGGGTGTGATGTCCTGGTATTTGGATGACACACACAGAGTAGGAAGTGAAATTCCTATACTATGGTCGGTTATACTTTGGTCGTCACACAGTGGTTTCTCCACATAGGACTTGGATATAATATCAAGCCATTCTGGTTACTGGATCTATGGTTTTAGATCTAGATTTGGGTAGTTTCCCAATCAGGGTACTTAGACAGCATTCTGAAGGTGTTTTAGAATGGACGACTCCAGGCACGGTAGTGTACCTGCAGGTGATGGAGTCACCCTCTCTAAAGGTGTCTTACAGACTAAAGTGGAGAGGGATGTGCATGGTTGGCAGATCACTTGCTTAGGCAATTGAGTCAATCATGAGATGTCAAGCACTACACCAGATATTGTTTCTTGCAGTAGATGCAATATGTTGATATTGATCCAATCCTGGAGAAACGAACGGAAGCAGTTCTAGAATATAAGTGGATGTTCTAGGGATATGATAACAACAGCCTTTTTTAGGAGACAGTTATCATTCCAGGCTTCCAAGGTGACATGGATGACAGAGAGGTTGTCAGAATTATAGTTTTCCTTCTGACGAGGGGTAGTATTTTGGACAGGTGGTCCAAGGGGATACTGAGGGAGGCATGACGCAGGATACTGATTAAGTTTAGTTGATGATACAGTCTAAGAAGTTTGGATTTGGAGTTCATTTATGAGCTAGGTCCCATCAGATATCCAGACATATTCTAAGACATGTATTGCTCATTTCGGAAGATGGCTTTCTCCGCGAACTTGAGATAAAGAGAGACATAGAAAGAAACATCAAGGCGGATCCACTCACTGAGGCTATTCCTCGAACACATTAGTTTCGCAAACTGGTTTTGTGAGACTGATTAGTAGAGGAGTTGGGTGTTCGGTATCACACGGGCTTTGAGTATGCGACATCGCAATAATTAGCCTTGAGTGCAAGTGGGAGATTGTTGGAGATAGTGCCCTCAGAGTCAATTATTGGATCACAGGCACGTGATTGCAATGATTGATGGAGGACCTATGCCGGTAGGACAGTCTTACTCAAGATGATAGTATGCTATCTGGTTTACGTTTATCATCGTGTACTGCTTCAGGTGACCTTACAGGTCACTATTACACGTTGATAGAGCCCTTAGGATTCTTGCTTGACGACCAGTAGTATGATGGCGATCATATACGTGGGAGCTGGGGTCTATAAGCACATCCTTAAAAGGTCCCTAGTCGTGGGAGTTTCGAGACAGGGCATCGATACTCCAGAGCCGACTAGTGTATACAGTCGAGACCCCGACGAGGGGCGGTGTCCGGTCTCACAAGCTACTGGTGTATGTTGGTTCACCTAAGATGTATACAGGTGCTCATTGGGTTATCAGTATACCGGACAGGACTCGCCGGGAACATGCTAGTTGGTCTTATACCAGACGTCAGATAGCAGTTCCCTGGTGACATGTGTACAGGTTAGTTCATCGACCTGAGATTGTCATTTGTCTCGTATGAGTTCCCACTGTACTTTGATTACTACCCTACCATGCTCCAAGGAGAAGTGCAAATAGGTTTTAGTTAGGTACAGTCCCGAGCTACATGGAGGCAGTGAGCGGATCTTCAGGGGTTCGTCTCTTCCGGTATTGGGGGTGAGGTCGCGCTGTGTCTAGGAGAGCCATTACATGAAGTCTTTGGCCAAGGCAGAAGATTTGCTGGTAGGTATTCCAGTATTATCTCAGGGTGTTCTGGGCTACACTCCGACACGACTTGTACCGCTTTTGGGGGTCTGACTTTTACCAACCCCCTAGGCCCGCCATGCGATGCTCATAGACGAACGGACCGGACTGTACAGATATTGTCACTGACAGGCTCAGTAGGGTGTCAGGATGAGTTCGCTCATCGACGTCCCTTTTGGTCAATACCTGGTAGCCCGTTACGTATGGCTAATACCTCTGACGTGCTAGTGGTTAAATCCATAATCAAAGTATTGACGAGTCTTTAGAGTCCCCCACAGACCGTTTCTCAAGTTTCGGGCGGCCGTATAGAGATATGGCAGGGTTCGATCATGTATGTGCAGTATTGCATGGAACATGATCGGACGGATAATACTAGCGGGCTTTGGTTTAAGCCGGATCCTAGTATTGTACAGTGTAGATTTTGTCTCATTGCATTTGTATTCGGTCGGAATACAAATGCGGGTATGTATATACAGTCGCGGGGTTTTCCTGTAATTTATTACGGGTTCAGTTTTTTGAAGTTGCCAGTTTGCTTTCCGTTTCGGCCATTTTCCTTTGTTTCTTTCCTTGGCTGAAATTTGGTGGAGGGGGTTATTTGCAATTGTGCATTTAACAAAGGAAAAAACTTTTTATGCATCATGATGGTTTTGCCTCCATTGACTTTCTTATTCATCATGATTTACTTGATGGGGATGGGTTGTGTGAGGGGATTGATATGATGATTGAGGTAAATCATTTTCTTTAGTGATCATTACCTTTTTTCATTGGCTTTCTCTCTCCTCCATCATCTTTGGCCGGCCACACTTGGGGGAGGGTGTGGGTTGTTGATTCATTCATTTTTGATGGGAGAAAATAGAGTTCTCATTCTTGCTTGGAAAAATGGTTCACCCTCTCAAAAAGTTTATTACATCTCATTCCTCCACCAAAACCATGGCAACTTCATACCCCAATGAGACATAGCTTTCTACACTTCATCTACAGTATCCTTGGGCACGTCGACTCGCCAACTTCATGCCCGAGTTGCCTCGGTCAGAGGTGGGAGCTCGTAAAAGAACCCGACGATGTGGTGCCCGTTCCGTCAAGGAGATGAAGACTGGAGATTCCGCAAGGAGATCGGGACGACGAAGAGAAGACCGAAGGATACAGATCGCTCGGTATATTTCTCTACCCCTTCTCTAGTTAGCTAGGAGTAGGTTAATGACCCGATCCGAGTTTATAGTGCGCGGTGGTGCCGGTTTTAAAGTTTAAAGAAAAGTATCATTTCCGCATTTTGGCCTCGGATTGACGGCAGGGACGCCGCCGTGCACTTACAGAAGGTGGGAATGTTCTTGCTGGATCATCAGGGTGTTCTTGCGGTGAATTTTCAAGCTACTTCGAAGGATGTGTAGCCAACAACGACGAAGAAGAAGAAGAAGGTAATGAAGATGACGACGGATCACAATGAGAAACAGAAGATGAGATACGTGCTGGTAAACTGACAACCGCACGTTTGGATGAGTCATTGGGGTTGACAACCTTGTTGTCAATCGTACGTCCTGATCCGAGGACGGTGATGGCATTCGCATTCTCAATATTGTTCTGCTGAACAACATGAGTGTTGTTGTTTCTCTGCTCTCTTGGATTCATTACGGGTTGAGAGGGAAATGTTCCCTTCTCACGTTCATTAACTGCTGCAGCCAGTTAACTAGAAATCCAAATCAGTTAACTGGCTGCAGCAGTTATCGCTTGAGTGTTAGCGCTATGCAACTGACCGGATGTTTGCATAAAAGTATCCAGACTAGATGAAGTCTGCGCAGAAGTTTTAATCAAAGCTTCCAACCTTTTTTCAATGGATGACACCCTCTTATCGTCTTGGGCGAACCCGGGGGGTGTAAAGGTTGGGTTGTGCTGATTCGGCTGTTGGTGCTGTTGGGTCTGGTTGGTTGAGTATCCCAATTTCTGGTTTTGAAAATTTAAATTTTGAAATTGTTGGAAAGGCAGGTTTGAATTGTTGTTTTGAAAAGGTGCCTGATTCCAAGCAAAATTGGGATGATTCTTCTAACCAGGGTTGTACGTTTGTGCGAAGGGATCTTTTCTCGGACGCTGGTTTTGATACAGCGCATTAACGTTTTCGGGTCCCTGGGACCCAACGAGAAACGAACATTCTTTCGTTATGTGTCTAGGATGCTGACAGTTAGCTCACAAAGTCGGAGAAATTTGATTGACCGGTAGTGGTGAATTTTTGCCCTCTAAAACTTCCATTCGCCGTACAAGAGCGGCGATTTTTGCTTCGGCAGCTATAGTGGTGTCAACTATGTGTGCACCGCTCCTAGTCACAGATGGTTTCTCACTCACACTCTCCCACTGAATGGTCTTGTCAGCCAGTTCTTCCAAAAAGTTCCATGTGTCCTTAGCACCATAGCTCAGAAATTTGCACCAACACATGGACTCTAACATCATGCGTGAACTAGAGTCTAAACCTTCATAGAAAATCTGACACAACCTCCACCGTTCTAACCCGTGATGGGGACATTTGATTAATATGTCTTTGAATCTCTCTAAGAATTTCTAAAAAATTTCACCCTCTTTTTGTTTGAAATTGTGGAGTTCATTTCGAATTCGCACGGTTTTATGAATATGGTAAATTTTTTTTAGAAAAACTTTCACAATGTCGTCCCATCTCATGATTGATCTAGCTGGAAAACTGTTTAACCAACTTTTCGCATTGTCCTTAAGCGCAAAAGGAATGAATTTGAGCTTAGCGACATCCTCACCCACTCCGTGAATTTTCATCATAGCACACACTCCTTCAAATTCACTGATTAGAAAGTAAGCATCCTCGGATTCGAGTCCTTGGAATTTTGGGAGCAGTGGTATGAATTGCGGCTTGATTTCATGTTTGCCGCAATGGTGGGCAGCACTATGTATGAAGGAAGGGATGAACGGTGTGGGTAGCATCTGTCCTGTAACGCTGCCTCCTGTTGCTCAATGATCGTTTGCTTCGTCATTGTCGGTGGTGTAGGAGAAGAAGCTGAGGGTGAAAGAAGTGTAGGATCAGATGGCTCCGATGAAGCAGAAGGTAAGAAAGTCTCGGAAGGTTCCGAGGAATCAGAAGGTGTAGAAGAGTCGGAAGATACAGTCACAAACCGGACTAATCGAGATTATGAATCTCTAGTCCAGGCTGACATGCACTATCCGGAAATGGTAGGGGAAGATTGAGAAAATGGAAGAAAAAGTGTTGTTTAACCAAAATATTCACAACGAAAAAAAATCACAAGAAAAGATGTAACAAGAATACAAACAAGACACACCGCACACACCTAAACAGTCTAGGGTCACCTAGGTTAACTAGATCTGCTAAAAAAACTTGCTTTGTGAAGTAAAAATGTATCGCGAAACGGGCCCAAAATAGACTGATCGAGAAGCCAGGTAAGTGCAGAGAGGAAGGGAAGTTTTCCCTCGCTTTCGCGAGGTTCCTTAATAAGAATAACCTTCTCTCTTTCGGCGGTTGCGCCTTTCACACTTTCCTAGACACTTCTTGAACAATGTACCGATGGGCGGTGTCCGAAATACACTTAACTTTCCCTAGTGAGCGCGAAGTCCGTAGAGGCTGAAAGTCTAATTTCTTTTAAAGTAAATGAGGGTGTGAAAATGCTCGTTCTTTGTGGTTTGTGGGCCACGGAGAAGGGTGATGAAATCCCTTACCGTATCTTGTTGGGGTTCTTTGCCCTTAAGTCCGTATTAAATTTATGCAATGCGCAAATAATAAAAGTTGTTCAAATCATCAATCAATCATTTTTTATGTTATAAGCGGCGTGCTGCAAAAAAAAAATACGGTTAGTTTTCTTTGGCACTTGTGCAGCGGAGTTTTGCAAAAGAAATCCTGCAGAAAATTGAAGTATTTGAGCGTCGGATTTGAGGAGAAGGTGTTAGGAAATGTGTGATCAGTCGAAAATATTGTATATTTTAGCCGGCAATTTCCTCATCATTTGCATACATATAGAAGTATACGGTATTCGTATTTCACATATTAGCAAATCTATCACAGATTATAAGATTACATGTATTAGACCTTAAAACCGACATTTCTAGGGAAATTGACTGCATTGCATGGCATCGCAATATTTCTATATGTCGCAACCCGTGTTTCGAAGTCTGTGCAGGAAAAGGAAAGCTTGCTCGAATATTACACCGCTCAAAAGATATGTCAACTCACTAAATTCAGATCTGGTATCAATCCAAAGGAGCAATCACAATTCAGCATATCAGACAAAGCCCTAAACAACATCCCAAGACCACAGAAGAAAGCACCAAGCCCAAGGACCCCACATGGCCGCGGATCCGCGGCCAGAGATGGCTTAGGCCGCGGATCCGCGGTGGAACTAAGGATTTACCTCCTCAATTTTGGTGCAAAACTCCTGTCTCAGTGGCTAAAGTTCAGAACAGCATGACATTTTCTAGAAGACTCCAGGGGTTTCTGCCAGATCAACAAACACTTTGATCTACACTAAACTAGCCTATCATTCTAGAACTTTCCTCCTAAACCCTAGCTTAAACCTTAAGCTAGCTCCCAACAAACTCTCTCAACAAACTTTTGGAGGGAACTACCATTTCAAACCTAAACCTAGGGTTTGGGAAGTCTATAAATAGAAGCCTAGACCTAGGGTGAATTATCTTATAAAAAATCATCATAGGGTGGAGATAGATAGAATCAACCAATTTTATAGGTTTTAGCCAATCTCCTTCTTCATCTCCTTCCTCCTCAAGTCTAGTGAGAGGGCTTATAGGAAACCCTAACCCTAATTCCAATTGAGATCAAGAATCCCGAGTACTCATTAAGCAAGGAGCCCTACAACCTTTACGAGCGAAGCCGATTTTCAACGGAGCAAGCGATCCGAGCCGATCCACGACTCACGAAGCCAAGCGACGCCCTATCAACAATCTAGATTCTTCTTCTTGTAGTTCTTGAAGCAAATGTAATCAAAATTGTTGAGATAAATAAAGGTGATATTTTTTTATCTTGCTTTCTTTAATTTCTGCATCATGAATTCTTTACAATTAGTAAATCTTTTCTGTGTGGTGATGTGTGAATAAAACTCCGCTCGTCGAGGAGTCGAGACGGTCAATAGAATGATGATGTAACATAGCTTTAATCGATTCTTGAGTCCTACGAGTTTTGTAAACCCTAGCAAGTTCAAGAAACGACGACCCATTTTGTTTCGATGCTTTCTTGATTGACATCGTTCGAAATTGGGGAGTTACGATTGTTTCTTGAATTTGGTAGAGGCTAGAAAAGGAATGATATCGACGAAAGAACAAGGGTTATAGGATGAAACCCTAGTTTCACGAGAAAGCCCCAACTCTCGTCGATCATTATCAATCTAGTATCGATCCTTCGAAGGACAAGAACACGATACCTTTAAGATTACATCACGTCTATCGATCCGATCGATTCCTACGAGCCTCTCTTATATTCTTGATTGTTGATTGGAAATATCATCGATACACCGATTCTTGATTGTTTATCTTTTTCTTGATTCTTGAATAGAATAGTGACACTTGAAAATCAATACTCTTGAATCATGTTTTCGTTTTTTTAGCTTAACTTTTCAATTCAAGCATATTAATACAAACGAATCGTGCAATCCCTGTGGACGATCCGCACTCACTACAAACTATATCCGACACCGTAGTTTGATTGCGGTCAAAATATTTTTTTGGTTGTGAAGTTCTTTATAAATTTTCTGATTACCGACACAAGAAACAGTTTCAATCAAATGGTACCGTTTTAGGAGACCTTTGAATTGACTCATACTATACAACGGGAAAAACGAACAATCAATGTGCGTACCTTAAATTCTTGAGTTTAGAAACTCCCGTTGACTTGATCCATGATTGCTTGAGAGTTCGCTTGAACGGGTCGATCTACCCGGATCTTTGGCACTGTTAACTTCTTAACGTCTTGTTCCAGAATTCTGCTTTCAGCTCTGCACGATCGTAGTTCGTATTTTCGTCGAAATCTGGAATTGTTGAAAAATACGATATTTAGTGTACAATACGAAATCTATGGCCAAAGTTCTGTTGATACATAATTATAAAATTTTGCATATAAAAATGGATCAATAACAGAAATATAGAGAAGTAACAGAAAAATTGGGGCAAAATACTACAGTGAGGCCGCAAATTGCGGCCTAAGTGGTTAAATTTGCGGCCATGATGTGGTATTTTTGCTCCAATTTCTTGGTGTCTACTTATGGTTCTATTAGTATCCCCTTTCTATATGCAGAATATTTTTATAACAATCATATCAACAGATGAACAGAAACACAGAGAGCAAAAGTCAGATTATTTGTGGTGTTTTTTTTATAGATTTTTGTTTGTTTTATAAAAAGTATATACAGAGATAACTTAAAATAATTTCGTGGTGTTTCCACTCCCCGGCAATGGCGCCAAAAACTTGTTGAAAACTCACGAAGTCGTGCGTTTGAATGGATATGGTCAATATCGGATATATCGATTTTTCATTAAGAAGCAATGCACGACGTGATTCTCGAGTTATAAAAATACCACAAGTGCATGGTGCGTTGATGCAAGCCGGCAAGTACGGGTCGATCCACTGGGAGTGGATATCATGCTATTCTTTTGAGTTAGAAAACAAAGGTTTTGAGTTGATTTTGTCACGTTTTATACAAATGAAATAATGAAGCGATAAAGTGATATTTGGGGAGAAACTTAAGCTTCGGTTTGGTAAATTGAATTATGGTGTTATCCCCAACTCTCAATCTTGATTCAAAGTCCATTTCTAATTTCTAATTTGACTTATCGAAGCATGCCGCATCTATCCCGATAACACGTGTCGGATTAGGGTACGATATCACAATTAGGTTAAAAAGAAACTAGAAATTTAAGGTTCTAAGATGAATTGAACATGAAATGAGCTAAGTGAGTTTAGCAAGCATAGAACATGTGCTTTTATTGCTATATGTTCTATCTAGCTATTTTAACACACTTAGCTAAATTCATGTTCCCTTCAACTTCAATTCTTAATATAACAACATTACAGTGTAAAGAAGTAATAGGATATATGTTAAAGGTTGAATTGCAACCATTCAAAACAATATATCCTATAAAGTAAAACATAATAATATTGCAAATATTAAGAAAAGAAGTACAATTAAATTAAGAATCAAGAATGAGGGGTCGGAAGGCAAGCCATTCAACAACCTACCTCCCCATAACTTAAGCACAAGACTACTCACACATTGTATAATTAAAGTAAGTTTGAAAAATTATAAAATACAAAGAAATAGATAAGAGACACAAGAATAAAACTTGAACTTCAATGAAGATTTTATTGCAATGGTATCTAAATACAGGCAAATGAATTCAACTACCAAAATCTAATCTTGCAAGCTCAAAGATAGAGGTTACAAGAACAGAGGAAGGAAAAGAACTCAATCTAATCCAAAGAGCTACAAGAATTCTATCAAAATAATTACAAGTAGTGCAAAAGTTATCTCTCTCTCATAAACCGATATGCTATTTATAGAAGTTTCAACATCAGAAGTAGCATACACCACTGGATTTATACAACCACTAGGGACCCACCATATTGAGATGGACCATTTTTTCAAAGATATGGCCGCAAATTGCGGCCATATTGGATAAATCTGCGGCCTCACTGTTGAATCTGGGGCCTACCTTTTGACAATAGTCACCTACTCACTTGACTATCTCTCAGTAATTGCAATGTTATTTATTTTGCACATGGGTGAACTCTGGGGTGATGAACAAAGAATAAACTTGTGTATTTTTGTCAAATCCGTGTTCACACATGTTCGCACTTGGTCATACTCGGTCTTTGTTTCAAACTCTTTTAAATCATGATCCGTACTTTGCCCTGTTTGCAGTACCAGCTAAAAACCGTCATTTCTGTGCATGTTGTGTATCATATCCAGTGTGTTTGTTTGCATACCTGTATAAATGAGCAAACATGAATTAAATAGCATTGTTTATTGACAAAATGATAGAAAATAGGTGGTATTAAAATGAAATAAATCGTGCCGAATACCTAATAAAAAAATTTATCCTCGTCACTTCATCCAAGAATGATTAGCGATCTTCTGTTACATCCCTGCCTTTAAACTCATATGGCTTCAGCTTTATAAACTCTGGAGGTGACATCCCATCAGTCTCAGCAACGGTTGGTATGTTTATCTGCACGATAGGAAACATAGCGATCTCTCGAGTAGGCTGCATTTCAACAGTCCTCTCAATCTAGCTGGCCTCAAGCAATGGCCCGATTATCTGGTGCAAATCCCAAACGCTCGTACTAAATGAGAAATCCTCGCATAAATGAGAGATCAATCTGTTCCTGCGTCATTGGTATAACATCATGGTCAGTCCTTGTCCTTGACGAGCTCGCTCTGGCCGCAGCTCTCTCAGCTCTCGTAGCCATGGTGACAGGAACCACAATCAAAAATCGATGAGGATAGATCAGAAGAACGAATAGAAATACGGGGCTCAAAATAATGCACATACTAAGCTTACTTAAGCGGAGCAGCGTATCGTAAGTATGCCACGGAACATACACACAATACGTCACTCTACTTGACTCACCTACTCCATCAACCAAGGTCAACATACGTAATGAAAGTTCGGGTCTAATACCCCCTCAGTCAAGTTTAAGTCCCGTAAGATCATGCCTAGTTTCCAAAATATATATGCCCTAGACACCGCATAGTCAAACCTAAAGTCAAACCAAGATTAAACTTAACGCTCTGATACTAAATTTTTCACGACCTGAAATTGGCACGTGACCGGCACTTAAATCATGTGAAGTCTATAGGACCCCATCGTAATCCAAGTAAGCCGAAAGCCCAGAATTCTAAACTTTTTTAGGAAAATAATGAAGGTGAAGTTTTGAAATAAAGGTATAATATAATCAAGTTCTTTCTTAGAAAGTATAAGTAACGTATATGAAATACAAATGCGTTGTATACTATGGTTGAAAACATTTTCTTCATTTGAAATTTGGGCAGTACCTCCTTTGTAAATTTTGATCCAAAACCAATACATAACAATAATATAGGCATCCCCAAGCGAGAGCTAGCTCAGGCGAAGACGAGTCATAGAAAAGAATAGAGAAAACCAAAACACTATCAAATCCAATATAGGAATATATATAAGTCTCGACTCGAAATACAAAGAATATACAAACCGGACTCTAGGTCTACCAAATATACATAGTCTGGTTGATAGAGCTTTTAACTAAATATAAATGAATAATGAATATACAATGGTGGTTACGCTCTGTACTGTAACCCACCTACCAATGCAAATCACCTAGAAAGGAGCAATATGTCAGCAAGCCGCTATTTAATCCGAGCGGTCGGTCCTGCAAGAAAACTGTGGCACAACGGGGGTGAGTTGCCAACTCGTGAGTAGAAGACATCATCAGGTAGAAATCGAATGTATGAAAATCTCCTAGGTCGTACACTAATATAATAATATAATACCGTGTGGTAATAAGGGTGATAATAATAATAATAATAATAATAATAATAATAATATCGTGCCTGAAGTAATATATGATATTATGTATTTGTGTCCTATATAAGTATATATATGTATCATCCAACGTGTGCCCATCAACGACACATCAAATCATCATAAAACCTGAGTGCCAAGTATGGACACTCGAAATCATCATAAAACCCGTGTCCAGTATCGACGCATAAATCCCCATATCTCATCGCCGTCTCATCGGATCGGCCCTCAATCCATCTGTCTCATATCACTCCGGTCGGTATTCTCCGGATATCAGCCGAGTCCAGTACTGTCACCGGTAGGTAGTGTTCCCCTGCCAGGCTCAACGTCTCTATACGATCTTCTTGCCCCGGGATACCGTAATGGGTCTACCATGTACCCGTAGACGGTGCCTCCTTTCTCTTCGAATCGGATATACACATAACTCAGAACCGAGAAAACTCATGGTGGAAGCCAAACATCATATCAAGAGAAAAACACGTATTTTTAAATAAATCATAAGTTTTTTAAAATATATCCGCGGTTTCTCAAATCCAGAAATCTCATGAAAACCGAATCTCATAAGCATGAAGTAATAATGAAACAATATGTACATGCCTAGAACAAATCTTTAATGCATAACCAGTGTGTTTATATGAGCATGACATTTAACTAGGTAAGGAAATGCGATAACTAAACCAATAAGTATAGTACGGGTTACTAAATAATAACTAAAATGCTACCGGTTATAAGGTGATACGGTGAAGTAGCGATTTCTAATGTGTACGTAGCATGACAATTACTGATGATGAGTGTGTGAGTCGGCGAGTATGTGTACGTGCAACATGCGCATCATCGGTAATGGTGCGTGTGTCCTAACAGACGAAGTCATACAAAGATAAAGACAAGGAACGTAGTATGTATGTCGCATATGAAAATAATACGAGTGTATGCAGAAATAAGAAATCGTAGCACGGGCGTAAACAATATAAGAAAAGCATAAACGCGAACAATATAAAATACGTAACTACATATGAGCCATACAGTTATAGTTTAAAATAGTACGGATCGTTGTTTTTGAAAATGGGAGCTACGGTATTTTTGAGAAAAAAATACCATTTGAAAATCCATGGCGTCCCTTGAGATTGTCATTTAAAAGTGCATAACGATTCATTAGTTTTGAAAATAGGTATGACTCTAAATACATCCTAATATCTACTTAAGTAATTTAAAAACAATATTTTCCGAGTTGATACATACATAAGTCGGCAATCCATCTTCATCGTATCACATACGGTATAATCCATCGTACAGTATCATCAAATCAATAGTACAGATCTATCGTCACATACATTATATCATCTCATCTCGTCATATATCGTCACATGTCATATCATATCGTATCGCATCATGAATATGTATCGTCTCATATCATCATTTAATATATCATATCGACTCGTGTAATCATAACATATCATATTCCCATCTCATGATGTTGTATCGAAATATCCTCAAATGTGTGTGTGTGTGTAAAAGCATATATACATATGGCTCAAGGCTAAGAAAATAAGAACTAAGGATATTCCTCTCTACGAGTATACCTACTATTGCTTATAGTATTCTAGAACCCTATTAGCTAGGCATATTCCGACTTGGACGCTCGCTTATCTAGATAACCGGCCCAGTCGGCATCTATGTAACCCTGCAGATGAGTGTCTGATCCTCCATAGCACAAAGTATAGTGGGCTGTCCCACTTAGGTACTGCAAGATCCGCTTTACCCCTTTCCAATGAGCAACACAAAGTTGGACTGATATCTGCTCATTAGTTCCACTACATAAGATATATCGAGTCTTGTACACACTGTAACATACATGAGACTCCCGGTAGCACTTCTATATGGAATATTATGCATATGTATTTTCTCTGTTTTGTTTTTCAGACACCATTCTAGACTTAGCGCATGATTCTTTCCAACTGGAGTCCCAATGGGTTTGCAGCCGTTCATACTACACTGTTCCAAGATTTTCCTAATGTAAGTCTCCTGAGACAAACCTAGAGTCCTCTTGGAACGGTCTCTCAGAATACGAATCTCGAGCATGAACTAAGCCTCACCCATGTCCTTCATCTCAAATGTGGAGGACAGTTAACTTTGAGTGGCATTTATGATCTCTATGCTATTCCCTGCCAGCAAGATATCGTCGACATACAACGATAACATTTCGAAACTCTTACCAGTTTGTCGTAGGTAGACACAATTGTCATCATCGATCATCTTAAAACCACAACCCAACACAATTTTATGAAATCGAAAATACCATACCCTCGAAGACCGTTTCAAGCCATAGACAGACCTCCTCAATTTGCACACCTTGCGCTCGAGGCCTTTGGCTTTGAAACTAGTAGGCTGATCCATATAGATCTCCTCTTCCAATTCTCTATAAAGAAAAACCGTCTTGACGTCCATATGGACTAATTTAAGATCCATCCGCGCTACCAAAGTGTAACATTTCAGAAAAATAAAATATTATTTTTGGGAATTTTTATAATTTAATAATATTATATTGAATATTTTAACAAGGCGGTATAATTAAATACTGATAAATTGGGAAAAAATTTGGAAAATTATGGAAATTACTACAATGAAAGTGATTTATGTGATTCATGCAAATTATAAGTTTTTATGATTTATTATACACTATTTAGTGCTAATCACGATTAAATATCGCTAATCGGGCATTAAGCTTGTTTTGTGCAAAACATGCACCATATCATTTTTTACACTTGTGTTACATTTTCCTACATGGCTTTCTCTTCATTTTCATTCATGATTTTGGTTTTTATGTGAGAAGAGAAAAAGAAAAGAAAAGAAAAGAAAAGAAAAGAAAAGAAAAGAAAAAGGAATAAACAAATAGGTATGGGTGAGAGAGAGAGAGAGGTGAGGGGTCAACCCATGACCATGGCTCCTTGTCCCTTCATTGTTCTTCTTCATTTCTCTCCCCTCTCTTCTCTCATGGCAGCAACCCCTTCCCCCTCCACTTCAAACCCTCAAATCACCCTCAAAACAACACCAAAAGTCCCTCTCACTTTCACTAAAAATGTGCACAAGCTCACAAGCAACACTTTGGACCAAGAAAGTTTTCATTTTGGACACTTGTAGCAACTCAAGAAAATTCTTGAGTTGCCAAATGAGGTATTCTCTTAACCATTAGCATAATATTCCCAATGCTTTTACATCCATGTTTGATTAGAACCGATTTAGTGTTGTTTAGTGGGGTTTGGAATTTCCTAGAAAAGGATTAGGGTTTGAATTGATTCTAAAAGCGTAATTGAGATTAGTAGTGACCCTAAACCCCTGTTGTGATATTATAGTGGATTGAAACCCAAGAATAGAACCCCAAACCCAAACTTAGAAACCCTGACATCGGCAGATTTTATGGAAATTGTGATGTATTTTGGTATCTGTTATCACCCGAGACACCTGAAAAATATTTAGCGAACACAGAGGAGTGTGCAGGTAACCTGGAACCTACACCCAAGACCCCAGACCCTATACCTTGAGCTAGGCTGCATATTTAATCAATCTGGCCGTAATTTGCGGCCAGGGTAGGGTCAAAATGGTCCATGTTGATTCTAGGGCTTTATCTTTAGTAAAATAGACCCTCCATATATGCAGAATTGGCTGATTTCAGTTAGGGTAAAATCTGGGACCATTTTCTTGAGTTGCTGCCTTGTATTTCATGACGTTTTTGAAATTTAGTTTGATATTTGTGTTTTACCTCGGTCGATTCACGTTTATACGTCGATCGTCGAGAGTTGTTTGGTTATTCTTGCATGCGTAAACTATAGGTTTTAACCTATGGGTGATTCGTGCGACATTTTGGATTTCGTGCGTGATTTTGTTTACAATGCTATATTTGTTATGTAGGTACCCTACGGGGACTTCGAGACGACGAGGACGAGCATGGCGTCATCGACTCTAGAAAGCGAGGATCAAAGTGAGTAGATTATATCTACGGGGGAAGTCGGGTGGATGGCGTATAGCACCCCCGCAGTTTGTAGTATAGTGTATGGTATATATATATTATATGGATATATTTATATGTTATTGTGAGGTTATGATTATCTAGATAGACTTTGGGAGTCATGGATAATTTTAGTATCATTGGATGATGGTGTCGCAAGTTAGTTTAGTCGTGAGCCCTAGAATAAGGTTTACATCCACACGCACACACATGCATTATTGTTATTACTTGTGCGTATATGGGGATACACACACACACACATCGGTATGTGACTAGGCATATATATATATATATACATATACATACGTATACCTACATATGGATGATGAGGATTGTACATGGTATTTGGAGATGAGTCGATGAGATTGGGCATGATGCCATGAGATCGGTGATATATTTTGTTTCGTATTAAGAAATACGACATGAGATTATAGCGGGCCTTTAGGCGTGTGTTTTCACACACGCATATGTATATATAGATGGTATCAGTTTGTACTAGACTTAGATCAGTACCCCCTGTTCATTAGATATGATGATAATGGATACCAGATGCATGATGGGATGAATGTGATATTTGACCCGTACCCAGATTAGGATGCCGTACGATGGATTTACCGTACGAGCCTTATATTGATGATAGATCCGCACTCTTGACTCGAGGATGTCATGTTATTTATTGTATCGTATGTGATACTATTGAGGCGGGATCACCGATTATTATATATATATATATATGTATCGACTTAGATTTAAGTGGTTTCCTTACCTTTCGATTAGTCCCGTAGTTTACTTATAGATGTTAGACAAGACTCGAGTCATACCTATTTCAAAACTAACGAATCGTGAGTATTTTAAAGACATGCCAAGGGATTCTACGGATATTTTTAAAAGACGCATCTTTTCCTAAAAACACCGTAGCCCTTATTTTTCTAAACACCATGATTCGTGTTATTTCAAATGGCAAAAACCGTATGACATATATATATATATATTGATGTAGATTCTTCACTGTTATGTTTATTATTCATTTTCCGCATATTCTTGCTGTTCGCATCGCATTGCATGTTTAAATGTGTTTATTGTTATATTAAACCCATCCTGTCAGGACACCAGCACCATTATCGATGATGCGTATATCCCACATACACCTGCTTGCCGGCTCACACACTTCATCATCGATAACTGCCATGTCACTACACAGTAGGACTGTTGCATCATGATATGACCCCTTGCATGACATACTTGCACACATGCATATTGTGTACTCATACTTGCTTATATACCTACTTGTACATCCATATTGGCACACAGACATTTTGTACACTCATACTTGCATATATACCTATTTACACATACATAGATGATTCTGGCTTGATTTTGGAGATTTGGGAACCGCAAGATATATTTTAAAACTGGATTCATTTGAAAGGGCGGTTTTCCCTTGATATGTGCATATTACTATTCCATGTTGCATCATATAATGATATGCTTACATTTCTTTTATATGTTGCATATATCATGCTTTACGATTATACGCATTGAGATATGCTGTTTTCATGAGATTTCTGGATTTGAGAACCGTGTGTATTTCAAAAGAAAGTATGTACTATTTTAAAAACCCGGTTTCTCTTGATATGATATTTCAGTGCGTCCACCATGCGTTTTCTCGGTTCTGAGACGTGTGACATGTGAAACCCGATTTGAGGAGGCGGATGATCCGTTTGCGGGTTCATGGTGGACCCGGTATGGTACCCCGAGGCGAGAACGGATCTGTCGTGCAGTAGGCGATGAGCCTGACAGAGGGACCACTACCTACCGGTGATAGTATTTGGGCTCGGCGGATATCCGGAGGATACCGACTGGAGTCGAGAGATGATGCGGGCCGATCCGGACTGACGGAGCCCGTGGGCTGATCCGGACTGACGGAGCCTGATATATGAGGATTTACGTGCCGATGCTGGGCATGGGTTTCGTGATGTTTTCGAGTGTCGATGCTAGACACTCAGGTTCCATGATTTTGATGTGTCACGAGGGACACACGTTGATTTATATCCTCATACTTTCATGCATATGCTTTATGATATTTACATGTATGGTATTTTGTGTCATTGGTTGACCCGTGGATGAGATCCACCCGCATACAGGCATTGATTACATTGTCGGATGATATCCACATATTTATAGACTTGATGCTATAGTTGGCACTGATTTCATTGATGTACCTCATATTTATGATATGTTGCTACCTGAGGCATTGACACGAGCACTTGGTATTACACTTATGTATAGATGTTTACCCTTGCCACCTTATCATGCTTCAGACTTTATAATTTTGAGGATATATACCACTGATCGTATTTGACCTAGGATTGAGTCATACATACGATTTCTGCTCTGTGATGTTTTCTACTCACGAGTTGGCAACTCACCCCCATTGTTCCACAGTTTCTTGCAGGTTGTGCCGTACAGGTTTTTCCTTGGCGGCTTTGTTGGCACATTACTTCATTCCGGGTGATTGCTTTGGTAAGTGGGTTCACTCGCATCGTGACCACCATTGTACTTATTTATTTTCAGTTGTATTTAGTAAAATTCCATCAACCAGATTTGTACATTTATTTCAGACTTAGAAAACCAATTGTATATTCTTTCGACATTAGAGTCGCGCGTTGTATTATTATGGTTTTCTGGATATTTTGAGTTTCCTTTTGAGTTTTGATCCTCGCCCTTCGGCGTTGTATATTATATTGCTTGCGTGGTTGTGACCGTCAATTGACGAAGAGCCAGCTCCCGCTTGGGGATGCCTTTATTCATATTATGTATGTTGTACCCATTTGGGGCCAGTATTTATAAAGGAAACTCTGCCGAAATTTTCAGAAAAGACTTGGGATTTTAAAAATGCATACTTCGGCTTTTGTTTTTAAAACTACTTGTTTTAAAACTAGTTTTCTTCACTTCTTCCTTAAAATGGTTTAGATTTCTGGGATTTTTGGCTTACTTGAATTAGATGGGGTCCTAAAGACTTCATATGATTCAAGTGCCAGTCACGTGCCATTTCGGGTCGTGACACAAAGCCAGAACTAGGCGATCGGAGACTATTTTCACCACCGGTGAAAATGTCTCATCATAGCCCACACCACTCTTTTGGGTGAACCCTTTCGCCATCAAGCGTGCCTTGCAATGCTCAATTGTCCTATCTGCCTTTCGCTTGACCTTGAAAATCCACTTATTCTTAATGGTCTTGCGTTTGGCAGGAAGATCCACCAAGTCTCCGAATTGATTCTTCCTCATAGACTCAAGCTCTTCTTCCATCACAGTCTTCCCCTCTTCCGCTGCAGATCCTGAAATAGCGTCTTCATAGGACTTGGGTTCCGCAACATCAGGTGCAAATATGAACACTTCCTCTCGATCTCAAAATGTCGACGAGGTACTTGTCCACGAGACGATCTATGAGACTCTTGAGATTCCACAAATGGCTCCAAGTCATATGCCGGCATCTCACTCCCACCGTCCTCAGCCGGTAGAGGAACAAATTCCTCTTCCAACTCTGGATGGCCAGTGGTCTTCTTGACCACGTACAACCTCAAATCCTTAGCTACTTCACCTCTTTGTAGAAATTCCTCTTCGAGGAATTCGACATCTCGTGACTCAATCTCAGTCATAGTGTTAGATATAGTGCCATCAAGGCAATTATTGTAATTGCAGGTAGGTGATTATGATAATTGAACGAGGACCTATACAGGTAGAACAGTCTTACTCGAGATGATAGTATGTTATCTGGTTTGTCTTTATCATTATGTGTATACATTTTGATAAAGCCTGTAGGATTATTGCTAGACTACCAGCATTATGATGGCGATCATATACGTGGGAGCTGGATGGTCCATAAGTGCATCCTTCTGTCATGCCCCGCTTCCCAAAATATGGAAAACGAGGTATGACTAGGCCAGCCATGCTCCTACGGTCAAGGAATCATCCCGCCGTAGTCACACTTCGGCTTCTAGCATTACATGGTAATCAGTAAATAAAGCACAGTATTAAAGGAATCACATCACTAATTTATTACATTAAAATTCCATTGTTCACAAAATTACAGATAATAAGAACAATAACTAACCAAGTTCAATCTCACGATCACTCTATGGAAAGCAGTAAAGATAGGGAGTACACCAGACTATATCTCTGTGAACTCGAAGGGTAGATCCGTCTCCTGTGCTGGTCCTCCCACGGGATCTGAGCATGCATACTCAGGTCGTCAGAGCGACACAATAACAATATTATAATAAGATAAAACAGGTAAATGAGGTAATACCCGTATAAGAATAATGCAAGTAATCACTGTGTCACTATATGATGCAGAATATGTTATGTGTCCCTATCGGTCTCTATGTCATGTTTGAAATCACATAGTGGAAGGAGGATTATGTTTAACAGGAATCTCGTACATATCCGAGACAACGGCCCACATGCCCGGGACATAACCCTGTCAGCCGGATCTCTAGATCCTATTCTACACGTATCAGTATCACGGTTCGAATGATCATCCTCTAAACACGGTCCCGCTAAATACGATACTCTTTCCACTTTGATTTCCCCCTTTTCCCCAGGTTTACACTATTTATGATCTTGATCTAGTTGTGTACAAGTATACCAATGGCACGGTTTTATCACTGTTCACCGTATCAATCACTGTCACGAATATTCACTTTCCATTGGTGTATTCGTCACTCCTAAACCAACATCTATCACGCACGATAATGCAATGTCCACACGCACTAACACTGAATATATGGCAAGGGTATGATATATGTATTGTATGCTACCAATAAGCTCTATATGTTATGAATCAACATGCATGTCATTAACTAAAATAATTTGCATAAATTAATATGTTAAGAATTCAGCAAAATGATACAAATAAGATAATTAGAACACTCAGTCAGCAATTCATCAAAATTTGTTTCAGTTCAATCGGGATTTCTGTTTTCAAGATATAGCTATTTCATTTTAAGTGCTCGCGGCTGGAAATTCAGTTTCAGAACTGAACGTCCGTTTCGCGACACGAATTTCACCCGATTGGGCTCAGAATTTAGCGATGTTATTAAATTAAATCTAGGGTTTTCAAAGGAGTATTCAACGCAACAGACGGATCCTCAATCGCATCTGTACGTTGAAAGTTATTCACAGTTTAACCTCAGGGTGTCATTTCAGAATCTGTTCTGGACAGTTATACGTTCTGCCCTTTTAAATACAGTTTAAAATAGCAACCGGCGATGAATCGGAATAGAACCACCAGTTTTGTTTAACTAACCGAAATATCTTTAATCTACTACAGGGTTCCACAACATACGACTTCAGAAAACACAGTGACGCAGGTCTTTGGGCAGAACACAATAATCAGATACGCTCTGGACTGCAGTCCAGAGTCGCATTCCGATCTAATTATCCTCATGGTTACAGAACAGAAATCATCAGAATTTTATATAGGGTTAAAGTTTGTCGATTCAGCTTCGATTTAAGCCCTCAAACGCATCTTTCCAGTATGTATATGATTTATGGTGATTTTATTCGTTTTCAGGTACGAGAGAATTCTAGTTTTAACGGCATATATGGGGGTATCAATTTTTGTCACTAACAATCGTATTTTCCAGCGAGATTCATACACGATATTTATCATCTAATCAGAAAATATTAGTTTCCGTCAATATAAACAATCATTTTCATGGGAGATTAGCATCGAACACATAGGTCACGTTATGTATCGGTAATCGGCAAATCCGTAAACTAGATATTTTAGGTTTATACCACTAATATATTAGCATGAAGCAAGTAAACACTTGTCTGGAAACGTCTCGGGGTCGTACGGCAGCAGTGGCATCACGGACGCGTGATGTACGCCGTGTAACGGATTCTCGCGAGCTTGGTTCGAAACACGGGTTTTACGTCGGAGTTTCCCGGAGTCGTTGCACGGTCACTGGATGTCGAGGGGTGCTTAATAATCCTCTGCGAGGGTACTGGGGTTGACGACGGTCGACGGCGTCGCTCCGGCAACGCGCACAGTGGAGTTCACAGTGAGGGAAACTGTTTGAAAAATGGATTTTGGAATTTTGAAGAAGGGGATAGGTTAAGCAGTGGGGCTGGGGATTGTTGTGATGGTGATGATGCTGAGGAGGTGGAGGTCGTTGGGAGGTCGGCGATGTGGTGGGGAGTTCGCCGGCATCGAGGGGTGTAAGGTAGCCGAGCTCGGTTGCAACTGGGTTTGGGAGTGCAGAGGATCGGCAGGGTTCGGGTTGTTGAAGATGGAGTTGTGGAGGGAGGAGGTTGGTGGAGGAGAAGTGAGGGATCGCTGGGGAGCTGTCGTCGTCGGAGGTGGAGGTGGCAATGGTTTCGAGGGAAAAATGGGTGTTCGGTGGTGAATAGGATTTGAGATTTTAGAACGAGGGAGAAGAGATATGAGGGTGAGAGGGATGAATGAGGGTGTGATAGGAAACGTCGGGGGTTGAAGTCGTGGGTGTAACGGCAGGAGCGGGGGTGTGAGCGTGGACGCGAAACGCGGCGGAGAAAACGATCGCGCGCGTGAACAGGGATGTTACTGTTGGGAATTTTGAAGAAGAGGAACAGTAGTGGCGGGTCGGGTCTGAAGTGAAGAATGCGAAAGGAGTTGGGCTGCTGAGCTAGGCCGGGCCCGTGAAAATATTCCCTTTTAAAATAAAATCAGAAGTGGGCTGAGGAAGGAGATTGGGCCGGGGGTTTTCTGTTTAACAAAGGATTTATTTAAAATCCGAGTAGGCTGGAAAAGTAACGGGCTGGGGGAAGAATGAATTTAGGGATTTTATTTAAAAATTTGAGTGGGCTGGGTTTTAAATATATATACATAAATTTTGTTTTGGGCTCGTTTTAATTTAATTTAAATCCTCGTTTTGGGCTGGGTTGGTTTAAGGGTTTAAATATATATACATAAATTTTGTTTTGGAAGAAACCTTAAATATTAAAACCTAATCAACATATTTTCACACAAGATAAATAGAAGAAAAAAATAGGGTTAATATTTGGGGAACTAGGAAAAATATAGAACGATTCTCACTGAAGAAAACGGGGATTTACACCTTCAATGTCCCTAGTCGAGGGAGTATCGAGAATGGGCATCGATATTCCGAATTAGACTAGTATATACTTTTCGAGACCCCAACGAGGGGCGGTGGCCGGTCTCACAAGCCATTGGTGTTAAGTCACCTAAGATAGTATACAGGTGCTCACTGGAGGTGAGTACATCGGACGAACTCGCCGAGAACTTCTAGATGATATTATACCTATCGTCAGATGGAAGTTCTCTTGTGGCATGAGTACATGTTAGTCTTTTGACCTTAGATTTTCATTTGTCTCGTATGAGTTCCCACTGTACTTAGATTACTACCCTACCATGGCTCAAAGGAGTTGTGCAAACAGGTTTTAGTTTGGTACAATCCCGAACCACATGGAGGCAATGAACAATCATCAAGGATTTGTCTCTCCCAGTATCGGGAGTCGATATCGCGCTGTGTTGGGTCGGCCATCATCAGAAAACCTTGGCCAGGGTGGACGAGATTTACCGACGTGATATCGATAGTTTCTCAATGGGTGATGAGCTTTAGAACGGCATGACTTATCGGGTCAGTAGGGGTCTGACGTTATCCACCTCCTAAACCCGGTATGCGATACTCTTAGACAAAGAGCTGGACTGTACGAAGATTGTCACAGACAGGCTCAGTAGGGGTACGGATGAGTTTGCTCAACGTCCTTCTTTTCTCTCAATACCTGGGTAGCCGTTATGTACAGCTAGTGTCGTTGACGTGCTTGTGGTTAAACCCACTGCCAGCGTATTGACTAGTCTTTAGAGTCCCACACAGAGGGTTTTTTCTGGTTCAGGAAAAATGGTATAGTGTCCTTATATTGATACATGCAGGGTTCCGATTAGGTATGTGTGCTAGCCACACAGACTTTAATCGGGCAGATGATAATACTAGCCGGCTTTGGATTAAGCTGGATTATTAAATCAAGTTTTGATTTAATAATGTTCATATATATATATATATTTCGATATGTATATTTTAGTATTATGTTCATTGTATTTTACTATCTCTTGGGTATTCATATTTTGATAAGAATACGGACATGTATTTGCGGGGACGTATTCTTGTATTTATACAAGAATACTTCTAGAAGAAGGACAACTCATTTCAAGGTTTTTCATTTTAAGAAATTAAGAAATTAGATGGAAAAGAGAAATGGTGGAGGGTATAAGCAAATGAATTTATAATTCATTAAAAAATACTATTTAAGTATGATTGTAGTTTTATAATGAAAAAAATTCTTTTTACAAAATACATGAAACATGCTTGAATTAATGAAACATATTATTCATTCTACCATTTGGTTTTCTCTCTCTTCCATGGATCCTCCTCCTCCTTCTTCCTCTACATTATCATGAGTTGAGATTCAAGAGGATTAAGAGAAAAAAGAATCATTAGAATACTCACACACATCACTAAGTGTCCTAGATTAGCAACTTAGGATTTTTAGTTACTTCATTGTGAAGTTGAAGCTTGAACTTGGTTCCCTCGGATGGATCATTTTCGGTGTAGGAGGACCGACTAGCAAGTGCGATCCGGAACTCTTGAGAGTATGCTAGAGTCTAACCCAATTGGAGCAAATGAAGATGCTAAAAAGGTTGTGATTTCTAATATTTTATGTTTGCTAGTTTAGGTGTTTGGTTTAGATTCTTGGTTACAAGTTTTCAGTGTCATAAAATTTTTTGTTTTCGTATTCCGCATTGGTCGCAGGTTAGCGGCAATGGAACTAGGAACTTTCATTGGTATCAGAGACACCCAAACACCCTAAACTAGATAGTTACAACTTCTGAAGTTTGCCGGTTTTTGCTCCTTAAAAACTGACGTAAAACCAGTGAGCAATTCCATATTGCATTGATGTTTTGACTCTCCGCGGGCTTTCGGTTTGGACTGAGAAGCCGCGGGGAGGTGCGCGGGGACCCCAGGGATGTACCGAGGGTACTTAAAGAGGCACCACAGCCCCTAGACCACCCAAATGGTGGCCTTAGGGGGGTGGGGACCCGAAACTGCCTCTGAAGGCAGTTTCGGGTCTGTCCACTTCTATGGCCACCTTAGGGTGGCCTAGGAGGTAGGTACCCCCTAGGTGCCTCTGACGTTAATTTTATGCTGGGGCCCTCCGTGAAGTTTCGAATCAATCCAAGCTCATTTCGGACTCTCGGAGTGGGTTTTAGCATGGAATTTCTTGTCGGTTTTAGCACACTTGATTTTCGGTGTTTTGGAAAATTGAAGTGTTGGCTATATGTGTATGGTATTCGATTGTCGTAGGCTTTGTGATGGTTGTGTGTATCATAACGTTTGGTAAAATATCGTCTAATTTCTATATATATCAATTAGACGGGGTTACGGAATTGATACTCGCAAGTTTGCATGTTCTGTGATGGATATTGCTCAGTGGTTATGGTTATATTAGATTTGTCACGAAGGATAGTCCGGAGTGTGTAATATTAGATGTAATTCGCTGTGATGTAATGTATATTCATATTGCGTGGCTAGTGCCCAACATATGGATTGCCGTCATTATGGCTTGTATTATTTTTTGGGGTGCGTCCAGGTTGCGGACGTAGTCACCATTGTATATTTAGTTTTTCCATTACATGCACTAGCATTACCCCGCGGCGGAGTGCTCGAGTAGCCGGGTTTTAGAGGGAAACGGGCCTCCATATCATGGCGTTGAGACCGGGATTCCTTACTCTAAAATTGGCTGGCTATTCGCCGCACTCGTAGGGGGTATAGGATTGACCTGCGGAGGAGTGCCTAAGTCACCGGATTTTGGAAGTGTTGGGTGGCCCATTCACTTCGTTGATTTGGGTTGCCTCGCTTCAGGGATTGGCGGGTGGCTTGCCGCACTCGTAGGGGGTCTAGGGTCTGATACTACGGGATATCCACACGACCGGAAAAATTGCATTTCATATTTGGCTCCATTGAAATGTATTTTCCTAGATTATCCGCATTTCCATACTGTGTTTGATTCTGCTGTGATGCTTCTGAGATGTTACTTGATATCATGCATGAGACGAAATATTGCTATATATATTATATATCTAGTAGACGCTATATATGTTTTGTATCCGCGCTAGTCTTGTCCCCGTCCAGCCGTAAATTAAGTAACCTTACGGTGAAGATCCGGGACCTATTGGCGAATACGGATGGCATAAATGTGCGTGCCTATTTTTATTTCTTTTCTGGCATCATATGATTAATTGATGGGACTGCATTAATTCTGATTAATGTAAGGAAAACAAACCTAAATGATGTTATCGGAACCAAATTTTAAAACTACTCGGTTTTCTTCAAAACCATAGTTGTATTCTTTTGCTTTGCATAAAGGTATTCGGTTAGGAATATCTTGCACCTCATTCAATGAGGAAAGAGCCTTGATCCCTTCACGGGGAGTACACTTTTAAGCCAAAGTTTATGTTACTAGTTTTAAAAGCGGAGCCTAAGCCACTCCTTTTTTCAAAATTGCTCGAGTTCCTTCAACGATATCAAGTTCATTACGTTAATGTTTTTTCCCCAAAAATCAGCCGTAGCCCTCTGTCATTTCAGATTAGTATTTCTTACTATTCATGCTGCGTATGTTGACTTAGTCAAGACGCAGTGTTCGGTAGCTCTGTAGTACTTTTCAGCTGCATGGTGATGCGATTGATTAGGACATTCGTATGGTCATTTTGACCTAGTCAAGGGCTCGTACGGGTGGGTCTAATTAATCCAGGATAATGGCGGGTTGAACCTGCCTTGCGACTTATGATATGTTGACCCAGTCAAGGTCATAAGTCGTTTGGGGCAAAAACCATATCGGGAGTTTCAAATATAAGGGAAACTTGCCAAGTTTGCGCATAACTTCTAGAGTGGTAATTTTAGTTGACTTCTGTCAAGATTATCATACAATAATAGCTGGGTCCCGATTCCTACCGATGAGTAGTTTACTCCTCGGGTTATCCCGACTAATTCTCCTTTTAGGATTTGAAGGAGAATTCGAGAAAACAGTGGGAGCCATCCTGATTAGATAAAGTGATTAACCAATCTAATCTAGATTAAAGTGCACGCTGAGTGTTTCTCTCTCTCTAGTTTGCGACCACGACCTGCCTTACTTATGAACTAAGTTAATCGGACCTTCTTACACACTCTGGTTTTGGATTGTCATGATTCACGACAAAGCCACATATATCCTTGCCGCTCCTACTTTCCCTTTGCTTTTCTCCAAAACACTCCGTATCACTATGGAGATCCATATTATTTGGAAATGCCATCTCGTATAGTTGCATACGAACTCGAAGAAACTTGTTTCAGTTGGCTGCAAGCTCTGGAGAAATTGAATAGGATTATTCGGCTGTCTTTTATCTTTACCTTCTCTCAGATTGTGATGGCTTCTAGTATTAGGAGAGTACACCTATTACACTTATTGGATAGTCTTCTTCTAAATCTTAGGCTGGTGCCGAATGGTAGGGAAAGAAGAAAACCAATTAGCTTAAGTGTGGTATACAAAAGGTAAGAAGTAAAGACATATAAAGAGATTGCAGCGAGGGAAAGGAAATTTGCCACTATTGTTATGAATCTGGATAGTGGAAGAGGTATTATTAGGAATACCCGGCCACCCCCTCAAAACATCTTCATGTTTCAGTTTTCCTGTGCGGTGTTAATTGAAAACTGCTTTCCCAATTAGATTCTGACTCTAGAGTATGCATTTACCAGACTTGATTCTCATATATGTATAGCGTTACAGATGCAGAGTGGGAGTAGAATATTTGGAATTAGGTGATTAGATCCTTAATTTCAGAATTCTTTGTAATTGGTGATATTTGAGGAAATCATCTGGGTTTTGCCTTACGGCAAATATTTGGTTTTGAATAACTATTGTTATGCACCAATTTTTAAAATTGAATATCTGTATCTTTATTTTATATAAGTGAGATATAAATTTTGAAAATTGTGTTCTAAATATTTACCTTTATCAGTTGAGGTTAAGGTAAGGTGTATTGAATAACGATATAAATATTCTTAACCAAAATACAGTTTTCAACTTACGATACACGGAATTTGAGTTAGTATACTCTAGGGACTTATACGTAGTAATGTATATTGTTCGATGTCCATTAAGACAAGGGGTTAGTACTCGTACTATATTCCATTTACTTATGTCTTCTCTGGTTTTAGACACGTATTTCGTTGAAATACAAGTTCCAAATTTTGAGAAGTTTTAGGTATAAGAATAAAGTAGAGAACCATGCGTTGGAAGTATCAGGATTTTTTCGAGGTGATCGATGATGTAGATACTTATACTAGGTATTCCATCATAATAATATTTGAGAACTTGCTTCTCATTCAGGTTACCCATCCGTGGGTGCGCTCCTTGATGAGTAATACTGAATGGCCTTCTTCCATTTAGGTGATATGCATTGAAAACAATTGCATACCAATTGAATATGGTTACATCTAAATTAGTGCTTTTGTTTCTATGTGGACATAGTATGGTTATATATCTTGAGGATGTAAAGAAATAGAGTTATCCGGTTTTTGTTTAAAAGCTGAATCCGGACAAATTCAAGGCACATTTCTGTAATATCAGTTTGTAGGTTATTCCATGCTTTTTAGCAAGGGTTTAGTATTCTACCGTTTGTAAGATCAAAGGTTATTTTGTTCTTGACTCGCCACCTTTTTTTATAGAAGGAATATTTTTTCAAAAGAAACAAGTGGGAGTATGGTAGAACTGGAAGTGATTCCAGAACCACAAACGGTTACTTAAAATTTAGTGGAACCTGGAGATTCAATTGGATTCGACAATCCATTAGCCATTTCGCAGATTTAGTGGGTAACCTCAGCCACCCGAGAGATACTTTGGTTTCCTCAAAGACGGTGGCATGGAGGTTTTAATAACCCAAGCTTGTCAATACTGCTGTCCTTGACTATGAGATCTGGCAGGTGGATGACTATAACGTCATTTTAAATTGAATTTAGAAGTGCACATGTATATGACTCGGCCAGAGGGTTGTTGTAGTTAGTGGGTGCAGCAGAAGCGTGGTGGGTAAGTTGCTTACGTCTATTTCTAACTAATACAAGAAGAGCGGAGACAGATCATCTGTTTTGATGAAACATTCATTGAGTTTGACTTCATCAGAACAACAGATGGACCCGGTAAGAAGGTAGTAGGGAGTGATGTCTTGGTATTTGGATGACTTGCTCCTGATAGGAAGTAATGTTCCTATACTACGATCGGTTATACTATGGTTGTCACAAGGTGTTTTCTCCATATAGAATCTGGACAAAATATCAAGGATTCTGGTAACTAGATCTATGATTTTAGATCTAGATTTAGAAAGTGTCCCAATCGGGATACTTGGACACCATTTTAAAGGAGTTTAGAATGGACTACTTCTGGCGTGGTAGTCTACCCGCAGGTGATGGAGTCTCCCTCTCCAAAAGTGATGTCTTTTAGACTGATGAGGAGAGGGATTTGCATGATCGATATATCACTTATTTAGGTAATTGAGTCAATCATGAGATATCAAGTATCACACCGGATTTTGCTTTTGCACTAGCTGTAATAAGCATATATTAATCCAATCCTGGAGAAATATTGGGAAGTAGTAAATAACATAAGAGGATGTTCTTAGTGTATGGTAATGGCAACCTCCTGCTGGAGGCGGTTACCGGTTTAGGCTTCCAAGATGACCTGGATGACAGAGTGGTTGTCAGAGTTAATAGTTTTTCCTCTTTTGAGGTGTAGCATGTTGGATAGGTTTCCTAGCAGGATACTGAGGTGGTCATGACGTTGGGTGCTGATTACATCAGCAATGGATATAGTCTAAAGAAGCTTGTTGGATTTGGTGTTCATGTTATGAATAAGGTCCCATCAGATATCCAGACAAGTTCTAAGACAGGTATTGCTCATTTCGGGAGATATTCGTTCTCCGCGAATTTGAGATATAGAGAGATAAAGATAGAAATATTAGAGCGGATCTACTCACTGAGGCTATTTCTCGAACACGTAAGTTTCTCGAAACGAGTTTTGAGAAACTGACCAACAGAGAATGTGTGTATTCGGTAGTACACGAGCTGTGAGTATGCGATACCGCAATAATTGGCTTTAAGTGCAAGTGGGAGATTGTTGGATATAGTGCCCTTAAGGCAATTATTGTAATTGCAGGTAGGCGATTATAATAATTGAACGAGAACCTATACAGGTAGAATAGTTTTACTCGAGATGATAGTATGCTATCTGGTTTGTCTTTATCATTATATGTATACATTTTGATAAAGCCCGTAGTATTATTGCTTGACTACCAGCATTATGATGGCGATCATATACGTAGGATTTGGGTGGTCCATAAGCGCATCCTTGAATGTCCCTAGTCGAGAGAGTATCGAGACTGGGCATCGATATTCCCGAGTAGACTAATGTATACTTTTTAAAACCCCGACGAGAGGCAGAGGCCGATCTCATAAACCATTGGTGTTAAGTCACCTAAGATAGTATACATGTGCCCACTGGAGGTGAGTACACCAGACAGACTTGCCGAGATCTTCTTGATGGTATTATACCTATCGTCAGATGGAAGTTCTCTTGTGGCATGAGTACAGGTCAGTCCTTTGACCTGAGATTCTCGTTTGTCTCGTATGAGTTCCCACTGTACTTAAATTATTACCCTACCATAGCTCAAAGGAGTCGTGCAAACATGTTTTAGTTGGGTATAGTCTCGAGCCACATGGAGGCAATGAACAATCGTCAGGGATTCGTCTCTTCCGGTATTGGGAGTCGATATCGCACTGTGTTGGGTCAGCCGTCACCAGAAATCTTAGGTCAAGAAGGATGAGATTTACTGATGTGATATTAGTAGTTTCTATGTGGATGATGAGCTTCAGACCGACATGACTTATCGGGTTAGTAGGGGTCTGACGTTATCCATCCTTAGCCTCGGCATGTGATATTCTCAGACGAAGAGACCAGACTGTACGAAGATTATCACAGACATGCTCAGTAAGGGTACGGATGAGTTTGCTCATCGGTCTTCCTTTCGCTCAATACCTAGGTAGCCGTTACGTACAGCTAGTGCCGCTGACGTGCTTATGGTTAAACCCACTGCTAGCGTATTGACGAGTCTTTAGAGTCCCATACAGAGGGTTTTCCCGGTTCAGGAAAAATGATATAGTGGCCGTATATTGATATGTGCAGGAGTCCAATTAAGTATGTGTGCTAGCCACATGGACTTTAATCGGGCGGATGATAATACTAGCCGGCTTTGGATTAAGCCGGATTATTAAATCAAGTTTTGATTTAATAATGTTCATATATATATTTCGATATGTATATTATAGTATTATGTTCATTGTATTTTTATATCTCTTGGGTATTCGTTATTTAATACGAATACGGGTATGTATTTACGGGGACGTATTCTTGTATTTATACAAGAATACTTCTAGAAGAAGAACAACTCATTTCAAGGTTTTTCTTTTTAAGAAATTAAGAAATGAGATGGAAAAGAGAAATGGTGGAGGGTATGTGCAAATGAATTTATAATTCATTTGCAAATACTATTCAAGCATGGTTGTAGTTTTATAATGAAAAAATTCTTTTTATAAAATACATGAAATATGCTTGAGTTTGTGAAACATATTATCCATTCTACCATTTGGTTTTCTCTCTCTTCCATGGATCCTCCTTCTTTTTCCTCTACCTTCTCATGAGTTAAGATTCAAGAGGATTAAGAGAAAGAAAAATCATTAGAACACTCACACACATCACTAAGCATCTTAGATTAGCAACCTAGGATCTTTAATTACTTCATTGTGAAGTCGAAGCTTGAAGTTGGTTCCTTCGGATGGATCATCTTCGGTGAAGGAGGACTGGTTAGCAAGCGCGATCCGGAACTCTTGAAAGCATGCTAAAGTCTAACCTAAATGGAGCAAATGAAGACGCTACAAAAATTGTGATTTCTATCATTTTATGTTTGCTAGTTTAGGTGTTTGGTTTAGATTCTTTGTTATAAGTTTTTAGTACCATGAAAATTTCCGTTTTCGTATTCCGCATTGGTCCCGGGTTAGCGGCAATGGCACTAGGAACTTTCAACAGTCCTATCCTCATGCTCACCTAAGAACACATATCCCTTGGAGTGCTTCGAATACCATATGAAAATACACTTCTTCTCTCTAGGGTCTAACTTCCCATACCGATGATAAGTGTTGTGTACATAGGCGACACACTCCCATGGACGTAAGTGATCCAACACTGGCTTATCACCCGTTTATAACTTGCAGGGTGTGGACCGAACTGACTTGAAAGGTATTCTGTTAAGACCATAGGCTGCGGTCATCAGTGCATCTCCCCAAAAGCATATGGGAAGGTTGGCTTGCGCCATCATGCTCCTAACCATATCCAGCAATGTTCTATTTCGTCTCTCTGCAACACCATTTTTTTATGGAGTGTAGGGCATTGTCAGCTATCTAACAATCCCTTTCTCTTCACAAAGTTTCCTGAATTGATCCGACAGATATTCTCTACCACGGTCTGCGCAAAACCTTAATACTCTTGATTAATTGGTTTTCCATCTCGCTGATATAGCGCTTAAAACAATCCAAGTTTTCAGACTTGTGGGAAATCAAATACACAAGTCTATAACAGGAGCAATTGTCTATGAAGGTGATGAAATAAGGAACACTGCCTCAAGCCTTCACATTTACTGGTCCATATATGTCAGAATGAATAAGTTGCAATGGAGCAGTCGCTCTCTTTGCCATCCCAAATGGCTTCCTTGTGTCCTTCCCTGCAAGACAATACTCACACGTGGGTAGATCAACCTTGGCAAGAGTGCCAAGTAGGTTGCCCCTGGCAAGCTTAGTCATCCTATCCTATCCAATGTGACCTAATCTGCTATGCTATAATTTAGATTCATCCACAGAACTATTTACAACAGATGAATAAGAAAATAAATCATTTTTATTGCTAATAGAGTTACAATCTAAAATAATAAGACCATTAATATGGCGTCCAACACAAAACAAAGAATTATTTAAAATAAGTTTAATAGAATTATTTTCAAATAATACGCTAAATCCTACGCTAACTAATTTAGTAACTGATTAAAGGTTCCAGCCGCATCCTTGGAGCATATAAAACATCATTGTAACGACTCTGAAATCTCTATACAACAATTTCTTATTTATTATTCAGAAAAGGGTATTACAGCTTGTGTAAGAGTTATAAGTTAAATTTGTTTAATAAAAGCAAGAAGCAACTTATAACTCACCGGTAAAGCCTCTACACTGCTGTGACATAGCCTTTGTGTTCGATCCCATTAGACCCAATTATTTTAAAATTTTTCTTTTTAATTTTTCGAAAGCCCAAGAGTTGTATGTGCAATACACGGAGAAATGAAAAGTTTCAGAAATATCAAACAGGCGCATTGAGGTGTACACATTGAATTCACCACGTGGCACGAACCTCGAGGCAAGACCTCAAGATCCGACCGCCCATTCTCCCCAAATGGCCGGCGCCGATGGTTGGATTATCTCCAATTGCCTCCGTGCTTTCACACTTGTCTCTTCGACTCCCCTCAACTCCCTTGCACTATTTGATTTTCTTGCAATCAAACAGAGACCCTTCAATTCACCATTTAACACCATTTTAATTCTTTTAATCCATATTTTTAATTCTCAAACTCTAGTTCTCCACTATAAATACTACCCCATGCCCTAGCTTTCCCCCATTCTGAAATTTCTATCAAAAATTCTCTCAAACTCTCTAAGTACTAAGTGGAGTTAAGCACCCAAGTGGAGTAGCAAGCCAAACTCGATGACCGAAGCCTTTCCGACGAAACCACAACCCCCGAAGGCTTCTTCTTTCTCTTGTTAACCATATAAACCCGTAAGTCCTTCTTCTCTCATTTTCTCTCATCTTAATTCGTCTTCTAAGAAAATATCGACAAAAGTGGAGTTAATACGTAACAATCTCCTCATTTAAATATTTTATCATGCTTGATAGGTCTATATGTCACGTAATCACCCTAATATCTTTTTAAAACAAAACTCATATCTATTACCTTTTGACGTAACCAAAATTTCATATTCAATACTCAAATAATGAACTTTTCATTAAAATACCATGAACTTTAGTATAACTCTCATTTCAATAATTGTTAAAAATACCTTTGGGAAAACTTCACGGGGTAACGACCTACTCCATACGCACACTATGGTTGCATAGCACGGTGTTCCAAACATATGGCTAATTTAAAGAATATGTTTTACATTAAAATACCACACCTTTTCAAAACGGGTTTCTTTTAATCGGTATTTTTGTACTCCATGGAAAATACGCCTCTACAACCCTTGTTAGGGGACCCGCTAATGGATGGTGCAGATTATCGCACATCCTTAGGACAGTAGAGCGAGATACAGAACTCCTCACGGAGTATTCGGTCTCGAAAGAAAATAAAAATACGGGTTTTAAGAAAAATGATTTTCTAAATAAATATTAAATTTTGGAAAATTATATAAAACTATGAATTCGTATTTTCAATAAAAACATATTATGAAACTATTTTCTTTTAAAATGAAAGATTAGATTTTTTAATAAAATACCATCAAGTTTCCAAAAGAGCTAGTTTTTCATAAAAATACCATAAACTTTTAAAATCTAGGTTTTATCACCAAAACACCACAACAATTAAAATACATGTTCATGAAAAGCCTAAATATTATAAATTACCCTCGAGATTTATTTTTAAACTATATTAAAGTATTTTTCATAAAACCCTCTAGAGATATGCAAAACAATATTTTAAGGACTATAAATTAATATAGGCTTAAGCGATATCATTTCTCTTGAGCCTCGGGGAGCCGGAGAAAGTGAGTGCTTGCCTATGCAGATTAGACAACTTGATAGAGTTATCAAATGGCAATTGTCTTGGAAAAAGACACAAATCCTGCCGTCCATATGCAGCAATTTCTGATTTCTCCCGAACATAAGATTTTAACAATTTATATCAATTCACATGAAAAGATATGGACTCGAATCCAAACTCGAACCTAAACTTGAACTTTAACCCGAACACAAATTCGAACCCAACTCGAATCTAAACCTGAACATGAACTCGAACCTAATCTACTCGAACTAACTTGACTCGAACTAAGATTACAATTGACATGACTCGCATATTACTCGACTCATTCGACTCCATTCTACACCTTTTGCAATTTATTGTTTCGATCGAGACATGTTATAATCAGTCAATCAAGTTAATTAAGTATACTATACAGTTATAATATATATTATACGCGGGATGTTTGGGATAGTTTCCTGTGTGAATCTAATGGAGCTTCAGAAGTCCTGTATTAACATCTTTTTTATTTTACTCGAATATCAGTTGGGTTGACTTATCCACAGCCTAGAGCCCCGATACTAACACATGAAATGGGCCCGTGTTTTCTTGCTCATGGGGCCCCACTCTTGAGCTCGTGAATACTTCTACGGCTGCGTTGGCATTCACACTTGGAATTTAACGTTAACATAGTGACCATATAGAGACCTATAGTACATATTCACCCATGATCATATACTCTTACTCGTCATATAAATATTCTACAATTGTCATTTTCTTACTCTTACTTATCTTTGGGACTTACTGAGCGCAAGTTCGCCGACGGACATTCTACCCACTTTTCTTCTTTTAGAATGTTCGTCAGATACGGTCGAGACGGAGGAAGTGGAGGCCATCGAAGAGGACTACAAATAGGATTGATCTACAGGATTAGCCTACCTTCTTTTTTATTCAGCTTATACAAGCCACTTGTTTCGGCATTTCCCTTATTGTATTAACTTTCCAGCTGAAACTCATGTACTTGTAAATATTGGAAATTGAATGTAAATAAAAGTGTTTGGTGAAAATTTTTACAGTCTCCATTTATTCTTGTTTTGTGTATTATTATTTCAATACGCTTAGTATATTTATTTAGGGAATGACCTTCTCTGGATAAATATGCTGCGGGCTTGCCACGTCACCGTTTCCGTCTACTGGGAAGCAGGGCATGACAGGTTTTGTTGGTGGCCCATACAGATCAGTTCTGCATGAAGTCATAAACGATATACCATAAGAATTAATGAGTTCAACAAACATTTACATTCCTTGCATTTCAAATTTCTTGAATCTATCCTAACCTATCTTTTATATCAAGGTGATGGAATCTCCAAACAATACCAGCACAAACGTTAACGACAATACTCCACCACCTATACCACCACCACCTACCATTGCAGCTCCTATCAATGAGCAAACGGTGCTTCTGGAGGCTATCAAGAGACTATTGGAGGGTCAGCAGCAGCAGACTGCTATCTTTATGCATCGCCCCGAAGCCGAAGCACCCGGAGTTAAGCAGTTTCGGGCACTGCACCCAAAGAACTTCTTGGGTAAAGAGAGTTCTCTTAAGGCAGAAGAATGGGCTCAAGCAATCGAGGATGACCTGGCAGCAGCTCAAGTGCCAGAGATTTCCTGGGTGAGAGTTGCTAAGTTGCAACTGACCGATAACGCCGGGGTATAGTGGAAGGTTGAGGAGAGTCATCTCGCACAACTGATAGAATGGAGAACATTCCAAGACCTCTTCGATACCAAGTACTTCCCAGAGACTGCTTGCTTTGACATGGAGCAGCAATTCATCCATTTACAACAAGGCTCGATGTGAGTCAAGTCAGTGGATGAATATGATACCGAGTTTACCATGCTCAGCAGGTAAGATATAGTCTCAAATTCAATATTCTGATCTCATTCACAACACTGCTATCAAAAGGTCATAACAGGTTCGCTGCACATCTTATTCCCACTGCTGAGATCCGGGCACGACGATTTCAGTAAGGGTTGGACCCTAAAATCCAAGCTGCACTCGCTACAGGGGATTTCCCAACCCATAAGCTTGTTTTGAAGGTTGTCCGACGCTATAAGACGGTTGTGAAGAAGAAGGGCAGGCCGCAAATTGCCGGTGTGAAACGTCCTGTGCACCAGATCACAGGAGGGGCCTCTTCCAGGCCAGCCTTCAACGGACCATCTCGGAGGCCAATAGGTTCATTCGCTAACAACAGGCCAGACTTTTACATCTATTGCAAGAGAACATGGCACCTTATGAAGAACTGTCATTGGGCGAACAACTTTTTCCTGATCTGTGGGTCTTCTACTCATGCCATTGGAGCATGCCTCCAGAACTAAGGACCTAACAACCCTACAGCTATACCGGCGATCCAAGCTCGTCATACCCAGTTATCTCTACCATCTCTAAATCCCCGCACACAGACCGCTCAACCCCAACGCCGAGTGTTTAACCAGGCACAGAGGAAAGTACCGTGACCCATGTCAGTCGAAGAGGCCGAAACTATGGGTCAGGTTATCACTGGTAAATCTCTTCCCTATTCTCTTTCAAGTCCTTTCAATTCAAAGACATCTTATATTTTTTATACCTAAACATATCCCATATGACTTAGGTACAATCTTAGTAGCCTCTTTACCTGCACTAGCGCTCTTCGACACTGGGGCATCATATTGCTTTATGTCGCAACGGTTCGTACGAACTCATGCGATCCCAGTTAAACCACTCGTATTTAGCTTGAATGTCAGTTCAGAGAATGACGTTCTAAAAGCAACTTTGGGATACGATCTGTGTCCAGCAGTCGTCTGCAGTCGAGAATTCTATGCGGACTTCAAGGTGCTGGACATATCGAACTTTGACATTGTCTTGGGAATGGATTGGCTGGGAAACTCTCTTCGCTACTATCGACTGTCGCCAAAGGAGAGTAGTGTTCGAAATACCAGATCACCCAGTGTTCTACTTCAAAAGTGGAGACTGAACCTTGGAACCCAGCATCTGCTAGTGATATATGCCCTAGAGGCCATTATTGTATCATGCTGGTTTGTATATTACTTATTGGAAGCTTGGGATATACACGGATATTGTAAAAGTCTTGCTCGAAATGGTAGTATGCTACCTGGTTTGTTTCTACCTCGATATGTGCAAGTGTTTCTTTTAGCATATCGCTTGTACATATTGGTAGAGCCCTTAGGATCTTTTCTTGATTACCAGCGTTGTGATGGCAGTCATACTAGTGGGGGCTGGGCAGTCATAAGCACATCCTAAAAAGGTCCCTAGTCGTAGGATTATTGAGACGGGGCATCGATACTCCAGAGTAGACTAGTGTATACGCTTCTTATCCTAGCAGGGGAGATGGTCTGTCCCATAGCCATTAGTACGTCGTACTGGAGATAGTATGCAGGTGCTCATTGGGTTATGAGTACACTGGACATGACTCGTAGGGAGCTGCTGGTGGGTGTTATACCTATCGTCGGGTAGCAGTTCCCAGGTGACATGAGTATAGCTTAGTCCGTCGACTTGACACTGCTACTTCGCCTCGAGTGTGTTCCCACTGTTCTTAGATTACTACCCTACCACGGCTCAAAGGAGTCGTGCAAACATGTAGTAGTTGGGTGCAGTCCCGAAGCACTTGGAGGCAGTGGCGGTTAGATAGGATTCGTCTCTCTCGGTATTGGGGGCTGATATCGCGCTGTGTTCGGAAAGCCATTACATAAAGTCCTTGGCCAAGGGGAGTGAGGTTTACTGGTAGGTACTCCAGTAGTTTCTCAGGGTGTTTTGGTCTACACTCCGACACGACTTATTGCGCTATTAGGGGTTTGATGATTACCGCCCCCTAGGCCCGATATGCGATACTCTTGGACGAACAGACCAGACTGTATGGAGATTATTACAGATAGGCTCAGTAGGAGATTGGATGAATTTGCTCATCGGCCTTCATATTGACAGATACCTGGGTAGCCGTTACGTGCAGCTAGTACCGCTGACGTGCTTGTGGTTAAACCCACTGTTAGCGTAGTGTCGAGTCTTTAGAGTCCTACACAGAGGGTTTCCCTGCATCAGACAAAAGATGTAGAGGCCGTATGGTTTTACGGCAGGGCTTTGATCACATACGTGTACTTGTGCACGTATGATATTCGGGAGGAAAATACTAGTGGGCTTTGGTTTAAGCCGGATCCTAGTATTATATTGATGGATTATTTTCGTCTCATTGTATTCGTATTCTTCGGAATACGTATACGGGTATGTATATACGGATCAGGGGCATTCTCGTAATTTACTCGAGAAACCTTCTAGAAGGAGACACCTCATTAGAGTTTTTATTCTTTTTGATTAAAGGTTAATGGGGTGGAGGAAATGAGGTGGAGATATTTGTTAAATAAAGCATGGCTCTTGATGACTCATTGCTATGACTCACCACTTCAATATTTTGAAGCATGCTTGATATTTTGTGAGATATTTTATTTCATGAATTATTGTATGCTTCATTATTCTACACACTTGAGCTTTCTTCACATGAGCTCACTTTACACTCTCTTTTCCTTAAGCTCCCTTCTTCTTCCTTTAGCCCTTCATGTCTCATGTGTTGAGAAACCTAGGGCAAATAGACACATACTAATCCATCTACACTCTCTACATTATCTAGGACATCTAGTTTAGCGAACTAGATGTCGTAGTTACCTCGGATTTGAGGTTGGAGCTCGGACTATAGACTCTCGAGTAGATCGTCTTTGACTCGAGGAGGCCGATGAGGAAGCATCGATCCGTTACGATCCTCGGAGTTTATGAAGAGGTGGAGGACAGCAAAAAAGACCCGAAGGATATGTAACATGAGGTATAAACTACTTTTCGAGTAGTTAACCTCATAATAGTTTGCTAGTTAGGGTTTAGCATTGATCCTGGAGTTCAAGTCGGTGTTGTGACACCCGTAAAAATTATTTTTTACGTATTCCACCTCCCCGCAAACCCGCGGGGTGCGTGACATCGAATTACAGTGGTATCAGAGCTACTAGGCATTGGATGTCGACCTATGGGGGGTTCTCACTATGTGACGGTGTGGCGAAGGATATGCTCTTACCCTTAGGCAGTCCCGAGATCGGAAGGTGTTCCGGCGGATTGCAGTCCTCGTGAGGGGGCATGCATAAAAAGTAGCTGCTGAGGTACCCGTAGGTACAACGGCGACTCCACTGGATGGGGTGGCTGCCTGACCTACATGGTATCAGAGCCTACTGAACTTTTACTAGCTTGTTAGCAAGTAGTTAGAACTTCGATCATCGGAAAACACAAAAACGGAACACCTGCACCCTCAAGTTTCTGTCGAATTTTAAAACTGCAAGAAAAAATATTTCAGAGGGATGAAAATTCAGTGCAGGGAATTCTAAGATCACTGTAGAAAACGAGTCACCGACTTGCCAAGAAGACCGCGGAAGCGCGATGAAACGATGGGTTTCGCCGCGGTTCCACGGCCGATTCAAGGCCGAGTCGGATCGTTTTTCCACTGTGTTTCTTATTTTGGGTGTTCTGTCTTCTTGTATATTTAGTTTCTACCCAGTATTTTTCTGAGTGCTGGTTTGCACTTGGAGTAGACACGAAAAATAGTTTTCGATCGAAATTCTAAAGTTCTTGACTAGTCAGGTTTTATCTGTGTTGTTATATGTGTTCGTAAACTTCAGTTAATTGCTATACATCGGTTAATTTGGGGTTGCATATATCTGTGATGTTGGTTTGTGTATATGGACTTTATTGGATCATTGTGGATGAATAGCCGGGGATGTGAGAAGAGAGTTTTCTTTCATTCGATGAAAATTGTAAAGTGATGTAATATTCTTTTGCGGGGCACATCCAGGTTGAGGTTGTAGCCACTGTTATATTATTTCTTTTACTATTTTCTGCTCCTGGGATAGACCCAAGGTGGGGTGCACAAACTACCGGGTTCTTTGAAGTGCCGAGTGGTCTACTCATTTTGCTGAGGGAGGTTACTTCACTTCGGGAATTTGGCGAGTAGTTTGCCGCACCCGTAGGGGTCTGGGGTGGGGTTTGGCTATTCATTACGACCGTGGAATCCATCTTTCGTTACAGGCTTAAACGAAACGCGGAATTCATAGTATATCTAATATGTTCATCTATGATCTGGAATGCCTATTATTGCGTGAGACGAATGGTTATTATATATATGCTATATAGTAGACGTTGCTTATGTCTTTCACCCACGCTAGTCCAGCCCCTGCTCTGGCGTTACTTAAGTAACCTAACAGTGTTAGACAGGGCCCAGTGGCGAATGCAGATGGCATAAGCGGACATGTTATTTTCATTTCTCTCTGTGATGATAGGTGTAAATGACGGGACTGTATTATATTAATGCAAAGCAAACAAACCAAAGCTGAATCGTTGGAACAAATTTTAAAACCACTCTGTTTTTTCAAAACAGAAACTTTTAAACGCGGAGCTTAAACCATTCCTTTAAAAGCTATCAGGTTCCTTCGATTAAATCAAGTTCATTACGTTCACGGTTTCGCCAAAACCAGCCGTAGCCCTCCGTCATTTTAGTTGAATATTCAATAGTATTCATGCTATGTATTTTGACCTTCGCTAAGACACAGTGATTGGTAGCTGCTGGATATTCATCTGTAGCATAGATAGACGTGTTGGTTTGGGACAGTCGTACTACTATTTTGGCCTTCGTCAAGGATATGTACGGGTGGGTTCAGATTAACCTGGACAATGACGGGTAGAACTTGACATATGACTTATGATATGTTGTCATTCGTCAAGGTCATAAAAGCTTGAGGCAAAAATCCACATCGGGAGTTTCTAAAGAAACTGAAACTTACTAGTATTGCATACCATTTGGAGTGTGATAATATTGGTAGGATTCCTTCAGGATTATCACACAATGATATTTGGATCCCGATCCTACTATGAGTATCCTCTACTTCTCGGGAGATTTTTCACTAACACAATCAATGCTATAAACCAAGTAGGCATCTAGAACGGTGTTAGCGGGGTTATGCCTCTAGGGAAAAGAGGTTATGTAATTAAGGAATTTCGCGAAAGCATTGGAAAACCTTCCTCGGAGTACCAACACCAGCCTGGATGAAAGGTTAAGCAAGTATTGTAGGGTGAGATTAATCCTGACTAATTATTCTTTTTTGGTTTGAGGAAGGATTCGAGATACAGTGGGAGCCATCCTGTTTAGATAAACTAATAACCAATCTAAACTTACATGAGCATCATGCTAAGTGTTCTCTCTCTCTCCCCTAATTGCAGCGATCAGGTGACCAGACTTAGGTTACAGCTAGATAATAAAATGACTGAGTTATACTATATTGACTGGCAAAGGTTTGTCCAGATATCCATTATCTATGACAAGCTGGACCACCTCATTACTACTCAAGCCCCCGCCGTCCCAGGTCCAATTTCCACCATCATGGATAATGACATTCGTAAGACATCGGAAAAAGACAGTGCGAATGCCAAGTGCCTCGTGTTGGCCTCAGTAAATGGTGTAAAAGATGGACTTAGTTTCTATCTTCTTCCATAACAAAGATTTAAATGGAGAGCAATCTTGTATCGCAAGATATAAGACCTCGAAGGAATTACTTCAAGCGAGGTTGGCTGTCGAGTCATCTGTAGGGGACTACGTCCCTACAATGATCAACTATATTGATAAGCTCACGGACCTGGAGACCACGTTGGAGAATGAGTCGAGTACCGACTTAATTCTATAGTCCCTATCTTCTACTTACGTCCAGGGGAAGAAAGTTATACTTCCAGTTGAGGGCACCCTGAAGGAAACCAGGGAGACACCCGCTCTGCTTATTGGGGAATCTTCCTCTTCTGGATCCAAGGCGAAAGCCAAGGGTGAGAAGAAGACCTCCACAAAGTCGATATGTGGTGTCAGTAAAGTAGAGGGACAGGGAAAGGCAAAAGTTTCGGGGCTAATAGTAGGGAAGGAGGGATGTTCCTATTTTCATGGGAAAGGGCATTGGCATAAGGAATGCAGGGCTTTAAAAGCCAGAATCCAGGATCCGAAGCACATTGTGGCTTCGACTTCGGGTGTATTTGTGATTGAAAACTGTATATCAATTAACTCTACTTTCTAGGTACTAGATACCGGATAAGGATCTCGTATCTGTAATTCATTACAGGCTTTGAGAAACCGTATAGTTATCAGGGCAGGTGATATGACTCTCAGGGTTACTAACGGAATGAGCATGGACGCCGTATCCATAGGGGAATATCACCTAGGTTTGATAAGTGGGCAGATATTGATTTTACGTAACTGTTTGTGTGTACCTATTCTAGGTTGTAATATCATATCTGTAGCTTTACTTTCTAAGGAAGGATATGATTTTACATTTGTAAGCGATGTGGTCCACATGCACCTTAATCAGAATTTGATTGGGTCAGGTACACTAGAGGACGGTATATACGTATTAAATCAAGCACATATTTTCAACGTCCAGAACACACTTAAAAAAAGTCTCCAAATTTAAATAAAGCTTTCTTATAGTATTGTAGACTGGGTCACATCAATGAAACACGGTTGACGAAGTTACATAGAGAAGGATATTTGGATCCGTTCGAATATCAGTCTTATGCAACTTATCAATTATATCTCATAGGAAAGATGACAAAGTCTCCGTTCACTGGACACAGAGTAAGAGCGAGCGAGCTCTTAGGAATAATGCACAACGACATGTGTGGTCCAATGTTTACACATACAAGAAGTGGTTATTCCCATTTCATTACTTTTACGGATGATTTCTCTAGGTATGGACATGTCTTCTTGATGAAACATAAATCCGAGGCCTTTGGGAAATTCCGAGAATATAAGAATGAAGTGGAAAAACAAAGACACTGAGATCTGATCGAGGTGGTGAATACTTAAGTGCCAAGTTCCTGGATTACTTAAAAGAGAATAGAATTCTCTCTCAGCTTACTCCTCCATACACACCACAACACAACGATGTGTCAGAAAGGCGGAGCAGAACCTTATTGGATATGGTTCGTTCCATGATGAGTAACGCTGAGTTACCGTGATCCTTCTGGGGTTATGCACTAGAATCAGCTGCATATCTTTTGAACAAGGTTCCTACAATGACTGTGCCTACCACACCATATCAGATGTGGAGTGGGAAGAAACCCTATCTTCAGTATCTGAAGATATGGGGATGTCCAGCTTTTGTAAAAAAAAGCAGCATGCAGACAAATTCGAGGCACGCTCAGTACTGTGTAAGTTTGTGGGATACCCAAAGAACTTCAGGGGTATCTTTTCTATTACGCAGAGGAACAAAAGATTTTTGTTTCTCGTCATGCCTACTTTTTGGAAAATCAATTTTTAGTAAAAAAACTAGTGGGAGCGCAATAGAACTGGAAGAAATTCCAGAACCACAAGCTATTATTGAAAGAATGGTAGAACCAGAGGTTTTGAAAGAATAGGACATCCCTGCGCCACTCCACAGAACTAGTAGGCAGTCTCATCCGCCCGAGAGATACTATGGTTTTCTCATAGACGGGAATAGAGAGGATTGCATCATTGACAATGATGAGCCAACTAGCTTCCAGCAAGCCATTCAGAGCGGTGACTCGGTAAAATGGCTGGATGCAATGCGGACTGAGATGGAGTCCATGTACACTAACAAAGTATAGACTTTGGAAATTGCTCCAGAAGGGGTAAAAGCCGTAGGCTTCAAATGGATCTTCATAAAGAAGATTGGTGTAGATGGACATATTGAAACCTATAAGGCTAGACTTGTTGCAAAAGGTTTTCGTCAAAGACCTGGTTTGGACTATGATGAAACCTTTTCTCCAGTGGCTATGCTCAAATCCATTCGGATTCTTCTTGCCATTGCTGCCTTTCACGATTATGAGATTTGGCAGATGGACGTAAAGATCGCTTTTCTAAATGGATATTTGGAAGAGTGTGTCTATATGGATCAGCCAGAGGGTTTCATTCAGAGTGGGAGCAGCGAGAAAGTGTGCAAGTTTCTTAAGTCCATTTATGGACTAAAGAAGGTATCGCGGAGTTGGAACATCTGTTTTGATGAGACGGTAAAAGAATTTGACTTTATGAAAAATCTAGTTGAACCATGCATCTATAGTAAGATTGTAGCGAGAACTGTGGTATTTCTCGTCTTGTACGTGGATGGAATTCTCTTGATAGGAAATGGCATTTCTATGCTACATTCACTCAAAGGATTCTTGTCATAAAGGTTCTCTATGAAAGAGCTGGGTGATGCCAACTATATTCTAGGGATCCAGATCTATCGTGATAGATCAAAGAGGATGGTGAGACTTTCACAGTCAAGGTACATCAACACCATACTAAAAGGATTTAGTATAGAAGATTCAAAGCACAGTAGTCTACCGGCTTGTCACGGGATCACCCTCTCCAAAGAGATGTCTCCCAAGACTGATTTGGAAAGGGCTCGCATGTCGATTGTACCCTACGCTTCTCCGGTAGGCTCTATAATGTATGCTATGTTGTGTACCGGATCAGATGTTGCTTACGCACTCAGCGTGGTAAGCTGGTATCAGTCAAACCCAGGGGATAAGCACCGGGAAGCAGTAAAGAACATTCTCAAGTACCGGAGAAGGACTAAGGAGATGTTCTTGGTGTATGGCGGAAAAGACCTCCAGATTGAGGCCTTTGCTGACTCTAGCTTTCAGAGTGACAAGGATGACTCCAAGTCCATGTCGGGTTATGTCTTTATCCTCATTGGAGGGACGGTCTGTTGGAAGAGCTCCAAGCAGGACACCGTTGCTGACTCGACGATGGAAGCAGAGTATATTGCTGCTTGTGACGCCGCAAAAGAGGCAGTCTGGATAAGGAAGTTCTTAACTGAACTTCAGGAGGTTCCAACCATTGTTGACCCAATACCGCTGTATTGAGACAACGGCGCTATAGCTTTAGCGAAGGAACCTAGGTCCCATCAGTGATCTAGACATATCTTGAGACAGTACCATCTGATCAGGGAGGTTGTTGATCGTCAGGAGATCGAGGTGAGGAGAGTAGATACGGAGAACGACACTGCAGATTCACTCACCAAGGCCATCCCTTAGACACAGTTCGAGAGGCCATTCGAGATGATAGGTCTGCGATATGCCAATATATGGCCTTAGTGCAAGTGGGAGATTGTTAGTGATATATGCCTTAGAGACCATTATTGTATCATACTGGTTTGTATATTACATATTGAAAGCTTGGGATATACACGGATATAGTAACAGTCTTGCTCGAAATGGTGGTATGCTACTTGGTTTGTTTCTACTTCAATATGTGCATGTGTTTCTTTTAGCATATCGCTTATACATATTGGTAGAGCCCTTAGGATCTTTACTTGATTACCAGCATTGTGATGGCAGTCACACTAGTGGGGGCTGGATAGTCTATAAGCACATCCTATACAGGTCCCTAGTCGTAGGATTATCGAGACAGGGCATCGATACTCTAGAGTAGACTAGTGTATACACTTCTCATCCCAACAGAGGAGATGGTCTATCCACAGCCTTTAGTACGTCGTACTGGAGATAGTATGGGGTGCTCATTGGGTTATGAGTACACCGGACAGGACTCGTAGGGAGCTGCTGGTGGGTATTATGCCTATCGTCGGGTAGCAGTTCCCAGGTGACATGAGTACAGCTTAGTCCGTCGACTTGACACTGCTACTTCGCCTCGAGTGTGTTCCCACTATTCTTAGATTAGTACCCTACCACGGTTCAAAAAATTCATGCAAACAGGTAGTGGTTGGGTGCAGTCCCGAAGCACTTAGAGGCAGTGGCGGTTAGATAGGATTCGTCTCTCCCGGTATTGGGGGTTGATATCGCGCTGTGTTCGGAAATCCATTACACAAAGTCCTTGGCCAAGGCAAGTGAGATTTACTGGTAGGTACTCCAGTAGTTTCTCAGGGTGTTTTGGGTTACACCCCGACACGACTTATTGCGCTATTAGGGGTTTGACGATTACCGCCTCTAGGCCCGATATGCGATACTCTTAGACAACAGACCAGACTGCACGGAGATTGTTACAGATAAGCTCAGTAGGAGTTTGGATGAATTTGCTCATCGGCCTTCTTATCGACAGATACATGGGTAGCCGTTACGTGCAGCTAGTACCGCTGACGTGCTTGTGGTTAAACCCACTGCTAGCATAGTGTCGAGTCTTTAGAGTTCCACACAGAGGGTTTCCCTGCATCGGGCAAAAGATGCAGATGCCGTATGGTTTTACGGCAGGGCTTTGATCACATACGTGTACTTGTGCATGCACGATGTTCGGGCGGATAATACTAGTGGGCTTTGGTTTAAGACGGATCCTAGTATTATATTGATGGATTATTTTCGTCTCATTGTATTCGTATTCTTCGGAATACGGATACGAGTATGTATATACGGATGATGGGCATTCTCGTAATTTACTCGAGAAAGCTTCTAGAAGGGGACACCTCATTATGGTTTTTATTCTTTTTGATTAAAGATTAATGAGGTAGAGGAAATGAGGTGGAGATATTTGTTAAATGAAGCATGGCTCTTGATGACTCGTTGCTATGACTCACCACTTAGATATTTTGAAGCATGCTTGATATTTTGTGAGATATTTTATCTCATGAATTATTGTTTGCTTCATTATTCTACACACTTGAGCTTTATTCACATGAGCTCACTCTACACTCTCTTTTCCTCAAGCTCCCTTCTTCTTCCTCTAGCCCTTCATGTCTTATGTGTAGAGAAACCTAAGGCAAATAGAGACATACTAAACCATCTACACTCTTTACATTATCTAGGACATCTAGTTTAGCGAACTAGATGCCGTAGTTACCGCGGATTTGAGGTTGGAGCTCGGAATATAGACTCTCGGGTGGATCGTCTTTGACTCGAGGAGGTCGACGAGGAAGCATCGATCTGTTACGATCCTTGGAGCTTATGATGAGGCGGGGGATAACAAAGAAGACCCAAAGGACATGTAACATGAGGTATAAACTTTTTTCCGAGTAGTTAACCACATAGTAGTTTGCTAGTTAGGGTTTAGCATCGATCCTGGAGTTCAAGTCGGTGTTTCGACACCCATAAAAATCGTATTTTACGTATTCCGCCTCCCCGCGAACCCGCGAGGTGCATGGCATCGACTTACAACATCTACAGAGCAAAACTAAAGAAGGCAGAGGTTGCAGTATTGCAAGCGGAATAATCGAAACCAGAGGTAGTTTGAGAGTTCAAGGATGTATTCCCGGAAGATATATCAGGTTTGCCTCCCGATCAAGTTCTTTAATTCAGCATCGATTTACAACCCAGCGCACAACTAGTAATAAAAACTTCGTACCGATTAAATCCAGAGGGATTGAAGAATATCTGCATTCAGTTGGACGACCTACTGAAGAAAGGTTGGATCCGACCCGGTACTTCAAGTTGGGGATCTGCGATGTTACTAGTGAAGAAAAAGGAAGGTTCTTACAGGATGTCTGTGGATTATCGAGCTTTGAATGAAGTGACAATTAAGAACAAGTATTCACTACTGTGCATCGATAACCTTTTCGATCAATTAAGTGGATCTTATGTCTTTTCAAAACTAGATCTTCGTTCGGATTACCATCAGGTGAAGGTCAAGGAGTCCATATTATGAAGACGACATTTAGGACTTATTATGGTCATTATGAATATCTCGTAATGCCATTTGGAGTGACCAATGGACCTTCCATCTTTATGAACCTGATGAACCAAGTTTTCTGAGAGTACCAAGACAGGTTTGTTGTTATCTTCATCGACGACATCCTGGTGTATTGAAAGAATCGGAAAGAGCATGACGAACACTTACGAATTGTCCTGGAGACATCACGACAACATCAGCTCTACGCCAAGTACAACAATTATGAATTTTGGCTAGATCAAGTCGGATTTCTCAAACATATTGTTTCAGGTGAAGGAATCTCTGTGGATCCAGCTAAGGTGTCAGCTGTCAGCGAGTGGCTGATACCAAAGACGGTGAAATATATAAGAAGTTTCTTGGGCTTAGAAGGATACTACCGACGATTCATTGAAGGATTCTTAAAGATCACATCACCCCTGACCAAGCTCACACATAAAGACGAAGCATTCGTGTGGTCAGAAGCATGTGAGAAGACTTTTGTAGAACTCAAGTCGAGGTTAACCTCTGCACATATTCTTGTAATACTGGATTAATCTGGCGGATTCGTTGTGCATTGTGATGCGTCCGGTAAAGAATTAGGATGTGTTCTATACCAGTATAGAAAGGTTGTGGCTTTTGCATCAAGATAACTAATGGTTCATGAGCGTAACTATCCAACACATGATCTGGAATTGGCAGCCGTCATCTTCACACTCAAGATTTGGTGACACTAGCTTTGGGAGAATGAGTGGATATATACACCGACCACAAAATTCTGAAATATGTATTTACCCAGAAGGAACTCAACATGAGGCATAGAAGATGGTTAGAACTCATGGCGACATCAACTTACAGTATCATCCTGAGAAGGTGAATTTAGTTTCTGATGCACTTAGTCTCCAGCCATTAGTAATGAACCTCATTGCTCAGTGGAAGCTACAGCAAGAACTGCATGGATTGGGGATTGAAGTAATTATGCCAGGTAACGCTTCATATTTTATGAACTTACAAGTTCAGTCCACTCTTGTAAATCAGATCAAGGCAGCTGAAGCAAATGATGCCAAGCTACAAAAGATCCGAGAACAAGTAGAAAGTGGACTTCGAACTGACTTCATCATCCACGAAGATGGATCCTTGCGATATGGAAGCTATTTATGCGTGCCAATCAGACCTGTTCGAGAAGAGTTGATGAAAAAAGCTTACAACTCTCCTTATTCTGTACACCCTGGTGGTATGAAGATGTATAAGGATCTACGACAACACTACTGGTGGTATGGAATGAAGCGAGAAGTAGCAAAGAGTATAGCCAAGTGTTTGGTGTATCAACAAGCGAAGACTGAGCATCATAGAGCTGCTGATCTACTTTAGCCGTTACCAATCCCAGAATGGAAATGGCAGCACATTACTATGGATTTTGTGACTGCTCTTTCTCGCAGCACGAAGGGTAACGACGCAATTTGGGTTATTGTGGACCGACCCACTAAGTCGGATCACTTTATTCCATTTCTAATTGGACAGTCAACTGAAACGTTAGTAAGGAAGTACATAGAGATGAGTATAAATCTAAAGTAAGATTTGATACCTTCAAGATGTACCATACTTGATACCCATAAACTCATGTAGGAGATCTTGAAATTACATGGGGTACCTATTTGCATCGTCTCCGATCACGGTACAAGATTCTGATCACAGTTTTGGCAGAGTCAGCAAGCTATCTTGGGAATGAGTCTGAATTTCAGCACGGCGTATCATTCACAAACAGACGGACAGTCCGAGCGAACAATTCAGATTCTGGAAGACATGCTGAGAGCCTATATGTTAGACTTCGGAGGTTCGTGGGAAGATCACGTACACCTAGTGGAGTTTTCATACAACAACAGCTACCATGCAAGTATTAGAATGGCACCTTTTGCAGTACTTTACGGACGGAAGTGTCGTTCCCCGTTGAGTTGGGACAACGTTGGAGATCGTGAACTCCTTGGACTAGAGATGATCGTGGCAACTGTAGACGTGGTTCGCACGATCAGGGAAAAGATGCGCATAGCCCAAGACCGACAGAAACATTGGGCAGATGCAAAGCACCGACACTTGGAGTTTCAACCCGGAGAACATGTATTCTTGAAGATCTCCCCAAACAGAGGAGTGATACATTTTGGCAAGAGGGGTAAATTAAGTTCAAGATACATATGACCATTCGACACACTCGAACGAGTTGGAGAAGTAGCATACTGTTTAGCACTACCATCCTCATTGGAAGGAGTGCACAACGTGTTCCACATATCCCAGCTACGATGATATGTGAGCGGACCCAGCCATATACTTGATCACCCAGAGTTCACGGTACAGACTAACCTAACCCGCGAGCAATAACCGGTTGAGATCCTAGACCGAAAAATGAAGACATTGCGGAACAAGGAGGTAAACTTGGTCCGGGTGATATAGAGAAAAGCTCGCCAAGAGAATCGACATGGGAGCGAGAAGACGATTTGCGTGCATGATACCCTCAGCTATTCGAAGATGAGTCCTTTTTGTAAATTTTGAGAACGAAATTTTTATATGGAGGGTAGAATGTAACGACTCTGAAATCCCTGTACAACAATTTCTTGTTTATTATACATAAATGGGTATTACAGCCTGTGTAAGAGTTATAAGTTAAATTTGTTTAATAAAAGCAAGAAGCAACTTGTAGCTCACTAGTAAAGTCTCTACACTGCTGTGACATAGCCTTTGTGTTCGATCTTATCAGACCCAATTATTTTTAGATTTTTCTTTTTAAATTTTCGAAAGTCCAAGAGTTGCATGTGCAATACACGGAGAAACGAAAAGTTTCAGAAAAATCAAACAGGCGCATTGAGGTGTACACACTTAGTTCACCATGTAGCACGAATCTCGAGGCAAGACCTCAAGATCCGATCTCCCATTCTCTCCAAATGGCCAGCGCCGACGATTGGATTATCTCTAATTGCCTCCGTGCTTTGCACACTTGTCCCTTCGACTCCCCTCAACTCCCTTGCACAGTTTGATTTTCCTGCAATCAAATGAAGACTCTTCAATTCACCATTTAATACTATTTTAGTTCTTTTAATCCACATTTTTAATTCTCAAATCCTAATTCTCCACTATAAATACCACCCCATGCCCTAGCTTTCTCCCATTCTGAAATTTCTATCAAAAATTCTCTCAAACTCTTTAAGTACCAAGTGGAGTTAAGCACCCAAGTAGAGTAGTAAGCCAAACACGACGACCGAAGCCTTTCCGACAAAACCACGACCTTTGAATGCTTCTTCTTTCTCTTGTTAACCATCTAAACCCGTAAGTCCTCTCCTTTTCTCTCATCTAAATTCATCTTCTACGAAAACATGACAAAAGTGGAGTTAACACATAACAACCTCCTCATTTAAATATTGTATCATGCTTGATAGGTCTATATGTCACATAATCACCCTAATATCTTTTTAAAACAAAACTCACATCTATTGCCTTTTGACGTAACCAAAATTTCATGTTCAATACTCAAATAACGAACTTTTTCATTAAAATACCATAAACTTTAGTATAACTCTCATTTCAATAATTATTAAAAATACCTTTAGGAAAACTTCATGGGGTAACGACCTACCCCACACGCACACTATGGTTGCATAGCACGGTGTTCCAAACATATGGCTGATTTAAAGAATATGTTTTATATTAAAATACCACACCTTTTCAAAACGGGTTTCTTTTAATCGGTATTTTTGTAATTCTTGGAAAATACACCTCCACAACTCTCGTTAGGGGACCGGCTAATGGATGGTGTGGATTATCGCATATTCTTGGGACAGTAGAGCGAGATGCAGAACTCCTTATGGAGTATTCGGTCTCGAAAGGAAATAAAAATACGGTTTTTAAGAAATACAATTTTCTAAATAAATATTAAATTTTGGAAAATTATATAAAAATATGAATTCGTATTTTCAATAAAAACATATCATGAAACTATTTTCTTTTAAAATGAAAGATTATATTTTTTAATAAAATACCATCAAGTTTCCAAAAGAGCTAGTTTTTCATAAAAATACCATAAACTTTTAAAATCTAGGTTTTATCACCAAAATACCACAGTAATTAATATACATGTTCATGAAAACCCTAAATATTCTAAATCACTCTTGAGGTTTATTTTTAAACTATATTAAAGTATTTTTCATAAAACCCCATCGAGATATGCAAAACAATATTTTAAGGACTATAGATTAATATAGGTTTAAGCAGTATCATTTCTTTTGAGCTTTGGGGAGCCGGAGAAAGTGGGTGATTACCTATTCAAGTTAGAAAACTTAACAGAGTTATCAAATGGCAATTGTCTTGGAAAAAGACACAAGTCTTGCCGTCCATATGCAGCAGTTGCCGATTTCTCCCGAACATAAGATTTTAACAATTTACATTAATCCACATGAAAAGACATGAACTCGAATCCAAACTCGAACCTAAACTTGAACTTTAACTCGAACACAAATTCGAACTCTAACCCAACTCGAATCTAAACCTGAATATGAACTCGAATCCAATCTACTCGAACAAATTTGACTCGAACCAAGATTGCAATTGACATGACTCACATATTACTCGACTCACTCGACTCCATTCTACACCTTTTGCGATCTATGGTTTCGATCAAGACATGTTATAACCAGTCAATCAAGTTAATTAAGTATACTATACAGTTATAATATATATTATACGCGAGGTGTTTGGGATAGTTTCTTGTGTGAATCCAACGAAGCTTCAGGAGTCCCGTATTAACCTCTTTTTTATTTTATTCGAATATCAGTCGGGTTAACTCATCTACAGCCTAGAGCCCCGATACTAACACATGAAATGAGCCCGTGTTTCCTTGCTCCTGGGGCCCCACTCTTGAGCTCGTGAATAATTCTACGGCTGCGTTGACATTCATACTTGGAACTTAATGTTAACATAGTGACCATATAGAAACCTATAGTACATATTCATCCATGATCATATACTCTTACTCGTCATATAAATATTCTACAATTGTCATTTTCTTACTCTTACTTATCTTTGGGACTTACTGAGCGCAAGTTCGCTGATGAGCATTCCACCCACTTTTCTTCTCTTAAAATGTTCGTCAAATACGGTCGAGACGGAGGAAGCGGAGGCCATCGAAGAGGACTACAACAGGATTACTCCACAGGATTAGCTTACCTTCACTTTTATTCTGCTTATGTATGCCACTTATTTAGGCATTTCCCTTATTTTATTTACTTTTCAGCTGAAACTCATGTACTCGTAAATATTAGAAGTTGAATGTAAATAAAAGTGTTTGTTGAAAATTTTTACAGTATCCATTTATTCTTTTTTTTTGTGTATTATTATTTCAATACGCTTAGTATATTTATTTAGGGAATGAGCTTCTCTGGATAAATATACCGCGGGCTTGCCACATCACCGTTTCCGTCTACTGGGAAGCGGGGCATGACAATCATGGAGAATCCACTCATTCCCAGAACTCATAGTTAGCCTATACGTTCCGATGCCCTACATCTCGAAATATAACACGTTCCCCATAAAAATCTTCGGGCTCCCGACGGGTACTCTCCTGTACTCTATGAATCCTTCTTTGTCTCGAGAGATGTAGTCCGTGGCTTCCGAATCTACAATCCACAAATTTGTAGAGTCAGCCATCATCATTTTACGGGCAACCAATGCTGTATAGTGAAAAGAGTGAGAGTTTATTTTTTTAGGCCTCTCGCATTCGCGAGTGAAGTGGCCTGGCTGTCCACAGTTGAAGCAAATTCTCTTTTGGCTAACTTTTTCTTATACCTCACAGGTTTCTTGGGATTCACCTTTTCATCCTTCGTCTCTTTATTTGATCCCTTGCGTCTAGGCCTCTTAGCCTTGGGCTTGGAGTCTTCAGTTGCCATAGCTGTGGAGGATGGCTTTTTCAGCTTGAGAGTGTCCCTTCGCTCTGCTTCAAACTCAACTTTAGGTCTCACATTCTTGAACGTTTTCACGTTGTCGTAACGGGATAATAGGAGTTTGAGATCATTCCAGGAATCGGGCAGAGCCCGGATGATGGCCTGAATTTGCTGCTCATCAGTAAGCTTAGAGCCAACAATTCCGAGATCCCTGATCATCGATGCCATCATACGAAGATGAAATTTGATGTCTTGCCCAGCAAAAATCTTGTACGAATCCAGCTTAGTAGTTAGCGCACGGATCCTCATTGGCGAAACGTGTCCATAGCGGGTCTCAACTCTTTGCCGTTGGATACTCTTCAAATTCACTAATGAGATCGTTCCTCATCGCGACTAACATGATGTACCATGCTGAACGATTCTTTTGAACCCATTTATTATACTCCTCTGCAGCCCTCTGTACTGTTGAGAGGAGCCCTGCTCCGATTCAGACATTTCTGTCTCAGTACAATCTTGCAACTCTTACTCATTTAGTAGAAAGTGAATCTTTTGATGCCAGTCGAAGAAGTTATCACTGTTCAGGTTATCACCCTTGGTGAGATTAGCAATAACTGATTTGGAAGATATCTGATCAGGAAAAAAAATATTTATGAGTGCGTTAAGACTATAGACAAAATAATGGAGTACCGTTCTTTTCAAAAAATGCTTCGTCTTCAACCTATCTTAACAAAAATAATAAATTTCACACTCCAAAGGAAGAAAAGAAAGCCTAAGGTAGTTAAATCTAAAATCTTGTTAAGCCTAAGTCCCCAACTACATACTTCAAAAGTATTAAATTTAAAATCTTGTTAAAATGATTGAACGATGGAATATATATTTTCTAGAAACGGAATAGATTGGGTAGTTAAATCTAGACTCCCGTCTCTTCACGAAATCTCCCACTTAAAATTTGTTAGATTAATGCAGCATACGTCTTTCATTTATATAATATACCATGCACATCACAAAATGCAACGAAACAATCTGACAAAATTCATTTTATGATTAAACTACCCTATTTAATCTTGTCCATTTTATTAGGGTGTTCATTTTATTCATGAAATTAATAAGCACCCTAGGCGCTCCCACTGGAACAAATACCTATTAAATCTCTATTATTTATATGAGAATAAATTTTGGAAAAAAAATTTGGTGAGAAAAAACAAAATTTTCAAAAAAAACCCATAAATTTCGGAGTTAATAGAAAAAACCTTAACCAATCCTTAAATTTGAGTTGGAAACTCCAAAAATAAGAAAAAGACAAAATAAATAATTTTCTTAAATTTTAAGATTTTTCTGGAAATTTATGGATTTTTTTGGTAATTTTCTAAATTTTTTTGAATATTAAAAAAACTTTTTTTATAAAATAAAAGGCCTATGTCTCTGCCTGGGCCTGAGCCCAGCCCGGGTAACAAAGGCCGGGCCCGAGCCCTGGTCGGCCTGGGTCACCCTCTTTGGACAAATTTAAAAAAAACCGAGAAGGAAAAAAATATTCAGAAATGTTATTTTAGTTAAAAAAATATTTTATTATCTACTAAAATCCTAAAAATCTTTTTGGTCCAACAAAAAACAAAATATATTTGGGTCAAACCATATCTCCAAAAAATATTTCTGTGTCCATGTAAAATCCCAAAATATTTTTGGTGCTGTCACCAAGATCCCAAAAGAAATTCGCAAGTTTCCTTTCATCAAAAAAAAATTTAGGGTTAGGGTTTTTAAAAAATACGATCTAGCCGCCATTATTGCTCATATCAAAAGAGAGAAAAAATCCATTTTTTTCCTTTTCACATACATAAGATCCAATCTTAAAAAAAAAAAATCTTCTCACATATTGTTTCATGGGCAACTTCACTTCAACGAATTAAAACTATATCATAAGCGTCATAAAGAATTATAGATCTAATTTATGATGCCATATGCTGATGCAAAAAAAATAGATAGATTTTCGAAGATCCATCAAAACGATCATCCTAAAATATAAATCTGTCATAAAATTATTAAAAATTAATCTATGTTTAGATAAAAAAAAACGCAACTTTTGAGTTGCAAATAATTTTAAATAGAGATCTACATAAATTTACGAACGTGGTATGTAAGGATCTGATACCAATGTTCACCTATGGTGAGTATAAGCAAAACAAACATACATAGCAGAGGAAATACAATCAGTCTATGCAAGGATTTACGATATCCCGATCCGATGGATTACAATAGATTATCTTGCCCACGTCACATAGAAGATCTGATGTTTTGCACTTCCAAGCAACGACCGTAGGGAAACTACACTTTGGAAGAAAGCGAGAACCTCTCTCTTGTTCACCCCTCAAGTCAACCCAAATTAGAAGAGGACGAGAAAAGGAAATAACGACCGACATGGTTTTCTTTCCAGAAAACTCTCTATATTATATGTGTTAGTGATACCCTAGAGGCCATTATTGTATCATACTGGATTGTATATTATTTAATGGGAGCTTCGGATATACACGGATATAGTAACAGTCTTGCCTGAAATGGTAGTATGCTACCTGGTTTATTTCTACCTCAATATGTGCATGTGTTTTCTTAGCATATCGCTTATACATATTGGTAGAGCCCTTAGGATCTTTGCTTGATTACCAGCGTTGTGATGACAGTCATACTAGTGGGGGCTAGGGCAGTCTATAAGCACATCCTATATAGGCCCCTAGTCGTAGGATTATCGAGACGGGGCATCGATACTCCACAGTAGATTAGTGTATATGCTTCTCATCCCAGCAGAGGAGATGGTCTGTCCCACAGTCATCAGTATGTCATACTGGAGATAGTATGCAGGTGCTCATTAGGTTATGAGTACACTAGACAGGACTCGTCGTGAACCGTTGGTGGGTATTATACCTATCGTCGGGTAGCAGTTCCAAGGTGACATGGTGCAGGGTTACTAGGCACTCTAACAAGATTCTACAAGGCATCAACCATGCCCGATTAAAAATTTAGCCGTGCCGAACAACCCTAAACAAGATCTTTAAACTAGAGATTAGGCAAAAACAAGCATGTTAAACACTTTAACACTAAGTGAGAGGGATTACAATCTTTGTAGATCCTGTCCTTCACTTCTTAAGCTCCGTGTTGAGGTCCCTTCGCTGCGATCATCAAGTTCTGGACTCTCGAGAGGCTCCACGAAGAGAAAGATGCAAGCTTGCTTCCGATCTTCGATAACAAAGATGATCTACCTTGAAGTTTCATTAACACAAGCTCTCACTCACTAAATGAAGTGAACACCCTCATCTAAATGAAAAGGATATATGAGGATGATGAAGTAGGATTTTAGCTCTCATTTGTTTTCTTATTCTCACTCATTTTCATCACCTTTGAAAAATCTAGTAAGCTTTTTCATCAAAGAAAGAAGAAGGAAGAAGAAGAACAATAGTCCATTCTTTTGTGATGAATAACGAAAGAATATATGATTAATAATGTAACCATGGTTAACTAAAGCTTCGTAGAGATTTAATTAGGGCTAGGGTTTGGGTTGGGTTAAGAATGAGTCATTACAAAATATCAAGCATAATATCTTAACTAAAAACAAAAAGAAACCTTCTAGAATCTTCATGAAAGAACTAACCCAATTCAAACCCTAACCTTGTTTAATCTCCACTAAACATGTTGCATTAGTAATCATATCATGTTACAATATTATATATCACATATATAATATTTATTGTAACAAAATAAAATAAAACAATTAACATATATCGCATATTACCCGAGTGAGAGAAGAATCTTTTAGTGAGCTAATATTAGTTAATGTAATTTAATATATCATATATATAATTATACATAAAATTATCGAATCAACACTTGATCCGATAATCCGGCTATATCACATATAACCGACTAATATATCATTTACCAATTCATCAAATCAACACTTGATCCGATGACCCGGTTGATATCATATATCGCGAGAATAGAATACGGTATCTCATATCGCATTATCCTCAGTCCTGCACATATCACATATGTGCCCCTACTCCGTTTTTCCTGAACCAAGAAACCTCTGTGTAGGACTCTAAAGAATCGTCAATACGCCGGCAGTAGGTGATGATCATATCAAACACCCACAAGCTGCAAGCGGTTAGCTAAACGTAACAGCCATCCATGTATTGAGCGCTCAGAAGATCAAAAAGCAAGCCTGCACATTCTCCTGTGAATCCAATCAGTAACATTCCCATACAGTCCGGTCTCGTCGTCTGATATGTCGTATATCTCGCCTAGGGGTGGTAAACGTCAGACCCCGGTAGCTTGATAAGTCGTGTTGATATAAGGTCTATAACAGTTCGAGAAACTACTGATAACACTTACCATTAAATGTCAGCAACCCTGGCCAGGTATTTCCAGTTATAGCCAATCGAACACAACGCAACATCAACTCCCTATACCGGGAGAGACGAATCCCCTCCTATCGCTCATTGCCTCCATGTGATTCGGGACTGTACCCAAAAGCCACCTTTTTGCACGCCCTCTTGGACGTGGTATGATGGAAATAAAATCATAGTGGGAATCACACAAGACTCTATGACGATCTCGGGTCAACAGACTACTCTGTACCAGTGTCACCGGAGAACTGCCATCTGACGTGAGGTGTAATACCATCTGGGAGTTCTCGGCGAGTCCGTCCAGTGTATCCAGTCTCTACCGAGCACCCGTACACCATCCTTGATGTCAAACATCGATGGATATGAGATCATCCATCACCCATCATATGGGTCAAGATGCGTATACGCTAGTCTACTCTGGTGTATCGATGCCCTGTCTCGATACCCCCTCGACTAGGAACAGTTATAGGATGTACTCGCCGACTACCATGGCCCCACTAGTATGATCTCATCATAGTCCCAGTAGTCGAGTACATATCCTAAGGGCTTTATCAACATGTAACATAGAGACAATCAGAGTACATGTTAAGATAAAGTGCAACCAGATAGCGTATTATCATGTCGAGCAAGAAAGTCCTCCCTATATACGTCCAAGCATCCACTACAATATACATCGTATGTACAGTAATGGCCTCTAGGGCATACATATAATTAACAATCTCCCACTTGCACTAGGGCCATATATTGTGGTATCGCATACCCAACAATTAGCTGTGGTTGAAGTATCTCATACTCAACCATCCTATAAAAGTCTCTACTGGGAAATAGGCTTTTGTGAGTGGATCCGCGCTGTTGTCCTCTGTGTCTACTCTCCTAAACTTGATCTCCCTGGAGATCAACCAGCTCCATGATCAGGTGATACTGCCTAAGAATATATCTGGATTTCTGATGGGACAGGGGTTCCTTTGGCATAAGCCATAACTCCATTGTCTCAGAATGGTAGGAACGAAGTTCATCTCATGAACTTATATATCTAGACTGCCTCTTTGGTAGCATCCTTGGTAATGATGTATCTTGCCTTTAATTGTCTAGTAAGTCACGGTATCTAGCTTGGAACTCTTCCAACATACCGTCCCTCTACTGAGGGTAAAGACAATGCCTGCGACTGACATTCAGTTGTCCTTATCACCCTGGAACCTTTCCAGTGATTCTCCCCAGGATATTTTGATACCATCTCACTACAACTAATGAGAATCCTAACATCCAATTAAATCTATCTCATAGATCCAAAACCCAGGATTTAGGAGGTATCACCTTGATCCTATATGGAGAATCATTGTGATAAGCGGAGATTGGCCGAGCGTAGCATAGGAAACTCCTTCCCTATCAAGAGTATGTCATCCACGTACTCTACGAGGATCACCACCATACTCCCTACTACCTTTTTTGTATATACAAGGTTCATCTACCATTTTGATGAAGTCAAACTCTTTGACTACCACATCAAAATAGATGTTCTAACTCCGCGATGCCTGATTTATCACATAAAACATCTTGCTCACGTTTCCGCTGCTCCCATTGTCTACGAAGCCCTCTGGCTGTGTACTTATAGACGCTCTCTTCCAAATCAACATTTAGAAAAGCAGTCATGACACCCAACCGCCAGATATCGTAGTCATGGTATGTAGCCGTGGCAAGTAGGATCTGGATGGACTTAAGCACAGCTTTGAAAGTCTCAACTTTTCCATGTACACCAAGTAATCTTCTCAAGATATACTTGCTCCTGATGGGGATTTAACCCTTCAGATAAAGCAACCAAAGTCCATACTTTGTTGGTGTATAAGGATTCCATCTCAGATTGCTAAGCATCCAGCCATTCTTATAGAGTCCCACTGATGGCCTGTTCGAAACTAGTTGGGTCATCATCTCATGATGCAATCCTCGCTCCCACTGTCATAGAGAAACCGAAGTATCTCTCAGGTGGGTGAGGAACCCTACTAGATCGACGGAGAGGCTGAGGTTCGTTGGAAACTATTGAATCCTTTGGTTCTACTAAATCATCAGCTGCAGTTTGTATAGCTGGAACTCTTTCACAAAGGTGGCATGCTGAGAAACAAAACATCTTTTGTTCCTCGGTTTGGTAGAAGATATTCCCTTGCGAATGCTTGGGATATCCAACAAACTTTCACAGATCTGACTTTGCCTCGAGCTTGTCCGGATTTTTCTTTTAGACATAGGCTGGACAACCCTAAATCTTAACAAACTTAAGATATGGGCTCTTCCCATTCCATATCACATATGAAGTGGTAGGCAACTGATTCGATTTGAACCCTATTCAATAGGTATGCAGCTTCTCAAGTGCATAACTCCCAAAAGGAAATAGGAAACTCAGTAGTACTCATCATAGAGCACACCATATCACATATGTTGTTATTGCTCCGCCCGGATATACCATCGTGCTATGGTGTATACGGAGGAGTAATGCTGAGAGAGAATCTCATTCTCCTTTAGAATAATCCAGGAATCTTTGTGCTTAAGTATTCTCCTCCTTGATCTCATCAAAAGACATAATACTTTACCCGATTTTTGGTTCTCTACTTCTAACTTATATTCTGTGATTATCTCAAAAGTTTCGGACTTGTGTTTCAACAGGAACATATGTCTGAATCTTGAGAGATCATCAGTGAATGTAATGAAGTACAAAGAACCAGTCTTGGCATGTGTAGACAGGGGACCTTCATACATCAGCATGTATCAATCCCAAGAGTTCACTAACTCTTTCTTTGTTTCCAATAAACAGAGCTGTGGTCATCTTATCTTTGTGACATGACGGCAAGTTTCACAAGATGTAAATTCAAACTAATTTAAATATGCATCTAAATGTAACTTCAGCTAGTCGGGTCGCATTGATATGACCTAGTCTACAATGCCTTAAGAAGGATTCGTTCATTTCTGAACTCTTTCTCTTGTGTGTGTTCTGTATGTTAAGAACTGTGGTTTGATTTAGAACGTCAATGCTTTTAGGTAACGTGCCTGATTCGATCAACTCTTGATATAGGAAATGTTCAAAACATTATCCAACAATACAAAATTATATCCTTCTTTAATAAAGAGATTGATATGATATTGTATATCAGGTTCGTTATCTAATAACATTCGTTCAGAATCAATGTATTCTGGTAATACATGGTGATAACTACCAACAGACTTGGCTGCAACACTTGCACCGTTTCTATCTCATGAAACTTATCGCCCGTTCTCAGTTCTCTACCTATCTGTAGCCCATGTAACAAATTACATTTGCGGGATCCTGATCCGGTATCTCATACCCAGGACGTAAAGGATACTGAGAAATAGTTCTCTGTATTGAACACACCCGAAGAAGATGTATCAGCATGCACTTTCTTCGTTTGGGTAGCACGGGAATTCTGGTAATCCCCTATTTCCTGCTCTGTCTTATAAAAATTATAAGTTGGAGCAGGACCAACGTTCCCTAGCGCAGTATAACAAGCGGGTTCGATCAATACATCCGTATTATTATCTTGATTAAGGCGTGACATGGTCACTACCTGGAGAGAGAGAGAAGAAAACACTCAGCGTGCGCTTTTACAAGATTTAGATTGGTTATCAATTTATCTAATCAGGATGTCTCCTACTGTTTTAGTCAAATCTTCCTTCAAACCCTAAAAGGAAAGACTAGCCGGGATTAATTACACTTTACAAGTTCGCCAATCTTTCAGCCAGGCCAGTGCCGGTACTTTGAGGGAGGTTCCCCGCGCTTTCGCACGGACCTAATTAAAATAAACCTCATTTTATCAAGGGCGTAACCCCGTTAACACCTTTCTAGACACCTACTTGATCGGCTAATTGTAATGTATAAAACTCTCCTAGAAGTAACTCTTACTCGCAGCGGGTATCGGGATCCATCTATCTCATAGAAGGTATGCAATCTCATTGCAAATTTCAACACTTGAAATTCCCAATAATAATATTTTACCCCTAGCACTTATGACCTTAACTAAGGTCAACATATTATAATCACTAGTCAAGTTCTACCCGTCATTTCATGATTAATCAGACCCATCCAGCATGACCCTCAACTATGGTTGACATAATCACATGAATGTCCTAACTAATCGCATCATATGCTGTGTAGGAAGACATCACTTAGCTACCGTACACTACGCCTCAACTAAAGTTGACATACGCAACACGAATACTAAGTACTCTACTTCCTAAAATGACGGAGGGCCACGACAGGTTTTTAAGAAAACCTTTTGCGTAATGAACTTGATATCGTTGTTGAATCGAGTGATTTTAAATGGAGTGTTTTTGAGGCCTTTTCTAGTTTCGCTAAAGAGGTCACTCCCGGTGAAGGGATCGTCGGCTCTTTCCTCATCGAATAAGGTGCAGGATATTTCACAAATATCACCATGCAAAGCAAAAACTATATAAGCAATCAAAAGACAAACCAAGTTTGTAGCATCTTCTAGTTTCGCTAAAGAGGTCACTCCCGGTGAAGGGATCTCGGCTCTTTCCTTATCGAATAAGGTGCTGGATGTTCTACAAGGAACACCGCTATGCAAAGCAAGAACTAGAGCTACCAGTTTTAAACAAGCTTCTACAACATCTTTAGGTTTATTTTAGTTTCATTAATCTCATTAATGAAGTCCCATTTTGTTATGCTTCACAAGCATCTGATATGAAACGAAATCTGCAATATAACATATATCTCATATATATAATATAAACATTCGTCTCAGGCAGTAATATGATCTCATCACAGAACATTGCAGCAGAAGAACATATATGAAATATTGGATATACTAGGACGTCCGTGTTTTAATACGAGCCTGTATAAAACACGGATTCCACGGTCGCGATGAATAGCCAAACCCATATCCCTAGACCCCTACGAGAGCGGCAAGCAACTCTGCCAATTCCAGGGTTAGGAGACCCGGTCTCGACTCCTCGAGATGGTCTCCCACTGGACCCTAGAACCCGGTTACTTATGCTCCCCGCCTTGGGTCTACCTAATGTGGAAAAGTAAATAATATACAATGGTGTCATCATCCTCAGCCCGGAAGTGCCCCAATAAAAGAATATTACATACAATGAATTTTACATGAATGAAAAAGAAAAACTTTCATCTCATATAGAACCCTCGGCTTTTCAAAACGCGGCGATCCAATATAACATATCACATCAACACATAATATCTCATATCATCAACGTAAGTAAGTATGCTTATCCCGATTGTCGTTGATGTATAGCAACGAAGCCGGCGATGCACCACATACTACGCTTACGGTCACAGAAAAGAAAGTGTAAAACCACAACATTTGGAATCCACAATCTCTTTAGACATCGTAAATCCGAAATATCACATACTTCGCATTTCATGCCTAATTCCGTGAATTCCACATATTGTATCACATTCCAGATAAATAGACAATGTTAAACTTTCCGATCGAATAAACAAACACCCAAGATTTCCTAAAAAGTTCTCAACACTTGAAATTAGTTTAAAAACATCCATCACATGCCACAGTACCAATGGTCCAGCCGTAGAAGGGTCAAGCTAACGCCTCACATGTGGCAACATCGTACTGCCCCAAACCCTAAGGTTCAGAGGCAGTTCAAGACGGTCACATAATCGAGTTAAAGTTTGTTGTCTTCTAGAGGGTCCACCGCGTTACTTGCACGACTTAGAACGTTCTTAAATTACGGAAAAATCCAACACTTGGAAATTTTCCGGCAGAGGAAAAAGTGAGTTATTGATATCCGTTCGAACTTTTTAACACGTTCTAAAAATTACCCGGACAAACTAAACGAAGTTATATTATCCGATCGAATCAACGAGTCCCCAAAGCAACCCAGAAAACTCAACACTTGAGTAAAATTAAAAATTCTCAGAAGAATCAGAAAGTACCTACGGTTATTACTGTATAAAAACCATCCTTCAATCAACAGTACCTGCCGCGGAACCGCCGCTAATACCTTGGTTTGGTAGCGGTTCCGCGGCGCTTTAGTGGATTTAGGGTGCCGTTTTGCACAATAATTCCTAAAATACCTTGCTGATTTTTCTGAGTATTTTTAATATGAAAAATCAACAGTTTTGAAAAATTTCCAGAAACTAGGGATTATCGGGTATTCGGAGTTCGATCGGACTTTAAACTTCGCTCATACTTCGCCTAAAGCTCTAGCTTGGCTCTGATACCACTGTAGTTACTAGGCACTCTAACAAGGTTCTACAAGGCATCAACCATGCCCGATTAAAAATTTAGCCGTGCCGAACAACCCTAAACAAGATCTTTAAACTAGAGATTAGGCGAAAACAAGTATGTTAAACACTTTAACACTAAGTGAGAGGGATTACAACCTTTGTAGATCCTGTCCTTCACTTCTTAAGCTCGGTGTTGAGGTCCCTTCACTGCGATCATCAAGTTCCGGACTCTCGAGAGGCTCCACGAAGAGAAAGATGCAAGCTTGCTTTCGATCTTCGATAACAAAGATGATCTACCTTGAAGTTTCATTAACACAAGCTCTCACTCACTAAATGAAGTGAACACCCTCATCTAAATGGCAAAGATATATGAGGATGATGAAGTATGATTTTATCTCTCATTTGTTTTTTTATTCTCACTCATTTTCATCACCTTTGAAAAATTTAGTAAGCTTTTTCATCAAAGAAAGAAGAAGGAAGAAGAAGAGCAATACTCCATTCTTTTGTGATGAATAATGAAAGAATATATGATTAATAATGTGACCATGGTCAACAAAAGCTTTGTAGAGATTTAACTAGGGCTATGGTTTGGGTTGGGTTAAGAATGAGTCATTACAAAATATCAAGCATAATATCTTAACTAAAAACAAAAAGAAACCTTCTAGAATCTTCATGAAAGAACTAACCCAATTCAAACCCTAATCTTGTTTAATCTCCACTATACATGTTGCATTAGTAATCATATCATGTTACAATATTATATATCACATATATAATATTTATTATAACATAATAAAATAATACAATTAACATATATCGCATATATATATATCAATGTATTACCCGAGTGAGAAAAAGAATCTTTTAGTGAGTTAATATTAGTTAATGTAATTTAATATATCATATATATAATTATACATTAAATTATCGTATCAACACTTGATCCGACAATCCGGCTATATCGCATATAACCGACTAATATATCATTTACCGATTCATCGAATCAACACTTGATCTGATGACCCGATTGATATCATATATCGCGAGAATAGAATACGGTATCTCATATCGCATTATTCTCGGTCCTGCACATATCACATATGTGCCCCTACTCCGTTTTTCCTGAACCAAGAAACCTCTGTGTAGGACTCTAAAGAATCGTCAATACGCCGGCAGTAGGTGATGATCATATCAAACACCCACAAGCTACAAGCGGTCAGCTAAACGTAAAAGCCACCCAGGTATTGAGCGCTCAGAAGATCAACAAGCAAGCCTGTACATTCTCCTGTGAATCCAATCAGTAACACTCCCGTACAGTCCGGTCTCGTCGTCTGATATGTCGCATATCTCGCCTAGGGGTGGTAAACGTCAGACCCCAGTAGCTTGATAAGTCATGTTGATATGAGGTCTATAACAGTTCGAGAAACTACTGATAACACTTACCAGTAAATCTCAGCAACCCTGGCCAGGGATTTCCAGTTATAGCCAATCGAACACAGCGCAACATCAACTCCCTATACCGGGAGAGACGAATCCCCTCCTATCTCTCATTGCCTCCATGTGATTCGGGACTGTACCCAAAAACCACCTTTTTGCACGCCTTCTTGGACGTGGTATGATGGAAATCAAAGCATAGTGGGAATCACACAAGACTCTATGACGATATCGGGTCAACAGACTACTCTGTACCAGTGTCACCGGAGAACTGCCATCTGACGTGAGGTATAATACCATCTGGAAGTTCTCGGCGAGTCCGTCCAGTGTACCCAGTCTCTACCGAGCACCCGTACACCATCCTTGATGTCAAACACCGATGGATATGGGATCATCCATCGCCCATCATATGGGTCAAGATGCGTATACGCTAGTCTACTCTGGTGTATCGATGCCCTGTCTCGATACCCCTCGACTAGGAACAGTTATAGGATGTACTCACCGACTACCGCGGCCCCACTAGTATGATCTCATCATAGTCCCAGTAGTCGAGTACATATCCTAAGGGCTTTATCAACATGTAACATAGAGACAATCAGTGTACATGTTAAGATAAAGTGCAACCAGATAGCGTACTATCATGTCGAGCAAGAAAGTCCTCCCTATATATGTCCAAGCATCCACTACAATATACATCGTATGTACAATAATGGCCTCTAGGGCATACATATAATTAACACATGGTACAGCTTAGTCCGTCGACTTGACACTGCCACTTTGCCTTGAGTGTGTTTCTACTATACTTTGATTACTACCCTACCACGGCTCAAAGGAGTCATGCAAACAGGTAGTAGTTGGGTGCAGTCCCGAAGCACTTGGAGGCAGTGGCCGTTAGATAGGATTCGTCTCTCCCGGTATTGGGGGTTGATATCGCGTTGTGTTCGGAAGGCTATTACACAAAGTCCTTGGCCAAGGCAAGCAAGATTTACTGGTAGGTACTCCTGTAGTTTCTCAGGGTGTTTTGGGCTATACTCTGACACGACTTATTGCGCTATTAGGAGTCTGACGATTACCGCCCCCTAGGGCCGATATGCGATACTCTTAAACGAACAAACCGGACTGTACAGAGATTGCCACATACAGGCTTAGTTGTAGTTCGAATGAGTTAGCTCATCGGCCTTCTTATCGACAGTTACCTGGGTATCCGTTACGTGCAGCTAGTACCGCTTGCGGCTTGTGGTTAAACCCACTGCCAGCGTAGTGTCGAGTCTTTAGAGTCCCACATAGAGAGTTTTCTTGCACCGGGCAAAAGGTGTAGAGGTCGTATGGTTTTACGGCAGGGCTTCGATCACGTACGTGCACTTGTGCGCGTATGATGATCGGGCGGATAATACTAGTGGGCTTTGGTTTAAGCCGGATCCTAGTATTATGTTGATGGATTATTTTCGTCTCTTTGTATTCGTGTTCTTCGGAATTCGGATGCGGGTATGTATATACGGATGATGGGCGTTCTCGTAATTTGCGGGAAAGCTTCTAGAAAGTCAAACCTCATTAGGGTTTTAATTCTTTTTTAGGATTAAAGTTAATGAGGTGGAGGAAATGAGGTGGACTTGACAAAAGATCAAACATGACTCACTTGTTAGATATTTTTCTAGCATGCTTGATATTTTGAGGAGATATTTTTATCTCCTCAATAATTATCTAGCATGCTTGATTATTCTATTCTTAAGCAAAGTCTTTTCTTTAGTTAAGCTCTCTCCACCTTCATCTTCCTCATAACCCTAAACCTCTCATGTGTTGAGAATTCTAGGGTTCCAAGAGATAATGCATTCCATCTTCACACTCTACACCCTCTAGGATTTCTAGTTTAGTGAGCTAGAAGCCGTAGTTATCTCGGATTTGAGGTAGGAGCTCGGACTATAGACTCTCGGGTGGATCGTCTTTGACTCGAGGAGGCCGTCGAGGTTGCTACGATCCGTTACGATCCTTGGAGCCGACGACGAGTGGAGGACAGCGATGAAGACCCAAAGTACTTGTATCATGAGGTATAAGTTCTATCTTTGTTGTTTACATTTTACCCTAGTTAGCTAGTTTGGGTTTAGACATGAGCCGTGAGCTTGAGTCCGTGTTGCGATGCTTTGAAAGATCGTTTTTCACATATTCCGCCTCCCCGTGAGCCCATGGGGTGTGTGACACAGAACTACAATATGCATATGTCTCTTTTGTGAAACCCTGGCCCCTATATGAATATATATAGGGTACCCACTCATATGAACGGGTATGAGGTCGGATCGGGCCCAATAGCTAACAATAATGGAGCACGAAAACTTTATGAGGGGATTTCATTATGGCATCGAAAAAAGTCTATTCTTCACCGTTTTTTCGAAGATCGGCATCCACCATAATCATTTTCATCGGCTAAAATATAGATACATCAAATTTCGTGTGATTCAAACAATTTCACCGTTGATTTAATGAGTGCAAAATAAACGATTTTCCGATAATAGAACATTTTTAAAATTCTCATATCATTAGATCAACACAGAAAAGGTGTTGGAATCACATAAAATTTTATATATCTATATTTTAGATGATAAGGATCAAGGTGGATTCCGCCGATCGTCTAAAAAAATAGTGGAGAGTATACTTTTTACGATGCCATAGGATTATTTCCCTCTTAGGTCCTCTATTATTCTCTCTCTCACAGACGAGTACACATAAGGTTTTTTTTTATAAATTCTTTATTAATTTCACACATAATTGATAATTTCATATGTGCAATGATTAAAAATTTAAATCAATATATATTCTTGGAGAAAATGACTTACTGAATTATAAATCAACAGTGTTTAGGATTCGTATATATGTGATTACACATGATTTATTTGTTCTGCAAAAAATTTGCTTTATGTTTTAAAAAAGTTAATTCTATATTTTTATAATGATTTGTTATTTTAGATATTTTATTTAACTTTGCAATGGTTATACCAAAATTTGGTTTCTTTGAAAAGTAGTATTTTAAAGTTTATAAGTAGTAAAATTTATATATAAATATAAACTAAACGAAAAATTGAAAATCTATCATTGATAAAACAAAGATAAAAGGATAAATCTAGTAATAAAGCTACTCTAATTGCAGCGACCAGGTGACCAGATTAGGTTACAGATAGATAATAAAATGACCGAGTTATACTATATTGACTGACAAAGGTTTGTCCAGATGTCTATTACCTATGACAAGCTGGACCACCTCATTACCACTCAAGCCCCCGCCGTCCCAGGTTCAGCTTCCACCGTCGCGGATAAGGATATCCGTAAGAAAAGGGAAAAGGACAGTGCAGATGCCAAGTGCCTCGTGTTGGCCTCAATTGATGGTGTATACCAGAGGCAACACGCGAAGATGGACTTAGTTTCCATCTCCCTCCGTAATAATGTTTTATATGGAGTGCAGTCTCATATCGCATGATATGAGACCTCGAAAGAATTGCTTTAAGTGAGGTTGGTTGTCGGATTATCTGTATGAGACCACGTCCCTACAATGATTAGTTATATTAAAAGGCTCACAGACCTGGAGACCACGTTGGAGAACGAGTCATATACTGACTTGATTATACAGTTTCTACCTTCTACTTATGCCCAGGGGAAGCAAGTTATACTTCCAGTTGAGGGGATCCTGAAAGAAACCAGGGAGACACCCGCTCTGCTTATTGGGGAATCTTCCTCTTCTGGATCTAAGGCGGATTCTAAGGGTGAGAAGAATAATACCTCCACAAAACCGATAGGCGGTGTCGGTAAAGTAGAAGAAAAGGGAAGGGCAAAAGTTTTGGGGTTAAACAGTAGGGAAGGAGGGATGTTCCTATTGTTACAGGAAAAGGCATTGGCAGAAAGGATGTGTTCAGTCGAAAATATTGCAATCTTGAACATATCAATTTCCTCACCTTTCTAATCATTTAAGAATAGTTGATATAAATATAACACATATTACCAGTTCGTCTGCAAATTATCAAATACCATGTGTTATATATATAATCAACGTCTTTTTAAGGAAATCGTATGTTTATCATGTCACACATAATATTCTATATCTCCTACATTCTCCATTGAGATTGTGTGCAGAAAACTACCTCAGGATAGATATCGGAATCGCAAATTCGCCAAAAAATTAAGCAAGTCAAAGAGTTAAAACCTAGCAGCGATTCAGAAGAGATAAAAAGATTATAGATGTCACCTGAGGACCCATATACCAACACCAGTTTACCACAGAAATATGAAGCCATGATTCTACAAATCGGCCGCGGAACTGCGGCCGAGTCAGGCCGATCCGCCGCGGATCCACGGCCGAGTTGGGGGCGCCGGTGATGAAACTTCTCCAGAACATTCTATGTAACTTCTTAGCTTATTGGAGACGCCTCATACCGTCCTATCTTCTCGAGGAAGCCACCACATAATGACCTAGCTTCTTGAGTAAGCTTGATAACTAACTAAGCTTCTCTACAAACTATCTAGCTTCTTTGGAAAGATTGAACTAGCTTCTAGTGGAAGATTAGAAGAGGTATAAAAAGGGACCTAGGGCTACATTGTTGAGGTTGTTGAAAGTAGTCGATTTCTAGCACACAAACCAAAACCAAACCCATTCCAATTCAAAATCCAAATCAAGAATCGTGAGAACAACATCAAGCGACAACATCCAAGATCCTTTACGCGAAGCCGATCTTCATCTATGAACGCGAGATCCTTGATAGGTCCAAGTCTTACGGAGATCGAGTGAAGCAAAAGATCGACGACAAATTCTCTTTTCAAAGGAGTGATCGAGAGCGTGTTCTTGTAAATCTCGAATTGAGAAGTGTAATTTGAAGAAGATTTAATAAAGGTGATCATTCGTTAATTCTCGCTTTCCTTAAATTCTTGCATTATAAAATTTCTAATTCTTGATTCTTTTATTTTCATGATGCGTTAGTGAAATCTCTGCTTGTAAAGGATTCAAGGGAATCGGTAGATTAAATGATGATGAAATCCTAAAACTTATCTTATGTCTTATGAGAATTATGAACTTTAGGAAAAAGAATCGTCAATGACCTAATTTGGAACGGGATCACCGTTCTTGATAATTTCGTTGCAATTTGGGATTAAATGATTGATGATTCTCTTTGCTAAAGGCTAGATTTGAATGATGGTCAATGAAAAGACAAGAGATAGTGAAGGAGAAACCCTAGTTTCTCCAAAAGATCCCTAATTTTCATTCGTTCTAGCTATAATTCATCAATAGATAAGATAAGTCATTATTAGTATTCATCATGATCTTAAGTCCTATCGAATCCTACAAGCTATTCTACATTTTCTTGATAACTAAAATTGATATTGTACACTTTCTTGATTTCTAATCCTTGAACATTTTTCTTGATTTTCTTGAAATGACAACTCGATTAAATCTTGAATCACTTTCTCAAATTTTCTTTACTATTTTTTCTTCCGACTCATCTAAAGCAATATTGAATAAATATATGGATTTCAGTGGACGACCCATTCTCATTAACGAACTATAACAACACCGTTATTGATTGCGGCTATAAATTCTTTGATTACACACATCGCTTCTTGTTCTTTACAAATCTTTCTTTCTCTTTTTAAACATCGAAGAAGTTGAAACATCAAGTTTTACGATCAATCAAATGGCGCCGTTGCCGGAGATGCCTGTGTAATTTGTTTGTTCTTGCAATTTGAGTTGAAATATTATTATTCCATAAAAAATTTAAATCAAAATCGCATTGTGTGCTTAACGAATAGTGTGTGAATTTTGCAAGGAAATCTGGAATCTCTGCAGCAAGGAAAAAAATATTCAGATCATTTCATCTAGGCCAGAGGAGCAAGGGGAGAATCCGTACAAAATTTCGTTCAAAAAACAGATCAATTAACCGTGGAACTGCGGCAATATGCAGGTTTTGGTGGTGGATCCACGACATCATTGACGAATTGGAGCTCTAGTTTTCTGTGGTATATTCTTTACTTTCTTATCTCCTCTCTGATCTTGTCTGATAACAATTTTATGCAAGATTCTTTGCAAAACTTCGCAGCGCTTAAAAATAAAATTTGTTGCGTGTTTTGATATTGTTTGTGTGCATATTTTAATACGGAAATTAAGGGGAAAAGACCAAATTCAGATTAGGTAGGGATTCATTACCCTTCCTAAGCCCCGCAAATCACAAAACGAGTATCCGCATCACCCTTCATTAACTAAAAAAATATCTAGACAAGACTCTAATGACCGTTGCTCTTAATTAGGACAGAAGAAGGTCGTGGGCAATCTATTACTTATCCGTATTTCTTTTGTGGTGTCTAAGGCAAGTGTGTCTAAGGCAAGTGGTTACTTAATTAGGCCCGCTACTTATGTAGTGGAGAACCTCCCACTTACCTGGCAATTACCTAGTCACATGAAGGATAAAGAGGTAGTAGAGGATTTATCCTGTGATTTGTCTTCTGGAAGTCTAGGAGCGGTCTAATGACTTGACCTAGGTGACCATTAGATTTAGGGTTGCTTGTGCATTTTTGTGATTTTTCAAAATCTGTCTTTTTCAAACACCAAACCAACTTTTCTCTAATTATCACAACGCTGCCACTTGTGCTAAACTGTTTAGTGCATGCTCGGCTGGGCACGGGATTCGAGTGCTCGTCTTGTCCGCGTTTCTCCTATCAACTCCGAAGTCGGTAATTCTACATCTTCTTTTTCTTCACCCACTACCACTCCACCGAGATGGACGGATTTCCATCAAACTTTAACATCATTCTGCCACCATCCGCAGGTGCGCAGAATCCATCCCGCATCTCTTTCCAAGAGAGATCCTACCCTATTCGAGGTCCTCTTCCTACCTCTCTTTCGATTCCACCAGCCAACAGTGATAACATTGAAATCAAACCACACTACATCAATCTTTTATCTAAATTTCACGGTCTCGAGTCTGAAGACGCATACGTTTTTATTACCAAATTTGAAACGTATGTGCTATGATGGGTACTTCACAGCTTTCTGTGGATGCTATGAGATTACGTCTTCTCCCGTTCACTTTGTGCGATTTAACCGAGAAGTGGCTTTATAATACAGCTGCACATTCTATTTCAAACCGGGATGAATTCGTCATAGCATTCCTTAAGAAATTTTATCCCAATCATAAGACCGCCCGTGTCCATAGCGAAATCAATCAATTTACCCAGCTTCCCAATGAACAATTTTGGAAGTGTTTTGAACGATTTAAGGATCTACTAGTCCAATGTCCTCATCATGGAATCCGTAGATGAGATCTCTGTCGAATCATATATGAGGGCATTAATCCAACAACAAAGCAGATGCTTGAATCCATGTGTCAAGGCAATTTCATGTCTAAAGACGATGGTGAAGCTTGGAAATTTTTAGAAGATTTCGCTGAAAAAACTTTGCAATGGGAGAGTGTTAGTCAACCATTATCTAGGGGTGGTGTCCATCAACTTGATGTGTCCGTAGCAGTCAAAGCTGAAATGGCATCAATGCAAAAGAAACCTGAAGGTATGGAACACAAATTTTTATTAGCCTCCCTAAATCAGGTCACACTACCTAAAACCATGTGTGGATGCTGTTCTGATCCATCACATTTGACGGAAGAATGTCCTTTGAATTCTCCGTTTCAATGTCAAGAACAACTAATGCTGCATTTCAGCAAAGACCTAGAAACGATTCTTATTCTTCCACTTATAATCAGGGTTGGAGGAATCACCCTAATTTAGTTGGAACCAACACCAAACTCAAAATACGGTTCCAAACCAAAATAACTTTCAAAGGGTCCCTCCACAGCAACCACTACAACTGAGTCAGCACCCCTTTCAACCACAAAATTTTCAAAATCCGGCCAATACTTCTGCACCGTATAATAATTCTTTGCAATTGACCGGTACCGATAATTTCTCATCACTCGAACAAACCATGAATTTGTTTCTGAAAAATTTCATGCAAGTTTCGGCTGAGATAAAGTCTTCTGTCGATAATATAAAGAAGGACTCCGCCTCCCATGGAGAGAGTATTAAATCGAAAGAAGCACAAATTGCACGATTAAACGCCGAAATGAGTGCTAGAGAGAAAGGGAAATTTTCATCTCAACCCCTACCAAATCCTGGGCATTCACAACACTACAATGTGAGTGCCATTACAACGTTGAGATCTGGAAGAGTGCTGAATAATCGAGTCGGTGAACAGATTGATATTGATAATGATGAATCTATCAATGACACTCCGGCTTCCACTTCCACTTCCACTTCTGACCCTTGTTCGTCTACCCCACCACCTTCTTGTGAGCCTATTCTCCATTTTCCTTAAGGCTCGAACCCTCAGCCCACTTCTTCTAGTCCACCTCAGATAATCTTCACTTCAATTCTGGGATCTGTTCCACACACACGACCTTCTCCAATGTCGGACCCAGCTCTTATTGCTAAAGCTCCTTATCCGAATAGGTTAAGGGGAAATAAATCGAGTCCACATATGGAGAAAATTATAGATTTGTTTAAACAGGTTAACATCAACATCTCTCTTCTAGATTCTATACAACAAGTCCCAGCTTATGCGAAAATTCTTAAGGACTTGTGCACTAGGAAGAGGAAGACTCAAGTGCCTAAAAAGGTATTCATGACAAATAATGTTAGCACTGCTTTTACCCCATAATTATCAAAGAAACGTAAGGACCCTGGTTGTCCTACAATCTCAATTTCTATTAGGGGTAAAAATATTAACCGTGCTTTACTTGACCTTGGCGCTAGTGTTAACCTGCTTTCATACTCTGTTTACGAGTAATTTGGGATTGGAGAGTTGAAACCTGCTCATTGTACTCTCCAGATGGTAGACCGATCAATCACCAAACCTAGGGGTGAGCTTGAGGATGTGTTGATAAAAGTCGGGGAATTTATATTCCTTGTGGACTTTATTGTTTTAGATACACAGCCTGTAGCAAACCCATGGAACCAAATTCCGGTGATTCTTGGTCGACCCTTCCTAGCCACTTCCAATGCTGTCATTAATTGTCGAAACAGTTCTATGACCCTGTCCTTCGGGAAGATGTCAATTGAGCTGAACATTTATAAGATTGGAAGTCAGCCATCTGAACCTTCTGCTCATATTCTTGATGTCTGTTCTATCCACGAGATAGCTTCCGAAAGCTGCAAGGTTGATGAACTTTGCTTTGATAATCTCGACGACATTAGCACATCATTGCTTGATCTTGCACAGTATAGTGAGGACACTTTTGATGAGTCCACTCCCGAGTCTGAACCTTTTGACTCTTCACCTTTCGAGTCTATATCCTTTGCAGGCTATGAACTTCTTCGAGAGTCCGAATATCATTCACTTACCCCACCTTCTATTGTCTCTCCGCCGACATTAGATCTCAATCTGCTACCTTCTCATCTTAAATATGCATATTTAGGTGAGAATAAGTCTTTGCCTATGATCATATCCGCTTCTCTAGCCTTAGAGCAAGAGAACGCTTTTTTGATGGTCTTGAGATCTAATAGGCAAGCCTTTGGTTGGATAATGGATGACATCAAAGGGATTAGTCCCTTGATTGTTGAACATCATATACATTTGATGAATGAAACCAAGCCAACCCGAGAACCACAAAGACGGTTAAATCCCGTTATGAAGGAGGCGGTAAAGAAAGAAATCGTCAAATGCCTTGACAATGGTATCATTTACCCAATCTCTGATAGCCAATGGGTAAGTCCTATTCATGTAGTCCCTAAGAAGTCTGGCATCACAGTCATAACCAATGAGGCTAATGAGTTGATCTAGACACGTACTCAAACTAGGTGGCGTGTATGTATTGATTACAGAAAAATCAATGCTGCTATAAGGAAAGACCGCTTCCCTCTACCTTTTATTGACCAGATGTTGGAACGCTTAGTTGGACATGAATATTATTGTTTCATGGACAGATACTCTGGCTATAACCAGGTCCCTAGTGCCGAAAATGATCAAGATAAAACCATATTTACTTGTCCTTTCGGAACTTTTGCTTATAGACGCATGCCCTTTGGGTTAGGCAATGCTCTCGCTACATTTCAGCGGTGTATGATGAGGATATTCTCAGACATGGTCGAGAATTTTCTGGAGATTTTCACGGACGATTTCTCGATATTCGGGGACTCTTTTGATGATTGGCTATCTCATTTTGACGCAGTTCTTACTCATTGTAAAGATAAGAACTTAACTTTGAATTGAGAAAAATGCCATTTCATGGTCCAAAAAGGAATCGTGCTTGAACATGTCATTTCATAGAAAGGCATTGAGGTCGACAGAGCTAAAATAGATGTCATTCATAACCTTCCTCATCCCAAGTGCGTCAAAGATATATGATCTTTTCTTGGTCATGCAGGATTTTATCGGAGATTCATTAAGGATTTTAGCAAAATTGCTAGACCCTTAACTCTTCTCTTGGCCAAGGATACCACATTTCACTTTGACTCGGATTGTGAGGCTGCATTTGACTCGCTTAAAAACTCTCTCACTACAGCCCTTGTTCTATCATCTCCTGATTGGAACCACCCGTTTGAGCTTATGTGTGATGCATCAGATTTTGCTGTTGGTGCAGTCTTAGGACATCACATTAATAAGATGCCACAGGCGATTTATTATGCAAGTAAGATCTTGAATGATGCTCAAATTAATTATACAACTACCGAGAAAGAACTCTTGGTAGTTGTATTTGCATTAGAAAAATTCAGGCCTTACTTGATTGGCTCACCGGTTGTGGTGTACACTGATTACTTCGCCTTAAAACATCTTTTATTGAAGAAGGATGCTAAAGGTAGGTTAATACGTTGGATCCTTCTATTACAAGGATTTGATCTTGTCATTCGAGATAAGAAAGAATGTGAAAACGTAGTAGCTGACCATCTTTCGCGCATCTCTTCTTCACCAGCCGTGACCCTGCCAATTAACGACTCTTTCCCGGATGAACAGCTCTTGACCACATCCAGCGAATCTTGGTTCATGGATATTGTGAATTATCTTGCAACGGGATTTATTCCAAATGATTGGTCTAAACAGGAAAATTATTGATTTTTATCCCAAGTAAAGCATTTTTACTGGAATGAACCTTATTTGTTTAAATATTGTCTTGACCAAATCATTCACAAATATGTCCCTACTGATGAATTCAAGAGCGTTCTATCTTTTTGTCATGATCAGGCATGCAGTGGTCACTTTGGTCCATGAAAGACGGCGGAGAAGGTTTTGCAATACGGTTTTTACTGGCCTACTTTATTCAAAGATGCATATGATCATTGCAAAACCTGTCCACAATGTCAACACATGGGTCGGATTTCTCGGAGAAAGGAGATGCCTCTTCAACCGATCTTAGTTGTAGAAATTTTCAACGTTTGGGGTATTGATTTTATGGGTCCTTTTCCTAACTCTTTTGGGAATTTGTATATCTTGTTAGCGGTTGATTACGTCTTGAAATGGGTTGAAGCTATTCCATGTCGCACTAATGACAACAAGGTTTTCATTAAGTTCCTTAAAGAAATATCTTTTCGCGATTTGGACACCCTCGCGCTATCATTAACGACAATGGGACGCATTTATGTAATTGGTCTTTCGAGACTTTGATGCGGAAATATACAATCAACCACAAACTTTCCACACCCTATCATGCCTAAACGAGCGGGCAAGCTGAGATTTCTAATAGGCAAGTCAAACAAATTATGGAGAAAACTGTTTCTAAAAACCGAAAAGATTGGTCAACCAAATTGACGGATGCTCTCTGGGCATTTCGTACTGCTTATAAGACCGATCTAGGTATGTCTCCTTATCGCCAAGTGTTTGGAAAGGCTTGTCACCTTCCAGTTGAGATTGAACATAAAGCAATGTGGGCAATTAAAAAACATAACTTTGATTTAAATCAAGCCTGCAATTTTCGGAAGCTGCAATTAAACGAGCTAAGCGAACTTCACGATGAAGCTTACGATAATGCGGTGATAGTAAAGAACCGGACTAAGGTATTTCACGATAAAAATATTTTGAGAAAAACTTTTATTCCAGATCAACAAGTCCTTCTTTATGATTCCCGTCTCCATCTTCATGCGGGTAAGCTACGATCTCGTTGGAAAGGACCATTTGTTGTGCGGTATGTCTACTCGCACGGGGCAGTTGAAGTTGAAAATAGAAAAAAACAGTACAATTTTCAAAATGAATAGACATAGATTAAAACCGTATTTTTCCACTGACTCCTCGGAGGAGCTCCTGTTCTTACAGGAGCCGTTTTATAATGACTAATTTTCCTCCACCTCACCTCCATATCTTAATAATATTGTCTCATCTTTAGAATGGAGGTGAGTCAAATTGTACATAAAAAAATAAAAACAAAATTATAAATCAAAATAATAAAAAAAACAAAAAAATTGCAAAATTGTACATATATAAAAAAAAGGTTTGGGGAGGATTTTCACTTTTACTTATTCGTACCCCCGTCAATAACTTTTCCTCACAAGCCTACAGGTTTTTGAGATTTAACGGATGACAACAGTGAGGACACTGCTATAAACAGGTTTGGGGAAGGTTTGTGCTTATTTACGCATCACTTTGCATCATACTTTGCATAAGCACAAAACATAAAAAAAATTTGATAATAAATTTTTTTTTGATAATAAAAGATTAGAATGTGAAAAATTACATCTAAAAGATTGGAATAGTTTAAGAAAAATAAGAAGGTTAGATGTTTTCTTAAACGAAACTAGTAATAAGTAGTTATGAGCCGTTGTCTCAAGATTAGTAAGATGCAGGAAGTCACTAATCTGAGGATAAAAATAAGTCTGAAAAATAGTTCTTATTCTGGAAGCCAAACATCTGAACGTTGATACCCTACTATACGCACTCACACATGTCTTGAAACTCGGGATAGTAGAGGATACCTTGAAATGCTCTTGTCTAAAAGCTAAAGTATGAAATAAATAATAAATGAAGCAAAAAAGATAAAATGGTGAAGAGAAAAATGAACATTGGTTTTGTAATCACCAAGGCAACATAAAAAAATATAGCAAGGGTGCTTCATCACCTTGTGCCTTAAACCAACTGGTTTGGGACTCACTGCTAAGCCTTAGGTATTGCAAGACGAGAAAATTGCTATTTACGCCTAATCAAGCGAGCACATTTAGTAATTGGTCGGTTAGTACCTCAAGAAATATTAACGATCGCATGAAAAATGTGTGAGCAATTCCATCCAAAATATTCACTGACTAAAAAGTACTGAGGTAGATGGACAAGAGTATGATAGCTTGAATTGAATTCTCCGAGTGTAGGGATGTCTTTTACACACACGTAGGGGTATATGATCGGTGTTTGGAAGAAAGGTAGGAATGAAGAATAAAGACGATGTTTTATTGAGAGATGATGTGATTTCTATCATCTTTTCATGACTATTAAGATAGGGCTCATGACAACCGAAAAACCAGTATAGTTGAAAACTCTGATTTTCAAGTTCTTTATTTTATAATTCTTATCTTTATATGTAACTTTCACCGTCTTCCTTTTATTATGGGATTTTGTGGGTGCAATCCGCTGAAAACCCTCAGGAGACAACACTCCTCCTACTAGGGACACTTAGAGGTTTAAAGGCTCGTTGCACGTGCTCAGTGCAATTGTGTTTCCTACGAAAGTGTGCTAGTTAGTTTTTTCTTCTTCTTTATATTTTCTCCTTCTCTTGAATAAAAGAAGTTTGCTCGAGACGATCAAAATCAAGTTTGGGGGAATTTGTTCAGTCGAAAATATTGAAATCTTGAACATATCATTTTCCTCACTTTTCTAATCATTTAAGGATATTGATATAAATATAACACGTATTACCAGTTCGTCTGCAAATTATCAAATACTACGTGTTATATATATAATCAACGTCTTTTTAAGGAAATTGTATGTTTATCATGTTACGCATAATATTCTATAACTCCTATATTCTCCATCGAGATTGTGTGCAGAAATATTGGAATCGCAAATTCGCCGAAAAAATACAGCAAGTCAAAGAGTTAAAACCTGGCAGCGATTCAGAAGAGATAAAAAGATTATAGATGTCACATGAGGACCCATATACCAACACCAGTCTACCATAGAAATATGAAGCCATGATTCCACAAATCGGCCGCGGAACCGTAGCCGAGTCAAGACCGTTCCGCCGCGGATCCGCGACTGAGTTGGGGGCGCGGGTGACGAAACTTCTCCAGAACATTCTATGTAACTTCTTAGCTTATTGGAGACGCTTCATACCGTCCTATATTCTCGAGGAAGCCACCACATAATGAGCTAGCTTCTTGAGCAAACTTGATAACCAACTAATTCTAGAAGCTTCTCTACAAACTATCTAGCTTCTTTGGAAAGATTGACCTAACTTCTAGTGGAAGATTGGAAGAGCTATAAAAAGGGACCTAGGGCTACATTGTTGAGGTTGTTGAAAGTAGTCGATTTCTAGCACACAAACCAAAACCAAACCCATTCCAATTCAAAATCCAAATCAAGAATCGTGAGAACAACATCAAGCGACGACATCCAAGATCCTTTACGCGAAGCCGATCTTCATCTACGAACGCGAGACCCTCGACAGGTCCAAGTCTCATGGAGATCGAGTGAAGCGAAAGATCGATGACAAATTCTCTTTTCAAAGGAGTGATCGAGAGCGGGCTCTTGTAAATCTCGAATTGAGCAGTGTAATTTGAAGAAGATTTAATAAAGGTGATCATTCGTTAATTCTCACTTTCTTTAAATTCTTGCATTATGAAATTTCTAATTCTTGATTCTTTTATTTTCATGATACGTGAGTGAAATCTCCGCTTGTAAAGGATTCGAGGGAATCGGTAGATTAAATGATGATGAAATCCTAAAACTTATCTTAAGTCTTATGAGAATTATGAACTTTAGGAAAAAGAATCGTCAATGACCTAATTTGGAATGAGATCACCGTTCTTGATAATTTCGTTGCAATTTGGGATTAAATGATTGATGATTCTTTTTGCTAAAGGCTAGATTTGAATGATGATCAATGAAAAGACAAGAGATAGTGAAAGAAAAACCCTAGTTTCTCCAAAAGATCCCTAATCTTCATTCATCGCCATCGTTCTAGCTATAATTCATCAATAGATAAGATAAGTTATTATTAGTATTCATCATTGATCCTAATTCCTATCAAATCTTACAAGCTATTCTACATTTTCTTGATAACTAAAATTGATATTGGACACTTTCTTGATTTCTAATTCTTGAAAAATTTTCTTGATTTTCTTGAAATGACAACTCGATTAAATATTGAATCACTTTCTTAAGTTTTCTTTACTATTTTTTCTTTCTACCCATCTAAACCAAAATTGAATAAATACACGGATCTCAGTGGACAACCCGTTCTCTTTAACGAACTATAACAACACCGCTATTGATTGCGGCTATAAATTCTTTGATTACACACATCGCTTCTTCTTCTTTAAAAATATTGCTTTCTCTTTTTAAACATCGAAGAAGTTGAATCATCATGTTTTACGATCAATTAGGATGTAGGGCTTGGAAAGCCAGAATCCAGATTCTGAAGCACGTTGTAGTTTCGACTTCGGGTGTGTTTGTGATTGAAAACAGTATGTTAATTAACTCTACTTCCTGGGTACAAAATATCGGATCAGGATCTCATATCTGTAATTCATTACAGGCTTTGAGAAGCCGTAGAGTTATCAGGGCAGGTGATATGACTCTCAGGGTTGCTTACGGAATGAGCATGGACGTTGTATCCATAGGGTATATCACCTAAAATTGACAAGTGGGCAGATATTGATTCTACGTAATTGTTTGTGTGTACCAAGTCTAGTATGTAAACGATATTGTTCACATCCACCTAAATCAAAGTTTGATTTGGTCAGGTACACTAGAGGACAATATATATTGAATCAAGCTCATGTTTTCAAACGTCCAGAACACACTTAATTAAAGTATCCAGAATTAAATAAAACTTTCTTATGGTATTGTAGACAGGGTCACATCAATGAAACACGGTTGACGAAGTTACATAGAGAGGGATATTTGGATCCGTTCGAATACCAGTCTTATGCAACTTGTTAATCTTATCTCATAGGAAAGATGACAAAGACTCCGTTCACTGGACACGGAGTAAGAGTGAGCGAACTCTTGGGACTCATACACAACGACGTGTGTAGTCCAATATCTACAGATGCATGAAGTGGTTATTCTTATTTCATTACTTTTACGGATAATTTCTCTAAGTTAGGACATGTCTTCTTGATGAAGTATAAATCCGAGGCCTTTGAAAAATTCCGAGAATATAAGAATGATGTGGAAAAACAAACAGGAAAAAGTATCAAGACACTAAGATCTGATCGATGTGGAGAATACTTAATTGCCGAGTTCCTGGATAACTTAAAAGAGAATGAAATTCTCTCTCAGCTTACTTCTCCATACACACTACAACACAACGGTGTATAGGAAAGGCGGAACATAACCCTATTGAATATTGTTCATTCCATGATGAGTAACGCTGAGTTGCCACGATCCTTCTGAAGTTATGCACTAGAATAAACTAAATATCTTTTGAATAAGGTTCCTACCAAGACTGTGCCTACCACACCATATCAGATATGGAGTGGGAAGAAACCCTATTTTCAGTATCTGAAGATATAGGGATGTCCAGCTTTTGTTGAAAAGAAGTATGCGGACAAGTTCGAGGCACGCTCAGTACTGTGTAGATTTGTGGGATACCCAAAGAACTCCAAAGGGTATCTTTCCTATTACGCAGAGAAACAAAAGGTTTTTGTTTCTCGTCATGCCCATTTTTTAGAAAATCATTTTTTTAAAAGGAAATAATGGGAGCGCATAAGAACTGGAAATAATTCCAGAACCACAAACTATTATTGAAAGTATGGTAGAACTAGAGTTTTCAAAAGAACCGGACATCCCTACGCCAATCCAAAGGACTAGTAGGCAGTCTCATCCGCCCAAGAGATACTACGGTTTTCTTATAGACGGGGATCAAGAGGATTGCATCATTGATAATGATGAGCCAACCAGCTTCTAACAAGCTATTTAGAGCGATGACTCGGTAAAATGGCTGGATACAATGCAGACCGAAATGGAGTCCATGTACACCAACAAAGTATGCACTTTGAACATTGCTCCAGAAGGTGTAAAACCCATAGGCTGCAAATGGATTTTCAGAAAGAAGATTGGTGTAAATGGACAGGTTGAAACCTATAAGGCTAGACTTGTTACAAAAGGTTTTCGTCAAAGACCCGGTTTGGACTATGATGAAACCTTTTCTCCAGTGGCTATGATCAAATCCATTAGGATCCTTCTTTCCATTACTGCCTTCCAAGATTTTGAGATCCGACAGATGGACATAGAGACGGCTTTTCTAAATGGAAAATTTGGAAGAATGCGTCTATATGGATCAGCCAGAGGGTTTCAATCAGAGTGGGAGCAGCAGGACAGTGTGCAAGTTGCTTAAGTCCATTTATGGACTAAAGCAGGCATCGCGGAATTGGAACATCTGTTTTTATTGATACAGTCAAAGAATTCGACTTTATCAAAAATCCATATGAACCATGCAATTATAGTAAGATTATTGCAAGAACCGTGGAATTCCTCGTATGAGTACGTGGATGACATTCTCTTGATAGGAAATGACATTCCTATGCTACAATCAGTCAAAGGATTCTTGTCATAGAGGTTCTCCATGAAAGACCTGGGCGATACCAACTACATTCTGGGGATCCAAATCTATCGTAATAGATCAAAGAGGATGGTGGGATTTTCACAGTCAAGGTACAACAACACCATACTGAAAATATTTAGTATGGATGATTCTAAGCACGGTAGTTACCGTCTTGTCACGGAATCACCCTCTCTAAAGAGAAGTCTCCAAAGATTGATTTGGAAAGGGCTCGCATCACATCTATACCTTACGCTTCTGCGGTAGGCTCTATAATGTATGCGATATTGTGTACCAGACCAGATGTAGCTTATGCACTGAGCGTGGTAACCAGGTATCAGTCAAACCCAGGGGAGAAGCACTGGGAAGCAGGAAAGAACATTCTCAAGTACCTGAGAAGGACTAAGGAGATGTTCTTGGTGTATAGCGGAAAAGGACCTCCAGATCGAGGCCTTTTCTAACTCTAGCTTCCATAATGATAAGAATGACTCCAAGTCCATGTCAGGTTATGGCTTTACCCTCAATGTAGGGGCGGTCTGTTGGAAGAGCTCCAAGCAGGACACCGTTGCAGACTCGACGATGGAAACAGAGTAGTTCGCTGCATGAGACACCGCAAAAGAGGTAGTCTGGATGAGGAAGTTCTTAATTGAACTTCAGGTGGTTCCTTCCATTTGTTGGACCAATACTTTAGTGTTGTGACAACATACGGCGCTATAGCTTTAGGGAAGGAACCCAGGTCAGAGATCCAGACATATCTTGAGGCGGTACCACCTGATCAGGGAGATCGTAGCTTCCCAGGAGATCGAGGTGGGGAGAGTAGATACGGAGAACAACACTGCAGATCCACTCACAGAGTCCATCCCTCAGACAGTGTTCGAGAGGCTATTCGAGATCTTCGGTCTGCGATATGCCAGGATTATTTTCGTCTCTTTATATTCGTGTTCTTCGGAATACGGATGCGAGTATGTATATACGGATGATGGGCGTTCTCGTAATTTATGGGAAGCTTCTAGAAGGTCAAACCTCATTAGGGTTTTAATTCTTTTTTATGATTAAAGTTAATGAGGTGGAGGAAATGAGGTGGACTTGATAAAAGATCAAGCATGACTCACTTGTTAGATATTTTTCTAGAATGCTTGACATTTCGAGGAGATATTTTTATCTCCTCAATAATTATCTAGCATGCTTGATTATTCTATTCTTGAGCCAAGTCTTTTCTTTAGTTAAGCTCTCTCCACCTTCATCTTCCTTAAGTGACCTTCTTCTTCCTCATAACCCTAAACCTCTCATGTGGTGAGAATCCTAGGGTTCCAAGAGACAAAGCACTCCATCTTCACACTCTACACCCTCTAGGATTTCTAGTTTAGCGAACTAGAAGCCGTAGTTATCTCGGATTTGAGGTAGGAGCTCGGACTATAGACTCTCGGGTGGATCGTCTTTGAATCGAGGAGGCCGTTGAGGTTGCTACGATCCGTTACGATCCTGGGAGCCGACGACGAGTGGAAGATAGCGATGAAGACCCGAAGGACTTGTATCGTGAGGTATAAGTTCTATCTTTGTTGTTTACATCTTACCCTAGTTAGCTAGTTAGGGTTTAGACACGATCCGTGAGCTCGAGTCCATGTTGCGATGCTTCGAAAGATCGTTTTTCACATATTTCGCCTCCCCGCAAGCCCGTGAGGTGCGTGACATGGACCTACAATATGCATATGTCTCTTTTGTGAAACCCTGGCCCCTATATGAATATATATAGGGTACCCACTCATATGGACGGGTATGAGGCCGGATCGGTCCCAATAGCTAACAATAATAAAGCACGAAAACTTCATGAGAGGATTTCGTTATGGCATCGAAAAAAGTCTATCCTTCACCATTTTTTCAACGATCGGCATCCACCATAATCATTTTCATCGGCTAAAATATAGATACATCAAATTTCGTGTGATTCAAACAATTTCACCGTTGATTTAATGAGTGCAAAATTAACGATTTTCCGATAATAGAACATTTTTAAAATTCTCATATCATTAGATCAACATAGAAAAGGTGTTGGAATCACATAAAATTTTATATATCTAGTAATAAAGCTACTCTAAATGTAAAGTAGGTTTCGTTAGTTATAATCATCTCTAGTATTATAATGCAAACTCCTAAGGATATAGTTAAGATCATCAATTAATGACTTTTTCTTTTTTATAAAAGAACTTTATAATTAAGAAAAAGGCTCATTTTTTTAGAACACCCTAGTAGTTTGGTCTAATTCTCAGAGGCCTACTGAAGCTTTTTCTCTTACCGAATAACCTCCTGTATTTTAATTCTCCTACTTGACCTTCCTGCCATCAACTCTAATCAAAAGAAATATCTACCCCTCCTAAAATGAAATAATTCTTGCGTTTTTTTTCTTTTGGAGAAACAAAAACTCGCGCCCAACTCGAGAGCTAGGGCAATCATTTCCAACTCGAGCAAGGGCATCGGCACCAGAGTCGAAGATAGAGGTGTTGATTGGAGCTAGGGCATTGCCACCGGTGTAGAAGATAGAAGCATTGATGTTTTTGGATCTCTTTCCCAATTTTTTTCGTTTTAGTTGTAGATGTTATCTGTATAGGTATTGTATATGACTATATTTTATTTTTTGTTTTGAGTAGTGCTACATGTTAGAGTTAAAATCTTAACTCCCAATATTTATGAATACTTATAAGTATTCTGATCAAAATTTGATCAGTTTAAAAAATGAGACTTAGTACAAATGAAAAAGTTAAGAACTTGTTCAAAAACAAGTAGGAACCCTATCTTTGGTAATCCTCTTGAAACAACCCAAAATGAGTTGTTTTGGACATTCCTCATCGGAATGCCCCCTCTTGATACCGGGAGGCCCCTAAATAGGGTGTCCCGGTGCGTCTATCTTCTAAGACAGTTCCGAGACCCTTTCTTTCAAATTGGTTTGAGCCAGTCTTCAGGAGATAGTTTGGGGATTTCCACCCCCTACTTTCCTGATATTCAAGAAGTAGTTACACACTGCTCCCCACTCACAGAGAAGTATAAATATCTTCCTGTGAGAAAATGATCAAAGGATCGAAATTTTTTGCCTCAAAACCCTAGAACTTTGATTAAAGTTCTGAAAAGAAGAAGAAGAAGAATATGGAGAAGAAGAAGGTGAGATATAAGAATGGGAGATCCCCATTACTTCACTCTTCTCTCTCTTGCTCTCAGTCCCTCTCTATCTCTTTCCTTCTATCTCTCTCTGATTTAGATAGAGAGGGAATGTGAAACTTATACAAGTTTCCATTTCTCAAATGAGAACTTAAGGAGCCATGGCTATGGCTTTTCCTTTAAGAGAATGAAGATTAAGAACACAATATGTTTTTCACTATATGGACAGAATCAAGAATATGGGCCACCTTATGTTCAACATATTTGAGAAATAGGTCATCCTATTTCCCACACACATAAATAGAAAGAGACAAACTCTTTCTTGAAGAATATGGGTCAGAACCCTATACTCTTCCATATAAACATATATGAATAGAATATTCTATTCATTCTAAGATATCAAATTATGTCTATGAAAACATGTATGGATAGAAAAACTCTATTCATGAGACATGAAAATTATGTCTCCTGATCATATGAACATGGAAGCCCTATTCATTTTTAGACTTAAACATGCCTGTGTATGATTCATGTCCATAACAGACATGTATGAATGGAACCCCCCATTCATGTTCCGAGATATAAATTATATCTTCAGGACTTTCATGAATAGGAAATCTGTATTCTCAACCACTCGTGAATAGGAATATCCTATTCACCTATCAGACATGTAAAAACATGTCTTTTCAATGAATTCAGTGCCAAGGACACTGTATTCATTACTTAACCATGATCCAAAAGTCATGTTTTCACTCTTGAACACAAATCCATGTGTTCATGTTGCACAAACTATTAAGAATGATACCCCATATTCTTCTTATGTTCTTGAAACTCAAATAAATGAGCTTCATCAAAGGAAACTCTAAAGAGTTTCTGATTTGGCTTGAAGCAGCCTTCGGGAGGCCCTAAAATGGCCTCCCGGTTGCTTCGGGGCCCCCTCCCGATCCCTCGGGAGGCCTTAAATAGGTCTCCCTGGATAAAAATATCTCTGTTTCTTTTAACATATATAGACCCCATCCAGGGGTCTCATTACACTTCAAATGAAGAGTTCACTACTTCAAATGAAGTAGTGTGGATCCTACCCGGGGTGTCCCACTCATGCTTAACTGGTGGGTGTCCTACTTACATTTTAAATGAAATGCCATCTATATTTCAACTGAAGTATTATCTATACTTCAAATGAAGTATTATCTATACTTCAAATGAAGTGATACATTCACCCTAAAGGAGGTAGTGTTGACCCCATCTAGGGTGTCCCACTTGCACACCAGTAGAAGTGATGTGACCCCCACATAGGACAGTGTCTATCAACTTTCAACAAATTGACACCAAAATACCTTCAAATATTGCCATTCAACTCTCAAATGAGAGCTCTATGTATTTTACATTCCTTTTTTTATATATCAATGTATTTATATTCAAATTATCTTCGATCACCTCGAAGAATCCTGACACTTCCAAAGTATGGTTCTCTACTTTATTCTTATACCTATAAACTTCTTAAAATCTTTGGACCTTACATTACAATGAACGCATGTCTAAAACCAGAGAACTTATGGGTAAATCTGAATGAAGTAAGAGTACCAACCCTTTGTTCCGAAGGACACCTGACAACATACATTTCCATATATAAGTCACAGGAGTATACCAACTCAAATTCTGTGTTTTGTAAATTGAAAACTGCATCTTGGTTAAGAATGTCTTACACCGTTATTCAATACACCTTACCTTATCCTCAATTAATAAAGGTAAATGTTTATAACACAATTTTTAAAATGTATATCTCACTTTATAAAATAAAGGTACAGATATTTCATTTTAAAATATGGTGCATAACAACAGTTATTCGAAACCAAAAATTTTGCCGTTAAGCAAAACCAGGCGATTTAATCCAATATCACCAATTGCAACGAATTCCGATATTAAGGATCAAATCGCCCATTTCCCAATATTCTACTCCTACTCATCATCTATAACACCGTAAAGATGTGAGATTCAAACTAGTAAATACATACCCTGGAGTCAGAATTAATTGGAAAAACGGTTCTCCTTTACAAGTATACAAAAAAACTGAAACATTAAAGTGTTTCATAGGGGGTGGCTGGGTATTCCTAGTAATGCCTTTTCCATTATCCAGATTCATGACAGTTGTCACAATTTCTTTTGCCCTTACTTCAATCCCTTTATATGTCTCTACATCTTACCTTCTGTACACCGCACATAGGCTAATTGATTTTCTTCCTTCTCTACCTTTCGACACCCACCTGAGCTTTAGAAGAAGACTATCCAATAAGCATAATAGGTGTCCTCTCCTAATGCAAGGAGCTCTCTCAACCTGAGAGAAGGTAATGGTAAGAGACAACCGAATAATCCTATTCAATTCTTCCAGAACCTGTAGCCATCCTCGACTCGACTGAAGTAACTTCTTCGAGTTCATATATAACTATACGTTGGCCCTTCCAAGCAATATGGATCATCGTAGTGATACAAAGTGTTCTGAAGAAATGCAAAGTGTAAAGAAGGAGTGGCAGGGATATGTGCGACTTCGTCGTGAATCATGATAATCCAAAGCCCAAGGATGTAAGAAGGTTCGGTTAACTTGGTTCATGAGTTTTTAAGATAAGTCATGGGTCGCTGTACCAGAGAGAGAGAAAAGAAACACTCAACGTGCACTCTATCAAGATTAGATTGGTTTTCACTTTATCTAATCAGGATGGCTCCCACTGTTTCCTCAAATTCTCCTTTAAACTCTAAAAGAAGAACTAGTCGGGATCATATACACTTTAAAAGTTCGCTAACCGTTCAGCCAGGCTAGTGTTGGTACTTCGAGGGAGGTCCTCCGTGTTTTCGCATGAACCCAATTAATAACCCCGTTTCCTCACAGGCGTAACCTCGTTAACACTTTCTAGACAGCTAATAGATTAGCTAATTGTGAAGTAAAAAATTTCCCGAGGAGTAATACATACTCATAAGTAAGAATCAGGACCTAACCATTATTGTGTAATAACTTTGACGGAAGCCAACCAAAATTACCACACTCTAGAAAGTATGCACATTTCGAGCAAGTTTCCCATATGTTTGAAACTCCTGATATGGTTTTTGCTCTTAACGCTTATGAACTAGACGTAGGACAACAAATCATAAGTTGTTAGTCAAGTTCAACCTGTCATTATCCTAGATTAATTTAGACCCACCCATACAAGTCCTTGACGTAGGCCAAAATAACTATACGACTATCCTAAATAATCACATATCCATGCAACAGAAAAGTATTACAGAGCTACCGCACACTATGTCTCGGCGAATGGCAACGAAAAACGTAGAATGAATACTAGGCAATACTAATCTGAAATGACGGAAGGCTACGGCTGGTTTTTGGCGAATAACCTTTAACGTAATGAACTTGATATTGCTGAAGGAACTCAAGTGGCTTTGAAATGGAGTGGTTTAAGCTCCTCTTTTTAAAACTAGTAACATAAACTTTTGCTTAAGAGCGAACTCCCAGTGAAGGGATCAAGGCTCTTCCCTCATAGAATGAAGTGCGGGATATTCCTAACCGAATACCTCTATGCAAAGCAAAAGAATACGACGATGAGTTTTGAAGAAAACCGAGTAGTTTTAAAATAGGTTCCGATAACATCATTTAGGTTTATTTTCCTTGCATTATATCGATAATGCGTTCCCATCATTTTAAGTTTCCAAGCCATAAAAGAAATAACCAAAATAATATGCTTTTTATATGCCATCCGTATTCGCCACGGGGCTCCGTCACCGTTAGGTTACTTAACTAACGGCAGAGCAGGGGCAGGACTAGCACGGATGCAAAACATATAGAAGCATATACTAAATATATAATATATATGTATATATATATGTGTGTGTGTGTATATATATATATCAACATCACAGGCAGTTAATAGTCATCACAAGTAGATAAAAATCATCACAGGCATGCGAACGACAATATGGAATAGCGGATAATCTAGGAGCCCCGCATTTCATTTGAGCCATAAATGAGATGCGACATTTCCAGGTCGTGTGGATAGCCTGTGCAATGAAGAACCTATACCCCTACGAATGCGGCAAACTACCCGTCAATCCTGAAAGCGAGGCAACCCCAATCAACAAAGTGAATGGGCCACCCAGCACTTCATGGAATCCGGTAACTTGAGCACCCCTCCATGGGTCAACCTATACTCTCTACGAGTGTGGCGAATAGCCTGCCAATTCTAGAGTAAGGACCTCCTGGTCTCAACGCCATGAGATGTGGGCTCATTGCCCTCTAGAATCCGGCTATTTGAGCACTACTCCGCGAGGTAATCCTAGTACAGAAAAATACACACACACACACACACACATAACGGTGACATCGACCTCAACCCGGTCGTGCTCACATAAAAGAATATACAAACTGGAAGAAACGGTAGTCCACATGTCGGATGCTCGCCCCACAATAATGAATATACAAATGAATCTGAACTGTACATCTAACATTGCACATAGGGCTATCCATCACGACAATACATCCATAACATCAGTGCAACACAGAATATCAATGCGAATATCATGTTTGTAAACCTGTATGATTGTACATATAGCAACCAGTCGGAATACCGTGCTATGATATTCACGGTCGCAGAAACTAACAGATGCACTGAAAACCATGAATTCAAAATTTTGATCAATTAAAACTTTTCGCATTGGCCCTAAATACAAACCAGTACTCAAACAAATCTGGGCCAAAACCAAATATACCAAAAATCACGTTTCCATAGTCTAGAGCACAAGAAAAAATTTAGGGCACAACGACCAAAACATGACCACGGAACCGTGGCCAAATGGCACTTTAGGCGGCGGTTCCGCGGTCGAATTTTGGGCTTTGTTCACCGTTGAAAGACGCGACCGAGACGTTTGGACGTCTGGCCTGAGTTTTAGGAGCAGATGCTATTTGGATTTATCCTTCTACTTCTCCGAAAATGCCTAGTTGTTTTATGGCACCGTATATCGGAGGTTTGGACAAATGCGACCGCGGTAGCAGACTTCATCAGATTCCCCCTCGTTTACGAGGGGTTTTTAATTGTGGGGACACTCTTCCCTGCAGGCGCAAGCCTCTGCAGTTAATTACGTTACCGCATCGTGATAACCACTTTCTCATGCTCTATAAGTTCACCCCGTGTCGTGTGTGTTTGTTTTATTTTTGGTTGCCCATGAATTGTATACGGAGACTAATTTATGTTGTCACCCGTAGGGCATGGATTAGTCCAAATCCGTATATTTTTAGATTTGGGTTTGGATTTATTTAAGGATCGTTGATCCGTTTTGAGATCAAGATCGACTAAAATGTACACGAGCAGTTGGGGGCTCGATTAGTTTTTTTGTTAAGGATACGTTAGTCCAATTTGAGACTAAGATTTACTTAACAGGGTTTTAGGATCATTTTTGTTTCAGATCGAACAAGAGAGCATTTGGGCTTTGTTATTTTAGTTTAAGAACGTTTCGGTCCATTATCGCCATTTTGGAAGCGAAGTTGTAGTTTGAGGACATTCCGGTCTGTTGATCACCATTTTTGAGGTGACGTTTTAGTTTAAGGACGTTACGGTCCGTCGTTAGTTTAGGGACATCTCGGTCCATTGTCGCCATTTTGGGGTGACGGTTTGATTTGGGGTGTGCACGTTAGTTTGGGCAATGCACCAAAAAGCTGCTGGTTGTCTGGACCCTCCACCTCTCTGAAGACGCTGAGGAATTACAACATGTATCAGAGGTGTGGAGAAATGTACCCTTGAACCAATTCCCGTATTTGAGGAAAAAAAGAATCGGTGGTAAACCCAAAAATCATTAGTCGTATTTTGAGACTAAGACTTCCTCAGGGGAATGTGGGACGAATATCGTTTTGGGATATCATCAGTTAGAAGATCGATAGTCATATTTAGGAATAAAATAAGTTTGGGAAGTATTAATCACATGGGCTCATTCCACTTAGTTTTCTTTTTATTTGAAAAAGAGTGCTAAGCACTTGTTTGGGCTCAGTCCCCTTTTTATGCAAAAACTGCTAAGCACTTATGTAAGTTCTGACGCTCACACATAACCATGTGGGGTTTCAGTCATGAGGATTTGCCCACTAAGTGTTAAACACTTTACCCATTTTTGTCTCTTTATGGAATGCTGAGCACTCTTTATGGCGCCTACGTGCGAAGCACGTGAGGCGCTAGGCGTTGCCTGGTGAGTGTCAAGCACTTTTTATTCTGTGGTGTCCACGTGAGGGACACGTGAGGCGCTGGGCGCTGCCTGGTGAGTGTTAGGCACTCCTTTATTTTGTAGCACCTATATGAGAGGCACATGGGGCACTGGGCGCAGAGCGCCAGCCACTGAGTGCTAAGCACTCATTTATTTTGTAGCGCCCACGTGAGAGGCACGTAGAGAGCTGGGTGCTGAGCGCCAGTCACTGAGCGCTAAGCACTCCTTTATTTTGTAGCATCCACATGAGAGGCACATGGGACGCTGGGCGCTGAACGCCAGTCACCAAGTGGTAAGCACTCCTTTATTTTGTAGCGTCCACGTGAGAGGCACGTGGGGCGCTTGGCGCTGAGCGCCAGTCACTGAGTGCTAAGCACTCCTTTATTTTGTAGCGCCCACGTGAGAGGCACGTGGGGCGCTTGGTGCTGAGTGCCAGTCACTGAGTGCTAAGCACTCCTTTATTTTATTCACCAAATTTTCCAAGAAGAGAGTTCTTCTTCGAGAATTTAATTCTATGTTCTTTCTGAAGCTTATGGGGGGGGTTCCTCCTTTTTAGACTTGAAGTCTTGGATCCTTTATATAGTAGAGATAGTTTGTTAATTAGTTGAAGAAATCTCTAATTAAGAGATCCTAATTGATTTTGGGGATTTATCCACCGTTGGATCTTTGATCCAAGGACTTCTGTTTTACAGAAAGTATTTTCTTGTTTTTAACAAAATTAGGGAAATATTTACCCATTCAGAATTTATTCTGTAGATCGGTGATTCTTTTAATCACCATTGGATTTTTAATCCAACGGTACTCTGTTTTACAGTGGGCAACCTTTCTTGTTTAGAAAGATTTGAGGAATATTTCCTCTAAAGAGAATTTAATTATACATCCTGATGATTTATTGTCTCCGTTGGATCTTTGATCCAACGACTCTACTTAGCAAAGAGTAGAATTTAATTCTACAAAGCGCCAGCGCTAACGTGCTGTGCACGTGGGTACTGCTTAAGATTTTTGTGTGCTTTGCACAGGGGCGCTGCTCATATAAGAGTTTTTAACTCTGGCGCTGGCGCCCTCATGGAAGGCACGTGAGGCGCTGCTTAAGATTTTTGTGTGCTTTGCACACGGGTGCTGCTCATATGAGAGTTTTTAACTCTGGTGCTGGTGCCTTCGTGGAAGGCACGTGAGGCGCTGCCTCTTGAGTTTTGAACAGAGCTTTGCTCTTTTATTGGGGGAAACAAATGCCCCCTACCGTTACACTTACGTGGCTCACACGTGAGTGCAGCGGTGGCACCTTTTCCACCGTTTGATCTTCTTAGAAGTTGAACCGTCTTCCTATGCCTATAAGTAGGGCCTTTGGCCCTTGAAATGACTGCTATTCATCTTCCCTAACCTTCTTCCTTCTCTGAGAATTTAATTCTCTTTTCAGAACTCAGATCTTTGTTCAAAGAAACTCTCTTTAGATTCAAAACTCTGTCAAAGTTTTGGTAAGAACCATGACCATGTCCTATTGTTTAAGAAATCTCTTCATGTTTTAGGGTTTTAACCATGACCATGTCCTATTGTTTAGAGTTCTAAGATTTTTCTTGCAGATCTTGAAGATCTTAGGATTTAACATTGTGTTTTGAAGGTTCTGGGATGTTATCCCATTCTTCTACAGAGCTTGGCTCTGAAAATCTTTGGGGAATTTTATTCCCTTCTTAATTTTCTTGACAGATTTGAAATCTGTTTGCAGAGCACAGTTCTCGAGGGAGTTTAACTCCTCAGTCTAATGATGTTTTCTCATTAAATGAGAATCCTTTTGAATTCTATACTTAATGAGTGACTGTCCCATCATTGATAGGGCGTTACCTTAATTTTGTGAGCCCCCCTTGTCCCTTTCTTTTGAACTACGGTGCGGTACAATTTTTAAGTACCAAAGAGTGTTAGAGTCCTGAATATAGTGTCGATAGCTAACCGTTCTTCTTTTGTGTAGGTATTATGGCTTTTGATTCCTCCTTTCCTTTCTTATGTTCAGAGAACGCGTTTACTGACGCGCCCGTGGATCGGAAAGTCTTTGCGCTTATTAAGGATCATCACCCAGAGCAAAAATCTCTTCACCTGTGGGGGTCATGGTATAGTCAGATTATCCGGAGTCGGCACAGTTTTTCTTATGCAGCGCCTTCGGAGCCGATCCCAACTATTCATTATGTTGATTCGCCCCACGTGACTTACGCTGTAGAAGCGGTTAACTGGACCTCGGAAGGTCGTCTTCAACCTTCCATGGCGTCGATACCTGTACAGCCACCGATGGCTTTGTACATTTTGAGGCGATGCATATACCAAGGAGAGTTGCGCCCTTGGAGGCAAGTTTATATGGTAGGATTGACGCCCCATCATTCGGCCGACTATCTACAGTGGGCTCGGTATATCTTGTTGGCCAAGAAGTCGCTGCTATTAAAGACCGGGTTGTACCCCGCAATCTACCCGTCTCTCTTTTATTACCACGCTCCCTATATGTGGTGGATCAAGTATTTTTTGGAACAATGGAATATCCCGACCCATACCTTTCTCTTATCAGATCGAGAAGTTTCGATTTCATTAGAAGAGTTCGCGGAGATCTCTGGTTTACCCGTCAGAGGGGAGCACTATAAGGAGATTCTTCCCTCCGATGAGTACATCTTCGCCACTAAGTCAGTGGTAATGAGCCTGAACCCAGAGATCGCCATTCAACATCAGTTCCCCAGCTTGATCAAGGTGTTGAACATGTACGAGAATCTATTCCTGGAGTTCGGCGGGCATGGGGTTAGCTTCGCGGATTTTATTGCTCGTTTTCTTCGTCCGGAAGTCCAGTCTAAGCAGGATGCGAAATTCGCTAAACTCGACGACCCGTTCGGGTTTGGTTTAGATAACTTGCCGATGGCGGAAGTGGATCTAAAGAATTTCTTTATTCCGGAACTCCAGTTGTCCCCTTTGCGGAGATCGCTGCCCCGGGTGTTGACGAAGAGTCGTTCTTTTTGGGGTTCATTGTCCTATGGCTGAGTTGGTTCGCGCTTCCCACACCCCCCCGCTATATGAGGCCATCTGTCTTTTATCCGGGCCATCACATTATCGCGGAGACGCGCGTGGCCGTTGGGATCGTGGGGTTAGCTCATCTATACCACGGCCTGTGTTTAGCAGCTTACACTACTCAGCCGGGGGTAAAGCCCGTGTATCTTCCATTGCATTACTTCACATCATGGATTAAGATGCACGTGCTGGGTGCCTTTGGCGTTCACAACTGACCCCAGTTATATGAAAGCTACAACTTCCCCCGGGTTATGTACCTAGTTGATGCTTCCGCTCCAGACCTGTCACAGCGAGAGGCTCGGAGATTGCTCCTTAAGCCACGCATGGTTGGGAATGGTATGACCTTTGTCGATAAAGTATTGACTATCAGCAAAGAATCCACCAAAGTGGTCCAACCGTTGCGTGATACTTTTAAGGATGGGGCTTCTGCATTGAGGGCCTAGGAGGTTATGCATTTTTACTCTATCAGGCCGGGCTTCCTAGTGTTTAGACAGAACGTCTCGGTGCTGTTCATGAGGTACAACCCGCACCTCTGTGATCAACAGCTGGGTTATAATCAAGGTGTTTCTCTCGAAGCATTCTTAGTCGAGCCGGCTGCTACGGAGGAGGGTATTCGCAGCGCGCTGCATCATTTTATGCGATTAATTACGGGGTCCCATTTCCTTGTCCGAGCTATGTGCCGAAAGCTTCGAACGGTTACATGGCATGGTACCAGCATGTGACTGGTGCTGTTGTTAGGGAGGAGAGGTGGCTGCTACTCGACCATAAGGATGCCGTCCCAGCCAGTAATCCAGCGGTCCCTTTGAAGGGACGAGCAGCCATTCGCCCTTCTCTAAGAGAAATCACTGCGGCTATAGTCTAACGAGCTTTTCCTAATAAGCTTTGGCCGGATGTTCCTGCGACTGTGGTAGCCGTGGCATCCCCAGAATCGGGAATTGGTTCGGAGATCGGGACCCGCCGCTCGAAGGTTCCTGTCAAGCGAAAGCTTTTACCGTCGGCCGTAAGAGTCTGTTCGTAGAAGAAGAAGAAGTCTCTATTCTCTGCTGATGTGGTATTCGGCCAGGAGCCCCATGCTCCATATAGTGGGGGCTTGTGAGAATATGGCACCAATGAGGGTTTGTTTGACACGCCTGCAACCGATACTGATCTTCAGGCTGCTATCGCAGCTTCCAAGTGACTGGCCTGCGAGAAAGCAGAGTTCGAGTCGGGTATACTTCATTTACATTTTTCTGCACCTATCCCTTCTCCCCTTATTATGCTTTTATTAACGCTCTCTTCTTCAATAGGTGTTTCTGCCGAAGAGGCTCTCGCGGCTTCCCTTAGGACGTTCGAGGAGGAAGAGAGGCTCTGCGCTTTTTTGGGCTTTGGTATCATTCATTTCATTACACCTTTACTCTTTTTATTCACGATCTGACCATTTTCTTCCCCTTATTGCAGGAACTACCAAAACCCAAGTCGTTTCAAGTGTAGTGCCAATCTCAAGCGGTGATGTAGCAAAGCTTCCGGAGACACCGATCACGGCCGCGGCCCTCCCAAGGCCACCACAGGAGGCGTTGCTGAAGCAGCCGATGATGCATGCCATAGCGGATCCGGAGGCTGAACTCGATTTAGACGACAACGTCCCCCTGTTGGAAGTGTTAAGGAGGTCGGTTCACATGGTCCAGGTTGATAGGAAGCGTAAAAAGCGCGCCGCGAGGGAATGCAAAGCTGTCTTAGCCGCGGGTGTAGGTTCGAGCGATTTCCTATCTTCTAACATCCCCCTTGTGGACGCTCATTCCGCTCTGTCTACGGCCCATAGACAGCTTGCGCGTGCAGCTCGGGAGGAAACTGAACTGCTACTTCAAGGTAACGTGACGCCCAGTCCCTTATTAGAACTTAGTCCTCGAATCATGACATACGCATTTTCTTTTAAGCAGGGCCGAGTTCTGATGGTGGCATGGCAGGTGAGACGCCAATGATTACAGAGCCCGAAGCGGTCACTCTTTCTCGGGAATCTGGGACTACCCAGACTGCTGCTTTTTCTCCTTGTGGCTCCTTAGTATCGGCGGGTGTCGCAAGCATTACGCCGGCCCTTGTCAAGTCAGGGGATGAAGCTATGGGTGCGGAATCTACTTCCCCGAGGGAAAATAAGGAAGCCATTACGCTTGGTGATGCTTTTGGCACGGTTTCGGTCTCTGACCTATCAGGTACTCCTTGGGTTATTATCTTTGAGTTTTTAATCCTGTTAACCCCCTATAATGATATTTCGTTTGTCTTGAGCGTAGTCATGGTAAACCCTGAAGCTGTGCCGGCTGAAGAATTATCGCCAGCCACCACTTTGACGGTCATGGTTCCTTCGCTTTCTTCTATGCCTCCTCAAATTTTGGAAGGTAAGGGTTTCTCACGTAGTTGCTTTACTGTGGATACAATTCTCTTTGCATTGACTATATATTGTCGTGACTTTGCAGGAGTACTCTTTGACCACTTATACTAAGTGTTGCACCCGCACTTTTCTTTCCAATCGGAAGTCGTTCTTTCTTCCAGCAGTGGTCAGTATATTCTTTGTTTAGTGTTTCTTTTTCATGAGTAAACATTCTGCCAATAAGCCTTCCTTATATTAACCCCAGTATCACAATTCAAAGGAGGAAGCGAAAGAATAGCCACGCCTCCGGTGCTCCCTGTTTTGCCACCTTCAACAGCTGGTACGGTAGATTTCGTCTGTCGGGTGTCTTCTTTGTCTTTCAAGTTGAAATCTGACCGTAATTTATTTTGCAACGATTACACCGGCTTCAGCACCTTTTGAGTCCCGCATTCCCATGCCCAAGGGGCCCTACGCCAAACGTCTATCTTTTAGGGGCGTAGTAAATAGCCGGCGAATGTTAAGCGAGTTTATTGAAGATCTCGACACCGAGGCCCTCACCTCTGCTACGGATTTTGCCGACGAAGTCAATCCAATGATGGCGATGCTCGTGAATTTCCATAATGAAGATCTCGTCGGTTCTTGGGTTGATTATTGCAGGAAGATCAAGGCTTGCCTATGTGAGATCAAGCTTAAGCGTATCGCTCCCGAGTTATTGACTTTGAACTCTCAGCAGGCTGCGTGGGTTGAGTAGAGTGTCTCTTTCATTCGATATTTTGAACAAGAGGCGGCCCTGAGGCGGAATGAGCATGAGGCGGATTCCAGCGAATCTTTCTAATTGCGCACCCAGGTTAAAGCGAATGCTGCGCAGCTGAAAGCTATTTTTGAAAACCTCCAACGATGTATTTCTGACGGGCTGGCGCTAAGGCAGAAGCTTGATTTCACTGAGCTGGTCACACAGGATTGTGAAACTGCCAAGTAGGAAATCGATGAGAAGTTTTCATCCTGCTTGCAACAACGAGCTCAAATCGAAGCGGAGTTGGTCGCCGTAGCTGAACGCAAGAAGGAGTGAGGGTAGCGCGCGAGCGGTTCGTCAGTTTGTTAAAAACGCTTTCTTCTTAATAAGTGTCATTGTACCCCTCTTCTTATACTGATTGTATTTCTTAAACTTCTGATTCATGAATAACATGTATTCATTTTAATTCCTGAATGAAATGTATCTCGTATTCACTTAAATTCATGAATAAAAGACATATTTTATTTCATACTGGCATTTCTCTTTTCTTCGATATCATGATTTGGTGTGAAGTAGTTTATATACTCATTTTGGAGTTTGTAGTTTATTCACTCATCCCGGAGTCTCTAGTTTATGGACCCATTTCGGAGTTTGTAGTTTATTCACTCATTCCAGAGTCTCTAGTTTATGAATTCATTTCAGAGTTTGTTTAGTTTACCTCCCTTGGGCTTGTAGGCAAACTTATCCTAACGTCATTGATAACCCATGCTCTTTGCTACAAAGGTCCATTAGGTTTTTGTGGTACTAGGGTTTTTGTCCGTTGTACCGTCGCGTTGGCTGATGCATTCCCCTATATGCAGTCTTTACGCTGTTGTTCGAGTAGCCCCGCGACTGTCGTGTCTCTGATCCCTTCGGGAGTTGGACAAGATGTCTTCAAGTAATCTTCTTAGGCAGTTTAACCGTCGGAAGAGCAAGCGTTAGTAATTTTGCCATGCCACTTTTTACATGAGGTTAGGCTCAGTTTGGGAGTCCCGATGAGTCATAATCACTCCGCACTGGTGTGGGATGATCTCCGATAGTCTTTCGGGTTTTATTTGAGTTGTCGTCAAGACCCTGAAGCTAGGAATTTGGCCTTCGCTTCCTTTGTCGACACTGCGTCTGCTATAATGAGACGAATATCGAGGTGATCTCTAGGTTGTTTTGTGAACCATAGAGACTTGGAACTAGGGACTTTGCCATGGCTCCGTTTTGTTTTGACTCCACGGTCGTTTGTTGATGTTGCGTCTGCATCCTGCTAGAGTGAGAAGAAACGACGTTGTTGACACTGCGTCTGCAGTAACGAGATGAGTGTCGAGGTGGTCTATAGGTTGTTTGTGAACCATCGAGGTTTGGAACTAGGGACTTTGCCAGGCACCACTTTGTTTTGACCCTGGGATCGTTTGTTGACGTTGCGTCTGCATCCTGCTGGAGTGAGAAGAAACACCGTTGTTGATACCGCGTCTGCTGTAACGAGACGAATGTCAAGGTGGTCTCTAGGTTGTTTATAAACCGTCGAGGCTTGGAACTAGGGACTTTGCTATGGCTCCGCTTTGTTTCGACCCTGGGGTCATTGGTTGACATTGCGTCTGCATTCTGCTGGAGTGAGAAGAAACGCCGTTGTTGACACTGCATTTGCTGTAACGAGACGAATGTCGAGGTGGTCTCTAGGTTGTTTGTGAACCGTCGAGGCTTGGAACTAGGGACTTTGCCAAGGCTTCACTTTGTTTTGACCCTGGGGTCATTTGTTGACGTTGCGTCTGCATCCTGCTGGAGTGAGAAGAAACGCCGTTGTTGACACCATGTCTGCTGTAACGAGATGAGTATCGAGGTGGTCTCTAGATTGTTTATGAACCGTCGAGACTTGGCTTTCCCTTTGACGGAGCCTGGTGGGAAAATATGGTTCCTTTTTCGTTTATGCACATGGATTGTATACAGGGGTCGGTGTAGACTCACTTGCAGGGCAAACGTTTCATCATTTTTTTTATTTCTTTCTGCGATACTCTATCATTTCAGCTTTTTATATCGCGAAAGTCGTGACTGCCCAATCATTTCGGCTTTTTATCGCGGTGCCCAATCATTTCGGCTATTCTTTTCTTTTTACTCGCTGTTTTTTATTCCGAGCATTTCAGCTGTTTTTATATGCATATATTTTACTCGCTAATTTTTATTGCGAGTTGCCCCATCATTTCGGCTATTTCATATGCATTTTTTTTTGCTGATTTTTGTTGCGAGTATAGAACTTGAGATCTGATACCAATCTTGGCATCAGCACCGTTGCGATTGGAATATTGCCAGGAGGGAATCATCATTTGCTTTAAAAGGACTTGAAAATTGACACCTGTTCAGGCATCAGCATCGCTGCGACTGGAATATTGCCAGGAGCGAATCATCGTTTTCCTTGAAAGGACTTAGAATTTGATATTAATTTAGGCATCGACATTGCTACCATTGGAATATTTCCATGAGTGAATCATCATTTTCCTTTGCTGATTTGAACAAAGATGGTTTAGTAGACAGGGTTAGGATCCTGTAGACTAAGGCTTTTGACTTTATGAGCCGTAAGGGTCTCATAAAGGGTTTTCTCTCTACGAGTCGGGAGGATCCTGTAGGTGTAGGTTCTCCCTAGAAGTTGTGAGGATTCCTAAGTGATATTTTCTCTTGCAAGTCGTAAAGATCTTACAAGAGTGTTTTCTTCTTACAAGTCGAGAGGACTTATAAGTGTCGTTCACCATATGAGGACATTCCTCGTCATTGGTAGGACTTGGTGGGGGAAATCATTTATTTGTGCCCATGAATTGTATACAAGGGCCAGCATTGTACCGCCTGTAGGGCAACTTGAAGGATACGACGGCTTAAGAATAGGTCCAGGTCCCTGTAGCTTAAGTCTTTAAATCCTATGAGCCATGAGGGTCTCATAGAGGGAGTTCTTCTTACGAGTCGAGAGGATCTTGTAAGTGAAAATTTACGAGATTACGCCATTTAGGGTTTTCACGAGCTCGACGGTAGCCCTGCTGTTTTTAGTCACGGTGCCTATTTGAGTTTTCATCCGTGCCCATTTCGCTTGTGGATGTACCATTTTTTTAACAACGAGATTGCGCCCTTTTAGGTTTTCACAAGCTCGCTGGTAGCCTTGCTGTTTTTACTCACGGCGCCCTTTCGGATTTTCATCCGTGCCCATTTCGCTTGTGGACGCACCGTTTTTTTTGTTGGGTTGCAGTCTTTGCTGTTGGATCTTTGATTGCAACATAGATCTCAAGAGAAGATATCGCCGTATTTGGGGAGATGCGCCATGTTTGAGGCGGGGTACTAGTTTAGGGATATTCCGGTCCATTGCCAGTTTACGGATGTAGTGGTCGATTGTCACAATTTTTGAGGTAAAGTTTTAGTTTAAGAACATTATGGTCCGTTGTTAGTGTAGGGACATCTCGGTCCATTGCCAGTTTACGGACGTAGTGGTCCATTATCACCATTTTTGAGGTGAAGTTTTAGTTTAAGGACATTACTGTCTATTGTTAGTTTAGGGATATCTCGATCTATTGCCAGTTTACGGACGTAGTGGTCCATTGTCACCATTTTTGAGGTGAAGTTTTAGTTTAAGGACATTACGGTCCGTTGTTAGTTTAGGGACATCTCAGTCCATTATCGCCGTGTTTGAGGCGACGTTTTAGTTTAAGGACATTACAGTCCGTTGTCGCCATCTTGGAGGCAACGGTTAGTTTAAGGACATTTCGGTTCGTTGTCTCCATGTTTGGGGCGGAGATTCTATTGGATACTACTTTTAGAGTTTTGACTCAGGAAGATAGCGAGCGGACACGAGAGTCGTCATCTATCATTAACCTGAGTTATGACTTATCATGCATAGTATTTCTTAAGGAAGTGGCTGTTTATTGGCCGGAAGGGTCTTTGGCCATGCATATCCATGAGCAAGTAGGGCCTACCTTGGTAGAATTTGTCTATGATATACGGGCCCTTATACTTTGGCTCGAATTTCCCCTGTTTTGCACGGTTGGGGATCATAGGTCTTTTGAAAACTAGCACGAGTTTGTCTTGGTAGAATGTTCTTGGCCTGGTTATTCTTTCATATGAGCGCGTCATCCTTACTTTGTAAGCTTCTAGGTTTTGTTGCGCCGTGAGGCAAGTTTCATCGAGGGCATCGAGCTCCTCAAGCTGAAGATAGGCATTTTCTTCCTCGTATCGAACTGCCACTCTTAGAGAGGGTAGCTCTATCTCTAAGGGAAGTACCACTTCCGTGCCGAATACCAACGCGTATGGCATTGTATTCATAGCCGTTTTGAACGCGGTTCGATACGCCCAGAGAGCTTCATGCAGTCTCTAGTGCCAGTCTCTTTTATTTCTGGACACCGTTTTCTTTATGATCTTCATCAAGGTCTTGTTGATAGCCTCAGCTAGACAATTAGCTTGGGGATTATACACTGAAGAGTATCTCCAGTTTATATTATGCTGCTGTGCGAAGCGGCTGATCTTATGGCTTCTATAGGCCGACCTATTATCCGAGATGCTCCGTCGCGGAGTGCCGAACCGGTAGATGACATGTGTTCTGAAGAAATGAAGAATGTTCTCCGTCTTCACTTTCTTTAGCGGTACTGCCTCTTCCCACTTAGAGAAGTAATCGGTTGTTGCCAATATGAACCGATGTCCCTTGGATGACGCTAGTTCGATGGGCCCAATTATATCGGTTCCCCACATTTCAAATGGCTAACTAGCCAGTGTTGGGTATAACGGATTTGGATGCTGGTGGATGAAGTCCCCGTGAACCTGGGACGAGTGACATCGCTTCGCATATTCGAGGCAGTCCTGAATCATTATGGGCCAATAGTAACCCATTCTCTTGATTTTCATCTTCATCTTTGGCTCGGCTTGGTGAGAACCGCAGAGTCCGTCGTGGATTTCTTGAACGACTCTCCTTGCTTCTTCTGGTCCTAGGAACCTTAACCACAAACTGTCGAATGATATCTTATATAGAGAATCATTAACGAAGGTAAAAGACAGAGCTCATTTCATGAGCTGATGTCTTGAAGATGCATTTTCGGGTGTTCGATAGGATTTGAAGTAGTCTACGAAGACTTCTCTCCAATCCTTACCATTTTCTTCATCCTCTAATTTGAAGGCTGCTTGTTTGGTCGCTTCCTTTCTTTCAAATGACTCCGGAGATATTTCTGCTGGTGCGAGAATCCGGTGGCTTTGCACAATGATCCTTATGTCATCGAGGTTTTCGTCGGCCGGTTCTTTAGCGATCTTGGCTAACGCATCCTCCTTACTATTTTCCGCACGCGGTATGCTTTCCAGGATGTAGGAGGGAATTTGAGTAAGAGTTGCTGCACTCTTTCGCCATATTTTACCAACTCCGGTTTATACGTCTGATGGTCGCCATTTACTTGGCTAATGACTAGCTGGGAGTCTCCATATTTGAGAAGGTTTTCGATTCCTATATCGATAACAATCTTAAGACCCGCTATCAAAGCTTCGTATTCATCCTCATTGTTTTTCCTCGGCTATATTAAGGAAAGGGCGAAACGCATTATCCCTCCTTACGGAGTCACGAAGATAAGGCCCACCCCATCTTTGATTATAGGGGTGCTTTGCTTTTGCTTCTTCAAGGAAGATGCTCCATCGAAGTATAGTTCCCATTGGACATTATTTTCTTCCTTCCCTCCTTCGATTGTATCGAATGCGTGTTCATCTGGCAATTCGCAATTTAAGGGAGAATTAGCTGATATTGGATGCTCAGCGAGAAAGTCGGCGATGGCCTGGCCTTTCACTGCCTTGAGGGGTCGATACGTTATCGAGAACTCCATCAAGACGAAGGCCCATTTTTCAAGCCATCCTGTTAGTATGGCTCTTGACATCAAATATTTGAGAGGGTCCACCTTTGATATGAGATGGACCTCATGTGCCAAGGCATAATGTCGAAGCTTCGTTATTGCGAAGATCAGTGCCAAGCAATACTTTTCAATGGGGGAATAGTTGTTTTCTGCCCCCAGAAGAACTCGACTCAAATTGTAGAGAGCTCTCTCCTTCCCCTGGTCGTTCTCCTGTGCCCATAACGCACCTAAAGAACCTTCAAAGGCTGTTGTGTATAGGATGATGGGTTTTCCCTTGACCGGAGCGGTTAGTACCGGCGGGTTCTGCAAGTATTGCTTGATTTAGTCCAGTGCACTTTGGCATTTATGATCCCAAACGAATGGGGTCCTCTTCTTCATTAGATGGCTGTAGGGGCAGCATTTGCCGGAGAGGTTGGCTATGAACCGTCGGATATACGCAAGAGAGACCGCAGTTGTTTGAGAGTTCTTGGTGTAGGCATTTCCATAATCGCCTTGATCTTTGATGGGTCTATTTCGATGCCTTGGTGTCGTATGATGAATCCTAGGAATTTTCCCGTGGAGACTCCAAATACGCATTTTAGAGGATTCATCTTTAGATTGTATTTCCGAAGGCACTGAAACACTATGTTCAGATGTTCCCAGTGTTCCTCGTATGATTTTCTTTTTACCACAAGGTCATCAATATAGCATTCGACGATCTCATGTATGAGGTCATCGAAGATCTTCGGCATGGCTCTCTGGTAGGTAGCGCCTGCGTTCTTCAAACCAAAGGGCATCACCTTATAGCAGAATATGCCCAGCGGAGTCCGGAAAATGGTGTGCTTTTGGTCTTCAGGATGCATTTTTATTTGATTGTAGCCTGAAGATCTATCCATGAAGGAGAAGACCTCATGAGTGGACGTGTTATCGTTCATCATCTCGGTAACAGGTATTGGGAATTCATCCTTCGGGCAGGCTTTGTTAAGGTCCCGGAAGTCCACGCAGACGCGCATTGTCCCATTTTTCTTCATCATTGGAACAATGTTAGCAATCCAGTTAGGATACTGAACTTCTTGGATGAAGCCGGAGTCAATTAGTTTCTTGACTTCGGCATTGATACTCATCTCGAGTTCGAGCCGCATTCTTCTTGGCGCCTGTTTGATTGGCTTGACGTCTGGCGATATCGTCAGTTTATGCACCGCTATTTTTGGATCTAGACCCGGCATCTCGAAATAGTTTCATGCGAAGCAGTCTTTATATTTCATGAGCACGCCTTTTAACGTGGCCACCTGCGTTTTAGATAGCAGCTCACTGATGAATGTGGGCCTCGGCTCGTTTTCCGTGCGCAAGTCGATTTACCTCAGGTTGTTTGCCGTAGTGTGTATCCCATCTTCCAGCTCTTTTGGTGCTGGTGGAAACTCTGAGATCACCTCCTCCTCGTCCTTATTTACGAATCACTTAAAGAATTCATCTATATTCTCGTGCTCTCCCTCCTTTGAGAGTGTTATCATGTGGCAAGTACGAGTCCGCTTCCATTCTTGGTGTTGATCTGGTCCCGCCTTCACGATATAGGTTCTCTTTGGCTCATGTTTTTGCGGTGGGGTCACCCTCCAGCTGTCGGATAAAGTGAACCTGCCTTGCTGATACTGGTCTTCGACCCAGTCTTTAAAGGTGAAGCAGTCTTCAAGAGGATGTCCTATTGCTCGATGATAGGAGCAATAATCCGGATGATAGACCTCGTTTATCTGTTCGGGATACCGAGACTCCGGAAACACCATCATTTGATACTTCATGACAAGGTTGAATATTTTCCTTGTCTAGTCTTGGGGGAAGAGTATTTTCGACCCATCTTCTTCATAAAAGACGGATTCCAGCTGACTTTTTCTCGATCGCGTGGCTTCTTCGATCTGCTTTGCTGTTTTCGAATGTCATTCTCATTCTTCACCTTGTTGATGCCTCTGTGTCGGGCTTTTTCCTTGCCACGAGAGCGCACAGCGGGCTGAGGGTGAAGAGAATCGTAGTTTTCTCTTTCCGCAGACTGCTGAGTGAGACGTTGTGTCCTGGATTTCTCGTAAATGGCCATTTCACGGCTGTGGTCATCCCGAACCTTTTGACCTTCTTCCCTTATTAGCGTAGCAACCTGCTCTTCGAACGACGGACTTGACGTTCTTATGGTGGGATCTCGCTCTGGTTCAATGTTATGACCATTTGGAAAAACGTTCCCTTCTTTACCGAAGCCATTTATGACGCGACAATTGTGGAATCTCTCTCGTTTATTTGATCGAACATATCCAATCCCAATCTTCTCCATTCTCTCGTTGGGCATCTCTCGCTGAGTCCCGGGGACGTCCCAAATCTTTTTATAGAACCGAGTTTATCGAGCGGTTTGTTTGAAGGGTATACCTTGGCATCTTAATAGCCTTTTCAATCCCTTTGTGTAATATCTGGGTAGACGGATTGGTTGAAGCCTGTCAAACGCAAAATCGACACCATACCAGACTTCTTTTTCCACTTTAGTCTCCGTAGATTGGTAGAAGAGGATCACATTTTCACCTCTTCACCTAGGAGGGACGTAGAAGGTCTGCAGCTCTTGCAAGCCGTATGTATCGAACGCATCAAGTTCCCTGTAATGCCGCTGCGGAACCATGGTAATTTGTAAACTCTGATCAGCTCCAGTGAAGGTCTGCATTGACGGGCGGATGGAGAACACTGCGTTGGCCTCGTCTTCAGAGTCACTGCCGAAGACCAAAATAGGGGTCGATGGTCCAGGCCTGTTGCCTTGGGGTTGCCCCTAGTAGACCATCTCTTCATTCTCCTCAGTATCGCTCCCAAAGATCGGGATAGTGGTGACAGCTTTTTGTTTATTCCCCGGCTTATGACATCTTTCCGTGTCTTTGAAGTTTAGTAGATTGTACTTTGCGTCTTCATATTTTCGAACTTCGTTTATGGAGAATGGATTTAGCCCCCCTGTAACTGTGTACTCGAGGCCGTCTTTGAAATACTTCATATACTGATGTTGTGTAGAAGGGATGACGTTGTACTTATGTAACCAAGGCCAGCCGAGCAGAGCGTTGTAGCAAGTCTTGGAATCGATGACATGAAATTTGATGTTAGTGACGAGAAGCCCAAAGTGTAATGTCAATATTATGGATCCAAGCATTCGCGATATGGGAGTCGAACCCGGAGATGGTAATTTTGTCCCGAGCCAGGTGCTGAACGTTCATGCAAATCTCCTTCAGCACCTTCACATTGAGAAGGTTGATGGAGGACCCGTTGTCAACCAGGATCTTCCCTATCTTAATGTCGTGGAAGTACCCAATGACATATAGAGGACGGTTGTGCTCGCACATTCCGAGGAGGATATCTTCATTGCTGAATGTAATGTCAGCTGTATGAACCTCTGCCAGCTCGTCTTTCATCTTTTCTTCTGCAAGGAAAACTTGGAACTAATCAGGCTCTTGCAATACCTTGATCAGAGAATCTCATGTCTTTTTGGATAGGAGGAGAGCATCAAGTATGCTCATTGTGAGGGTATCTTCCTCAGATGTGCCGGGACATTGTAATCCACCTTGTTTTTCTTAGGCCGATCCTTGGCTGCGAGCTCTTTGACGACTCTATCATCGAGGGCAATTTCCTCAGGGACTTTTTCCTTCCCCTTTTCTCTTTTGCTCGAACCTTTGTTTATAGGCCCGAGGTTCTTTTCAGGCAACGTACAGTTACGCAGCTGAATGTTCTCGCAGTTTTTCTCCTCTTCTTCTTTTCCAGAGGTGGATTCTTTAAAGAGAGGGTCGAGGGTTATTTCTTTCTCAGAATCGCTCCCGAATGTAAGAACTTGAGATTTTCTTTTTGTCAAACCGGTATCAACCATATGACAGTTTCCAGTCGTTCCTTTATGCTCGTCTATCGCGCTTCTTTATTGTCGACGGGTTTTGCGTTTCATCCGCTTGAAGCGTTGACGGTGAGCAACGTATCCTTTCCATCACTTCTTGAAAGCATTGCACTCTTTGGTGGGGTGTGTGACACTCCGATGGTATAAACAGTAGTTCGGATGTACATCCGCTTCGTCGATGCACATACTTCCGGGTGTGTTTTTCATGAGAGGGGGCAGCTTCATTCCTATTAACAAGGCTTTGACGAACCGCTTCTCCGCTTTGATCCTGCACTTGTTTGTTGCACGTGTACTTTTGCTTGGGTGGAGTAATTTTCAACTCACTCTTACCGCGGCTTCTTCATCCTGATGTCGACACTTGGCCTTTTCGTATATGGCCGTTTCACGTTCTCGGCCAGCTTTCCTGTTTTGAAGGGCTTCGTTTAGCAGCCTGTCAATTGGGTCTTCTAACAGTTCCAGGAATTTTTCCGCCGGTCCTGCCCCCTGTTCCTCTGCGTTGCTTTCCGACGCCGAGAGGGTTTCTTCATTATTTAACGACGAATGAGAACCATGTGGCAACTTGCTACATAATCTTCGATTTCTACCGACGAGTCATTTCCCTTATCATCACCACTATCTCCGTTCTCAAGGATATGGTTGAGAAACTCTTCGAGTGTGATTGGGGTTCGCGCCTTCTGGTTGTATTCTTCCAGTGCGTCGATGCAAATTTGCAAGTTCGTGCGCTTGTCGTCAGGCTGCGTGGGCTTCTTGGTCTTCTTCTTTGCCTTCGAAGACTTCGAAGGCTTGGCCTGGAGGTCTTGCCCATCGTTACCAGTTTTCGGTGTTGGGAGCGGTTTAAGCATCCCCTCAATGATCTCGGGCTCCGGCAGGCTTTTCCATTTGATTGCCGGACATACTTGAAGATCCTTCATCATTCTTTTAGTTTTAGCTGAAAGGACCACTTCCCAAGGATCTTCTTCCACAAACGAACATGATGCCCTCGGCGTGTCTACCTTTTTAGGAGTGTGCCTCTGTGGCGGGTTCATCCTCCAGTTTTTGGATAGCGCAAATTTCCCTTGTTGGTACCGGTCCTCAACCCAGTTTTTGAAGACGTAGCAATCCTCAATTGGGTGGCCCACTATTCTGTGGTAGTAGCAGTAGTTGGGATTGTTGACGTCACCGGGCTGCAGTGGACGTCTCGGATCCGGCAGTGTGATGAGTTTGTTGCGCATTACCAGTTCGAACAATCTCCTCATTTTATCACGGGGGAACGAATAAGCACGTCATAGCTTCTCCTCGAGGGATTGGCGCGAGCGCGCGTTACTTTGGCGAGCAACCGGTTTTAGATCGCTTGGCTATTGTTGAGTGTTTGCAACGATGGCCGCTTTCCCTTTACCTTTTGCATTCCGAGGGTCCGTTTTTGAAGAGGGAGGCTCGTGGCCCATCTGGTCTATTTGGGGCAGCTTGTCGATCAAAGCCTGGAAGATGGTCGGCTTAAAGAACGTCATGAACTGGGCCACAGTCGCCTGAGGATCGAGAGTCCCTATGAACATGCCTACGGCAGGAGCCTCTTCGATGCGTTGTTCGCATTTCGACCATAAGTTCCACCATCGGATTGCGTATTGAACCCAGGTCTCTCCTGGCTTCACCATAGAATTAATTAATGTCGTTATCGGGATGCGTTCTCTTGCGCTTGCGAATTGCTGTGTGAACAGCAGCTCCATTTCTGTGAATGTTTTGACGGAGTCATTTGGGAGCTTCGAGTACCATTCAAATACTATTTCCGACAGGCCGCCAACAAACTAGCGAAACAGCAATTTGTCGTCACCTCTAGTATTTCCATATAGAGCTTTGAACTGAGCGACGTGCTGATGAGGATTTCTTGTCCCCTTATACATATGAAATTTAGGGATCGTATATCCCGACGGGTACTTGGTCTGATCATACCAGCCCGGATATGGTCGTCCAGTTTGGACGACTTGGCCAGCCGTTTCACTCGCTTGATGAGCTCGTATTTGTTGAGCTATATAATTGTTAAGGGCATCTTTGGAGATCGTTTCCTCCCTAGCCACTGATAGCACCGAAAGAGGGTTCGATGTTTCTCCTCTGTCGTCCTCGATGATTATCGGTGGATCTTCGGCTGGAGGTTCTGGCTGGATCATCATTCCAACCATGTCCTTGAATAAAAGCGCTATCTGCTTTATATTAGCAGCTTGTTCCGCGGCCTCCTTATCTTTTCTTTCTAGCACCCTTCACAGGAACTCTGTATCGGTCTCCTTTTCCTGGCGTTGTTCGGATGCTGCTTCCGGGCTTTCTTTTTGTCTGGTGAGTGTTGCCATTTTCGTCAACATCTCTTGGAGCTTTTGTTGTTTCTCCTGAGCCGTTATTAACGACTGGGTTTTTGTTCGATGACCCACGGAAGCATGGATTTCCTCTCGGATGCCATGTAGATCATGCCCACGATCATGCCCGCAGACTTGGGGCGTTTGGATCCATCACCTTTGGGATTTGCCATTGGTGGTGGGAGATTCTCCGGCCTTCTATTTTTGTGGGAGCTCGAAGTTGAAGGAGCCATTGTAGTAGGCGCTTGTATGAAATAAGTCCCTCGCTGTATGGTGGAGGGATGACTTTCCTCTTGTCGAACTTTCATTTTCTCCGGTTGATGAGAGTAGTTCTTGCTGATCACAGAATCTTGGACTTTCCGCCAGACCCTGTGGATTTAGGTGGACAGCCATTGAGGGGGCTGCTCTGACTTTGCCTGCATTATGTTTTCAGCAGGAAGTGGAGATTTCTCCAGCATTGCGGTCGGAGAGTTCTTTTGCACCCTCCTAAGCAGTTCAAAGCTGTTCCCGGTTGGAACAGCAGCGTCAACTTCCACCATTGGAGCTGGTAGAGTAGGTCTAGAGGGGGAGTTGCCCTCAGCTCTTCTCACTCAGCGCCAGTGACGACGTCGAGCGTGCCTTGCAGATGGGATCACCATAGTTGTGGAAGCGGCTTCGTCATGCTCCCTACTTTGGTGAAGGGCTACTGCTGGTGCCAGCCTATTGAAGACTGACGTCCATTGAGAGGGGATGACCAATCTTTCGAAGGCCGACTTTCTGGTAAGGGAAGCACTTTTAACGACTTCACCCGTAACAGGAATTGGAACGGCTATCCATTTCGAGATAACCCCTTTAGGTATCGCGAGCTTCTTTGCAGGCCCACTTGAGCTTTGGCTCAGCCTGTTGAAGACTGAGGTGGCAGACTCAGATGAACCGTTGAGAGGGGCCATAGTGGTTGCAAGTCGATCGAAGACCGACTTCTTTGGAGCTTCCTGCGATGGAACTGGGGTGCTGAAGCTCGATGGCGGGAGCATGGTCCCGAAGAACAATCCAGTGGTGGCCTGAGTCACCTGCCCTACCGGCATTGAAAAAATGGAAGCTGCATTGGCCCCATAAGTCACTCCTCTAGTCGGGACGGAGCGGGAGTTGAAGTTGCAGTTGGTGCAGCTGGAAGTCATTGATGTTCACTTCTTCTTTCTGCTCAGGAGAAAGACACCAAATCTTAGTACCTCGAATCCAAGGGCAACCATAGCAAACCGCGATTTTTTTCGTTAAATACGACACACGAAATGTGGAGTGGAAAGAGGAAAAGGTCCCACCGGGCGTGCCAGAATCTGTTCACCGTTGAAATACACGACCGAGACGTTTAAACGTCTGCCCTGAGTTTTGGGGGCATATGCTATTTGGATTTATCCGTACACTTCTCCGAAGATGCCAAGTTGATTTATGACACCGTATATCAGAGGTTTGGATAGTTGCAGCCGTTGTAGCAGACTTCGTCAGTTTCCACACATTTACGAGGGTATTTTTGATTGTGGGGACGCTCTTCCCTGCAGGCGCAATCCCCTGCAGTTAATTACGTTACCGCATCGCGATAACCACTTTCTCCTGCTTTAGAAGTTCACCTCGTGTCATGTGTGTTTGTTTTATTCTTGGTTGCCCATGAATTGTATACGGAGACTAATTTATATTGTCGCCCGTAGGGCATGGATTAGACCAAATCCGTATATTTTCAGATTTTGGTTTGGGTTTATTTAAGGATCGTTGATCCATTTTGAGATCAAGATCGACTTAAATGTACACAAATAGTTGGGGGCTCGGTTGTTTTTTTGTTAAGGATACGTTAGTCCAATTTGAGACTAAGATCTAATTAACAGGGTGTTAGAATCATTTTTGTTTCAGATCCAACAAGAGAGCATTTGGGCTCTGTTGTTTTAGTTTAAGGACGTTTCGGTCCCTTATCGCCATTTTGGAGGTGAAGTTGTAGTTTGAGGACATTTCGGTATGTTGATCAGAGGTGAGGTTTTAGTGTAAGAACGTTATGGTCCATCATTAGTTCAGGGACATCTAGGTCCATTGTCGCCATTTTGGGGTGACGGTTTGATTTGGGGTGTGCACGTCAGTTTGGGCAGTGCACTAAAAAGCTTTTGGTTGTTGGGAACCGCCACCTATCTGAAAACGCTGAGGAATTACAACATTTATCGGAGGTGTGGAGAGATGTACCCTTGAACAAATTCCCGTATTTTAGGGAAAAAGGAATCGGTAGTAAACTCAGAAATCATTAGTCGTATTTTGAGACCAGGACTTCCTCAGGGGAATGTGAGACGAATATCGTTTTAGGATATCATCAGTTGGAAGATCGATAGTCGTATTTGGGACTAAAATCAGTTTTGGAAGTATTGAGTATATGGGCCCGGTCCACTCAGTTTTCTTTTTATTTGAAAAAGAGTGCTAAGCACTTGTTTGGGCTTAGTCCCTTTTTTTAATGCAAAAAGTGCTGAGAACTTATGTAAGTTCCGATGCTCACACATAGCCATATGGGATTTTCAGTCATGGGGATTTGCCTAACAAGTGTTGAACACTTTACCCATTTTTGTCTCTTTATGGAATGCTGAGCATTCTTTATGGCGCCCACGTGCGAAACACGTGAGGTGCTAGGCGCTGCATAGTGAGTGTCTGTGGCGCCCACATGAGGGACACGTGAGGCGCTGGGCGCTGCCTGGTGAGTGTCAGGCACTCATTTATTTTGTAGCGCCCACATGAGAGGCACGTGGGGTGCTGGGCGGTGAGCGTCAGTCACTGAGTGTTAAGCACTCCTTTATTTTATAGCGCCCACATGAGAGGCACGTGGGGCGCTGGGCGCTGAGCACCAGTCACTGAGTACCAAGCACTCATTTATTTTGTAGCGCCCATATGAGAGGCACGCAAGGCGCTGAGCACCAGTCACTGATGCTAAGCACTTCTTTATTTTGTAGCACCCACGTGAGAGGCACGTGTGGCACTGGGCGCTGAGCGCGGAGCGCCAGTCACTGAGTGATAAGCACTCCTTTATTTTATTTACCTAATTTCCAAGAAGAGAGTTCTTCTTCAAGAATTCTCTGTTCTTTCTGAAGCTTATGGGGGTTTCCTCCTCTTTAGACTAGACGTCTTGGGTCCTTTATATAGTAGAGATAGTTTGTTAATTAGTTGAAGAAATCTTTCATTAAGAGATCCTAATTGATTTTGGAGATTTGCCCACCGTTGGATTTTTGATTCAAGGACTTCTGTTTTACAGAAAGTATTTTCTTGTTTTTAACAAGATTAAGGAAATATTTACCCATTCAGAATTTATTCTATAGATCGGTGATTCTTTTAATCACCATTGAATTTTTAATCCAACGGTATTCTGTTTTACCAAGGGCAACCTTTCTTGTTTAGAAAGATTTGAGGAATATTTCCTCTAAACAGAATTTAATTCTGCATCCTGATAATTTATCGTCTCCGTTGGATCTTTGATCCAACGGCTCTGCTTAACTGAGAGTATAATTTAATTCTACAAGGCACCGGCGCTTACGTGCTGTGTACATAGTCGCTGCTTAAGAATTTTGTGTGATTTGCACACGGGCGCTGCTCATATAAGAGCTTTTAACTCTGGTGCTGGCGACCTCGTGGAAGGCATGTGAGGCGCTGCTTAAGATTTTTGTGTGCTTTGCACATGGGCGCTGCTCATATAAGAGTTTTTAACTCTGGCGCTGGCACCAGCATGGAAGGCACGTGAGGCTCTGCCTCTTGAGTTTTGAACAGAGCTTTGCTCTTTTATTGGGGGAAACAGGCTCGTCTGCCCAAATTTCTTTCTGTCCTCTAGTATTGCCTGCACATAATTTTAATGCATCTAGAACAATTTTTTGAACAACTTTAAAATTCGAACAGCAAGCGACGAAATGGAATTGCGAATCGGAAAATTCTGTCAATCGAAACTCTAAACTAGTGCAAATTAGCCAGTTAAGATTTATGGAGTGTCTTTGATACCATGTTGGGGTTTGGTGCCCGTGCCGCAGAAGCAGCGGCCGAGGTGGAAGTGAAAACAAAAAATTTACGTGAGCACGAAACACCTGTAACCTAAGAACATGGTCCAAAAACCTAAACTAGCTAACTAGAAATGCAAAGGTTGAGAAATTTCAACCTTTGTCGCATGTTTACCCAATTGTGGAAGACCCCTTTAAGTTTGTAGCCGTAGGGATCACGATTGAAAATCGACCATCCTCGCCGAAGACAATCCACCAGAAAGAAACCGGAGGAGGCTCTAACCGATGATCCAAACTTGTTAGGTGTGGATGGTCGATGATATAGGAATATTTCACTAAACTTTTCCTTCAAGAATCCATGCTCATGAGAGCAAGAAGAAGAAGAAGGAGAAGAGAAAAATGGCTAAGTCTTTTTTTCTCCACTATGAGGTATGAAACATGTTGGATGAAAGAATGATCAAGTCCAAATGAAAAGAGAATGGCTATCTCTTTTACAACCATGGTGCAATAGTGCACCAATAAATGCACATCACAATCCAAGCCATTCCTCTTTACAATCACAAGCATGCTTCAAGCCACCTCATTTCCTATTTATTTTTATAAAAAGAAAAACAAATATGAGGTGTTCTTCTTCTAGAAGCATTCCTGTATAAATACGGAATACTTTACCTGGTATATGTATCGCTGCATATACGCGCATCCGTATAAAAAAATATAGATAGAACCGAAGAGAGAAAATGAATAGTGAATAATAATACTAAAATATATGTATCAAAATGTTGGGTTTACCTAGCACTACACAAGGGTTTATCTTGCATCAAACATACTACAATTTAAATTTTAGGGTGCTAAGCAAACTAAACTAGGATCAAACTAGAAAAATAGAGTAACAAAATAAAGTATCTAGCACTAAGTGGGGAGAAATACAATCTTTGTAGACCTCCTCCTTGACTCCTTGGATCGAATGGGGTTTGAACCGGTTAGCTAGTATCCTTCCGCGTCCACGATGATCCACCACGAAGTCCCTTTGCACCAAGCTCCAAGCTTTACTTGATCAAGGATGAAAATGAAGCAAACACTCCACACTAGTGGGTTAGACTAAAGTAGAATGGTGATGTGGGTTTGGATCTCACTTAAAAACCTTTTCTTTTTAATTTCTTCTCTTTCTTTTAAACCCTTGAGAGCTTTGAGGAGAGAGAGGAAGAAGGAGATGGCTCAAGCTTGACTCAAGTAAAGATAATGAATATTATCAAACATAACCCCAAGTCAAAATGAGAGTATGCCATGCCAAACTATGGTTACAAAATATCTAGATATTTTGTAACTTGAGGTTAAGCAAAACCATGGGCCATAAAAACCATGGGCAAGTAAAACCATTGACTTTATTCAACTCAAAAGAGTTGAATAGTCAACCAAGATTTTTGTTGCCATTTTGCTTTTCTTAAATAAACAAAATATACATATATTTGTTACCATGTGAGTCTTGCATTGCCACTACCAATGTATCATCAACCATAACACATGTATGCTTGTATGTATGCATCCATATCAATATATACATACACTCATGCATGCATCATAAAGAAATAGGTTTTAATAAATGAGCTAATGGACTTAATATTAAATCAACACTTGATTTAATAATCCGGACATATCACATACGACCCGTCCAATTGTAAACTCCCAATTAAAATATGGTAACCAATACACACATTTAATTGAGCTCCCGTGCATATCACATATGCACCCCACATTTTTTCGCCTGAGCTAGGTAACCTCTTTGTGGGACTCTAAGACTCGTCAATACATTAGCAATAGGCAGTGATCATATCACATGCCTACAAACCGTCAGCGGCACCAGCAGTACGTAACGGCTCCTAGGTATTGAGCGATCAGAAGAAAAACAAGCGAACCTGCAAAAACTCCTATCGAGCCAACCGGTAACACTTACCGTACAGTCCGGTCTCTTCGTCAGATATGCTGCATATCAAGTCTAGGGATGGTATCGTCGACCCCAATAACTCAATAAGTCATGCCGATATATGGCTCATAACAGATCGAGAAACTACTGATAACACTTATTAGTAAATCTCAGCAGCCCTGGCCAGGGACTTCCTGTTATAGCCAAACGTTCATGGCGCAACATCAACCCCCAATACCGGGAGAGAGAAAACACCTCCTATCGCTCATTGCCTCCATGTGCCTCGGGACTGTACCCAAAATCCACCTGTTTTCACGACTCATTATAGCCGTGGTAGGGTGGAGATCAAAGTACAGTGGGAGGCACACAAGACTCTATGACGATCTCGGGTCTACAGACTAACCTGTACCAGTGTCACCTGAGAACTGCTATCCGACGATAGATATAATACCATATAGGAGTTCTCGGAGAGTCCGTTCAGTGTACCCAGTCTCCACTGAGCACCCGTATACGATCTTTGGTGTCATCACACCAATGGATATGGGATCATCCATCGCCCATCATATGAGACAAGTAACGTATACGCTAGTTTACTCTGGTAATATCGATGCCCAGTCTTGATACACCCACGACTAGAAACATTTTAAGGATATTCTTATAAACTACACATGTCCCACTAGTATGATCCGCATCATAATCTCGGTAGTCAAGCAAATATCCTAATGGCTTTATCAACATGTACCAAATGAGTGAAAGCATGATCAAATGAACATGTTAAGATAAAGTACAACCAGATACCATACTATCATGTCGAGCAAGAATGTCCCCTGAATACACACACACATACACATACCGGTACATACACTATCATATAATGGCCTCTAAGGCATACATATATCCAACAATCTCCCACTTGCACTAAAGCCAATTATTGGCGTATCTCATACCCAACATCTCAAAAAGTCGCTCATGCTGTAGCTGACGAGGGCCTTGGTGTGTGGATCCGCAGTGTTATCCTTTGTATCTACTCTCCTAATCTCGATTTTGTAGCGATCAACTATCTCCCGGATCAAATGATATCGCCTCAGGATGTGTCTGGACTTCTGATGGGACCTGGGCTCTTTGGCCAACGCCATAGCCACATTATTGTCACAATACAATGGTATTGAGTCAATAATGGTTGGAACTACTCCTAGCTCCGAGATGAACTTCCTCATCCAGCTGGCTTCCTTGGCAGCATCATTTGCAGCAATATACTCAGCTTCCATCATAGAGTCTACAACGGTATCTTGCTTGGAACTCTTCCAACTCATCGTCCCTCCGTTGAGAGTAAATGCAAACCCTGAGATAGACTTGCTGTCATCCTTATCACTTTAGAAGCTTGAATCGGTAAAGGCCTCCACTTGGAGATCCCCGTTACCATACACTAAGAACAATTCTTTAGTCCTTCACAAGTACTTAAGAATGTTCTTCACAGCACTCCAATGTTTCTCCCCTTGGTTTGACTGATACCTGCTTACTGCACCCAGTGCATAAGCTACATCAGGGCGTGTACACAACATCGCATACATTATTGATCCTACGGCTGAAGCGTAGTGAATAATGCTCATTCGAGCTCTCTCTTCATCAGACTTTGGGCAATTGTCCTTGGAAAGAGTAACTCCATGGCAAGCGGGTAAGGCACCCCGCTTGGAGTCTTCCATACTAGACCTCTTTAGGATGGTGTTGATGTACTTGGTTTGGGACAATCCCAATAACCGTTTGGATATATCATTATAGATCTGTATGCCCAATATGTTCGTGGCATCACCCAGGTCCTTCATGGAGAACCTTTGTGATAAGAATGATTTGACCAATTGTAGCATAGGAGTGTCATTTCCTACTAGAAGAATGCCACCCACGTACAATACGAGGAATGCGACAGTTCTTCCCACAGTCTTCTTATAAACACAAGGTTCATCTGGATTTTTGAAGAAATCAAACTCTTTGATAACATCATCAAAACAGATGTTCCAACTCCGTGATGCCTGCTTTAATCTATAGATGGATTTAAGCAATCTACATGCTTTCCCGTTGCTCCCACTGTCAATGAAGCCCTCTGGCTGATCTATATAAACGCATTCTTCTAAATCACCATTTAGAAATGCAGTTTTAACGTCCATCTGCCAGATTTCATAGTCGTAATGAGCAGCAATAGCAAGTAGGATCCGGATGGATTTAAGCATGGCTACAGGAGAAAAAGTTTCGTCATAGTCGAAACCTGGTCTTTGACGAAATCCTTTCGCCACAAGCCTTGCCTTATAGGTCTCTACCTGCCTATCTACACCGATCTTTCTTTTAAAGATCCATCTGCACCCTACAGGTTTTACCCCAGAGGGTACATCCTCCAAAGTCCATACTTTGTTAGTGTACATAGACTCCATTTCGGATCTCATGGCATCCAGCCACTTCACTGAGTCACCATTCGTGATCGCTTGCTGAAAACTGGCAGGGTCATCATCATCCATGATGCAATCTTCTCCATCACCATCAACGAGAAAACCGTAGTATCTCTCCGGTGGGCGAGAAGTCCTACCAGATCTACGGAGTGGCTGAGATTCATTAGTTTCCATTGCAACATCAGGCTCAACCAAGTTGTCATTTGTAACTTGTGTCTCTAGAACCTCTTCTAGATCTACCACATTGCCATCAGTATCATTTGTAAAAAATTCTTTTTCTAGAAATGTAGCATACTGAGAAACAAACACCTTTTGTTCCTCCTTGTGCTAGAATAGATATCCATATGAATTCTTTGGATATCCCATAAAATTACAGATGACTGACCGTGTCTCGAGTTTGTCCGGATTCTGATTTTTGACATAGGCCGGACAACCCCAAATCTTAACTCGTTTAAGAGATGGTCTCTTCCCATGCCATATTTCATATGGTGTAGTAGACACAGTTTTGGTTGGAACCCTGTTCAACAGAAACACTGCAGTCTCCATTGCATGCCCCTAAAAGGAGAAGGGCAACTCAGCATCACTCATCATGGATCGTACCATATCTAATAGGGTTCGATTCCGCCGTTCTGACACACCGTTGTGCTGTGGTGTGTAAGGGGGAGTGAGCTGAGAGAGAATCTCATTCTCTTTTCGGAAGTTCAAAAACTCTATACCGAGATAATCTCTACCCCGATCTAATCGAAATATTTTGATGCTCATTGCAGTTTGTTTTTCTACTTCAAGTTTATGCTCCTTGAATTTCTCGAAAGTTTCAGACTTATGCTTTATTAAAAACATATGACCGAATCTTGAGAAATCATCAGTAAAAGTTATGAAGTAAGAAAAACCGCCTCTCGCATGTGTAGACATTGGCCTACACACATCACTATGTATGAGGCCCAAGAGCTCAGTAGCTCGTTCTCCATGTCCAGAAAACGGAGTTTTGGTTATTTTCCCTTTGATACAAGACTGACAAGTCGCATAAGATTTATACTCAAAAGAATTTAAATATCCATCTTTATGAAACTTGTTTAGTCTTGTTTCATTAATATGACCAAGTCTACAATGCCAAAGAAAAGCTTCATTTATATCTGAAAATTTTCTTTTGTTTGTGTGTTGTATGTTGAAAACTGTGTTAATTAAGGAAGTAAATCCCGTTATTAAGTGTACCACAACCAATCAACTCTTGATTTAGTTTAATGTTCATAATATTGTGCTGCAATACAAAATGATAACCTTCATTGTCCAACAAAGAAATGGATATAATATTATAAAGCATGCTTGGTATAAAATAACATGGGTTCAAAACCAATATACAACCCGATGGCAACCCTAGGTGATACTCTCCAACTGAAACTGCATGAACATTGGAACCATTTCCAACTCGGAGAGTATGATCACCGGTCTTCAAAACTCTGCTATTTCTCAACTCCTGCACAGAATTGCAGATATGAGAACCCGAACCGGTATCCAATACCCAGGAAACAGAGCTTATAGAAAAACAGTTTTCAGTTACTAATACACCTGAAGCTGAAGCATCACCATGCTTCCCTTTCTTGAGACCAAGGTACTCAGTACAGTTCCGCTTCCAGTGCCCCGTCTTCTTGCAAAAGAAACATTCTCCTTTTCCCGACTCCGCAGCTTTGGATTTGTCTTTCCCCTTTGCCTTCTTGATTCTACCTCTCGGCTTGGTGGATTTCTTCTTGTTCTTTCCCTTGGCCTTGGCTTTTGGGACAAAAGAGGAAGATTGTCTAACAAGCAGAGAGGGAGACTTCGCTTTAATCGTGCTCTCCGCATTTCTCAACATATTGAGAAGTTCGGGTAGTGACTTCTCCATGTTGTGCATGTTGAAGTTCACTATGAATGGAGCAAAGGCAGAGGGAAGAGACTGTAGAACAATATCCGTATATTGCTCGTTCTCCATTGTCCATCCGAGGCCCTCAAGCTCTTCAATAAGAGCTATCATCTTCAGAACGTGGTCACCTACTGATGTGCCAGGAGCCATCCGCATCTGAAACAGCTTTCGAGATGCTTCGTATCTTAAGAAACGAGACTGCTCCCTATACAACTCTTTTGTATGGAGGAAGATGGATTGAACATCCATCTCCTCGTGCTGCTTTTGATATGTATTGTCCATCGATGCAAGCGTGAGGCATTTGGAAGTAGCACAGTCAATATCCCACGTTTTGCGGATCTCCCTATCCGCAACAGAAGGTTCAGGTCCTAGGCTGGGCGGGGCTTTGGTAGCGAGGACATATGATATCTTATCATATGTGAGAGCAATGCTAATGTTCCTCAACCAGTCTTTATAGTTTGGTCCGATCAGCTTATTTTTATCTAGTAAAAGCTTAAGGCCTGTCTTTGGTATCTGCCATTAAGAGAGAGAAAAGAATACACTCAGCGAAAGCACTTGCAAAGATTAGATTGGTTATTATCTTGTCTAATCGATATCTCCCATTGTTTTTATCAAATTTTCTTTCAAACCTTAAAAAGAAAACTAGCCAGGATTAATTACATTCTACAACTTCACTAACCGTTCAGTCAGGCCAGTGCCGGTACTTTGAGGGAGGTTCCCCGTGCTTTCGCACGGACCTAATTAAAATAAACCTCGTTTTTCCCAGAGGCGTAGCCCCGTTGACACCTTTCTAGAAACCTAATGGGTTAGCTAATTGTAAAATTCAAAACTCTCCTGAGAGCAACTTTTGCTCACAGTGGGATCGGGATCCAACCATCATATGGAAGGTGTAAGTGCACAGTGGCGCCCCGGCCGTCTGAACGAGGCCAAAATGCGGAAACAAAAACTTTTCTTTAAACAGAAACCGGCACTACCGCGGACTATAAACCCAGATCGGACCATTAACCTACTACTAGCTTACTAGAGAAAGGGTAGAGAGCTATGCCGAGCGATCCGTACCCTTCAGTGTTTGGACACCATCCCGATCTCCTCCGGCATCTCCGGTCTCGATCTCCTCATCGGAAAGGGAACCGCATCACCGAGTCTTTTTACGGGCTCCCACTTCTGGACCGAGGCAACACAGACACGAAGTTGGCAAGCCGACGTATCCAAGATTGTTGTAGACTAAGTGCAGACGGTTTGTCTCAATGGGTTAATGAAGTTGCCATTTTTGGATGGAGGAAGGAGATGAGCTTTGAAGTGGAGCTATATCAATTTTGTGCAAGCAAATGAGATACAAAATCCACCACCAAAAATTTGGACAGCCCCCACTAGTATTGGCTGGCCACAACAATGAGAGGAGGGAGGTCAATCATGCAAGAGAGAAGAATGAGTGATGATGAGAAAAACAATGATCACAACAAAGTCTCCTCCTCATCAATCCATTCACATAAAGCAAGTAATGATGTAAATGGAAGTCAAAGTCAATCTAGAACCATCATGAAGCAACCACTTACAAAAAACACCCTCCACTTTGCTAATTTGCACATCTTCAAATAAGCCCCTCCCATCAAAGGAATTTCAGCCAAGAAGGAACAAAGGAAAAATGGCCGAAACGGAATGCAAACTGGCAACTTCAAAAAAGGAATCCGGTAATAAATTACAGGAAAACCCCACGACTGTATATACATACCCGCATTTGTATTGCGACCGAATACAAATGCAATGAGACAAATCTACACTGTACAATACTAGGATCCGACTTAAACCAAAGCCTGCTAGTATTATCCGTCCGATCATGATCCGTGCAATACCGCACGTATATGATCGAACCCTGCCATATATCCATACGGCCTCTATAGCGTTTCGCCCGAAACTTGAGAAACTGTCTGTGGGGGACTCTAAAGACTCGTCAATACTTTGGCTGTAGATTTAACCACTAGCACGTCATAGGTATTAGCCGTACGTAACGGGCTACCAGGTATTGACCAAAAGGGAGGTCGATGAGCGAACTCATCCTGACACTCTACTGAGCCTGTTAGTGACAATATCTGTACAGTCCGGTCCGTTCGTCTATGAGCATCGCATGGCGGGCCTAGGGGATTGGTAAAAGTCAGACCCCCAAAAGCGGTACAAGTCGTGTCGGAGTATAGCCCAGAACACCCTGAGATACTACTGGAATACCTACCAGTAAATCTCTTGCCTTGGCCAAGGACTTCGTGTAATGGCTCTCCTAGACACAGCGCGACCTCACCCCCAATATCGGGAGAGACGAACCCCTACAGATCCGCTCACTTCCTCCATGTGGCTCGGGACTGTACCCAACTAAAACCTGTTTGCACGACTCCTATGAGCCGTGGTAGGGCAGTAATCAAAGCACAGTGGGAACTCACACGAGACAAATGACAATTTCAGGTCGATGAACTAACCTGTACACATGTCACCAGGGAACTGCTATCTGACGTCAGGTATAATACCAACTAGCATGTTCCTGGCGAGTCCTGTCCGGTGTACTCATAACCCAATGAGCACCTGTATACATCTTAGGTGAACCAACTGACACTAGTGGCTTGTGAGACCGGCCACCGCCCCTCGTCGTAGTCTCGACTGTATACACTAGTCTACTCTGGAGTACCGATGCCCTGTCTCGAAAACTCCCACGACTAGGGACCACTTTAAGGATGTGCTTATAGATCCCAGCTCCCACGTATATGATCGCCATCATACTGCTGGCAGTCAAGCAAGAATCCTAAGGGCTCTATCAATTTGTAATAGTGACCTCTAAGGTCACCTAAAGCAGTACACGATGATAAAGATAAACCAGATAGCATACTATCATCTTGAGTAAGACTGTCCTACCGGTATAGGTCCTCCCTCAATCATTGCAATCACGTGCCTGTGATCCAATAATTGACTCTGAGGGCACCATATCCAACAATCTCCCACTTGCACTCAAGGCTAATTATTGCGATGCCGCATAATCACAGCCCGTGTGATACCGAACACCCAACTCCTCTACTAATCAGCCTCATAAAACCCGTTTGCGAAACTAATGTATTTGAGGAATAGCCTCAGCTAGTGGATCCGCCCTGATGTTTCTTTCTATGTCTCTCTTTATCTTAAGATCGCGGAGAAAGCCATCTCCCGAAATGAGCAATACCTGTCTTAGAATATGTCTGGATATCTGATGGGACCTAGCTTATAAATGAACTCCAAATCCAAACTTCTTAGACTGTATCGTCAACTGAACTTAATCAGTATCCTGCGTAATGCCTCCCTCAGTATCCGTTTGAACCACCTGTCCAAAATACCTCCCCTCGTCAAAGGGAAAACTATAACTATGACAGTCACTCTATCATCCAGGTCACTTCGAAAGCCTGGAATGATAACTGTCTCCCGAATGAGGCTGTCGTTATCATATCCCTAGAATATCCACTTATGTTCTAAAACTACTTCCAATCGTTTCTCCAGGACTGGATTAATATCAATATATTGCATCTAAATACAAAAACAATATCTGGTGTGGTACTTAACATCTCATGATTGACTCAATTGCTTAAGCATGTGATCTGCCAATCATGCACATTCCTTTCCCCTTTAATCTGTAAGACAACTTTAGAGAGGGTGACTCCATCACCTGCAGGTACACCATCATGCCAGGAGCCGTCCATTCTAAATACCTTAAGAATGCTGTCTAAGTACCCAGATTGGGAAACTACCCAAATCTAGATCTAAAACCATTGACCTAGTAACCAGAATGTCTGACATGAAATCCATGTCCTTAGTGGAGAAACCACTGTGTGACAACCAAAGTATAACCGATTGTAGTATAGGAATCTTGCTTCCTATTCTGTGTATGTCATCCAAATACCAGGACATCACACCCTACTACCTTCTTAACAGATCCATCCCCTTATTCTGATGAAGTCAAACCTATGACCGTCACATTAGAAATAGATGATCTATCTCCGCTATATCTGCTTTGGTCTATAAATAGACATAAGCCACTTGTCCACCAATGCTTCCGCTGCTCCCACTGACTACGACAACCCTCTGGCAGAATCATATACACGTGCACTTCTAAAACAAGTTCAGAACGACGCTATATTCATCCTCCCGCCGGGTCTCATAGTCTGGAACAACAGTAGTGTTAAGTCTGGGTAAACAAGAACCTCCCTGCCATCGTCCTTGAGGCTACTGGAGTACCTCTCGGGTGCCTGAGGTTACCCATCATATCTGCGGAGTGGCCAATGGAATGTTAATCCAGATTGAATCTTTAGGTCCTTATCAAATTTTCAGTAATCGTTTTCCAGTTCTACCATACTCTCACTACTGTTTTCTGAAGAAAAAAACATTTTTATCAAAACTGTGGCGAGTCAAGAACAATAACACTATTGATCTTCCAGTTAGTAGAAAATCAACCCTCGTCATAGCCCGGGTCAACCCACAAACAGCCATTACGGAAATGTGCCTTGAGTTATCCAGAGTCTGGTTTTAAGTATAAGCCGGACAACTCCCCGTACCTTAACATCGTTAAGATATGAACCGTTCTATATCCAATATAGAAACAGAGGCACTGATTTAATTGGAACCGGATTCAAATCATGCAACTGGCTCCAGTGAATGTCAACTAAATGGAAGGAGGACGATCATCGTTACTCACCTTAGGAATGCTTCCAATTATAAGTAACCTAAAAGAGAAGCAAGTTCTCTTAATCATTACTATTAACTGAATACCATACACAAGTATCTACATCTTCGATCACCTTGAAGAATCCCGATACTTGCAACATCTGGTTCTCTACTTTATTCTTATACCTATAACTTCTCAAAACTTGGACCTTGCATTTCTACGAAACACATGTCTAAGAACTAGAGAAGTCACAAGTAAACAGAATATAGTACGAGTACCAACCCCTCTAGTCCTAATGGACACTGGACAACATACAATACTTTGTATAAGTCCCATGAGTCTAATAACTCATTCCCCATGTGTCGTAGGTTGAAAACTGTACTTATGGTTAAGAAGAATTACACCGCTGTTTTAATGCTCCTTACCTAACCATCCACTGATATAGGTAAATGTCATGGACATAATTTCAAAGAGTTATATCTCACTTTATAAAAAATAAATGTACAGATATATCAATTTGAAATTGGTGCATTACAACGGATATTCAAAACCAAATATTTGCCGTCCGGCAAACAACCCAGGCGATTTCCTCAAATATCACCAATTACAACGAATTCCGATATAATGAGGATAATCATCTAATTACCAATAACTTACTCCCACTCATCATCTGTAAAGCCATACAGATGTGAGAATCATACCTGGTAAATACATACCCTGGAGCAAGTGTCTAATTGGGAAATCAGTTTTCTATTAACAATACACAGTGAAACTGAAATATTGAAATGTTTCGTAGGGGTATTCGGGTATTCCTAGTAATGCCTTTTCCATTATCCAGATTCACAACTGTAACCGTATATTTCTTTGCCATCTCTCCAAATCCCTTCATATGTCTTTAGTCATTACCTTCTGTACACCCTCTTAGGCTAAATGGTTTTCTTCCTTCCCTACCTTTCGGCACCAGCCTATGGTTTGGAAGAAGACTATCCAATAAGCGTAATGGGTGTACTGTCCTAATCCTTGGAGCGCTCGCAACCCGAGAGAAGGTAAAGATAAAGGACACCTGAATAAACCTTATTCCTATTTCTCCTGAACCAGAATCCATCCCCGAACTGGAACAAGTTCCTTTCGAGTTCGTATATAACCATACGATGGAGTATCCAAATAACTATGGATCTTCATAGTGATACGGAATGTTCTATAGAAATATAAAGGTGAAGTAGGAGTGGCGATGAAATACTTGGTTTGGTCGTGAATAGCAGTCGCAATTTACTTTGCCCTCTTTCTAATCCCTTTATTTATCTTTACTTGATACCTTCTGTACACCATCGTTAGGCTAATTGGTTTTCTTCCTTCCCTACCGTTCGGCACCTGCCTATGGTTTGGAAGAAGACTATCCAATAAGCGTAATAGGTGTACTGTCATAATCCAAGGAGCACTCGCAACCTGAGAGAAGGTAAAAGGAAAAGACAACTGAATAGTCCTATTCGTTTTCTCCAGAACCGGAAACCATCCTCGAATAAATTTCTTCGAGTTCGTATATAACCATACGATGGTTTTATCCAATGGAAGTGGATATTCGTAGTAATACGGGGTGTTCTAGAGAAAAGGGTAAAAGTAGGAGTGGCAATGAGGTATGCAACTCTGACAATCCAAAAGCCAGTGTTTAAGAAGGTTTGGTCAACTTGGTCACTGAGTCATAGTCAAGGGTCGGGTCATGGTCGCTGCCAAAGAGAGAGATAAAAGAAACACTCAGCGTGCACTCTAACCTAGATCAGCATGGTTATCACTTTATCCAATCAAGAAACCTCCCACTGTAACCTCAAATTCTCCTCCAAACCTAAAAGAAGAATTAGCCGGGATCACCCGAGGAGTAAGCCAACTCATCAGTGGGAATCGGGATCCAACTATCATCGTATGATAACGTGATGGAATCCACTCACGTTATCACACTCCAGAAGGTATGCGCATATCTGGCAAGTTTCAGTTTCTTTAGAAACTCCCGATGTGTGTTTTTATCCCAAGCGGCTTATGACCTTGACTAGGTCAACAAACCATAAACCGCTAGTCAAGTTCAACCCGTCATTATTCTGGACTACATTAAACCCACCCGTATGTGCCCTTGACTAGGTCAACAAGGCCGCACGACTGTCTTAACCAATCCCATTTATGCAACAAACGAGCACCACTTAGCTACCGAACACTACGTCTTGACTAGGTCAACAAACGCAGCACGAATACTAAATAATACCCGTAAGAAATAACGGAGGGCTACGGCTGGTTTTTGGCGAAAAACCTTTAACGTAATGAACTTGATATCGTTGAAGGAACTGCATAACTTCTTATAAAAATATAGTGGCGAAACCTTCGCTAAAGAGGTCACTCCCGGTGAAGGGATTTCGGCTCTTTCCCCGTAGAATGAGGTGCAGGATATTCCAACTGAATACCACTATGCAAAGCAGAAGGCAATCGGCTATAGTGAAGTTATTACCCTGACGCAAACTTCTGTCTAAGGGGTCACTCCCGATGAAGGGATCTCGGCCCTTGCCTCGTCGACTGAGGTGCTGGATATTCATAACCGAATATCACTGTGCAAAACAAAAGAGAACGTCCTTGCAATAACAACTTTTTGAAAAATGTTCCAACAATATCAGAATAGGTTTGTTTAGCTTGCATTGATCCGAATCAATGCAGTCCCATCAATTGACCACACCAATAAAGAACGAAAATACGATTTACGTATATGCCATCCGCATTCGCCACTGAGTCCCATCATCACCCGTTAGGTTACTTAACTAACGACAGAGCGGGGATTAGACTAGCACGGGCGCAAAACATATACAACTTCTACTAGTATATATATCAATATATAATAATCGCTTAAGGCGTGATAAAATGAAACATCACAGAAATGTAATAAGCATCACAGAACAATACACATATCTGGGATCCCCGGGTTTCATAGAGCCGCTACTGAAACCCGACGTTTTCCTGGTCGTGTGGATAGCCTGTGCAATGAAATCCTAGACCCCTACGGGCGCGGCAAGTTACCCGCCAAAACCTGAAGCGAGGCAGCCCCATTCAACAACGTGAATGGACCACCCAGCACTTCACGGAATCCGGTAACTTGGGCACCCCTCCTTGGGTCAACCTGTACCCCCTACGAGTGCGGCGAATAGCTCGCCAATTCTAGAGTGAAGCCCCCTCCGTCTCAAAGCCATGAGATACGGGCCCGTTGCCCTCTAGAACCCGGCTATCCGTGCAACCCACCGCGGGGTAATCCTAGTACAGAAAGTAAAATATACAATGGGTACATCGACCTCAGCCCGGTCGTGCCCCAAAAGAATAATATACAAACAGGCAGTGACAGCAGTCCACATGTCGGACACTCGCCCCGTAATATCAAATGTACATATACAACCAAACTGTACTACCATTGCATCCAGGCTATCCACCACGACAAATCCGCAACATCACAGCACAACACAGAACATCAACGTGAATGTCACGTTCGCAAATCCGTCTAAAAGGGCTATAGCAGTTAGACAGGATTTATCGATCAAATGACATTCACGGTCACAGATATAATGTAAATACTGTGAACTAACATGTTTAAAATTTTCGATCGACAAAAAATTCCCGAAGTGGGCCCCAAGCACAATACCCAGTACCCAAACAAATCTGGGCCCAAACAGAATATACCAAAAACCCATTTCCAAGTCAGAGAGCACTGTAGGAAAAATGGTGCAATGAAGCTACTGTTCGGCGGCGGAACCGCGGCCAAAATGGGGTTATGGCCGCGGTTCCGCGGCGCAACAGTAGGATCAGAGTACCAAATTTATACAGTGTTCTCTGAAAACACTGCACATATTTCTGCAATACACCAAATATTTTTTCGAGCACAGAAAAATTTCGACAGAAACTGATGCTTTTGAAAATGCGGTTTCGGAATTTTTGTTCGATCAAAATTCTAAACACGTTAGAGCAAGCTAGTAAAAGTTAATGGCGTGGCTCTGATACCATGTAAGTGTACGGTGGCGCTCCGGCCGTCTGAACGAGGCCAAAATACGGAAACAAAAACTTTTCTTTAAACAGAAACCGACGCTACCGCGGACTATAAACCCGGATCGGACCATTAACCTACTACTAGCTTACTAGAGAAAGGGTAGAGAGCTATACCGAGCGATCCGTGTCCTTCGGTCTTTGGCAACCATCCCGATCTCTTCGCGGCATCTCCAGTCTCGATCTCCTCATTAGAAAGGGCACCACATCACCGAGTCTTTTTACGGGCTTCCACCTCCGGACCGAGGCAACTCGGACACGAAGTTGGCAAGCCGACGTGTCCAAGATTGCTGTAGATCGAGTGTAGAACGGTTTGTCTCAATGGGTTAATGAAGTTGCCATTTTTGGATGGAGGAAGGAGATGTGCTTCGAAGTGGAGCTATATCAATTTTGTGCAAGCAAATGAGATACAAAATCCACTACCAAAAATTTGGACAACCCCCACTAGTATTGGCCGGCTACAACAATGAGAGGAGGGAGGTCAATCATGCAAGAGAGAAGAATGAGTGATGATGAGAAAAACAATGATCACAACAAAGTCTTCTCCTTATCAATCCTTTCACATAAAGCAAGTAATGATGCAAATGGAAGTCAAAGTCAATCTAGAACCATCATGAAGCAACCACTTACAAAAAACACCCTCCACTTTGCTAATTTGCACATCTTCAAGTAAGCCCCTCCCATCAAAGGAATTTCAGCCAAGAAGGAACAAAGGAAAAATGGCCGAAACGGAATGCAAACTGGCAACTTCAAAAAAGGAATCCGGTACAGGAAAACCCCGCGACTGTATATACATACCCGCATTTGTATTGCGACCGAATACAAATGCAATGAGACAAAATCTACACTGTACAATACTAGGATCCGGCTTAAACCAAAGCCCGCTAGTATTATCCGTCCGATCATGATCCGTGCAATACCGCACGTATATGATCGAACCCTGCCATATATCCATACGGCCTCTATAGCGTTTCGCCCGAAACTTGAGAAACTATCTGTGGGGGACTCTAAAGACTTGTCAATACTTTGGCCGTGGATTTAACCACTAGCACGTCAGAGGTATTAGCCGTATGTAACGGGCTACCAGGTATTGACCACAAGGGAGGTCGATGAGCGAACTCATCCTGACACCCTACTGAGCCTGTCAGTGACAATATCCGTACAGTCCGGTCTGTTCGTTTATGAGCATCGCATGGCGGGTCTAGGGGGTTGGTAAAAGTCAGACCCCCAAAAGCGGTACAAGTCGTGTTGGAGTATAGCTCAGAACACCCTGAGATACTACTGGAATACCTACCAGTAAATCTCCTGCCTTAGCCAAAGACTTCGTGTAATGGCTCTCCTAGACACAGCGCGACCTCACCCCTAATACCGGGAGAGACGAACCCCTGCAGATCCGCTCACTGCCTCCATGTGGCTCGGAACTGTACCCAACTAAAACCTGTTTGCACGACTCCTTTGAGCCGTGGTAGGGCAGTAATCAAAGCACAGTAGAAACTCACACGAGACAAATGACGATCTCAGGTCAATGAACTAACCTGTATACATGTCACCAGGGAACTGCTATCTGACGTTAGGTATAATACCAACTAGCATGTTCCCGGCGAGTCCTGTCCGGTGTACTCATAACCCAATGAGCACCTGTATATATCTTAGGTGAACCAACTGACACCAATGGCTTGTGAGACCGGCCACCGCCCCTCGTCCGGGTCTCGACTGTATACACTAGTCTACTCTGGAGTATCGATGCCCTGTCTCGAAAACTCCCATGACTAGGGACCACTTTAAGGATGTGCTTATAGACCCCAGCTCCCACGTATATGATCGCCATCATACTGCTGGCAGTCAAGCAAGAATCCTAAGGGCTCTATCAATGTGTAATAGTGACCTCTAGGGTCACCTAAAGCAGTACACGATGATAAAGATAAACCAGATAGTATACTATCATCTTAAGTAAGACTGTCCTATCGGTATAGGTCCTCCCTCAATCATTGCAATCACGTGCCTGTGATCCAATAATTAACTCTGAGGGCACCATATCCAACAGAAGGTATGCAATCTCATTGCAAATTTCAACTCTTGAAACTCCCGATATGGTTTTTACCCCTAGCACTCATGACCTTAAATATGGTCAACAAATCATAAGCACTAGTCAAGTTCTACCGTCATTTCTTGATTAATTAGACCCAGTTATATGACCCTTAACTATGGTCAACAAAGTCATATAATTGTCCCTATTAATCGCATCATATGCTGTGTAGGAAGACATCACTTAGCTACCATACACTACGCTTTAACTATAGTCAACAAACATAGCACGAATACTAAGTACTCTATTTCCTAAAATGAAGGAGGGTTGCGGATTGTTTTTAAGAAAACCTTTAACGCTTTGAACTTGATATCATTGTAGAATCAAATGGTTTTCAAAAGGAGTGGCTTAAGCTCCGCAATTTTGAAATGTAGCTTTTTCGTAAAAAGCCGAGTAGGTTTCAAATTCGATTCTACAACATATTTTAGGTTTATTTTTTCCTTACATTAATCACATTAATGTAGTACCATCATTTAAGTCCTTAATCCATTGCAGAAAAGAAACGAAAATAGAACATACACTTATGCCATTCGCATTCGCCACGGTGTCCCGTTATGTACCGTTATGTTACTTAACTAACGGCATAGCGGGACGGGACTAGCGTGGATATAAAACATAAGTAACGCTTATTATATATCATATATATAATAATACCATTCGTCTCATCATATAAAGTGATCTCATCACAGAATATCAACAACAGAAGCACATATATGAAAATATAGGATATACTAGGAATTCCGTATTTTGTATTTAGCCAACGATAGAAAATACGGGTTCCACGGTCGTGATGAATAACCAATTCCACACCCTAGACCCCTACGATAGCGGCAAGTTACCCTACTAATTCTAGAGTTAGGAGACCTGGTCTCGACTCCTCGAGATGGCCTCCCACTGGACCCTAGAACCCAGTCACTTGTGCTCCCCACCTTGGGTCTATCATAATGCGGAAAAGTAAATATATCAAAGGTAACATCATCCTCAACCCGGATGTGCCCCAATAAAAGAATATTACATACAAATGAATTTTACATGAATGAAAAGAAAAACTATCATCTCACATAAAAACCCCCAGCCATTCAATCACGACGATCCTATACATCATATCACAGCAACACACAACATCACATGCCATCAACGTAAGCAAGTATGCGTACCCCAATTGCTGTTGACATATAGTAACGAAACCAGCGATACATCACATACTACACTTACGGTTGCAGAAATAAGTATCATATATATCTAAAGGATGTTAAACCCTTCAATCGAATCAACAAACACCCACATTCCCCAGCATGCTCAACACTTGAGCAACGTTAAAAAATACCCAATAACATGCCACGGTACTTACGGACCAGCCGTAGAAGGGCTAACCCAAGCCTCATCTGTGGCGCCACTAAACTACAGCAAACCCTATGGTTTAGCCGCGGTTCCGTGGTCATAGAATCGAGTTAGGGTTTCATTCTTCTAGAGGGTCCATAGAATTACCTGCATGATACATTGAATACATATAACCTGGAAAATACCAGCGTTTGATGTCCGTTCGACTTGTTTAACGTCGTCTAAGTTACCAATACAATCTTAAAACATACGACTACGAAACACTCCGAATAAGCCTATAAGCAAAATTAGCATCACATGAAATTTTGTCTTAAACAAACAACACCTGAAACCCCAAAACCTACAGACCAGAGCACCAAAGCAAAACAAGACGATTCAGAGGGAAGGGGGCCGGCCTGGCTGGAATTTTGGGCTATGTGCTTGGCCAAAAACCGATGGAATCCCCTCGTTTTTCTCTGGTGTTCTCACTGTATCACATACAAGCTTCTGCAGTTGTTTAAAAACAATTTCGAGCCCGTTTTAAAATCGACATAGAAGCTAATTTCAGGTTTTCAGTGTTGTTAATTCAGAGTTGTTTGGATTTTGTAATTAATCTAACGTCGTCTAAGTTTCTAGCTTGGCTCTGATACCACTGTTGGGTTTACCTAGTACCACACAAGGTTTTGTCTTGCATCAAACATGCTACAATTTAAATTTTAGGGTGCTAAGCAAACTAAACTAGAATCAAACTAGAAAAATAGAGTAACAAAACATAGTATCTAGCACTAGGTGGGGAGAAATACAACCTTTGTAAACCTCCTCCTTGACTCCTTGGATCGAATGGGGTTTGAACCGGTTAGCTAGTATCCTTCCGCGTCCACGATGATCCACTACGAATTCCCTTTGCACCAAGCTCCAAGCTTCACTTGATCAAGGATGAAAATGAAGCAAACACTCCACACGAGTGGGCTCGACTAAAGTAGAATGGTGATGTGGGTTTGGATCTCACTTAAAAACCTTTTCTTTTTAATTTCTTCTCTTTCTTTTAAACCCTAGAGAGCTTTGAGGAGAGAGAGGAAGAAGGAGATGGCTCAACCTTGACTCAAGTAAGGATAATGAATAATATCAAACATAACCCCAAGTCAAAATGAGAGTATGGCATGCTAAACTATACTTACAAAATATCTAGATATTTTGTAACTTGAGATTAAGCAAAACCATGGGCCACAAAAACCATGGGTAAGTAAAACCATTGACTTTATTCAACTCAAAAAAGTTGAATAGTCAACCATGATTTTTGTTGCCATTTTGCTTTTCTCAAATAAACAAAATATACATATATTTGTTACCTGTGAGTCTTGCATTGCCACCACCAATGTATCATCAACCATGACACATGTATGCTTGTATGTGTACATCCATATCAACATATACATACACTTATGCATGCATCATAAAGAAATATGTTTTAATAAATGAGCTAATATACTTAATATTAAATCAACACTTGATTTAATAACCCGGTCATATCATATACGACCCGTCCAATTGTAAACGCCCGATTAAAATATGGTATCCAATACACACATTTAATCGAGTTCCCGTGCATATCATATATGCACCCCACATCATTTCGCCTGAGCTAGGTAACCCCTTTGTGAGACTCTAAGACTCTCCAATACGCTAGCAATAGGCAGTGATCATATCACATACCTATAAACCGTCAGCGGCACCAGCAGTACGTAACGGCTCCCAGGTATTGAGCGATCAGAAGAAAAACAAGCGAACCTGCAAAAACTCCTGTCGAGCCAACCGGTAACACTTACCGTACAGTCCGGTCTCTTCGTCAGATATGCTGCATATCAAGTCTAGGGATGGTATCGTCGACCCCAATAACTCAATAAGTCATGCCGGTATATGGCTCATAACAGATCGAGAAACTACTGATAACACTTATTAGTAAATCTCAACAGCCCTGGCCAGAGACTTCCTGTTATAGCCAATCGTTCATGGCGCAACATCAACCCCCAATATCGAGAGAGAGGAAACCACTCCTATCGCTCATTGCCTCCATGTGCCTCGGGACTGTACCCAAAATCCACCCGTTTGCACGACTCAGTAGAGCCGTGGTAGGGTGGAGATCAAAGTACAGTGGGGGCACACAACACTCTATGACGATCTCGGGTCTACAGACTAACCTGTACCAGTGTCACCTGAGAACTTCTATCCGACGATAGATATAATACCACATAGGAGTTCTCAACGAGTCCGTTCAGTGTACCCAGTCTCCACTGAGCACCCGTATACGATCTTTGGTGTCATCACACCAATGGATATGGGATCATCCATCGCCCATCATATGGGACAAGTAACGTATACGCTAGTCTACTCTGGTAATATCGATGCCCAGCCTCGATACACCCACGACTAGGAACATTTTAAGGATATGCTTATAAACTACACATGTCCCACTAGTATGATCCGCATCATAATCTCAGTAGTCAAGCAAATATCCTAAGGGCTTTATCAACATGTACCAAATGAGTGAAAGCATGATCAAATGAACATGTCAAGATAAAGTATAACCAGATAGCATACTATCATGTCGAGCAATAATGACCCATGAACACATACACACACACACATACCGGTACATACACTATCATATAATGGCCTCTAAGGCATACATATATCCAACACAAGATACATATATAAATTATTAAATCAAAACCAAATTTAATAATCCGGCTTAATCCTAAGCCGGCTAGTATTATCAACCGTCCGATTAAAGTCCGTGTATCCCATACACATTTAATCGGACCCCTGCACATACCAACATATGGCTCCTACATGTATCACCTGAACCGGGAAAACCCTTTATGTGGGACTCTAAATACTCGACAATACGCTGGCAGTGGGTTTAACCACCAGCATGTCAGCGGCATTAGCTGTATGTAACGGCTACCTAGGTACTTGCCGAAAGGGGGGTCGACAATCAAGTACATCCTTACCTTACTAAGCCTGAATGTGACAATCTCGGTACAGTCCGGTCTTTTCATCAAAGAGTATCGCATATCGGGTCTAGGGGGTGGATAACGTCAGACCCCTATTAACCCGATAAGTTGTGTCTGAGTTAAGATCATCACCAACAGAGATACTACTGATCAACTATCAGTAAATCTCATCTACCGTGGCCACGGATTTCTTGTGATAGCCAACTGAACACAGCGCGGTATCGACTCCTAATACTAGGAGAGACGAATCCCTGACAACCGATTATTGCCTCCATATGGTTCGAGACTGTACCCAACTAAAACTTGTTTGCACGACACCTTTGAGCTGTGGTAGGGTAGTAATCAAAGTACAGTAGGAACACACACGAGACAAATGACGATATCAGGCCAAAGGACTAACCTGTACTCATGCCACCTGAGAACTTCCATCTGACTAGGGACATTTAAGGATGTGCTTATGGACAACCCAGTTCCCACATATATGATCATCATCATAATGCTGGTTGTCAAGCAACAATCCTACGGGTTTTATCAATGATGAAGACAAACTAGATAACATACTATCATCTCGAGTAAGACTGTTATACCCGTATAGGTCCTCCCTCAATTATCATAATCGCCTACTTGCAATTACAATAATTTCCTTGAGGGCACTATATCCAACAGAAAGGTGACAGAACTATGACTCTGGACTGTAGTCTGGAGCAATATTTTATGTTAATGCTTGTTTTTAAATATCTGTACATCTCTATATAAATATGAAAATAAGTGGAGTCCTATATCGTCGCGTAGACAATTAAGTTAGCTAACTTATGGTTCTAGTATCATTCAATTTTACTATAGTTTGTTATTTTAATTATATTTTATATTGTCGACGTATGCTGCAGTTTTCTGCAGTGAGAGTTTATATACCTTGACATTAAACTGAACATATCTCCTAGTACACAGGGGATATTACTGATACGCTTGATGCGATAGAAACCTAACAGATAGAGCTAGGTTTTATTAACTGGAGCAATCCTTGTTTCTGAACATAACCTATAGAAAATTGCGTTTGATGTTGGACTTTCAGTTCTGAAACTGGAATTCCAGCAGCTTACACCCATTCTAAAATGAACATAACTCCTTAATCGAAAAACCTATTGATATGAAACTAATTTTACTGCTTAGATAATAACATATACTTCATATGCCATTTATATTGTTTTGCTCAATTCTGCACGTGAGATTTATTATGAAATTTGCAAGTTATATGATACTGGCTTCCCTTAATTTAGTGAATGTTTATTTAATGCATTTCTACCGTATCTTGTGATTGTTTTACATCCACTGTTTAGTAACCGTTTGCATTGATACCCTAATGACCATTTTTACATTACCCAGTGATAAGTGTTAGTGATTGGATTGTGGCAAGTACGTCAGTATAAAAGCATGAATAAATAGTGGAAGTGACACGTACTTGTACACAATCAACAGAACCATTCAGTTATTGCATTGTCGACGTCTATGAGACTAACTATAACTGAAATAGGATGGGTATGAAAGCCCTTATATTAATATCATGGGTAAGATATCGAGGACTGTCCACTTATCTTGGTTACCGGTCGAGATATATTTGATGGAGACCCTGTCTTCAATTCTCGCGTAGACTTGTTATGGAGCGACTAGTATTTACATTCGTGGTCAGTGATTGATGTAGACTGCGAGGTATAGGGTAGTTCAAGTGTGAATTCGATCAACGGAAACTCAGGAGTCTCATTGTCGACATATTTCGTGGTTTCGTGATTTCGTGATATTGTTACTAATCGTGTTACTGATTCTTACCGATCGTGATTCAGGCCCGTATTTCCTTGCTCTTAGGGCTTACCCTTGGGTTGGGAATACTTCTGCGGTGATTGACGCTAATTCTCGGACTGACGATGGGTTTAGTGACTTGGACCTTGAAACTTAGAGACTGATAGGACATTGCATCGATTATTGATTTGATACACCTGCTTTACTGTTACATGTATCAGTTACTTCATACTCATGTCATTACTTTACGTTTACTGCTTCATATTTATCATCATTCCACGCATTATATATATACATATACATATACATATATATATATATATATATATATATATATATATATATATATATATATAGATTGTGTCGCTCTGACGACCTGAGTATGCATTCTCAGAGTGAGAAGTGGACTTAGCTACGATCAGGACCTACTTTACTTCGATGATATTGCGGATATCTATATCAGCGACATCAGCGCTACCATTTCCTTTGACTCTATCTGGATAGTTGTATATTTGTTTTGATAGAATTGGTGACTGCATTTCTCATTACTTGTGATATGATTACTTCTTACCATATATTGCTAGAAGCCGAAGTGTGACCACGGCAGTATATTTCTTTGACCGTAGGAATATGGCTGGCCTAGTCACCTCTTGTATTCTGTATTTTGGAAAGTGGGGGGGGTGACAGTTTTAGTGAATGCAGTGCCAATGATACTGTATTCATTACTTAAACATGATCCAAAAGTCATCTTTTCACTCTTGAACACAAATCCATGTGTTCATGTTGCACAAACTATTGAGAATGATACCTTATATTCTCATTATGTGCATGAAACTTAAATAAATGGGTTTCATCAAAATAAATTCTAAAGATTTTTTGACTTGGCTTGAAGCAACCTTCAGGAAGCCTTAGAATGGCCTCCCGGCTTCTTTGGGACCCCCTCCCAGTCCCTTGAGAGGCCCTAAACATGCCTTCGTAAATGGAAACATCTATGTTTATTTAACATATATGGATCCCAATCAAGGGTCCCATCTACACTTCGAATGATGTGTTCCTTACTTCAGATGAAGTAATGTAGACCACATCCAGGGTGTTCCACTCTTGACTGGTGTGGACCCCATTTAGAATGTCCCACTTGAATTTTAAATGAAATGTCACATATATTTTAAATGAAGTGATATCCTTATCTTAAGGGAGATAGTGTGGACCCCACCTAAGGTGTCCCACTTGCACACCAGCAAAAGTAATGTGGCCCCCATATAGGGCAATGCCCATCAATATTTACCAAGTTGACACTAAAATACCTTCAAGTATTTCCATTCAACTCTCAAATGAGAGTTTTATGTATTTTACATTTTTTTCAATATTAATGTATTTACATTCAAATTGTATATAAATTTGAACAAAATGAATAAAATAAACATTCTTTTGTTTGGCCGCTGCTTGGTATTTACTTTACTAGTATATACACGAACCCCCACATTATAGTGATACGGTTTGAAATGAGCTAGTATGGTATCCCATTCAGATGTGTCCTGTGATAATGGGGTGTAATTAATGGTACGCGCTTGTGCTGCCGGAAGTCTCGAACCCAGGAAATTCAAGTCAATTTTTAAAACACTAAATAATTTGTTTTGTTTAAACTCACATTTGTTAACGTTCAATCGTTGTAGGTCCCAAAAAGGATAAACAAACTCTAAACTAATATATATGTTCAAAACTAATATTTATGTTCGAAAAGACTCTAAGTTACTGTATATGTCCGAAATGACTCTAAACTATTATCTACGTCCGAAATGACAATAAAGTAATATCGATATTCGAAATGACTCTAAACTAATATTTATGTCCGAGATGACTCTAAACTAATATCCATGTCCAAAATAACTTTAAACTAATATCCACGTCCGAAACGACTCTAAACTAATATTTATGTCTGAGATGACTTTAAACTAATACTTATGTCCGAAATAACTGTAAACTAACGTTCGAGTCCGAGATGATTCAAAACTATTACTTATATCTGAAACGACTCTAAACTAATACTCACGTCTGAGATAACACTAAACTAGTACCTATGTCCGAGATGACTATAAACTAATAATTATGTCCGAAAGGACTGTAGACTAACACTAATGTCCGAAATGAATCTAAACCAATATCTATGTCCGAAACGACTCTAAACTAATATCAATGTATGAAATGACTTTAAACTAATATATATGAAATTACGTTCCTTGAATACTTCAAGCTAAAAATCCATGTTCTAAAGGATATCAAATGATTTTTTCTTATCCGAAATGGCTGTAAAGTAATGTCCGAAATGACTGTAAACTAATGTCTAAAATGAATGTAAACTAATATCCATGTCCAAGACATCTCTAAACTATTATTTATATCCGAGATGACTCTAAACTAATATTCATGTCCGAGATGGCTCTAAATTAATATTTACGTCTGGAATGACTATAAACTAGCATTCATGTCCGAGATGACTCTAAACTAATATTCATGTATGAAACGATTGTAAACTAATAACTCGGTCTGAGATGACTTTAAATTAATACTATGTCCGAAAATACTTTAAAACTAATACTTATGTTTAAAATGACCTTAAACTAATACTTGAGTCCAAAATGACTTTATACTAATGTTTACATATGAAAAACTACGTCCTATACGGATGCCAAAGTGATTTCACGTCCAAAGTGACTATAAACTAGCGCTTACCTGATGTTTATGTCCGAAATGATTGTAAACTAATATTCATCAAGCTATACTCCCCTCCCCCCCCCCCCCCGTTTAAATAACAAGGGAAGAGAAGAGGCGATCCAATAAACCGCTGGATCGCCAACACGTGTACACACATGGTCTTTACGTACCATCGCCAGGTCTACCAAATGCTTGGGCCAGAGGGCCTGAACTAGAAATCTAGTTCTTGCATCTATATTAGATGCTTTAACAACAATAAAATATGCACAAATCTGTGCACATCAATTGTTAAGGGGCATTTGTTGAAATTAAAATCTTAACTTCCAAAATTTATGAATACTTATAAGTATTCTGATCAAAATTTGATCGGTTTAAAACATGATGTTTAGTACAAATGAACAAGTTAAGAACTTTTTCAAAAACAAAAGGGACCCCTATCTTGGGCAATTCTCTTGAAAAAACTCAAAAATGAGTTGTTTTGGGAATCTCTCATCAGGATGACCCCTCCTGATACCGGGAGGCCCCCTCCCGATACCATGAGACCCCTTTCGGATACCGGGAGGGCCCTAAATAGGGTGTCCTGGTGCGCCTGTTTTCTTAGACAGCTCCGGGACCCTTTCTTTCGAATAGGTTTGATATGTTTTTCAGGAGATGGTGGGAGATTTCCACCCCCTACCACTTCCTTGATATCCAGAAAGTAGTTACGCACTACTCCCCACTCATAGAGGAGTATAAATACTCTTTATGAGCAAATGATCAAAGGATCGAAACTTTTTTTCCTCGAAACCGTAGAACTGTGATTAAATTTCTGAAAAGAAGAAGAAGAAGAAACAAAGAAAGAAGAAGAAGGAAAGAAGAGTGAGATATAGGAATGGGAGATCCCTATTCCTCTACTCTTCTCTTTCGCGCTCTCAGTCCCTCTCTATCCCCCTCCTTTTATCTATCTCTTTGATTTAGATAGAGAGGGAACGGGAAACTTATATAAATTTCTAGTTTTCAAATGAGAACTTGAGGAGCCATCGCCATGGCTTTTCCTTCAGGAAGATGAAGACTCAGAGCACAATGTGCTCTTGATTATATGGACAGAATCAAGAGCATGGGCCATCCCATGTTCACTATATTTAAGAAATATGTTATCCTATTTTCCATACATAAACAGAAAGAGACAAACTCTTTCTGGAAAAACATAGGTCAAAACCCTATGCTTTTGAATATAAACATATATGAATAGAATATTCTATTCATTCTGAAATATCAAATTATGTCTCTAAAAACGTGAAGGAATAGGAAACCCCTATTCATAAGACATGAAAATCATGTCTCCTAATCATGTGAATAGGGAAGCCTTATTCATTTTTAGACATAAACATGCATGTGCATGATCCATGTCCATAACAGACATGTATGAATGGAATCCTCCATTCATGTCCCGAGATATAAATTATATGTTCAGGATTTTCATGAATAGGAAAACCTTATTTTAAACCCACATGTGAATAAGAATGTCCTATTTATCTATCATACATGCAAAACCACGTCTGTTTCAGTGAATGCAGTGCCAATGAAATTATATTCATTATTTAAACTTGATCCAAAAGTCATTTTTTACTCTTAAAAACAAATCCATGTGTTCATATTGCACAAACTATTGAGAATGATACTTCATATTCTCATTATTTACATGAAACTCAAATAAATGGGTTTCATCAAAAGAAACTCTAAAGAGTTTCTGATTTGGTTTGAAGCAGCATTTGGGAGGCCCCAGAATGGCTTCCCAGCTACTTCGGGACCTCCTCTCGGTCTTTTGGGAAGTCTTAAATAGGCCTTCCTAAGTGGAAACATCTATGTTTTAAAACATATATAGACTCCATTTAGGGTCTCATCTTCACTTCGAATGAAGTGTTACCTATTTCAAATGAAATAGTGTGGACCCCATCCAGAGTGTCCCACTCATGCTTGACTAGTGTAGACCCCATTTAAGATGTACCACTTGCATTTCAAATGAAATGACACCTATATTTCAAATGAAGTGTTGCGTATATTTCAACTGAAGTTTTACTTATATTTCAAATGAAGTGATATCCTTACCTTAAAAGAGATAAAGAGGACCCTATTTTGGATGTCTTATTTGCACACCAGTAGAAGTGATATGGCCCCCACATAGGATAGTACCCATCAATTTTCACCAAGTTGACACCAAAATACCTTTAAGTATTTCCATTCAACTCTCAAATGAGAGTTCTATATATTTTACATTCTTTTTTAAAATATCAATGTATTTACATTCAAATTATATATAAACTTGAACAAAATGAATATAATATACATTCTTTTGTTTGGCCTATACTTGGTATTTGATTACTTTATTAATATACACACGAATCCTCTTATTATAATGGTGCGATTTGAAATTAGCTAGTATGGTATCCCGTCCAGACAGGTCCTGTGAAAATGGGGTGTAATTAATGATACGCGCTTGCGCTGCCGGAAGTCTCGAACCTAGAACCTTCTGATATTAGAAGGTGTTTTGAAAAAAATAAGCCTAAAAAATTTCTTCAAACTATTGTGGTCCTCCGTATCATCACTTTATTTAAATACCATCATTAAATTCAAGTTTCAAAATTCCCCAAACCCATCTCGCCGGCTTCCTACGCACATCTAAGCATCAATATTCATACCTTTTTTTTGCTCCCCTTTTTTTCATTCAATTTGCAGAGATATATCTATAACTTCATTCAAACCTAAATATTTAAATATTTAAATGACTCATAATATATATTTATTCAATAGGATATTTACTATATGTTTCCATGCATCGCTGCAAAAATACTAGTGCTAATGACTCTAAGATGCAAAAATTAAGTAAATTACACATGATTATTGTCAATCCAATGTGATTATAAATGTGATTATATGGATAATCAAAGTATCTAACATTAAAATTCATTTGCATGAACTTTTATTAGTTTGAATGTTTACAATTCCTAGCATAAAAATTTCAAACACCGTATCTTTTATATTTTCATAAAAATTTAGAAGATACAAAAATATCCTAAATATTAATTTTGACGGGAGGTGAATACACAACGGGAGAAAAGTTCAATAGTTATTTTAGCAAATAATTAACTTTTATATCGATTGAAAAGTAGTTTGATGTGATTAATTGTGAAAAATAGTTTTCACTCAAAATAATAATCTGTAGCATATATATTTATCCAAAAAATGATTTAAATTTGAAGGCTTAAGTAATTAGTTTTAAATACTCAAATAAACTGAAAATTAGTTTCAACGGATTTATATTATTGTGGTATATAATGTTAGTTATTATATATTATCATAATTGATTTTATTAAACAACTTCTTATGATAAACTATAAATTATAAATATAGATAGATTATAAATTATAATATAAATTGATTAAAAATGTAGATTGAGTATATATAAGAATGTATTTAAACTAAACTTAAAATAAAGCAAATACGGTTAATTTGCTTTTAAGAGTAGTGATGGATCTCTGGATCTCCTTCAGATGTTATCTTCCGTTGATCTGCTGTTAGCGCTGATGGACGGCTGAGATTGAGTTGGAGGGTTGATTCCTGGAGCGTGTGGATCTTAATGGGTTTTGTGTGGTTGTGGCTGAGCTACCTGCAAAGAAGTCCCGGGGTGGTTGTGCTACCGAGGACCCTCCGACGATTAAGTTAGATGGGGTATTTTGGCAGAGTAACGACCTAGTGGAGCCAAAATGGCTTACCTCGATCGTCTGAGAGAGGGGTTTATATAGCAGCAGCAATGGGAAGGCGGGCGCGAGAATCACGCCGGCCGTTACGCCCCTCGTATTACGTCCGCATGATAGGCGGGATCCCGCATTAATGACGAGACATGCTCGTTAATGGGGGATCGTGATGGCGTGGAACGCGGGATCGTGGGCGGCGGATATCTCGCGCATGGCGAGAATTGCGGAGCCGTGGTGGAGGCGCCTGTGGTCGGTGCTGGCGAGACCGAAGAAGATAAGCTCGGCCGGAGGCTCGGGAATGAGCGGAAGACCGAGGCATCTTAGTTCTACGATAGCTCGGAGGCGAGATGGGTAGTCTGGAAGGCCACCAAAGTTCGGGAGAATACTCGGGCCGTAGGCCCAAGGTGTGATCCTAACCGAAGTTCACGGTCCTTTCTTGCAGGTTTTGGGACACGCCATCTGCCATGTGTCAGCATCTGGAGAGTCACCGATATCAAGCCTCATCATTAGCCCCCCACTCTCGTCTCGACCCGCTCTTGGATCGGGCCGAGAGTGGTCTGGCCGATCACCCGAGGTGAGCTCTTATTCGAAGATATCGTCGGCGCGAATTCCTGGGCAAAGATCTGTATTTTCTTGATGACGTCAGCGGATTAAGGGAGAGATCTCGCATTAAGGGGAAGCGCCGGATCGTGTGTACGTTCGACGAAGCGGAAGCCCACGTGTCTGGCGCTGATTGGCTGGCGAGACGTGCCGCAGGAGTTCCAGTGCCTGATGGGACGCACCCAGTGTGAGTGCGACAGGTGGAACGCTGTGGGCCGTAGGTTGCATAGCGTTGTTTTGGTGGGAGGCGATCGGAGCCGTAGGATGTGTACGCCGGCAGCTATAAATATAGGTGGGATCCCCATCAGGGCCCATACATCTTCATAATTTCCTCGAACTTGATCGTGCCATCTCGGCGCTCTACCTCTCAGGTTGGATCCCCTGCATTTGATCTCTCGAGGACACCTCCCTTCGATCAGGTTAGATGTTTTCTTCAAAGGAGTTTGTAGACAGAGTCCGGGTAGAGTATAGGGGGTCTTCTAAAGCTTCCTCTTCTACCTCTTACTCTTCCCCCTCTGAGTTGGAGCCCCCAACGTGCGACGGGGTCGTTCCCCAGAGCACAGGTCGTGGGTGTTCTCGGCGTGCGATCCTCGCTGAGCCGTGCGGAGGAGCTTGTCAATATCAAGTCTCATTTCCTTATTCCTCCCGGCTATTCGCTTCGTCTGGCCGAGGAGGGGGAGAGGGCAAACCAAGTACGGGGCAAGGAGATTGCCTTGTATCTGGAAGCCTTTTGGGACGGGATGCGTCTGCCCTTCCCCCCCGAGGTGATAGCGGCGTTGAATTGTTTTGGGTTAGCCCTGGGCCAACTAGTGCTGAACTCTTGGTGGATCCTCCTTGGGTTCCTGGTCCGATTGAGATTGAGTGAGATCCCTTTCAGCCTGAGCCTCATCGTTTCTTCTCTTTGCTACAAAAACCTTCCTACGCTCGTAAGGGCGAGCCGAGCTGGGTATACATCTCCTTTAGAAAACAATGGGGGGATGCTGCCGGGTCGGGGATTGTCGTAGTACCTTCTTCCATTCATGAATGGAAGAAGGATTTTTTCTTTATTGCGCCTCCCGAAGGTGAGGATTGGACTGTGCCCACCCTGTGGCAAAGGGCCAGCTGTCCGCAGGTGAAGCGGTCGAATGATCCCAACGCGGTGGCGGTGTCGAAGTGGGAGCCTCTCCCTCGGGTTGATGTGCTGCTGTCTGAGCGGGCCTTCAGTTGGGCCGGGCTCAGCCCCGCCGAGTACGCGGGTAAGTTAGGAGCTTTCAGGCGACCTGTTTAGACTTGTGCATTCTTTAATTTTTCTGGCATCGCTGACTCCTTGTATTTTTGTCTTATGCAGGACCCATGGACCTGAGTATGTTCTGGACGGCAGTGGTTGACGTGAAGAAGGGGAAGAAGCCCAGAGGTGGCGGCCCTTCTCACCCACGGTCTGCTCCGGCTCCGCCGGTGGCCCTTCCACCCAGGCTCCCAAGCGAGCCCCGGGCCCCTGAGTCCAGTCGTGCGCCAGTTTGAAAGCGTGGTCGGGAGCAAGAGCCTCGGGCCCCCAAGGTGGGAGACGAGGATGGTTCTTCCGCGTCGGCCCTCAAGAGGTTTCACAGGAAGGCGCCCCGCTCCCCGGCTTCCCCGATCCTTATGGACGATGGGGAGCTTCGCTTCGAGGTGCCCTCGGGGCTTTCCGTCGCCGACAGCCTGCTCTCGGAGATGGAAAGGTCGGCCAGGGGCTGGATCCCTCGAGGGACCCTCCAGGCCCAAATGGCGGCCATAGCTCAAGAGGCCGTGCAGGTTAGTGCTCGCACTTCACCCGGTTCTTCATTCAGCATTTTTGTTTGGGTGATCGGGTGCTTCCCTTCCCCTTTTAACCCTCTTTCTTTTATTCAGGTCCTCCAGCACGTCGCCCTTGTCGTCAACTTGGAGGACGAGGAGATAGTTCCGGCGATGCGGGCCGCGGGCGAGTTCTCCTCGCGGGAGGAGAGCTCAAGGGAGGAGCTGGAGGCGGCGATGGAGAAGGTCGCTACCCTTGAGGACTGGATGGCGGCCGAGAATAGGGAGGTCGTCCGATGCTGAGAGACCGCCCAAGCCGCCGAGGCTCGGTTGGAAGACTCCCAGGTGCTCGTCGCCACCTTGAAGAAGACGGCGAGCACCATCCGAAAGGAGAATGAGGCGGCGAAGGAGGGGACGAGGCATGCCGAGCTTCGGGCGTCGAAGGCTGAGCTTCTGGCGTCGAAGGCGGTGGAGAGCTACAAGAAGTTGGACCTATTCTATGCCGACCTTGCTGCAGCCGCCAGTGTTATTTGGCACGATGCCCTCGACGCTGTTAAGGCTCATATGCCAGAGTTCCCCGGCGGCGAGCTCCGGGCTACATACCCTCTCGAGGATGACGCACAGGGGAACGCCCCTGGAAACGATGCTGGGGAAGAGGCCCCCGGCGGGAGCATTGGGGAGAAGTCGCTTCCCCCATCTACTGGCACCGAGGCTCCTGTGGTGGTGCCGACCCTAAAGATGCCGTCCCGGTGGTCGTAGTGGACGCGCGGCTCGTCGAGGTTCTCCCTGGCCCTGAGGCCTGAGGCCCCTCGCCTTTTTATTTTCTTTTGTTGCTCTAAAATTTTGTAAGCCTCCGGGCATTTTGTAAGGCTGGGGAGTTCATAATACCCTTGTAAAGACTTTTGAATTTATGAATAAAATCTTTTTGCAGTAGTCTTTGTGTGCGTATTTCCCTTTTGTTTGCGGTAAACATTTGTATTTGCACATTACCGCTTTCATGTTAGGTCGGTTTTTCGTCTAGCGATAGCATGTCGAGTTGAATTCGACCATTTTGCCAAGTGTGCAAAGACCGGTGAAAGGTCGGTATCTCCATGGCCCTAAAATCGAGGTGGAGATCGCTTAGATAAGGATAGGCCGAGCAGGGCTGCTGCCCGGTGGCCTCTTGTTGAGAACTTTGATTCTTGGCGTCGTGGGGTAAGAGATTACCAGCCGGGGATAACCGAGCAGGGTAGCTGTCTGGTTGCCTCTTGGTGAGGGCTTCAATCCTTGGCGTCATGGGGTAAGAGATTACCAGCCAGGGATAACCGAGCATGGTAGCTGCCCAGTCGCCTCTTGGGCAGGGCTTCGATCCTTAGCGCGGGAGGGCATAGAGAGGCCTACTAAGGATTATCGAGCAGGGTAGCTGCTCGGTTGCCTCTTTGTGAGGGCTTCGATCCTTGGCGTTGTAAGTCCACGTTGCCAACCCCGGTTCTTGCGGGGAGGCGGAAACGGTATAAAAAACAAATTTTTTAGCGCATTAGGCAACATGGACTAACAAAAGTCGGGATCTTTTCTAAACTAAACTAGCTACCAAGCTAAAGAGAGTTAGCTATTCGGAAAAGATGTTATACCTAACTTGAACTCCTTCTTCTTGAAACCTTTGTAGAGCTTGGATGATGCTTTCCTCGTCGCATTCTTCCGTCAAAGATGGATCCACCTGAGGGTTCAACCTTCGGGCTCCTTTCTCGAACTTTGAGAGAACTAGGGTCTTTGGCTTGCTAGACCTCTAACCCTAGAGTGAGTAGAGAGTGGTGTAGGGTGTTTTTATCTCAAGGAGAGGGTTTCTCAACACATGAGAGTGAGTCTCCTTGAACTAGAGAAGGAGGAAGAAGAAGAGAGGAGAGAGAAGTGTTATGATAGAATGAAAAACTTTTTACAACCATAACATAATATGAAATGAATTGTCAAATTAATAATAATAATCTAAATGAAATAGTTGATGGATGGTTTGGAATGACAATTATCATTACACACATTAAATGGTTTTGCTAGAATCAAAGAGCATCTTTGATATGTAATGATGATAGTCAAAGTTTCAACCATGGTCAACAAGTCAACCTTGGTCAATAAGTCAACAAACCCAACCATGACACAATTTCATTTAATTAATATTATTAATTGATATATCATAAATTCATTAGGGTTTGGAAAAAGACGACTGTCAACTGTGCATACACACCCGCTCCGAAACCCTAACGAAAATCCTCTTCCTCCGCCTCAATCAACTGTGCATACACACCCGCATTCTTGTTCCGAGGAACATGAATACAATGAGATAAAACTAACCCCAAAACATATACTAATATCTGGCTCAGACCAGAGCCCGCTAGTAATATCCGTCCGGACTCCAAACGTGCATAAGTGCGCGGATGAGAACGAACCTTGTCGCAAAATCATGCGACCTCTACTCTGTTTTGCCCAAAGGCGAATAGCCCTCTGTGTGGGACTCTAAAAACTCGACACTATGCTGGCAGTGGGTTTAACCACAGACCGCAAGCGGCACTAGCTGTGCGTAACGGTCCCCAGGTAGATGCCGATAAGAAGACTGACGAGGTGAACCCCATCTGAACTCCTACCGAGTCTGAATGCGACAGCCTCTGTATAGTCCGGTCTGTTCGTCTGATACATCGCATGGCGGGCCTAGGGGGCGGTAAACGTCAGTCCCCTAATAGCGGTACAAGTCGTGTCGGAGTGAAGCCCAAAACACCCTGAGATAACACTGGAAGCCTACCAGTATATCTCGCTTGCCCTGGCCAGGGACTACTCGTGTAATGGCTCTCCTAGACACAGCACGATGTCAACCCCCAACACCGGGAGAGACGAATCCTGTCTAACCGTCACTGCCTCCAAGTGCTTCGGGACTGTACCCAACTACTACCTGTTTGCACGACTCCTTTGAGCCGTGGTAGGGTAGTAATCAAAGTACAGTGGGAACACACTCGAGGCAAAGTGCCAGTGTCAAGTCAGCGGACTAAGCTGTACTCATGTCACCTGGGAACTGATAACTGACAATAGGTATAAAACCAACTAGTCAGTTCCCGACGAGTCCTGTCCAGTGTACTCGTAACCTAACGAGCACCCGCATACTATCTCAAGCACGACGTACTGACGTCTGTGGGACAGACCGTCTCCCACACTGGGATGAGAAGCGCATGCGCTAGTCTACTTCGGAGTATCGATGCCCTGTCTCGATAGTCCTGCGTAGGGACCTGCATAAGGATGTGCTTATAGATTACCTAGCCCCCACTAGTGTGACTGCCATCACAACGCTGGTAATCAAGCAAATATCCTAAGGGCTCCACTAATGCGTATAGGTGATATCATAAAATAAACACATGTACACATTGAAGTAGAAACAAACCAATTAGCATACTACCATTTTGAGCAAGATTGTATATACAAGGTGAATATCCCAAGCTTCCATTAAGTAATATACAAACCAGTATGATACAGTAATGGCCTCTAGGGCATATACACTAACAATCTCCCACTTGCACTAAGTCCATGTACTGGCGTATCGAAGACCTATCATCTCGATCAGCCGCTCGAACTGAGTCTGGGGCAAGGCCTTGGTGAATGGATCTGCAGTGTTTTCTTCTGAAGCAACCCTCCGAACCTCGATCTCCTGGCGATCCACGATCTCCCTGATCAGGTGATACCGCCTCCAGATGTGTCTAGATTTCTGATGGGACCTTGGTTCCTTCGCTAAAGCTATAGCCCCGTTGTTGTCGCAATACAGAGGTATTGGATCAACAATGGACGGAACCACCTGAAGTTCTTTCAAGAACTTCCTCATCCAGACGGCTTCTTTTGCGGCATCAGATGCAGCGATGTATTCCGCTTCCATAGTCGAGTCTGCAACGGTTTCCTGTTTGGAACTCTTCCAACACACCGCCCCTCCATTGAGGGTAAAGACAAAACCCGACATGGACTTGGAATCATCCTTGTCACTCTGGAAGCTGGAGTCAGCAAAGGCCTCGATCTGGAGGTCTTTTCCGCCATACACCAAGAACATCTCCTTAGTCCTTCTCAGGTACTTGAGAATATTCTTTACCGCTATCCAGTGTTTCTCCCCAGGGTTTGACTGATACCGGCTTACCACACTCAGTGCATAAGCTACATCCGGTCTGGTACACAACATCGCATACATTATAGAGCCTACCGCAGAAGCGTAAGGTATAATAGACATGAGATCCCTCTCCACATCAGTCTTGGGAGACATCTCTTTAGAGAGGGTGATCCCGTGACAAGCCGGTAGGTTACCGCGCTTGGAATCTTCCATACTAAATCTTTTCAGTATGGTGTCGATGTACCTGGACTGTGAAAGTCCTAATATCCTCTTGGATCTATCACGATGGATCCGGATCCCCAGGATGTATGAGGCATCACCCAGGTCTTTCATGGAGAACCTGTGCGACAAGAACCCCTTGACAGATTGTAGCATAGGAATGTCATTTCTTATTAAAAGAATGCCATCCACGTATAAAACGAGGAATACTACAGTTCTCGCTACAAATTTACTATAGATGCATGGTTCATCTGGATTTTTGATAAAGCCAAATTCTTTGACCGTCTCATCAAACCAGATGTTCCAACTCCGCGATACCTGCTTTAGTCCATAGATGGACTTAAGCAACTTGCACACCTTTCCGCTGCTCCCACTCTGAATGAAACCCTCTGGCTGGTCCATATAGACACACTCCTCTAAATTTCCATTTAGAAAAGCATTCTTTACGTCCATCTGCCAAATCTCATAATCGTGGAAGGCAGCAATGGCAAGAAGGATCCGAATAGATTTCAACATAGCCACTGGAGAAAAGGTTTCGTCATAATCCAAACTAGGTCTTTGACGAAAACCCTTTGCAACAAGTCTAGCTTTATAGGTCTCAACCTGTCCATCTACACCAATCTTCCTTTTGAAGATCCACTTGCATCCTACGGGTTTTACCCCGTCTGGAGCAATGTCCAATGTCCATACTTTGTTGGTGTACATAGAATCCATTTCGGTCCACATTGCATCCAGCCATTTTACCGAGTCAACGCTCTGAACGGCCTGCTGGAAGCTAGTAGGCTCATCATAATCTATGATGCAATCCTCTCTATCCCCGTCTATGAGAAAACCATAGTATCTCTCGGGCGGATGAGACTGCCTACTACTCCTGCGGAGTGGCGTAGGAATGTCCTGTTCTTTTGAACCCTCTGGTTCCACTAAGCTTTCAGTAATAGTTTGTGGTTCTGGAATTTCTTCCAGTTCTACTGCGCTCCCACTAATTTCCTTTTCTAAGAACTGGTGTTCTAGAAAATGGGCATTACGAGAAACAAGGACTTTTTGTTCCTCTGCGTGGTAGAAAAGATACCCCCTGGTGTTCTTTGGGTATCCCACAAACTTGCACAGTACTGAGCGTGCCTCGAGTTTGTCCGCATGCTGCTTTTTGACAAAAGCTGGACATCCCCAGATCTTTAGATATTGAAGATAGGGTTTCTTCCCACTCCATAACTCATATGGTGTGGTAGGCACAGTCTTAGTGGGAACTCGGTTCAAAAGGTATGCGGCTGATTCTAGCACATATCCCCAGAATGATCGCGGTAACTCAACGTTACTCATCATGGACCGCACCATATCCAATAGGGTGCGGTTCCGTCTCTCCGATACACCGTTATGTTGCGGAGTGTACGGAGGAGTAAGCTGAGAGAGAATTCCATTCCCTTTTAAATAGTCCAGGAACTCGGCACTCAAGTATTCACCACCTCGATCCGATCTTAGAATCTTGATACTTTTGTCGGTTTGTTTTTCTACTTCATTCTTATATTCCTGGAATTTTCCAAAAGCTTCGGATTTATGTTTCATTAAGAAGACATGTCCGAACCTTGAAAAATCATCCGTAAAAGTAACGAAGTAAGAAAAACCGCTTCGCGCATGTGTAGACATTGGACCGCACACGTCGCTGTGTACGAGTCCCAAGAGCTCGCTCGCTCTTACTCCGTGTCCAGTGAACGGAGTCTTTGTCATCTTTCCTTTGAGACAGGATTGACAAGTGGCATACGATTGATATTCGAATGGATTAAAATATCCTTCTGTATGTAACTTAGTCAACCTTCTCTCATTGATGTGACCCAGTCTACAATGCCATAAGAAAGCCTGATTGATTTTTGGAGACTTTCTTTTGTGTGTACTCTGGACATTGAAAATCTGTGGTTGGTTTAATACGTATATACCATTGCTTAATGTACCTGACCCAATCAGAACTTGATTAAGGTGAATGTTTACAACAATGCTTACAAACGAAAATTCATAACCTTCTTTAGAAACCAAAGATACAGAAATGATATTACAAGTTGCGTTGGGTACAAAAAAACAATTACGCAAAACCAAAACATGCCCATCTGACATTCCCAGGTGATAGTCCCCCACGGCTTTAGCATCCATGCTAGCTCCGTTTGCAACTCTGAGGGTCATGTCACCTGCCTTCAAAACTCTACGGTTTCTCAACGCCTGCAAAGAATTACAGATATGAGATCCTGATCCGGTATCCAATACCCAGGAAGTAGAGTTTATTGAAAGACAGTTTTCAATAACATACACACCTGAAGCTGAAGCCGCAACCTGCTTCAGTTCCTGTGTCCTGGCCTTCCAAGCCCTGCAATTTTTCTTCCAGTGTCCACTCTTATGACAATAGAAGCATTCTTCTTTACCCACAAGCTTCCCCGCTATCTTTGTTGCCTTTGCCTTTCCCTTCGTATCCACTTTACTAACACCACCCCTTGGTTTGGCGGGGGCTTTCCTCTTCTTTCCCTTGGATTTCGCCTTGGACCTAGAAGAAGAAGATCCTCCTACAAACAAAGTGGATGTTTCCCTACCTTTCTGTAGGGTGCCCTCTGCGCTCCTCAGCATGTTGAGGAGTTCTGAAAGTTCAACTTCCTTTTCTTGTAAGTTGAAGTTCGGTATAAACTGGGCGTAAGTGGAAGGAAGGGACTGGAGAATTAAGTCCGTATAGAGCTCACTCTCCAACGTGGTCCCAAGTTCTGCGAGCTCCTCAATGTAGCCAATCATCTTAAGCATGTGTTCCGCTACCGATGATCCGACGGCCAATTTTGCCGAAAATAACTTCTTCGACACTTCGTATCTAGCGATACGAGACTGCTCTCCATACAGTTCTTTTGTATGGAGAAATATGGATTCCAGGTCCATATTCTCGTGCCTCCTCTGATGTTCGTTGTCCATAGAGGCAAGCACGAGGCACTTGGCCTTCGCGCAATCAATCTCCCAAGTCTTACGGATTTCCTTATCCGCGACGCTGGAGGTGGGACCTGGGATGGGGGGAGCTTTTGTGGTAAGAAGATACCCCAGCTTGTCGTAAATGATTGCCATTCTGACATTCCTGAGCCAATCTTTGTAGTTTGGCCCTGTCAATATATTTTTATCTAGAAGTAACTTAAGTCCAGTCAAGTCGATTGGTCGCTGCAATTAGGAGAGAGAGAAGAAACACTCAGCACGATGCTCTTGCAAGTTTAGAATAGTTTTTAGTTTGTCTAAACAGGATGGCTCCCACTGTCTCTCGAATCCCTCCTCAAACCATAAAGGAAGAATTAGTCGGGATCAATCCCACCGCACAATACTTGCTTAACCGTTCAGCCAGGCCAGTATCGGTACTTCGAGGGAGGTTTTCCAACGCTTTCGCGAAGTTCCTTAATTTAAGAACCTCTTTTCTCTGGGGTCATAGCCCCGCTAACACCTTTCTAGACACCTACTAGGTTTATAGCATTGATCGTTTAGTAAGAAATTTCCCGAGGAGTAGCATATACTCACAGTAGGATCGGGATCCAAATATCATCGCGTGACGAAACTGAAGGAATCCTACCAGAATCATCACACTCCAAATGGTATGCAAATCTAGCAAGTTTCAGTACTTATGAAACTCCCGATGTGGATTTTTGCCCCATGCTCTTATGACTTTGGCGTGAGGTCAAAATGTCATAAGTCACATGTCAAGTTCTTCCCATCATTATCTCGGTTGATTTGAACCCACCCGTACCTACCCTTGACGCAGGCCAAAATGGCAGTACGGCTGTCCCAAAACAACGCATTCTATCTATGCAACAGATAAATATCCGGTAGCTACCAATCACTATGCCTTGGCGTGAGGTCAAAATACATAGCTTGAATACTGCCGAATATTTAAATGAAATGATGGAGGGCTACGAATGGTTTTGGCTAAACCGTGAACGTAGTGAACTTGATATAATCGATGGAACGGGATAGCTTTTAAAAGGAGTGGTTCAAGCTCCGCATTTAAAAGTTGGTTTTGAAAAGAACCGAGTGGTTTTTCGAAAATGTTCCAACGACTTTTACTTGGTTTATTATCTTGCATTAATTCTTTTAATGTGTGATATTCTTGCATTAGTTCTTTTAATGCGTCCCATCATATAATCCTACCATTGCAGAAAACAACCAAAATATGACGTACGCTTATGCCATTCGCATTCGCCACGGGGCCCCGTCATCACTCGTTAGGTTACTTAACTAACGACAGAGCGGGGGCTGGGCTAGCGCGGCTGTAAAACATAAGCAACGCCTAAATAGTTATAAATACTTAGCAATGATAGACATTACAGATCACAGATGAATACATTGGATATACTAGGAATCCGCAATACGTTCGAGCCTGCAACGAAAAGCGGATTACACGGTCGCGGTGAATAGCCAATACCCCACCCAAGACCCCTACGGGTGCGGCAAACTACCCGCCAAGTACCCGAAGTGGAGCAACCTCCCTCAACGCCGTGAGTAGGCCACTCGGCACTTCGAGATATCCGGTAGTTTGTGCACCCCCTCCATGGGTCTATCTTAGGAGCAAAAACAGTAAAAAGAAATTATACAATGACGGCTACAACCCCGACCCGGTTGTGCGTCCATACAAATAATATTACATCAATTTACATATTACATGAATGAAAGGAAACGAAACACTCATCTCACATCCACCCCGGCTATTCACCCGCGACAGTCCAAGGCATTCATATACACATACCATCATCAAACACAGATCACAGATATGTATAACCTCCACTAATCGACATATAGCGATTAGCCGACGTTCAATACATATAAACATCACAGATATAACCGATTAGTCAAAGTACAGTGAAGTTCGATCAAAAATACGGATTTATAGGCCCCCAAAAACAAATTTCTTTTCTGGAAAACCTGGGCACAAATAAACCATCTTAAAAATCCCAAAACTCTACCAAAAGAACACTGCACCAAACCCGGTCGAGAACAGTGACTAAACGGCGGCGGTTCCGCGGCAATGAGCATGGTTTTGCCGCGGAACCGCCGCGCTTTGATGGGTTCACTCGACCGTTTTTGGTGGGTGTCTTCACAAAACCCTGAGCCGATTTTTAGAGTAAAACTTTTTATTTTTAGAGCACAAAAAATTTCAACAGAAAGTTAGGGTTTTGATGTTTAGGTTTTTATGATTTTTCCGATCGAACTTCCATACACTTTACTACTAAGCTAGTTTAAGTTTAGTTAGGCTCTGATACCACTGTAAGTCCACGTTGCCAACCCCGGTTCTTGCGGGAAGGCGGAAATGGTATAAAAAACAAATTTTTTAGCGCATTAGGCAACATGGACTAACAAAAGTCGGGATCTTTTCTAAACTAAACTAGCTACCAAGCTAAAGAGAGTTAGCTACTCAGAAAAGATGTTATACCTAACTTGAACTCCTTCTTCTTGAAACCTTTGTAGAGCTTGGATGGTGCTTTCCTCGTCGCCTTCTTCCGTCAAAGATGGATCCACCTGAGGGTTCAACCTTCGGGCTCCTTTCTCAAACTTTGAGAGAACTAGGGTCTTTGGCTTGCTAGACTTCTAACCCTAGAGTGAGTAGAGAGTGGTGTAGGGTGTTTTTATCTCAAGGAGAGGGTTTCTCAACACATGAGAGTGAGTCTCCTTGAACTAGAGGAGGAGGAAGAAGAAGAGAGGAGAGAAGTGTTATGATATAATGAAAAACTTTTTACAACCATAACATAATATGAAATGAATTATTAAATTAATAATAATAATCTAAATGAAATAGTTGATGGATGGTTTGGAATGACAATTATCATTACACACATTAAATGGTTTTGCTAGAATCAAAGAGCATCTTTGATATGTAATGATGATAGTCAAAGTTTCAACCATGGTCAACAAGTCAACCTTGGTCAACAAGTCAACAAACCCAACCATGACACAATTTCATTTAATTAATATTATTAATTGATATATCATAAATTCATTAGGGTTTGGAAAAAGACGACTGTCAACTGTGCATACACACCCGCTCCGAAACCCTAATGAAAATCCTCTTCCTCCGCCTCAATCAACTGTGCATACACACCCGCATTATTGTTTCGAGGAACATGAATATAATGAGATAAAACTAACCCCAAAACATATACTAGTATCTGGCTCAGACCAGAGCCCGCTAGTAATATTCGTCCGGACTCCAAACGTGCACAAGTGCGCGGATGAGAACGAACCTTGTCGCAAAACCATGCGACTTCTACTCTGTTTTGCCCAAAGGCGAATATCCCTCTGTGTGGGACTCTAAAGACTCGACACTACGCTGGCAGTGGGTTTAACCACAGACCGCAAGCGGCACTAGCTGTGCGTAACGGTCCCCAGGTAGATGCCGATAAGAAAACTGACGAGGTGAACCCCATCTGAACTCCTACCGAGTCTGAATGCGACAGTCTCTGTACAGTCCGGTCTGTTCGTCTGATACATCGCATGACGGGCCTAGGGGGCGGTAAACGTCAGTCCCCTAATAGCGGTACAAGTCGTGTCGGAGTGAAGCCCAAAACACCCTGAGATAATACTGGAAGCCTACCAGTATATCTCGCTTGCCCTGGCCAGGGACTACTCGTGTAATGGCTCTCCTAGACACAGTGCGATGTCAACCCCCAACACTGGGAGTGACGAATCCTGTCTAACCGTCACTGCCTCTAAGTGCTTCGGGACTGCACCTAACTACTACCTGTTTGCACGACTCCTTTGAGCCGTGGTAGGGTAGTAATCAAAGTACAGTGGGAACACACTCGAGGCGAAGTGCCAGTGTCAAGTCAGCGGACTAAGCTGTACTCATGTCACCTGGGAACTGATAACTGACGATAGGTATAAAACCAACTAGTCAGTTCCGACGAGTCCTGTCCAGTGTACTCGTAACCTAACGAGCACCCGTATACTATCTCAAGCACGACGTACTGACGGCTGTGGGACAGACTGTCTTCCATACTGGGATAAGAAGCGCATGCGCTAGTCTACTCCGGAGTATCGATGCCCTGTCTCGATAGTCCTGTGACTAGGGACCTGCATAAGGATGTGCTTATAGATTACCCAGCCCCCACTAGTGTGACTGCCATCACAACGCTGGTAATCAAGCAAAGATCCTAAGGGCTCCACTAATGCGTATAGGTGATATCATAAAATAAACACATGTACACATTGAAGTAGAAACTAACCAAGTAGCATACTACTATTTTGAGCAAGATTGTATATACAAGGTGAATATCCCAAGCTTCCATTAAGTAATATACAAACCAGTATGATACAGTAATGGCCTCTAGGGGCATATACACTAACAGGCGTCATGGGGTAAGAGATTACCAGCCAGGGATAACCAAGCATGGTAGCTTCCCGGTTGCCTCTTGGTGAGGACTTCGATCCTTAGCGTGGGAGGGCATAGAAAGGCCTGCTAAGGATAACCGAGCAGGGTAGTTGCTCGGTTGCCTCTTTGTGAGGGCGTAGATCCCTGACGTCATGGGGTAAGAAATTACCGGCCAGGGATAACCGAGCATGGTTGCTGCCCGGTTGCCTCTTGGTGAGGGCTTCGATCCTTAGCGCGGGAGGGCATAGAGAGGCCTGCTAAGGATGGACCGAGTAGGGTTGCTGCCCGGTTGCCTCTTGGAGAGGGCTTAGATCCCTGGTATCGGTGGGGGTAGAGAACTACCATCCAGGGATAACCGAGCAAGGTAGCTGCTCGGTTGCCTCTTGGTGAGGGCTTCAATCCATAGCGCGGGAGGGCATAGGGAGGCCTGCTAAGGATGGTCTGAGAAGGGTTGCTTCCTGGTTGCCTCTTGGTGATGGCTTTGATCTCTGGTGTCGTGGGGTAGGGAATTACAAGCCAGGGATAACCGACCAAGGTTCTGCACGGTCTCCTCTTGGTTAGGGCTTTGATCCTTAGCGCGGGAGGGCATAGGGAGGCTTGCTAAGGATGGACCGAGCAGGGCTGCTGCCCGGTTGCCTCTTGGTGAGGTCTTAGATCCCTAGCGTCGGTAGGGTAGGGAACTACCAGCCATGGATAAACGAGCAAGGTAGCTGCTCGGTTTCCTCTTGGTGAGGGCTTCGATCCTTAGCGCGGGAGGGCATAGGGAGGCCTGCTAAGGATAACGGTGCAGGGTTGCTGCTCGGTTGCCTCTTTGTGAAGGCTTTGATCCCTGGCGTCGTGGGATAAGGAATTACCAGCCAGAGATAACCGAGCAGGGTTGCTGCCCGGTCGCCTCTTGGTGAGGTCTTTGATCCTTAGCGCGGGATGGTATAGGGAGGCCTGCTAAGGATGGACCAAGTAGGGTAGCTACTCGATGTATCTGCGAGGTTCAGTCTAACCTCCGTTGGTCTGTGAGCATTAGGAGGAGTGACTTTCGCAGGCTGCACGCGTCAGGAAAGCGTGGGGGTGGTGTAACATTTCGGGAAGTCGCGTCAGTTCTACCACGTGGGGGCATGACATTAGAGGAGGTCCCCGGGGTTGGACAACCCTTTTTCCGAGGAGCTGTTGGACGAGGAGCTCAACAAGGTGAGCTCGATCTTCCTGCTCAGCCTCATCTCGAAGGCCAGGTACGACCGGTCCTTGGCCCTCATTCTGGAGTGCTTCAAAATGAGATACATCGTGAGCCAAGGTGCAGAGGGCGGAGCGTCGAGTGTTTCTGTGGCGTCCCGAGTTCGCGTGTAGCATCAGCGGGAGCGGGCAGTAGAGGCTAGGGCCCGGCTAGCGGAAATCCACTCTGAGTATCATCAGGAGTACTTCCTCGATCCCGTTCCTCCTCTGCTCTAAATGTTCCTTCTTTATTTTTCTGTAAGGCTGAGGAGCCCGAAGTACCCTTTGGAATAAATAAAACTCTTAATTTTGCAATGTCTTATTATTCCCTTCTTATCATATAAACAGAAAGAACTTTAGAAAAGTTTACATTGCCTTAGTGAAAGAATAAATACACGCTCATAGATATTCTTTTTATTGGTACAGTTTGAGCTTCTGGACGTTGTAAGGCCGTGGAAACTTGCACCCATCGGTATCTTGCAAACGGTAGGCTCTGTCGGGCAGGACCTCGGAGACGAGGAAAGGATCATCCCACTTTAGGGAGAACTTATGCAGCCTGCCTTGATCGACGAACTCATTTCGTCTTAGGACTAAGTCTCCGATCTTGAAGAAGCGATGCTTGACTCACGCGTTGTAGTAGCGAGCGGTTTGCTGTTGATACGCGGCATCTCTGATCTGAGCCCGGTCTCGTTTCTCCAACAAGATGTCCAGGTTAGTTCGGAGTACCGAAGTGTTTGCTTCGTCGTCGAAATGCTCGACCCGGTGACTGGGGAGCCTAATCTCCGCTGGAACCATTGCTTCGGTACCATAGCAGAGGCTGAAAGGGGTCTCTCCGGTGGGGGTTTTCTTCGACGTGTGTAGGGCCCATAGGATCCGGGGTAATTTCTCGACCCAGCCGCTTTGGAATCCTTCTAGATGTGTCCGGAGACCTCGGAGGACGTCCCGATTGGCAACCTCGGCTTGCCCGTTGCATTGGGGATGTGCAACTGCGGCAAACTTCATGAGGATATGATACTCGCTACAGAGTTCCTTCACTCTTTTCGTTTTCGAAATTTGTCCCGTGGTCAGTGATGATACACCTTGGGATGCCGAACCGGAGTATCACGTTGTTCTGCAAGAACTTAATAGTAGTGGTGGCGTCCGGTTTCCTGATGGGAAGGGCCTCGATCCACTTCGTGAAGTAGTCCACCGCGACGAGGACATACTTGTGCCCGCCTGTACCGGTAGGGAACTGACCTATCATGTCCATTCCCCACTGGGCAAATGGCCATGGGGAGGTCAGGGCGGTTAGCTCGTTAACCGGAAAGCGAGGTATGCTTCGGTGGAGTTGGCAGCTGTTGCATCTCCTGACGAGCTTCTGGGCGTCCTGATGAATGGTCGGCCAGTAATACCCCTGGAGCAATGCCTTCTGGATTATGGTGCGGGCCCCTTGTTGTGCGCCGCCGACCCCTTCGTGGATTTCACGGAGGACGTAGTCGGCTTCCTGTTGGTCGACGCACCGGAGAAGGGGCTGAGTGAAGGACTTCTTATACAGGTTCCCATTGCTCCAGACAAAGTGGCGCGTCTTGGCTCGGAGACGGCGGGCTTCTCCCCGATCTTCTGGGAGCGTACCTTCTCTAAGAAACTCCACGAGAGGTTTTCTCCAGTCCCAGTCTTCTTCCCGGGCCGTATACACTTAAAGTATTGTTGCCCCGTCTTCCACGCTGGGCCGTGGCAAGACCTCGAAGAGGGTGCTCCTCTTGTTGTTGGCCGAATAGGATGAAGCCAGTTTACTCAAGGCGTCGGCTTGGGCGTTGAGCTATCTGGGGATCTGATCTACCTGGACCTCATCGAAGTCTTTTCGCAGTCTTCTTACCTTGGCCAGATACTTCACCATCAGAGGCTCCCGATCCTCGAATCGGCCGGTCACTTGGCCAACGACTAGGGCGGAGTCACTGCAGATCCTAATCGTTTTTAGCCCCAGTCCGGAAGCTATGCGCAGGCCGGCCAGCATGGCCTCGTATTCCGCCCCGTTATTTGAGGCATTGAACCCGAGCTTTAGAGAATACTCCATTTCAGCCTCGTTCAGGCCCCGAATGATGAGGCTAGCACCACAGCCTTCCTCGGTCGAGGACCCGTCGACATAAAGGATCCAATCAGGGATGGAGTCGGGCTTCTCATCAACTGAGGGTCGAGCTGCGGGGGTTGGCGTAGACTCCGGCCTTTTGCTGGGGATGGTGCACTCGACGATAAAATCGACCAGGGCTTGTGCTTTGATGGCCTGCCTCGGACGGTATTTTATGTCAAACTGGGACAACTCCCACCTCCACTTCTCCAAGCGGCCAGAGGATTCGAGTGAAGCGAGGATAGCCCCCAAAAGGGTGCTCGGTAAGAACGAGGATGGTGTGCGCTTAGAAATAGTGCCATATCTTCCTTGAGGCTACGATGAGTACCAAGACAATCTTCTCTATGGCTGGGTACCTCGTCTCTGCGTCTTTGAAGACATGGCTCATATAGTATATCGGCTTCTGGACTCAATTGGCCTCTCGGATGAGCACTGAGCCAGCTGGATGTTCAGATACTGCCAGATATAGCGAAAGCTCGTCCCCTTCAACTGGTCGGGTGAGCAGCGGTGGAGTCTTAAGGTGCCTCTTCAATTGGTCAAAGGGGGTCTGGCACTTCTCCAACCACTCGAATCTTAGAATTTTCCTTAGAGCCTTGAAGAACATGAGGCACTTCTCCCCAGACCTCGACATGAAATGTGACAGAGCGGCTACCCGCCCTGTCAGCCGCATGATCTCGATGTTAGTCTTGGATGCGGCCATGTTGAGGATGGCGTTGATTTTCTCCGGGTTAGCTTCGATCCCGCGGTGAGTGACCATAAAACCGAGGAACCTTCCCCCGGTGTCCCCGAATGCGCACTTGGCGGGGTTCAGTTTCATCCTGAACTTGCGGAGGACGTTGAAGGCCTCGCCCAGATCCTTGGCGTGGTCGACCGATAAGACCGACTTGATGAGCATGTCGTCGACATAAACTACCATGTTCCTGCCGATCTGCGGTTTGAACATGCGATTGACCAAGCGTTGGTATGTAGCTCCGGCGTTTTAGAGGCCGAAAGGCATTACCTTGTAGCAGTATACCCCCGGTCCGTTGTGAATGCGGTGAGATCCTTGTCCGCCGGATTCATACGGATCTGATTGTAACCAGAAAAGGCGTTCATGAAGCTAAGTAGCTCATGGCCTGCCGAGCTGTCGACGAGCTGATCTATCCGAGAGAAAGGATAGTTGTCTTTCGGGCAGGCCTTGTTGAGGTCGGTGAAGTCGACGCACATGCGCCACTTCCCGCTTGAGTTTTTGACCAGGACCACGTTTGCCAACCATTCGGAGTATGGCACATTCCGAATGAAGTTGGCGGCAAGGAGCTTGTCTAACTCATCCTCAATCGCCTTTTGCTTGATCGGGGCGAAGCTTCGCTTCTTCTGCCTGATGGGTCAGGCCGTAGGATCTACCCCAAGCTTGTGAGATATGATTTTGGGGTCGATCTCAGGCATGTTAGCAGGTGCCCAGGTGAACACGTCAGAGTTGTTTATGAGGAATTGAACGAGGTCATCTCGCTAAGTACCGGTCAGAAGCGACCTGATCTGAATGGTTCATTCGTCGTCCCCTTCTACGAGGGGGACCTCTATCAGTGGCTCCACCGGGGTTCCTCAGACCTCTTTTTGCTCGTCTCGAGTGTCCAGAGCACCCCTGATGTCACCCTCGCTCTCAATATCACTGTTTGGCCGCTCAGACGTAGAGGTTGCAGTGAAACAAACCTTTGCTGTTTGTTGGTCTCCGTAGGCCCGACCTATCCTGCCTTGGTCGAGCGGGAATTTCATCTCCAGGTGGAAGGTTGATATTTGGGCCCTGAGCGAGTTCAGCGTAAGGCGGCCGAGGAGGATATTATAGGCCGACGGGATTCTCGCTACGATGAATTCCACAGGCACGGTGCGCGTTCGGCCGGCCTCTCCGATGTTGAATTGGAGAGTGATTACCCCTTCCGCCGGGATGGAGTGGTTGGTGAACCCTGACAGAACGTGCGTGGTCAGCCTTAGGTCCGACGGGGAGAGTCCCATACGCAAGAAGCAGTCATAAAATAGAATGTCTTCCGAGCTTCCCGAGTCGACCAGTATCCTCTGTACCTCGTAGCGGTGGATGTTCATATCATAATTTTGCATTATTATATTCCCCATTCTTAATTATTTTACAAATAAATAGGTGCTTTTGATCCATGTCTCCTAAATAGTTGTAGGATACATGTTCTCGGAACAATACAGTGAAAATGGTGAAAAAACGCTACAAAAGTGACACTACGACCAACAAATAGAAGATATTTATGATCCCGCCTAAAGTTTAAGGAACAAATGAAGATCAATGAACAGTTCGATTGCACAAAGTACGAAGGCAGCACAAGATTCAAGACTTCAACGCGAAGCTAACGGTAAAAGTCCACAATATTCTGCACTGTGGAAATCTGGAAGAAACTAGAAAAGATTCTGAAGAACCAAGTGAAGAAAAGAGAAGTACAAAGCAACTTGAAGCATCACAGAAAGACAGAGTTCAAGACCTCACCATATGGCCGTGGATCCGCGGCCAAACATGGCTTATGGCCGCGGTTCCGCCGCCGTGATGAGCACGTGTCGGTGCATCCTGTCGGTGGGTGTCGGTGCGTTGACCAGGCTTCTCAGGGTAGTCTTGTAATTTTAGATGTGGATCGGATGTAAACTCTAGGGTTTCTATTATCTATAAATAGGAAGCCTACAGCTCTTTTTGGGAGCATGCCTCTTTTTATTTCTCTAGTTTAAATTTTCATTCCTTGTAATTGTCAAAGAGTGCATCAATAAAGTAAGTTTTCTTATCTTGAATTTCTTATATGCAAATTTTATTTCTCTGCAATTTTTATCTGCCGTAGTTATTTTCCGCACGTTAATTAGGTTAAAAGAAAATCATAAAAAAATGAATTCCTTTGTTAATTCCCTAATGAGTGAGTGATTACTCACTTGTTAAGGTTAGGTTTGGGGAAGGTTTGAGAGATGAAAATCTCTCACTCCTTTCTTGCCCCTTCAATATTTTAAAAATTGGACTTTATGCAATCAAACACACACCGCTCACTACGGCACCCTATCCTATGAGATAGCGGTGATTTCTTAATTAAACCGGTTGTGATTGATTTCTATAGAGGTTAGGGCTAAGAATTAAGAAAGGACGGAAAAGGGCCAAAAGGAAGAAACAAAGTTTCTTCCTGCTCGCGCTAATTCTCTTTGTTAATTATTACCTTAACACCTAAAGTTCTTAATTAGGGTAAAGAAAGCGGTGAGAAGAATTGATTTTCCAAACTAATCTAATCCTAACCCTAGCAAGGTTTTAATCCAAATCAATTTCAACTTTAGTTTTTATAGAAAATCAAAACCTACCACAAATAGGAATTGACTCGTTAGAACAACCAGAAAATATACGTTTTCCCTGTACACCGACCCGTACTCAACCGGCTAGCTACCAAGCGACATCGTTCTTGATTGTGGTTAATTCTTTGATTTCAAAACGCACGCACGCAAAATCTCTACAATCAAATGGCGCCGTTGCCGGGTATAACGGTAGTTATTTTCTTTTTGTAATTTCGGGTTAATTAAAAATTAAAAAAATCATAAAAACTGAAAAATATTAAAAAAAATTTATCATCTTGTCAGCAAACAGAAAGATTTTGGAGATCTGAAGCAACCACCACACCGCGGAACCGCGGTCTTAGGCAGCATTTGGCGGCGGATTCGCGGCCTTTTGCTGACGTCAGCAATCCAGTTTTTTTTGTAAGTATTTCTTACCTTCTCTGTAAACCCCTGTGCTCCTCTGAAAAATTTTCCTGCAGGCTTTTTTGCGCAAAACTTCTCCCCCTTCTCCAATAACTTGATTTTGTATAGGATTCTTTGCACCGCAAATAAAAGAAAAAAAATTTTGGCAAGTGTTTTGGATTTTTGTGTGTTTACTGCTTTGCATTTTTAAAGCGGACTTTTAAGAGGCTATAACACCAATCCAAATTGGGTGGGGATTTCATTACCCTTCCTAGGACCCCAAAAATCACAGAAAGCATTTTGCATCATCCTTCGAGTTAATTAAAAAAATATTAGACTCAGCCAATAAGGACTGTCGTGCTCATTAGGACAAACGAAAGGTTGTAGGCATCGGTCGTTTATCTAAACCCGACTTTGTGGTGCCTAGGCTAGACAAGTGGGAAAGGTAATTTTAAAAGGCCCGTCTCACGGTGATTCGTGAGCGGATCACTCCTTTCTTTACTTGTGCTTACCTGGCCACAATTGGCGGTGAAGAGGCGATTTGAGAATCTCACAACTTGCCCTTTGGAACAGTTAGGAGCAGTCTAGTTGACTTAGGAGACCCTAGCTCTAGGCTTGATTGTGCATATTGTGATTGCTTGAAAGTGTGTCTAACTCCTTATAAAAATCTTTTGCAAAAACTCCATAAAAAAAAACCACAAAACAAAATTTTTACAAAAACTTGCCATTTTGTCGCTAGAAATCCATTTCACCCCACTTTCTCTCATTGACGTTTTCTTACCCCCACCTTCTATTTTTTTTTAATTTTTGACTACACTACACCTTTTTAGTGTATGTCCAGTTGGATTAGGGACACTAGCGTCCGTTTAGTCCGTGTCTCGTTAGTACCGACTGACGACGCTTTCGACTCTGAAGTCGAAATTCCATCCACTTCTTTACCTTCATCTTCAAATTCATCATCTTCTAAGGAGATGTCAGGATTCAATCCTAACAACCCCTTACCTACGGGACTGATTCCACCTTCACTGGGTGCGAATAACCCACCACACCCTCCTGTTGAAGCGCCCCAACGAATCGCGCTCCAGGATCTTTTCTATCCCATCCGCACCGCACTTCCCACTTGTCTTTCACTTCCACCGGCTAATGGGGATAACATTGAAATTAAACCGCACTTCATCAATATGTTGCCCAAATTTCATGGGCTGGAATCCGAAGATGCCTACATCTTCATTAACAAATTCCAGAATGTTTGCGCAATGATGAAGACCACCCAACTTTCGGATGATGCTATAAGGCTACGTGTCATTCCATTCACTTTATGTGATCTAGCTGAAAAATGGTTATATAGCACAGCATCACACTTCATAAAAAATTGGGAAGAGTTTGTTAAGGCTTTTCTAAAAAAGTTTTACCCACACCACAAGACCGCGAGAATTCGCAATGAAATTATTCAATTTTCCCAGCTTCCTTCCGAATCTTTTTGGAAGTGTTTCGAAAGATTTAAGGACCTTCTTGTTCAGTATCCTCATCACGGTATCGAGAATTGGAAACTTTGCCAAACTTTATATGAAGGACTGAAACCAGCAACTAAGCAGTTATTGGAAACTATTTGTCAAGGTCACTTTCTTATAAAATCAAGCAAGGAAGCTTGGCAATTTCTCGATGATCTTGCTGAACAAACACTTCAGTGGGAAAGCACTAAGACTACTTCATCAGGTCAGTCTAGGGCAGGCATACATCAACTTGATATGTCGATTGCAATGAAGGCCGAAATGGCTGCACTCACGAAAAAACTAGAAGCAATTGAGAGCGAATTCTCATCGCCTTCTCCTGGCCCAGCTTTACCCACTCGCACTATTTGCGCTTGTTGTTCGGATCCATCCTATCTTACTGAAGAGTGTCCTTACAATCTACCTGTTCAAGGACAAGATCAAGTCAATGCCGCCTTTCAGTAAAGACAAAGAAATGATCCATACTCTTCAACTTATAATCTTGGTTGGAGGAGCCACCCAAATTTCGCTTGGAATCAAAATCAACAACAATTCCAAGGCAATAACAATTTTTAGAGGCCTCCTCTACAACAACAAGCCCCTCAACAAACTCAATATCAGCAACCTTTCCAACCCCAACCTTACCCAAACCAAATGAACAATTTTGTACCAAACAACTCTTATCCTCAAAACAATTTTGTTCAGCCGAATAACGATAAGGTTTCCTCGCTAGAACGAAGTCTGGATACGTTTTTAAAACAATCTACACAATCCTCAGCAAGCATCCAGTCTTCCATCCAGTTTTTGGTGCAACACACTGCTTCACATGAACAGAGCATCAAAACAATTGAAGCCCAAATTACACAACTGAATGCCGCGTTTAGCGAGCGAGAAAAGGGAAAGCTTCCGTCTCAACCATTGCCAAATCCAAGTCACACACACAACGCACATGTTGCTTATGAACAACAAAATCATAATGTGAATGCTGTGACTACGTTGAAATCTGAAAGAGTGTTGCACAATAATGTGGGTATTAGTGATGACACCCCGGCCGCTGCATCTTCATCTTCTTCTTCTTCTTCTTTTTCATCATCTTCTTCATCTTCTTCCGAGCCTGTTCTTCATTCTTCATAAGGCTCTACTTCTTTTACTAATTCGAACGGACCCACATCTCACTCCATGAAAACACCAACACAGGGATCCGTTCCAACTCTGCAATCTACTCCATAAATATTGGACTCAACGAATTTTCAAAATGTTCCATTTCCAAACAGGTTGAGATCCAATAAACCAACTCTACAAATGGAGAAGATTGTGGAGTTATTTAAGCAAGTTAACTTTAATATTCGTCTGTTGGATGCAATCCAACAAGTCCCTTCTTACGCTAAAATATTGAAGGACTTATGCACCAAGAAGAGGAAATCACAGGTACCTAAGAAAGTTTTCTTAGCTAGTGTTGTGAGCAATGCTCTTACCTAACCTTTGCCTCAAAAACGAAAGGACCCTGGTTGTCCTACAATTTCAATAACTATTGGGGATAAGAACATTAACCGCGAACTTTTAGATCTTGGTGTCAGTGTTAACTTGCTTCCCTATTCCGTATATGAGCAATTAGGCGTTGGAGAGTTGAAACCCACATATTGTACTCTCCAAATGGCTGACCGATCCATCACCCATCCTAGGGGTGAATTAGAGGATGTGTTGATTAAGGTAGGGGACTTCATATTCCCTGTTGATTTCATTGTTATGGAGACACAGCCTGTAGCTAACCCACGAAACCAAATTCCGGTGATTCTCGGTCGACCATTTTTGGCCACTTCCAATGCTGTTATCAACTGTCGTAACAGCTCTATGACTTTATCCTTCGGGAAGATGTCAAGTGAGTTCAACATTTACAGGATGTGAAGTCTACCCGCCGAACCTTCTGCTCATGCATGTTATGTCGAATTAATGGGTGTCGACAGCAGCGAATTTGATCAGCTTCAGGATACTGATCTAGACTCTTTTCATACGTTGTTTGACCCAACTATGTATTATACACATACGGACTCTTCCATCAAGTTGTCCGGGTCAACATCTACCGCTGTTTATGAATCTTTCATGGAGTCCAGAGATCGCCCCACTCTTTTGGATGACATTATTCTTCGGGGTATCGATGAAAGCTTTGAGGAAATTTTCGTTGATGAACTCGCATTTTTAGCAAATACGGGTGTTGAGGTGAATCAACTCCAAAAAGAAATTGAACTTCCACCCCTTCTTCTTGACAATCATAAAAATACGAGTAATCCATCGTCATAATCACTTTGTCGTCTCTTCAAATTGAGATGCAATCCATTTCTATTGCACCACTTATCTCTTCCCCACTTCTTCGTGATTCTAGACAACATACTCTTCCACCAACTGCTGTGTTTCACTGATAAATTCTTCAAATGGTTGGTATTGACTTTTGGCCTTTGTAAAGCTTGGCATTGACTTGTAACTTTGTTTAATTCAAGTTTGGAGGAGATTATGTTGGCTCTAGAAAGAAAATGATTTTTAGCCAACAGTATGATTGGGGGTACGTTTACCACTTATAAATATATAAAAAAAATTATTTTGGGGTATTTTTGTAAATTTCCAGTTTAAAAAAAACTAAAAAAAATAAACTGGGGTGTGCCGACAATTTTGACCTTCTTGATTTAGCCTGACAGTGAGGACACTGTCAAGTTTAAGTTTGGGAGTATGCTCGGTAAGCTTTCTTCCTTCGCATTCATGTGTATATTTTTGCATTTGTATACTTATTTTAAAATCCATAAAAATAAAAAAAATTAAAAATTATAAAAATTGAAAAGTTCAATTTTGGCCATATTTGACTTAAGTTCAACATGACGGTTGAATAGTTAGGAAAAATTAGATTCTAAACTTAGTAAATTAAAAATCCTAAAACTAACCTTTCTTAAAGTTTAACTATAGAAAATATATGTCCTTATAGTTTATTTTGAAATAGGCAAATTTTGAGTTCAGTTCTTGGGCTAAGTCAAAATAAGGGAAGAGTATTGAAATTTTTATTGAAGTGTAAGTTTGAAAAATAATTCCAAATCTTAAGTCTAAATTCTTAAAATAAATACCCTATAACTTGCACAAACACGCACCTCGAAACTTGGAATAGTAGAGAATACCTTGAAATGCTCTTGTCTAAAATCCTTAGTATAAAGAAAAATAAAATAAAAGTATAAGTATGAATAAAGAGATATAAAAAATGAACACTGGTTTTGTAATTATTTAAGGCTGCATAAAAAAAATATAGCAAGGGTGCTTTATCACCTAATGCCTTAGACCAACTGGTTTGAGAGTCACTGCTAAAACCTCAGGTATTACAAGACGAGAAATTACGCTTAAAGCTCAAACACGTTTTGTAATCGGTCGTTAGTACCTCAAGAAGTATTAACGGTCGCATGAAGGATGTGTGAGCAATTTCATCTAAATTCACCAACTAAAAGTACTTTGGACAATGGAAAAGAGTATGTTAGCTTGAATTGAATTTCTAAGTGTAGGGGTGACACATACACACACGTAGGGGTATATGATTGGGTTTGGATGAGAGATAGGAATAAAAGATAGGGTTTATACCTTCAGTAGAGATGATAAAAATTTGTAAGTTGAGATGGAAGCTTAGAAGGAAAATTCAAAAGATGCTGAAGGCTAAATAAATTACAGAACATATACAATCTTAAGTTAAATGATAAGTGAGTGCGAAAAATATGGGTTGTTGATTACTAGACCTCACCATATGGCCACGGATCCGCGGTCAAACATGGCTTATGGCCGCGGTTCCGCGGCCGTAATGAGCACGTGTCGGTGCATCCTGTCGGTGGGTGTCGGTGCGTTGACCAGGCTTCTCAAGATAGTTTTGTAATTTTAGATGTGGATTAGAAGTAAACCCAAGGGTTTCTATTATCTATAAATAGGAAGCCTACAGCTCTTTTTGGGAGCATGCCTCTTTTTATTTCTCTAGTTTAAATTTCCATTCCTTGTAATTGTTAAAGAGTGCATCAATAAAGTAAGTTTTCTTATCTTGAATTTCTTATCTGCAAATTTTATTTCTCTACAATTTTTATCTGCCGTAGTTGTTTTCCGCACGTTAATTAGGTTAAAAGAAAATCATAAAAAAAAGTTGAATTCCTTTGTTAATTCCTTAATGAGTGAGTAGTTTCTCACTTGTTAGGGTTAGGTTTGGGGAAGGTTTGAGAGATGAAAATCTTTCACTCCTTTCTTTCCCGTTCAATATTTTAAAAATAGGACTTTATGCAAATCAAACACACACCGCTCACTACGTCACCCTATCCCACGAGATAGCGGCGATTCCCTAGTTAGACCGGTTGTGATTGATTTCCATAGAGATTAGGGCTAAGAATTAAGAAAGGACGGACAAGGGCCAAAATGAAGAAACGAAGTTTCTTCCTGCTCACGCTAATCCCCTTTGTTAATTATTACCTTAACACCTAAAGTTCTTAATTAGGGCAAAGAAAACGGTGAGAAGAATTTACTTTCCAAACTAACCTAATCCTAACCTTAGGAAGGTTTTAATCCAAATCAATTTCAATCTTTGTTTTTATAGAAAATCAAAACCTACCACAAATAAGAATTGACTCGTTAGAATAACTAGAAAATACACGTTTTCCCTGTGGACCGACCCGTACTCAACCGGCTAGCTACCAAGCGACACCGTTCTTGATTGCAGTTAATTCTTTGATTTCAAAACGCACGCACGCAAAATCTCTACAATCAGTGGACCCGAGCTGTTATCACCAGCGGGTCGTTGTGAGGCAGGGATATACCGTGGAGGTCCTCGTTGGTAAAAACGATCGGCTCGGTTGCTCTGGCCTTCTTCCTCGGGTGGTTGCCGGTCTCCCCGATCGGCGAGGGGCGCTGAGCCTCGTCGGTCTTAGCCGTACCCCCCGTTGATATGGCCATGATCTGGCCAATCGTCAACTCGCCGGGAGCGGGACATTGCTCTTGCTCATGGTCAGCTTGCCGCTTGTCTCGTAAGTATGTTGCTAGATGCCCCGAATGGATGAGCTCCTCGATATAGTCTCGAAACTGCTTGCAGTTTTCCATGGAGTGGCCCTGCGACCGGTGAAAGCCGCAGAAGGGGCCCCGGGTGCGCTTTGCTGCCATGCGCGAGACTGGGGGGGAGCTTGAAGAACCTCTCGCCTTTTGCCTCCTCCAGCAGTACCGCCTGAGAGACGTTGAGCGGGGTGTACTCCTGAAACTTAGGGGAGTAGGGCTTCGGCCCCACAATCTTCTTCATCTTTTCCCTCGCCCTTTTCTTCTGATCGATTTGCTCAGCCAAGGGGAGATTTGTGTTTACCTCGGACTCGAGCTGGATCTTTCTTTCGGTCCAGGTCTTTACCTCGGCCATGGTCTTAGGTTGCGCTAATGCAAAGGAGCGTAACCACTCTTTGTGCCTAAGACCTGACCTGAGTGCCATAATGACCGTCTTGTCTCGGTGTTCTGGGACCTCGAGAAGGGTATTGTAGAAGCGGGTGACGTACCCGTTGAAGGTTTCTTTATCCCCGCTCTTTATCGTGAAGAGATGGTCGACGGTACGCTTCTGTCTTTTGTTCCCGACGAAGTGGCCGAGGAATTTGGTGGCTAGCTCATCGAAGGTTGAGATTGAGCATGGCGCGAGTCCTCGGAACCAGTCCCGTCCGGAGCAAATGAGAGTGGCTGGGAAAGCGCGACATTAGGAAGCGTCGGAACAGTCCTGGAAACTCATCCCGGCTGTGAAGGACTTCATGAGCAAGTCGGCGGCGTATTTAGCCCCGTCGCCTGAATAACGACCTTCCCGATGCATGCCTTCAATATTCTTTTCGAGGGCGTCGAGTCGGCCGTGGTATCCCGATGATTCGGCGCACTCTGACTTTCGGCCTCTGCTGCCGGAGACCTCTGCCTGGCCACGGCCCCGATTCCGTTCGATAAGGTTCCTCAGGTCCCTGGACGAGGTCGTCTTCAAGCTGCCGTGACGAGTCCCGTGTGCGCGACCCCATCGAGGGAGGGGGTGCCGATCATGCTTGGGTGCAGGCGAGCTGACAGACACCTCCTTGGGAGAGACATGGTCGCGACGGGGCTAGGGGCGAGGCGCTCTGGCGTAAGACCCCGGAGTTAAGCTATGCGGCACCCACCAGGTCATTGAATATGTTGGCTCGGGGGATCTGCGACTGTTGGAGACAGCGAGGTGGTGATCGACCGTGCCAACGTGGGCAGAGCCTTCTCTCCCCCTGTAGGGGTCCCGGTCCCGCGTAAGGGGAATGGCGACCTGGGGAGCTTGCCCGGCCGCTTGGACACAGACGAGCGCATCCACGACGGACGTGGGTCGATCTATCCGAGCGGATAGGACGTGAATGGCGTTTGGTGGAGGTGGGGATTCTCCCTCGTCTCCACTGTGGGGAGGCCGACGGCTGGTGCTTGGATCGTCGCGGTGACCGTTTGCCATTTAGTCGAGATCGGAAGATGAACTTTTGGTTAAGTGGAACTAGGTTCCCACAGAAGACGCCGACTGTTGGATTTTTGGATCTCCTTCAGATGTTATCTTCCGTTAGCGCTGATGGACGGCTGAGATTGAGTTGGAGGGTTGACTCCTAAAGCGTGTGGATCTCAATGGGATTTAAGTGGTTGTGGCCGAGGTACCTGCAAAGAAATCCCGGGATGGTTGTACCACCGAGGACCCTCCGACGATCAAGTTAGACGGGGTATTTTGGAAGAGTAACGGCCTAGTGGAGCCAAAATGGAGGAAATTCCCTCCTATGGCATCTGTCTCTCTCTCACTCTCTCTGTCTCTCTCTCTCGATATATATATATATATATATATATATATATCGATCGAGAGAGAGAGAGAGAGACGCGCGCGCAGCGAATATAAATGGAGTATAACTTGATCGTTACTCTTCATTTTGGCAATATAAATGGAGGAAATTCGATTTGAGTGGTGTATTCGCGTTGAAGAGCAGACCATTCTCCGCAACAAGCGAACCGTGGATAAGTGAGCATGTGATCTCCACTCACATATGATTCATAACATGTTAATAAGAGACAGAACCGTGGATAAGTGAGCATGTGATCTCCACTCGCATATGATTCATAACATGTTAATAAGAGACAGAAACACCGCATATTTTCACAAAATTGCTGGTAGAAGGATATACAATTCGTTTTCAACTGAAAAATCCAAGAAATCCCAAATCCAACCTACCTCAAATTAGTACATACATTGCAGGATCCGATAGATATATCCGCTCAGTTATAATTTTTACTGGACATTTGAATGTTTATTTAAGTTCATTACCTAACTTGTGGCGAACCATGGAACACTATATGAACAACTGACCTACAAATGCATGATTCATAGCATGTTAATGAAGCAACTATTACAACACTCGCAAATATTGGACATTCCAGCATAAAAAAATGTAAACTTTAGCTCATTTTCCTCATGATGGAACAAAAAATAATAATTGATTATCTTTTCAGCGGCTTTATCGTAGAACACCTTACCGTCAACTCAACCCAACGGTTCTGATGCAGAGACCCCCCTTTTCTAGCGATTCTTTTATTCATTCTCTTAAAAGAACATTTATTCATTCTCTTAACTTACAAACTCAAAAACCGTCTAATACAAGGAGACCATTAACCCTTTTTTATATCTTCAATATTCTCCTATTGCATATCCGACTAGGTTACAAAATATAGAAATTGATTATAATTTTCATTTTACCTAATTTAGAACAGCTTAATCATGTTACTTATAAGATTAGTTGTTTTAACTAAACTTCTAATTAAACTAGGAGTATATGCCATAATTTAACAAATCATGGTCTAACACAGCTTCTAATTACACTAGGAGTACATTAGGAGATCCACCCGGATCAGTTCCTCGTATATGTTACAATTTACGAAAAATGATATTTATTGAGAAAGCCCATTAAAGTCAAGGTATTGTGGCTGATTTTATCTCTTACTCACTTTCTTATCGAACTTGAGTGATGAAAGAAAGTTTAAAAGAATTGTAATATGATTTTTCCCTATATTGTTATCATTAATTTGTAACTATACATATGGTGTCTAGCAAATTTTCATTTAAATATAATATTTTAAAACCTTATAAGAAATTCTTAAGAAAAATTACATTCGTTTGGAGGAGAGAATATCATTGCTGAGCTTTATTAATGTATCAATAAGTTACAGTACATAGTGAGAGACCGGGTTGATGTTCCTTTGGTTGTGTTCTTTTCTTTTTTGTTCTTCCTTTGTTGCACTTTTTATTTCCTTTTCTTTCAAATAACCGTGTAAGTTTCGCTAAAATTTTCGTTTAATGAAACACAGAGACTTTGGCCTTCATTCTGATAAAAAAAAGAAGACAAAGAGAAAAGAAAAACTACAAGCCACATTTCTCATTTTGTGGATGCCATCTTTTTTCTCTTTTTTTTTGCATAGCAATACTTTATCTACGAGCTTGAAATCTTATCTTAATTTACCCAACTGACAAAATGGTGGATCCAAAATATCTAGATATTGGTGCCAGACAAGTGAACTAATGTTGTTTATCTTTTGGATGGATTTGAATAGATTTTTCAAGTAGGTAGGTTAAGCGTTTCCATTATTTTATGCCTGGTATTTTGCAGGTATTGGATACTCTCTCCATTGGACAATTATGGCCTTGTTTGTTTTAATAATAAAATACATTTTTTCGTTAATTAAAAGCACTTTCTATCTGCTTTCTTTTTTGAAACTGATCCGTAAGTCTCATCCAACTCCACACCACACTCATACACAAACACACACACATCCAGGAGATCCAGGAATTTGCCCTGAAAGTGTTAATTTGTGGTTACTTCGCCTCCTCGGGTCTGAACCCCGCACTTTCTCCGGAAAGGAAAATATCATACCAACTGAGCTATTTCTTCATTGGTTTTCTACCTTCTTTATGATCTGACTGAATTGCATCGGACGACCATTCTTTCGACAACACTTACGATTTCTGCATATATACAAGTAATCATTAATTTATATACATGACTAAAGATCCTGACCTACACCTTAACATCAAACTACACTAAACACAAGACGGTATGATTAGACTCTAACTAGATTAGGGCACATGCGAAGACCATGAAAGTAATTTTAAGAAAAAGAATGATTGTAAATTTTAATTAGGCTTTAATTTTACCAAAATCTCTCTCTATATTTTGGATAAGTGTTCATTTATTTATCTAGGGCTTTGCTATGCTATGAATACTTAAACTTTTTAGCTTAATTGTTGGTTATAAGGCAAATAAAATTTAAATAACAAATAAAGTAAATGTTAAAATAGAATAAATTTAGAAAAATAAGTAATGTATATGAATAACAAAAATTATAGGGTTTATAAGTAAATTTTTATTTTTCCTGCCTTTCTAAGAAGAGAGAACATTTTCCCAAAGGCATGAATTTTGATACGAGGAGGCACCACTGAGGAAGTATACAGACATGACAAAAAAAAATTGGTTACAAAAAGTATCAACTCCCATGTAGTGATTTGGGAAACTGATATTACCTTATTTACCAATATTACCTTAACTACAGTAATGAGCATTTACGTACATCTTGATTGTTGTCAATTCGAGTTCTAAATCTTATCATTTAAAAGATTGAGGGATGGTGGTTTTTCTAATCAATCCTTCTATTTATTTGGATTGAACAAATAATTTAAATTAATTTACAACTTTAATTTATTTTTGTGAAGAAATACAAATGTGCAATTAATTACTTATAATTATGAACCAGATATATGAGTAAAATGGTCATGTTTTTAACGATTTGGCATTACCTGTATAAAAGAAAAAATATAGATTGTTGTCAATTCGAGTAGAACTGAAAATTTAGATCTTATCATTTAATATAGATTGAGCTTAATCAAGTTCTATTTATTTGGTTTGAACAAATAATTTAAATTAATTTACAGCCTTAATTTATGTTTGTGAAAAAAATACAAATGTACAATTAATTACTTATAATTATGAACCAGATATATGAGTAAAATGGCCTTTAACCGTATTTCATGTTTTTAAGGATTTGGCATTATCTGTATAAAAAGAAAGAAAAGAAGAATTGCTAGGATCGCAGGGGTGGGGTGGGGGGGGATATTGGAACGTAGGTCAATTCCTAGCGCACAGCTCATCCAACCCCATAACCCAATGTGATAACGGAGGAAAGATGCCATAGGAGAGAATTTACTCCTATGGCGTCGAAAAAATACAATCTCCATCGTGTTTTCCGACGATCGGTGCCCATCATTTTCATCGTTATCATCTAAGATATATGTAGGCCAAATTTCATATGATTTTATAACTTTTTCACCGTTGAATTAGTGGGTTTAAAATTAACGGTTTACCGACAATAAAACTTTTTACATTGCTAAATCAACGGTGAAATTATAGAATCACATGAAATTTGGCGTACCTACATATTAGATGATAACGATGAAGATGATGGATTCCGATCGTCGTAAAACACGATGAAGATTGTATTTTTTCAACGCCATAGAAGGAAATTCCCTCCTATGGCATCTTTCCTCCATTATTCTCATATATGAGAATAATGGAGGAAAGATGCCATAGGACGGAATTTCCTCCTATGGCGTCGAGAAAACACGCTGTCCGTCGTGTTTTCCGACGATCGGCACCCATTATCTTCATCGTTATCATCTAAGATATGGGTACACCAAATTTCATGTGATTCTGCAACTTTTGCACCGTTGAATTAGTGGGTTCAAAATTAACGGTTTACCAACAATAGAACTTTTTACATTGCTAAATCAATGGTGAAAAAATTGTAGAATCACATGAAATTTGGCGTACCCACATCTTAGATGATAACGATGAAAATGATAGATTCTGATCGTCAGAAAACATGATGAAGATTGTATTTTCTCGACACCATAGGAGGAAACCCCTCCTATGACCTCTTTCATCCATTATATATATATATATATATATATATATATATATATATATATGAGAATAACGGAGGAAAGATGGCATAGGAGGGAATTTCCTCCTATGGCGTCGAAAAAACACATCGTTCATCGTGTTTTCCGACGATCGGCAACTATCATCTTCATTGTTATTATCTAAGATATGGATACACCAAATTTCTTGTGATTCTACAACTTTTTTACCGTTGAATTAATGGGTTCAAAATTAACGGTTTACCGACAATAAAACTTTTTACATTGCTAAATCAACGGTGAGAAAGTTGTAGAATCACATGAAATTTGGCGTATCCACATCTTAGATGATAACAATGAAGATGATGGATTCCGATCGTTGGAAAATACGACGGAGAGCGTACTTTTTCGACTCTATAGGAGAAAATTCCCTTCTATGACATTTTTTCTCCATTATTCTCTCTCTCTCTCTCTCTCTCTCTCTCTTTATATATATATATATATATATATATATATATATATATATATATATATATATATATAAGGTTAATGGAGGAAAGGTGCCATAAGAGGGAATTTCCTCCTATGCTGTCGAAAAATTGCATCCTCCATGTTTTTTTTCCACGATCGGCATACATCATCTCCATCTTTATCATCTAAGATGTGAATACACCAAATTTCATGTGATTATACCATTTTTTCCACCGTTGATTTAGTTGGTGTAAAATTAACGGTTTATCGACAATAGAACTTTTTACATTGCTAATTCAACGGTGAAAAAGTGGTGGAATCATATGAAATTTGGTGTATGCACATATTAGATGATAACGATGATGATGGTGGATTTCGATAGTTGGAAAATATGGTGGAGGTTGTATATTTTCGACGCCATAGGAGGAATCCCCTCCTTTGGTCTTTTTCCTCCATTATTCTCTCTCTCTCTCTCTCTCTCTCTATATATATATATATATATATATATATATATATATATATATATAATGGAGGAAAGAGGCCATAGGAGAGAATTTCCTCTTATGGCGTCGAAAAATTACACGCTCCCTCATTTTTTCCAACGATCGGCACCCACCATTTTCATCGTTATCATCTAAGATGTGGGCACACTAAATTTCATGTGATTCTACAACTTTTTCACCGTTGATTTAGCAAAACAAAAAGTTATGTTGTCGGTAAACCGTTAATCTTGCACCCACTAAATAAACGGTGAAAAAATTATAGAATCACATGAAATTTAGTGTGCCCACTTCTTAGATGATAACGATAAAGATGATGGGTGATGATCATCCGAAAAAAGTGGGAGGATGTATTTTTTTGACGCCATAGGAGGAAATTCTCTCCTATGGCATCTTTCCTCCATTATATATATATATCGTGTTTGTAGAGGTCAACTAGATTGCATTTGCCAGTATATGTACATATATAAAAGTTGTTGATGGAGAGAGGGCAAGTGCCCCCTCTGACTTGTATGTAGACAAGGGCGGAGCAATGTGTGGGCAATTACCCACACTTGACTCCCGAAATAATATGTGCACTTTAGCTGATATAGATACATAACATACAAACATACGCAATGCAAATACATGTATCTACCTTAAAGGCTTACGATATACCTGATCTGATTGATTAGATCGATCACCTTGCCCACGTCATGTAGAAGATCTGATCTTTAGAATCTCCAAGCAATGGCCGAAGAGAAACCACACTTTGGTAGAAAGCGAGGATCCCTTTCTTGATCACCTCATAAGCCAACCTAAACTAGAAGAGGATGAGAAATGGAGACGACTCTTCTCTCTTATTTTTCTTTCTATAAAAACTCTTTATATTGTGTACATATCTATCATATGTCTCATATGAAACCCTAGCACCTTATATATGAAAATGTAGGTCACCCACTCATACGAGCAGATATTAGGCCGGATCGGTCCAATGGTTAATATGCTCTCAATCGTACATTCGAGTGGGTGTCGTCTATAGCTCCCTGAGCTGGTTCTCTAAACCATTGATTCCCTAAATCAATTGTCTCTCTGAGAATCCCTTCCTTTTTCTTCCTCATTCCTATCCATACATAACATGTTGGTGCGACATAGACCGTTGAGAACTTGTAAGCGGGTAGCCTTGCAGCCAGATCCGTTAGGACTGACACAAGGATCTCCCTTAAAAAAACAACATAAACCAAAATATGGTAGGCTTGCGAAATCTCATACCCCAGATCTGATCGGATATGTCAGCTCAAGTACCTTCGATCTCTCTCAGAAGTATACTTGAACACCTAAGTGTACATCTCGATTTATCGCACTCTTAAACTTCGCCACCATGGCGTCAATAAGAGTTGTCCATGCGATACAATCAGGAGACATTCCAATCGATCTTCCTCCGGTTCTGAATAGTTAGGTCTGCTATTCACCCGCTTTTCTAACACTGCCACGTATGTGCAGTATATTGTCATCACAGTAAGAAACAATAGCCAAAGTAGCAGACGCTTATAACATGCCTATCCAGACAACCCAGTGTCACTAAGGGTGCAAACTGCCCATCCTTCCGTGATAGAGGTCGTCATAAAGGCTCACACAGTGAGAGAGATGTGATCCATCCCTCAACATCTTTATGTGCACGATCCAAGCGCACGTCGTATGGTAACGTGCTATGGTATAAAATTCTCTCGTTGAGAGACTAATCTAAGTCCAATCACCTTCTTCCTGCGATTGACTTGCCCGGCCATATTGCCCTACGATATGCCTGGGATCTCCCGACAAGCTCACATCCCGTACGACGAGTCAGACCCCTAATCCGGCTATATGTAAACAAAGAAAAGTGGACATGGGATAACCACTTCAGTCGTTTGGCCTATATCACATAGCAATCTCATCCTGACCCGGTCAGGACGACTCTATTAAGTGCTCCCCACTGTCGCCATACCTAGTATGTAACAAAAAAAAGTCACTGCTCCACGAAGATGATGTTTGGCACTTAGTCCCACCTTCGTATGCTTCCCTAGTATAAAGGGGATCTTTTATGTGAGGGAGAGTTCCTACATATTGATGTATCTTTGTTAAATGTGTACCCTGCATGCATCGTGTACCCCGTACACTTCGTGTACCCCGTACACTTGTACTTCAGGCCTGAAATAGTCAAATGAAAATATAGAAATATTCATCCAAGATAATAAAGAGAGAAAGCTATACACCATTAATCTTAAAATATGCATTTATAAAGTCACCACCCATAATAATAATGTCAAATATAAGAGTAAGGTCTATCAAGCAATCTGAAATGCAATATGTCATCTAGGACGAAACCCAAACGCATATAGCGTCACTTAGCTATTTCCTTCATCATCGAATCCCCGATCGTCACATCTGAAGGAAAACCCTATATTTTAGACCACCTTCTCATGCTACTTACTTTTTGATGAAGTGTCGTTAAATCTATACGTGCTTCAACTTTCCATATATATGTGGAATTGCTTGAGTATGCTATCGTTGATCTGATGTCACGATAAAGAGAAACCATGTTTCCCTTGCATGAGAAATCTTGCGCAAACCCCTGAGGAATCACTTTAGTCTAGCAGCCTCTTTGGCGCTGCAGAGGTAGCTGCATATTCCACCTCCATGGTGAAAAAGCTAAACAATTTGCTTCTTTCCACTCTAAGTGATGGCCTTGCTATTATGCAAGAAAGTATGTGCATATGTGATTGTATGCATACCCAGATTGCCGACCCAGTCGACACTTTTATGTCCACATGACTGTAAACCCGATTTCTCATAGCACTAGGTATTGTGGGTCGTCCCACATAAATACCTGAAAATTCTCGTCATTTATCCCAACAAGCAGACCCTAATACTAAGTCCAATCGGCAAGGGTTATATATCTGATCAAGTACACACTATGCATACATTAGACTACCGACTATGCAAATAGAATCCACAAAATCTGTCCTTCTTCGTCAAGAGTCTTATAACAAAAATCAAGGCTAAAAATATGTCCATTAGTGAACAGAGTAATAAATTAGAGTAATTGTGCGGGCTGAACTGTTTTAAGACATACCTCATGTGAGTCTCCAAAGACAAACACAGGATGCTCTTGAAACGACTTCTCTTGGATCTAATTCCCAAGCACAAACTCAACATCTTCCTCTATAGCGAGAGCAACCACTCCAAGCGGTATTCAATGTCTCCAAATCATTTTCGGTCATCACTACATTGTTTATAATAAGATCTCTAAACTTATAGTTGTCGCATTCAATTATCGTCAGTTCATATCCAACATAGATTGATGACATCGAACCAACAACTGCTTGGATAAGTGTTTCAAGCCATGAATGGACTCTTTGAGTCTGTCACGCCCTGCTTCCCAGTGTACAGAGAAGGGGACGTGGCGAGGCACGCAACTTGTTTACTCAGAAATAAACACGCTAACCGTAAATAAGCAGTATACAGATAAAAGTACAAGAATGACAAGAGATGTAATATGAACATCAACTTTTATTAACATTTAACTTTACATTACAACTGCTTTTGAAAAGGAAAAATACAATGATGAAAGCAATGCCTAAACAGTGGCATATGAAATGAAAATAAGTACAAGTAAAAGCTAAAAGTCTGGCTCCTCCGTGAACTGATCCAAGTCTTCCTGGCTGGGCTCGGTCTCCTGAGAGTCGGGTCCTCCTAACGAACATTGCAAAGAAAGAAGAGACAGGCATGTTATCTACGAACTAACACTCGGTAAGTCCCAAAGATAAGGGTAGAATAGAATAAGTAAAGAATATATGACTGGTAATTTGAAAAAGTATATGTTTGTTATACTAACGTAATTGTTTGTAGTTTGGTACAGAATATATCAGTGTATACGAGAGGAGTCCAACTTGCTCTGTAGACTATGCTAATCGAAAGTACAAGGCCCCGTCAAAACCCACGGGACAATGGCACGGATGTTCGGTAGGTGTCTTTTAGTAACCATCTCGTTCCACTTTTAATATATTACGTACCAGTCTACCCCGTTATACCCCGTAATGTATATTGTATAAAGTATAGTTATCAGACTTGCCGAGACCATGGATATAATTTGTTTATGTAAACGGTTTCAAGATATATCAAGTAGGCATGTAATCAACTCAAGTCATGGCCATGGTTCGGTCAAGTCAAGTCTTGTTTGCATATTGATCTTGTTCTGATATTCAGGTTCAGGTTCAAGTAGTCATGTTTGATATATTGGATTCATGTTTGGATTGGACTCAGATTGATTTGGACTCAGACTTGAGTCAAACACTTAAAACTGATTTGGATCTTGAATTAGGTTTAAGAGTTATCGGTAACTGCTGCACATGGACGGCAGGATTTGTGTCTTTTTCTAAGATAATTACCATTGATAACTCCATTAAGTTTATCTATCTTAAATAGGCAAGCACTCACTTTCTCCGGCTCCCTGAGGCTCAAGAGAATTGATCCCTCTTAAACCTATATTTACTAAAGTTCTTAAATGTAATTTTATATAAATCGAGGGGGTTTTATGAAAAATATTTTATATACTTTCAAAATAAATCTCAAGTAATTATTTATCGTATTTAGGGTTTTCATGGATGTAACTTTTAAGATTTGAGATATTTTAGTGAATATTAACTTAGCTTGAATAATTCATGATATTTAAGTGTAAAACTTGTCTTGTATTGATACTTTGTGGTATTTTGGTGAAACTTGTCATTCTTTTATCTTTTTAGAAAATATAGAATTTTATTTTATCTTAAAAATATATGTTTTGATAATATTTATATATTCATAAAAATTAATTTTATTATTAAATAGAAAATCTTGTTTTTCTTAAAATCGTATTAAAATTCTTTCGAGACCAGATGCTCCGTGAGGAGGTCTGCATCTCGCTCTACTAGCCCGAGAATATGCGATAATCCGCACCATCGAATAGCGGGTTCCCCAAAATGGGTTGCAGAGACATAATCGCAAAGAGTTTGATAATACAATTCAAAGAAAAATCGGTTTTTTTATAGTTCATGGTATTTAAATGAAATATTGTATTTGCCATGAAAATATGTTTCAAAGAGAATCATGTTATATCAATATGTGTATATGTGAGGGGTAGGTCATTACCCCATGAAGTTTTCTATAAGTATGCTAAGCAAAATGTTTAAAAGACGACTTATATAAAATTCATGGTATTTAAATGTAAAAGTTTAATTAAAGTTATTTAAAATGGAGTTTTAGAATGAAAATTGTTGCTAAATATTAGTTTAATGATTAACAAGCAAGGTATAGGAATAGGAATGAGCAATTATTAAGAAAATTTGTAGTTTCAAAGATTTTAGAATCAAATGTCGGTATAACTTCACTTACCGCATGTTTTATAAAAAGAGACTTTTTATGTAGAAAGAGAAGAAGGGGGGTGGGACTTACCAGCTAGAAGGATCAAGATGAGGTAAAAGAAGAGGGTGTAGTTGCCATGGCGTCGTAGGTTCGCCGGAAATTAACCTTGGGATAACTCCACTTCTACTCCACTTGTACTTATAAAAAATTGATAATTTTGGTTAGGGATTTCAGAAGAAGGAGGGGTTAGGGTATGGGGTTGTATTTATAGTGTGGAATTAGAGTTTTGGAATTGAAATATTGAATTAGAATGCATTAAAAATTGGATTAATTGGAAAATTGAATTCTCTATTAAATTGCAGAGAAAACAAACAGTGCAGGGGTAATGGGGCTAGGCTAAAGGGTTTGTGTGCAGAGCACGAGGGTTATTTTCTACAGGGGGACCGATGCCGTCGGCCTAAATGCCAATGCCGGCCAAGTAGAGGAGTTAGGCCGTCGGATGCTTGCCACGTGTTCTACTCGCAGTTAATATAATTTTGCACATGTTAGATTTCTCTGACTTTTTATTTTTACGTGTATTGCATGTGTAAACTTTTGGGCTTCCAAAAAGTTTAAAAGAAAAATCAGTAAAAATAATGTGGCTGATGGGATTCGAACACAGGGGCTACGTCACAGCAGTGTAAGGCTTTGCTAGTGAGCTACAAGTTGTTTCTTGCTGTTCTTAAATAAAAATAACTTTTAAATTGTAGTTAGGCTTGCAAACTCCATTTTGTACATTAACTTAAAAAAAATTCGTATAGTAAAATTAGAGTTGTTACATTCTACCCTCCTTACAAAAATTTCGTTCTCGAAATTTACAATTATATAAGGATTAATTTACAAATAAGTAAGGGTATCTTGCACGCATGTCATCTTCTCGCTCCCAAATTGATTCTCCTGGCGAATCTTTTCTCCACATCACTCGGACCAAGTTTAGATCCTTGTTCCGAAGTGACTTTACTTTTCGGTCCAGGATTTCAACGGGTTGTTGCTCACAAGATAGATCCGTCTGTACAGTGACCTCGGAGTGATCAAGGATGTGGCTGGGGTCGCTCACATATCTTCGAAGCTGGGATATGTGAAACACGTTGTGCACTGCTTCCAATAAGGTTGGTAATGCCAAAGGATATGCCACGTCCCCGACTCGTTAGAGAATGTTGAACGGTTCTATATATCTCGGACTGAGCTTACCTTTCTTGCCAAAACGAATTACTATATGGTTTAGAGAGATCTTCAAGAAAACATGATCTCCAGGCTGAAACTCCAGATATCTGCGCTTTGCATCAGCCCAGTGCTTATGTCTGTCTTGGGCTATGCGCATTCTTTCCCTGATCGTGCGAACTACATCCACAATTGCCATGATCATCTCTGGTCCAAGGAGTTCACGATCTCCAATGTTGTCCTAACTTAGTGGTGAGCGACACTTCGTTCTATAGAGAGCTGCAAATGGTGTCATTCCAATACTCGCCTGGTAGCTGTTGTTGGATGAAAACTCCACAAGATGTAGGTGATCTTTCCACGATCCTCCGAAGTCTAACATACAAGCTCTTAGCATGTCTTCTAGAATCTGAATTGTTCGTTCAGACTGTCCATCTGTTTGTGAATGGTAAGCTGTGCTGAAGTTCAGTCTCGTTTCCAGGCATGCTTGCAGACTCTGCCAAAACTGCGATCGGAATCTGGTATCAAGATCGGAGACGATGCAAACTGGTACTCCGTATAATCTCACGATCTCCTGCATGAGTTCATGGGTATCAGAAATAGTACATCTTGAGGTTAAATCTTACATTAGATTCATGCTTATCTCCATGTACTTCTTTTCTAGTGTCTCTATAGATTGGCGAACTCGAAATGGGATGAAGTGAGCCGACTTGGTGAGTCGATCCACAATAACCCATACTGTATCGTTACCTTTCGTGCTGCGGGGAATGTCAGTCATGAAGTCCATGGTGATGTGTTGCCATTTTCATTCTAGGATAGGTAACGGTTGAAGCAGAATAGTAGTTCTGTGATATTTAGCCTTTACTTGCTGACACACCAAGCACTTGGATACGCTTCGGCTACTTCACACTTCATTCCATGCCACCAGTAATGTTGCCGTAGATCTTTTTACATCTTTGTACCACCAGGGTGTACTGAGTAAAGAGAGCTGTGGGTTTCTTTTATCAACTCTTCCCGAACAGAACCTTTTGGTACATATAACCTGCTTCCATATCTTAAAAATCCGTTTTTATGGATGATGAAGTCTGTTCGCAGTCCACTTTCTACTTGTTATCGGATCTTTTGCAGCTTGGCATCACCTGCTTGAGCTGCTTTGATCTGATTAACAATAGTAGATTAAACTTGTAAGTTCATCAACTCTGAAGTATTACCTGGCATAACCACTTCTATATCCATCCCGTGCAATTCCTGCTGTAGCTTCCACTGTCCGGTGAGATTCATTGATAACGACTGGCGACAAAGTGCATCAGGAACTACATCCATCTTCCCTGGATGATATTATAAGTTGATGTCGAAGTCCACTATAAGCTATAAGTTCTAGCCATCTTCTCTACCGTATATTCAACTCCTTCTGAGTAAATACATGCTTCATACTTTTGTGGTCTGTGTATATGGCGCCAAATCTTAAGTGCAGAGAGAACGCCTGCCAACTCCAAGTTATGTGTTGGATAGTTATGCTCATGAACTTTAAGCTGTCTTGATGCAAAGGTTACAATTTTTCTATGCTGGTATAGAACACATCTTAATCCCTCACTGGATGCATCGCAATGCACAACAAATCCTGCAGATTGGTCCGGTATTACGACGTTAGCTATAGTGCCCTCAAGGCAATTATCATAGCTATAGGCAGGTGATTATGATGATTGAGGGAGGACCTATACCGGTAGAACAGTCTTACTCGAGATGATAGTATGCTATCTGGTTTGTCTTTATCATCATGTATAGCATTAGGTTGCATTACGGATCACTATTACATGTTGATAGAGCCCACAGGATTCTTGCTTGACTACCAGAATTATGATGGCGATCATATATATATGGGAGCTGGGTGGTCTATAGGCACATCCTTAAATGTCCCTAGTCATGGGAGTTTCGAGATTGGGCATCGATACTCCAGAGTAGACTAGTGAATACTGATCGAGACCTCGACGAGGGGCGGTGGCCGTTCTCACAAGCCATTGGTGTCAGTTTGTTCAGCTAAGATAGTATACATGTGCTCATTGAGTTATGAATACACAAGACAGACTCCCCGGGAACATGCTAGTTGGTATTATACCTATTGTCAGATAGCAGTTTCCAGGTGATATGTGTACAGGTTAGTCTATCGACCAGAGATCGTTATTTGTCTCGTGTGAGTTCCCACTGTGCTTTGATTACTACCCTACCATAGCTCAAAGAAGTCGTGCAAACAGGTTTTAGTTGGGTACAGTCCCGAGCCACATGGAGGCAGTGAGCGGATCGTTAGGGAATTCGTTTCTCCCAGTATTGGGGGTTGATGTCGCGTTGTGCATGGGTGGCCATCACCAGAAATCCTTGGCCAAGGTAGTCGAGAATTACTGATTCTAATTGGTAGTTTCTCAGTGGGTGACGGGCTTCATACCAACACTAAAAGTCGCATTGTTAGGTGTCTGATTTTATCCACCCCTAGACTCGATATGCGATACTTATAGACGAACGGACCGGACTGTACGGATATTGTCACTGTCAGGCTCAGTAAGGGTTTTAGGATGACTTTGCTCGTCGGCCTCCCTTTCGTTCAATACCTGGATAGCCGTTACGTACAACTAGCGTCGCTGACGTGCTTGTGGTTAAACCCACTACCAGCGTATTGACGAGTCATTAGAGTCCCACACAAAGGGTTTTCCTGCTTCGGGCGAAACAATATAGTGACCATATGGTTTTACGGCAGGGTTCGATCACATACATGTACTTGTGCACGGACGATGTTCGGACGGATAATACTAGTGGGCTTTGGTTTAACCCGGGTTCTAGTATTATATTGATGGATTATTTTCGTCTCATTGTATTCATATTTTGTCGGAATACGGATACGGGTATGTATATACGGTCGAGGGGTATTCTTGTAACTTATTACAAAATAGTTTCTAGAAGATTACACCTCATTTAGTTTTAACCATTTTATTTAAATGGTTAATGAGGTCGAGGGATGATGCGTTGTGATTCATGAATCAAGCATGACTACTTGATGCTTACTTGGTGACTCATGATGGAACATTCTAGCATGCTTGATTTTTTGGCAAGTGTTGTGAGATATTTTATGGACTAGATTCATTTCACTTAGAGATATTTTCTTGGGTTCATTACAAAATACCTCACAATAGCCATTGGGACTTCACTTGTTTTTCATGCCTTACAACACTCTCATCTCTCCAAGCTTCTTCTTCTTCTACCTCCATCCTAAATGTCTCATGTGTTGAGAAACCTAGGGTGTTTTAAGACAAATTAACCCATCATCTCACTCTACTTCTTCTACGGTATATAGTGTAGCGATCAAGATACCCTAGTTACATCGGATATGAGGTTGGAGCTCGATGCAAAGACTCTCAGGTGGATCATCTTCGATGGAAGGAGACTGGAGATCAAACTTGATCAAGGAAGCCCCGAGGAGCTTGGGAAGGTGGTTGAAGACCGAAAGACACGGATCATTCGGTATAACCATCTAAACTTCTTTCTAGTTTGCTAGTCTAGGGTTAATGGTAGATCCATAGGAATGGGGTTCCATTAGCGCTGGTTTTTTTATAAATTTTTGTTCCGCATTTGGTCACGGATTGATGGCCGGGACGCTAGCGAATCCCAACATGATATCAAAGCCAACCAATTAACCCCATACTAGTTAGTTCTAACGTGCTTAAAAGTTCGATCGACAAAAGTTTCCAAAATCACGATTTCATTTTGTGTTTGCTGTCGATTTTAAAATGTGTTCAAAAAATTATTTCCAGGGTCTTAAAAATCCGTGCGGGCATATTTAGAAGCACAGAAAAAATTTAGGCTCAAGATGCTTCTAAACCGCCGTGGAACCGCCGCATTTGGTCCCTATTTGCGGTGGTACCGCGGTCGTTTAGTTGCAACGGAGCACAATTTTTTTTCTGTTATTCTATTACATAGAATTGTGATTTTTTATGATATTTGGTTTTGGCCCAGATTTATTTGAGTGATGGATTGCATTTGGGGCCAATTTGGGAAGTTTTGTCGATTGAAATTTTAAGTGTACGTTTTATAGTACGTGCATTACTATTTGCGACCGTGAATGTCATTTAAGTAGTACAACTAGTCTAATTGTTATATGTCTTTTAGACGGATTTGCGAACATGACATTCACGTTGATGTTTTGTGTTGTACTGTGGTTGTGGTTGGATCGTCGTGGTGGATAGCCAGTGGTACATTGATAGTACTGTTTTGTTTGTACATTTGTTATTGCGGGGCGAGCGTCCGACATGTGGACTGCCATCTCTGCCAAATTGTATATTCTTTTGTTTGGGGTACGATCGGGTTGAGGTCGATGTCACCCTTGTTCATATTATTTTCTTTTCTGTACTAGGATTACCCCGCGGTGGAGTGCACGAATAGCCGGGTTCTAGAGGGCAACGGGTCTGCATCTCATGGTGTTGAGATGGAGGCGACCTCACTTTAGAATTGGTGGGCTATTCGCCGCACTCGTAGGGGGTATAGGTTGACCCAAGGAGGGGTGCTCAAGTTACCGGATTCCGTGGAGTGCTGGGTGGCCCATTCACGTTGTTGATTGGGGTTGCCTCACTTCTGGGATTGGCGGGTAACTTGCCGCACTCGTAAATGTATAGGTTTTCATTGCACAGGCTATCCACACGACAAGGGAACGTCGGGTCTCATTTGCGGCTCAAATGAAACCCGAGGCTCTAGGATTATCCACCACTCTGTATTGATTGGCTGAGATTCTGTGATGTTGGTATATATCATGCCTGCGACGATTGTCATATATATTTATATATATACTATTAGATGTTGTATATGTTTTGTACCCGCGCTAGTCCAGCCCCCGCTCTGTCGTTAGTTAAGTAACCTAACGGGTGATGACGGGGCCCAGTGGCGAATGCGGGTGGCATATACGCGCATCATATTTTTCGTTCCTTTCTGTGGTATGATATGTTTAATTGATGGGACTGCATTGATTCTGATCAATGCAAGGATAAAACAAACCTATTTGATGTTGTTGGAACCAAGTTTTTTGAAAACAGATATTACAGACATTTCCTTTTGCTTTGCACAGTGGTATTCGGTTGTGAATATCCAGCACCTCATTCGACGAGGTAAGAGCCGAGATCCTTTCATCGGGAGTGACCTTTTGAGCAAAAGTTTGCGTCATCGTAATAACTTCACTATAGTCGATTCTTTTGCTTTGCACAGTGGCATTCGATTGGGAATATCCTGCACCTCATTCGACGAGGAAAGAGCCGAGATCCCTTCACCGGGAGTGACCTCTTTAGCAAAAACTTTTGCCACTATATATTTGTAAAACCACTTGGATTTCTTCAACGATATTAAGTTCATTCCGTTAAAGGGTTTTCTCCGAAAACCATCCATAGCCCTCCGTCATTTCGGTTGAGTAGTACCTAGTATTCGTGCTACGTTTGTTGGCCTTTGTCAAGGCGTAGTATGCGGTAGCTAGATGTTGCTTGTCTGTTGCATGGATATGTGATTACCTAGGACAGTCGTATAACCTCATAGGCCTTTGTTAAGGGTTTGTACGGGTGGGTCTAGCTTAATCCAGGATAATGACCGGTTGAACTTGATTAGTGGTTTATGATTTGTTGGCTTTTGTCAAGGTCATAAACCGCTAGGGGCAAAAAAAATCACATCGGGAGTTTCAAACGTACAGGAAACTTGCCAGGCATGCGCATACCTTCTGGAGTGTGATAGCTTGAGTGGCTTCCATCAAGTTATCATGCGATGATAGTTGGATCCCGATTCCCACTGATGAGTAGGTTTACTCCTCGGATGATTTTAGATGATCTCGACTAATTCTCCTTTGGGTTTGGAGGAGGATTTGAGGAAACAGTGGGAAACATCCTGATTAGATAAAGTGATTAACCATTCTGATTTAGGTTAGAGTGCACGCTGAGTGTTTCTTTTCTCTCTCTCTCTCTCTCTCTGGCAGCGACTATGGCCCGACCCTAGACTAAAACTCATGAACCAAGTTAACCGAACCTTCTTAAAATATATTGGCTTTCGGATTGTCATAGTTGTATATATCATTGCCACTCCTGCTTTTACCCTTTGCATTTCTCCAGAACATCCCGTATCACTACGAAGATCCACATTTATTGGATATGACCATTGTATAGTTACATACGAACTCGAAGAAACTTGTTTCAAATTCGATGATGGTTTCCGGTTCCGGAGAAAATGAATAGGACTATTCAGTTATCTTTTCCCTTTACCTTCTCTCAGATTGCGAGGGCTCTTGGTATTTAGCAGAGTACACCTATTGTGCTCATTGGACAGTCTTCTTTCAAACTTCAGGCTGGTGCCAAAGGGTAGGAAAGGAAAAAACCCAATTAGCCTAAGTATGGTATATAGAAGGTAATAAGTAAAGACAAATAAAGGGATCAGAAAGAGGGCAAAGTAAATTGCGACCGCTATCATTCACGACAAAGCCGCGTATATCATCGACACTCCTACTTCGCCTTTTCATTTCTCCTGAACATTCTGTATCACTACGAAGATCCAAATTTATTGGATAAGCCATCGTATAGTTACATACGAACTCGAAGGAACTTGTTCCAGTTCGAGTATGGATTCCGGTTCAGGAGAAATCGAATAGGATTATTCGGGTTGTCTTTTATTTTTACCTTCTCTCAGCTTGCGAGGGCTCCTAGGATTATAAGGGTACACCTATTACGCTTATTGGATAGTCTTCTTCTAAACCATAGGCTAGTGCCGAAAGGTAGGGAAGGAAGAAAACAATTTAGCCTAAGGGTGGTGTACAAAAGGTAATAAGTAAAGACAAATAAAGGGATTGGAGAGATGTCAAGGAAATAAATGGTTACTGTCATGAATCTGGATAGTGGAAGAGGCATTACTAAGAATACCCGGCTACCCCTTCGAAACATTTTCATGTTTCAGTTTCACTGTGCAGTGTTAATTGAAAACTAATTTCCCAATTAGATTCTGACTCCAGGGTATGTATTTACCAGCTTTGATTCTCACATCTGTATAGTATTACAGATAATGAGTGGGAGTAGAATATTAGGAATTAGGTGATTATATCCTCATTATATTGGAATTCGTTGTAATTGGTGATATTTGAGGAAATCACCTGGGTTTTGCCTGACGACAAATTTTTTAGTTTTGAATATTCGTAATTATGCACCATTTTCAAACTGATATATCTATACGTTTATTTTATAAAGTGAGATATAACTTTTTGAAATTATGTGTATGACATTTACCTATATCAGTTGATAGTTAGGTAAGGAGCATTCAACAACGGTGTAATTCTTCTTAACCATAGTACAGTTTTCAACCTACGGCGCACAGGGTATGAGTTATTTAACTTAAGGGACTTATACAATGTATTGTATGTTGTCCAGTGTCCATTAGGACAAAGAGGCTGGTACCCGTACTATATTCTGTTTACTTGTGACTTCTCTAGTTTTTAGATATGTGTTTCACTGAAATACAAGGTCTAAATTTTGAGAAGTTATAGGTATATGAATAAAGTAGAGAACCACATGTTGCAAGTATTAGGATTCTTCAAGGTGATCGAAGATGTAGATACTTATGCTTGGTATTCCGTTGATAGTAATGGTTTTGGGAACTTGCTTCTCTTTTAGGTTACTCATATGTGGATGTACTTCTAGATGAGTAATGTCGCTTGGCCTCATTCTTCTTAGTTGACATGCACTGGAGAAAGCTGCATGATTTGAATCTAGTTCCAATTAAATTAGTGCCTTTGTTTCTATATTATATATAGAATGGTTCATATCTTAACGATATTAAGGTATATGGAGTTGTCCGGCTTATACTTAAAACCAGACTCTGGATAAACTTAAGGCATGTTTCAGTAATGGCTGTTTGTGGGTTATCCCGGGCTATGTCGAGGGTTAACTTTCTACCATCTGGAAGATCAATAGATATATTTTTCTTCACTCGCCAAAGTTTTAGTAAAATGGATTCTTTTCAGAAAATATAAGTGGGAGTATGGTAGAACTGGAAGTGATTCTAGAACCACAAACGATTACTGAAGATTTAATAGAACCTAAAAATTCAATTGGATTTGACATTCTATTAGCCACTCCGCAGATATGGTGGGTAATCTCTGGCACCCGAGAGGTACTTCGGTCTTCTCAGAGAAGGTGACAGGGAGGTTCTTATTTACACAGACTTGCCATTTCTGTTGTTCTAGACTATGAGACCCGGCAAGAGGATGAGTATAGTATCATTCTAAACTAGTTTTAGAAGTGCACGTGTATATGACTCTGCCAGAGGGTTGTTGTGGTCAGTGAGGGCAGCGGAAGCATAGTGGATAAGTAGCATGTGTCTATTTATAGACTAAAGCAGATATAGCGGAGATAGATCATCTATTTTTGATATGACGGTCATAGGCTTTGACCTCATCAGAATAGGAGATGGATCTGGTAAGAATGTAGTAGGGTGTGATGTCCTGGTATTTAGATGACATGCACTTTATAGGAAGTGAAATTCCTATACTACAATCGGTTATACTATGGTTGTCACAAAGTTATTTCTCCACATAGAATATGGATATAATATCAGGGTTTCTGGTTACTAGATCTATGGTTTTAGATATAGATTTGGGAAGTGTCCCAATCTGGGTACTTTGACATTATTCTAAAGGTGTTTTAGAACGGTTGACTCCTGGCATGGTGGTGTACTTGCAGGTGATGGAGTCACCCTCTCTAAAGGCTGTCTTTCAGACTAAAGGGGAGAGGGGTTTGCATGATTAGCATATCACTTGCTTAGGCAGTTGATTCAATCATGTGATGTCAAGTACCACACCAGATGTTTTTACACTAGCTGTAATAAGCATATATATTAATCAAATCCTGTAGAAACATTGGGAAGCAGTTAAGAACATAAGTGGATGTTCTTGGGATATGGTAACGATAGCCTCCTTCAGGAGAAAGTTATTATTTCAGGATTCCAAGGTGACCTGGATGACAGAGTGACTGTCAGGGTTTTAGTTTTCACTCTTTTGAGGGACAGTATGTTGTACATGTGGTCCAAGCGGATACTGAGGAAAGTATGGAGCAGGATACTGATTAAATTTAATGGACGATACAGTCTAAGAAGTTTGCTGGATTTGAAGTTCATTTGTGAACTGGGTCCCATCAGATATCCAGACATATTATAAGACATGTATTGCTCATTTCGCGAGATATCTTTCTCCGCGAAGTTGAGATATAGAGAGATACATAAAGAAACATTGGAGCGGATCCACTCACTGAGGCTATTTCTCGAACACAATAGTTTTTCAAACGAGCTTTGCGAGACTGATTAGTAAAGGAGTTGGATGTTCGATATCACACGGGCTGTGAGTATGCGACATCGTAATAATTAGCCTTAAGTGGCTATAGTGCCCTCAAGGAAATTATCATAGTCGCAAGCAGGTGATTATGATGATTGAGGGAGGACCAATACCGGAAGAACAGTCTTACGCGAGATGATAGTATGCTATCTAGTTTATCTTTATCATCATGTATAGCATTAGGTGGCATTAGAAATCATTATTACATGTTGATAGAGCCCATAGGATTCTTGCTTGACTATCAACATTATGATGGCGATCATATATGTGGGAGCTGGGTGGTCTATAGGCACATATTAAATGTCCCTAGTCGTGGGAGTTTCGAGACTGGGCATCGATAATCCAGAGTAAACTATTGTATACTGATCGAGACCCCAACGAGAGGCGGTGGCCGATTTCATAAGCCATTGGCGTCAGTTTGTTCACCTAATATAGTATACAAGTGCTCATTGGGTTATAAGTACACCGGACGGACTCCCCGGGAACATGCTAATTGGTATTATACGTATTGTTAGATAGCAGTTCCCAGGCGACATGTGTACAGGTTAGTCTATCGACCTGAGATAATCATTTGTCTCGTGTGAGTTCCCACTGTGCTTTGATTACTACTCTACCACGGCTCAAAGGAGTCGTGCAAACAGGTTTTAGTTGGGTACAATCCCGAGCCACATGGAGGCAGTGAGAGGATCGTCAGGGGATTCGACTCTCCCGGTATTGGGGGTTGATGTCGTGTTGTGCACAGGTGGCCATCACCAGAAATCCTTGGCCAAGATAGTCGAGAATTACTGATTCGGATCAGTAGTTTCTCAGTGGGTGATGGGCTTCATACTGACACTAAATGACGCGTTGTTAGGGGTCTGACTCGATATGCGATACTCATAGACGAATGGAGCGGACTGTACGGATATTATCACTGTTAGGCTCAGTAGGGGTTTCAGGATAAGTTTGCTCGTCGGCCTCCCTTTCGCTCAATACCTGGGTAGCCGTTACGTACAGCTAGTGCCGCTGATGTGCTTGTGGTTAAACCCACTGCCAGCATATTGACGAGTCATTGAGTTCCACACAGAGGGTTTCCTTGCTTCGGGCGAAACGATGTAGAGGCTATATGGTTTTACTGCAGGGTTCGATCACATATGTGTACTTGTACACGAATGATATTCAGACAGATAATACTAGTGGGCTCTGGTTTAATCCGGGTTCTAGTATTATATTGATGGATTATTTTCGTCTCATTGTATTCGTATTTTGTCGGAATACGGATGCGGGTATGTATATACGGTCGAAGGGTATTCTTGTAACTTATTACGAGATAGTTTCTAGAAGATTACACCTCATTTAGTTTTAACCATTTTATTTATATAGTTAATGTGGTGGAGGGATGATGTGTTGTGATTCATTGAATCAAGCATGACTACTTGATGCTTACTTGGTGACTCATGATGGAACATTCTAGCATGCTTGATATTTTGGCAAGTGTTGTAAGATATTTTGTGGGCTGGATTCATTTCACTTGGAGATATTTTTCTTGGGTTCATTATAAAATACCTCACAACACTTAACCATTGGGACTTCACTTGTTTTTCAAGTCTCACAACACTCTCATCTCTCCAAGCTTCTTCTTCCTCTGCCTCCACCCTAAATGTCTCATGTGTTGAGAAACCTAGGATGTCTTGAGACAAATTAACCCATCATCTCACTATACTTTTTCTACGGTATCTAGTGTAGCAATCTTGGTACCCTAGTTACCTCGGATATGAGGTTGGAGCTCGATGCAAAGACTCTCAGGTGGATCATTTTCTATGGAGGGAGACCAGAGATCAAACTTGATCAAGGAAGCCCCAAGGAGCTTGGGAAGGTGGTTGAAGACCAAAAGACACGGATCATTCGGTATAACCATCTAAACTTCTTTCTAGTTTGCTAGTTTAGGGTTAATGGTAGATCCGTAGGAATGGGTTCCGTTAGCGCCGTTTTTTTTTATAAATTTTTGTTCCGCATTTGGTCATGGATTGATGGCCGGAGCGCTATCAAATCCCAACATACGAGAATATAGGATGATGTCAATCTTGACTTGAGTTATACAAAAGCTTGTTCATATGCTTCTGACCACATGAATGCTTCATCTTTACGTGTGAGCTTGGTTAGGGGTGTTGCAATCTTCGAAAAACCTTCTATGAATTTTCGGTAGTATTCTGCTTATCCCAAGAAACTTCGAATATCGTTCACCGTCTTTGATGTCGGCTATTCATTGACAGCTGCTACTTTAGTTGGATTTACTGAAATTCCTTCACCCGAAACAATGTGTCCGAGAAATCCGACTTGATCTAGCCAAAATTCACACTTGTTATACTTGGCATAGAGTTGATGCTGTCGCAATGTCTCCAGGACAATCCTTAGATGCTTAGCGTGCTCTTTCCGATTCTTTGAATACACCAGGATGTCATCGATAACAACGAACCTGTCTAAGTACTCTCGGAAAACCTGGTTCATCAGATTCATAAGTATAGCAGGTGCATTGGTCACTCCAAATGGCATCACGAGAAACTCATAATGACCCTAACGAGTCCTGAATGTCATCTTCGGAATATCAGACTCTTTGACCTTTACCTGATGATAACCCGAACGAAGATCTAACCTTGAGAAAATACAAGACCCACTTAGCTGATCGAATAGGTCGTCGATGCGCGGTAGTGGATACTTGTTCTTTATCATCACTGCGTTCAGAGCTCGGTAATCTATACACATTATGTATGAACCTTCTTTCTTCTTTACGAGCAAAACTGGAGATCCTCAACTTGAAGTATTGGGACGAATCCATCCTTTCTTCAGAAGTTCGTCCAGCTGAATACTGATCTCCTTCAATCCTTCAGAGCTTAACCGGTACGGAGCTTTGATCACCGGTTGTGCACCAGGTACTAAGTTGTTGGGGTCAAAAATTGCACCCCGGTCGACCGAGTCAAAATCAAGGTCAACGCCAAGCCAAGTGGGCCCAAGCCCAGGTCAAGTGGGCTCATGCCCGAGTCGAGTCCGAACATGAAGCGGCCTGTCTCTCCCCCATATCAAAATGAAATCATGTAATAAATAATTTTGATGTAATTTTTTATGCATGATTGTAAGCAAAATGGGCATAAAGCCAAATTTTTGTAAAGCCCATGGCTCATGTGCAAAAGAAATGAGCACATGAGGCATGGGATGGGCAAAATGTCATTTTGTAAAATCCAAGGGGCTATATGTAAGTTTGTAAGCCTATAAAAGACAACATGATAATGAAATAAAAGATCCAGGGCTGACATTCCAGCTGGATACGAGCGGTTGTCAGCCCCTTTTTGTCTAAGATCTGGCCAACAAAGAGGAAGAAGAAGGAGATCCATCTCCAAAAATCCTATCTTGGGAAGATCCAGGGCTCAAGGGAGATGCCCTTTTCATCAGCTCCAAAAATATCTTAGGAGTTTAACTCCTCAATACACACACACACACACACATACACACACACATAAAATAATAAATCTTTCTTTTTGGGAGTACAACTCCCAGTGCAGGGGCTAAGCTCACTCTCTATCAGGAATTCAACTCCACAAGTCAAATCAGGAGCACAGCTCCCAGTACAGGGACCAAGTCCTTTTTCCTGTTGATTCCTAGCGCCCGCATGCCAAGCACGTGGGGCGCCGGCGTCCAGTGCCGGCGTGACAACCACATAGGGCGCCGGCGCCCAGCGCCCGCGTGACAAGCACATAGGGCGCTAGCACCCAGTGCCCTCGTGCCAAGCACATGGGGCACCGGCGCCCAGTGCCTAAGCGCCCACGTGCCAAGCACGTGAGGCGCCAGCGCCCAGCTCCTGCGTGCTACGCACGTGAGGCGCTGTCCCCCACGCGTCCTTTGGATGCTTTTTCCCCTTTATATGTATGTGTGTGTGCAGATACACCCACTTTACAACACTGTCCCTATTAGAAAAAATTTCTAATGGGGAGCTGCCCCGCACCTCGCAAGGGGGCTGCTAGCCCCCTTGACCCCCGGCCCGCTATCCGGATAGCGGGACCCCTGTAAAAACTCTGCGGGGACCCCGATATATCCAAAACCCATTCAAAACACAACACTGCACATTAAGTTCTCATGTCCAGTTTAACCCGTCAATCGGAGGTTCTCTTGCTCCAAAGGCGAAGGGTAATATATGGCAGCTTAGTTCGCGGCTGCCGGAGATTCGGATCCCCACACTCAATAAACCCCATCCTACCCTAGGTAAGGGGAATCTGTAATGCGCCTGACAAGCGCGCGTGTATTCCATCTCAATGTGGTGACGAAAAACACCCTACATAAGTCAATACTGAATTCAAGAGCTCGATCAAGAGGCAAACCTGAGATGTCTTCAGGGAATACGTCTTCGAACTCTCGAACTACCTATGGTTTGTATTGTTGCAATCATTGCCTTCTTTGGTTTAGCTTTGTAGGTGCTAGGTTCCAGGGTACGGTCTCCACTCTTGAAATAAAATACCGGATGATCTGGTATCTCTAACACTACCCTCCTTTGACGACAGTCGATGGTAGCGAAGAAAGTTCCTAGCCAGTCCATTCCCAAGACTATGTCAAAGTTCAGTATGTCCAGCACCTTGAAGTCCGCATAAAATTCTCTGCTGCAGACAACCACTAGACACAGATCGTATTCCATAGTTGCCTTTAGAACGACGTTCCCTGAACTGACATTCCAGCTGGATACGAGCGGTTTAACTGGAATCGCATGAGTTCGGACGAACCGTTGCGACATAAAGCAATATAATGCTTCAATATCGAAGAGTGCTAAAGCAGGTAAGGAGGCTACTAAGATTGTACCTAAGTTGTGTGAGATATGTTTAGGTATAGGAAAAGAATATATTGATGTATAAGGATTGAAAAGATTTGAAATATGGGAAGTTACCGGCGATGACTTGGCCGGTGGCTTCAGCTTCTTCTACAGTCATCGTGAAAGCCTGACGCCTAGGTACATTCCTTCTTACCGGAGGCACATTTCTCTGTCCGTTTCTCTGTCCTTGAGGCATATTCCTCTATGCCTGATCGAACTGACGAGGACACTGTACTGGAGGTCCACGAGGAGGTAGAGCAAGTAGGGCAAGACGAGGTTCAAAAGCCTGAATCGCTGGACGTTGCGGAAAGGTGATAGCTAGTCTGGGAGCTAGATTTGGATTGCGTCTATAAGGACATGCTACAATATCGTGAGTGGATGTGCCACAAACTAAGCACAGGCCGTTTGCACACCTGCAATCTTTTACCAGGTGTCCATTCCTCTTGCAGTAGAAGCAAAAGTCTGGACTGGGCCGGTTAAAAGTTACTCCCGGTCTCCTAAGTACAAAAGTAGGCCTGGAAGAGGCTCCTCCAGCCATCTGGATGGCAAGGTGCTTCATACCAGCAGTCTGAGATCTACCATTCTTCTTCACCACTGCCCCATAGCGGGGGGCAGCTTTCAGAGCAAGATCATGGGTTGGGAATGTTGCGCCACGGCAGCGCCCCGGCCTACTACTCGAGGCCAAAATACGGAATCAAAATTTTTTCTTAACTTTAACCGGCGCTACCGCGGACAAAATACCCGGATCATGACCATTAACCTAATCCTAGCTATCAAGAGAATGGGGTAGAGAGCTATACCAAGCGATCCGTGTCCTTCGGTCTTCGTCTCCACTCCGATCTCCCGCGGAATCTCCGTCCGTCGCCTCCTCGTCGGAAATGGCCCCACGTCGCCGATATCTTTTACGGGCTCCCACCTCTGGACCGAGGCAACTCGGGCGCGAAGTTGGCTAGCTGACGCGTCCAAGGGTACTGTAGGTTGTAGTGTAGAAAACATTGTCCTGTGAAGTTGCCTTTGATGATGGAGGAATGATCAATGAACTTTGGAGAGGGGTTGATGAATTTGTGTAGCATGCAAAATGAGATGATCAAATTTTCCTCATAAAAAATGAAAACCCTCTCCCTTTCCTCATGTGGCCGCCCCTCCCCCCTTTTTCACAAAAATGGTGGAGGGAAAAAACAACACAAGAAGGAAGGTGAGTGTAGGAAAAGAGAATGGGTGACCATAAGCAAATGTGATGATAACAAAGTCATCTCAATTTCAAATCCTTTCTCATCTCAAAAAGCAAAGGAAAAGACTAATAAAGAATCTCATCATGATGAAGCTACAAATGCAAGAAACCCCCTTCCACAAATGTTATTTGCAAACTTGCAAATAACCCCCTCCATCGGAAAGTCCGGCCGCGAAAGAACAAAGGAAAACCGGCCGGAACGGAATGCAAACTGGCAACTTCAGAAAACTGATCACGTAATGAATTACAGGAAAACCCCGTGACTGCATATACATGCCCGCATCTGTATTCCCACTGAATACAAATGCAAAGAGACAAAATCTACACTGTCTAATACTAGGATCCGGCTTAAACCAAAACCGGCTAGTAAAATCCGTCCGATCACGATCCGTGCAATACCGCACGTATCTGATCGAACCCTGCCATATCTCCATACGGCCTCTACAGCGTTTCGCTCGAAAATTGAGTAACTGTCTGTGTGGGGGACTCTAAAGACTCGTCAATACTATGGCTGTGGATTTAACCACTAGCACGTCAGAGGTATTAGCCATACATGACGAACCACCAGCTATTGACTAAAAGGGACGTCGATGAGCGAACTCATCCTGACATCCTACTGAGCCTGTCAATGATAATATCCGTACAGTTCGGTCCGTTCGTCTATGAGTATCGCATGGCGGGCCTAGGGGGTTGGTAAAAGTCAGACCCCCAAAAGCGGTACAAGTCGTGTCGGAGTGTAGCCCATAACACCCTGAAATACTACTGGAATACCTACCAGTAAATCTCCTGCCTCGGCCGAAGGCTTTGTGTAATGGCTCTCCTAGACACAGCGCGACCTCACCCCCAATACCGGGAGAGACGAACCCCAGCAGATCTGCTCACTGCCTCCATGTAGCTCGGGACTGTACCCAACTAAAATCTGTTTGCACGACTCCTTTGAGCCGTGGTAGGGTAGTAATCAAAGAACAGTGGGAACTCACACGAGACAAATGACGATCTCAGGTCGATGAACTAACCTATACACATGTCACCAGGGAACTGCTATTTGACGTCTGGTATAATCCCAACTAGCAGGTTCCCGGCGAGTCCTGTCCGGTGTACTCATAACCCAATGAGCACCTGTATACATCTTAGGTGAACCAACTGACACCAGTGGCTTGTGAGACCCGCCACCGCCCCTCGTCGGGGTCTCGACTGTATACACTAGTCTACTAATGGAGTATCGATGCCCAGTCTCGAAACTCCCACGACTAGGGACCTTTTAAGGATGTGCTTATAGACCCCAGCTCCCACGTATATGATCGCCATCATACTGCTGGCCGTCAAGCAAGAATCCTAGGGGCTCTATCAACGAGTAATAGCGACCTGTCAGGTCACCTAAAGCAGTACACGATGATAAAGATAAACCATATAGCATACTATCATCTTGAGTAAGACTGTCCTACCGGGATAGGTCCTCCCTCAATCATTGCAATCACGTGCCTGTGATCCAATAATTGACTCTGAGGGCACTATCTCCAACAATCTCCCACTTGCACTCAAGGCTAATTATTGCGATGTCGCATACTCACAGCCCGTGTGATACCGAACACCCAACTCCTCTACTAGTCAGTCTCACAAAGCTCGTTTGCGAAACTATTGGGTTCGAGGAATAGCCTCAGTGAGTGGATCCGCTTTGATGTTTCTTTCTATGTCTCTCTATATCTCAAGTTCGTGGAGAAATCCATCTCGCGAAAAGAACAATACCTGTCTTAGAATGTGTCTGGATATCTGATGGGACCTAGCTCATAAATGAACTCCAAATCCAAACTTCTTAGACTGTATCTTCAACTGAACTTAATCAGTATCCTGCACCATGCCTTCCCTCAGTATCCACCTGGACCATCTGTCCAAAATACTGCCCCTCGTCAGAGGGAAAACTATAACTCTAACAGCCATTCTGCCATCCAGGTCACCTTGGAAGCCTGGAATGATAATCGTTTCCCGAAGGAGGCTGTCATTATCATATCCCTAGAACATCCACTTATGTTCCAAAACTGCTTCCGACTGTTTCTCTAGGATTGGATCAATGTCAACTTATTGCACCTACTGCAAGAACAACATCTGGTGTGGTACTTGACATCTCATGATTGACTCAATTGCCTAAGCAAGTGATTTGCCAATCATGCGTATCCCTCTCCCCTTTAGTCTGTAAGACACCTTTAGAGAGGGTGACTCCATCACCCGCAGGTACACTACCGTACCAGGAGTCGTCCATTCTAAATACTCATAGAATGCTGTCAAAGTACCCAGATTGGGAAACCACCTAAATCTAGATCTAAAACCATAGATCTAGTAACCAGAATGTCTGATATAATATCCAAGTCCTATGTGGAGAAACCACTGTTTGACGACCAAAGTATAACCGATCGTAGTATAGGAAAATAACTTCCTACTCTGTGTATGTCATCAAATACCAGGACATCACACCCTACTACGTTCTTAACAGATCCATCCCCTATTCTGATGAAGTCAAACCTATGACTGTCACATCAGAAATAGATGATCTATCTCCGCTATATTTGCTTTAGTCTATAAATAGACATAAGCCAACTGTTCACCAATGCTTCCGCTGCTCCCACTTACTACGACAACCCTCTGGCAGAGTCATATAGACGTACACTTCTGAAGCCAGTTTAGAACGACGCTATACTCATCCTCCTGCCGGGTCTCACGGTCTAGAACAACAACAATGGCAAGTCTGGGTAAACAAGAACCTCCCTGCCACCGTCTTTGAGCATTCCGAAGTACCTCTCGAGCGCCTGAGGTTACCCACCATATCTGCGGAGTGGCTAATGGAATATCAAACCAAATTGAATCTTTAGGTTCTTATCAAATTTTCAGTAATCGTCTGCGGTTCTGGAATCACTTCCAGTTCTACCATACTCCCACTACTGTTTTCTGAAAAAATCCATTTTTCTTAAAACTGTGGCGAGTCAAGAACAATATCACTATTGATCTTCCAGATGGTAGAAAGTCAACCCTCGTCATAGCCCGGGTCAACCCACAAACAGCCATTACAGAAACGTGCCCTGAGTTATCCAGAGTCTGGTTTTAAGCATAAGCTGGACAACTCCCCGTACCTTAACATCGTTAAGATATGAGCTGTTCTATATCCAATACAGAAACAGAGGCACTGATTTAATTGAACCAGATTCAAATCATGCAGCTGTCACCAGTGCATGTCAACTAAATGGAAGGAGGCCGATCAGCGTTACTCAACTTAGGAATGCTTCCAATTATGAGTAACCTGAAAGAGAAGCAAGTTCTCTTAATCATTACTATCAACTGAATACCATTCACAAGTATCTACATTTTCGATCACCTTGAAGAATCCCGATACTTGCAACACCTGGTTCTCTACTTTATCCATATACCTATAACTTCTCAAAACTTAGACCCTGTGTTTCTACGAAACACTTGTCTAAGAACCAGAGAAGTCATAAGTAAACAGAATATAGTACGAGAACCAACCCCTCTGTCCTGATGGACACTGGACAATATACAATACTCTGTATAAGTCCTCTGAGTCTAGTGACTCATTCACTGTGTGTCATAGGTTGAAAACTGTACTTATGGTTAAGAAGAATTACACCGTTGTTCAATGCTCCTTACCTAACCATCCACTGATACAGGTAAATGTCATAGACATAATTTCAAAAAGGTACATCTCACTCTATAAAAATAGATGTACAGATATATCAATTTGAAATTGGTGCATAACAACGGATATTCAAAACCAAATATTTGCCGTCCGGCAAACAACCCAGATGACTTCCTCAAATATCGCCAACTACAACGAATTCCAATATAATGAGGACGATCACCTAATTCCCAATAACTTACTCCCACTCATCATCTGTAAAACCATACAGATGTGAGAATCATACCTGATAAATACATACCCTGGAGCAAGTGTCCAATTTGGAAATCAGTTTTCTATTAACAGTACACAGTAAAACTGAAACATTGAAATGTTTCGATGGGGTATCCTGGTATTCCTAGTAATGCCTCTTCCATTATCCAGATTCACAACTGTAACCGTATAATTCTTTTCCATCTTTCCAAATCCCTTTATATGTCTTTAGTCATTACCTTCTGTACACCCCTTTAGGCCAAATGGTTTTCTTCCTTCACTACCGTTCGGCACCAGCCTATGGTTTGGAAGAAGACTATCCAATAAGCATAATGGGTGTGCTGTCCTAATCCTAGGAGCACTCGCAATGCGAAAGAAGGTGAAGATAAAAGACAACCGAATAAACCTTATTCCTATTTCTCCTGAACCAGAATCCATCCCCGAACTAGAACAAGTTCCTTTCGAGTTCTTATATAACCATATGATGGAATATCCAAATAAACTGTGGATCTTCGTAGTGATACGGAGTGTCCTGGAAAAATACAAAGGTGATTTAGGATTGGCGAAGAAATACTTGGTTTGGTCGTGAATAGCAGTCGCAATTTACTTTGCCCTCTTACTAATCCCTTTCTTTGTCTTAACTTAATACCTTCTGTACACCGTTTAGGCTAATTGGTTTTCTTCATTCCCTACCATTCAACACCAGCCTAAGGTTTGGAAGAAGACTATCCAATTTGCGTAATAGGTGTACTATCTTCTAAACCAAGGAGTACTCGCAACCTGAGAGAAGGTAAAAGGAAAAGACAACTGAATAGTCCTATTCGTTTTCTCCAGAACCGGAAACCATCCTTGAATTCCTTCGAGTTCGTATATAACCATACGATGGTTTTGTCCAATGGAAGTGGACGTTCGTAGTAATACAGGGTGTCCTGGAGAAAAGGGTAAAAGTAGGAGTGGCAATGAGGTTTGCAACTCTGACAATCCAAAAGCCAGTGTTAAAAGAAGGTTCGGTTAATCTTGGTCACTGAGTCATAGTCAAGGGTCGGGTCAAAGGTCGCTGCCAAAGAGAGAGAGAAAAGAAACACTCAGCGTGCACTCTAACCTAGATCAGAATGGTTATCACTTTATCTAATCAGGAAACCTCCCACTGTACCGTCAAATTCTCCTCCAAACCTGAAAGAAGAATTAGTCGGGATCACCCGAGGAGTAAACCAACTCATCATTGGGAATCGGGATCCAACTATCATCGCATGATAAATTGACGGAATCCACTCAAGTCACCACACTCCAGAAGGTATGTGCATGCCTGACAAGTTTCAGTTTCTTTAGAAACTCCCGATGTGTGTTTTTACCCCTAGGACCCAAGTGACCTTGACAATGCCAACATATCAAAGAGTCCTAGTCAAGTTCAACCCGACATTATCTTGATTGCGTTAAACCCACCCGTACGAGTCCTTGACAATGCCAACATAACCGTACGACTGTCCTAACCAATCCACTTATCCATGCGACAAAAAAGCATTACAGAGCTACCGAACACTACGCCTCGGCAATGCACGACATACGTAGCACGAATACTAAGCAATACTAATCTGAAATGACGGAGGGCTACGGCTGGTTTTTGGCGAAAAACCTTTTACCGTAATGAATTTGATATCGTTGAAGGAACTGGATAACTTTTTATAAAAATATAGCGGCGAAAACCCTTTGCTAAAGAGGTCACTCCCGGTGAAGGGATCTCGGCTCTTTCCTCGTAGAATGAGGTGCAGGATATTCCAACTGAATACCACGATGCAAATCAAAAAGTAATCAGCTATAGTGAAGTTATCGCCCTGACGCAGACTTCTGTCTAAGGGGTCACTCCCGGTGAAGAGATCTCGGCCCTTGCCTCGTCGACTGAGGAGCAGGATATTCCAACTGAATACCACGATGCAAAACAAAAGTGAACGTCCTTGCAATAACAGCTTTTTGAAAAATGTTCCAACAACATCAGAATAGGTTTGTTTATCTTGCATTGATCCGAATCAACGCAGTCCCATCAATTGATCACACCACAAAAGAACGAAAATAATGATGTACATATATGCCATCCGCATTCGCCACTGGATCCCGTCATCACCCGTTAGGTTACTTAACTAACGACAGAGTGGGGACTGGACTAGCGTGGATGCAAAACATATACAACATCTACTAATATATATATATAATATATAATATTTCGCTAAAGGCATGATAAAATGCAACATCACAGAAATGTACAGCATCACAGAACAATACAGATATCTGGAAGCCCCGGGTTTCACAGAGCCGCTGCTGAAACCCGACGTTCCCCTGGTCGTGTGGATAGCCTGTGCAATGAAAATCCTAGAAACCTACGGGCACAGCAAGTTTCCCGCCAAAACCTGAAGCGAGGCAGCCCCTTCATCAATGTGAATGGACCACCCGGCACTTCACGGAATCCGGTAACTTGGGCACCCCTCCTGGGTCAACCTGTACCCCCTACGAGTGCGGCGAATAGCCCGCCAATTCTAGAGTGAAGCCCCCTGTAACACCCGAGCCCAATACTTCTAATTTCTGTTACCAGTTGAGCATTAGATATTACTCATTTCATTTAGCTTGCCTGTTTGACACTTACCGTGAAATTTTATCTGGAAAGGTCAATTCTGCATATAACAAATTTTAGCACCTAAAATAAAATTAAAAATATCCATCTTGGCCTACTCGACACCCCTAGCCGCGTGGTAGCGTCCGTGCATCGAGTTCTTGTCCCGTTCAGTGAAACGGGCGAGTTTGGACGGCTACGCGCGTGTACAGGTGTCCGACTTGGGGGTATACTTTTTAATCATAAAACATTTCATTTTAAAATTTGGAACCCGCTTAAAATCCTATTATTTAAATTTTAAATTTTTGGACCCAACCCGGGCGCGATTTGGAAATGTTTCATTTAGCGCCAAAATCCCAAATTAATAAAATATTCGAAATCATATTATATTCTTAAATCTTACTGTTAATTTGAGATTTAAAAATCTATTAAATCTCTTTGATATTTCTTTTAAAACCTCTCAGCCAATCACGGGGTTCTTAACCTCGTGGGCCCCGTCCTTAATCCCCCTCTCTCTCTCTACCTCTCGTACCTCTTCCTCTCTCTCTCTACCTTTCTCTATCTCTCTCTCTCTCTCTAACCCCCTCTCTCTCTTCCCTATATATATACTCTCCCCCCTTCATATTTTTCTCAGAACGAGAAAACAAAACCCATCGCGAACCCTAACCCTAGCCGCCTTCACCGTCGCTGCCGCAGCCCCGACGCCGGCGCCAGCGCCACCGTCGCGCTCGCCTCCGCCTCCTCGCCTCAACCGACCCTGTTTCCTCTCTCCCGAGCACCCTGCGCAGCCGCGGCCACCAGCAGATTTTCCCCTGCAGTAGCAAAGTCGCCGCCGGCAACCACCTGCGCCGCCGACCATCACCTCGTCTGTTCTCCTCATCCCGAGACCTCCTCCTTCTCTTCTTTCAGGCACACCTTGCACCTTCCCGACGCCAACCAACCACCCATCGCCTGCAACCTCACCCTCGCCGGAAAACCCATCACCACCGACCACCCGTCGTCTCCTCGCCTCCCAGCAAACCCCCTGAACGCCAGCACCACCTCTTCCGACCGATTCTGCACCTTCCCCGATCACCTCCACCGAAACCCTTCACGTTGTCGTCACCGTCGCGACTTGAACCGCCGGTGATCTTGACGGCACCGATCGCCTCGCTGCCGGGTTGCCGAGAGAGCATCCATCTCTGTCCAGATCTCCCGATGCGGCATCGCAAGCAGCTATGTACTCCGCTTCCATTGTTGAGTCGGCAATGGTCTCCTGCTTGGAACGCTTCCAACAGACCGCCCCTCCATTGAGGGTAAAGACATAACCCGACATGGACTTGGAGTCATCTTTGTCACTCTGGAAGCCGGAGTCGGCAAAGGCCTCAATCTGGAGGTCTTTTCCGCCATACACCAAGAACATATCCGTAGGCCTCCTCAGGTACTTGAGAATGTTCTTTACTGCTATCCAGTGATTCTCCCCGGGGTTTGCCTGATACCGGCTTACAACGCTCAATGCGTATGCTATATCTGATCTGGTACATAACATAGCATACATTATAGCGCCCACCGCTGAAGCGTAGGGTATAATCGACATGCAATCCCTTTCCAAATCAGTCTTGGGAGACATCTCTTTGGAGAGGGTGATTCCGTGACAAACCGGTAAGTTACCGCGCTTAGAATCTTCCATACTGAATCTTTTCAATATGGTGTCTATGTACCTGAACTGCGAAAGTCCCAACATCCTTTTAGATCTATCACGATAGATCTGGATCCCAGAATGTAGGTGGCATCTCCTAGGTCTTTCATGGAGAATTTCTATGACAAGAATCTTTTGACTGACTGTAACATAGGAATATCATTTCCTATTAGGAGAATGTCATCCACGTACAAGACGAGGAATACTACAGCTCTCCCTACAATCTTTCTGTATATGCATGGTTCATCTGGATTTTTGATAAAGTCAAATTCTTTGACAGCATCATCAAAACAGATGTTCCAACTCCGAGATGCCTGCTTTAGTCCATAAATGGACTTAAGCAACTTGCATACTTTACCGCTGCTCCCACTCTGAATGAATCCCTCTGGCTGATCCATATAGATGCACTCTTCCAAATTACCATTTAGAAAAGCCGTCTTTACGTCCATCTGCTAGATCTCATAATCGTGGAAGGCAACAATAGCAAGAAGGACCCGAATGGATTTTAGCATAGCTACTGGAGAAAAGGTTTCATCATAGTCCAAACCAGGTCTCTGACAGAAACCCTTTGCAACAAGTCTAGCCTTATAGGTTTCAACCTGTCCATCTACACCAATCTTCTTTCTGAAGATCCATTTGCATCCTACGGGTTTTACCCTACTGGAGCAATGTCCGAAGTCCATACTTTGTTAGTGTACATGGACTCCATTTCGGTCCGCATTGCATCCAGCCATTTTACTGAGTCACCGCTCTGAATGGCTTGCTGGAAGCTAGTAGGGTCATCATCATTAATGATGCAATCTTCTCGATCTCCGTCTATGAGAAAACCATAGTATCTCTCGGGCGGATGAGACTGCCTACTACTCCTACGGAGGGGTGCGGGAATGTCCTGTTCTTCTTGAACTTCTGGTTCTACCAAACTTTCAGTAGTAGTTTGTAGTTCTAGAATTTCTTCCAGTTCTATTTCGCTCCCACTTGTTTCCTTTTCTAATTCTAGAAAATGGGTATTACGAGAAACAAAAACCTTTTGTTCCTCTGCGTAATAGAATAGATATCCCCTGGAGTTCTTTGGATATCCCACAAACTTACATAGTATTGATCGTGCCTCGAGTTTGTCCGCATGCTGCTTTTTAACAAAAGCCGGACATCCCCAAATCTTCAGATACTGAAGATAGGGTTTCTTCCCACTCCACATCTGATATGGTATGGTAGGCACAGTCTTGGTGGGAACCTGGTTCAAAAGATATGCAGCTGATTCTAGTGCATATCCCCAGAATGATCGCGGTAACTCAGCGTTACTCATCATGGAACGAACCATATCCAATAGGGTTCGATTCCTCCTTTCCGATACGCCGTTGTGTTGTGGTGTGTATGGAGGAGTAAGCTGAGAGAGAATTCCATACTCTTTTAAGTAACCCAGGAACTCGGCACTTAAGTATTCACCACCTCGATCAGATCTCAGTGTCTTTATACTCTTGCCTGTTTGTTTTTCCACTTCATTCTTGTATTCTTGGAATTTCTCAAAGGCCTCGGATTTATGTTTCATTAAGAAGACATATCCATACCTAGAGAAATCATCCGTAAAAGTAATGAAGTAGGAATAACCACCTCACGTATGTGTAGACATTAGATCGCACACGTCACTGTGTACGAGTCCCAAGAGCTCGCTTGCTCTTACTCCGTGTCCAGTGAACGGAGTCTTTGTCATCTTTCCTTTGAGACAAGATTCACAAGTATCATAAGATTGATATTCGAACGGATTCAAATATCCTTCTCTATGTAACTTAGTCAATCTTCTCTCATTGATGTGACCTAGTCTACAATGCCATAAGAAAGCCTGATTTATTTCTGGAGACTTTCTTTTAAATGTGTTCTGGACATTGAAAACCTGAGCTTGACTCAATACGTATATACCGTTATCTAATGTACCTGACCCAATCAGAACTTGATTTAGGTGGATGTGAACTACATCACTTGCGAATGTAAAATCATATCCCTCTCTTGAAAGTGAGGACAATGATATGATATTACAAGTCATACTAGGTACATACAGACAGTTATGTAGGATCAATATCTGCCCACTTGTCAAACCTAGGCGATATTCTCCCACGGATTCAGCGTCCACGCTCATTCCGTTTGCAACTCTGAGAGACCAATCACCTACCTTTAAAACTCTACGGTTTCTCAAAGCATGTAATGAATTACATATATGAGATCCTGCTCCGGTATCTAGTACCCAGGAAGTAGAGTTAATTGACAAACAGTTCTCAATTACAAACACATTTGAGGCTGAAGCCACAACATGCTTCGTATCCTGGTTATTGGCTTCTAAAGCCCTGCAATCTTTCTGCAAATGCCCAATCCTATAACAATAGGAACGTCCCTCTTTTACTACATTCAGTCCCGAAACTTTTGCCCTTCTCTTTCCTTCTACTTCCCTGGTTTCCTTCAGGGTAGAAGGCAGAGACTTAAGAACCAAGTCAGTATCTGATCTGTTTCCCAACGTGGTCTCCAGGTCCTTGAGCTTGTCAATATAGCTTGTCATTGTAAGGACGTTGTCCCCTACAGATGACCCGACGGCCAACCTCGCTTGAATTAATTCGGTCGAGGTCTCATATCTTGCGATATGAGATTGCTCTCCATATAAATCTTTGTTATGGAGAAAGATGGAAACTGAGTCCATCTTCTTGTGCTGCTTCTGGTATACACCATCAACTGAAGCTAACACGAGGCACTTGGCTTTCGCTTTATTCTTTTCCCTTGTCTGACGGATATCTATATCCGTGACGGTAGAAACTGGACCTGGGACGGCGGGATCTTGAGTAGTAATAGGGTGGTCCAGCTTATCATAGGCAATGGACATCTGGATAAACTTTTGCCAGTCATATAAGTCAGATTCAGTCAATTTGTTATCTAGATGTAACCTAGTCGTGGTCACTAGGTCGCTGCAATTAAGAGAGAGAGAAGAAAACACTTTTAGCATGATGCTCTTGCAAGTTTAGAGTGGTTTTTAATTTATCTAAGCTGGATGGCTCCCACTGTTTCTCGAATCCCTCCTCAAACCAAAAAGGAAGAACTAGCCAGGACTATTCTTACTGTACAATACTTGCTTAACCGTTCGGCCAGGCCAGTGTCGATACTTCGAGGGAGGTTTTCCAACGCTTTCGCGAAGTTCCTTAATTAAAGAACCTCTTTTCTCTGGGGGCGTAACCCCGTTGACACCTTTCTAGGCACCTACTTGGTTTATAGCATTGATCGTTAAGTGACGAATGTCCTGATAAGTAGTATATACTCACAGTAGGATCGGGATCCAAAATATCATCGTATGATAATGTTGAAGGAATTCTACCAACATTCATCAAACTCCAAAATGGTATGCAACACTAGCAAATTTCAGTTTCTTTAGAAACTCCCGATATGGATTTTTGCGCCATGCTCTTATGACTTTGAGTAAGGGCCAAAAATGTCATAAGTCACATGTCAAGTTCTACCCGTCATTATCCAGGTTAATTTGAACCCACCGGTATATACTCTTGACTAAGGGCCAAGAAAAGTAATATGACTGTCCCAAACCAACGTATCTATCTATGCAACAAATGAATACCCCGGCAGCTACCAAACACTATGTCTTGACTAAGGGCCAAAAATACATAGCTTGAATACTACTGAATACCCAAATGAAATGACGGAGGGCTACGAATGGTTTTGGCAAAACCGTGAACGTAGTGAACTTGATATAATCGAAGGAACCTGATATTTTTTAAAAGGAGTGGTTAAAGCTCCGCAATTAAAAATTCTGCTCTTTTAAAATAACAGAGTGGTTTCTTTTAAATTTGTTCCAACGATTTAACTTTGGTTTATTTGCTTTGCATTATAATAATGCGTCCCATCATTTATCCTATCATTGCAGAAAACAACGAAAATACTACGTCCTCTTATGCCATCCGCATTCGCCACGGGGTCCCGTCATCACCCGTTAGGTTACTTAACTAACGAGAGCGGGGGCTGGGCTAGCGCGGGTGTAAAACATAAGTGACGTCTAATAGCTATCATATATAGATATTGTACATTCGTCAGACGCAATAATAAGTATTCCAGATCACAGATGAACTTTATTGGATTTGCTAGCAATCCGCGTTTGCTTTGAGCCTGTAACAAAAGACGGATTACTCAGTTGTGATGAATAGCCCTTACCCCACCCTAGACCCCTACGGGTACGGCAAACTACCCGCCAAGTACCCGAAGTGAAGCGGTCTCCCTCAACGACGTGAGTAGGCCACTAAACACTTCAACGTACCCGGTAGTTTGTGTACCCCACCTTGGGTCTATCCTAGGAGAAAAAACAGTAAAAAGAAATAATACAACGGTGGCTACAACCGCAACCTGGATGTGCCCCGCAAAAGAATATTACATCATATTACAATTACATTGAATGAATGAATATTAAACCCATTTCAAAACCCCGGCTAATCATCACAACATTCCAATCAAGTCCATATACACAAACAGTAAACATTACAGAAATGTGCAACCCCCTGCCAACCGACATACTTGCAGTTAGGGGAGGTTTACGAACACATTAAACATTACAGATAATAACCCGATTAGCAATTAGTTTAGAACATCGATCGACTACCTTTATCCGTGTCTACCCCAAAAGCAAACCTGTACTGAAGTAACCTGGGTAGAAACAGAATATACAGGAAAACAAAAAACCAGAAAACTTGAATAACAGAGCAAATCCGAATCAACTCGGAGTTGACTCGGCGGCGGATCCGCGGCCAAAAGCACTCTATTGCTGTGGATCCGCGGCCATATAACCGAGTTGGAACATCGTATTTTCCCAGTATTCTTATATTTCCCTGCTGTGAATTTTAAGGCATATCAAATAGTTTTTTAGACATATTTAAAATTAACAGAACTGTTAGGGTATCCGGGGTTTCGTTTTCGCGTTTTCTGACGATCAAAGTTCTAATCAGTTGATAACAAGCTAGTAATGGTTTAATTGGCTCTGATACCACTGTAAGTCCATGTCACGCACCCCACGAACTTGCGGGGAGGCGGAATATATGAAAAATGATTATCAAAGCTTCGTAACACGGACTTGAGCGCATGAATCGTATCTAAACCGTTACTAGCAAACTACGAGAGGTTTAACTACTCGGATTCGAAGTTATACCCCACGTCACATGTCTTTCGGGTCTTCATCGCTGTCCTCCACTCCTCGTAGGGTCCTCGAAACATCGGCACCTCAACGGCCTCCTCGAGTCAAAGACGATCCACCCGAAAGCTCCTTCTCCAAGCTTGATCTCTAACTTGAGATAACTAGGTTGCTAAAAGTGCTAATCTAAGCTACTTAGGGGATATAGAGTGAGTTTATGGATGTATTAGTCTAGCTAACCTTTGATCTCAACACATGAGAGGTTAGGGTTAGGGTTTCAAGAATGAGAGAGCTTGAGGAGAGAGAAGGTGATGATAAGAATCAATATGAATAATGAGTTCATTAGAATATATCAACCATAACAATTTATCAAATAAATAATATAAATGATTAATCATCATGGTTGATGCATTCACCTTGTGTGATTTATCATATGACTCATTAACAAATTAATGCATCATTTAATACAAAGGATGAATCACACAAATGAGTCATTAAGCAATTAATGCTTATGCCACCTTAACCCCCAAGTCACCATGCTTCTAGAAGCTTCCCGGAAAATTACGAGAACGCCCCTTCAATCCGTGAAAACACGGAAAAACTTTAGACTGTATAAATCCAATAACCCGATACTAGAATCTGGCTTAAACCAAAGCCGACAATAAAAACTGTCCGAACGTCGCACGTGCGTTTAAACACGTATGCATCCGAACACTTGTCGTAAAACCATGCGACCTCTATATCATTTCGCCTGGAGCAGGGAAACTCTCTGTGTGGGACTCTAAAAACTCGACACTACGCTGGCAGTGGGTTTAACCACAGACCGCAAGCGGCACTAGCTGTACGTAACGGTCCCCAGGTAGATGTCGATAAGAAGGCCGATGAGGAAACCCATCCGAACTCCTACTGAGCCTGATGTGACAATCTCCGTACAGTCCAGTCTGTTCGTCTAAGACTATCGCGTATTGAGCCTAGGGGCGGCAAGCGTCAGTCCCCTAATAGCGGTATAAGTCGTGTCGGAGCGTAGCCCATTACACCCTGAGAAACTACTGGAACCTACCAGTAAATCTCGCTTGCCCTGGCTAGGGACTTTGTGTAATGGCTCTCTGACACAGCGCGATATCAACTCCCAATACCGGGAGAGACGAATCATGTCTAACCGCCACTGCCTCCAAGTGATCGGGGCTGCACCCAACTGCTACCTGTTTGCATGACTCCTTTGAGCCGTGGTAGGGTAGCAATCTAAGAACAGTGGGACACACTCGAAACAAAGTAGCAGTGTCAAGTATGCGGACTATGTTGTACTCATGTCACCTGGGAACTGTTAACTGACGACGGGTATAATACCAACCAACAGCTCCCCTGCGAGTCCTGTCCGGTGTACCCGTAACCTAACGAGCACTTGTATGCTATCTCCAGTACGACGTACTGATGGCTGTGGGACAGACCATCTCCCTAACTGGGATGAGAAGCGTACACACTAGTCTACTCTGGAGTATCGATGCCCTGTCTCGATAATCCTACGACTAGGGACAAGTATAGGATGCTGCTTATAGACTACCCAGCCCCCACTAGTGTGACTGCCATCACAACGTTGGTAATCAAGCAAAGAACCTATGGGCTCTACTAATATGTATAAGTGATACGTTACAAGAAACATATGCACATATTAAAGTGGACACAAACCAAGTAGCATACTACCATTTTTAGCAAGACTATATATACAACTGTGAATATCCCAAGCTTCCATTAAGTAATATACATGCAAGTATGATATAGTAATGGCCCCTAGGGCATATACACTAACAGAAACTAAATGTCGCATTATTAGGGGTCTGACTTTATCCACCCTCCCTAAACTCGATATGCGATACTCATAGACGAACGGACCGCACTGTACGGATATTGTCACTGTCAGGCTCAGTAGGGTTTCAGGATGAGTTTGCTCGTCGGTCTCCCTTTCGCTCAATACCTGGGTAGCCGTTACGTACAGCTAGTGCCACTGACGTACTTGTGGTTGAACCCACTACTAGCGTATTGACGAGTCTTTAGAGTCCCACACAGAGGGTTTCGCTGCTTCGGGCAAAACATTGTAGAGGTCGTATGGTTTTATGGTAGGTTTCGATCACATACGTGTACTTATGCACAGATGATGTTCGGACGGATAATACTAGCGGGCTTTGGTTTACGTCGGATCCTAGTATTATATTGTTGGATTATTTTCATCTCGTTGTATTCATATTCAGTCGGAATACGGATAAAGGTATGTATATACGGATGAGGGGTATTCTTGTAATTCGTTACAAGATTACTTTAGTTGATGCCATTTCTTTTTTGTTATAAACATTTAGGGTTTTAAATGTTTATTGGTGGAAAGTGTGACTCGTTGTTTTGGCATTGTTTCTTGCATGTGCACTTGGTGACTCATAGTGGTAGGTCATGGTGGCATGATGTGTGTTTTGTTGTATTGTGAGATATTTGTGTGAGATATTTTTTCTTGAGTTGCTAGCACTCTACATTATTACTCACAAAAAAACAACACACACACACACACACAACAAAAAAGGGAGGCAGCTATAATTCTTTTTTTCACTTGCCTTTTTCTTTGCCTCACACTTTTCTCCTATGGCATCTTCTTCAACCTCCATTCTACATGTCTCATGTGTTGAGAAACCTAGGGTGTATTGAGACAATCTGATCACACACACTCCCTACTTTATCTTGGCTATCTAGGTTGGCAAACTAGATACTTGAGTTGCTTCGGTTTTAAGGTCGAAGCCCGTATTACAAACTCTCGACGTGGATCGTCTTCGATGGGGGGGGGACCGGAGATCAAACATGATCGAGGAAGCCATGAGGAACTTGGGAGAGAGGTTGAAGAACAAAGGACACGGATCGTTCGGTATAACCTCTCTAAACTCTGTTCATATAGCTAGCATAGGGTTATTGGTACAATCCGGGAATCGGGTTCCGTTAGCGCCGGTTTCTAAAAGTTTTTGTTCTGCATTTGGCCACGGATTGATGGCCGGGGCACTGGCATAACCCAACATGGTATCAAAGCTAACCCATTAACCACATACTAGTTGATTTAGATGATATTAAAGTATCAAAACCGAAACAACTCCGAAACAATACCCAATGTATTTTAGTTTCTGTCGAATTTTGTTTTTTCTTCTAAAAATATTTAAGCAACTGCAGAAGACTACCTTGATGACAACTAGAATGCACCCCAAATACGAGCCCCTTTCACCTTATTTGACCCGGCCACATTGCTATAAAATCCGGCCTGGCCGGTCCTAGAAGGAAACTGGGACTTGAATTTTTGGGTGTGTGCTAGTCTCTGGAATATTGCTTCAGTGGTATTGCTTGTTTAGCCCAGTTTGGATATGGTTTTATCTAAAAGTTTGGGGGCTATTCGGGGTATTTTCGAAGTCGATATTTCTAACGTTGTTTAAAGTTTTACAGTACATGCATTACTATCTGCGACCGTGAATGTCATTAGAGCGGTACAACTTGTCTAATTGCTATAGTTCTTTTAGACGGGTTTGCAAACGTGACATTCACATTGATGTTCTGTGTTGTGCTGTGTTTGTTGGCTGGATCGTTGTGATGGATAACTTGGATGCAATGTTAGTACAATTTAGTTTCATTTGTACATTTGATATCGCGGGGTGAGCGTCCGACATGTGGACTGCCGTCACTTCCTGCTTGTATATTATTTATTTGGGGCACGACCGGGTTGAGGTCGATGTCACCGTTGTACATATTTTCTTTTCAGTACTAGGATTACCCCGCGATGGAGTGCATGAATAGCCGGGTTCTAGAGGGCAATGGGTCCGCATCTCATGGCGTTGAGACGGAGGGGGCCTCACTCTAGAATTGGCGGGCTATTCGCCGCACTCGTAAGGGGTACAGGTTGACCCAAGGAGGGGTGCTCAAGTTATCGGATTCCGTGAAGTGCTGGGCGGCCCATTCACTTTGATAAAGGGGGTTGCCTCACTTCTGTTTTGGCGGGTAACTTGCCGCACTCGTAGGGGTCTAGGTTTTCATTGCACAGGTTATCCACACGACCCGGGGAACGTCGGGTTTCACTTGCGACTCAAAGGAAACCCGGGGCTCCCAGATTATCAGCATTGTTCTGTGATGCTTATCGCTTATCTGTGATGTTGCATTTATCATACCTGGAGCGATTATTATATATTTTTATATATATACTAGTAGATATTGTATATGTTTTTCACCCGCGCTAGTCCAGCTCCGCTCTGTCGTTAGTTAAGTAACCTAATGGGTGATGACGGGGCCCAGTGGAGAATGCGGATGGCATTCCAGAAAATGCGGATAATATTAGTGGGCTTTGGTTTAAGCCGGATCCTAGTATTGTATTATTGGATTGTTATTATCCCATTGTATTCGTGTTTTTCGGAATACGAATACGGGTATGTATATACAGTGAAGGCATTCTTGTAATTTTACATGATATGTTTCTAGAAGGGGACACCCCATTACTTGAATATCTATTTTAGAGAAATAGATTAATGAGGTGGAATTGTGGAGATATTTGTGGCATGGGTGTAAAGCATGGCTCAATGAGTTTTTTATTGGTTTGGATGCACTAATGAAGTATTGCTATTATTTTCTATGTGAAAATAATACATGCTTCATTATTCAAAGCCTTGAGCCATTCTCTACACTTCACAACCCTACTTCATTTCTCATTTGGCATTCTCTCTCCTAAGTTTCCTCTCCTTCTACCTCAAGATCCTTACCCTACATGTGTTGTGAAACAAAGGGTCTCATGAGATAAACCACTCATTTAGCTACTCTACATCTCCTAGGTTACTTAGCTTAGCGATCTAAGTACCCAAATTACCTTAGTTTAGAAGTAGGAGCTTGAAGCACATACTCTCAGGTGGATCATCTTTGACGTGAAGAGGCCGACAATGCAACCTTCATCCGTTCTTCGAGGTGCTAAGGAGATGATGAAAAGAAGACCCGAAGGACTTGGTCACGGAGGTATAACCATCTATCATAGTAGTTAAATCTCCTAATTAGTTTAGCTAGTTAAGGTTCCTTATAGATTCTAGAGTTTAGTCGGTGTTGCGAAGCTCATAAAATTGTTTTTGAAAATTCCGCCTCCCCGCAAACTCGCGGGATGCGTAACATCGACTTACATTGCCAATGAGCTACAAGTTGTTTCTTGTTGTTTTTAAACAAAAATAACTTTTAAATTGTATTTAGGCTTGCAAACTCCATTCTGTATATTAACTTTAAAAATTTTCGTACAGTAAAATTAGAGTCGTTACAGAGTCAACTCGAGCCATCTTGGCTTTGAAACCCGTAGGATGATCTCCCAGATCTTCTTATCCAAATCTCCATCAACAATACGATTTAAGTCCTCAGGACTAGCTCAAAATTTTTATGTGCAACAATTTGTTAAGGAAGACGAAATAGACGCAATCATCATCCCTGGTGAAAAGTGTTTGTTCGTTATCCATCTAGGTTAGGTGAATCCCTTCTCCAATAAGCGTGCCTTGTATCTTTCTATAATATCCTCATCCTTTCGCAAGACTCCGAAAAATCCAGTTTTTATCAACAGTCTCGCGACCGATAGATAATTGACCAACTCACAGACTTGATCCCATATTGTTGACTCTTGCACCTCTTCCATTGTGTTATTATCTCCTTTGCAATAGGCCCTTAAATAGCGTTCTCATATGACTTGGGTTCCGCAACCAATGCAGAGTTACTATAGACATCTCCACTTCAATATCGAAATATCGTCGGGGTGTCAATCCACGGCACTATCTACAAGTTTCTTGAGAATCCGTGATTGGCTCCAAGCCATCAGCGGAAATATCATCCCCATTGTTGCCGGCCGCTGAGAAACTAATTCCTTCTACACCGCCGACTCACTAGGAGACTCCTCAGTCCCGTAGAATCCCAAATCCTGACTTATTTCTGCCCTTTGAGTAAATTTCTCCTTAATAAAATTGTTCATTGTTTCCTTTCTGAGGAAATCAACGTTGCACGACCAAATGTCAGTCACGGTCCTTTCACAAACTCATGGACACAAGTGACTATCCATGTTTCTCGTTCGTCTACTACACATAAGGTGCTTGACCGTACTAATTTTGAAAACACATGATCAAGAACATAAGCCACTACAAACATCGCATCTCCTAAATAATATATAAGATTGGCCATTGCCATCATGTTCTTTATTATATCTAGGGTTTCATAATTCTCCTTTCTACAACACCATCTTATTGTAGAGTTTATGGTGTCATCAGCTATCTGACGATTCCCTTTCCTTCATTCAGTTCCCTGAACTGCTAAAATAAATACTCATGGCTTACTTACAGTTCCAGAACCGTTCCGAAAGAAACACGCACAACTCTGTTTGCGTGAGCTAACTCTACACTTTACCAATACAATGCTTAATACAAATCAACGCTTCAGTTTAGTGTGTGATCAGTAGCCTATCGAATAATTATTAATGAAGGTGTTGAATTAGAAAACTCCACTACGCGTCTTCATTTTTATTGGTCCATATTCATCCGAGTGAATTATCTGCAATGGATATCCAAATGGTTTTTCTTTGGTAGTTTTGCCTCTATGGCAACTCTCACAAGTAGATAGTTTGACTTTAGCTCAAATACCAACTCATCCACCCCAGATAGTTAAGTCATCCCATCTATCTTTGACCTAATCTACCATGTCACTCATGACATTTATAGAAGGGTTAATCATCAAAATCATAAGAAACTCATAAGATAGATTGTCCCATTAAGCTATCTCAATATCCTAAACCGAAACTGAAACTGTATCCGACAGGAAGATAATTTATGGATAGGTATCTGCATTCTCAATGCAGAATGGACTCATATATTATCGACACATGATTTGCTTCCACAAACTTTTCTGCTCCCAGCAGAAGGCCTTCATCCACTCAGTATCCTGACATAAAAATTACTTATGGATAGCTATCTACATTCCCGATGCAGAATAGATTCATATGTTCTCGATACATGATTTGCTTCCACAAACTTTTCTTTTCCAAGCTGAAGTCCTATTTCCTCTCAATCCCCTGACAAGTGGAGCGGTGCAAATTCCCAAAGTCAAACTTTGGACTTGTTATATCCATTATTACCAGCACATTTCTCCATGTCAGATCACTTAAGTTGGCGCGTTATTCTTATTTTTGTAGCTCGATTGAACTCTTCTTGCGTTAGCACATCCGTCCTTGTGCATTGTTGAGCTCGTCAACATATTAGCAGCGCTTTTGGTTCTATCGCTTCTAGCGATTAAACCTTAAGCCTCAGTAACTCTAACGTACTAGCAAACATCAACACATTCGCTTTCCGCATAACTAACTTCTTCATATATCGAGTAGAAAAAACATATAACCGCCTATTGTTATCGCTCAACGGTCTAACTGGAACAACACTCTTCAGATCCCGGATCGATGAAGATGTAACTCTTAAGTGCATCCACATTATGTTATTTGACTCATTATGTAAAAATAAGGTCAAATTGAGAAATAATATGACGTTGCCACGTCATATAGATTACCACATAATTTTTGGAGCATTCGCACAGTTTATCTCTTGGTGCGTAGACACCCTGTACCTGCCGCTCAATATAAACTGCGAGTGCTCAGCAATAAAACATATGATCACTAATGACATCATTCTTCATCATGTCCAACGCGTAGAGAGATCCTAGACATGCCAATCCTCCGAAGATCACTGCATCTCGAAGGTGCTGCGTCATGTAGCCCCGCTATATTGCTGCCACCTCGATGGTGCTATGTCATGTAGCCCTGCTACATTGCTACTACCTTGTCGCTAACGTCCAAGTCTTTCAGTATGTTCATATAATATTAAACTAGTATTTCTATTTTTTTATCGTCATCTACCATCTCACCCCTGGTGAGATCGACGATAATTGACTTTATTATGAATGCGTTAAGATTATGGCACATAATGGAGTATCGTTTTTTCCTAAAGAACGCTTCGTGTTTAATCCATCCTAACAAAAATAATAAACTTACTGTCCCGAAGAAAGAGAAGAAAAGCCTATGGCCCCAACCATATCTTTTAAAAATATTAAATTTAAAATATTTTTAAAATGATTGAACAACGTAACACGGATTTCTTAGAAACGGAATAGATTAGGAAGTTGAATCTATATTCTCGTCTTCTCTCGAAACCTCCCACTTGAAATTTGTCAGATTAATGCAGAATAAGTATTTGTATATATAATATGCCATGCACGACACAAAATGCAATAATCAATCTAACAAATTTTATTTTCATTTAAACTACCCTATCTAATCTTATCCGTTTTATTAGGGTTTTCGTTTTATTCATGAAATTAACACGTGCCCCAGGAACTCCCATTGGAATAACTACCCGGTAAATCTCTAAGATTTTATGTGAGAGTAAAAAATTGAAACTTTTGGTGAGTAACAAAATTTTCGAAAAAAATATAACTCCTAGAGTTAACAACAAAACCCTTTAACTAATCCAAAACTTGAGTGGGAAACTCCCCAAAAATAAGAAAACCCAAAAAAGTAATTTTCTCAAATTTTCTTTGGAATTTTCTAATTTTTTTGGATTTTTTCTGGATTTTCTATAATTTTTTTAAAAAAAATTATAAAACTGATCTGGCTTGTCCGGTTCTGAACCAGTCTCGCCGGCTTCGAGCCCGGCTCGACCGGCTCACTCGGCTCCAAGCTCGACTTAGGCTGCCATGGCCAGCCTGCTACTTTTTTTTAAAAGTTATTTTCTGGATTTTCCCAGAAAATACGAAAAACATAAAATAAAAATCAGAAAATTGTTTTTATTTTCCAAAAATATTTTTTTTATTAAAAAAATATTTGGCCCTCTACCAAAATCCCAAAAAATATTTGGTGATATCACAAAAATCCAAAAATCTTTTTGGTCCAACCAAAAATTAAAAAATATATTTGGTCCAACCAAACTTCCAAAAAAACTATCCCACAAGTTTCATTTCATAAAAAAAAGTAGGGTTAGGGTTAAGAAAAAAATTGCGACGTAACCGTTATTTTTGACTTAATCTACCATGTCACTCATGACATTTATAAAAGGGTTAATCATCAAAACCATAAGAAACTCTTAAGATAGATTTTCCCATTAAGCGAACCAAATATTCTCAGTCGAAACTGAAATTGTAACCGACAGGAAGATAATTTGTGGATAGTTATCTGTATTCCCGATGCAAAATGGACTCATATCTTCTCGACACATGATTTGCTTCCACAATCTTTTCCGCCCCCAATAGAAGGCTTTCTTCCACTTAGTACCATGACAGAAAGATTACTTATGGATAGCTATCCACATCCTCGATGCAGAATAGATTCATATGTCCTCGATACATGATTTTCTTCTACAAACTTTTCTGTTCCAAGCAGAAGGCCTATTTCCTCTCAATAACCTGATAAGCGGAGCGGTTTAAATCCCCACAGTCAAATGTTGGACTTGTTATGTCCATTATTACCAGCACGTTTCTCCATGTCAGTTCACTTAAGTTGTTGGCGCGTTATTCCTATTTTCGTAGCTTGATTGAACTCTTCTTACGCTAGAACACCCACCCTTTTCACTGTTGACCTCGTCAACATATCAGTAGCGCTCTTGATTCTATCGCCCCTGGCGATTAAAGCTTAAGCTTCAATTACTCAAACATACTAGCAAACGTCAACACATTCACTTTCTGAATAACTAACTGATTCATATATCGAGTAGAAAAAAATATATAACCGCCTATTGCTATCGCTCAACAGTCTAACTCGAGCAACACTATTCAGATCCCCGATCGATGAAGAGTAACTCTTAAGTGTATCCGCATTACGTGATTCGACCCATTATATGAAAATAAGGTCAAATCGAGAAATAATATGTCGTTGCCACGTCATTTAGATTACCCCGTAATTTTTACACAGCTTATCTCTTGGCGCGTAAATACCCTGTAACTGCAGCTCAATATAAACTGCGAGTGTTCGGCAGTAAAATATATGATCACTAATGATATCGCTCTCCATCACGTCCAACATATAGAGCGATCCTAAATGCGCCACTCCTCCGAAAATCGCTGCATCTTGATGGTGCTACGTCGTGCAGCCCTGCTACATTGCTGCCATCTCGATGGTGCTGTGTCGAGTAGCCCTGCTAAATCGCTGCCATTTTATCGCCAGCGTCCAAATTTTTCAGCTTATTCATGTAATATTAAACTAGTGTTTCTTTTGTTAATGCCATCTACCATCTCATCCCTGGTGAGAATGGCGATAATTAACTTTATTATGGATACGTTAAGACTATAGGACATAATAGAGTACTGTTCTTTTCCAAAAAATGCTTCGTTTTCAACCCATCTTAACAAAAATAATAAACTTACTATCCCTTAAAAAAAAGAAGGAAAGCCTATAGCCTCAACCACATCCTTCAAAAATATTAAATTTAAAATATTGTTAAAATGATTGAACAACGGAACACAAATTTCCTAGAAATGGAGTAGATTGGTAAGTTGAATCTATATTCCCGTCTTCTCTCGAGACCTCCCACTTGAAATTTGTCAAATTAATGCAGAATGTGTATTTGTATATATAATACGTCATGCACAATTTAAAATGCAACAACCAATTTAACACATTTCATTTTCATTTAAACTACCTTGTCAACCTTATACGTTTTATTAGGGTTTTCCTTTTATTCATAAAATTAATACACATCCTGGTCACTCTCACTAGAATAACTACCTAGTAAATCTCTAAAATTTTATGTGAGAGTAAAAAACTAAAACTTTTGGTGAGTAAACAAAATTTTTGAAGAAAATATAACTCTTAGAGTTAACTGCAAAACTCTTAACTAACCCAAAACTTAAATGGGAAACTTCCCAAAAATAAGAAAGCTCAAAAAAGCAATTTTCTTAATTTTCTCTAATTTTTTTGGAATTTTTTTGGGATTTTATAGAATTTTCTAATCTTTTAGGATTTTTCCTGGATTTTCTGGAAATTTTTTATTTTATTTTTAAAAAAATTATAAAACTGAGCCGGCTCGGCTGGCTCCGAGCCCAACTCGTTCGGTTCCGAACTTGGCTTGCCGGCTTTGAGCCCGGCTATGCCGCCTCACCCTGCTCTGAGCCCTGCTCAGGCTGCCATGGCCGGCCTGCAACCATTTTTTTAAAAGTTAGTTTTTGGATTTTCCCAAAAGATACGAAAAAATAAAATAAAAATAACAAAATTGTTTATATTTTCCATAAATATTTTTTTTAAATATTTGGTTGTCTACCAAAATCCAAAAAAATATTTGGTTCCAATCCAAAATCCAAAAGAAATATTCGGTTCAAAACCAAAATCCCAAAATATATTTGGTGCTATCACCAAAGTCCAAAAGTATTTTTGGTCCAACCAAAAATTTAAAAAAATATTTGGTCCAATCAAACTCCCAAAAAAAATATCCCACAGGTTTCATTTCATAAAAAGAAGTAGGATTAGGGTTTAGAAAAAAAATTTGCGATGTAACTGTCATTAATGCTCACCAAGATAAAGAAAAAAATTAAAAAAAATTCCCACACAAATGATCCAATCTTTAAAAAAAATTTATCTCACCTTTGTTCCATAAGTTATTTCACGTCAACGAACTAAAAAAACCTATATCAAAATATCATAAATAAAATAAATCTAATTTATGGTGACAAATAACGATGCAAAATAGATATATCTTAAAAGATCCATCAAACGATAATCCTAAAAATATGGATCTGTCATAAATAAATTTTAAATAAATTTTGATCTATGTTTAGTTTTAAAAAAACGCAACTTTTGAGTTGCAAATATTTTAAATATCGCAGATTTATAATTCTACGAACCTGAGATGCATGGCTCTGATACCAATGTACAGTCTAGGTGACGTAGGTACATAACATACAAACATATGCAATGGAAATACATGTATCTGCCGTAAAGGTTTACGATATACTTGATCTAATTGATTAGATCGATCACTTTGCCCGTGTCACGTAAAAGATCCGATCTTTAGCGTCTCCAAGTAACAGCCGGAGAGAAACCACACTTTGGTAAAAAACGAGAATCTCTCTCTTGATCACCTTACAAGCCAACCCAAAATAGAAGAGGATGAGGAAAAGCGGCAACGGCTCTTTTGTTTTTCTCTAGAAAACTCTCTATATTGCATGCATATCTGTCATATATCTCATATGAAATTCTAACCATCTATATATGAGTATATAGGTCGTCCACTCATATGGGCAGATATTGGGCCAGATCGGGCCTAATGGCTAACATATGCGTATATAACCGTCCTAAAAAATCTCCAGAATATTTCTTCGAGAATCCTATAAATCTGCTTAACAGATATTTTAATTAACAACTGACTCTTATCTCTTAAAAAATAATAAATACTTGAACTTTGTTTGTTATGCTTATTTAAACACATAGATATGATTATCTACAAATTAATTTATATAAGTAAATAACTACGCATATACATACATAGCAAATCAACAAAATATTTTATACCAGATTTGTAAATGTACTTTCCCCCAAGATATGAAAACTATAAATTATAACTTTTGCCTTCTTCCACGATATATCACTTTTTAATAGTAATTTCACTTTTAATATTACGTTTAGCTGTAAAATATGTTCTCAAATTACATATGTTTTTGTACATATTATAGTTCGTCCACACTCGTGCAATTTTCTGACTCCGTCCATGCCCATGTATGGAGATCCTCCAATGTGATTTTCTTGTCCTTTAAGTGAGGGGAGATAGAGAAGGATGAATTAAAGAAATTTTTATAATTTTTTGACATTTTTTTTTAAATAAGAAGAAGTTTCTGATTCATAACTTTTGGGTTTTGGCTATTATAATTAAGATATTTCTTCACTTGGAATGATGTGATATCTTGATGCTTCCGGCCCAAAAAAGAGAAAGAGAATAATAGAGGAAAGAGATCTCAGGAGGATTTTTTCGTCAGGTGGCGTTCAAATCTACGTACTCCACCATTTTATTCGACGATCGGCACCATCCATCTTGATCTCAATCGTCTAAGTTGTTGATCCATCAAATTTCATATGATTTTAATACTTTTGCTCTGTTGATTTAGTGGGTACAAAACTAACTGTTTACCGATGATAGAACTTTTTACATTGTTAAATCAACGGTAAAAAAGTATTAAAATCACATGAAATTTGGTATATCGACATATTAGACGATGAAGATCAAGATGAGAGGTACCGATCGTAAAATAAAATGGTTGAGGATATAGATTTCGACGCCGCCTCACGAAAAAGCCTCCTAATGCCTCTCTCTCTATATATAGAGAGAAGGGGGGGGATAACGGAGGAAATTGTGCCATAAGAAGAATTTCCTCCTATGGCATTAAAAAAATATATTCTCCACAGTTCTTTTCGACGATCGTCATTCATCATCATCATCTTTATCAAGTAAGGTGTGCATACATCAAATTTTATGTGATTCCATCATTTTTTCACTGTTGATTTAGTCGGTGCAAAATTAACGGTGTACCGACAATGGAACATTTTACACTGCTAATTCAACAGTGAAAAAATGGTGGAATCACATAAAATTTGGTGTATCCACATCTTACATAATAAAGATGATGATGATGGATGCCGATTGTAGAAAAAAATCGTAGAGAATATAGATTTTTGAACTTATGAGGCCCGGCCTCATTTCTTATTTTTTGGTTCACTATTCAAACACACAATCCGTCGTATCTTTCACCGATCATCATGATCTACACATGTTAGGTAAATTATATATCAAAATTTACGAGATTTGGAGATCTCTAATTAATCCATCAAATAGACTAAAAAATCGACGGCTTTACGGTGAATGAAAAACAAGTCTCCATTATTTTATCTGACGATCGGTACACATCATCTTCTTCTTTATCATCTAAGATGTGGGTACATCAATTTTCATATGATTCTACCACTTTTGCACCGTTGAATTAGCAATGTAAAAAGTTATATTGTCGATAAATCGTCAATTTTGCACCCACTAAATCAACAGTGAAAAGATGGTAGAATCATTTAATATTTGGTATATCCGCATCGTAGATGATAGAGAGAGAGAGTGTGTGTGGGTGTGTGTAACATTTTAGAAATCGTTATGCGAATTTTTCCGTTTTAGGGTAAAATAGTCGGTGTTTTCCGTAAAAACCCGGATGTGATCAATTTTCGGTATAGACTTGACTGTACCTAGTTTAACTAGAATAGTGCTAGTTTACGGGTTTTGGTGGTCACTTGAAAATTTTGGTTCGCATAGATATTTTTCACTAATTAAAATATTATTATAAGTTGTTAATTATGCACTTAATTAGTGGTAATTACATTTTTGGTTTGGGTTAATTACTACTGAAGTGAATTTATGCTAAGTTAATCACTAGTTTAAGTTCAATTCTTTCTCTCCAAAATATCTAGATATTTGTGTAATTAAAATGAAATTTTAAAAGAAAAGTAATGAGGTGGCTTAAGATATTATTTGCAATAATATGCATTTATTGAGGTTTTTGGCTAAAATTTTCCTCACACTTCACAAAACCCCCCTCTTCTATTGCCTTGGCCGAAACCTCTCCCATTTCTGCCCTCTTTTTCTCTTGCTTCATTTCATCTTCCAAAGCTCAAATAAATCACTAAAAATTCTCAAATAATCTTACAAACTCATAAACAAATTCCTACCCATCATTCTTTAACACTAAACTAGCATAGATCTTTATAAAAGACATCATTTTGGAGGCTTAAATTTGGGATTTGGTTGCTAGTTGAGAATCTTTTGGAGGTATAATCCTTATCCTAAACTTTAAATGTTGTTTTAAATCTTTAAGCTGGTTTATTAATTGTTTATTATAGCTTTAAGTTCATGTTTGGAAATTCATGAAGGGGTTGTGAAGATCTAGTTAGGATTTAATTTGTTGAAGTGGTCAATTGTTAAGTGTAGTCTTGGAAAACTTAACCTAATGGGAGAATGATATTTGTTAAATTCCTAATTTGTCTAATTGAGATAATTAACAAACTAAGATTTACTAAAGCGTATTCGGGTGAGATTAAAATTTTAGTAATGGTTTAGATGACTTAGTTAAGCTACTTTGTGGTGATGGAGATTACTAGAATTGTGTTAAATTCTAGATTTGAGCTAAAATGAGAAAGTTGCTTACTAGGTTTTCGGATTTAATTGGACGTGGGTCCTAATGGACGTTGCGATATTATATATATTATCTTCCTCGCGTTATATTGTGTTGTGAATGCACAATCGGTACGATCGGGATCTATATTTGGTGGTTGCGTAGTTTAGCGATCCTATCTAGGGTTGTGCCGATGTCGTACGCGCTTTGTGCACTAGGTGCACAGTGTAATTATCTTGTGGGCGTTATCCTTCCATTTCGTTATCTTTGTATCGGCGTAGGATATTTAGCCTTATATGTTGTGTTTGTGATATTTTAGGATCGCAGGCAGGGACTTCGAGCGCTGCGACGAAAGGGAAGCGGGTGATCAGATCTACCTAGCTTGAGGTTGTCGGTGAGTAGATTTAACATCTATGGGGAAATCATCCGTATGTCGTTAAGCGTCAGGTCTAGATATGATATGATATTAGCCGCTTGTTTATATGCACATATAGAGATGATGCATGAACTTTATTGCATATAGTTACTTGTTGTGCCTAAACTTGTACCCTTTGTACACTGCACTATTATTGACAGTCCATGTTGCACGAGCACTCATTGTATGCCACACACACACTGTCAGTAATTGCCATGATACGCACAACACAAATATTCATATGATATACCTTGCTATTGGTTAGCGATATTGCGGCATTTATTCTTGTGCGATGGCGCATATGAAATATAGCATATCTGTACACCTAATGCTTACACATATGCCTTACTATACCTACATGCTCACACATATACCTTGCTAGAGTTATATGTTCAGCTTTATATGATATATATATCAGTGGTATGCGATACTGTTATATATGTATATATATAAATATCGGATTCGGATAATTTGGAATCGCGTGATATATTTAATGACTTGATGCAATTAAATAGCGGATTTTCCCTTGATATGCACATATTGTTGTTCTATATTGCATATGTCATATTACATGGATTTACACATTGAGATTTGTTGTTCATGCAATTTGAGGATTTCAAGTGTCGATATTGGGCACTTATGTTCCGTGAAATATATGGATTTGGATTTCGAATGTCAATGTTTGACATTCATGTTCCGTGAGACGTATGAATATGGGGATTGCGAGTGTCAGAGTTTGATACTCATGTTCCGAGGATTGCGAATGTCGAGATTGGACATTCATGTTTTGTGAGATATATGGTTATGGGGATTGCGAGTGTCGGTGTAGGACGCTCATGTTCCGAGGATTGCGAGAGTCGATATTGGGCGCTCATGTTCCGCGAGATGTACATATATGATATGTGGTTTTACGTGTCGATATTGGACACGAGTATTTTCATGATGTTTTCGAGTGCCGATGTTGGGCACTCAGGTTCCATGAGATTTTCAGGATATGAGGGGCCAGTCCTGGTGACGGCGTCTGAGAATTTTGGCATTTGGGGTGTTGTTCATTTACACTGGGTTTTTCCATGCTGATGATTTATGCATGAGCTTTATTATTTATCCCATACTCAGGATTTATTTGATATGCATTTGATTCATATAGATATAGTACCCTGGTGGCGTATCTTGATCATGATAGTTGCATATTCATATTGCCATACTTATGCTATCAGATTACATGTGATAGATTATCGTTGTTCGTGCATACTTGCAATTACATTATGATATTATTTACTATTCACGAGTTGGCAACTCACCCCCGTTGTGCCACAGGGTTTTGCAGGACTTACCATCAGAGTAGTCGCGGCAGGACTTCTTGTTATCTCTACTTCTGCGGATACCGCTACGATTGGCTGTGAGGCTTTTGTTATTAGGTGGGTTCGCGGTTATCTGTTCTTGTACATTGTATATCTTTGTATCTAGTACTCTCCATCTACCACTTCATGTATTTGACTTAGAGACGAGTTGTGAGGATCGATATTGTATTATTTTTTTTGGTGACTTTGAGTGCCGTGCTCGTAGGAGCCGGTCTTGTTGTAAAGTTTTACCTCCTTAAGTTGTTTTCATTTATATTTTTTCGTTTCGGCGTCGTATATATACTTATGGTGGTTGTCTCTGCCGTTGGGCGTGATTTGCTCCCGTTTGAGATGCTTTATTTATATTCTATATTATACCCGTTTTCGGGGCTAGTTTTTACGAAGGAGGTGCTGCCGAAATTTTCTTGAAAGTAAACTTAAGTTAAAGAATTTTACTTGAGATTTCCGAATGTTTTTAACTATGTTTTTCTCCACTATCCATTTTTGGGTGGTTTAGATTTTTGGGTTTCGGCTTACTTAAATTGCGTACGCATGTTGCCGGTTACGTGGTTTAAGTGCCGGTTACGTGCCTAAATTTAGGTCGTGATACAGAGAGAGAAGATAATGGAGGAAAGGTGGCATATGACGGAATTTTCTCTTATGGCGTTGAAAAAAATGCATCTCAACGATTTTTTTCATAGATCGGCATCTATCATCATCATCTTTATCATATAAGATGTGGATACACCAAATTTCATGTGATTCCATAACTTTTTTACAGTTGATTTAGTGAGTGCAAAATTAACGGTTTACCAATAATAGAACTTTTTTCATTGTTAATTCAACGGTGAAAAGTGATGGAATCACTAGAAATTTGGTGCATCATATCTTATATGACAAAGTTGATAATGATGGATACCGATCATCAAAAAAAATCATAGAGCATATAAAATTTTCACTCTGCCAAACGAAAAGCCTCTTAGACCTCTTTTCTTCATTATTCTCATATATACACACATGCTCGTGAGCGTCTCTTTCTTTAATAACCCACACATATGACAACATATTTGCCCGATCCTTAGAGAGAAGGACAACACCGCGTGTCCTAGTTGTCTGAATATTGCATCTTTTTTTATCATCCTAGTGTAGAATTCATCAATTGTCTTCGGTAGCCCCAAGGGACAACAGAATGGAGAGAAAGAAAGCCGATAAATATATAACAGAATAACCAGGCATTAATTTATTCATATATTATATGTTGCACACAACAGATCGATCGATCAATTGTACAACTATTATTTCAAGCTCAAATCGAAAAGTACAACATACAATATTTCGAAACACATCAATCACAATTTCTGCTCGTTTTAGGGGCACAACCTAGAGCACAAACGACAATGTTTGGGGGTCGTGAGAAAGACACAGCACTCCTCCGGTGGCGTGCAGGGCCCATAACTCGAATCCGGCGGGTTCGCTGAGTACACAAAGAAATATAATTAAGCAACGACAACAATTACTATCTGGTTGGAAAACTGTTCTAGTTAATTAGAAAACAAAGCTAATTAATAAAAGACTTACCGTCGACCCTAGGATTTTCGGATAGAAACGATCTAGGCAGCGGAAAAGCCGGTTCGACTACCATGAAAGTAGCGAGCAAGAAAGCCAGAGTGAGCAACAAAGCAGTGAGCTTCTTCATGGTAGGGATGAGAAGAGGAGGTCAAGAGAAGGTACTTCTTGTAGTTGTGAACATTGGATGCCAAAATCTTTTGGGTTTTTATAGGTGTTGTGAAGGAGGGTTGTCTAATTATTTGTTTTAATACAAAAGTAATAATAATACATATATAATTAAGGAAAAGATAAGATATCACGTGGGTGTCTTGATCTTGCGAAATTAAGTGATCTAATTTTTAGTCGGTACACGCACGTTTATCGTCAAGCCACCATCCTTGACAATTGTAGGTGAAAAAAGCCACATCACTTTGACAATCGTGTAGCTTATCATAGCTTGCAAACTGTGTGTTCATTGAATGCTAACTTAATTAATGATTTTTTTAATATATTTTTTTAAAGTTTAGCAAAATTAATGCCTAATTTATATATATTTTAATATAATATATGGTTACAAAATGAAAAGCAGGTAATAAAAAACAATACCAATGCTATCATAAGAAAATAGTGCAAGAGTAAACTCATAAGCCTCGTTTAATTTGGCAGCAATGTTTCCCAAACCCCGATTTCGTTTAAGTTAAAATGAAGACGGGTTTGCATGTATGCAAATCATGACTTCGTAAAAATATGATTTGTCAAAGTTTAGTATCGTTTGACAACATAATTTTTAAGCCAAGGTTTCGTTTAAAAAAGAGGCTTGAAAAAAGAAGAATGTCTTGAAACTTCATGAAATTCCAGCATTTTTGGAGTTTAAGACGAGGCTTTTTGAACCCTCGAAACTTTTTCAAACCATGGTTAGGCAAACTCTATTTTAGGTGTCAAAAGAGGCTCAGTTATAATTTTGGATTTTAGCCACCAAACCTTATGAAATCATGGTTTCGGAAATCGTAACCAGCCAAATGAGGCCAATAATATACTTCAATCTCGAGCAATTGGTGCTACAAGAGCCCTTAACATCAAAGAATCTAGTTATCCTTCTCATCCCAAAAAATTAAAAATAAAAATGAATCTAGTCATCCTAATAGAACTGTGGAAGATTACATCCCGAAAATTAAAACAATATCTTTAATTAGGCCTACATTATGACTTAAAAAGTTATTTAGTTTCGTTCTCTCCCAAACACGGCAAACAATAAACCACCATATGAAAAGTGCTCTGATTGGCTTTTTATCATAAAGTTTCAATGGATTAAATTTAAGATGGCATGCATATTGCAAAGTATTCTGATGAGTAGAGGCAAAGGCAAGAATTTTCTTTAGAGTGAGATACTGATGATGCTCGGTACTGAGAACTCCCCGGATCATGACACGTGGAAGATGACGTATCATGTGGCTTACGGGAATTGAACGAGAACGGTAAATTGGAGGTGTACCCCGGGCCTTCCTCCCGAGGATGTTCCCGACCTTCGGCGACCTTCCAGACCACTCTTAGGCTCGTCTTACAAACAACCATTGGCTTGCCTCCGAGCCCTCCCGCACGCTGAGTTCCCTCAGCCCTCCTAACTCACCTCTGAGCTATCACAGAACCAAGCTCTCTCGGCCTCCCGCTCGTTCCCGAGCCTCCCGCCGAGCTTAGCTTCCTCGGTATCACCGACCGACCCACTGCGCAGATCACAGACGTCTCTGCCACGGCTCCGCGAGTCTCGCCAGTCGCGAGATATCCGCCACCCACGATCCCACGTTTCACGCCATCGCGTTCCCCCTATTAACGAGCATATCTCTTCATTAACGGGGGATCTCGACTTTCATGCAGGCGTAACGCCCGGGGGCGTAACGGCCAGCGTGAATCTCGCGCCCGCCAGCCCATGGCTGCCACTATATAAACCCCTCTCTCAGACGACTCAAGTAAGGCAATTTTACCCCAATAGGCCATTACTCTGCCCAAATATCTCGACTAACTTGATTGTCGAAGGGCCCTCGGTGGTACAACCATCCCGGGACTTCCTTGCAGGTAGCTCGGCTCCATTCTAAATCAAGCACACTGAGATCCACACACATTGAGAGGCAACTCTCAAATCCAATCTCAACCATCCATCACTGCTTGCTGTAAATCAATGGAAGACAGCATCTGAAGGAGATCAAGGCCTCCATCAGTTGGCGCCGTTTGTGGGAATCGAAAAAAAATTCCACTCAACGAAAGTTAATCTTCCGATCTCGGAGTCATGGCGAGTGATCATCGCGACGATCCAAGCTCCAGCCGCCGTCTTCCCCACAACAGAGACGCGGGTGGATCCCCTCCTCCCCCGAACGCTATTCACGCACTGTCTGCGCGGATAGATCGGCTCGCGTCCGTCGTGGATGCGCTTGTCCGTGTCTAAACGGCGGGACAAGCTCCCTAAGTTGCTGCTCCCCCACCTCGAGAGGGACACATAGGAAGAGAAGACACTGCCCGCGCCGGCGCATCCGAGCACCGTCACTCCATCTCCGGCAGCCACAGATTCCCCGTGGCGACCAATTCGATGACCCGGTGGGCACCTCATAGCCCGACACCGAGGTCTTATGAAAGAGTGCCCCGCCCTAAGGCCCGTCGCGCTTCTGTCCCTCCCGAGGAGGTGTCGGTCAGCTCGCCTGCTCCTAGGCATGGACGACGCCCTCTCCCTCGATAGGATCGCACGAACGGGACTCACCACGGTAGCTTGAAGACGACCTCGCCGGGGGACTTGAGGAACCTCATAGAACGGAACCGGAACCGCGGCCAGGCGCAGGTCGCCAGCAGCCGGGGCCATAAATCCGAATACACCGAATCCTCGGGATACGACGACTGACTCGATGCTCTCGAAAAGAAGATCGAGGGTATACATCGGGAGAGTCGCTCTTTAAGGGATGGGGCTAGATATGCCACCGACTCGCTTACGAAGCCCTTCACCGAAGAGCTGCTCGCTGTCTACGTCTCCTCTAAGAACAAGCCCCCAAAGATCTCCCTCTTCGACGGGAAGTCCGACCCGAAAGACAATTTGGACGTGTTCACAGCAAGGATGAGTTTTCAGGACAACTCCGACACCGTGCAATGCCGTGCTTTTCCCGCCACTCTCATCCACTCTGGATGAGACTGGTTCCGAGAACTTACGCCACGCTCAATCTCTACCTTCGATGAGCCACCCAGTTCCTCGGCCATTTCGTCGGGAACAGACGGCAGAAGCGAACTATCGATCATCTTTTCACTATAAAGAGCAGGGACAAGAAATCCTTCAAGGGATACGTCACCCACTTCTACAATGCTCTCCTTAAAGTCCTAGAGCACCGGGACGAGATGGTCATCACTGCCCTTAGGTCGGGTCTTAGGCACAAGGAGTGGCTCTGCTCCTTTGCATTCGCGCAACCTAAGACCATGGCCGAGATAAAAGCCTGGACTAAATGAGAGGTCCGGCTCGAGTCTGAGGTGAACGCGAACCTACCTTGGACAGACCAGACCGATCAGAAGAAGAGGGAAAGAGAGGATAAAAAGAAGATTGAGTGGCCATAGCCCTACTCCCTAAAGTTCCAGGAGTATACCCCGCTCAACATCTCCCAGACAGAGCTGTTGGAGGAGGCAAAGGGCGAGAGATTCTTCAAACTAACCCCGGTCAACCATAAGATGGCCAAACGGAAACGGGGCCCCTATTGCGCTTTCCACAGGTCGCAGGGACACCCCACTGAGAACTGCAAACAGCTCCGAGACTATATTGGGTAGTTAATCCGCTCGGGGCACCTGGAAAGATACTTGCGGGATAAGAGACAAGCCGACCGAGAACAAGAGCACCACCCCCTCCCGGCAAGTTGACGATCGGACAAATCATGGTTGTATCAGCGGGGGGTACGCCTGGGGCCGACGAGACACGGCGCCCCTTGCCGGTCGAAGAGACTAGCAGCCAACCCAGGAAGAGGGTCAAAGCAGCTGAGCCCATCATCTTTACCGACGAGGACCTCCACGGGATATCCCTGCCTCACAAGAACCCTCTGGTAATCACCGCACGGGTCCACCGTTATGAAGTACAAAGGATATTGGTCGACTCGGGGAGCTCGGCAGACATCCTCTTCTACGACTGTTTCCTGCGTATGGGACTTACCCCGTCGGACCTGAGGCCGACCGCCTACATCCTGTCGGGGTTCACCAACCACTCTATCCTGGCAGAAGGGGTGGTCACCCTCCTGCTTAACGTCGGGGAGATAGGCCATACGCGTACCGTGCCTGTGGAGTTCATCGTCGCAAGAATTCCATCGGCCTACAATATCCTCCTGGGACGCCCGACGCTCAATTCCCTCCGGGCCCGGATATCGACCTACCACCTGGCAATCAAGTTTCCCCTCGACCAAGGCGGGATAAGTTGGGCTTACGGGAACCAGCAAACCACGAAGATTTGCTTCATAGCAACATCAATGCCCGAGGAGAGAAATGATGATCTTGAGAGCACTGATGAATTAAGGGGATCTTTGGATACTCGGGACGAGTATAAAGAGATCCTGGGAGACCCAGTGGAGCCGCTAACAGAGGTCCCCATCGTCGAAGGGGACAATGAATGAACCGTCCAAATTGGGTCACTCTTAACGGGGGCTCGGCGCGACAACCTGGTCCACTTTCTCAGAGTAAACTCAGATGTGTTCGTCTAGGCGTCCGCCGACATGTCCGGGATCGACCCCAAAATAATATCACATAAACTCGGGGTTGACCCAGCGGTCCGACCCGTCAGGCAGAAGAAACGAAGCTTCGCCCCGATCAAGCAAAGAGCGATCGATGACGAGGTTGATAGGCTGCTCGCAACGAACTTCATTTGGAACGTGGCTTACTCGGAGTGGTTGGCGAATGCGGTAATAGTTAAAAAGGTATACGGGAAGTGGCGTATGTGCGTTGACTTCATCGATCTCAACAAGGCCTTCCCGAAAGACAACTATCCCCTCCCTCGGATAGATCAGCTCATCGACAGTTCGGCAGGCCACGAGCTACTCAGCTTTATGGATGCCTTCTCCGGCTACAATCAGATCCGTATGAATCTAGAAGACGAAGAGCTCACCGCATTCACAACGGACCGGGGGGTATACTGCTATAAAGTGATGCCCTTCGGCCTCAAAAACGCCGGGGCTACATACCAACGCTCAGTCAACAAGATGTTCAAGCCTCAGATCGGCAGGAACATGGAGGTTTATGTCGACGACATGCTCGTCAAAGCGACCTCGTCAGGTCAGCATGCCGAAGATCTGGGTGAGGCTTTCGACATCCTCCATAAATATAAGATGAAACTGAACCCCGCTAAGTGCGTGTTCGGGGTCACTAGTGGAAATTTTCTCGGGTTTATAGTCACAAACCGAGGGATCGAGGCTAACCCGGAGAAGATCGGCGCCATCCTCAACATGGCAGCTCCAAAGACCAACGTTGAAAACATGCGACTCACAAGGAGGGTAGCCGCTCTGAATCGCTTCATGTCAAGATCCGGGGAAAAGTGCCTCCCGTTTTTCAAAGCTCTAAGGAAGATCCCAAGGTTCGAATGGTCGGAGGAATGTCAGATCGTCTTCGAGAAATTGAAAGTGCACCTGGCGACTCCCCCGCTACTCACCCGGCCAGTTGAAGGAGATGAGCTATTACTGTACTTGGCGGCGTCCGATAAATCTGCAGGTTCAGTGCTCGTCCGAGAAGTCGAGGGAGTCCAAAAGACGGTCTACTATGTAAGCCACGTCTTTAAGGATGCGGAAACAAGGTACCCGGCCATAGAGAAGATTGTCCTGGCACTCATCATGGCCTCGAGGAAACTATGACACTATTTCCTCGCGCACACCATCCTCGTCCTCACCGAACGCCTTTTAGGGGCTATTCTCGCCTCCCCCGAGTCTTTTGGTCGTTTGGAGAAGTGGAGGGGGGAGTTGTCCCAATTCGACATCAAATACCGTCCGAGGAAAGCTATTAAGGCACAAGTCCTGGACGATTTTATCGTCGAATGCACTATCCCTAATGTCCTCGCCAAAAATTTCTGCGCAAAAGAGCCCAAGGCATCAAATGGCAGCGATACGCTTAAGAAAATGTGAACCAGTATTTTCCGGGCTGTATTTTGACAAACACCCGAATGATAAATAGCTAAATTCTAATGGTATTGAAAGCATCTCAAAAAAACCTTCGATTTGATGTATTATGGGCCTCATAATTCATCCGAGATCAAAAGTTATGAGTAAATGTGCTATGCACATGTGATCTAAGGAAGAAAATACGAACCAGTATTTTCTTAGCTGTATTTTGACAAACTTCGGAATGCGAAACAGCTAAATTCTGATGGTATCGAAAGTGTCTCGAAAAATCCTTCGATTTGATATATTATGGGTCTCATAATTCATCCGGGATCAAAAGTTATGAGCAAATGTGCTATGCACGTGTAATCTAAAGTAATGCTCTACTACATGGGGAATGCATTTTTAGTCCCACATCGGGAAAAGGAGAGATCGCTTCTCTACCACTCTCATATAAATAAGAGGGGATACCTCTTAAAAAAGACGAGAGTTCAATCCTCAAAAATTCAATTCTCAAAGGAGTTTAGTTTTCCATAGGAGCTTAGTTCTCCAAGATAGGAGCCTGCTCCTCCCCATAATGCGTATATGCTCAAGCGCCATGTGTGCTACGTGCAACGCACGTGTGCCCGCCATATGTGCACCACGTGCAACGCACGTGCGCACCACATGAGAATATTCAATAATATTAAAAGGAGATTCGTTCTCCATAGGAGCCTGCTCCTCCCCATAATGCGCATATGCGCAAGCGCCATGTGCACTTCGTGCAATGCACGTGTGCCCGCCTTGCGCGCACCACGTGCAACGCACGTGCGCACCACATGAGAATATTCAATAATATTAAAAGGAGATTCGTTCTCCATAGGAGCCTGCTCCTCCCCATAATGCGCTGATCAGTCGAAAATATTGTATATTTTAGCCGGCAATTTCCCTAACAATTGCATACATTTAGAAGTGATCGGCATTCATATTCTACATATTAGCAAATTTGTCACAAAATATGAGATTTCATGTAGTAGACTTTTAAACCGACACTTTAAAGGAAATTAACCGCATTTTATGGCATCGCATCATTTCTGTATTTGCGCAACACTTGTCTTGAGTATGTGCAGGAAATACGGAAGGAAAACCAAAGAGCTGATCAACATTACGCCAGATAAATCATTTTAGATCTGGTAGCATTTCAGAGGGAGAAATACAATTCTATATATCCAAAAGAGGCCCATACATCAGGCCCAGCAATCCACAGAAAGCACAAGACCCAAAGCCCCAAGAGCGCCGCGCTTGCGCGGCAGGAGAAGGCTTGCGCCGCGCAAGCGCGGCGGTTCTGCCACGTCAGCAATCGAAGTTTGGGCACAATTCCTTTCTCGAGGCCCACAGTGTTTTCTGATATGTAAAATCCCATAATTCTCTCGAAGCTGCTGCCAGATTAGCATAGAAGATTAAGAAGGCTAATCCTAAATTAAGCTCCTAATTAATCCTATTCTAGAAGCTCCTCCTAACTAATTACATCTAGAACCTTCTCCCCTAACTAACTTTTGGAGGGAAATTTGAATTTCCCCCAACAAACTTTTGGAGGGAAAGTTAGAATTTGAAATCCTAGATCTAGGGTTAGTTATCTATAAATAGAGCACTAGATCTAAGGGTTAAAGGCTAATCACTCTTTAGTGAATAATTCTACACCATCTTTTTCCACAAGTTTCGTGACAAAGCTTGTGCGAAACCCTAACCCTAATTCCACTCCTAATCCAAGATCTTGAGTACCAAATCAAGCGAGAAGCCTTCAACCTTTTAGGAGCCGAGCCGATCTTCAATCGGGCAAGTGATCCAAGCCGATCCGCGATCCACGGAGACGAGCGAAGCCAAGTCGACGATCGAGTTCCTCCTCTTGTAGTTCTTGAGCGATGTAATAAAATTGTCGATATAAATAAAAGGTGAAATTCTTGAATCTTGCTTTCTTTTAATTCTTGCATCATGATTAGATCTCAATTTGTAATTGTTGTTCTTGTTGTGATGTTTGAGTAAAACTCCGTTCGTTAAGGAGTCGAGACGATTGTAGAAAGATGATGTAACAAATCTAAATACGATTTTTAAGTCCTACGAGTTTTGTAAACCCTAGCAAGTTCAAGAATCGATGACCTAGTTTCGTTGCGATGCTTTCTTGATTGTGATCGCTCGAAATTAGGGATCTACGATCGTTTCTTGAAATTACTAGAGGCTAGAATATGAATGATATCGACGAAGGAACAAGGGATGAGATGAAACCCTAGTTTCACAAGAATCCCTAATTCTCGTCGATGATCATCGATCTAGTATCAATTCATCGAAGGATAAGAATACGTCATTGTAAGATTACATCACATCTATAGATCCGATCGATTCCTACGAGCCTCATTTCGATTCTTGAGATTTGGTTTGGAAAAATCATCAAACGATCAATTCTTGATTCTTTCTTTTAATGCTTTCGTAGATCTAGTTTTTTCTCATTCTTGAACTTCAACTATAAATCATGAATTATTTGTTTTCTTTCTTTAAAGTTTCGACTCATCTAAATCGAAACACGAACAATTACACTTTCCCTGTGGACGATCCGCACTCACATACTAACTACAATCCGACACCGTAGTTGATTGCGGTCAATAATTTTTGGTTGTGATTTCTTTACTATTTCATACTACACATCGAGAATTCTTTTCAATCAAATGGCGCCGTTGCCGGGGACTATTTGATTTGATAAACACAATCGAAAATCGTATCAATCAAATGGCGCCGTTGCCGTGGAATAGTGCGCTAATAGTTCGTATTTTTGAAATTTGAGTTGAACAATTTATTCCATCATAATTTTTAGATCTAAATTCGTGCAAACACTAATACGTGTGTTGTGATTTGTTGCGAGAAAATCTGGAATCATTGGAGCTGGAGAATTTTTTTTCTGAAACAGTAAGAGAGCTGTGTAGGTGAACAGGAGCTTGTGCACAAATTTTTGTGCACTGATTCAAAAATTCCGCGGCGGAAGGGCCGCACCAGAGCCTCATTTGCGGCGGAAGAGCCGCAGGTTCAGCCCTTCACTGCACCAAACTTTCTCTGGTAACTCCTCACTTTCTTATCTTCTTCTTTCTCTACTCCAACTAATATTTTTGTGCAGGTTTCTTTGCAAATAAATCGCAGCGCCGCAAAGCTAAATAAATTTGTGCGTGTTTTTGATTCTTGTGGTTGTTGCATATTAATACGGAAATTTAAGGGGCACGACCAAATTCAAATTAGGTGGGGATTTCATTACCCTTCCTAGGCCCCAAAAATCACAAACCTGCATCCGCATTTACCCTCATTAATTAAAAGAAATCTAGAGATGACTCTAAGGACCGTCGCGCTCATTTAGGACAAGAGAAGGCCGTGGGTAATTCATTGTTTACCCGAGTTTTTCTTGTGGTGCCTAAGGCGAGTGTGTCTAAGGCTAGTGGTTATTAATTAGGCCCACTGTAGTGGTGGTTCCTTCCCACTTACCTGGCACTTATCCGGCCACAGGGGGACAAAGAGGCAGTGGAGGATTGATCCTGCGACTTGTCTTTTGGCAGTTAGGAGCGGTCTAGAGTTTGACCTAGGTGACCACTAGATTCTAGGGTTTTGTGTGTTGCATTTGTTTTGTTGCATCATATTTTTCAAAAATCCGTATTCTTTTTCAAAACACACACCACATTCATTCTTTCCCCTAATTATAAATTCACGCTGCCACTTGTACTAACCCTTTTTAGTGCAAGATAGGCTGGACAACAGGTGTCTAGTGCCCGTTAGTCCGCGTTTCCCTCATCGACCCAAAGTCGGTATTTCTACATTTACCTTTCTTTTACCCACCACCACACCCACATCGATGGATCCACCTCCATCGAACTTCTTTTCCACTACTCTGCCGCCGTCCGTTGGTGCGCAGATTCCACCTCGCATCTCTCTCCAAGAGAGATGTTATCCAACACGAGGCCCACTTTCCACCTGTCTTTCCACACCTCCAGCCAACGGGGAAAATTTTCAAATAAAACCCCAATACATCAACCTTCTACCAAAATTTCACGGTCTCGAGTCTGAAGACGCATACGTGTTTATCACGAAATTTGAAAATGTATGCGCAATGATGGGTACTTCACAGCTTTCTGTGGATGCTTTCCGTCTTCGTCTTCTCCCATTTACCTTGTGCGATTTAGCTGAGAAGTGGCTATATAACACTACCGCACATTCCATTTCAAATTGGGACGAATTTGTCAAAGCATTCCTTAATAAATTCTACCCACATCACAAAACAGCTCGAGTCCGTAGCGAAATCTATCAATTCACCCAGCTTCCAAATGAAACATTTTCAAAATGTCTTGACCGCTTCAAGGATCTGTTACTCCAATGTCCACATCACGGCATCCCGAGATGGGAATTGTGCCGAATCATTTATGAGGGCATTACTCCTTACACAAGACAGACCCTTGAATCCATGTGTCAAGGCAACTTTATGACCAAAGATGATTGGGAAGCCTGGAAATTTCTAGAAGATTTCGCTGAAAAATCTTTACAGTGGGAGGGTGTGAGTCAATCGTTTAGGGATGGCAATGATATTTCCATAGAAGTTAGAGCTGAAATTTCAGCTTTACACAAGAAATTTGACGCTATGGAAAATAAATTTTTAGCTGCCGCCCTAAGTCAAATATCACTCTCCAAAACTGTATGTGGTTGTTGTTCTGATCCGTCTCATTTGACGGAAGAATGTCCGTTTCAAGGTCATGAGCTTACCAATGCCTCATTTCAAAGACCTAGAAACGATCCATCTTCCTCCACATATGATCAGGGTTGGAGGAATAACCCTAACTTTGCTTGGAACCAATCCCAATTTCAAAACACGGTTCCAACCCAAAACAATTTCCAAGGGGTCCCTTCACCACAACAGCAGCCACCACTTCAATTGAGTCAGCACCCCTTCCAAGCACAAAATTTCCAAAATCCGGCCAACACTTTTTCACCACATGAAAACTTTTTGCAATTGACCGGTACAGATAATACCTCTGCACTAGCACAAACCTTGGATACTTTCATGAAACAATCCATCCAAGGGACAGCAAGTTTGAAATCTTCCGTCGAGAATGTGATGAAGATCATTATCTCTCAAAATGAAAACATCAAATCGATGGAAGAACAAATTGCACAACTAAAAGCCGACATGAGTGCAAGAGAGAAAGGGAAACTTCCAGCTCAACCTTTACCTAATTCTGGCTATTCACATGATGTGGATGCACTAACGTTGAGATCTGGAAGAGTGCTTGACCATCACCTTGGGGAAGAGTTTGATGTTACTGATAAATCAATCAATAGAACCCCGGCTGAGACCTTTCTACACACTTCTTACCCCAGTTCTTCTACCCCACCATCTTCTTCCGAGCCTATTCTTCATTTCCCAAAAGGCTCGCCATTACAGCCCACCTCTTTTACCCCTCCACGGACGATTCCCACTTCTATTCCGGGATCGGTTCCACACACACTTTCTTCTCCTATGATGGACCCAGCGCTTATTGCTAAAGCACCTTATCCTAATCGGTTAAGGGCTAACACACCAAGTCCACATATGGAGAAGATTATGAACATTTTTAAGCAAGTAAACACCAACATCCCTCTCCTAGATGACATCCAACAAGTTCCTTCTTATGCAAAAACTCTTAAGAACTTGTGCACTATGAAGAGGAAGAATCCAGTGCCTAAGAAGATATTCATGGAAAAAACAATAGACACGGCCTTCCCCCAGCAATTACCGAGGAAACGTAAGGATCCTGGATATCCTACTATTTCCGTTTCTATTGGGGAAAAACACATTAACCGTGCTCTACTTGATCTTGGCGCTAGTGTTAACTTGCTTCCATACTCAGTCTATGAGCAATTAGGGATCGGAGAGTTGAAGCCAACCAATTGCACTCTCCAGATGGATGACCGATCAATCACCAAACCTAGGGGTGAACTGGAGGATGTGTTAATAAAAATCGGAGAATTTATATTCCCGGTAGATTTTATTGTAATTGATACACAGCCTGTAGCGAACCCACGGAATCAAATTCCGGTGATTTTAGGTCGTCCCTTTTTGGCCACTTCCAATGCTATTATCAACTGTCGTAATGGTTCTATGACCCTATCTTTCGGGAATAGGTCAATAGAACTGAACATTTACAAGTTGGGAAGTGTACCCTCCGAACCTATTGCTCAAGCATGTTCTGTCGACTTAATGGATGTCGACAGCAGCGAATTTGATGATCCTCCTGATATCGATCTTGACTCTTTTCATACATTATTGTTTGACCCAACTATGTATCATACACATACGGACTCTTCCACCGAGATGTCCGGGTCAACAAATAACACCGATTATGAACTGTTCCTAGAGTCTGAAGATCACCCCGCACTTTGTGATGACATTATTCACCGGGGTATAGATGGAACTTTTGAGGAGATCTTCGCTGATGAACTCGCATTTTTGAATGACACGGGTGTTGAGATGAATCATCTCCCAATCAATGGAATTGAACCTCCACCCCTTCTTCTGACTTGTAAAAAGAATGCGAGTAATCCATCACATACACTGCATCGTCTCTCCAAAATGAGACGCACACACATTCTCTTCCACCACTTAACCTTTCCCCACTTCTTCTTCTTCCACCAACCCGAGCACCGCATTGATAAAATTTTTGAGATGATGAGGTCCATGCTATATTCTCTGCTCGGCCTTCAATACAAACCTTCGCTGATGAAGAGCAAAATTTGCAAGTTGCCATGGTTCCGCCCAAGCATCATAAAGAGCTAGACACGCTTAATACTTACAATGTGGAAGAGCTGCAGACGTTCTATATCCCTCCCAGGCGAGAAGGTGAAAAGGCGATCCTATTCTACCGATCCGGGGAAACTAAAGTGGAGAGGGAAATCTGGCACGGCGTGGATTCCACACTCGACAGGCTCCAGCTCATCCGTTTGCCCAGATATTACACAGACGGGCTAAGGAGACTCTTGAGACGCCAAGGTGTACCCCTTAAGAAAACTGCGCGACAAGCACAGTCCTATAACAGAATCTGGAACGTCTCTGGAACTCAGCAGAAATTGCCCAACGGGAAAATGGAAACGACCGGGCTTGGGTATGTTCAATCCAAGAAACGGGAGCTACTCCGCGACTGCTACGTCATACATGACTTTGATGAAGAGGGAGATGCTTTTTGGGGGAAATGCTAACCCTGAACCAGAAAGAGCTCCCGACGTAAAAATACCCAGTCCGTTGTTTGAAGAACAGATGGACAAGCTTATAAGGGAAGCGAGTCAAAAGGTTTGAGACGACCACAATCGTGAAATGACCATCTACGAGAAAGTCAGGATGCAACGCCTTCTTCAACAGGCTGCGAAAGATGAAAATGCTCCTCCCTATTGTCACGCCCCGCTTCCCAGAGTGCGCTAAAATGGGCACGTGACATAGCCAACCATGCTACCTGTGGGTAGGAAGTATCCATCCACAACCGCATTACGACTGTAGAGATATCAAGAACAAAATAAAACTATCTAAAAAATAAAACTATCTAAAACATGTCCATAAGCCAAGATAACATGAGTCAAGAATAATAAAATGCGGAAGCAAAATATCCAATACAAAATAACTGGAATGTATGTCCCATAATGCGGGCTCACATCAGGAATAAACTGTAGAAAATAACTGAACTAGCTACTACTGAAACTCACAGCTCAGCCTGCTGGCTGAAGTACTCCTACTCGGACTGCAGCAAAGGTGCGGAATCTGGGCCATGCAAAACCTAGACGTCAGCGCGTCGTGTCATCAAGTAATAAAATATAAATAGGGTAACAGGCAATGCAAATATAAACATGAATGAAAAGCAGGTTTATCAGTAATATAAATCAGGGCAGTGAAGGGTATTGTGCAGTGAGTAAACTATACCGTTCTATTGGGTTTTCTACTCTCAAGTCTTTGAAATCAAATTGATGAATCATCGATGTAACTCAATAGTATCCCGTGCATACCCGGGACCACGGTCCAGATTCTCGGGCTGAAACCGAGACATGCCGCTAGGCACCAAAACAGGAATATATACAGATGAATGATGTCAGCAGCATCATCCCAAGGCTGGCCTAGCCTCTAAAACTGATCAGAACAAGTATCGAACTGTTGAGTTACAAGTCAGGTTTCACCATTGATTTCCCCATACCCCCAAGTTATATGTGTAAGTCAAGTCAGGTATTCAGTAATCTTGAACTAATGCCAACACAGGATCAGATAAGCAGGTTTGTCTGGATAGACAACAGGAACGGTCCATGAGGACTACATGTCAGGTTTGTTGGCATTAGACACAAGATCAGGTAATAGGTCAATCCATGGTACAATAGGTCAAGTCAGGTAGTGTACGGTACCATGTCGGTCAAACGATATATGCGTAGCAAGTCAGGCCAGGGTGTACAGATAACATGTGGGTACTTATAAACAGCTAGCATGATCATGGCTACAAGTAATCAAGCATGGTTATCAACAATATAATCAAAGCAATGAGTTAAACAATACAACAGATTCAATTGATTAGCAGTATAGTTTTATCAGTTATGTTTAACAGACAGTGTCAGCTTTATGTGAATATAGTATGATAGATGTGAATGCTAAAACCATGTTAATAAGTATCGAGTGATCCCTGGATGCGACGACATGTATAATCTGTTTAATGGATGCAGTTGTAATTAGACGGTCAAAGTTGCACATGAATGGCTGATAGGCTAAACTGGATAAAGGGGTATCATAGCAATAATCAAATGTGATTAATCATGTACAGGTGATTGTTAGATGTAAATAATCAGATGCAAGATTAAGTTTCACGTTCGGAATCATAAAATGTGTAACGGAACCTTATACGGTTAACTTGAAATCCATTTCTATCAATTCTAATTAGAGATTTAACAGGAAATAATTAATTTAGCATATGACTAGTTTAAAATAGCATGTAGCAAGTTTCACTTGCCTCGACGGGTCGTGAAACGGAAAATGAAACGTTATGTGTCGGCGAGGAAAAATCACGACGCGCGCACGGTTCACGGAATGAACCCAAACGACGAACGGCGGAGTCACGCGGGTCAGGGGTCCTCGCTGGATCGTCAGGAAACGTCGCCGGCATCGCCGGATTCCGGCGAACAGACAACAGAGAACAAATAAATATAGAAGCATGCATGAAATAAAGAAGAGGAAAAGATTAAGAATAAAGAAGAGAAGGAGGCTAGAGGAGGGGTGCTTACAATGATCTGTAGAAGGGCTGCGATCGTCGACTGCGTCGACGGAGTTCCGGTGCACGACCTGCAGATCAAGACTAGATCTGAAAAGAAAGAAGGAAGGAGAAGAAGAAGAAGAAGAAGAAGAAGAAGAAGAAGAAGGGATAGGTAAAGCTTACTGGGGGTTGCACGAAGGCCGGAGCACGGAGACGAGGTCACTGGCGGCGACAAATCCGGCGGTGCAACGTGCAGGGGCCGCGGCTACAGGTGCAGGGTGCACGAAAGAGGAAGAAAAGGATTTGGATGTGACGAGGGCGAGGAGGCGACGAGTTCTGCGATGACGGCGTCGGTGCTGGGGCTACGGCTGTGGAAGATGAGGCGGCTAGGGTCTCGGGGAGGTGGGTTTGTGTTTCTGTGAAGAAATATAGAGGAAGAGAAAGATTTATAAAGAAGAAGAGAGTGAGAGAGAGAGAGACGCGGGGAGAGAGAGAGAGAGATCGAGAGGAGAGAGACAGAGAGGTAGAGAGAGATCGAGAGGAGAGAGAAACTAGGGAGGAGAAATAAAGTTGTCTCCTAGTGCGCCCGCGAGAGAGAGAAGAGAGAGAAAGAGAAGAAGAAAGGAGAGAGAGAGACAAACGGTGGGGCTCGAGGGGTTTAAAAGAGTTTTGATTGGCTGAGGAGTTAAAATGGTTATGGGAAAATTTTGATAAAGATTTACTGTTAAAAATATTTTCCTTAGTTGAAAAAGAAAAATCTTGTGAGCTGTAGAATTCTAAATACCGGTTAAAGAAATTTAGAAAATAATAAATAAAATGAAATAGATAAGATTTGGCGGGATACAAAATAATTCAGAATTGCGCCCGGGTCGGGTCCAAAAATTTGAATTTAAAATATGAAAATTATAGGCGGGTTCAAAAAAATTAAAATGATGTATTTTTCAATTAAAAAGCATACCCCCAAGAACGGACGCACGTGCGTGCGCGTAGTCGTCCAAGCACGTCCGTTTCGCTGAAGGGGGCGAGAACACGATGCAAGGACGCTACCACAGGGTTAGGGGTGTCAAGCAGGCCATGACTAGTATTTCAAATAATTTTTAAATGACTTAAATTGTTATATGCAGAAATATGAAATGTCGGGGTAAATGTATAACTAGAAACAGTCAAGCAGGACAAATGAAATAAATACCACACACCATATATATGATAACTGAAATTTATAGAATTGGGCTCGGTTGTTACACCTATCAACCCGTTGTACGAAAGGCCCGACGCAGAGGCAGAAGCAAATCAAAGAACGGGAAATGCGTTCGACAGCGGTAGAGCGGGACCAAGAAGCCACGCGATCAAGAACCGAGCAACCAAGATTCATCTCTTATAAAGAAGATGGGTCAAGCATACTCTTTTGCCCAAGATAAGATAAAGAAAATACTTGATCTTGCTATAAGACATCAAATGATTACACTTCCGGAGTCCAAGCACCCCGAGAAAGTCAACGAGATCTCTCACCCAGACTATTGCTCCTATCATAGGGCAATAGGGCATCCTATTGAAGACTGCTTCACCTTCAAGAACTGGGTCGAAGACCAATATCAGCAAGGCAGGTTCACTCTAACTAGCAGCTAGAGGGTAACCCCGCCGCAGAAGCATGAACCCAAATACACCAGGATAGAACCAGATCCACATCAGTCTTGGAAGCGAGCTCGTACCTGTCACGTGATTACGCTGTCGAAAAAAGAAGATCCCGAGGATATGGATGACCTCCCCTGGTGCTTCGAAAGCAATAATGACGAGGTGATCTCGGAATTTCCACCGGTGCTGAAAGAGCTGGAAGATGGAATACATACCACTGCAGATGATCTCAAGAAAATTGATTTGGGGAAGACAAGTGATCCACGGCCGACATTTGTCAGTGAGTTGCTGTCTGAAGAAAAGGTGGCTACACTAAAAGACGTGCTTATGCAGCAAAAAGAGTGCTTTGCATGGAACTATTCCGAGATGCCAGGACTAGATCCAGAGATTGCCGTCCACAAGCTGGCAATATCCCCAGATATCAAGCCAATCAAACAAGCACCGCGAAAAATGCGGCTCGAGCTTAAGATGAGGATCAACGCCGAGGTCAAGAAGTTGATCGACTCTGGCTTCATCCAAGAGGTGCAGTATCCTGACTGGATCGCCAACATCGTCCCGGTGATGAAGAAAAATGGGACAGTGCGCATATATGTGGACTTTCGGGATCTCAATAAAGCCAGCCCGAAAGACGACTTCCCAGTACCGGTTACCGAGCTGATGATAGACAATACGTCCACCTACGAGGTTTTCTCCTTCATGGACAGCTCGTCAGGATACAATCTGATAAAAATGTATCCCGAAGACCAGAAGCACACCGCTTTCCGGACCCCTTTGGGTATATTCTGCTACAAGGTGATGCCCTTCGGTCTAAAGAACACTGGTGCTACCTATCAGAGGGCTATGGCGAATATCTTCGATGACCTCATACATGAAGTCGTCGAATGCTATATCGACGACCTCATGGTGAAAAGAAAATCATACGAGGAACATCTAAAGCATCTGAAGATCGTGTTTCAACGCCTTCGGCAATACAACTTGAAGATGAACCCTCTCAAATGCGCGTTCGGAGTTTCCTCAGGCAAGTTCCTAGGATTCATTGTCCGACACCGAGGCATCGAGATAGATCCGTCAAAAATCAAGGCAATTATGGAGATGCCCCCACCAAGGACTCTCAAGCAATTGCGGTCTCTCCAAGGGAAGCTCGCGTATATCCGGCGATTCATAGCTAATCTCTCAGGCAAATGTCGTCCTTACAGTCACATGATGAAGAAGGGAACCCGGTTCGTCTGGGATCATAAATGCCAAAGCGCGCTGGACGAAATTAAGCAATACCTGCAGAATCCGCCAGTACTGGCCGCCCCGGTCAAGGGAAAACCTCTCATTCTGTATGCAACCGCCCTTGAAGGTTCCTTAGGCGCATTATGGGCACAGGAGAACGACCAAGGGAAGGAGAGAGCACTCTACTATTTGAGTCGAGTTCTGCTGGGGGCAGAAAGCAATTATTCTCCCATCGAAAAACACTGCCTGGCATTAATCTTCGCGATAACGAAGCTCAGGCACTATGCGTTGGCGCATGACGTCCGTCTCATATCGAAGGTGGATCCTCTCAAATATTTGATGTCAAAGGCCATATTAACGGGGAGGCTCACTAAATGGGCCTTGCTCTTGATGGAATTCTCAATAACATATCAGCCTCTTAAGGCGGTGAAGGGACAGGCCATCGCCGACTTCCTCGCTGAGCATCCGATACCTGCCAATTTTCCCTTGAACTGCGAATTTCCAGACGAACATGCATTTAACACGATCGACGGAAGTGATACTCGATAGGAACTTTACTTCGATGGAGCGTCTTCTATGAAGAAGCGCAAGCAAAGCACCCCCATAATCAAATCAGGGGTAGGCCTCATTTTCGTAACTCCACAAGGAGTGATAATGCGCTTTGCCTTCTCCTTAACAGAGCCGAGGACAAACAATGAAGCCGAATACGAAGCTTTGATAGCAGGTCTCGAGATCGCCATCGACATGGAGATTGAAAACCTTCTCATATACGGAGATTCCCAATTGGTCGTTAGTCAAGTAAACGGCGACTATCAAACGTGCAAACCAGAACTGGTGAAGTACGGTGAGAGGGTACAGCAACTGCTGACCCAAATACCTTCCTACACCTTGGAAAGCATACCACGTGTGGAAAATAGCAAGGCGGATGCATTAGCCAAGCTCGCCAAAGAACTGGCTGACGAAAACCTCGATGACGTGAGGATCGTTGTTCAAAGCCGTCGAGTCCTCGCACCGGCAGAAATATTTCCAGAGACGTCCGAGGAAAATTGAATGACCAAGCCAGCAGATCTACAAATAAAAGACCAAGAAAAGGTTGAGGATTGGAGAGAAGTCTTTATAGACTACTTCAAATCCCGTCGAACGCCTGAAGATGCGTCCTCAAAACATCTGCTCATGAAGCGAGCCCTATCTTTCGCCTTCGTCAATGATACCCTGTATAAGAGATCATTTGACTCTTTATGGCTAAGATGCCTGGGACCTGAAGAGGCAAAGAGAGTCATCCAAGAAACTCACGACGGACTCTGTGGTTCTCACCAAGCCGGGTCGAAGATGAAGCTGAAGATCAAACGGATGGGTTATTATTGGCCCACGATGATCCAAGACTGCCTCGAATACGCGAGGCAGTGCCACTCGTGCCAGATTCACGGGGACTTCATCCATTAGCATCCGAATCCGCTACATCCGACTGTGGCTAGCTGGCCGTTCGAAATGTGGGGGACTGACATAATTGGCCCGATCGAACCAGCATCGTCCAGAGGACATCGGTTCATTTTGGCGACAACTGATTACTTCTCCAAATGGGCAGAAGCAGTACCGCTGAGGGGAGTGAAGACGGAGAATATCCTCCATTTCTTCAAGACACACGTCATTTATCAGTTTGGCACTCCGCGACGGATTATCTCCGATAACGGACCAGCCTACAGAAGCCATAAGATCAGCCGCTTCGCACAACAACACAACATAGACTGGAGATACTCCTCAGTTTATAATCCCCGAGCTAACAGTCTAGCTGAGGCTATTAACAAAACCTTGACGAAGATCGTGAAAAAGACGGTGTCCCAGAATAAGAAGGACTGGCACGAGAGACTGCATGAAGCTCTCTGGACGTACTAGACTACGTTCAAGATGGCCACGAACACAACGCCGTACGCATTGGTATTCGGTACAGAAACGGTACTCCCCCTCGAGATAGAGCTACCCTCTCTACGAGTGGTAGTTCATTACGAGCTAACGGACGAAGAGAATGCTCACCTTCGGCTTGAGGAGATCGATGCCCTTAATGAAACTCGGTTCATAGCGCAACAAAATCTGAAAGCTTATAAAGCAAAGATGACGCGCTCATACGAAAAATTAGCTAGGCCGAGAAGATTCCGCCAAGGCGAACTCGTGCTAGTGGTCAAAAGACCTATGATCCCCAATCATGCCAAGCGGGGGAAATTCGAGCCGAACTATAAAGGCCCATATATCATAGACAAGGTCTACCAGGGTGGAGCCTATCTACTCATGGACATGCATGGTGAAAGGCCCTTCAGGCCGATAAACGGTCGCTTCCTAAAGAAATACTACGCCTAACAAGTCACAGCCTAGGTCAATGATAGATGATGACGACTATATCTGCTCGCTATCTTCCTAAGCCCAAACTCTATAAGTAGTAACCGGCTTCCTTTACAACAGACCGAAACGTCCTTAAAACTAACAGCGGACCAGAACGTCCTTAAACTAACAATGGACCACTATGTCCTAAAACTAGCTGTTGACCGAGATGTTGATAAACTACGGTGGATTGCAGCGTCCCGAAGCTGATATATATATAAAAAAAAAGAATAAAAAAAAGAGAAAAAAAGAAAACGGTATGTCCCTAAGCAAAATGGGCACGGATGAAAACCCGAAAGGGCTCTGTGAGTAAAAACAGCAGGGCTACCGGCGAATTTTGTGAAAACCCGAAAGGGCGCAATCTCGTTAAAAGACACTTGCAAGGTCCTCTCGACTTTGTAAGGAGAAACCACCTGCGTGAGATCCTTACGACTCACAAGGGAGCAACACATTTAGGGATCTCCACGATCCCTAGGGAGAAATTACACTTGCGAGATCCTTACGACTCGTAAGGAGAACTCTCTTATGGGACCCTCACGGCTCATAAGATTTGAAAGTCTTAAGCTACAGGGATCTGAACCTGTTCTTAAGCAGCCCCACAACCTCCGATACTGCCCTAAAAGCAGCTCAATGCTGACCCTTGTATACAATCCACGGGTGTGAATAAACATTTCCCTAACGAAGTCCCATCCGTGATTAGGGATATGTCTATATGGTGAACAACTCTTGTAAGTCCTCTCGATTTATAAGGAGAAAAACCTGTTGTAAGATCCTTACGACTTACAGGAGAACATACACTTAGGAGTCCTCACGACTCCTAAGAAGAAAACACACCTACGAGATCCTCACGACTTGTAGGGAGAAATACCTTCATGAGACCCTTACGGCTCATGAAGTCAAAAGCCTTAGTCGACAGGATCCTAACCCTGTTTACTAAGCCACCTTTGTTCGACATCGACAGAGGCAAATGATGATTCGCTCCTAGAAATATCCCAGTAGTAGCGGTGCTGATGCCGAAATCGGTGTCTAATTCCGAGCTTGCAGCGAAAAGCCAGCAAGCCACACATGCATACGAAATAGCCGAAATGATGGGGCAACTTGCAGACAAAATCAGCAAGTAAAAATATATGCATGCAAAATAGCCGAAATGATTGGGCAACTCGCAATAAAAAGCAGTGAGTAAAAATAAAAAAAAATGGCCGAAATGATTGGGCACCGCGAAAAATAGCCGAAATGATTGGGCAATCGCGACCTTCGCGATATAAAAGCTGAAATGATAGAGCATTGCGGAAAAAAATAAAAAAAAATGAAATTTATGCCCTACAGGTGATATCATGTCAATCCCTGTATACAATCCATGGGCGTAAACAAAGAGGGAATCACACCCTTCCTCCCCAAGCTTCATCAGAAGGAGAGGCCAAATCTCAATGGTTCATAGACAGCCTAGAGATCATCTCAACATTCATCTTATTACAACGGACACAACATCAAGTAAAGAGGAACAACGGCAACTCCCAGTTCCATGACTCGGCGGTGTACAGATGACCGAGAGTCAAACTCCGACTCCGTGAAATGCGGATAAAGTCAACCCTTCCTGGTCACGTGGAACGCGGATAATGTCAACTCTGACCCCGTGTGAAGCATCCAGAGCGGAGCCTGGTCCTCGCCGAACACGGCAGTGAACCCGTGGGAAGCATCCAGAGTAAAATTCCTGGCTATGTGGAACGCGGATTATATCACTCCTGACCCCATGGGAAACGTCCAGAGCAGATCCTGGTCCTCGCAGAGCACGGTAATGACCCCGTGTGAAGCATCCAGAGCGGAGCTTGGTCCTCGCCGAACACGGCAGTGAACCCGTGGGAAGCATCCAGAGCAAAATTTCTGGCTACGTGGAACGCGGATTATGTCACTCCTGACCCCGTGGGAAACGTCCAGAGCGGATCCTGGTCCTCGCAGAGCACGGCAATGACCCTGTGTGAAGCATCTAGAGCGGAGCCTGGTCCTCGCCGAACACGGCAGTGAACCCGTGGGAAGCATCCAGAGCAAAATTCCTGGCTATGTGGAACGTGGATTATGTCACTCCTGACCCCGTGGGAAACTTCCAGAGCGGATCCTGGTCCTCGCAGAGCACGACAATGACCCCGTGTGAAGCATCCAGAGTGGAGCCTGGTCCTCGCCGAATACGGCAGTGAACCCGTGGGAAGCATCCAGAGCAAAATTCCTGGCTACGTGGAACGCGGATTATGTCACTCCTGATCCCCTGGGAAACGTACAGAGTGAATCCTGGTCCTCGCAGAGCGCGGTAATGACCCTGTGTGAAGCATCCAGAGCGGAGCCTGGTCCTCGCTGAACACGGCAGTGAACCCGTGAGAAGCATCCAGAGCAAAATTCCTGGCTACGTAGAATGCGGATTATGTCACTCCGGACCCCGTGGGAAACGTCCAGAGCAGATCCTGGACCTCGCAGAGCATGGCAATGTCCCCGTGTGAAGCATCCAGAGCGGAGCCTGGTCCTCGCCGAGCACGGCAGTGAACCCATAGGAAGCATCCAGAGCAAAATTCCTGGCTACGTGGAACGTGGATTATGTCACTCCTGACCCCATGGAAAACGTCCAGAGCGGATCCTGGTCCTCGCAGAGCGCGACAATGACCCCGTGTGAAGCATCCAGAGCGGAGCCTGGTCCTTGCCGAACACGGCAGTGAACTCGTGGTAAGCATCCAGAGCAAAAATTGGACTGTGAGGTCCTTAAACTCACGGACTATGATGTCTTTAACCTCGACCGTGATGTCTTAAAACTAACATTGGACTGTGAGGTCCTTAAACTCATGGACTATGATGTCCTTAACCTCGACCGTGATGTCTTTAAACTAACATCGGACTGTGGGGTCCTTAAACCCATGGACTATGATGTCCTTAACTTCGACCGTGATGTCTTAAAACTAACATTGGATTGTGAGGTCCTTAAAACACATGGACTATGATGTCCTTAACCTCGACCGTGATGTCTTAAAACTAAACAACGGACTGTGGAGTCGTTAAATCCACGGACTATGATGTCCTTAACCTCGACCGTGATGTCTTAAAACTAAACAACGGATTGTGGAGTCCTTAAATCCACGGACTATGATGTCCTTAACCTCGACCGTGAGGTCTTTAAACTATGGTATCCTGGAAAACGTCCAGAGCGGAGTCTGGTCCTCGCAGAATACGACAGTGAACCCGTGGGAAGCATCTAGAGCAACCCCTGACTTCGTAAAATGCTGATAAGGACAACTTCATCCATCACTTGTGGGTCCTCACGACTCGTAAAGGAGTAAATTCTCTTGTGAGATCCTTACGACTTTCAAGAGAAAACACACTTACGAATCCTCACGATTCTTAAGGAGAAATTACACCTACGGGATCCTCTCGACCGGTAGGGAGAAAATTCTTTATGAGACCCTCACGGCTCATAAAGTTGAAAAGTCTTAGGTGACAGATCCTAACCCAGTTTTCTAAGCCATCACTACCTTACAAAGAGCACAAGATGGACAATTATATGTTATCTACAGGCCACTAGAATCAAATGGCAGCAACACAGCAAGGAGAAGAAAGCGACAAGAAGAATACTTGATTCGCATTTAATTAAGCGTTCAAGGCATACCCGTTCATGCATGCGCAAAAGATTTAGTATGTAAAATAAAACAAGCTGAAATGAGAAAATTGCCATTCATACTGCGAAAAAGTTCTTACAATTATGAAAGCAGTAAACAAAAACATTATCCAAACAATTACAATGGCAAAACCTCAGATCCGGGGCATAGGTTGAGGAATTCAAATGTGACTTTGTCCAGAATCTTCCAGGCATTTCGAACCATCCTAGTATACTTTCTTTCACGATCACAAGCATCGGGATCCCCACGGATGTCCTCCACCCTCCGATAGGTAGCAAGTATGGCCGACTGTTGAAAAGCCTGATGCAGGAGATCGATAAGATTGTTTCACCTTCTCTTCGAGATTAGGCTCATCAGATACACCGAATGCACCTTATCATCAGCGGCATCCAATGCCCTAAGCGGAACGGCAGTACAGAATAGAGGAAGCGCTTCCCAGATCGCTCCCACAATAAGCTTCAGGAGAGAGGAGCGTCGAGGAAGCAATCGACCATTGTATGCGTCAAAGCGGCTCATAATTTTGGCACACTCGGCGTTTGTGAATTCTCGATTCTGAGAACGGCCGAGTGAGCGGATGTCTTCGTAGGAGATAATCTCGTCGAGATCATACATGTGAGCGTCCATTACTCCTGAAAAAGAAAATCAACAAAATTAGCGGACAGACCGATTAAGCGAATTCTTATTAAAAACATGCACATGGAGTTAAACTCCTCGAGAGCAATGCTCTACAGACAGGAGTGACACCTGTCAAAATCAATTATGAGGGGAATTTAAAGAAATTCCCCAAGAACATTGAGAGCCTTGCTCTGAGAAGATGATATAATTCATTAAAGATAAAATTCCATTTTTAATCTTGAAGATCCATGAAAAACTCTTAAGAGTTCTTCTATATGATTTGAAAGGAGCAAAACTCCATTAATGAATTAAGAAATCATAAGTAAAATCCTTTTGGAGAGTGAAGCTCTATTAATGGAACCCTAAAAAGGTTCTCTTTAGATCAAAGATCCATGGAGCAAAGCTCTTCTAGTGAAACCCTAATGGGTTTTCTGTAGATCAAAGATCTATTAAGAGCAAGGCTCTGTTAATGGGTAAAACCCTAACTCATTAAAATTTATTAAAATTTTTACCTAAAGTTTGAAAAAAATATTTACTCTTGTGAAGTTCTTAAACAGAAGAGCTGCGCTCTGAATAAAAATTCTCAGGAAAGAAAATGATAATCATCTGAGGACCAAAGGTCCTATTTATAACGCATCTTCAACTTCTGAGTTGATCCAAAGACTCAGATGTTACCACCGCTGCGCTCACGTGTGGACCACATAAGCGCAACGGTGGGGGGCATTTGTTTCCCCAATCAGAGCAAAGCTCTGTTCAAATTCCAAGGTTTGAAATGAAGCGACGCTTCTGCTCCCCCTAATCAGAGCAAAGCACTGTTCAAGTTCCAAGATATGGAATGAAGCGACGCTTTCTTTCCCCCCAATCAGAGCAAAGCTCTTTTTCAAAATTCAAAATTTAAATTGAAGCAACGCTTAAGATTCTGCGCGCTGCTCCCCTAATCAGAGCAAAGCACTGTTCAAGTTCCAAGATATGGAATGAAGTGACGCTTCCTTTCCCCCCAATCAGAGCAAAGCTCTGTTTCAAAATTCAAAATTTAAATTGAAGCAACGCTTCAGATTCTGCGCGCTGCGCGCCACGTGTCAAACACGGGTGCGCTAGCGCAGTTGCGCTGCGCTCTGCGCTGTGTGCCACGTGTCAAACACGGGTGCGCTAGCGCAGTTGCGCTGCGCGCCACGTGTCGAACGTAGGTGCGTTCGCGCAAGGTGCGCCAGCACTGGAATTAAAAATTCCCCCACCGTCAGATCAAAAGATCTACTATTAATAAATTATTAATTAATCAGAACTAAAATTCTGTTATGGAGAGATTTTTCAATCTTATTAAAACAAGAAGATTATCTTCTGTAAAACAGAAGCCTTAGGATCAAAGATCCAACGGTGGGAAATATTCCAAATCAATCAGAGAAAGATCTCTCAAAACTGATTTAACAAATCATTTGACCCTATATAAAGGCCCCTAGACTTCAAGTTTCAAAGACAGAAAAGAGAAAGAAAAACCCTTTGCAAAAGAAGAGAAAACTCGTAGAAAAAAAGAAGATTTTTCTTCATCTTCAAGGTAAAAAGAACTATGTTCTTGAATAATAGAGAGGAAACCATCCCGTAAAAAGAAGGGCCATCTTCTAAAAAGATCAGAGATCTAAGAAAAAGTCCAAGGTCTTTAATAAAAAAGAAAAGATCAAAGATCTAATCATAAAATAATAAAAAGAAGTAAAATACTTCACTCACAGATCTTTTGATCTATAAAGGCAGAGCCTTTTATAAAAAACAAAAACTTTTGTTCTTGGATCTTGAGGCAAAGCCTCCTTTGAAGAACATAAATCTGTTATTTAATCTTAAAATTGATCATAAGCGCTTTGCGCTATTAAAAAGTGCCTTGCACTCATGTATTGCGCTTTTGCGCTTCTTGGACCGGCGCTCAGCGCCAAAACATGCCATGTGTCAACCATAGACACCATTTGCGCTTTAAAACAGAGCATTGCGCTCATGAACTGGCGCTCAGCACCAAGCGCGCCACGTGTCACTCACTGGCGCGCCCCATAAATCAGCGCAAAGCGCTCATAAATTAAAAGCGCAGTGCGCTAATAAACTAGCGCTTAGCACGACACGTGTCATCTTCGTGTGCGCTGCCTGACAGAAGCGCAACGCGCTCTTTAATTGGCGCAAAGCGCCTGCCTGACAGAACACAATTTGTTCTGATCATGACAAAATATGTCAGAGCCCAATGCTTAGCATTATTAAAAGGGCCGAGCCCAAATAAAGGCTTAATAGCCAGAACAAAAAATAAAATGTTAAACATTTTTAACTGGACTTAGCCCAATTCTGGCCATAAGTCCTCAACTTGTATTGAACTGAGCACATCTGCTCTGTCAACCAACTCACCTAGGTTCGAGGGTACATCTATTCACTCCTCTGATATCTGTCGTTGTAATTCCTCAACGTCGTCAGAGAGGTGACGGGTCCCAACAACCACACATTACTACGGACTGTGGGGTCCCTAAACCCATGGACTATGATGTCCTTAACCTCAACCGTGATGTCTTAAAACTAACAACGGACTGTGGGGTTCCTAAACCCATGGACTATGATGTCCTTAACCTAGATCGTGATGTCTTAAAACTAACAACGGACTGTGGGGTCCCTAAACCCATGGACTATGATGTCCTTAACCTCGACCGTGATGTCTTAAAACTAACAACGGACTGTGGGGTCCCTAAACCCATGGACTATGATGTCCTTAACCTCGACCGTGATGTCTTAAAACTAACAACGGACTGTGGGGTCCCTAAACCCATGGACTATGATGTCCTTAACCTCGACCGTGATGTCTTAAAACTAACAACGGACTGTGGGGTCCCTAAACCCATGGACTATGATGTCCTTAACCTCGACCATGATGTCTTAAAACTAACAACGGACTGTGGGGTCCCTAAACCCATGGACTATGATGTCCTTAACCTCGACCGTGATGTCTTTAAACTAACAACGGACTGTGGAGTCCTTAAATCCACGGACTATGATGTCCTTAACCTTGACCGCGATGTCTTAAAACTAACATTGGACCGAGATGTCCTTAAACTAACAATGGACCGTAATGTCCTTAAACTAATTATCGACCGCAATGTCACTAAACTAAACAACAGAGCCCAATTGCTATCTTGTCGGATCTAAACGATCCTGTTAAGTCGATCTTAGTCTAAAATAAGACTAACATATCCTTAACAAACGTTTAAATCGATCATAGTCTCAATTAAGGCTAACGTATCCTTAAACCCAAACCCCAAAAACCCAAATCTAAGAAAGATACGGATTTGGACTAGTCCACGCCCTACGGGCGACAACATAACTTAGTACAATCCACGGGCAACCAAACACAAAACAAACACCCACGATACGAAGTGACCATCTGGAGAAGGAGAAAGTTGTTACCGCGATGCGGTAGAGTGATTAACTGCAGGGGCTTGCGCCTGCTGGGAAGAGCGTCCTCACAATCAAAAACCCCTCAAATGAGGGGGAATCTGACGAAGTCTGCTACATCGTCCGCATCTGTTTAAACCTTCGATACATGGTGTCATAAATCAACTTGGCATCTTCGGAGAGGTGGACGGATAGCACCAATTAGCATCTGTCCCGAATTTTAGGCAAGACGTACATCGCGTCTCCGCCGCGTCTTTCGGAGGGGAACAATACGGATTTAGGATAATCCACGCCCTACGGGAGACAACATAAATTAGTCTCCGTATACAATCCACGGGAAACCACAAACAAAACAAACACCCATGACACGAAGTGACCATCTGGAGAAGGAGAAAGTTGTTATCACGATGCAGTAGCATAATTAACTGCAGGGGCTTGCGCCTGCAGGGAAGAGCGTCCCCCACAATCAAAAACCCCTCAAACGAGGGGGAATCTGACGAAGTCTGCTACATCCGCCGCATCCGTTTAAACCTTCGATATATGGTGCCATAAATCAACTTGGCATCTTCGGAGAGGTGGACGGATAGCACTAATTAGCATCTGCCCCGAATTTCAGGCAAGACGGACCTGTGCGGTCGCGTCTCCGTATTCGGCGGTAAACACCTAACAAGGAGGCAGTGCCCGTGTCGGCCCCCGGATCTCAACCCTTGGTCGAATATAGACCCGACTCCATCCCCGTTTGGGTCCTTTATGTCGACGGATCATCAACCGAGGAAGGTTGTGGTGCCGGACTCATCATTCGGGGCCCGAGCGAGGCAGAGATGGAGTATTCTTTGAAGCTCGGGTTCAAAGGCTCAAACAACGCAGCAGAGTACGAGGCTCTGCTTGCTGGACTGTGGATCACCTCCAGAGTGGGGATGAAGACGATCCAAATCCGTAGCGACTCGTCGTCGGCCAAGTGATCGGTCGTTTCGAGGCATGGGAGCCCTTGATGGTGAAGTACTTATCCGAGGTAAGAAGGCTGCGAAAGGATTTCGATGAAATTCAAGTGGAGCAGATCCCCCGGCACCTAAACGCCCAGGACGACGCCCTAACCAAGCTAGCTTCCTCCTACACGGCCAACTACAAGAGAAATATCCTCTTCGAGGTCTTGCTACGGCCTAGCATAGAAGACAGAGCGATATCGCTCCAAGTTTACACAGCCCGGGAAGAGGGCCAAGATTGGAGGAAGCCCATCGTGGAATTCCTGAAGGAAGGTACGCTCCCCGGAGATCGTGGGGAGGCCCTCTGCCTCCGAGCCAAATCCCGCCATTTCGTATGGAGCAATGGGAACCTCTACAAGAAATCCTTCACTCAACCCCTGCTTCGGTGCGTCGACCCCCACGTAGCCGACTATGTCCTCCGTGAGGTCCACGAAGGGGTCGGCGGGGCACATCAAGGGGCCCGCACCTTAGTCCAGAAGACGCTCCTCCAAGGGTACTACTGGCCGACCATTTATCATGATGCTCAGAAGCTCGTCAGAAGGTGCAAGAGTTGCCAACTCCACGGCAGCATACCCCGCCTTCTGGCTACCGAGCTGACTACCCTGATCTCCCAATGGCCGTTTGGCCAGTGGGGAATGGACATGATAGGCCAATTCTCTACAGGTGCGGGAAGGCACAAATACATCCTTGTCGCGGTGGACTACTTTACGAAGTGGATCGAGCCCGTCCCCATCAGAAAACCGGACGCTACCACGACCATCAAGTTCCTGCAGAACAACGTCATATTCCGGTTCGGGATCCCGAGGTGTATCATCACCGACCACGGGACAAATTTTGAAAACGAAAGAGTTAAAGGATTCTACAGCGAATACCATATACTGATGAAGCTCGCCGCAGTCGCGCACCCCAGTGCAATGGGCAAGCCGAGGTCGCTAACAGGGACATCATTTGAGGACTTCGAGCTCACCTGGAAGGACGATAGGGCAGTTGGGTCGACGGATTACCTCGGGTCTTATGGGCCTTGCGCACATCGAAGAAGACCCCTACTGGAGAGACCCCCTTCAGCTTCTGCTACAGCATCGAGGCGATGGTTCCAGTAGAAATCGGGCTGCCCAGTTACAGGGTCGAGCACTTCGACGACGAAGCAAACACCTCGGCCCTCCATACTAATTTGGACGTCTTGTTGGAAAAGCGGGACCGAGCATAAATCAGAGCTGCCGCTTACCAACGACAGACTGCTCGCTACTACAACGCTTGGGTCAAGCATTACGCCTTCAATACCGGAGATTTGGTCCTAAGGCGGAACGAGTTTGTTGATCAGGGAAAATTGCATAAGTTTTCTCCGAAGTGGGACGACCCCTTCCCCGTCTCCGGAATTTTGCCCGACGGGGCCTATCGCTTACAAGACGCTACGGGTCGCAAATTTCCACAGCCTTATAATGCAGAGAAGCTCAAGTTATACATTTGAAAGGAATATCTATGAATGTATATTTCTTCTTTCATAAAAGCGATATAAATTTTTCTAAGTTCTTTTTTTTAAATAATAAGAAGGAAACAATAGAGTATCGCAAAAAGGAGAACTTTATTTATTTATAAGGTATTGTGGGCTCCTTAGCCTTACATAAAGGTTGAAATTACAACAGCGGGGGAAGGAGGTGCAGGAAGCATTGCTCATGGTACTCCGAAGAAATTGCCGCCAGCCGAACCCTTGCCGCCTCAGACCTTTGCCTCTGATGCTTCCCGCGAACTCTCGATGCCACGGATGGGCCGGAGGACTCTCCAGCCGGACACCCATCGGCGAGATGCCTCATCTGGTAACACTCGAGGACGAGTGCCACCGAGCGATCGCGCCGACTCTTCGAGATCAGGCCGAGACGACATAGCGATCTCAGCTTTCCAACCGTCTCGTACTTCAGTTGGTCGGATAAGGGATTGTGCAGGCCCGGCGACGCCCTTTAAATCGAGTACATTAGCAGCTGGAGCAGGGGTGATCGCCGGGGAAGCAGGTGGCCGAAATGGTCCTCAACACGCCGAACCACCGCCTGAAACGTCTCCTCGGAGCTCAGCTGGTCGTACAAGTATACATCTTCGAAGGAAATGATCTCGGGGATGGAGAAAAGGAATCCGTCCATTCTTATGTTTCGGGGTGAAAATCTAGGAATGAGCAACACACCTTCTCTATTTATAGTCTCCACAGCGTCTCCAAAAGTCCAAATTTGCACGCGCATGGGCGCGAATCCAGGGATTCGCTCGATCCTTTCAATACTGTACTGCCACGCAACGGGTATCCCGTATTTCTCGGCAAAACGAAGTCGAAGCAACGCAGATCTTCGAACGCTTCATCTCCTCTATGTGTTTCTGCCACATGCTACCCGCGACAGTCACTCTTCCCGATATTCACTGTAACAACCCCAAATTTCCAATACAAGTTTTTACAAAAAAATTTCAAAAAAATCCATAAAGGGGTATTTTAGCCTGAGCTCAGGTTATAAGTAATTATTTTGCTTTTTAATTACAAGTTAAAAGAATTTAACAACTCCATTTTTAGTGTACAAAAATTTTCTTTAAAATTAATGTATACTTGGGGTATTTATATTTACTGTTATTACTTTAAGTAATTAATTAGCTCCATAATTACAAGAAGGAGCTTGTAGCTCATTGGTAATACCTTGCACTGCTGAACCAACCCACCAGAGTTCAAAATCCCATACCCCACATTATTTTTAATATTGATTTTTTAAAAAACCTTTAGAATACCAAGAGTTTACACGTGCATATCTCACAAAAACCCCACTACACCCAAAGATGTAACATTTTCAGGAGTTAGATGAACCGTCAGGGGGGATCCCGGCCGCCTGACTCGGCCGGGAATCGGCCAAATCGACCTTGACTCGTTCTGACTCCGTCCTCAGACCGAGTCACGGCCGAGTCGGCCGATTCCGGCGACGACCCCAATATGAAAGTTGTGTCTTTTCATATTCCTTATTCACCTACAAAATTTCAGCCTCAGACCATTTCCAGAGCTCTTAAAAAACCCCAATTACTCCACTTTTAATACATTTTATTACATTTTATCACATTTTTATTTTAAACTTTTCATCTACCCTAACCCTAGCCTAACCCTATAAATATCAACCCTACACACTACCCTCTCACCCCAAAATCCTAAGCTCACTCTCTCAAAAAATTTCCAAAGATCATGTACTTTGAAAACAAGCTCAAGGCGAAGCTCTGACGAAATTCCGGCGGAACTTCCGGCGATCATCTTAGGAACTATCGGTGACGACGCAACACACCGACGATCCTTCTAGTTCCCTCTCACTCTCCTGAGTAATCTAAAACCCGTAAGTCCCTTTTCTATCTCTCTTTTCCATTCTAAAAATACGAAATTACAAAACCCGACGGAATCGGAACAAATCCGATTTCCGATTCGGTTTTCTATAAAATTCCACTTCTCACTAATACAATCATACATAAACTTCCTCATGTTGACTATTAAACACTAATCAAATAATTTGAACAAGTTTCATCACATGAAATGATAGCTATTTCAATTTATCGTATTTTTCACTTTAATACCACATTGTTTCAATCCTTCATTTAACCCCCATCAAACTTGCTATACATTTAAAGTAGATCACGAGGTAGCGACTTATCTCCTCCCACACTCATATGCAACACCCCCGAGAACCTAAAATACGAGAAAACAAACAATTTCATTTAAATACCACATACTTAATAAAACCATTTCTAAAAGATTTAGTTTTGATAAACTTTTTAAATAAATACCTCTTATTATGAAAATACGATAAGTTGTGGATATCGATCGTTTATCTAAACCTGACTTTATGGTGTCTAGGCTAGATAAGTGAGAAAGGTAACTTTAAAAGGCCCGACTCACGGTGATTCGTGAGTGGATCCCTCCTTTCCTCCCTTGTACTTAACTGGCCACAATTAGCGGTGAAGAGGTAATTTGAGGCATCTCACAACTTGTCGTCTGGACCAGTTAGGAATAAACAAGTTGACTTAGGATAATCTAGAACATACAATACGAAAAATATACACCTTTACAAATAAATACCATTTACTTCATAAAACCATTTTCTAAACGATTTAGTATTTACAATCTTTGCAAAGCGCCGCTACAACCCACTTTGGGGAACCCGTTTGGGGGGTGCAGTTTATCTCACATCTTCGGGCTTAGTAATGCGAGATTCAGACCTCCGCAAGGAGCATTCGGTCTCGAAAGATTTAAAATACGACATCTTAAGAAAATGAGATTTTTTAGAATATAAAATATTTATTAAAATTATTTTTGTATAAATATATGTATATTTATCATTAAAATACCTATTTTATTATGATATAAATATTCAACCTTTTTCTAAAAATCACAAGAATAAATTTTACACTAAAATACTATGAATTCCAAATAAATCAACTTTACAAATAAATACCTTTATTTATGAAATTAGGATATTTTCACTAGAAATATCACAATATAAAATTCACCTTCATTACAACTCTAAAGACGAATAACGAATACTTGAGGTATATTTTGAAAAGTATATAAAAGTATTTTTACATAAAACCCCCTCAAGTTTTATAAATTTCCCTAAGAACCCTAGCAAATTATAGGTAAGAATTAATCAAGACTTCGATTTATATTTCTAATTGTCTGACTCGGATTTGAGTCTGATTATATTTGACTTGAATATGATTCAAGTACAATCTACAATCTTCAACATGAATCCATGAATCCAATTATTAATCTATACAACTTGACTGAACCGAACCATGGATATACATTCCATTTACATGGTTCTCCAGTTATTCCATTTACATGATTCTACGGTTACATCCGTTTACTGATTTCATAGTTTCGGTCAGTCTTTCAATTATACATTAAATACAATTTACAGTACAAAACAATACAAATAAAACACTACGGGGTTTAAGGGGTAGATTGGTATGGAAGGTGTTAAAGGTGGCACTAAACGGTAAAATTAAGACACCTAACATGAATCCAATTGCCGTTGTTCCGGGTTGTATAACGGAGCCTTGTACTTCCATTTGCCCTGGTCTCTAGCATACTGAGACCCCTCTCGTATACACTGGTATTCTTCTGTACCAAGCTACAAATAACAACGTTAATACAACATTACAACAATATAATACAACATTAAAAGCTACTCTCTCTCTCTCTTTCTTCTTTTCGACTTCTCCCTTATCTTTGGGACTTACCAAGCGATCTGTTCGCCGACGACATTCTATTTCTTTCTTCTTTGAATATCGTCAGGTGGTTTGGACCCGACAGAGATCGAGCCATCTGCAGAAGACTTGGATCAGCTTGTTGGAGAACCATAGCTCTAGTTTCATTGTACATTTTCCATTCAGTATTTTTCATTTCCTGTCATGCCATTGTTTAGGCATCATTTTTATTTCAGTTGTATTTCCTTTTCATGCATTGTACAAAAGAATGTTAATAAATAAAAGTTGTTGTTTTTATTATACCTTGCCTCTTGTGTATTTTCTTTTGTATTGCTCAGTTACGCTTAGCGTATTTTCTTCTGAGTAAATACGTAGCGGGCCAGTCGCGTCCCCTTCGCCGTAGAATGGAAAGCGGGGCGTGACATTCACACATCTCGGAAGGTCGAGCAGAGCCTCGTAAAACCGAACAGCTACTCTGCTCGGTCTATCCTTAGCAGGTAACTTCTTACCTATCTACGCTAAGGATCAAAGCCCTCGCCAAGAGGCAACCGAGCAGCTACCCTGCTCGGTCCATCCATGGCTGGTAGTTCACTACCCACCGACGCCAAGGATCAAAGCCCTCACCAAGAGGCAACCGAGCAGCTGCCCTTCTCAGTCTATCCTTAGAGGGTAACTTCTTACCCATCTACGCTAAGGATCAAAGCCCTCGCTAAGAGGCAACTGAGCGGCTGCCCTGCTCGGTCCATCCATGGCTGGTAGTTCACTACCCACCGACGCCAAGGATCAAAGCCCTCGCCAAGAGTCAACCGAATAGCTACCCTGCTCGGTCCATCCATGGCTGGTAGTTCACTACCCACCGACGCCAAGGATCAAAGCCCTCGCCAAGAGGCAACCGAGCAGCTACCCTGCCCGGTCTATCCTTAGCGGGTAACTTCTTACCCATCTACGCTAAGGATCAAATCCCTCGCCAAGAGGCAACCGAGCGGCTAACCTGCTCGGTCCATCCATAGCTTGTAGTTCACTACCCACCGACGCCAAGGATCAAAGCCCTCGCCAAGAGGCAAAACAGCTACCCTGCTCGGTTTATTCTTAGCGGGTAACTTCTTACCATCTACGCTAAGGATCGAAGCCCTCGCCAAGAGGAAACCGAGCAGCTACCCTGCTCGGTCCATCCATAGCTGGTAGTTCACTACCCACCGACGCCAAGGATCAAAGCCCTCGCCAAGAGGCAACCGAGCAGCTACCCTGCTCGGTCCATCCTTAGCGGGTAACTTCTTACCCATCTATGCTAAGGATTAAAGCCCTCGCCAAGAGGCAACCGAGCAGCTGCCCTGCTCGGTCCGTCCATGGCTGGTAGTTACTACCCACCGACGCTAAGGATCGAAGCTCTCATCGAGAGGCCACCGAGAAGCTTCCCTGCTCGGTCCATCCTTAGTGGGTAACTCCCTACCCATCTGTGCTAAGGGACAGAAGTCCTCAACCTCGGCGACGCCGATCGATATTAAGAGCGGTGGTCGCCAGTCCAACTCGACGTATCATCAACGAGCGATCGCTAGCTCAACTTCGGGGCCATAAGGACGCCAATCTTACACCGGCCTTTATACACTTCAAATAATTGGATTTAACTCAACGCGCGATCGCTAACTGAAGGACCACCCGCTGGCCTAACGTTCATCAGGCGAGCAAAATGAGACATTACCACAAAGTGAAAAAGTTGCAACACAAATTCCTGAAAAGGGCTTTATTTACAACTCGGAAGTTTCTACAACGGTATTGTGGGCTCCTCGACCTTACAAAATCGCCCGAAGGCTTACAAAATTCCAAGACGAAAACAAAAAATATACAAAAAGAGGGCAGGGAGACTCAGGCCTCAGGGCCGGGAAGGATCTCGTCGTGCTCCGCGGCCACCTCGGGAGCCGGGGCAGCTGCTTGAGGGTCGGCGCCCACCGCAGGAGCTTCAGCACTGGGAGTCGGGATGACCGCCTTCTTCCCGACGCCCCCACTACGGGCCTTCCCCGGCGACGCTTACTGGGGAATCCCCCTGCACCTCACCCTCGAGGGGGTACTCAAGCCGGAGCTTACTGTCGGGAAACTCCAGCATCAGCGTCATGACGGCGTCAAGGGCATCATGCCAGACGAGGGCCGAGGCTTAGGCGAGGTCGGCATAAAATTGACCCGACGTCCTGTAGCTCTCCACCGCCTTCGTAGCCCCTCACGCTTCCTTCATCACCTTGTTTTCCCTCCTGAGGGTGTCTCGCATCTTTTTCTGGGTGGAGGCGAGCACCCTGGTATTCTCCAACTTGGCCTCAACGACCTTGTTGGACTCCATCAAAACCCGGATGATCTCCCGGCAGTTGGCGTACTACCGATCCTCGGCTGCCACCCGATCTTCGAGGGCGGCGATCCTCTCCTTCGCCTCGCGCAGCTCCCGGCTCAAGCCTTCCTCCCGTGAGGAAGACTCGCCAGTGATCTGCATCGCCGGGGTAATTTCCTCGTCCTCCATGTTGACAACGAGGGCGCAGTGCTGGAGGACCTGAGGAAAACAAAGGAGGGGTTAAAAAAGGCACCCGATCCTGCGAACAAAAAGTACTTAATAAAAACCCGAGAAGGAGACGGATACTGACCTGCATGGCCTCCTGGGCTATGGCCGCCATTTGGGCCCTGAGGGTCCCCCGGGGGATTTTGCCCCAGCCGACCTTTCCATTTCTGAGGCAGGCTGTCGGCGACGGAAAGCCCCGAGGGCACCTCAAAGCGAAGATCCCCTTCATCCACAAAGACCGAGGAAGACGGGGAATGGGGCACCGTCCTATGGTGCCTCTTGAGGAGGGGCGCGGGAGGGTCGGCCTCGTTTCCAACCTCCAAAACCCAGTGTTCCTTCTCATGAGCGTGCTTGCGGCTCTGCGTACGGCCGGCCTCTGAGGCCCAGGGCGTGCTGGAACGCCTGGCCGGAGCGGCCGCTGGCGGAACCGGGCTCGCGGAAGGGCGTGACGGGCCGGCGCCTCCGGCCTTCCTCCTTTTCTTCTCGGCCATCGTAGCCTGGAATTTGGATCGGTCCATCGGCTCTATAAAAAAAAGCGAAAATACAAAGAAGGGGTTAGTAATGCCAAAAAGAATAGAAGAACACACAAGTCTAAACAGGTCGCCTAAGCTCCCAACTTACACGCAAACTGAGCGGGGCTGAGCCCGGCCCAACTGAGGGCCTTCTCGGACAGCAACACATCGGCCCGATGGACGGGCTCCCACTCCGACACTGCCAACGCATCGGGATCGTTCGACCGCCTCACCCGCCAGTAGTTGGCCCTGTGCCACTGAACAGGCACAGGCCAATTCTCACCCTCGGGTGGCCCGACGAACAAGAACTTCTCCTTCCATTCATGGTTTGCAAGATGTCTTATCCGTTAAAATCCATATATGGAAGAAGGTACTGCTACGACCCCCGACCCGGCCGTCCCTCCTCTGTGTTTTCTAAAAGAAACGTACACCCATCTAGGCTCGTCCCTACGAGTGCCGGGGTGATTTTGTAGCAGAGGGAGGAAAGGAGAAGGTTCAGGTTGAAAGGGATCCCTAGCAGTCTCAACCGGACCAGGAACCCGAGGAGAATCCTCCACGAGTTCGGTACTAACTGGTCCGGGGTTAATTGAAAGCAATGCAGCGCCGCACTCACCTCAGGAGAGAAGGGTAGACGCATTCCGACCCAAAAGGCTTCCAAGTACAAGGCAATCTCCTTGCCTCGTACCTGGTCTGCCCTCTCTCCTTCCCCGGCCAAGCGAAGCGAGTAGCCGGGGGGAATGTAGAAGCGAGCCCGGATTGTGGTGAGCCCGTCCACATGTCTCAGGAGGGAAGGTGCGTCGTGGACACTCTTGACATGCGCTTTGGGGACCGTCCCCATCGCATGGCCCCGGGGAGCATGACTAACCCTAACTTCCCGGGAGGATTCCGACTCGGGCGAGGAAGAAGAAGAAGCAGAGGAAGAAGCGGCAGAAGACTCCCTAGACTTTACCCGAACTATTTTTACGGCTCCCCAGAGAAAGACATCTAACCCGAGCAAAACTAATCCGTGTAGCTAGTACACGTATATGATCGAACCCTGCCGTAAAACCATATGGCCTCTACATCGTTTCGCCCGAAGCATGGAAACCCTCTGTGTGGGACTCTAAAGACTCAACAGTACGCTGGCAGTGGGTTTAACCACAAGCACATCAGCGGTACTAGCTGCACGTAACGGCTACCCAGGTACCTATCGAAAAGAAGGCCGACGAGCAAACTCGTCCGAACTCCTACCGAGTCTATCCCTGACAATCTCCGTACAGTCCGGTCTCTTCGTCTAAGAGTATCGCATATTGGGTCTAGGGGTGGTAAACTTCTGACCCTAATAACCTGATAATTCATGCTGATGCGGCTTAGGACCAATTCGGGAAACTACTGATCAACCTATCAGTAAATCCCAACTGCCTTGGCCAAGGTCTTATGGTCCTGACCAATCGAACACAGTGCGATATCGACTCCTAATACCGGGAGAGATGAATTCCTAACAATCACTCACTGCCTCCATGTGGTTCGGGACTGTACCCAACCAAAACCTGTTTGCACGACTCAATAGAGCCGTGGTAGGGTAGTGATCTAAGCACAGTGGGAACTCACATGAGACAAATGACAATCTCATATCCGAAGACTAACCTGTACACATGTCACCTGAGAACTTCCATCTGACGATAGGTATAATACCATCTGGAAGTTCTCGGCGAGTTCGTCCAGTGTACTCACACCCAGTGAGTATCTGTATACGATCTTAGGTGCATCAGACAAATGGCTGCAGGACCAACCATCGCCCTTCGTCAGGGTCTAGAAACGTATACACTAGTCTACCCTGGAGTATTATGCCAAGTCTCGATACTCACGCGACTAGGGACCATTTAAGGATGTTCTTATAGACTACCCAGATCCCATAAGTATGATCGCCATCATAACGCTGGTAGTCAAGAAAGATCCTATGGGCTTTATCAACATGTGGTCGACATATATAACATATGCACATATTAAGACAAAGTCAAACCATAGTAGTATTCTACTGTATCGAGTCTTTATCAATATGTGCAAGTAGGATGAAACATCAATAGAAAGAAATACACATATCAAGATAAAGACAACTCAAATAATATACTATATAACTGAGCAAGATTGTCCTGTACATACATATCCTTAGCATCTTCATGTATATAGATACAATAATGGCCTCTAGGGCATACATATCCAACAATCTCCCACTAGCACTAAGGCCATATATTGGCGTACTGAGTACCCAACGTATGCTTTAGGGCTAGCTGTTGGCGTATCGCATACCCAACATCTCAAAAAGTTGCTCGAATTGCGCTTGAAGGAGGGCCTTTGTAAATGGATCTGCCATGTTCTTTTTTGTATCCACTCTCCGGACCTCGATTTCCTGGCGATCTATGATCTCCCTGATCAGGTGATACCACCTTAAGATGTGTCTGGATTTCTGATGGGACCGTGGTTCCTTCGCTAAAGCTATAACCCCATTGTTATCATAATATAGAGGGATTGGATCAACAATGGACGGAACTACCTGAAGTTCAGTAATGAACTTCTTCATCCAGACCGCTTCTTTTGCGGCATCGTTCGCAGCAATGTATTCATCCTCCATCATCGAGTCTGCGACAGTGTCCTGTTTGGAGCTCCTCCAACACACCGCCCCTCCGTTGAGGGTAAACACAAAACCCGAGACAGACTTGCTGTCATCCTTGTCATTCTGAAAGCTGGAATTGGTAAAGGACTCGACCTTAAGGTGTCCATTACGTTATACTAAGAACATCTCCTTAGTCCTTCTCAGGTACATGAGAAAGTTCTTCACGGCCGTCTAATGATTCTCACCCGGGTTTGACTGATACCGGCTCACCACGCTAAGCGCGTATGCTACATCTGGTCTGGTACATAGCATCACATATATTATAGATCGTACCACCGAAGCGTAGGGAATAATGCTCATGCGAACCCTCTCCTCATCAGTCTTAAGAGATATCTCTTTGGAGAGGGTGATTCCGTGCAATGTGGGTATGTTACTGCACTTGGAATCTTCCATACTAAATCTCTTTAGTACTGTCTCTAAGTACCTGGACTGCGAAAGTCCCAATAATTTCTTAGATCTATCTATGTAGATCTTAATCCCCAGAATGTACGAGGCATCACCTAAGTCCTTCATGGAGAACATTTGTGACAAGAATAGCTTGACCGATTGTAGCATAGGAATATCATTTCCTATCAAAAGAATGTCGTCCACGTACAAGACTAGGAATACGAAAGTTCGTCTTACAATCTTCTTATAAATACATGGCTCATCCTCGTTCTAGATGAAGTCAAATTTCTTGACTGTTTCATCAAAATAGATGTTCCAGCTCCGCGATACCTGCTTTAATCTATAAATGGATTTAAGCAACTTGCACACCTTCCCGCTGCTCCCACTGTCTATAAAACTTTCTGACTGATCCATATAAACGCACTCTTCCAAACTTCGGTTTAAAAAGGCCGTTTTTACGTCCATTTGCCAGATTTCATAGTCATGGAAGGCAGCAATGGCAAGTAGGATCTAAATGGATTTGAGCATAGTCACTGTAGAAAAAGTTTCGTCATAGTCCACTCCTGGTCTTTGATGAAAACCTTTTGCAACAAGTCTATCCTTATATGTTTCTACTTGTCCATCTACACCAATCTTCTTTTTGTAGATCCATTTGTATCCAATGGGTTTTATCCCAGGTGGAGCAATATCCAAGGTCCACACTTTATTGGCGTACATGGACTCCATTTCCGATCGCATAGCATCTAGCCACTTATTAGAGTCCCTACTGATAATGGCCTGCCTGAAACTAGTAGGATCATCTTCTTCCAAAATGCAATCCTCTCGATCCCTGTTTATGAGAAAACCACAGTATCTCTCGGGCGGATGAGAAATCCTACTAGATCTATGGATGAGGTTCGTCCGGGGTTATTGAATCTTGAGGTTCCACCAAACCTTCAGTTTCAGTTTGTGGTTCCTGAATTTCTTCCAATTCTACCGTGCTCCCACTTATTTCTTTTTCAAGAAATTGCCACTCTAAAAAGGTGGCGTGGCGAGATACAAACACCTTTTGTTCCTCGGTATTGTAGAACAGATATCCTATTGAATCCTTAGGATATCCCACAAATTTACATAAAACTGAACGTGTCTGAAGTTTGTCCGGATTTTGTACATTAACATAGGTCGGACAACCTTATATCTTAATATGTTTAAGATACGGTCTTTTCCCACTCCATATTTCGTATGGAGTCTTAGGCACAGATTTGGATGGAACATCATTCAGTAGGTATGTCGTTGTCTGAAGTGCATGTCTTCAAAATGAAAGAGGCAACTCAGCATTACTCATCATGGAGAGAACCATGTCCAATAGGGTACGGTTCCTCTTCTCCAATACACCGTTGTGCTGTGGTGTGTAACGAGGAGTAAGCCGAGGGAGAATTCCATTCTCTTTTAGATATTCTAGGAATTCCGTGCTTAAGTACTCCCCTCCTCTATCAGATCGGAGGATCTTGATACTTTTGCTAGTCTGGTTCTCTACTTCGTTTCTGTATTCTTTGAATTTCTCAAAAGTTTCAGATTTGTGTTTCATGAGATACACATATCCGAACCTAGAGAGATCGTCAGTGAATGTGATATAGTACGAGAACCCACCCCTTGCATGTATAGACATTGAACCACATATATCACTGTGTATGAGTCCCAACAGCTCTGCTGCTCTTTCTCCGTGTCCGGTGAACAGAGATTTGGTCATCTTTCCCTTAAGACGGGATTGACAAGTTTCATAAGATAAAAATTCGAATGTATTCAAAAATCCATCTTTATGCAACTTACTTAGTCTTTTCTCTCCGATATGAACAAGTCTACAATGTCACAAGTAGGATTCGTTTATTTCTGGACTCTTCCTCTCGCGTGTGTCTTATATATTGAAAACTGTGTTTTGATTTAGAACATAGATACCATTACACAGTATACCTTCTGCAACCAATACCTGATTATGGTAATTGCTCATGATATTTCTATCAAGAACAAACTTATATCCATCTTTATCAAGTAAAGAAACTGATATGATGTTGCAAACTATGGAAGGTACATAATAGCAATTGTTCAAAATCATAGTATTGCCATTTGGAAACACTAGGTGATATCTACAGACGGCAGCAACATCAACTTGTGCTCCGTTCTCTAGTCTGAGGGACATATCACCTGGTCCAGCTATCCTACTTTTTCTCAGTCCCTGCAATAAATTACAGATAAGAGATCCTGATCCGGTATCTAGTACCCAGGAGGTAGGACTGACCGAAAACAGTTCTCAAACACCTGAAGGAGACGCAATAGCATGCTTTTTCTTCATTGGGGTCATTAAGGAATTCATGCAATCCTCTTTCCCTTGCTCATACTCATGACAGTTGTCATAGTTTAGAGCCGAACTGACGTTCCCCAGCCCCGAATAAGAATTCGGATCGGTCAAACGATACATTATATTATTTTGATTAGGGCGTGAAATGGTTGCTACCTGGAGAGAGAGAGAGAGAGAAAAGAAACATTTAGTGTGCGCTCTTGCAAGATTAGATTGGTTATTAGTTTATCTAATCAGGATGTCTCCCACTGTTTCCTCGAATTCTCCATCAAACCACTAAAAGGAGAACTAGTCAGGATTAATTACACGTTACAATACTTGCTTAACCTTTCGGTCAGGCCAGTGTCGGTATTTCGAGATAGATTTTCCAACATTTTCGCAAAGTTCCTTAATTATATAAGCTCTTTTCCCTGGAGGCGTAGCCCAGCTAACACCGTTCTAGACACCTACTTGGTTTATAGCATTGATTGTTAAGTGAAATAATCTCCCAAGAGTAATCCTACTCATCAGTAGGATCGGGATCCAACTATCATTGTGTGATGATCTTGATGGAATTCACTCTAGTCACCACACTCCAGAAGGTATGCTAAACCTGCAAGTTTCTTGTATGTTTGAAACTCCCGATGTGGTTTTTGCCCCTAAGATCCAAGTGACCTTGACTGAGCCAACATATCAAAGGATCCTAGTCAAGTTCAACCCTTCATTATCTTAATTGCATTAGACCCACCCGTACGAGTCCTTGACTGAGCCAAAATGACCGCACGACTGTCCTAACCAATAGCATCTAATGCTACAGAAAAGTATTACATAGCTACCGAACACTACACCTCGGCTGAGCACGACATACGTAGCACGAATACTAAGCAATACTAGTTTGAAATGACGGAGGGCTAGGGCTGGGTTTTTGGCGAAAAACCCTTTAACATAATGAACTTGATATCGTTGAAGGAACCTGAGCAGTTTTGAAAAGGAGTGGTTTAGACTCCGCTTTTGAAAACTTCTGGTTTTGAAAAAACTGAGTAATCTATAGTATAAGCTTTTGCTCAAGTGGTCACTCCCCGTGAAGGGATTTCGTCTCTTGCCTCCTGGAATGAGGTGCTGGATATTTACGACCGAATACCACTATGCAAAGTGAAAAAATATAACCGCAGTTTTTCGAAATATGTTCCAACAACATCTTTTAGGTTTCTTTATCTTGTATTGATCAGAATTAATGCGGTCCCATCAATTAAACCTATCACACCAGAAAAGAACGAAAATACAATGTATGTATATGCCATCCGCATTCGCCACAGGGCCCCGTCATGCACCGTTAGGTTACTTAACTAACGGCAGAGCGGGGGCTGGACTAGCGCGGGTGTAAAACATATACAACATCTATTAGTATATATATAAATATATATAATATTCATCCCAGGCATGATATAAGCAACATCACATAATTTAAGCAAGCAACACAGAATGGTGGATAATCTTGGAGCCTCGGGTTTCAATTGAGCCGCAAATGATACCCGACATTCCCGGTCGTGTGGATAGCCCATGCAATGAAAACCTGGACCCCTGCAAGCGCGGTAAGTTACCCGCCAATCCCAGAAGTGAGGCAATCCCAATCAACATGTTAGTTATATGTATGCCCTAGAGGCCATTACTGTACATATGATGTATATTGTAATGGATGCTTGGACATATATATGGAGGACTTTCTTGCTCGACATGATAGTATGCTATCTGGTTGTACTTTATCTTAACATGTACTCTGATTGTCTCTATGTTACATGTTGATAAAGCCCTTAGAATATGTACTCGACTACTGGGACTATGATGAGATCATACTAGTGGGGCCACGGTAGTCAACGAGTACATCCTATAACTGTTCTTAGTCGAGGGTGTATCGAGACAGGGCATCGATACACCAGAGTAGACTAACATATACGCATCTTGACCCATATGATGGGCGATGGATGATCCCATATCCATCGGTGTTTGACATCAAGGATGGTGTACGGGTACTCAGTAGAGACTGGGTACACTGGACGGACTCGCCGAGAACTCCCAGATGGTATTATACCTCACGTCAGATGGCAGTTCTCCGGTGACACTGGTACAGAGTAGTCTGTTGACCCGAGATCGTCATAGAGTCTTGTGTGATTCCCACTGTGCTTTGATTTCCATCATACCACATCCAAGAGGGCGTGCAAAAAGGTGGCTTTTGGGTACAGTCCCGAATCACATGGAGGCAATGAGCGATAGGAGGGGATTCGTCTCTCCCGGTATAGGGAGTTGATGTTGTGCTGTGTTCGATTGGCTATAACTGGAAATCCCTGGCCAGGGTTGCAGAGACTTACTGGTAAGTGTTATCAGTAGTTTCTCAAACTATTATAGACCTCATATCGACACGACTTATCAAGCTACTGGGGTCTGACGTTTACCACCCCTAGGCGAGATGTGCGACATATCAGACGACGAGACCGGACTGTACGGGAGTGTTACTGTTTGGATTCACATGAGAATGTACAGGCTTGCTTGTTGATCTTCTGAGCGCTCAATACCTGGGTGGCTGTTACGTTTAGCTGACCGCTTGCAGCTTGTGGGTGTTTGATATGATCATCACCTACTGCCGGCGTATTGACGATTCTTTAGAGTCCTACACAGAGGTTTCTTGGCTCAGGCAAAACGGAGTAGCAGCACATATATGATATGTGCGGGTCTGAGGATAATGCGGTATATGATACCGTATTGGATTCTCGCGATATGAGATATCGGCCGGGTATATGTGATATAGCCGGGTCATCGTATTAGTCGGTTATATGCGATATAGCCAGATTGTCAGATCAAGTGTTGATTCGATAATTTAATGTATAATAATATATATGATATATTAAATCACATTAACTAATATTAGCTCACTAAAAGATTCTTTTTCTTACTCGGGTAATACATTGATATATATGCGATATATGTTAATTGTATTATTTTATTTTGTTACAATAAATATTATATATGTGATATATAATATTGTAACATGATATGATAACCAATGCAACATGTTTATTGGAGATTAAACAAGGTTAGGGTTTGTTTTGGGTTAGTTCCTTCTTGATGATTCTAGAAGGTTTCTTTTTGTTTTGTGCAAGATATTTTCCAATGACTCATGTTTTAACCCAACCCAAACCCTGGCTCTTGGTTAATTCTCTACAAAGGTTTGTTTAACCATAGTTGCATTATTCATCATTATCATCTATGCGTTGTTCATCACAAAAGGATTATGATATTCTTCTTCTTCTTCCTTCTTCTTTCTTTCATGGAAAAAGCTTACTAGCTTTTTTCCAAGTGATGATTATGTGTGAGAAAAAGATTATAAATGAGAGCTAAAATCCTACTTCATCATTCTCATCTACCCTTGCCTTTTAGATGAGAGTGTTCACTTCTTTTAGAGAGTGAGAGCTTGTGTTAACGAAACTTCAAGGTAGATCATCTATGTTATCGAAGATCGGAAGCAAGACTGCATTTTTCTCTTCGTGGAGCCTCTCGAGAGTCCGGAACATGATGATCGCAGCGAAGGGACTTCAACAAGGAGCTTAAGAAGTGAAGGACCAGATCTACAAAGGTTGTAATCCCTCTCACTTAGTGTTAAAGTGTTTAACATGTTAGTTTTCGCATAAACTCTAGTTTAAAGATCCGTCTTTGGGTTGTTCGGCACGGCTAAATTTTTAATCGGGCATGGTTGATGCCTCATAGAACCTTGTGAGCGTGCCTAGCAACCCTACAGTGGTATCAGAGCCAAGCTAGAGCTTTAGGCGAAGTCTAGGCGAAGTTTAAAGTCCGATCGAACTCCGAATACCCGGTTTATACCCCTCTCTGTACATTTTCTAAAAATGTGATTTTTTCAGCATTAAAAATACTCAAAAAAACAAGCAGGAAAAACTAAGAATTACTGTGAAGTACGGTCCACTAATTCGCTCACATGACCGCGGAACCGCGGCCAAACCAAGGGTTTGGCGGCGGTTCCGCGGCCAAAATTTTGAATTAGTCCCTGGAATTTCATATACTTATTCTTAGGTCCTTTCTTGGCAATTTTTTCTGGGAATGTTTTAATTCCACTCAAGTGTTGAGTTTTCTAGGGTTGTATTGGGGACTCGTTGATTCGATCGGATAATTTAACTTTGTTTAGTTTGTCCGGGTAATTTTTAGATCGTGTTAAAAAGTTCGACCAGATATCAATAACTCACTTTTTCCCCTGCCGGAAAATTTCCAAGCGTTGGATTTTTTCGTAGTTTAGGAACGTTCTAAGTCGTGCAAGTAACGCGGTGGACCCTCTAGAAGACAACAAACCTTAACTCGATTATTTGACCGTCTTGAACTGCCTCTAAACCTTAGGGTTTGGGGCAGTACGGCGTGCCACATGTGAGGCGTTGGCTTGACCCTTCTACGGCTGGACCATTGGTACTGTGGCATGTGATGGATGTTTTAAAACTGATTTCAAGTGTTGAGATATATTGGGGAAATCTTGGGTGTTTGACTATTCGATCGGAAAGTTTAACATTGTCTATTTATCTGGAATGTGATACAATATTTGGAATCGACATGTAGTTATGAGATAACTAATTTGAATGTTATAAATCTAGCAGTTAAGTCTCAGATGATCGGTTGCCACGGGATTTTGATATGATCAAAAGTCCGTCGCAATCACGTAGCGTACGCGGACACTCGCCGGGTAAACTTAACAGACAGCCATGCCCCATAGCCCCGACCAAGTGACTGTAGGAGAACCCCGTCGCCAAAAGCATCCGTTCGGGTGCTCGCGACAGCGGTGTTCCGCCTTAGTGCACTTTGTCGACGGCATCCGGGGGTGCGGCCGTCTACTAAAGTTTGCGACGAGCATTCGATCAGGTTGTCGGGAATCTTGTTGAATTGCCCGACTAGATATTGAAAAGAGTTTTCGATAATGAGACTAAAATGCGGGGTTTATAATTGTTAGGCATGCGATGTCTAAGGAATTCATTTGGTTAGGCATGCGTTGTCTAAACAGGTTGCGGATTCCAACTGTTGTAGTTTTACACTTTCTTTTCTGTGACCGTAAGCGTAGTATGTGGTGTATCGCCGGCTTCATTGCTATACATCAACGACAATCGGGATACACATACTTGCTTACGTTGATGATATGAGATATTATGTATTGCTGTGATATGTTATATTGGATCGTCGCGTTCTGAATAGCCGGGGGTTTTATATGATATGAGAGTTTTTCTTTTTCATTCATGTAAAATTCATTTGTATGTAATATTCTTTTATTGGGGCACTTCCGGGCTGAGGATGATGTCACCATTGTATATTATTTACTTTTCCGCATTAGGTAGACCCAAGGCGGGGAGCACAAGTAACCGGGTTCTAGGGTTCAGTGGGAGGCCATCTGGAGGAGTCGAGACCAGGTTTCCTAACCCTAGAATTGGCAGTGTTGCTTGCCGCTCTCGTAGGGTCTAGGGATGTGGGTTTGGCTATTCATCGCGACCGTGGAATCCGTGTTTTATATAGGCTCGTATTAAAAACACGGACGTCCTAGTATATCCAATATTTCATATATGTTCTTCTGCTGCAATGTTCTGTGATGAGATCATATTACTGTCTGAGACGAATGTTTATATTATATATATGAGATATATGTTATATTGCAGATTTTGTTTTTAAAGAGATGCTTGTGAAGCATAATAAAATGGGACTTCATTAATGAGATTAATGAAATAAAAGAAACCTAAAGATGTTGTAGAAACTTGTTTAAAAACTGGTAGCTCTAGTTCTTGCTTTGCATAGCGGTGTTCCTTGTAGAACATCCAGCACCTTATTCGATAAGGAAAGAGCCGAGATCCCTTCACTGGGAGTGACCTCTTTAGTGAAACTAGCAGATGCTACAAACTCTGTTTGTCTTTTGATTGCTTCTATAGTTCTTGCTTTGCATAGCGGTGTTCCTTGTAGAACATCCAGCACCTTATTCGATAAGGAAAGAGCCGAGATCCCTTCACCGGGAGTGACCTCTTTAGTGAAACTAGCAGATGCTACAAACTCGGTTTGTCTTTTGATTTCTTCTATAGTTCTTGCTTTGCATAGTGATATTTATGAAATATCCTGCACCTTATTCGATGAGGAAAGGGTCGACGATCCCTTCACCGGGAGTGGCCCCTTTAGCAAAACTAGAAAAGCCTAAAAACACTCCATTTAAAAATCACTCGATTCTACAACGATATCAAGTTCATTACGCAAAGGGTTTTCTTAAAAACCTGTCGTAGCCCTCCGTCATTTCAGATAAGTAGTATTTAGTATTCGTGCTGCGTTTGTTGACCTCTGTCAAGGCGTAGTGTGCGGTAGCTGATTAGTGCTTATCTGTATTAACATATGATGTGATTGATTTAGGGTAGTCGTACGACCTTGTTGACCTCTGTCAAGGGTCGTGCGGGTGGGTTTACTTCAATCAGGAAATGACGGGTTGAACTTGACTAGCAGCCTATAGTTTGTTGACCTCTGTCAAGGTCATAGGATGCTAGGGGCAAAATATTATCAGGAATTTCATGTGTTGAAATTTGCAATGAGATTGCATACCTTCTATGAGATAGTTGGATCCCGATACCCGCTGCGAGTAAGAGTTACTCCTGGGAGAGTTTTACACATTACAATTAGCCGATCAAGTAGGTGTCTAGAAAGGTGTTAACGGGGTTACGCCCCTGGGAAAACGAGGTTTACTTTAATTAGGTTCGTGCGAAAGCACGGGGGACCTCCCTCAAAGTACCGACACTGGCCTGGCTGAAAGATTAGCGAACTTGTAGCGTGTAATTAATCCCGGCTAGTCTTTCCTTTTAGGGTTTGAAGGAAGATTTGACTAAAACAGTGGGAGGCATCCTGATTAGATATATTAGATAAACAATCTAATCTTGCAAGAGCATACGCTGATTGTTTTCTACTCTCTCTCTCCAGGTAGCGACCATATCACGCCTTAATCAAGATAATAATACGGATGTATTGACCGAACCCGCTTGTTATACTGAGCTGGGGAACGTTGGTCCCGCTCCAACTTATAAATGTTATAAAACAGAGCAGGAAATTGGGGATTACCAGAATTCCCGTGCCGCCCAAACGAAGAAAATGCATACTGATGCATCATCTTCGGGTGTGTTCATTACAGAGAACTGTTTCTCAGTATCCTTTACGTTCTGGGTATTTGATACCGGATCAGGATCCCACATATGTAATTTGTTACATGGGCTACAAATAGGTAGAGGACTGAGAACGGGTGATAAGTTTCATGAGATAGAAACGGTGCAAGTGTTGCAGCCAAGTCTGTTGGTCACTATCACCCTGTATTACCAGAATACATTGATTCTGAACGAATGTTATTAGATACCGAACCTGATATACAACATCATATCAGTCTCTTTATTAGTAAAGAAAGGATATAATTTTGTATTGTTGGATAATGTTTTGAACATTTCCTATATCAAGAGTTGATCGGTTCAGGCACGTTATCTAAAAGCATAGACGTTCTAAATCAAACCACAGTTCTTAACGTACAGAACACACACAAGAGGAAGGGTTCAGAAATGAATAAATCCTTCTTGAGGCATTGTAGACTAGGTCATATCAATGCGACCCGACTGGCTGAAGTTACATACAGATGCATTTTTAAATTAGTTTGAATTTACATCTTGTGAAAGTTGCCGGTCATATCACAAAGATACGATGACCATAGCTCTGTTTGTTGGAAACAGAGAAAGAGTTAGTGAACTCTTGGGATTGATACATGATGATGTATGATGGTCCCCTGTCTACACATGCCAATACTAGTTCTTTGTACTTCATTACATTCTCTGATGATCTCTCAAGATTCGGACATATGTTCCTGTTGAAACACAAGTCTGAACCTTTTGAGATATTCACAGAATATAAGTAAGAAGTAGAGAACCAAAAACGGGTATAAGTATTATGTCCTTTGATGAGATCAAGGAGGAGAATACTTGAGCACGGAATTCCTGGACTATTCTAAAGGAGAATGAGATTCTCTCTCAGCATTACTCCTCCGTATACACCATAGCACGATGGTATATCGGGGTGGAGCAATAGCACCCTATATGATATGGTGTGCTCTATGATGAGTACTACTGAGTTTCCTATTTCCTTTTGGGAGTTATGCACTTGAGAAGCTGCATACCTATTGAATAGGGTTCAAATCAAATCAGTTGCCTACCACTTCATATGTGATATGGAATGGGAAGAGCCTATATCTTAAGTAAGTTAAGATTTGGGGTTGTCCGACTTATGTCTAAAAAGCAAAATTCGGACAAGCTCGAGGCAAAGTCTGATCTGTGGAAGTTTGTTGGATATCCCAAGCATACGCAAGGGAATATCTTCTACCTAACCGAGGAACAAAATATGTTTTGTTTCTCAACATGCCACCTTTGTGAAAAGGAATTTCTTGTGAAGAAATTAGTGGTCATGAGGTAGAACTAAAAGGAGTTTCAGCTATACAAATTACAGCAGATGATTTGGTAGAACCAAAGGATTCAATAGTTTCCAACGAACTTCAGCCTCTCCGCCGATCTAGTAGGGTTCCTCACCCACCTGAGAGATACTTTGGTTTCTCTATGACAGTGGGAGTGAGGATTGCATCATGAGATGATGACCCAACTAGTTTCGAGCTGGCCATCTAGATTGAGACTCTGTAAGAATGGCTGGATGCTTAGCGATCTGAGATGGAATCCTTATACACCAACAAAGTATGGACTTTGGTTGCCTTATCTGAAGGGTCAAATCCCCATCAGGAGCAAGCATATCTTGAGAAGATTACTTAGTGTACATGGAAAAGTTGAGACTTTCAAAGCTATGCTTAAGTCCATCCAGATCCTACTTTCCATGGCTACATACCATGACTACGATATCTGGTGGTTGGGTGTCATGACTGCTTTTCTAAATGATGATTTGGAAGAGAGCGTCTATAAGTACACAGCCATAGGGCTTCGTAGACAGTGGGAGCAGTGGAAACGTGTGCAAGTTGCTTTATATGATAAAGCAGGCATCGCGAAGTTGGAACGTCTGTTTTGATGTGGTAGTCAAAGAGTTTGACTTCATCAAAATGGTAGATGAACCTTTTATATACAAAAAAGTAGTAGGGAGTATGGTGGTGATCTTCGTAGAGTACGTGGATGACATACTCTTGATAGGGAAGGAGTTTCCTATGCTACGCTCGGTCAATCTCCGCTTATCACAACGATTCTCCATATAGGATCAAAGTGATACCTCCTAAATCCTGGGTTTTGGATCTATGAGATAGATCTAATTGGATGTTAGGATTCTCACTAGTTGTAGTGAGATGGTATTAATCGATCCTGGGGAGAATCACTGGAAAGGTTCCAGTGTGATAAGGACGACTGAATGTCAGTCGCAGGCATTGTCTTTACCCTCAGTGGAGGGACAGTATATTGGAAGAGTTCCAAGATAGATACCATGACTTACTAGACGATTAAAGGCAAGATACATCGTTACCAAGGATGCTACCAAAGAGGCAGTCTGGATATATAAGTTCATAAGATGAACTTCGTTCCTACCATTGTGTGACAATGGAGTTGTGGCTTTAGCCAAGGAACCCCTGTCCCATCAGAAATCCAGATATAATTCTTAGGCAGTATCACCTGATCATGGAGATGGTTGATCTCCAGGTAGATCAAGGTTAGGAGAGTAGACACAGAGGACAACAGCGCGGATCCACTCACGAAGTCCTTTTTCCCAGTAGAGACTTTTATGGGATGGTTGAGTATGAGGTACTTCAACCGCAGCTAATTGTTGGGTATGTGATACCACAACAGATGGCCCTAGTGCAATTGGTAGATTGTTAGTTATATGTATGCCCTAGAGGCCATTACTGTACATATGATGTATATTGTAATGGATGCTTGGACATATATAGGGAGGACTTTCTTGCTCGACATGATAGTATGCTATCTGGTTGTACTTTATCTTAACATGTACTCTGATTGTCTCTATGTTACATGTTGATAAAGCCCTTAGGATATGTACTCGACTACTGGGACTATGATGAGATCATACTAGTGGGGCCACGGTAGTCAACGAGTACATCCTATAACTGTTCCTAGTCGAGGGTGTATCGAGACAGGGCATCGATACACCAGAGTAGACTAGCGTATACGCATCTTGACCCATATGATGGGCGATGGATGATCCCATATCCATCGGTGTTTGACATCAAGGATGGTGTACGGGTGCTCAGTAGAGACTGGCTACACTGGACGGACTCGCCGAGAACTCCCAGATGGTATTATACCTCACGTCAGATGGCAGTTCTCCGGTGACACTGGTACAGAGTAGTCTGTTGACCCGAGATCGTCATAGAGTCTTGTGTGATTCCCACTGTGCTTTGATTTCCATCATACCACGTCCAAGAGGGCGTGCAAAAAGGTGGCTTTTGGGTACAGTCCCGAATCACATGGAGGCAATGAGCGATAGGAGGGGATTCGTCTCTCCCGGTATAGGGAGTTGATGTTGTGCTGTGTTCGATTGGCTATAACTGGAAATCCCTGGCCAGGGTTGCAGAGATTTACTGGTAAGTGTTATCAGTAGTTTCTCGAACTGTTATAGACCTCATATCGACATGACTTATCAAGCTACTGGGGTCTGACGTTTACCACCCCTAGGCGAGATATGCGACATATCAGACGACGAGACCGAACAGTACGGGAGTGTTACTGTTTGGATTCACAGGAGAATGTACAGGCTTGCTTGTTGATCTTCTGAGCGCTCACCTGGGTGGCTGTTACGTTTAGCTGACCGCTTGCAGCTTGTGGGTGTTTGATATGATCATCACCTACTGCCGGCGTATTGACGATTCTTTAGAGTCCTACACAGAGGTTTCTTGGCTCAGGCAAAATGGAGAAGGAGCACATATGTGATATGTGCGGGACCAAGGATAATGCGGTATGTGATACCGTATTGGATTCTCGCGATATGGGATATCGGCCGGGTATATGTGATATAGCCGGGTCATTGTATTAGTCGGTTATATGCGATATAGCCAGATTGTCAGATCAAGTGTTGATTCGATAATTTAATGTATAATAATATATATGATATATTAAATTACATTAACTAATATCAGCTCACTAAAAGATTCTTTTTCTCACTCGGGTAATATATTGATATATATGCGATATATGTTAATTGTATTATTTTATTTTGTTACAATAAATATTATATATGTGATATATAATATTCTAACATGATATGATAACTAATGCAACATGTTTAGTGGAGATTAAACAAGGTTAGGGTTTGTTTTGGGTTAGTTCCTTCTTGATGATTCTAGAAGGTTTCTTTTTGTTTTGTGCAAGATATTTTCCAATGACTCATGCTTTAACACAACCCAAACCCTAGCCCTTGGTTAATTCTCTACAAAGGTTTGTTTAACCATGGTTGCATTATTCATCATTATCTTCTATGCATTGTTCATCACAAAAGGATTATGATATTCTTCTTCTTCTTCCTTCTTCTTTCTTTCATGGAAAAAACTTACTAGCTTTTTTCCAAGTGATGATTATGTGTGAGAAAAAGATTATAAATGAGAGCTAAAATCCTACTTCATCGTTCTCATCTACCCTTGCCCTTTAGATGAGAGTGTTCACTTCTTTTAGAGTGTGAGAGCTTGTGTTAACGAAACTTCAAGGTAGATCATCTATGTTATCGAAGATCGGAAGCAAGACTGCATTTTTCTCTTCGTGGAGCCTCTCGAAAGTCCGGAACACGATGATTGCAGCGAAGGGACTTCAACACGAAGCTTAAGAAGTGAAGGACCAGATCTACAAAGGTTGTAATCCCTCTCACTTAGTGTTAAAGTGTTTAACATGTTAGTTTTCGCATAAACTCTAGTTTAAAGATCCGTCTTTAGGTTGTTCGGCACGGCTAAATTTTTAATCGGGCATGGTTGATGCCTCGTAGAACCTTGTGAGCATGCCTAGCAACCCTATACAACAAAGTGAATGGGCCACCCAGCACTCCACGGGATCCGGTAACTTGAGCGCCCCTCCCTGGGTCATACTATACCCCCTACGAATGTGGCGAATAGCCTGCCAATTCTAGAGTGAAGGCCCCTCCGTTTCAACGCCATGAGATGCGGGCTTGTTGCCTTCTAGAACCCGGCTATTCGTGCACTCCACCATGGGGTAAACCTAGTACATAAAAAGAAAATATATGTATAATGGTGACATTGACCTCAACCCGGTCGTGCCCTAATCAAATAATATACAACACGGCAGAAACGGTAGTCTACATGTCGGACGCTCGCCCCGCAATAAAAAATATACAAATGAATCTTAACTATACTATTACTATTGCACCGCAAGCTATCCACCACGACAATCTAACCACAACCACAGCACAAACACATAACATCAACGTGAATGTCATGTTCGCAAACCCGTCTAAAAGAACATATAGTAGTTAGATGGGTAATACCGCTTTAATGACATTCACGGTCGTAGATAGTAATGTATGCACTGAAACATATGCATTTAATATTTCGATCGACAAAAAACTTTTCCGTATTGGCCCCAAGTGCAATCCAGTACTCAAACAAATCGGGGCTAAAAACTAAACATCCCAGAAATCACATTTCCAAACAGTAGAGCTCCATAAGAAATTTTATGCACCGAAGCCCTACACTACTACAATAAGGGGTTGCCCCTACGGCTTTATCCGTAGAGGAAAAGCACTGCCCCTACGGATATATTCGTAGGGGCTAGAAATTTCTTCGTAGATGCAATCGTCGCAAGTGCAAGTCTTTGTCCTGAACATGCCCTTACTGCGTAAAAATTGCCTCTACGGTTTCATGAGTAGGGGACAATGTACCTACGGTGTATTCCGTAGAGACAAAAAATTAATTTAATTTAGTGGTTTATAAAATAAAATGCATGTCCCTACGGAGTTAGCCGTAGGTCTACATATAAGCCCCTACGGGTGTATGCGTAGGGGCATGTGTAACTCATGTTACTGAATCCATAGGGACAAAATGTCAGTTATCCTGATAATTTGTCCCTACGGATAAATATGTAGGGGCAACCATTGGACCTACGGATTAATCCGTAGGTGCAACCTATTCCCCTACGACTTAATCCGTAGGGACATAATATCAGGGTTTTTTTTATAAAAAAAAGGCTCTCTGTTTTTAACCCGCCCTGTACACAACAATATATACATCATACGATATTAGAATAAATATAATAGAAATAGATATAATACAGAATCTCATGCATAATATATAATAGAAATAGACACAGAGAATACGATATCAGGATAAATCATCGTTCATAAACAACCACCAACCACCATCATCCAAAATTTATACAATATGTATCAGATAAGCATATACATTCTCAAAAATATAAATAAAGCCACACTAGCTCGGTCCAGCTCCTCCACCTCTGATAATCGACGTAATCTGGCGCATCTGCTCCTCGGTGCATCCCTGAGTCGTCAAAAACTCGACCAATGAAGAAGCGGACTGTGCAGGAGTCTGAGCGGGCTGTGGAGCTGCAGGAGTGGTCTGCGCAACCGCAGCCGAGGTAGTGGCTTGTGGAGCCACAGCCGAAGAAGATGCATGTGGATCCGCAGCCGAAGTACCCTGTCGCATCTGTTCAATTTTGTGTATAATAAACGAGTAAGAACTGTTTATTAGTCGAATTAGTTTCATTATCAGGTTATTGCGAAACCCCAATCTAAGATTAATCAAAATTAAGTTTACAACCAAATAAGCTCAGGCTACTAATTGTGGGATATGTTACCATCTATAATATGATATAATATTTTACTATTAAGTAGTATACATACCATCATCTGCTTCAAATCCTGGACGGTTGTCTTCAAGGTGGCAACATCTTGCTCTAGACGTCGCTCACGGGGGGTAAGGGAAGTAACCGCCGGAGTAGAGTCCAACCTCATATGGGTCATGCTAGGACCCAGTCGCCGGCCTCTCTCCCAACCACCGTGGTGCCCTTCTTGTGCGGCGTCTAGAACGGGGGTCAGCAACATCGGATCGTTCTGTCCTGTAAAATCGAATCCCGATGCCACCGCCCGCTCCACCACCCGTTCCACCACCCACATTAACCATTAAAATATAAGTATATCATTTAAATTTGAACTTTTCAAAACAAAAATTTCAAACATGTTAGAATAAATATTAACACTTACGCAATACTCCTGGGTAGCGGTGTTGGTGAATCGAAGCTCTCCCGTGGAAGGATCTGTCGAGGTGCCGTGGACGACACGATACGCGGACAACACGCTCGGTGTACCACCCTGCACCAGGGTCTGAGCTCTCTGCAATTCGCGAAAAATTTACATATGTTATAAAATAACTCTTAATATTACATTATATCACAGTAGGTCTATTATAATTTACCGACAACTCCATGGCACGAGTAATATTCCTCGAGCCACCTGTATAAGTGGGGCGACCCCTCTTCGCCGACTTCATATTCTCTTTATTTTGATCGGCCTGTTTCTGCACAACACATTAAGGTTTATTTTTCTAATTAAGCAACACAAAAAAATAAATTATATACTAAATAATGAATTACATTTAAAATACAAACATGTTTGCGCCAAGAGTCGAAATATTGGCACAAGAGAGGCCATGTATCTACGTCGACTCTCGCAAAGGCCGGAGTATGTAGGACTGCCGCTCTCTCTGCCTCAGGAGTCACCATCCATAGGGAATAACAGTCAATCTTTAGCTCGTTCCTATTGTATCGGACCTTTGATTGCATGTTCTTCATCAGGCCATGGTACAGAGCGTGAAGATCAAGCACTCTCTAAGGATGATCAGGGTCGGGTACAGGCTGAAAGTCATAATCCAACTGCAAATACAATAAAACCAATGTTATTAAATTGCATGTGTTAAATAATAATAAATATATTAGGTAAGTCAAATGAAACTATATATTAATACCCGAGCCTGATCCCAGAAGAGGGCAAATGAGTGTCGGTGCTGGTCGCCCCACTCAACGTGAAGTGGATACTTCTTCACGAGGCGGCACTCATCCCCCATATACCGGCCGAACCTCTCGGAATAATCGCCGGTATAGCGATAATCAGGGGTAAAGAAGAAGGGGAATGCTGCCTCCCCCTAGCTCTGTCGGGCCTCAGCCTGTGGGACTGATTCGAGCCTCGAGTCCCCCTCTCGGGATGGGGATGCCCTGCATCTATACGAAATATCAAGACAATCAATATTAAGACAAAGTGGTATTAAGAAATCAAGGTTTAACGAAAATTGAAGTGTGATATATACCTCCGGCGATAGAAGTACGAGCCTCGGCCCCGGCAGCAGCACGAGCGGGACGATAGTTCCTCCGGTGAGGAACAGCCGGTGACCCAGACGTGGACGCATCTCCAACTAGAAAATAAATATCGATAAAATTACATGAAGTTCATGTTTAATCTTAAAGGATATGTAAAATGGATAAATATTTTATATTTATTCATACAAACCTGCAGACTGAGCGGAGGGTATGGAAGTGACGGGAGTGGCCCCTGCACCAGACGTGGACGCACCACCTATAATTAGACAATCAAACATTGACTATATAAGTAATTGTAAAAAGAATGTGTATATAAATAATATAACATTCTAAATCAACATGACGTCCAGACAATGACGCACTAAATTTGTTGACCAGTACGGAAGCTCGAAGAAAATGCTTAACTTGTTCCAGAATGGTGGTTTGACCTGTTTTGTCGAATCCATCCCGAATGTCATATTATTGTAACCATCCCATTGAGCAGTCACTGTTGGGTTTCCTTAGCACCTAATCTCGGGTTTGGTAGCATCACACATGCCACTTTAAAATTTTAGAGAGGCGCTAAGCAAACTTACCATGAATCTTAACTAGAATATTTAGGATAATAACAATAGTATCACATACTATAAACTATTTATCACTAAGTGAAGAAATTACAACCTTTGTAGACTTCCCTTGGTGAGTCCTTGGACTTTTAAGAGTTTGAAACGGATCGCTTGAAACCTTCCTAGTCCACGATGATCCACCCGAAGTTCCTTTGCACAAAGTTCCTTGCTTCTCTTAATCAAGGATGAAGATGAAGCAAACACTTTACACTAATGGGCTAGAGTAGTGTAGAATGGTGATGTGGTTTGTTTTCTCTATTCAAAACCCTTTCTTTTTTACTACCTCACTCAAAGGAAAACACAAGAGAGAGAGGAGGAAGAAGACGGCTTTGCTTGAGCTCAAGAGATAATGATCAAGATAAAAGAAAAATGAGAATAGAATATATATATATATATATATATATATATATATATATTTTTTTTTTTCCACACTCTCATTACAAACCATGGTAAAATAATATATAGATATTTTTGCATTGAGTTAAAACCCAAATGGTGAATTAAATCATGGTTAATAGTTAGGTGAAGTCAAGGTCAACGAAGAAGGGTGTAGAAACTCTTAACCATGAATTAATCCCATTTCATTTTCTCATATACAAATACAAATAGATATTTACTTCCATATGAGTCTTGCATTGCCATCATTAGTGTATCAACAACCATGATACAATGTATGCATGTATGTGTCCATACACATCAACATGTGCATACATGCATGCATACATCAATATAGAAAAGGGTTTAATAAAGAAGTGAGCTAAAAGTAAATGATAAATCAACACTTGATTTAATAAACCGGTCATATCACATACGACCCGACCAATAGAAAAAATGCCCGATTAATATACAGTATCACATATACGCATTTAATCGGGTCCCCGCACATATCTCATATGCACACCACATCGTTTCGCCTGAGCTAGGAAACTCCTGTGTAGGACTCTAAGACTCGTCAATACGCCGGCAGTAGGTGATGATCATATCAAACACCCACAAGCCGCAAGCGGTCAGCTAAATGTAATGGCCACACGGGTATTGAGCGATCAGAAAAATAACAAACGAACCTGTCAAAACTCCCATCGAGCCAACTAGCAACACTTACCGTACAGTCCGGTCTTTTCATCTGATATGCTGCATATCGAGTCTAGGGATGATATCGTTGACCCAAATAACTCAATAAGTCATGCTGGTGTATGTCTCATAACAGATCGAGAAACTCCTGATAACACTTATTAGTAAATCTCAGCAGCCCTGGCCAGGGACTTCCTGTTATAGCCAATCGAGTATTGCACAACATCAAACCCCAATATCGGGAGAGACGAAACCCCTCCTATCTCTCATTGCCTCTATGTGCCTCGGGACTGTACCCAAAATCCACCTGTTTGCACGACTCAGTAGAGCCGTGGTAGGGTGGAGATCAAAGTACAGTGGGAGGAGACACAAGACTCTATGACGATCTCGGGTCTACAGACTAACCTGTACCAGTGTCACCTGAGAACTGCTATCCGATAATAGATATAATACCACATAGGAGTTCTCGGCGAGTCCGTTCAGTGTACCCAGTCTCCACTGAGCACCCGCATACAATCTTTGGTGTTACCACACCAGATGGATATGGGATCACCCATCGCCCATTATATGGGACAAGAATGGTATACGCTAGTCTACTCTGGAATATCGATGCCCCGTCTCGATACACCCACGACTAGGAACAGTTCAAGGATATGCTCATAAACTACACGTGTCCCACTAGTATGATCTGCATCATAGTCCCAGTAGTCAAGCAAATATCCTGAGGGTTTTATCAACATGTACCAAATGAGTAAGATGCATGATCAAATGAACATGTCAAGATAAAGTAAACCAAATATCATACTATCATGTCGAGCAACAAAGTCATCTGTATATATATACATGTCCAAGCATCCACTATATATATAATGGCCTCTAGGGCATACATATATCCAACAATCTCCCACTTTCACTAAGGCCAATTATTGGTGTATCTCATACCCAATATCTCAAAAAGTCGCTCATGCTGCGGTTGTGGAAGGGCTTTGGTGAGTGGATCCGCGGTGTTATTCTTTCTATCTACTCTCCGAATCTCGATCTCGTGCGATCTACTATCTCTTAGATCAAATGATATCGCCTCAGGATATGTCTGGACTTCTGATGGGACCTGAGTTTCTTGGCCAATGCCATGGCCCCAGTATTATCACAATACAATGGTATTGGATCAACAATGGTTGGAACTACTCCTAGTTCCGCGACGAACTTCCTCATCCAGACTGCTTCCTTGGCAGCATCATTTGCAGCAATATACTCAGCTTCCATCGTGGAGTCTGCAACGGTATCCTGTTTGGAACTTTTCCAACTAACCGCCCCTCCATTGAGGGTAAATAAAAACCCTGAGATAGATTTGCTGTCATCTTTATCACTTTGGAAGCTGGAATCGGTAAAGGCCTCCATTTGGAGATCCCCATTACCATACACCAAGAACAATTCTTTAGTCCTTCGCAAGTACTTAAGAATGTTTTTCACTGCTATCCAATGTTTCTCCCCTGGGTTGGATTGATACCTGCTTACAACAGCATAAGCTACATCAGGTCGAGTACATAACATCGCATACATTATAGATCCTACGGCTGAAGCATAGGGTATAATGCTCATGCGAGCTCACTCTTCATCAGTCTTCGGACAGAAGTCCTTGGAGAGAGTGATTCCATGACAAGCGGGCAAGGCACCACGCTTAGAATCTTCCATACTAAACCTTTTTAGGATGGTGTCAATATACTTTGATTGGGACAATCCCAATAACCTCTTGGATCTATTTCTATAGATACTTATGCCCAAAATACACGAGGCATCACCCAGGTCCTTCATGGAGAACCTTTGTGATAAGAATAGTTTGATCGATTGTAGTATAGGAATATCATTTCCTATCAAGAAAATGTCATCCATGTACAATACGAGGAATGTGACAGTACTCCCTACAATCTTCTTATAAATGCATGGTTCATCTATATTTTTGACTAAATCAAACTCTTCGATTGTATCATCAAAGCAGATGTTCCAGCTCCGTGAGGCCTGCTTTAATCTATAAATGGATTTAAGCAACCTACATGCCTTCCCGCTGCTCCCAATATCAATGAAGCCCTCTGGCTGATCCATATAAATGCATTCTTCTAAATCACCATTTAGAAATGCAGTTTTAATGTCCATCTGCCAGATTTCATAGTCGCAGTGAGCAGAAATTGCAAGTAGTATCCGAATGAATTTAAGCATTACTACTGGAGAGAAAGTTTCGTCATAGTCCAATCCTGGTCTTTGACGAAAACCTTTCGCTACAAGTCTTGCTTTAAAGGACTCCACCTGTCCATCTACACCAATCTTTCTCTTAAAGATCCATTTGCACCCTACGAGTTTTATCCAAGGAGATGCAACGTCCAAAGTCCATACTTTGTTGGTGTACATGGACTCCATTTCGGATCTCATGGCATCCAGCCACTTCACTGAGTTACCACTCATGATAGCTTGCTGAAAACTAGTAGGGTCATCATCATCCATGATGCAATCTTCTCTATCACCATCAATGAGAAACCCATAGTATCTCTCCGGTGGGCGAGAAGTTCTACTAGATTTCCGGAGCGGTTGAGATTCTTGAAGTTCTACTGCAACATCAGTTTCAACCAATTCGTCATGAGTAATTTATGTCTCTAGAACCTCTTCTAGTTCTACCGCATTGCCATCAGTACTATTTATAAAAATTTCATTTTCTAAAAATGTGGCATGTTGAGAAACAAATACCTTTCGTTCCTACTTATGGTACAATAGATATCCATATGAATGTTTTGGATATCCCACAAATTTACACATGACCGATCGTGTCTCGAGTTTATCCGGATTCTGCTTTTTGACAAAAGCCGGAAAACCCCATATCCTAACTCTTTTAAGAGATGGTCTCTTTCCACACCATATCTCATATGGAGTGGTAGACACGGTCTTGGTTGGAACCCTGTCCAACAGATAAATTGCTGTCTCTAATGCATGTCCCCAAAAGGAAAGCGGTAACTCAGTATCACTAATCATGAACCGTACCATATCTAATAGGGTACGATTCCTCCGTTCTGACACACCGTTGTGCTGTGGTGTGTAAGGGGGAGTGAGCTGAGAGAGAATCCCATTCTCTTTTAAGAAGTCTGAAAACTCTGTACTCAAATACTCTCCACCTCGATCCGATCGAAGTTTCTTGATGCTCAAGCATGTTTGTTTTTCTACTTCAAGTTTGTACTCCTTGTGTTTCTCGAAAGCTTCAGATTTATGCTTTAACAAAAACACGTGTCTGAATCTTGAGAAATCATCAGTAAAGTAATGAAGTATGAAAAACCGCCTCTAGCATGTGTATACATTGGTCCGCATACATCACTATGTATGAGGCTTAAGAGTTCCACAACTCTTTCTCTGTGTCCAGTAAACGGAGTTTTGGTCATTTTACATTTGATACAGGACTGACAAGTCGTATAAGATTTATATTCATAAGGGTTCAAATATCTATCTTTATGTAGCTTGTTTAGTCTTGTTTCATTAATATGACCAAGTCTATAATGCCAAAGAAAAGCTTCATTTATACCTGAAAAATTTCTTTTATTAGTATGTTATATATTGAAAACTGTGTGTTGGTTCAGGACGTAAATACCGTTATTTAGTGTACCATACCTAATCAACTGTTGATTCAAGTTAATGTTCATAACATTATTTTGCAACACAAAATGATATCCTTCATTGTCCAACAAAGAAACAGATATTATATTACATAGCATACTAGGTACATAATAACAAGGGTTCAAAACCAAAATACAACCCGAAGGCAACCCCAGATGATACTCTCCTACGGATACAACATGTACATTGGAACTATTTCCAACCCGAAGAGTATGGTCACCTGTCTTCAAAACTCTACTGTTTCTCTATCCCTGCATACAATTGTAGATGTGAGAACCAGAACCGGTATCTAATACCCAAGATGCGGAGTTTATAGAAAAACAGTTTTCAATTACAAACACACCTGAAGCGGATGCATCAGTATGCTTCTTCTTCTTGAGATCAACAAGATACAGAGCACAGTTGCGTTTCCAATGTCCCGACTTGTGGCAGTAAAAACATTCTCCTTTTCCACTTCTTGCAGCCCTGTATTTGTCTTTCCCCTTTGCCTTTTGAACTCCACCTCTCGGTTTGGTGGGTTTCTTTTTCTTCTTTCCCTTGGCCTTGGCTTTTGGGACGGAAGAGGAAGATGGCCCAGCAAGAAGAGCGGGAGTTTTCGCTGTCTCAAGCATGCTCTCTGCACTTCTCAACATATTGAGAAGTTCAGGCAATGATTTCTTCAAATCGTTCATATTGAAATTCACAACGAATGGAGCAAAGGCAGGGGGGAGAGACTGTAGAACAATATCAGTATATTGCTCATTATCCATGGTCCATCTCAGGTCCTCAAGTTCTTCTATAAGACCAATCATCTTCAAGACATGTTCTCCTACTGATGTGCCAGGGGCCATCCACATCTGAAACAGCTTTTGAGATGCCTCGTATCGTAAAGTCCGAGATTGCTCTCCATACAACTCTTTTGTATGAAGAAAGATGGATTGGACATCCATCTTCTCATACTGCGTTTGATGTATACTGTCCATAGAAGCAAGCGCAAGGCACTTGGCCGTGTTACAATCAATATCCTAGGTTTTTCGGATCTCCTTATCCGAAACAGATGATTCAGGACCTGGGACGGGTGGGGCTTTGGCAGTGAGGATGTCACGACCCGAAATATTAGCTTGTGGCCGGTACTTAAATCACGCCACGTCTAAAGGCGTAACTTAATTCAAGTAAGCCGAAACCCAGAAATCTAAACCTTTAAGAAAATAAAAGAGGTGAAGTTTTGAAATAAAGGTCGAGTGAAATCAATGTTTTCTAAATACATATGTAAGGGAACATGAAAACGCAAGTGGAATTTATTAGTCGAAAAATATGTTTCGACTTTTTGAGAAATTTGGGCAGCACCTCCTTTGTATTTTTTGATCCAAAACCACAATACATGATAATATAAAGGCATCCCTAAGCGGGAGCTAGCTCTTCGCCAAACGGCGGATCCACAACCACGCAAAGCATAAATATGAGTATACGACGCCCAACGGCGAAGATCGCCACAAAAGATAAAGAAATAAGTAAGACATCAAAACCACTAGTAGCGGAATACCCCTCGCTCTAAGTCTCGCAACCACAAGTCTCACTGAGTCTCATTACTTATACAAATACTAGTTTTGATTGATGGAGTTGACTAGATACAATATGAAATATAAATACAAGAGTGGGCACGATACAAATATCCCACCTACCAAAGCAATCACTCGAAAGCAACTGTATGCAGGCGATACCGCTACTGATCCAGGCGGTCAACCTGCAAGAACTATGGCACAACGGGGGTGAGTTGCCAACTCGTGAGTAGAAAAATATCAACAAGTAGAAATCGAATAAACAACGACTCTTAGGTCAACTATATCATAAATGTAATGCTATGATATCTAGGGTGATCGTATCCGTATATGTGCCAACAAGGTAATCAATGCCTATAAGCATGTGGATATCATCCAACAATATGATCAATGTCTGTATGCATGTGGATCCCGTCCACGTGTCAACCAATGACACAAAAACATCATGCATGTAAATATCATAAAATCATATGCATGAAAGTATGAGGATATAAATCAATGAGTGTCCCTCGCGATACATCAAAATCATGGAACCTGGGTGTCCAACATCGACACTCGAAAATATCATGAAACTCATGTCCAGTATCGACACGTAAATCCTCATATCTCGGGCTCCGTCAGTCCGGATCGGCCCACGGGCTCCGTCAGTCCGGATTGGCCTATATCATCTCTCGACTCCGGTCGGTATCCTCCGGATATCCATCGAGAGCCCAAATACTGTCACCGGTAGGTAGTAGTCCCTCTGCCAGGCTCACCGTCTACTGCACAGCAATCCTTTCTTGCCTCGGGGTACCATACCGGGTCCACCATGTACCCACAATCGGCCTCGTCCAGCTCCTCGAATCGGGTTTCACATGTCACACGTCTCAGAATCGAGAAAACGCATGGTGGACGCACTGAAATATCATATCAAGAGAAACCGGGTTTTTAAAACAATACATACTTTTATTTAAAATGACTACGGTTCTCAAATCCAGAAATCTCATGAAAATAACATATCTCAATGCGTAAAATCATAAAGCATGATGTATGCGACATGTAACAGAAATATAAGCATATACGTATATCATGCAACATGTAACAGTAATATGCACATATCGAGGGAAAACCGTTCTTTTAAATGAATCCAGTTTTAAAATATATCATGCGGTTCCCAAATCTCCAAAATCGAATGCAATATCGTATAGAGGTGCATATGTGTATGTACGCAAGTATGGACGTACAAATGTGTATGTCCGCAAGTATGGATGTACAATATGTATGTACGCAAGTATGGATGTACAATATGTATATACGCAAGTATGGATGTACAATATTTAGCTATAGCAAGTATATCATGCAAGGAGTCATATCCTGATGCAGCAGTTCTACTGTGTAGTGACATAGCAGTTATCGATGATGAAGTAAGTGAGCCGGCCAATCTGTGTAAGTGTAACATACGCATCATCGAGTGTAGGTGTACTAGAACAAGTATAAGTAATGCAATGAAAATAACATGAATGCAGCATAAGGTAAATCAACAGCTGGAAGCTATAAGGTATACATATTTAACATGATATAACCATCGGCATCTAGCCTCACGACATCACGTACGGTATAATCCATCGTACGGCATCCTCTAGTCAAGGGTATGGATCAAACATCAAGTCAAACTCATCATGTACGGAAAATCATCGTACGGCGGCATTAAACCATCAGGGATCCTATCATCCTATATGACAATGAGGGTACGGACCTAACGTCACGTACGACATATCACTCAAGATTCACAACACTATATATATATATATATATATATATATATATATATATATATATATATATATATATATATATCCCAGGTCATATCCTTAACAATCTCATATCAGGGGACCGGCAAAGGTATCAATCATCTCAATCGACTCCTATCCGTATACCGACATATCATCAAGTCATCATGTCAAATCGTATTCTCTTTTCATCGCATTTATATCTCACATAAGGTCAATTTACAAATACTTTCTACCTTTACTATTAGCATACGTATCTAATCTAACATACACACCCGAACCATACAATCAGTTTTTAAAAGATGCGAATCGTAGTTTTGAAAGTAGGGGCTACGGTGTTTTTAAGGAAAATATATCATTTGAAAATCCGTAACGTCCCTCAAGGTACCTGTTTAAAAGATTCATACGATTCTTCAGTTTGGAAATAGGTATGGTTCAGATGATATATTTACGTCGGCTATCTAGTCTTATAGTACCGTAAACGGTAATATCGTCAAACATCATCCTCAAATCCCGTCATCACATATTAGTCGTATCATATCACTTCTTATTATCCTTTAGTTTCTAATATAGTTTCTCTAACTATTTTTTAACTCTATCTATAGTTTTCTGTTAAAGGTTCCCTTAATCATACGCTATATATAAATCAGTTTCCATCAAAGTTTGCGGGGGTGCTATACGCCATCCACCCGACTTCCCCTGTAGATATAGATCTACTCACCTTGCTCTTTACTTGCCGAAGTCGATGACACCATGCTCCGTCGCCTCGGAATCCACGTGAAGGTACCTACAATAATACACAATCACAATCGTTTATTAAAATCGAATCCGGAAAACCGATACGGCACACGGCGCACTCATAGGTTAGAACCTATAGGCTATGTGTGCAAAAACAATCAAACCACCCTTGTTGTCGATGTACAAACATCGAACAATCAAAATAATATCAAATACCAAAACCAAGCAATCAAAATATGGAAAACATAACCAAAAATCACACCAATGTGCTCCCAGATTATCCATCAGGCAAAATTAGCCAATTTTGCATATGGCGTTGCTCTAGATATAGGATAACAATGCCCCAGACCAAAAATCACAAGGTTTCACTCTAACTTAGCCAAAATTTGCGGCCTATAGCAATAAATCTGCGGCCAGACTAGGGGATATTGGGCTCGGGTTTCAGGTGGTGGTTTATGGTTGCCTGCACGTCTCATGGTAATGGGAACTTCTTTTATGGTTGTCTCGGGTCATCCCAGATCTCTAAATACCATCAAAAATCCACAAAAACCCGATATCGATGAATCTAAAGTTTGTATTTTAGGGTTTGGTCACTAGTCCAGGTCAATAATTGGTCTCTAGGGCTGATTGATATTCGTTTTCTTGATGTGTCGTGTTTAAGAAATGATGTTTCATAATCAAAGAAATTTTTGACCGCAATCAATAACGGTGTCGATTGTAGCGCGTTAGCGAGTGCGGATCGTCCACAGGAAAAGTGAGATCAGTTCAAATTTGAATTAGATGAATTGAAAATTAAAGAAAAAAGAAAAGACAATTCAATTCAAGATTTATAAAATTGAAGTTCAAGAATTATCTAGATCTAAATCTAAAATCAAGAAAACACTTAAAAATCAAGAATTAAGAATTGATGATTTCCAATCCAATAATCAAGAATCGAAGTGAGGCTCGTAGGAATCGATCGAATCTATAGACGTGATGAAATCTATTGATTACGTTTTCTTATCCATTAATGATTTGATACTAGATCGATGACGATTAATCGAGATTTAAGGATCTTTCGAAGAAACTAGGGTTTCTTCATCTCATCCTTTGTCCTTTCGATGAATCTCATTCAAAAACTAGCCTCTAGTAAATTCAAGAATCGATCGTGGATCACTAAATAAGAGCGAACACATTCAAGAAAGCATCGCTCGAAACTAGGTTGCCGATTCTTCAATTTACAAGAGTTTACAAAACTTATAGGAATTAAGGATCGTTTCAAGATCTAATCATCATCATCTATTGATTCTCTCGACTCCTTCACGAGCGGAGTTTTACTCAAACATCATATCAAAGAACACAATCACAAATCGAGATCTAATCATGATGCAAGAATGTAAAGAAAGCAAGATAAAGAATTTAACCTTTTATTTATCAACAATTTTTTTACAATTCTCTCAAGATCTAAAATAAGGAAAGAACTCGATCGTCGATTTGGCTTCGCTCGTCTTCGTAAGTCGCGGATCGTCTTGGATCACTTGCTCGGACGAAGATCGGCTTCGCTCCTAAAAGGTTGAAGGCTTCTCGCTTGAATTGGTACTCGGTGTTCTTGAATTTGGCTTTGGATTTGAATTAGGGTTAGGGTTACAAGTTGTGTCACTCAACTTGTGGGAGAGATGAAGATTAACCCAAAACCCTAGATCTAGGTCTCCTTTTATAATCCCCTCAACCTTAGATCTAGAATTCAAATTTCCCTCCAAAAGTTTGTTAGAGAGATGCTTCTAGAAATAGTTTGTTGGAAGGAATATTCTAGAATAAGGTATATTCTAGGTTGAGTTTGTTAGGCCGAGCCTTCTGGATGAAGCCACGTGTTATTCTGGAGTATTCTGGAAGCTTGTCCATTATAAAAAAGCACATGGGGGAAATCTTCAGCGATGACGTCATCAAGCCGCCGCAGATCCGCGGCGGGAATGTGTATTGGGTCGCGGATCCGCGGCCCTTTGGTGCCCTCTTTGCATCAATTTTATGGATATTCTTTGTGTGGGCTTTATTACTGTTTCCTGATGTGTATAATCTCTTAATTATTTCTTTATCACTGCCAGATCATAAGTGTTGAAGTTGGTGTATTTTTAACAGCACTTTTAACAGTTTCGTCTTTTCTCCTGGAATTTCCTGCACAGATTCTCGAGATAAGTGTTGCGCTATACAAAGATAATGCGATGCCATGATAAACACTCAATTTCCCTTAGAAATGTCGGTTGTAATACATAACACAAGTTATTTGGTATTTTACGGCTGTTTTACTAATATGTGCTATATTAATACCGAACACCTCTAGATGAGTGCAAATGGTAGGGAAATTGATGTGTTAAAAATGTAATATTTTCGACTGATCAAATTCCCCCAAACTTATTTTCGGTCGTCTCGAGCGAACTGTTTTATTAAAAAGAGAAGGATAAAATAAAGAAAGAGAAAAACAAACTAGCACACTTTCGTAGGCAACACGATTGCACTGAGCACGTGTAACAAGCCTTTAAACCTCTAGGTGTCCCTAGTAGGATGAGTGTTTTCTCCTGAGGGTTTTCAGCGGATTGCACTCACAAAATCCCATAATAAAAGGAAGACCGTGAAAGTTACATATAAAGATAAGAATTGTAAAAGAAAGACTTTGAAAATTAGAGTTTCCCACTATACTAACTTTTCGGTTGTCATGAGCCCTATCTTAATTGTCATGAAAAAATGTTAGAAATCACATCATCCCTTAATAAAACATCGTCTTTATTCTTCATTCCTACCATTCTTCCAAACATCAATCATATAACCCTACGTGTATGTAAAGAACATCCCTACACCCGGAGAATTCAATTCAAGCTATCATACTCTTGTCCATCTGCCTTAGTACTTTTTAATTTGATGAATATTTAGATGAATTTGCTCACACACTTTTATGCGACCGTTAATACTTCTTGAGGTACTAACCGACCGATTACTCATGTGTTTGCTTATTAGGTGTTTTTCCTCGTCTTGCACCACCTGAGGCTTAGCAGTGACTCCCAGACCAGTTGGTCTAAGGCACTAGATGAAGAGGCACCCTCGCTATATTTTTTATTGCTACCTTGGCGATAACAAAACCAGTGTTCATTTTTTTCACCATTTTATATTTTTTTATTCATTTTAATTTTTATTTACTTCATACTTTGGCTTTTAAACAAGAGCATTTCAAGGTATCATCTACTATCCCGAGTTTCAAGATGTGTGTAAGTGCGTATAGCAGGGTATCCATGTTCAAAATGTTTGGCTTCCAGAATAAACTCTATTTTTCAGACTTATTTTTATCCTCAGATTAGTGACTCCCTCATCTTACTAACCCTTGGGACAACGGCTCATAACTACTTATTACTAGTTCGTTTAAGAAAAAACTTTTAATTTTCTTGATTTTCTTAAATTTTTCTAATCTTTTGGATGTAATTTTTCATTATCTAATCTTTTATTATCTTATTTATGTACAAAAATATTTTTATTTTTGAAATTTTTATAGGTTTTGAAAAAAATGTTTTGTGCTTATGCAAAGTATGATGCAAATGATGCGAAAATAAGCACAAACCTCCCCCAAACTTGTTTTCAACAGTGTCCTCTCTGTTTCTATCCGCTAAATCTCAAAAACCTGTAAGCTTGGGAGGAAATTTATTAATGGGGGCAAAAATATTTAAGTGAAGATCCTCCCCCAAACTTAGTTTTAGCTCACATTTTTGAGTAAAACTTTTCTTTTCAAGAGCCAGATTATACCCCCCAAACTTGAGTTAAACCATGTTAAGCTTTGAAAATCACATGAGGGGGTCTAAAATCATTGGTCGATACTAAGCTTTGCAAAGACCGAAGGTTAACACCAACCATTCGAAAATTTTATCAATGTAGTGCATCGGTTGGTGGAAGAAGAAGTGGGGAAAGGGTAAGTGGTGAAATAGAATGTGTTTGCATCTCATTTTAAAGAGACGATGCAGTGTATGTGATGGATTACTCGCATTCTTTTTACAGTTCAGAAGAAGGGGTGGAGGTTCAATTTCATTGATTGGGAGATGATTCATCTCAACACCCATGCCATTCAAAAATACGAGTTCATCAGCGAAGATTTCCTCAAAAGTCTCATCAATACCCCGAAGAATAATGTCATCACAAAGTGCGGGATGATCTTCAGACTCCAAAAACGGTTCATAATCAGTGTTAGTTGTTGACCCGGACAGCTCGGTGGAAGAGTCCGTATGTGTATGATACATAATTGGGTCAAACAACAACATATGAAAAGAGTCAAGATCGGTATCACGAGGATCATCAAATTCGCTGCTGTCGACATCCATTAATTCGACAGAACATGCTTGAGCAGTAGGTTTGGAGGGTACACTTCCCAACTTATAAATGTTCAGCTCAATTGACCTATTCCCGAAGGATAGGGTCATAGAGCCATTACGACAGTTGATGATAGCGTTGGAAGTTGCTAAAAAGGGGCGACCTAAAATCACCGAAATTTGATTCCGTGGGTTCGCTACAGGCTGTGTATCAATTACAATAAAGTCCACAGGGAATATAAATTCCCCGATTTTTATTAACACATCCTCCAGTTCACCCCTAGGTTTAGTGCTTGATCGGTCAGCCATCTGGAGAGTGCAATGTGCTGGTTTCAACTCTCCGATCCCTAACTGCTCATAGACTGAGAAAGGAAGCAGGTTAACACTTCCGCCAAGGTCAAGTAGAGCACGGTTGAAGTGTTTTTCCCCGATAGAAATGGAAATAGTAGGATAGCCAGGATCCTTACGTTTTCTCGGTAATTGCTGGGGAAAGGCTGTGTCTACTGTCTTTGCCATGAATATCTTCTTGGGCACTTGAGTCTTCCTCTTTCTAGTGCACAAGTCTTTAAGAACTTTCGCATATGCGGGGACTTATTGTATTGCATCTAGAAGAGGGATGTTGATGTTAACTTGTTTAAAGATTTTAGTGATCTTCTCCATTTGTGGACTCAATGTGTTTCCCCTTAACCGATTTGGATAAGGAGCTTGAGCAATAAGAACAGGGTCCAACATTGGAGAAGATCGTGTGGGTGGGAACGATCTAAGAATAGGAGTGGGGATCGTTTTCGGTGGACTAGAAAAGATGGGCTGAGGTGTCGAGCCCTGGGGAAAACGGAGAATAGGCTCGGAAGAAGGTGGTGGAGTAGAAGAACTGGGGTCAGAATTAGAAGTAGAAGTAGAAGGAAAGGTCTCAGCCGGGGTATCATTGATAGATTTTTCAGTATCATCAATCTCTTCCCCAACGTGATTGTCAGACACTCTTCCAGATCTCAACGTGATTGCATTCACATGATGTGAATAGCCAGGATTGGGTAAAGGTTGAGCTGAAAGTTTCCCTTTCTCTCTTGCACTCATTTCGGCTTTTAATCGTGCAATTTCTTCTTCCATCGATTTTATAGTCTCATTTTGAGAGACAGTATTTCTTTTCATGTCATCGACAGAAGACTTCATCTCAGCAGAAACTTGCATGATATTTGTTAGGACCAAATTCATGTATTGTGCAAATGAAGAGGATTCATCAGTCCCGGTCAACTGCAAAGGACTAGACGGTGCAGATGTGTTGACCGGATTTTGGAAGTTTTGTGCTTGGAAGGGGTGCTAACTCAATTGAAGTGGTTGTTGTTGTGGTGGAGGAGCCCTTTGGAAATTGTTTTGATTTGGAACCGTGTTTTGAGTTTGTGATTGGTTCCAAGCAAAGTTAAGGTGATTCTTCCAACCTTGATTATAAGTGGAAGAAAATGGATCGTTTCTAGGTCTTTGAAAAGCAACATTGGTATGCTCATGACCTTGAAACGGAGAATTTAATGGACATTCTTCTGTCAAATGAGAAGGATCAGAACAGCATCCACATACAGTTTTGGAGAGTGACATTTGATTTAGGGCGGCAGCTAAAAATTTGTTTTCCATAGTCTCGAGTTTCTTATGTATAGCTGAAATTTCAGCTCTAACTCATATGGAAACATCCGATTGGTGATTGCCACCCCTAGATGATTGACCCACACCCTCCCACTGTAAAGATTTTTCAGCGAAATCTTCTAGGAATTTCCGGGCTTCCCCATCATCTTTGGTCATGAAGTTTCCTTGACACATGGATTCAAGGGTCTGTTTTATGTTAGGATTAATGCCCTCATATATGATTCTGCACATATCCCATCTAGGGATTCCGTGATGTGGATATTGAACTAACAGATCCTTAAAGCATTCAAGACATTTTGAAAATGGTTCATTTGGAAGCTGGGTGAATTGATTTATTTCGCTACGGACTCGAGCTGTTTTATGATTCGGGTAGAATTTCTTTTGGAATGCTTTTACGAATTCTCCCCAGTTTGAAATGGAATGTGCGGTTGTGTTGTAAAGCCACTTCTCGGCTATATCGCACAAGGTGATGGGAGAAGACATAGACGCATAGCATGCACAAAAAGCTGTGAAGTACCCATCATTGCGCATACATTTTTAAATTTGGTAATAAAGACATGCGTCTTCAGACTCGAGACCGTGATATTTGGGTAGAAGGTTGATGTATTGGGGTTTTGTTTCAAAATTATCCCCGTTGGCTGGTGGAATGGATAGACAGGTCGAAAGAGGACCTCGCATAGGATAGCATCTCTCCTGGAGAGAGATGCGGGGTGGATTCTGCGCACCTGCGGACAGCGGCAGAGTAGTGGTAAAGAAGTTCGATGGAGAATTATCCATCGGAGTGGGTGTGGTGGGGGGTAAAGAAGAAGTAAATGTAGAAATATCGACTTCGGAGTCGATCGGGGGAACGCGGACTAAACGGACACTAGAATCCCATGTCCAGCCTATCTTGCACTAAAGGGTTTAGTACAAGTGGCAGCGTTAAGATAATTAGAGAAAATGATGTGATTGGTGTTTGTTTTGAAAAATATACGGATTTTTTGAAAAAAATGATGCAAATCACAACAAATGCAACAAGCAACCCTGATTCTAGTAGTCACCTAGGTCAAGGCTCTGGACCGCTCCTAACTACCAAAAGACAAGTCGCAGGATCAATCCTCTACTGTCTCTTTGTCCCTCCTGTGGCCAGGTAAGTACGAGGTAAGTGGGAGGTTCTCCACTACGTAAGTAGTGGGCCTAATTAAGTAACCACTTTCCTTAGACACACTTGCCTTAGACACCATAAAAGAAACGCGGATAAGCAATAGATTACCCACGGCCTCCTTCTGTCCTAAGTGAGCGCGACGGTCCTTAGAGTCAAGTCTAGATTTCTTTTAGTTAATGAGGGTTATGCGGATGCAATTTTGTGATTTTCGTGGCTTAGGAAGGGTAATGAACTCCCCACCTAATCTGAATTTGGCCGTGCCCCTTAAATTCCGTATTAATATGCAAACAACCAAGATCAAACACGCATAATTTTTGCTTTTTGCGGCACTGCGAATTTTTGCAAAGAAACTTGCAGAAAATTGTTATTGGAGAAGACAGAGAGGAAGATAAGAAAGTGAGGGATTTACCTGAGAAATTCCGTACAGCAACGCTATAGGAGCGCCGCGGTTCCGCCGCAATGAAGGCCTATTGCCGCGCTTCCGCGGTTTGATAATCTGTTCCCTGCACAAAATTTCTTGAGGCTGCTACTGTTCACCTTCTAGGCTCTCTGGAATATTCAGAAATTTTTTTCCCAAGCTCCACAGATTCCAGATTTCCTTGCAACAAATCACAACAAATCGTTTAGTGTTTATGCGAATTTTGATCTAAAATTTTTGATGGAATAAACTTTTCAACTCAAATTTAAAAAACAAACGAATTAGCGCACTATCCCCGGCAACGGCGCCATTTGATTGATATTTGTTTTCTCGATGTGTCGTGTTTAAGAAATGATGTTTCACAATCAAAGAAATTTTTGAGCGCAATCAATAACGGTGTCGATTGTAGCGCGTTAGCGAGTGCGGATCGTCCACAAGGAAAGTGAGATCAGTTCGAATTTGAATTAGATGAATTGAAAATTAAAGAAAAGAGAAAAGACAATTCAATTCAAGATTTATAAAATTGAAGTTCAAGAATTATCTAGATCTAAATCTAAAATCAAGAAAACATTTAAAAATCAAGAATTAAGAATTGATGATTTCCAATCCAATAATCAAGAATCGAAGTGAGGCTCGTAGGAATCGATCGAATCTATAGACGTGATGAAATCTATTGATTACGTTTTCTTATCAATTAATGATTTGATACTCGATCGATGACGATTAATCGAAGTTTAAGGATCTTTCGAAGAAACTTGGGTTTCTTCATCTCATCCTTTGTCCTTTCGATGAATCTCATTCAAAAACTAGCCTCTAGTAAATTCAAGAATCGATCGTGGATCACTAATTAAGATCGAACACAATCAAGAAAGCATCGCTCGAAACTAGATTGCCGATTCTTCAATTTACAAGAGTTTACAAAAATTATAGGAATTAAGGATCGTTTCAAGATCTAATCATCATCATCTATTGATTCTCTCGACTCCTTCACGAGCGAAGTTTTACTCAAACATCATATCAAAAAACACAATCACAAATCGAGATCTAATCATGATGCAAGAATTTAAAGAAAGCAAGATAAAGAATTTCACCTTTTATTTATCAACAATTTTGTTACAATTCTCTCAAGATCTAAAATAAGGAAAGAACTCGATCGTCGATTTGGCTTCGCTCGTCTTCGTAAGTCGCGGATCGTCTTGGATCACTTGCTCGGATGAAGATCGGCTTCGCTCCTAAAAGGTTGAAGGCTTCTCGCTTGAATTGGTACTCGGTGTTCTTGAATTTGGCTTTGGATTTGAATTAGGGTTAGGGTTACAAGTTGTGTCACTCAACTTGTGGGAGAGATGAAGATTAACCCAAAACCCTAGATCTAGGTCTCCTTTTATAATCCCCTCAACCTTAGATCTAGAATTCAAATTTCAAATTTCCCTCCAAAAGTTTGTTAGAGAGATGCTTCTAGAAATAGTTTGTTGGAAGGAATATTCTAGAATAAGGTATATTCTAGGTTGAGTTTGTTAGGCCGAGCCTTCTGGATGAAGCCACGTGTTATTCTGGAGTATTCTGGAAGCTTGTCCATTATAAAAAAGCACATGGGGGAAATCTTCAGCGATGACGTCATCAAGCCGCCGCGGATCCGCGGCGGGAATGTGTATTGGGTCGCGGATCCGCGGCCCTTTGGTGCCCTCTTTGCATCAATTTTATGGATATTCTTTGTGTGGGCTTTATTACTGTTTCCTGATGTGTATAATCTCATAATTATTTCTTGATCACTGCCAGATCACAAGTCTTGGAGTTGGCGTATTTTTAACAGCACTTTTAACAGTTTCGGCTTTTCTCCTGGAATTTCCTGCACAGATTCTCGAGACAAGTATTACGCTATACAAAGATAATGCGATGCCATGATAAACACTCAATTTCCCTTAGAAATGTCGGTTATAATACATAACATAAGTTATTTGGTATTTTACGGCTGTTTTACTAATATGTGCTATATTAATATCGAACACCTCTAGATGAGTGAAAATGGTAGGGAAATTGATGTGTTAAAAATGCAATATTTTCGACTGATCAAGGGCCTTATAACAGCCACTAGGAATCACCCAATCCACACAACACTCAAACCCTTCTCTAGGAATTTCCAAGTTCACAAATCCACACCTTAATCCAATTCTAACTAACTAGAATGCTAGGAAAATATAAACTAAACTAAATGGAAGGGATTATATCTCATGGATGCCACCAAGAAAAACCCTAAAAGTCCAAAGTCTTCAAAATCCAACATTGATGGGTCCAAAGTGTAGAGGGTGAAGAGGGGATCAACTTTTGTGAAGGGGTTTTAGGGTTTGGATGAATATTTTGAGATGATATCATGGGGTGAAGGTGGAGGGAAGTGAGGAAGAAGAAGGAGAAGGAAATGATGGGGGAGGAAAGATGTGGCTGCCCCCCCTCTCTTCTTTATTCTCACCTTCTCTCTCACTATTTTACCCTATTGCCCTTTCTCTTATTCTTTTCTTTTTCCCTCACAAAACCAAAACACAATATGAAACTAATAACACAAATGAACCACATACAACCAAATGCAACATGATATGGTGCACTAGCCACGAGAAACTGTAGAAACACAGATTTGGCCTAATCGCGATTAGCAGTGCACGAATCGATTTTTATCCAAATCGCATATAATAAATTTTAAAATGCCAAATCCAATAAATATCTTTTTAAACGAATAAATCATTTTAATTTCCATTTATTTCAAAAATATTGGTATATATTTATACCCTTTTTTGAAAACCCCAATTTCGCAAATCGGGTAGTTTTCGGGAAAAAATTATTTTAATATTAAATTCCAGAAATAATATTTTATATTTTCTAAAATGTTACAATCTTCCCCCCTTAAATAAATTCGGTCCCTGAATTTAAATTTAAACCCCCAAATACTAAAACATTTCAATAGACAGCTCAAATCAACGGGGCTCTTAAATCACGGAAGACACAGAAATAACACAGCATGTCAAGTGCGCATGAAAACTAGTACAAAACTCAAAATCGAACTCCATCAAGCGTCACGCAAATCACCGGATTTGCACGCATATCATCGGAGTTACAATGGAGATACAGATCTCGAAATCTACTGCTGAAATCCAATATACACTAGTCAAATACTATCATATGAATATAGTACACATCTTCGGAAAAACCTTCAAAAACAGAATGACACACATGCAAAACCTTTTCTAAATCGCCGTGTGATGCGTAGCTCATGGCACAGGTGATGGATGCTCATTTGTAAAGTAATAAATATACGTTTTGTTCAAATATACGTTCCGCCATTTTTTTTAAAATATTCCAAAAGGTTTTCCTTTTTTTTAACGTTCGTGTCGCTCACAGATACGTAGGAAATAGCGAGACTATAGCTCCTTTTGAAAACCTCTTATTAAAATTTTAATGCATGCTAAGTACTCAGGTACTGTCCTCAGATCAGTCATGTTCGGCTACTACGTAATATAGTGCCCAACACGAAAACAATGTGCTCAAGAGCAAAATCCGCCTCAAAAGGCATATCCAACAATCGCGTGCGTATGGTGCGTACGGAAAACAAATCCAAATACAAGTGCTATAAATATGCACAAAACCAAAACTAAGTACAACGGGTGTGCACGAAAGTATCTGTCCAGTGCAACAGGTGTGCACGACAACATCTAGTGCATCTATAGTGCACGAAAATCTCAATCGAGTGCAGCTAACATGCATGAATGAAAATCCCAATCAAGTGCATCCGGTGTGTATAAAATCACATCTTATCATGCGCCCAACTTGCGCGAAAATCCAAATCAAGTGCAGCTGTCATGCACGAATGAAATCGCATCCAATATGCACGGATAAAAATCTAAATCAAGTGCATCCAACATGCACGAGCAAAATCTTACTCAAGTGCATCCGATGCGCAAAAAAAAATCCAATATCAAGCGGCTAATATGCGCAAAAATCCAACCCAAGCGCGTCAGGTCCATATAAATGCCCAGTACGGTAAAGCGGACGAAAAACAAACGTCAAGTGCAACGCGCATAAAAAAATAAATCTGGTAACACAATTGCACGAAATGTAAATCTAGTGCAACAAATGCATGAAATGCAAATCTGGTGCTTTAAGTGCACAAAATACAAATACGGTGCATCCAGTGCATGCAATACAAATACGGTGCATCTAGTGCACGCAATACAAATACGGTGCATCCAGTGCACGAAATACAAATACAGTGTATCCAGTGCATGAAATATAAATCGGGTGCAAGAAGTGCACGGAAACGCATTAATAACTCAAATTCGTAAAAAGCCACGTCGAGTGTACCCAGGTGTACAAAATCATAAAACGTGTGCAATTATGTGCACAGAATCCGTATCACTGCACTGCAAGCACATGTGAGCTATACCGAGTGCAAAAATCGAATCGAATACGTACCACATACACAAAATCAAATCAACTATATGAAATCCACGAATCATAAACATGTGCAGCTAAGGCACAAAATCAATATCAAGTGCAATAACTATGTGCAAAATGTAAATACCCAGTAGGTGCAGCCATGATGCACGAAAACAATACCATGAAACTCAATCATCAAAACTCAAATCCAAGTGATATAGGCGTGATACTCGGATCACAAACGCAAATCACAATAAATGACATTGAGGTACACCTCCTACAATGTCGAAAAATGTCGGTGCACCCACAACTGGCAGAGCAAGAACATCCGCCTGCCTCCTGCTCACGGTCTGGCGTCCTCTGTCTCTGGGTCCTCATTTCTCTGTGGATTACCAATCTCGAAATCCATTGGCTCATCGGCTCGGTCAGGTGTGCTAACGGGAATGATTCCGCTCTGGCACTTCTCTGGTCATCCCTCGGCCAATTATCACGACCACTCGTAATGCAGCACGTTACTGGCGTAGGCCTCTAGTCCTCTGAATACTCATGACACAACTGATCCTCGGTGCAAATCTCATCGCAGCAGTGTCCTGGAAGGAACCTGCTCAGGGTCTCTTCCGATCTCGCGACCGAACTGTACGGAGGCTGGTACTCTTGCATAATCCTTTCTCGCTTTTCTGGACATCTGCGTTTTCCGCACACATTTCCTTGGGAACTGTCCGTATCCCAATGCCTCTGTATGCATATCAGATCTCTAATCTCGACGGGGAGTAGCAACAGCTCGTTAGCATCTCGCATGAACCTCTGGCTCCACTCGTCTGTATCATCGTCCACTTCGATGTCACGTCGTGCTATCTGTGTACTGCAATGGTCCTCGGCTGCAGTCAATCTGGAGTCTCTCGCATGGACTCGAAATTACGAACTCGGTATCTTCATCACTCTGTAGAAGATATCTGGCCGGACACGTCAACGGGAACTCGTCCCAACTATCGGAGGAATACTCAACACTCGTCCGCTCTCGATCAACTCGCAACATATCTGGGTGAGGTCCTCTATCCGAAGCTGGTCAGCTTGCTGATCTCTTATCACATGATATTCGGACGACGTCAAACTTTTCGATCGATTCGTCAAAGTCCAATAATTCCCTGAAAGCTCAACACCTGAGCACAGCCTAATAATATCCCGCACATGCCACAGTACTTATGGACCAACCGTAGAAGGGCAAACCCAAGCCTCACTGATGGCACCGCTGAACTGCTGCAAACCCTAAGGTTCAGAAGCGGATCCATGGTCATTATGTCGAGTTAGGGTTTCATTCTTCTAGAGGGTCCACAGAATTTCTTGCATGATCCTTCGAATACTTTAAACTTGGAAAAATAGGTTTCTGACATTCATTCGAACATTTTAACTTCGCCAAGCCAACATGCGAATACCCTTCGTCCGCATGATAAACAATGCCTCGATCCTTCAGGAAAGACGATACATCAACGGTCATCTCTGGATCGGTCTGCTCTAGATCTGAGTAAGTCTCTCCACATTGGAAATCTTCAACTCAACTGGGCCTATGTCGGCGCATCAATCCGACGAATCACCTTCGTTTCCCAACTCGGGATAGACTAGCTATCGTCTGTCGCATCTCTGCCTGGAAGCTTCAGCGATCTCAGCTCGTATGCTCTGGAGGCAACATCACATCAATCTCAGCAACAGCTAGGTCATCTGTCCACACGGTAGACGACATCACAATCTCCGAGGTTGGCTGTACATCAACAGTCCTCTCACAACTGGCAACTCTAACAATGGCCCGATCATCCGGTGCAAAACCAAACACTCGCCTCAACAAGAGGTCAGAACTCAACACTACATCGAGACGTTCCCATGTCACCAGAAAACGCAATGGTCAGTCCTCGTCCATGACGAGCTCGCCCTGATCGCAACACTAGCAGCAGCTCAATCTGCGCTCAAGCCATGGTGACAGGAACCTCAAGCGTGTATCGATAAAAACAGATCAAGGGCATGAAAGGAAATGACAGATCCAGAATAGATACATGATCATAAGAAGGAACAACATCAATGAGAGTATGATCATGGAAACGAATAGAATCAAGGATCTCAAACGGATGTATAATCATGGGTATGAAAAGAATCATAAGTCTCGAAAATATGTACATCCTAAGGTTTCTTAAGTGGAGTATCGTATTGTAAATATGCCGCGGAACATATGTACGGTATATCACTCTACTCAAGCTATCTACTCCATCAATAAGGGTCAACTTATGAAACGAAAGTTCGGGTCTAATACCCCCCGTTCAAGTCTAAGTTCCGTAAGGTCAAGCCTAAGTTTCGAAATACATACCCGCCCTAGACTCCGCATAGTCAAATATGGACTTGAACCAAGGTTAAACCTAGCGCTCTGATACCAACTTTTTCACGACCCGAAATATTAGCTCGTGACCGGCACTTAAATCACGCCACGTCTAAAGGCGTAACGTAATTCAAGTAAGCCGAAACCCAGAAATCTAAACCTTTAAGAAAATAAAAGAGGTGAAGTTTGAAATAAAGGTCAAGTGAAATCAATGTTTTCTGAATGCATATGTAAGGGAACATGAAAACGCAAGTGGAATTTATTAGTTGAAAAATATGTTTCGACTTTTTAAGAAATTTGGGCAGCACCTCCTTTGTATTTTTTGATCCAAAACCACAATACATGATAATATAAAGGCATCCCCAACCAGGAGCTAGCTTTTCGCCAAACGGCGGATCCACAACTACGCAAAGCATAAATATGAGTATACGACGCCCAATGGCGAAGATCACCACAAAAGATAAAGAAATAAGCAAGACATCAAAACCACTAGTAGAAAAATACCCCTCGCTCTAAGTCTCGCAACCATAAGTCTCACTGAGTCTCATTACTTATACATATCAAGAGAAACTGGGTTTTTAAACCGGCCTCGTCCAGCTCCTCGAATCGAGTTTCACATGTCACACGTCTCAGAACCGAGAAAACGCATGGTGGAGGCACTGAAATATCATATCAAGAGAAACTGGGTTTTAAAACAATACATACTTTCATTTAAAATGACCACAGTTCTCAAATCCAGAAATCTCATGTAAACAGCATATCTTAATGCGTAAAATCATAAAGCATGATGTATGCGGCATATAACAGAAATGTAAGCATAAACGTATATCATGCAACATGGAACAGTAATATGCAAATATCGAGGGAAAACCGCTCTTTTAAGTGAATCCAGTTTTAAAATATATCATACGGTTCCAAAATCTCCAAAATCGAATGCAATATCGTATAGAGGTGCATATGTGTATGTACGCAAATATGGATGTACAAATGTGTATGTCCGCAACTATGCATGTACAATATGTATGTACGTAAGTATGGATGTACAATATTTATGTACGCAAGTACGGATGTACAATATGTAGCTATAGCAAGTATATCATGTAAGGAGTCATATCCTGATGCAGCAGTTCTACTGTGTAGTAACATAGCAATTATCGATGATGAAGTGTGTGAGCCGGCCAATCTGTGTAAGTGTAACATACGCATCATCGATAATGGTGTAGGTGTACTAGCACAAGTATATGTAATGCAATGAGAATAACATGAATGCAGCATAAGGTAAATCATCAGCTAAAAGCTATAAGGTATATATATCTAACATGATCGAGTCGGTGAATCTAACCATCGGCATCTAGCCTCACGACATCACGTACGTTATAATCCATCGTACGGCATCCTCTAGTTAAGGGTATGGATCAAACATCAAGTCAAACTCATCACGTACGGAAAATCATCGTATGGCGGCATCAAACCATCAGGGATCCTATCATCCTGTATGACAATGAGGATACAGACCTAACGTCACGTACGGCATATCACTCAAGATTCACAATACTATACACACATACACACACACATATATCCCAGGTCACATCCTTAACAATCTCATATCAGGGGACCGACAAATGTATCAATCATCTCGATCGACTCGTATCCGTATACCGACAAATCATCAAGTCATCATGTCAAATCGTATTCTCTTTTCATCCCATTTATATCTCACATAAGGTCAATTTAAAAATACATTCTACCTTTACTATTAGCATACGTATTTAATCTAACATACACACCCGAACCATACAATTAGTTTTTAAAAGATGCGAATCGTAGTTTTGAAAGTAGGGGCTACAGTGTTTTTAAGGAAAAGATATCATTCGAAAATCCATAACGTCCCTCAAGGTACCTGTTTAAAAGATGCTTACGATTCTTAAGTTTGGAAATAGGTATGGTTCGGATGACACATTTACGTCGGCTATCTAGTCTTATAGGACCCTAAACGGCAATATCGTCAAACATCATCCTCAAATCCCGTCATCACATATTAATCGTATCATATCACCTCTAATTATCCTTTAGTTTCTAATATAGTTTCTTTAACTATCTTTTAACTCTATCTATAGTTTTCTATTAAAGGTTCCCTTAACCATACGCTCTATATAAATCGGTTTCTATCAAAGTTTGCGGGGGTGCTATACGCCATCCACCCGACTTCCCCCGTAGATATAGATCTACTCATCTTGCTCCTTGCTTGCCGAAGTCGATGACTCCACGCTCTGTCTCCTCGGAATCCACGCGAAGGTACCTACAATAATACACAATCGCAATCGTTTATTAAAATCGAATCCGGAAAACAGATACGGCACACGGCGCGCTCATAGGTTAGAACCTATGGCCTACGCGTGCAAAAACAATCAAATCACCCTTGTTGTCGATGTACAAACATCCAACAACCAAAATAATATCAAATACCAAAACCAAGCATTCAAAATACGGAAAACATAACCAAAAATCACACTAATGTGCTCCCAGATTTTCCATCAGGAAAAATTAACCAATTTTGCATATGGGGTTTCTCTAGATATAGGATAACAATGCCCCAGACCAAAAATCACAAGGTTTTACTCCAATTTGGCCGAAATTTGCGGCCTATAGCAATAAATCTGCGGCCAGACTAGGGGATATTGGGCTCGGGTTTCAGGTGGTGGTTCATGGTTGCCTGCACGTCTCATGGTCATGGGAACTTCTTTTATGGTTGTCTCGGGTCATCCCAGATTTCTAAATACCATCACTAAATCCACAAAAACCCGATATCGACGAATCTAAAGTTCGTATTTTGGGGTTTGGTCATTGATCCAGATCAATAATTGGTCTCTAGGGCCTTGTAACAGCCACTAGGCATCACCCAATCCACACAACACTCAAACCCTTCTCTAGGAATTTCCAAGTTCACAAATCCACACCTTAACCCAATTCTAACCAACTATAATGCTAGGAAAACATAAACTAAACTAAATGTAAAGGATTATATCTCATGGATGTCACCAAGCAAAATCCTAGAAGTCCAAAGTCCTCAAAATCCAACATTGATGGGTCCAAAGTGTAGAGGGTGAAGAGGGGATCAACTTTTGTGAAGGGGTTTTAGGGCATGGATGAATATTTTGAGATGATATCATGGGATGAAGGTGGAGAGAAGTGAGAAAGAAGAAGGAGAAGGAAATGATAGGGGAGGAAAGATGTGGCTGCCCCCCTCTCTCTCTTCTTTATTCTCACCCCCTCTCTCACTAATTTACCGTATTGCCCTTTCTCTTATTCTTTTCTTTTTCCTTCACAAAAGCAAAACACAATATGAAACTAATAACACAAATGAACCACATGCAACCAAATGCAACATGATATGGTGCACTAGCCATGGGAAACTGTAGAAATACGGATTTGGCCTAATCACGATTAGCAGTGCACCAATCGATTTTTATCCAAATCGCATATAATAAATTTTAAAAATGCCAAATCCGATAAATAACTTTTGAAACGAATAAATCATTTTAATTTCCATTTATTTCACAAATATTGTTATATATTTATACTCTTTTTCGAAAACCCCAATTTCGCAAATCGGGCAGTTTTCAGGAAAAATATTATTTTAATATTAAATTCCAGAAATAATATTTTATATTTTCTGAAATGTTTCAGAGGAAATATGATACTTTATCATATGTGAGTGCAATGTTCAAGTTCCTCAACCATTTTTTATAATTCGGTCCTGTCAGTTTGTTTTTCTCTAAAAGAAGCTTAAGTCTCGTCATCGGTTTCTGCCATTAGGAGAGAGAAAAGAAAACACTCAGCGAAATTCTCTTGCATAGATTTAAATTGGTTATTATCTTATCTAATCGATGTCTCCCACTATTTTTATCAAATTTTCTTTCAAAATCTCAAAAAGAAAACTAGCCAGAATTAATTACATTCTACAGTTTCGCTAACCGGTCAGCCAGGCCAGTGTCGGTATCTTGAGGGAGGTTCCCCGTGCTTTCGCACGGACCTAATTAAAATAAACTTCATTTTCCCAGAGGTCTTACCCCGTTGACAATTTTCTAGACACCTACTGGATTAACTAATTGTAAAGTGCAAAACTCTTATGGGAGTAACTCTTACTCACAGTGGGATCGGGATCCAACTATCATATAGAAAGTGTGCAATCTCATTGCAAATTTCATCTCTTGAAACTCCCGATATGGTTTTTACCCCTAGCTGCTTATAACCTTGGCTATGGTCAACATATCATAAGCACTAGTTAAGTTCTACCCGTCATTTTGTGATTAACCAAATCCACCCATATGACCCTTGACTATGATCAATATAATCACATGAATGTCCTAACTGATCGCATCATATGCTTTGTAGGAAGACATCACTTAGTTACCGTACACTACGCCTTGACTATGATCAACATACGTAGCACGAATACTAAGTACTCTGGTTCCTAAAATGACGGAGGGTTGCGGATGGTTTTTATGAAAACCTTTAACGCTTTGACTTGATCTCGCTGTAGAATCAAAATAGTTTAGAAAAAGAGTGGCTTAAGGTCTGTATCTTTTGAAACTTGCATTTTTCATAAAAAGGCCGAGTGAGTTTCAAATCTGATTCTACAATATCTTTAGGTTTCTTTTTCTTTACATTAATCTTATTAATGCAGTCCCATCATTTAAGTTTCTAAGCCATCAAAGAAAAGAAACGAAAATAGAACGTACACTTATGCCATCCGCATCCGCCACAGTGTCCCGTTATGCACCGTTAGGTTACTTAACTAACGGCATAACGGGACGGGACTAGCACGGGTGTAAAATATAAGCAACGTTTATTATATATCATATATATAATAATAAGTCATTCGTCTCAGATATTAAGTAATCACATCACAGAATATCAACAGCAGAAGCACATATGAAAATAAAGGATATCTAGGAAGTCCGTATTTTGTATTTAGCCAACAATAGAAAATACGGATTCCACGGTCGTGATGAATAGCCAAGCCCACACCCCTAGACTCCTACGAGAGCGGCAAGTGACCCTACCAATTCTAGAGTTTAGGAGACCCGGTCTCGACTCCTCAAGATGGCCTCCCACTGAACCCTAGAACCCGGTCACTTGTGCTCCACTCCTTGGGTCTATCCTAATGTAGAAAAGTAAATAAGATACAATAATGGTGACAACATCCTTAACCCGGAAGTGCCCCAAATAAAAGAATATTACATACAATATATTTTTACATGAATGAAAATAAAGACTCTCATCTTACATAAAACCCCCGGCTATTCAATCACGACAATCCTGCACAACATATCTCAGCAACACATAATATCACATATCATCAACGAAGTAAGTATGCGTATCCCGATTGTCGTTGGTGTATAGCAACGAAATCGGCGATACACGACATACTACACTTACGGTCGCAGAAAAGAAAAATGAAAAACTACAACAATTGGAATCGTAACTGCCCTTAGACAATATAAACCCGAGATATCACATATCCATAATTTCAAGCTTAACAATGTAAAGCTCACATTTAGGTCTCACCCATGAAAACACATTTTCAAAATAAGTCGGATAATTCAACAAGATTTCCGATTACACCCGAGACCGAAATGTCAGATTTACACGCAACAAACAAATTTGTAGATTCCAATTTATTGTATCACATTCTCATATACTAGGCGCAGTTAAAACGTTCGATCGAACGATCAATCACCCAAAAAATTCTCAGAAAGCTCAACACTTAAGCAGTTTTAAATTATACCAGAGACTGCTATTAGCATATACGGGCCAGCACAAGAAGGCACAGTCCAAGCCTCACCAACGGCGCCGCGGAACCGCCATAAAAGACCCTTTCGGCCGCGGTTCCGCGGTCGTTAAGTCGAGTTAGGGCTTTGTTCTTCTTGTGGGCCCATACAATACCCGGCACGATTTTCTGAGTACTTTTAATATGAAAAAATCCAACTTTTTGAAAAATTTCCAGTGAGCATCATTCGGGTGTCGTGTTTCGTTCGTTTGAGGATTTTAACGTCGTCTAGGTTACTCTAAAGCTCTAGCTTAGCTCTGATACCACTGTTGGGTTTCCTTAGCACCTAATCTAGGGTTTGGAAGCATCTCACATGCCACTTTAAAATTTTAGAGAGGTGCTAAGCAAACTTACCATGAATCTTAACTAGAATATTTAGGGTAACAACAATAGAATCGCATACTATAAACTAGTTATCACTAAGTGAAGAAATTACAACCTTTGTAGACTTCCCTTGGTGACTCCTTGGACCTTGAGAGTTTGAAACGGATCGCTTGAAACCTTCCTAGTCCACGATGTTCCACCCCAAGTCCCTTTGCACAAAGCTCCTTGCTTCTCTTGATCAAGGATGAAGATGAAGCAAACACTTTACACTAATGGGCAAGTGTAGTGTAGAATGGTGATATGGTTTGTTTTCTCTGTTCAAAACCCTTTCTTTTTTACTATCTCACTCAAAGGAAAACTCAAGAGAGAGAGAGGAAGAAGAAGATGGCTTTGCTTGAGCTGAAGAGATAATGATCAAGATAAAAGAAAAATGAGAATAGAAAATATATATATTTTCACACTCTCATTACAAACCATGGTAAAATAATATCTAGATATTTTTGCATTGAGTCAATACCCAAATGGTGAATTAAATCATGGTTAATAGTTAGGTGAAGTCAAGGTCAATGAAGAAGGGTGTAGAAACTCTTAACCATGAATTAATCCCATTTCATTTTCTCAAATACAAATATAAATAGATATTTACTTCCATGTGAATCTTGCATTACCATCATTAGTGTATCAATAACCATGATACAATGTATGCATGTATGTGTCCATACATATCAACATGTGCATGCATGCATGCATACATCAATATAGAAAAGGGTTTAATAAAGAAGTGAGCTAAAAGTCAATGATAAATCAATACTTGATTTAACAAACGGGTCATATCACATACGACCCGACCAATAGAAAAAAACGCCCGATTAATATACGGTATCACATATACGCATTTAATCGGGTCCGCGCACATATCTCATATGCACACCACATCGTTTCACCTGAGCTCGGAAACTCCTGTGTGGGACTCTAAGACTCGTCAATACGCCGGCAGCAGGTGATGATCATATCAAACACCCACAAGCCGCAAACGGTCAGCTAAACGTAATGGCCATCCGGGTATTGAATGATCAGAAGAAAAATAAGCGAACCGGCCAAAACTCCTATCGAGCCAACTGGCAACACTTACCGTACAGTTCGGTCTCTTCGTCAGATATGCTGCATATCGAGTCTAGGGATGGTATCGCCGACCTCAATAACTCAATAAGTCATGCCGGTGTATGGCTCATAACAGATCGAGAAACTACTGATAACACTTATCAGTAAATCTCAGCAGCCCTGGCCAGGGACTCCCTGTTATAGCCAATCGAGCATTGCACAACATCAACCCCGAATACCGGGAGAGACAAAACCCCTCCTATCTCTCATTGCCTCCATGTGCCTCGGGACTGTACCCAAAATCCACATGTTTGCATGACTCAGTAGAGCCGTGGTAGGGTAGAGATCAAAGTACAGTGGGAGGACACACAAGACTCTATGACGATCTTGGGTCTACAGACTAACCTGTACCAGTGTCACCTGAGAACTGCTATCCGGCGATAGATATAATACCACATAGGAGTTCTCAGCGAGTCTGTTCAGTGTACTTAGTCTCCACTGAGCACCCGCATATAATCTTTGGTGTCACCACACCAGATGGATATGGGATCATCCATCGCCCATTATATGGGACAAGAATGGTATACGCTAGTCTACTCTAGAATATCGATGCCCCGTCTCGATACACCCACGACTAGGAACAGTTCAAGGATATGCTCATAAACTACACATGTCCCACTAGTATGATCTGCATCATAGTCCCGGTAGTCAAGCAAATATCCTGAGGTCTTTATCAACATGTACCAAATGAGTCAGACGCATGATCAAATGAACATGTCAAGATAAAGTAAACCAGATAGCATACTATCATGTCGAGCAAGAAAGTCATCTATATATATATACATGTCCAAGCATCCACTATACATATAATGGTCTCTTGGGCATACATATATCCAACAGTCACGTCCTCTCCGGACAATGGGGCTGGAGGTCCAAGAAGCTCCTGATGACCATCAAAGTGAACAACATCTAACCTGTAGGGGTGGTCTAGAGGCAGGAAACGTCGATGGCCGCAATAACAAATCTTCCTGCTAAAATTCAAGAATTTCGATGTTGTATGTTGATGGCAATAAGGACATACTTTGTGACCATGTACGGACCAACCTGATAGCATTCCATACGCAGTAAAGTCATTAATTATCCACATTAAAGCCGCACGCAGTATGAAGGTTGTATTTGTGTTTGCATCGTAAGTCTCTACACCATCAATGAATATAGATTTTAACTCCTCAATCAGAGGTCGAAGATAGACGTCGATATTGTTTCCGGGTGAGTTTGGTCCGTCGATAAGAAGAGGCATCATAAAGTGTGATTGGTCCATAGCCAACCAAGGCGACATATTATAATTATCATTACAACGGGCCATGTGCTGTGGTTTCCAGCCATATAGTTGGATGGGTAGAAGCCATCACTAGCGAGTCCGAGCCTGACATTGCGAGGATCGCTACTGAATATTTCGTGCCTCCTATCGAAATCCTTCCATGCCGGTGAATCTCTTGGAAGACTCATTTTTCCATCTTCACTTGGAGGAGCACGGTGATGCCAAATCATTGCCTCGGCTGTTTTCTTGCACCTGAATAGCCTCTGCAGCCTCTGTGTTATAGGAAAGTATCGTGCTATCTTGACAGGTATATCGGGATTCTTATTAGAATCTTTCGGCTTATACCTGGCCTCTCCATATGTTGGATACTCTTTCAAATCTGAATTCTCTTTCCGGTACAACACGCAATTTTTGGGACATGCTTGAATCTTCTCACACTTCAGACCCAAATCAGACATCATCTTCTGGGCTCCAAACCAGCTGTCGGGCATGTTATTTCCCAGGGGCATAGAATCTTTCAAGAACTTCAGAAGCATTGTGAATGACTTGTTGCTCCATCGATTTAGGCACTTAATCTGGAAATGTTGGACGAACTATAAGAGGGTGGAGTACTTTTCCTTCTCATAAATTGGTTTTCTAGTATCATACATGAACTTTTCATACTTATCCGCACGCGGTCCTTGACTGGAAGGAATGTCATCTTCGGTACGAATAGATTCACCTAGGGCAGTCTCTACCATATCCTCCATTTCTTCTTCTGGAAAGAAGTTACCGTCTTCTTCTTCTGCCGCATTACCGTCTTCTCCTTCTTCTTCTGCCGCATTACTGTCTTCATCTCCTTCCCCGTGATATAGCTAAGTTGTATAAAGTCTAGTAAAACCATGTTTAACGATATGAAGCTCTGCAAATTCTACCTTCTGCCGGTACTTATTCCCACATCTATCGCACGGGCAGAGAATCTTCTCTATCACGACATTATTATGTGCGCGTGCAAATTCAATAAAAGCAGCAACTCCTGCGACAAACTTACGTTGTATATGTTGTTGCCAATCCACATACATCCAGTCCTTAACTCTGATGTACTCATGGGCCATGTTAGACCGTATAACATATAAATTGTAAGTTATGATGACTATATTGGGAAATCTAAGAACGGGATAGTTACTGACAAAGGAGAAAATCCGTGTATATGCTTTTGTCGTTGAAAAGAATAAATTATCGATAATCAAAGTTAGATTTGAGGATACCCATGTATGAGTTGTATTCTATATATGTGTGTTTCAATTTATGATTTCGCTTAAGTGTAGGGTTGTTAGTGTGTATGTGCTGTGTGTGCATTTGTTGTGTATTCGTGTTGTATGTGTGTGTTTCGGCTGTCGGGGGTAAGGCTTCTATCCCATTAAGAATGTATAGAGCAGACACCCATTTGCTTGTGCTTTCAACCGTTTCGAGTAAATTTCGGTAGCACCTCCCCGCTGTTCTCCGAGTACACTGTAATAGAATAGATAATCATTTTAAAGCTGTGAAACAACGTTGAAATGAACATCTAATCTATCTTTGTACACGGAGAACCAACGGAAAAATACCGACGAAATAACTCAGAATGGATGAAAACACAAGTGAATGCAGGTGTTTGCTTTATACATTCCTAACTTGTCCACACTGGACAAATCTATCGGTTATCATATGATTGAATCTTCTCGTCACATAGACTATACGTCGGTTGTTAGTACCGAACTATACCATTCGATATTTAACAACCTTCGTATAGTTCTATGTCACGATGAACATCGAACGTATGTTAACCGATAGACGGGGACTAAGTCGTGCTTTGATTTTCATATATCAGTATCGATGATAATATGAAAGTTTTATATTATCATCGAGTATCATATATTGGTTTTAACATGAACATTTAACTTGAATAGGTTTTAAGTTTACGTTTCGTTATTAAGGGTTCGAAGTTTTTAGTTTAGGGCAAATTTTTCTTGCGTTTACGGTAAAGTTTTACATTTACGTTATCATCGAGTATCCTACTGAATGAACTAGTGCACCCTAAACCCTAACCCTAAATAACCCAAATTAACCTAATTAACCACAATTAACCATAATCATTACCCTAACACAAATTATCCCCAATTAACCCAAACTTTACCCAATTTATCCAAATTAACCTAATTAACCCTAATCAAACCTAACTTAACCCAAATTAACCCTAATCAACCCAAACATAACCCAATTTACCCAAATTAACCTAATTAACCCTAATCAACACCCTAACCCTTTCAAATTATCAATAATTAACCCAAGTTAACCCTAGCCTCTAATTAACCCAAATTAACCCTAGCCTCTAACCCTAAACCTTAACCAAACCCTATCCCTAACCCTAACCATACACTGAACCCTAACCCTAACCCTAGACCAAGTCTTACCCTAACCCTAACCCCAACTAATTATCCCTAACCCTAACCCTAGCTGAACCGAACCCTAACCCTATTCTCAACTGAACCCTAACCAACCCTACCCTCAATTGAACCCTAACCCTCCCCCTAACCGAACCCTAACCCTAACCCTAGCCCAAGCATCAACCCAATAATCAACAAAAACAACATAATTAGAAGTAAAATTATGAAATTTACTAACCTGTAGCTAGGCCGGCGATGGAGGACACTGGAGACGGTCGACGACGCAATTGGCGATGAGCCGCGGGCGGTGGCGACGAGGAAATCGACGGTGATGTCGGGGACGACGAGCCGCGCCCGGGAGGGCAGTGGCGACGAGGCGTAGGAGGTGGCGACGAGAGGCGCGCGTGGGAAGAGATCGAGTGATGAGAGAGAGTGTTTTTTTTAGATCGAGGACTTTTCTGTGTTTATTTTCTTATTAATAACCCATATACATGCCCCTACGGATTCAACCGTAGGTCCTTCTTTTGCGGCTCCTTAGGGCCAAATAACAAATTACATTTTAATATTTTTAAATTAATTCGTATGGCACCGTAGGGGCAACCATGAGGACCTATGGTTTAATCCGTAGGGAAAAACTTTTATTGCCCCCACGGATAACTATATCCGTAGGGGCAACCCTTTATTGTAGTAGTGCTACAACGACCGCGGAACAGCCGCAAACAAACTTGTTCTGCCACGGTTCCACGGCGGTCTTATGGACTTATGTGCCCAAATTTCTTGTGAATTCCTAAAATACCCTGCACGAATTTTTAAAGCACTGGAAATAATTTTTTGAACATTTTTGAAAATTGGCAGAAACATGGAATTTGAAATTTTGATTTCGGAAATATTTGTCGATCGATCTTTTAAGAACATCAAAACTAGATAGTTTAGGTTTTATGGGTTGGCTGTGATACCATATTGGATTACACTAACGCCTTGGCCATCATCTATGACCGTTTGCGGAACAAAAATTTTACTACGAGTTTAAACTGGCGTTAGAATAACTCTATCACCGGATCTACCATAAACCTAACTAGCAACTAGAAAAGCTATCTACTATGATCGAACTTTATACCTAAAGAATCAAGTCCTGCGGGTCTTCACTCCGCTCCTTTAGCTCCTTAAAGGATGTACGGATCGCGCTTGATCAACGGCCTCCTCGCGTCAAAGATGATCCACCCGAGAGTGTCTACTTTGAGCTCCTACCTCTAAACCGAGGTAACTAGATTACTTAATATGCTAATCTAAGTAGTCTAGATGATGTAAAGAGTGATGATGGATTGCTTTGTCTCAAGAACCCTAGGTTTCTCAACACATAAGACTATTAGGGTTTGAGGTAGAAGAAGATGAAGCTTGAGGAGATGGGAGTGTAGTAAAGAGCATAGCATGAAGAATGACTAAGTGTTGTGAACTAATAATGCATACAATAATTCACAACACAAAATATGAAGCATGAATCAATAGTAAACTATGAGTCACCCCATGAGTCAATACATGAGTCACCAAGTAGCCATGCTTCATTTAATACAAATGAACACCTCATACCTCCATCTCATTAACTATTTAACTAAAATGGTTAAAAATAATAATGAGATGTCTTCTTCTAGAAGCATCTTGCACAATTACAAGAATACCCCTCACCTTATATACATACCCGTATCCGTATTCCGAAAAATACGAATACAAAGAGACAAAAATAATCTAAGAATATAATACTAGGATCCGGCTTAAACCAAAACCCACTAGTATTATCCGCCCGAATCATGATTCGAGTAGCTAGTACACATATATGATCGAACCCTGCCGTAAAACCATTCGGCCTCTACATCATTTCGCCCAAAGCAGGGAAACCCTCTGTGTGGGACTCTAAAGACTCAACAGTACGCTGGCAGTGGGTTTAACCATAAGCACGTCAGCGGTACTAGCTGGACTTAACGGCTACACAGGTACCTGTCGAAAAGAAATCCGTCTAGCAAACTCGTCCGAACTCGTACCGTGTCTATCCGTGACAATTTCCGTGCAGTCCGGTCTCTTCGTCTAAGAGTATCACATCCCGGGTCTAGGAGTGGTAAACATCAGACCCTAATAACCCGATAATTCGTGCTGATGCGGCTCAGGACCAATCCGGGAAACTACTTATCAACCTATCAGTAAATCCCAATTGCCTTGGCCAAGGTCTTATGGTCCTGATCAATCGAACACAGTACGATATCGACTCCCAATACCGGGAGAGACAAATCCCCAACAATAACACACTGCCTCTCATTGGTGATGTTTTATATGTGTGTGTGTAGTAACCGCAATCAATAATGGTGTCGCGTATAGCTAGACCGAGATGAGTACGGTTCGTCCTCAGGGAAACGTTGAATCCTTTAATCTTACTTTAGGCGTATTGATTAGGAAGGGAGGAAGAATAATGAATAGTGAAGAATGGTTGTAGATTCTAGATCTACGTCAATCACGGATGTAGGATATAGATCTAGATTAACTACGGATGTAGGTTTTATATTAGAAGGGTGATTATAGGGTTCGTTAAGATTTAGTAGTCATGGATGATTAATTAAAGATTACTCCTTTTATCCTTTAATATATTTAAAACTAGATTGACATTGATGCATGTAGATTAGAGTTTCTGGAGGGAATAGGGTTCCCACTCTTAACCCCTATCTTGACATGGATCTCCGTTCATGTCTAGCCTTTACCAAAACAATTGTTAATCTAATCTCTAATTGTGGTCGTGAATATCAATGAATTGATAGCATGCCCGATTAGGATGTTAACGATTCTTTTGGTAATCTTTATAAATTTTATAGGACGTAAAAGGAGTTAAAGGATTTTAATCATCCATTGATCTATCCTAATCCTACGAACCCTATCAAGCGGAGAATTACTCGTGCATGATGGAGATAAAAGAACGGATAAAGATCATGATATAATTAAAGAAAATAAAATGCAATAAAAATAAAACAACTATCTTTATTAATCAACTTGATCAATTACATTTTGTTCCTTCAGAAAGTGATTAAAAAACCGTAGTGTGCTTCTCGATCTCTTCTTAAAGAGGTAGATGAACAGCTAATGATCAACCTGGATTCTTGAGCCGTCTTGGACTTCGTGATCTCGTCGGTTTGATAAGTTTTCCAAGTGAGGCTCTCGGTTCTATTTATAGTCATAGAAGTTGAAATACCTAGATCCCCAGAATTAGGGTTAGTTGTAGCAAATCCAACCAGAAAAATCTCAAATCCCAACTCCTCTAATAGGCCGCGGATCCGCCGCGTTTAGTGGGGTTTGGCTGCGGATTAGCCGCGAATTGGAAGAGTTAGGGATTCATTTTTCTGGGGCTTCATCTCTATAACATGTGGTGATCTTTTGAATATCTGGACTTTGAAAATCTTCTCTAAATCTCTGCCAGAATTGGTTTCTATGATTTACTTGAATATTTTGGCAGATTTGATCTCGCCAACTCGGATTTCCTTGATTTCAGTCCTGATGTAATTTCTGCACAATATCTCAACAAATAATGTAAGTAGAATTTATTTTTATTGAGATATTATCATAACCATTTGATATGATATTATAGTTTTAAGAGAATTGGTTAATGATATTTGATATGGTATGTATATTTAAATGGACTAAATATTATATAGATATTATATGCTTATATTTTCCTTTATAATGTTAATTATAATATATAAACATATGAAAATAGTATTTTTATAGGTAAACCCTCATATGTGTCATATTTATAATAAACACATTTTCTTATATAAAAATAGTAAGGAAAATGTCATATCAAATGCACGATATTTTCGACTGAACAAATACCTCCAAACTTAACTTTGATCATCCCGATCAAACTAGTTATTCGAGAGAAGGAGAAAAAGAAAAAGAAAATCCTAAGTAGCACACTTTCGTAGGCAACACGATTGCACTGAGCACGTGCAACAAGTCGTTAAACTTCTAGGTGTCCCTAGTAGGAGGAGTGTTATCTCCCGAGGGTTTTCAGCGGATTATACCCACAAAATCCTATAATAAAAGAAAGACGGTGAAAGTTACATATAAAGATAAGAACTTATAAAAAAAGAACTTGAAAATAAGATTTTCCAACTATACCAGCTTTTCAGTTGCTATGAGCCCTATCTTAATGGTCGTGAAAAAATGTTAGAAATCACTTCATTACTTAATAAAACATCGCCTTTAGTCTTCCTCCCTATCTTTCTTCCAAACATTGATCATATACTCCTACATGTGTGTAAAAAAAATCTCTACACTTAGAGAATTCAATTCAAGCTATCATACTCTTGTCCATCTTTCAAAGTACTTTATAGTTGGTGAATATTTTCGATAAAATTGCTCACACATTTTTCATGCGACCGTTAATACTTCTTGAGGCACTAACCGACCGATTACAAAATGTGCTCGCACATTTAGGCGTAATTCCTCGTTTCGCAATACTTAAGGCTTAGCAGTGGCTCCCAAACCAGTTGGTCTAAGGCACTGGGTGATAAAGCACCCTTGCTATATTTTTTTTATGCTGCCTTAAGCAATTACAAATCCAGTGTTCATTTTTTTCTTCACCACTTATATATATATATATATATTCTTCATACTAAGTCTTTTAGACAAGAGCATTCCAAGATATTCTCTACTATCCCAAGTTTCAAGATGTGTGTAAATGCATATAGTAGGGTATCAACATTAAGATATTTGGCCTCAAGAATAAGGACTATTTTTCAGATTTATTTTTATCCTCAGATTAGTAATTTACTTCATCTTACTAACCCTTGGGACAACAGCTCATAACTACTTATTACTAGTTTCGTTTATGAAAACCTTTAACTTTCTTGCTTTTCTTAAACTATTTCTATCTTTCATATGTAATTTTTCACTTTCTACTCTTTTATTATACATAAAAAAAATTCTATAGTTCCAAGTGCCAAGAGATAATTTAGTGAATACAAACCTTCCCCCCAAACCTGTTTTCAGCAGTGTCCTCACTGATATCATCTTTGAATGCATAGACCTGTAGACTTGGGGAGAGAAATTAAGAAGGGTAAAATAATAGTCAAATGAAAACTACCCCCAAACTTGTACTTTGGCACGCACAGATATTCAGTTAAGTCATTTTTCACTCACCTCCATTCTTAAAATGAGAAAATGTTACCGAAACATGGAGGTGAGGCGGAGGAAATTTAATTATGATAAAGCGGCTCCTGTGAAAACAGGAGCTCCTCCGCTGGGTCAGCAGAAAAATAAGGTTTCAATCTATACCCATTTACTTTAAAACTTGAACCGTTTTTAATATTTTCAACTTCTACTGCCCCGTGCGGGTATACATACCGCACCACAAAAGGTCCCTTCCAACGAGATTTAAGCTTACCTGGATGAAGATGGAGACGGGAATCGTAAAGAAGGACTTGTTGTCCCGGTGTGGAGGTTTTTCTAAAGAGGTTATTATCGTGGAACACTTTAGTCCAGTTCTTTACTATAACAGCATTATCGTAAGCTTCATCGCGGAGTTCGGTTAGCTCATTTAATTGCATCTTTCGATAGCTGCAGGATTGATCAAAATCAAAGTTAAGCTCTTTAATAGCCCACATTGCTTTATGTTCGATCTCGACAGAAAGGTGGCAAGCCTTTCCAAACACCAGGTGGTATGAAGACATACAAAGATCGTTCTTATAAGCGGTACGAAATACCCAAAGAGCATCCGTCAATTTGGTTGACCAATCTTTACGGTTTTTAGAAACCGTCTTCTCCAAAATTTGTTTTATCTGCCTATTAGAAATCTCAGCTTGCCCGCTCGTTTGGGGATGATAGGGCGCAGAAAGTTTGTGGTTGATTGAATATTTCCACATCAAACTCTCGAAAGACCGATTACAGAAATGCGTCCCGTTGTCGCTAATTATAGCACGAGGGTGCCCGAATCGCGAAAAGATATTTTCTTTAACGAACTTAATAACAACCTTGTTGTCATTAGTGTAACACGGTATTGCTTTCACTCATTTTGAGACATAATCAACCGCTAACAAGATATATAAATTCCCAAAAGAGTTGGGAAAAAGGCTCATAAAATCAATACCCCTAACATCGAATATCTCCACAACCAAGATAGGTTGGAGCGGCATCTCATTTCTTCATGAAATCCGACCCATGTGTTGACACCGTGGACAAGTTTTGCAATGATCATAAGCATCTTTAAATACCGTTGGCCAATAAAAACCACATTGCAAAACTTTCTCCGCCGTTTTACATGGACCAAAGTGACCGCCACATGCTTGATCATGATAAAAAGACAATACACTCTTGAATTCATCATTAGGGACACATCTGCAAATGATTTGATCGGAACAATACTTAAACAAATAAGGTTCATTCTAGTAAAAGTGTTTTACTTGGGATAGAAACCGAAGTTTGTCTTGTTTCGACTAATTGCTAGGAATAAGTCCCGTCGCTAGAAAATTCACAATATCCATGAACCAAGGTTCGCAGGATACGGTCAAGAGTTGTTCGTCAGGGAAGGAATCGTTTATTGGCACGGTCAACGTTGGTGAAGAATTGATGCGTGAAAGATGGTCGGCTACAACGTTTTCACATCCACTCTTGTCTCGTATGACAAGATCAAATTCTTGTAACAACAGGATCCAACGTATTATCCTGGCCTTAGCATCCTTCTTCGATAAATGGTGTCGTAGGGCGGAGTGATCAGTGTAAACCACTATTGGCGAGCCAATCAAGTAGGGCCTGAACTTTTCTAATGCAAATACAACTGCCAAGAGTTCTTTCTTAGTAGTTGTGTAATTAATTTGGGCATCGTTCAAAGTCCTACTTGCATAGTAAATCACATGTGGCATCTTATTAATGTGTTGTCCTATGACCGCACCAATAGCAAATTCTGATGCATCACACATAAGCTCGAATGGGTGGTTCCAATTAGGAGATGATAGAACGGGGGCTGTAGTGAGAGATCTTTTAATCGATTCAAAAGCAGCCCCACAATCCGAATCGAAGTGAAATATTGTATCCTTGGCCAAGAGAAGAGTTAAGGGTCTAGCAATTCTGCTAAAGTCCTTAATGAATCTCCTATAAAATCCTGCATGACCAAGGAAAGATCGTATATCTTTGATGCATTTGGGAGGAGGAAAGTTATTGATGACATCAATTTTAGCTTTGTCAACCTCAATGCCTTTTCGTGAAATGATATGTCTAAGGACAATACCTTCTTGGACCATGAAATGACATTTTTCCCAATTTAAAGTTAAGTTCTTATCCTTACAGCGGGTAAGAACCGCGTCAAGATGACGTAGGCATTCCTCAAAGGAGTCCCTAAATATGGAAAAAAATTCCATAAATATCTCCAGAAAATTCTCAACCATGTCTGAGAATATCCCCATCATACACCACTGAAATGTAGCGGGAGTGTTGCATAACCCAAAGGGCATGCGTCTATAAGCAAAAGTACCGAAAGGATAAGTAAATGTTGTTTTATCTTGATCCTTTTCGGCGATGGGGACCTGGTTATAGTCAGAGTATCCGTCCAAGAAACAATAGTATTCATGTCCAGCTAATCGTTCTAACATCTGGTCAATGAAAGGTAGAGGGAAGTGATCTTTCCTCGTTGCGGCATTGAGTTTTCTGTAATCAATACATACGCGCCATCCAGTTTGGATGCGTGTTTAGATCAACTCATTAGCCTCATTAGTTATGACCGTGATGCCAGACTTTTTAAGGACCATATGAATAGGACTTACCCATTAGCTATCAGATATTGGGTATACCACTATATAGACACTTGACGATTTCTTTCTTTACCGCCTTCTTCATAACGGGATTTAACCGTCTTTGTGGGTCTCGGGTTGGTTTGGCTTCATCCATCAGATGTATATTATGTTCAATAATTAAGGGACTAATCCCTTTGATGTCAGCCATTGTCCAACCAAATGCTTGCCGATTTGATCTCAATACCGCCAAAAGTGGGTTCTCTTGCTCTAAAACTAGAGAAGCGGATATGATCATGGGCAAAGACTCATTCTCATCTAAATATGCATATTTAAGATGAGAAGGTAGCGGTTTGAGATCTAGTATTGGCGGAGAGACAATAGAAGGTTGGGTAAGGGAATGATACTCGGACTCCCTAAGAGGTTCATAACTTGCGTAGGATATTGACTCGAAAAGTACTACTGACTTTTACGATTAGTCAAAAGATTCAAACTCGGGGATGGACTCATCGAAGCTATCCTCACTATAATGATTTTCCAGATCAAACAATGTCACACTAGTGTTGTCAAGATCACCATAGCAAAGTACTTCCGCTTCGCAGCTGTCGGAAGCTATCTCTTTAATGGAACAAACATCGATTAAATGAGTAGAAGGTTCAGATGGTTGACTTTCTAGTTTGTAAATATTAAACTCAATTGTCATCTTCCCGAAGGATAAGTTCATAGAACCGTTACGACAATTAATGACAGCGTTGGAAGTTGCTAGGAAAGGTCGATCGAGTATCACCGGGATTTGGTTGCGTGGGTTTGCCACAGACTGTGTATCTAAAATAATAAAGTCCACAGGGAAAATGAATTCCCCGACTTTGATTAACACATCCTCAAGCTCACCCCTAGGTTGGGTGATAGATCGAACTGCCATCTGGAGAGTGCAGTGGGCATGTTTCAACTCTCCTATACATACCTGCTCATAGACGGAATATGGAAGCAAGTTAACACTAGCGCAAAGGTCAAGTAGAGCACGATTGATACTTTCCCCCCCAATAGTTATAGATATTGTAAGACAACCGGGATCATTACGTTTCTTAGGCAGTTGTTGGGTAAAAGCTGTGCTCACGTTACTTGTCATGAATACCTTTTTCGGCACATGAGTTTTTCTCTTCCTAGTGCACAAGTCATTAAGGATTTTCGCATAAGACGGAACTTGTTGAATAGCATCTAGGAGAGGGATATTTATGTTAACTTGCTTAAACATTTCCACAACCTTCTCCATTTGTGCGTTAGGTTTGTTGGCCCTCAACCTGTTTGGAAATGGAGTTTTATCAATAAGTTTTGGGTCCAACATTTGTGGAGAAGTTTGTGGGGATGGAATCAATCCCAGAATTGGAGTGGGGATCGTTTTAGGTAGATTCGAGATAGTGGGTGAAGTGTTCGAGCCTTGGGAAAAACGAAGAATGGGCTCGGAAGAAGGTGGGAGATTAGACGAAATAGGGCAAGAAGTGGAAGCCGAGATTTCAATTGATTCCTCATCGTCAATCTGTTCACCCATTTGGTTGTTCAACACTCTTCCTGATCTCAACGTGGTAACGTCACTCACATTATGATTTTGTGAGTGGCCAGGATTTGGCAGGGGTTGAGATGGAAGTTTCCCTTTTTCTCTCGCACTCATCGCCGCATTTATTTGTGCAAATTGTGTTTCTATTGATTTTATACTTTCGCCATGGGAGTTGGTGTTATGTGTTAAAGTTCGGATAGAAGACTTGATTTCATCCGTCAACTGCATGGAATGTTTAATAAACATATCCACACTTCGTTCAAGCGCAGATGAGTTTTCGGTACCGGCTGTTTGGAAAGAATTATTGGCCGGATTCTGAAAAGGTTGCGATTGAAAGGGGTGCTGGTTTTATGGTGGTGGTTGTTGTTGCTGTGAAGGAGGTGTTTGATAATTGCTTTGGAACCAGTTTTGATTTTGGTTGGTTTGGTTTTGGCTCCAAGAAAAATTAGGATGATTCCTCCATCCTTGATTGTATGAGGAAGAATAATGATCGTTTCTAGGTCGTTGCTGAAAAGCAGCATTAGTTTTCTCGTGACCTTGAAACGAATCATTAAAAGGACATTCTTCCGTCAAACGAGATGGATCGGAACAGCAACCACACGGTCTTGGGGAGCGCTACCTGGTTTAGGGAGACTGATGAGAATTTGTTCTCTATAGCGTCAAGTTTCTTCTGCATCGCTGCCATTTCGGATTTTACTGCGATGGAAACATTGAGCTGTTGGATACCTCCCCTAGATGAAAGTGGTCTAACACTTTTCCACTGCAAAGTGCTTTCAGCGAGATCTTCCAGATATTTCCAGGGTTCACCGTCGTCTTTGGACATGAAATTGCATTGCACATGGTTTCAAGCATCTGCTTTGTCGCTGGATTAATGCCTTCATATATAATTCGGCACAGATCCTATCTATATATTCCATGATGAGGACATTGGTCAAGCAGATCCTTAAACCGTTCAAAGCACTTCCAAAATGGTTTATTGGGAAGCTGGGTAAACTGGTTGATTTCGCTCCTAACACGGGCGGTCTTATGATGGGGGTAAAATTTCTTAAAGAATGCTATCACGAATTCATCCCAATTGGTAATAGAGTGTGCGGCAGTGTTATAAAGTCATTTTTCTGCTAAATTGCACAAAGTGAAAGGGAGAAGACGCAAGCGCATAGCATCCACTGAAAGTTATGATGTACCCATCATTACGCATACGTTTTCGAATTTGGTGATGAAAACATATGCGTCTTCAGACTCAAGCCCGTGAAATTTAGGTAACAGGTTGATGAAGTGGGGTTTAATTTTAAAATTATCCCCATTGGCAGGTGGAATAGATAAACAGGTAGGAAGGGGACCGCGTATAGGATAGCATCTCTCTTGGAGAGAAATGCACGGTGGATTCTGCGCACCGACGGGTGGTGGCAAGGTGGTGTTATAATCTGATAGAGAACCGTCCATCTCGGTCGATATGGTGGGTGGAGGAGAAAAAGAAGATGAATAAGTACCGACTTCGAAATCGATAGCAGGAACGCGGACAAGACGGGCACTAGAATCCCTTGTCTAACCGAGCTTGCACTAAGCGGGTTTAGCGCAAGTGGCAGCGTGTGTTTGATTTAAAAATTGGTTTGTTTTTGAAAAATATGACCTGAAACAAATCACACAAAAATGCACAAACAACCCTAGAACTAAGGTTACCTAGGTCAAGTTATTAGACCGCTCCTAGAATTCCAAAGGATAAGCCGCAGAATTAATCCTCTACCACCTCTTTATCGCTCTTGTGGCCAGGTAAGTGGGAGGTATCCGCTATACGAATCACCGAAAATAGCGGGCCTAATTAGGTAACTACCTACCTAGACACACTTGCCTAGACACCATAAAAATAATGCGGATAAGCGATAAATTACCCACAACCTTCCTCTGTCCTTATTGAGCACGACAGTCCTTAGAGTCTCAGTCTAGATATTTTTTAATTAATGTAGGGTGATGCGGATGCTCGTTTTGTGATTTATGGGGCCTAGGAAGGGTGATGAAATCGCCACATAATCTGAATTTTGGTCTTTACCCCTTAAAGTCCGTATTAAAATATACACAAACAAACCAATTACAAAACTTGCAAAAAGATTTTTTGAGCGGCGATATTTTGCAAAGAATCCTGCAGAAAAAATATTTTATTGGATTTCAGAGGAGAGAGAAGGAGTTGAAAAAGATACCAGAGAATTTGGAAACCCTAATTCCCTAATTGAGCCGCGGTTCCGCCACCAATTGCTCCTTATTGCCGCGGTTCTGCCGCCGACTAGAGAGATGTGGTAGAAATTTTTGCTACGTGACCTTCTTTGCTCCTCTGGATCTTCATGAATGTCTCTGAATTTCTGTTTCCTCAAATCTGTTACTCCAGATCCCTTTGCAAAATTCACACAATAATCGTTAAATATACAATTTGCAGTTTTGTTTATTTTTATGATGTGGATCGAATAAGAATTCAACGCGAATAGTAAAAAAAATAAATTACGCACGTATCCCCAGCAACGGCGCCATTTGATTGTTGATGTTTTATATGTGTGTGTGTAGTAACCGCAATCAATAACGGTGTCGTGTGTAGCTAAACCGAGATGAGTACGGGTCGTCCTCAGGGAAACGTTGAATCTTTTAATCTTATTTTAGGCGTATTAATTAGGAAAGGAGGAAGAATAATGAATAGTGAAGAATGGTTGTAGATTCTAGATCTACGTCAATCATGGATGTAGGATATAGATCTAGATTAATTACGGATGTAGGTTTTATATTAGAAGGGGGCTTGTAGGGTTCGTTAAGATTTAGTAGTCATGGATGATTAATTAAAGATTACTCCTTTTATTCTTTAATAGATTTAAAATTAGATTGACAGTGAAGCATGTAAATTAGGGTTTCTGGAGGGAATAGGGTTTCCACTCTTAACCCCTATCTTGACATGGATCTCCGTTCATGTCTAGCCTTTACCAAAACAATTGTTAATCTAATCTCTAATCGTGGTCGTGAATATCAATGAATTGATAGCGCCCCCGATTAGGATGTTAACGATTCTTTTGGTAAACTTTATAAACTTTATAGGACGTAAAAGGAGTTAAAGGATTTTAATCATCCATTGATCTACCCTAATCCTACGAATCCTATCAAGCGGAGAATTACTCGCGCATGATGGAGATAAAAGAACGGTTAAAGAGCATGATGTAAATAAAGAAAATAAATTGCAATAAGAATAAAACAACTACCTTTATTGATCAACGTGATCAATTACACTTTGTTCCTTTAGAAAGTGATTACAAAACCCTAGTTTGCTTCTCGATCTCTTCTTAAGGAGGTAGATGAACAGCTGATGTTCAACCTGGATTCTTGAGCCGTCTTGTGTAGGGTTACTAGGCACTCTCACAAGGTTCTACAAGCCATCAACCATGCCCGATTTAAATTTTAGATATACCGAACAACCCTAACCAAGATCTTAAACTAGATGTCAGGCGAAACAAAGCAAGTAAACAACTTTACTTCTAAGAGTTTGGGATTACAACCTTTGTAGTCCGGTCCTTCACTCTAAAGCTCCGTGTTGAGGTCCCTTCGCTGCGATCATCATGTACCCGGACTCTAGAGAGGCTCCACGAAGAGAAAGATGCAAGCTTGCTTCCGATCTTCGATAACTAAGATGATCTACCTTGAAGTTTCTTTAACACAAGCTCTCACTCACTAAATGAAGTGAACACCCTAATCTAATTGGCAAGAATAGATTAGGATGATGAAGTAGGAATTTAGCTCTCATTTGTTTTCATTAACTCACTCATTTTCATCACTTCATAAAAAGCTAGAAAGCTTTTCATACAAAGAAAAAGAAGGAAGAAGAAGATCAATTTCTTTAGTGATGCATAATGAATCCATAGTGAGGTTAGAAATGCAACCATGGTTGATAAAAGAAGAACTAACCCTTGTAGATATTGAACTATGGTTAAAAGGTTTGGTTGGGTTAAACAAATATCTATGCAAAATATCAACACATAATATCTTTGCAAGAAACAAAAAGCAAAGCTTCTAGAAACTTCTAGAAAAGATTAACCCAAATCAAACCCTAACCATGTTTAATCTCCACTAAACATGTTGCATTAATAACCCTAACATGTTACAATATTATATATCACATATACAATATTTATTGTAACAAAATAAAATAATACAATTAACATATATCGCATATATATCAATGTATTACCCGAGTGAGAAAAAGAATCCTTTTGTGAGCTTATACTAGTTAATGTAATTTAATATATCAAATATATAATTATACATTAAATTATCGAATCAACACTTGATCCGATAATCCGGCTATTCACAAATAACCGACTAATATAATCTGTATCAGTCCATCGAATCAACACTTGATCCGATGACCCGGCTATATCACATATACCCGGCCGATATCTCATATCGTGAGAATCTAATACGGTATCACATACACGTATTGTTGTCGGTCCCGCACATATCATATATGTGCTCTTACTCCGTTTTTCCTGAGTCAAGAAACCTCTGTGTAGGACTCTAAAGAATCGTCAATACGCCGGTAGTAGGTGATGATCATATCAAACACCCACAAGCTGCAAGCGTTCAGCTAAACGTAACAGCCACCTAGGTATTGTGCAATCAGAAGATCAATAAGCAAGCCAGTACATTCTCCCGTGAATCCAACCAGTAACACTCCCGTACAGTCCGGTCTCTTCGTCTGATATGTCGCATATCTCGCCTAGGGGTGGTAAACGTCAGACCCCAGCAGCTTGATAAGTCGTGTCGATATGAGGTCCATAACATTTCGAGAAACTACTGATAACACTTACCAGTAAATCTCAGCAACCCTGGCCAGGGATTTCCAGTTATAGCCAATCAAACACAACGCAACATCAACTCCCTATACCGGGAGAGACGAAACCCCTCCTATCGCTCATTGCCTCCGTGCGATTCGGGACTGTACCCAAAAGCTACCTTTTTGCACGCCCTCTTGGACGTGGTATGATTGAAATCAAAGCACAGTGGGAATCACACAAGACTCTATGACGATCTCGGGTCTAGAGACTACTCTGTACCAGTGTCACCAGAGAACTGCCATCTGACGTGAGGTATAATACCATCTGGGAGTTCTCGGCGAGTCCGTCCAGTGTACCTAGTCTCCACTGACCACCCGTATACCTTCTCTGATGTCAAACACCAATGGATATGGGATCATCCATCGCCCATCATATGGGTCAAGAAGCGCATACGCTAGTCTACTCTGGAGTATCGATGCCCTGTCTCGGTAATCCCATGAGTAGGAACATTTGAAGGATGTACTTGGCGACTATTGTTCACACCATAATATTGCATTTTGTATTCCCCATTCTTATGCATTTTACAATGAAAACAGGTGCTTTTGACCTATGTCTGCTACATGTTACAGGTTACAGGTTCTTGGACAGAAAACAGTGAAAATGATGAAAAGACGATGCAAAAGTGGACTTTGACCAACAAACAGAAGACTCTTGATCAAGCCTACATCAAAAATAAAATTCACAAAATACAAGGCAATGCAAGGTCCAAGATTACAAAGCGAACGGTTAAAAGTCCACCGTAATTATTCACTGGAGATCTGGAAGAAATAGAGAAGCCAAATTGAATAAAGATCCAAAGAAATAAAAAGCCCAAGAAGCCCGGAATCAGTTCCAAAATTTCCAGACATAGAATTTTACCAAAGCTTGAAGTCTATTTTGACTAGGTCTTCCTAAGGATATTTTGGTAAATGTAGACATGCAAATCAATTGTAACCTAGGGTTTCCTATTCTCTATAAATAGGAACTCTACTCATTGTAATTTCTTATGCCTCCCTTTAGTAAATAAAATTTAGAAATCTTTTGGAGAGCATCGGTGCCTCTTTTTAATTCAGAAATTCAGATCTGACAACTCTGCGTTGATGTTTGGAGAGAGCCATCTGTAAGTAATTTAATTTCTTGCTCTAGTGTAGATTTCAATTCATTGCCCTAGGTAGATTTAATTTCATGTCCTAGGAACTTGTTTAGAGTTAGCTTTGGGGAAGGATTTTGAGAGATGAGATCTCTCACCCCTTTCTTACCCACCAAATATTTACAATAGGACTCCATGCATACATGCACATACCGCTCCCTACAGCACTCTATCCCTCGAGGTAGCGGTGATACCGTAGTATAAAGGCCTGGGTGTGATGTTTTCCATGGAGGTTAGGGTAAGGATCTCTAAAGGAAGGACAAGAACCTAGAGGAAAGAACACCTTCCCGAACGGATCTAATCCACTTTATTGATAATTACCATAACTCCTCATAGATCTTCATTCGGGTATTGAAAGCGGTGAGATTTAATTACATTTCCAAACCATCCCTAAACCTAGCCCTAGCAAGAGTAGATCTAGATAATTGCCCTAGGTTAATTAGATTTTTAGATTTAATAATCAACCGAACACCCTTCGGAATTAACTCGTAAGAACGAATCGGAAATTCACAAAATCCCTGTGGACCGACCCGTACTCACCGGCTAGCTTCATGCGACGCCGTTCTTGATTGCGGTTACAAATATTTTTGATCTATCTTTTAGAAAGCGCAAGCACGCTAAACACTCTCAATCAAATGGCGCCGTTGCCGGGGATGGCATAGAATTTTCCTTTTTGCAATCTCGGGTTAATCTAAATTTAAAAAATCATAAAAATCTCCAAAAAAAATATAAAAATAAATCATCTGTTATTTTTGGAAAGGGTATTTTTGCGTGAGTTTTGCAGGATCTACGAACAAATTCGGATTTGGAAATCTACAGAGATCAAAACAGCAAGTATCAAATTCGAACAAACAGAGAAATATCACAACAAAAAACAGAAGAAATTTGGAGGACCGAGTCAACAAGTCAACTGCGCGATCTGCCAAAAAAAAAACTCGCGACCCCATTCCTGCCGCGGAACCGCCGCCAGATCCTACCTGCGACCGCTGAACCGCCGCGTGTTGGTAAAAAAAAAAAAAGAGGGAGGGGCAGAAGCGCAGTAAAAAAAAAAAAAAGGGTTCGGCCACTGTAATTCTCTGTGAGTTTTCTCTCTCCTCCTCTGCAAATCTTGATATATCTTCTGTAAATTTGCCTGCAGGATTTCTTTGCGCTTTAAAAATATTCCTTTCCAAATAACAAATCTTATGCAGGATTCGTTGCGCTATGCCTAAAATAATAATTGATTGCAAGTGATCTTTTCTGATTTGCATATCCTTAATCTTTTTGCTAAAATATTTTTCCAAATAAAGAGCAAGAGAAAAAAGGAAAATTTTAATTAGAAAACTTGCAAACTTTGAAATTCACAAAAAAAAAGAATTGATTGAATGTGATTTACTGTTCTGCATATCTTTAATCGGACTTTAAGGGGCTTTTGACCAATTCAGATTGGGTGGGGATTTCATCACCCTTCCTAGGACCCCAGAAATCACATAAGGCATATGCATTGACCATCTATTAATTAAAAAATACTAAACTCAGCCCTAAGGACTTCGAGCTCAATAGGACAGAGGACTGGTTATAGGCATTGGCTGTTTATCCTAACCTGACTTTGCGGTGTCTGGGCAAGTGTGTCAAAGGCTAGTGGTTTTTAATTAGGCCCACAGTGTGGTTCCTTCCCACTTACCTGGCCGCAATTGGCGGTGAAGAGGCGGTTTGAGGTCCTGTTTCTAGCCCTTTGGAACAGTTAGGAGCTGTCTAGCTGACTTAGGTGACCCTAGATCTAGGTCTGATTGTGCATTTCCGGTCGACTGCATTTGTGTCTAAGCCCTTTATCGAATTTTTTTTTTTGCAAACAGTTTTAAATAAAGAGAAAAAAAAGGGAAAAAGGAAATTTAAAAATAAAAAAAAAGACTTGCAACTTTTGTCGCTCGGAAATCCTTGCACCAACAAACTTTCTTTCTTTCTCCCTTTCTTCTAACATGGGTACCCCACATAACAAATCACTTGCCGAACTTTGGTATCCCGAACCTAATTTTGCGTCGTTCGGCAATTTGTTCGATCAATTTAAAGACGATCCTTCCTTGCCTAAAATATCTTTGAAAGATCAAATAGAGGCATCTAGGAGAAACATTTTGACTTTTCAACCCACTTTGTGTCAACCAAGTCAATATTTACCACCTCCATATGTTGATACCACTTTTTCAAGTCCTTCTGTCACTCCTAAGCCGATGTCCATTGCTGAGCATATTGCTCAATCTTGCAGTCGATCTTTCACCCCTCTCCACTCATCCAGTTCTAGGGATCAATACGACTATTCACCTTTTTATCCATATGTTGACCCTACCCCTGCCCAACCACCCACTTCCTACCAGTCTTATCCGACTTTCCCACCGTCACTAGACCCTGTTTCTACACAGCCTTTTGGAAGTTTCACATATCCAAACAATTTCGAATCTTTTGCCGAAACCCCTTTACCACCAAAGTCTAGTTTGGAAGAGGCGTTGGAGGCGTATATCACAGCAACAAACAAAATGGTTAGGAATGTGGAAGCGTCCGTGGCCGCCCTTATGCAACCTGCTGAACCGGTAGCTAGTTTCCCGCTAGCCCCAAATTTTTCAATGTATGAGGAGGCGGTTGGACAGAATGAGAATGTGAGAGGATTTCCAAATCAAACCTACCCATACCCAATTGAATCCAGCAACTCCAATTTTCAAACATGTGTCCAAAATGACGAGTTGTGCGACTTTGTAGTGTTTGATTTGCCAAATTGTGAGGAACCCCCTTCGAGTGAAACAACACCTAATCCGTTTGACCTTTACACTTCCACTCTAGAACCTACATTGATAAATATCCATGCTTTTGATGAGGTGTCTAAAGAAATTGACTTTCACTTGATTGAGGATATAGACGCCGGGAATATTTCGGATGATGAACCTGTCGATTTAATTGAAATTTTATGTTCAAATCATCATCCCGAGTTATTAAATGTTTCTCCCGAATCTCATATGCGTCTTGATTTTGATGATAATGGCATGGATGAGTTGAATATTATGGAGAATTATGAGGATAATATTGAGGAGAGTAGTGAGGATCATATTGAGGTTGAACCATTTTTCTTTGATGTGTCGGATTTTCCAATTCATCCTCTTGAACTTTTACCTAAATCACCCTCCCTCTTTTCCATCGTTCCGACCACGCCTCATTTCACGCTTGACGACTGTGAGCTTGAAAACTTTTCCTTTGACTCTGACGCAGTTCCCACAGCCGATGACACTTACGAGTGTTTCACTTTTTCGGACGATGTTGAAGTCTCACCGCCCGAGTTTGAGTCCTTTGCATTTTCAGATGAGTTAGTTAATCCTTCAGACTCGGTTACTTACAGTCGTTTCGAACCATTGATGGAATCTTTCAAGTTCGAAACAGTTTACTACGGTGAGAAAGATACTATCCCTAATTCACTCCCTTTCATCCGTTCTATCTTTCCGACCGTACAAATGACCGTTACGCTTTTATCTCAAATACCAAGTTCGGCGTACCCATGTTTTCTTGCGAATCTTGAGGGATTTGACCCTATTTCTCGATGGGTTGATAGGTTAGCGCAATCGCTTTTAACACATCGGTCATTACATATTGCGCTAATTTATTCACTCAATTTACACCCTCAAGATCGTACTCCACTTCCTTCTTCTTTTCGCCATTCTTCTCCCCCACCGAGACCATATTCTACCATTCTTCTTTCCACACGGTCTCGCGTGCTTCTCATTTTCTTGCACCAACTATACCATTTCCACGATAAGATTTTTGAATGGTTGGTGCTAACTTTTAGCTTGTGTAAGGCCAAGCTTAAGTTTGGAGTAATCTTTGTGTATATGTATATATTTTTTGTTTTCTTTTCTATAAAAAAAATTAAAAAAAATTTTCAAAACATTAAAAAAAAATAAAAAAAATATAAATAAATAAACAGGGGATTACTGGCATTTTGACCCTCTTGGTTTAGCATGACAGTGAGGACACTGTCAAGTTCAAGTTTGGGGGTATGCTCGGTACGTCTTCTTCCTTCGCATTTATTTGTACATATTTTTGCATTTGCATACTTATTTAAAAATCCATAAAAATTTAAAAATTTCAAAAATTATAAAAATTAATGTATTCGATTTTGGCTAATTGACTTGAGTTTGACAAATAGGTCAACTGGCTAGGAACAACTAGATCTTGGACTTAGTGAATTAAAAATCCTAAAAATAACATTCCTTAAAGTTTAACGGTAGAAAGTATATGCCTTGTAGTTTATTTAGAAATAGGCAAATTTTGGGTTCACTTCTTGGGCTAAGTCAAAATGAGGGAAGAGTATTGATGTTCTTATTAGAGTATAAGGCTGAAAAATAGTTCCTAGCTTAAGTCTAGATTCTGAAAACGTATACCCTATAATTTGCACAATCACGCATCTTGAAACTTGGAATAGTAGAAGAGACCTTGAAATGCTCTTGTCTAAAGTCCTGAGTACGATGAAAATAAAAGAAAAAAATGTGAATGAAGAATAAAAAAAAAATGGACACTGGTTTTTTGTGATTACTTAAGGCTGCAAAAATAGAAAAATATTTAGCGAGGGTGCTTCATCACCTAGTGCCTTAGACCAACTGGTTTGGGAGTCACTGCTAAAGCCTTGGGTGTTGCAAGACTAGGAATTACGCTTTAAATGTGAAAACACATTTTGTAATCGGTTGTTGGTACCTCAAGAAGTATTAACAGTCGCATGAAGGATGTGTAAGCGAAAATTCATTTAAATTCACCTACTAATAAGTACTTTGGACAATGGACGAGAGTACGATTGCTTGATTTGAATTTCCAAGTGTAGGGGTGATATTTACACACACGTGGGGATATGTGATTGGAGTGTAGATAAGAGAGAGGAATGAAAAATAGAACTTGTATCTTTAGTAGAGTTGATAGAAATTCCTAAGTGGAGATGATACCCTAGAAGAAAAACTTAAGAGATGCCGAAAGCTAAGTAGGTCTGCAGAACATATATAATCTTAAGTTAAATAATGAGGAAGTGTGAAGAATATGGGTGGATAATTTATGAGTCGAAGATAATAGAATTCCTTGTTAGAAAACCTAATTGGAGAATTAAAGTTAATGGGCCGAATTGATAGGATTTTGTGGGTAGTATCCGCTGAAAACCCTCAGGAGACAACACTCTTCCTACTAGGGACACCTGGAGGTTTAACGGCTTGTTGCACGTGCTCAGTGCAATCGCGTTTCCCTGCGAAAGTGCGGCTAGGTTAGATTTTTATCGAGAATAAAAAAAATAAGTTTGCTCGAGGACGAGCAAAAGATAAGTTTGGGGGTATTTGTTCACACCATAATATTGCATTTTGTATTCCCCATTCTTATGCATTTTACAATGAAAACAGATGCTTTTGACCTATGTCTGCTACATGTTACAGGTTACAGGTTCTTGGACAGAATACAGTGAAATGATGAAAAGACGATGCAAAAGTGGATTTTGACCAACAAACAGAAGACTCTTGATCAAGCCTACATCAAAAATAAAATTCACAAAGTACAAGGCAATGCAAGGTCCAAGATTACAAAGCGAACGGTTAAAAGTCCACCGTAATTATTCACTGGAGATCTGGAAGAAATAGAGAAGCCAAATTGAATAAAGATCCAAAGAAATAAAAAGCCCAAGAAGCCCAGAATCAGTTCCAAAATTTCCAGACATAGAATTTTACCAAAGCTTGAAGTCTACTTTGACTAGGTCTTCCTAAGGATATTTTGGTAAATGTAGACATGCAAATCAATTGTAACCTAGGGTTTCCTATTCTCTATAAATAGGAACTCTACTCATTGTAATTTCTTATGCCTCCCTTTAATGAATAAAATTTAGAAATCTTTTGGAGAGTATCGGTGCCTCTTTTTAATTCAGAAATTCAGATCTGACAACCCTGCGTTGATGTTTGGAGAGAGCTATCTGTAAGTAATTTAATTTCTTGCTCTAGTGTAGATTTCAATTCCTTGCCCTAGGTAGATTTAATTTCATGCCCTAGGAATTTGTTTAGAGTTAGCTTTGGGGAAGGATTTTGAGAGATGAGATCTCTCACCCCTTTCTTACCCACCAAATATTTACAATAGGACTCCATGCATACACGCACATACCGCTCCCTACGGCACTCTATCCCTCGAGGTAGCGGTGATACCGTAGTATAAAGGCCCGGGTGTGATGTTTTCCATGGAGGTTAGGGTAAGGATCTCTAAAGGAAGGATAAGAACCTAGAGGAAGGAACACCTTCCCGAACGGATCTAATCCACTTTATTGATAATTACCATAACTCCTCATAGATCTTCATTCGGGTATTGAAAGCGGTGAGACTTAATTACATTTCCAAACCATCCCTAAACCTAGCCCTAGCAAGAGTAGATCTAGATAATTGCCCTAGGTTAATTAGATTTTTAGATTTAATAATCAACCGAACACCCTTCGGAATTAACTCGTAAGAACAAATCGGAAATTCACAAAATCCCTGTGGACCGACCCGTACTCACCGGCTAGCTTCATGCGACGCCGTTCTTGATTGCGGTTACAAATATTTTTGATCTATCTTTTAGAAAGCGCAAGCACGCTAAACACTCTCAATCAACTATACTGTCCCCACTAGTATGATCTGCATCATAGTCTTGGTAGTCAAGTACTCATCCTAAGGGCTTTATCAATATGTGACATAGAGACATTCAGAGTACATGTTAAGATAAAGAGTAACCAGATAGCATACTATCATGTCGAGCAAGAAAGTCCTCCCTATATATATCCCAGCAACCACTACAATATACAACGCATGTACAGTAATGGCCTCTACGGCATACATATAACTAACAATCTCCCACTTACACTAGGGCCATCTATTGTGGTATCGCATACCCAACAATCAGCTGTGGTTAAAATATCTCATACTCAACTATCCCATAAAAGTCTCTACTGGGAAATAGGCCTTTGTGAGTGGATCCACGCTGTTGTCCTCTGTGTCTACTCTCCTAACCATGATCTCCCTGGAGATCAACCATCTCTATGATCAGGCGATACTGCCTAAGAATATGTCTGGATCTCTGATGGGACGGGGGTTCCTAGGCATAAGCCACAACTCTATTGTCACACAATGGCAGGAACGAAGTTCATCTCATGAACTAAAATATATCCAGACTGCCTCTTTGGTAGCAACCTTGGTAACGATGTATCTTTCCTTTAATCGTCTAGTAAGTCATGGTATCTAGCTTGGAACTCTTCCAACACACAGTCCCTCCATTGAGGGTAAAGACAATGCCTGCGACTGACATTCAGTCGTCCTTATCACCCTGGAACCTTTCCAGTGATTCTCCCCAGGATCGATTGATACCATCTCACTACTACTAGTGAGAATCCTAACATCCAATTAGATATATCCCATAGATCCATAACCCAGGATTTAGGAAGTACCACCTTGATCCATATGGAGAATCTTTGTGATAAGAGGAGATTGACCGAGAGTAGCATAGGAAACTACTTCCCTATCAAGAGTATGTCATCCACGTACTCTAGGAGGATCACCACCATACTCTCTACTACCTTTTTGTATATACAAGGTCCATCTACCATTTTGATAAAGTCAAACTCTTTGACTACCATATCAAAACAGACGTTCCAACTCCGCGATGCTTGATTTATCACATAAAACTTCATGCTCACGTTTCCGCTGCTCCCACTGCCTACGAAGCCCTCTGGCTATGTACTTAAAGACGCTCTGTTCCAAATCAATATTTAGAAAAGTAGTCATGACACCCAACCGCCAGATATTGTAGTCATGGTATGTAGCCGTGGCAAGTAGGATCTGGATGGACTTAAGCATAGCTTTGAAAGTCTCAACTTTTCCATGTACACCAAGTAATCTTTTCAAGATATACTTGCTCCTGATGGGGATTTAACCCTTCAGATAAAGCAAGCAAAGTCCATAGTTTGTTGGTGTATAAGGATTCTATCTCAAATCGCTAAGCATCCAGCCATTCTTACAGAGTCCCCACTCCTGATGGCCTGCTCGAAACTAGTTGGGTCATCATCACATGATGCAATCCTCGCTCCCACTTTCATAGAGAAACCGAAGTATCTCTCAGGTGGATGAGGAACCCTACCAGATCGGTGGAGAGGCTGAAGTTCGTTGGAAACTATTGAATCCTTCGGGTTTACCAAATCATCAGCTGCAGTTTGTATAGCTGGAACTCCTTCCAGTTCTACCTCATGACCACTAATTTCTTCACAAGAAATTCCCTTTTTCTCAGAAAGTGGTATGCCGAGAAATAAAACAACTTTTGTTCCTCGGTGTGGTAGAAGATATTCCCTTGCGAATGCTTGGGATATCCAACAAACTTCCACAGAACTGACCTTTCCTCGAGCTTGTCCGGATTTTGCTTTTGACATAGGCCGGACAACCACAAATCTTAACATCTTTAAGAGATGGGCTCTTCCCATACCATATCACATATGGAGTGGTAGGCATCTGATTTGGTTGGAACCCTATTCAATAGGTATGCAACTTCTTAAGTGCATAACCCCAAAAGAAAATAGGCTACTCAGTAGTACTCATCATAGAGCATACCATATCACATAGGGTGTAATTGCTCCGTCCCAATACACCGACGTGCTGTGGTGTATGCGGAGGAGTAATGCTGAGAGAGAATCTCATTCTCTTTTAGAATATTCCAGGAATTCCGTGCTCAAGTATTCTCCTCCTTGATCTCATCAAAGGACATAATACTTATACCCGTTTTTGGTTCTCTACTTCTAACTTATATTCATTGAATTTCTCAAAAGTTCCAGACTTGTGTTTCAACAGGAACATATGTCCGGATCTTGAGAGATAATCAGTGAATGTAATGAAGTACAAAGAACCGGTCTTGGCATGTGTAGACAGGGGACCTTACATACATCATCATGTATCAATCCCAAGAGTTCACTAACTCTTTCTCTGTTTCCAATAAACAGAGCTGTGGTCATCTTATCTTTGTGACATGACCGGCAAGTTTCACAAGATGTAAATTCAAACTAATTTAAATATGCATCTAAATGTAACATCAGTTAGTTGGGTCACATTGATATGACCTAGTTTATAATACCTCAAGAAGGATCCGTTCATTTCTGAACTCTTCCTCTTGTGTGTGTTCTGTACGTTAAGAACTGTGGTTTGATTTAGAACGTCTATACTTTTAGATAACGTGCCTGAACCAATCAACACTTGATATAAGAAATGTTCAAAACATTATCCAACAATACAAAATTATATCCTTCTTTACTAATAAAGAAACTGAAATGATGTTGTATATCAGGTTCGGTATCTACTAACATTCGTTCAGAATCAATGTATTCTGGTAATACAGGGTGATAACTACCAATAGTCTTGGCTGCAACACTTGCATCATTTCCAACTCTTGAAACTTATCACCCGTTCTCAGTTTTCTACCTTTCTCTAGCCCATGTAACAAATTACATTTGCGGGATCCTGATCCGGTATCTCATACCCAGGACGTAAAGAATACTGAGAAACAGTTCTCAGAAATGAACACACCCGAAGAAGATGCATCAGCATGCACTTTCTTCGTTTGGGTGGCATGGGAATTCTGGCAATCCCCTATTTCCTGCTCTGTCTTATAACAATTATAAGTTGGAGTGGGACCAACGTTTCCTTAGCGCGGTATAACAAGCGGGTTCGGTCAATACATCCGTATTATTATCTTGATTAAGGCGTGACATGGTCGCTATCTGGAGAGAGATAGAAGAAAACACTCAGCGTATGCTCTTGTAAGATTAGATTGGTTATTAATATATCTAATCAGGATGTCTCCCACTGTTTTAGTCAAATCTTCCTTCAAACCTTAAAAGGAAAGACTAGCCGGGATTAATTACACCCTACAAGTTCGTCAATCTTTCAGCCAGGCCAGTGCCGGTACTTTGAGGGAGGTTCTTCGCGCTTTCGCACGGACCTAATTAAAATAAACCTCGTTTTCCCAGGGGCGTAACCCCGTTAACACCTTTCTAGACACCTACTTGATCGGCTAATTGTAATGTGTAAAACACTCCCAGGAGTAACTCTTACTCGCAGCGGGTATCGGGATCCAACTATCTCATAGAAGGTATGCAATCTCATTGCAAATTTCAACTCTTGAAATTCCCAATAATATTTTACCCCTAGCAGCTATATGATATTAACATGGTCAACAAATCATAAGTGCTAGTCAAGTTCAACCCGTCATTTCCCGATTGAATTAAACCCACCCGCACGACCCTTAACATGGTCAACAAAGTCGCACGACTGCCCTAATCCAATCGCATCATATGCTTATACAGATAAGCACTAATCAGCTACCGCACACTATGCCTTAACATGGTCAACAAATGTAGCACGAATACTAACTAGTACTTATCTGAAATGACGGAGGGCTACGACAAGTTTTTAAGAAAACCCTTTGCATAATGAACTTGATATCGTTGTAGAATCGAGTGATTTTGAATGGAATGTTTTTGAGGCCTTTTCTAGTTTTACTAAAAAGGTCACTCCCGGTGAAGGGATCTCGGCTCTTTCCTCATCGAATAAGGTGCAAGATATTTCACAAATATCACTATGCAAAGCAAAAACTATAAAAACAATCAAAAGACAAATAGTGTTTGTAGAATCTGCTAGTTTTGCTAAAGAGATCACTCCCGGTGAAGGGATCTCGGCTCTTTCCTTATCGAATAAGGTGCTGGATGTTCTACAAGGAACATCGCTATGCAAAGCAATAACTAAAGCTACCAGTTTTTAAACAAGTTTCTACAACATCTTTAGGTTTCTTTTAATTTCATTAATCTCATTAATGAAGTCCCATTTTAATTATGCTTCACAAGCATCAGATATGAAACGAAATAAAAAATATAATATACATCTCATATATATAATATAAACATTCGTCTCAGGCAGTAATATGATCTCATCACAGAACATTGCAGCAGAAGAACATATATGAAATATTGGATATACTAGGAGGTCTGTATTTTAATACGAGCTTGCATAAAACACGGATTCCACGGTCGCAATGAATAGCCAAACCCACATCCCTAGACCCCTATGTGAGCGGCAAGCAACACTGCCAATTCTAGGGTTAGGAGACCCGGTCTCGACTCCTCGAGATGATCTCCCATTGGACTCTGGAACCCGGTTACTTGTGCTCCCCGCCTTGGGTCTACCTAATGCGGAAAAATAAATAATATACAATGGTGACATCATCCTCAGCCCGAAAGTGCCCCAATAAAAGAATATTACATACAAAAGAATTTTACATGAATGAAAAAGAAAAACTCTCATCTCACATAAAACCCCCGACTATTCAAAACGCGACGATCCAATATAACATATCACAGCAACACATAATATCTCATATCATCAACGTAAGCAAGTATGCGTATCCTGATTGTCGTTGATATATAGCAACGAAGCCGGCGATACACCACATACCATGCTTATGGTCACAGAAAAGAAAGTGTAAAACTACAACAGTTGGAATCCGCAACCTCCTTAGACATCTCATGCCTAACCAAATGAATTCCTTAGACATCGTATGCCTAACAATTTTAAACCCCGCATTTTAGTCTAAATCTCGAAAACACTTTTCAATATCAAGTCGGGATTCAGCAAGATTCCTGACATTCTGATCGAATGCTCGTTGCAAACTTTAGTAGACGGCCGCACCCCCGGATGCCGTCGACGGTGTGCACTAAGGAGGAACACCGGTGCCGCAAGCGCCCGAACAGATGCTTTTGGCGACGGGGTTCTCCTACATTCACTTAGTCAGGGCTATGGGGCATGGCTATCTATTAAGTTTACCCGGCGAGTATCCGCGTACGCTACATGATTGTGACGAACTTTTGATCGCATCAAAATCCCGTGGCAACCGATCATCTGAGACTAAACTAGTAGATTTATAACATTCAAATTAGTTATCTCATAACTACTTGTGGATTCCAATTATTGTATCACATTTCAGATAAATAGACAATATTAAACTTTCCGATCGAATAAACAAACACCTAAAATTTCCCAAATAGCTCAACACTTGAGCAGAGTTCAAAAAGTATCCATCACATGCCACAGTACCAATGGTCCAGCCGTAGAAGGGTCAAACCAACGCCTCACATGTGGCAACACCGTACTGCTCTAAACCCTAAGGTTTAGAGGCGGTTCAGACGGTCACATAATCGAGTTAAGGTTTGTGTTCTTCTAGAGGGTCTACCGCGTTACTTGCACGACTTAGAATGTTCTTTTATTAAGGAAAAAATCCAACGCTTGGAAATTTTTCGGCAGGGGAAAAAGTGAGTTATTGATATCCGTTCGAACTTTTTAACACGTTCTAAAAATTTCCAGGACAAACTAAACAAAATTATACTTTCCGATCGAATCAACGAGTTCCCAATACAACCCAGAAAACTCAACACTTGAGTAGAATTAAAAATTCCCAGAAGCATCAGGAAATACATACGGATATTACTGTAGAAAAATAAAACCCTAATTCAACTGTAGCGCCGCGAAACCGCCGCGCAAGGCATGTCTCTGCCGCGCTTCCGTGGCTCTTTAATGGGCTTACTGGCTTGTTTTTCACAGATATCCTTATAATTCCCTGCTTATATTTCTGAGTATTTTTAATACAAAAAATCAACATTTTTAAAATTTTTCTAGAAACTAGGTTTTATCGGGTATTCGGAGTTCGATCGGACTTTAAACTTCGCCTAGACTTCGCCTAAAACTCTAGCTTGGCTCTGATACTACTGTAGGGTTACTAGGCACTCTCACAAGGTTGTACAAGGCATCAACCATGCCCAGTTTAAATTTTAGACGTGCCGAACAACCCTAACCAAGATCTTAAACTAGATGTTAGGCGTAACAAAGCAAGTAAACAACTTTACTTCTAAGAGTATTGGATTACAACCTTTGTAGTCCGGTCCTTCACTTCTAAATCTCCGTGTTGAGGTCCCTTCGCTGCGATCATCATGTACCCGGACTCTAGAGAGGCTCCATGAAGAGAAGGATGCAAGCTTGCTTCCAATCTTCGATAACTAAGATGATCTACCTTGAAGTTTCTTTAACACAAGCTCTCACTCACTAAATGAAGTGAGCACCCTAATCTAATTGGCAAGAATAGATTAGGATGATAAAGTAGGAATTTAGCTCTCATTTGTTTTCATTAACTCACTCATTTTCATCACTTCATAAAAAGCTAGAAAGCTTTTCATGCAAAGAAAAAGAAGGAAGAAGATCAATTTCTTTTGTGATGAATAATGAATCCATAGTGAGGTTAGAAATGCAACCATGGTTGATAAAAGAAGAACTAACCCTTGTAGATATTGAACCATGGTTAAAAGGTTTGGTTGGGTTAAACAAATATCTATGCAAAATATCAACACATAATATCTTTACAAGAAACAAAAAGCAAAGCTTCTAGAAACATCAAGAAAAGATTAACCCAAATCAAAACCTAACCATGTTTAATCTCCACTAAACATGTTGCATTAATAACCCTAACATGTTACAATATTATATATCACATATACAATATTTATTGTAAAAAAATAAAATAATACAATTAACATATATCGCATATATATCAATGTATTACCCGAGTGAGAAAAAGAATCCTTTTGTGAGCTTATACTAGTTAATGTAATTTAATATATCAAATATATAATTATACATTAAATTATCGAATCAACACTTGATCTGATAATCCGGCTATTTCACAAATAACCGACTAATATAATCTGTATCAGTTCATCGAATCAACGCTTGATCCGATGACCCCGCTATATCACATATACCCGGCCGATATCTCATATCGCGAGAATCTAATACGGTATCACATACACGTATTGTTGTCAGTCCCGCACATATCATATATGTGCTCCTACTCCGTTTTGCCTGAGTCAAGAAACCTCTGTGTAGGACTCTAAAGAATCGTCAATACGCCGGCAGTAGGTGATGATCATATCAAACACCCACAAGCTGAAAGCGATCAGCTAAACGTAACAGTTACCCAGGTATTGAGCAATCAGAAGATCAACAAGCAAGCCTGTACATTCTCCCATGAATCCAACCAGTAACACTCCCGTACAGTTCGGTCTCTTCGTCTGATATGTCGCATATCTCGCCTAGGGGTGGTAAACGTCAGACCCCAGCAGCTTAATAAGTCATGTCGATATAAGGTCCATAACAGTTCGAGAAACTTCTGATAACACTTACCAGTAAATCTCAGCAACCCTGGCCAGGGATTTCCAGTTATAGCCAATCTAACACAGCGCAACATCAACTCCCTATACTGGGAGAGACGAAACCCCTCCTATCGCTCATTGCCTCCATGCGATTCGGGACTGTACCCAAAAGCCACCTTTTTGCATGCCCTCTTGGACGTGGTATGATGGAAATCAAAGCATAGTGGGAATCACACAAGACTCTATGAAGATCTCGGGTCTACAGACTACTCTGTACCAGTATCACCAGAGAACAGCCATCTGACGTGAGGTATAATACCATCTGGGAGTTCTCGGCAAGTCCATCCAGTGTACCCAGTCTCCACTGAGCACCCGTATACCTTCTCTGATGTCAAACACCAATGGATATGGGATCATCCATCGCCCATCATATGGGTCAAGAAGCGCATATGCTAGTCTACTCTGGAGTATCAATGCCCCGTCTCAGTACTCCCACGACTAGGAATATTTGAAGGATGTACTTGGCAACTACACTGTCCCCACTAGTATGATCTGCATCATAGTCTTGGTAGTCAAGTACTCATCCTAAGGACTTTATCAACATGTGACATAGAGACATTAAGAGTACATGCTAAGATAAAGAGTAACCAGATAGCATACTATCATGTCGAGCAAGAAAGTCTTCCCTATATATGTCCCAGCATCCACTACAATATACAACGCATGTACAGTAATGGCCTCTAGGGCATATATATAACTAACATCTTGGACTTCGTGATCTCGTCGGTTTGATAAGTATTCCAAGTGAGGCTCTCGGTTCTATTTATAGTCATAGAAGTTGAAATACCTAGATCCCCAGAATTAGGGTTAGTTGTAGCAAATCCAACCAGAAAAATCTCAAATCCCAACTCCTCTAACAGGCCGCGGATCCACCGTGTTTAGTGGGGTTTGGCCGCGGTTTAGCCGCGGATTGGGAGAGTTAGGGATTCATTTTTCTGCGTCTTCATCTCTTTAACACGTGGTGATCTTTGAATATCTGGACTTTGAAAATCTTCTCTAAGTCTCTGCCAAAATTGGTTTCTTTGATTTACTTGAATATTTCGGCAGATTTGATCTCGCCAACTCGGATTTCCTTGATTCGAGTCCTGATGTAATTTATGCACAATATCTCAACAAATAATGTTAGTAGAATTTAATTTTATTGAGATATTATCCTAACCATTTGATATGATATTATAGTTTTAAGAGAATTGGTTAATGATATTTTATATGGTATGCATATTTAAATGGAATAAATATTATATAGATATTATATGCTTATATTTTCCTTCATAATGTTAATTATAATATATAAACATATGAAAATGGTATTTTTACAGATAAACCCTCATATGTGTCATATTTATAATAAACGCCTTTTCTTATATAAAAATAGTAAGGAAAATGTCATATCAAATGCACGATATTTTTGACTGAACAGCCTCCATGTGGCTCGGGACTGTACCCAACCAAAACCTGTTTGCACGACTCAATAGAGCCGTGGTAGGGTAGTGATCAAAGCACAGTAGGAATTCACACGAGACAAATGACGATCTCAGGTCCGAAGACTAATCTGTACACATGTCACCTGAGAACTTCCATCTGACGATAGGTATAGTACCATCTGGAAGTTCTCGGCGAGTACGTCCCGTGTACTCACACCCAGTGAGCACCTGTATACGATCTTAGGTGCATCAGACCAATGGCTGCGAAACCAACCATCGCCCCTCGTCAGGGTCTAGAAATGTATACACTAGTCTACTCTGGAGTATCAATGCCCAGTCTCGATACTCACGCGACTAGGGCCCATTTAAGGATGTGCTTATGGACTACCCAACTCACACAAGTATGATCGCCATCATAACGCTGGTAGTCAAGCAAGATCCTACGGGCTTTATCAACATGTGGTTGACATATATAACATATGCACATGTTAAGATAAAGTCAAACCATAATAGTATACTACAGTATCGAGTTTTTATCAATATGTGCAACCAGGATGAAACATCAATAGAAAGAAATACATATATCAAGATAAAGACAACTCAAATAATATACTATATAACTGAGCAAGATTGTCCTGTACATATATATCCCTAGCATCCACATGTATACAGATACAATAATGGCCTCTAGGGCATACATATCCAACAATTAAGCAATATATATAAAATGCACAAGAATGACAAGTGATATAAATATAAACAACAACCTTTATTTACATTCATCTTTACATACAACTAATTTTGAAAAGGAAAGATACAATGAAATAAGCAGTGCCTAAACAGTGGCATACAAACTGAAAGTAAATACAAGGAGAGCTAGAAGTTCGGCTGGGCAGTGAGCTGGTCCAAGTCCTCCTGGCTAGGCTCGATCACCTGAGAGTCCGGTCCTCCTGACGAACATTCCAAAGAAAGAAAAGACAGGAATGTCGTCAGCGATCTAACTCTCGGTAAGTGCCAAAAGAAGGAATGGAATAGAACAAGTAATGTTAAATGAAACTGTTAAATTGTACAGGTATATGATTGTTATTCTAACGTAGTTGTTTGTAGCTTGGTACAGAAGGTATTTGTGTATACGAGAGGAGTCCATCTTACCCCGTAGACTATGGTAACATGTAGCACAAGGCCCCGTCATAACCCACGGGACAATGACACGAGAATTCATGTAGGTGTCTTTTAAGTGACCATCTTGTGCCACGCTATACGTTCTATACCAATCTACCCAGTTATCCTCGCGTAATGTATTGGATAAAGTATATATACAAGTCTTGCCGAAACCATACATACAAATGTTCAGGTAGTCAGGTTCAGGATGTAATCTTGTATTCAAGTAGTCATGTCAAGTTATAACCATGGTTTGGTCAAGTCAAGTCAAGTATTCATGTTTGATATTGTTGTTTGAATTCAATTATTCAAGTTCAAGTTCATGTATTCATGTTTACTTTGGATTCAGGTTTGAAATGGACTCTGACTGAGTCAGACACTTGTAACTGATTTAGATCCTGAATTAGGTTCGGGAGTTATCGGTAACTGCTGCACATGGAAGGCAGAATTTGTCTCTTTTTCCAAGACAATTACCATTGATAATTCCGTTAAGTTTTCTACCTTAAATAGGAAAGCACTCACTTTCTCCGGCTTCCTGGGGCTCAAGAGAATTGATCCCGCTTAAACCTATATTTACTAAAGTCCTTAAATATTGTTTTATATAACTCGAGGGGGTTTTATGAAAAATATTTTTAATAAAATTTCAAAATAAAGCTCGAGAATTTATTTATATTATTTAGGGTTTTCATGGATATGAATTTTAAGGATTTGAGGTATTTTAGTGATAATTGCTTAGCTTGGAATGTTCATGGTATTTTATTGTAAAACTTGTCTTTTGTTGGTATCTTGATGGTAATTTAGTGAAACTTGTAAATCTTTCATTTTAAAAAATGTAAGTTTATTATATTTTGAAAATATATGGATTTGTAATTTTTTATATAATTATTAAAAATTAAATTTTATTTAATTAGAAAAATGCGTTTTTCTTAAAAACCGTATTTAAAACCTTTCGAAACCGAATGCTCCATGAGGAGGTCTGCATCTCGCTCTAATAGCTCAAAGATGTGCGATAATCTGCACCATCCATTAGCGGGTCTCCTAATGTCACGCCCCGCTTCCCAGAGTTTGCTAAAATAGGCACGTGACATAGCCAACCATGCTACCTGTGGGTAGGAAGTATCCATCCACAATCACATTACGGTTGTAGAGATATCAAGAACAAAAATAAAACTATTTAAAACATGTCCATAATCCAAGATAACATGAGTCAATAATAAATAAATGCGGAAGCGAAAGATCCAATACAAAATAACTGGAATGTATGTCCCATAATGCGGGCTCACATCAGGAATAAAATGCAGGAAAGAAAAGCTAACTACTATAGACACTCACAGCTCAGCCTGTCGGCTGAAATACTCCTGCTCAGACTGCGACAGCGGTACAGAATCTGGGCCATGCAAAACCCAGACGTCAGCGCGTCAAGTCATCAAGTCATATAATATGAACAGTGTAGCAGGCAATGCAATATAAACATGAATAAAACAAGAGTAACAATAATATAAGTCAGAACAGTGCAGGGTAATGTGCAGTGGGTAAACTAAACTGTCTATCAGGTTCTCTGTTCTAAAGTCTTTGAAACCAAATTGATGAATCATCGATGTAACTCAATAGTATCCCGTACATACCCGGGACCACGGCCACAATATTCTCGGCTGCAGCCGAGACATGCCGCTAGGCACAAAACAGGAATGTGTACACTCGATAGTATCCCGTACATACCCGGGACCACGGCCACAATATTCTCGGCCGAAACCGAGACATGCCACTAGGCACAAAACAGGAATGTGTACACTCAGGACAGGTAGTGAACTGTCGAGTTACAAGTCAGGTTTCACCTTTGATTTCCCCATACCCCCAAGTTATATGTGTATGTCAAGTCAGGTATCTAGAAATCAAGAAACTAATGCCAACACAGGATAAGGTAAACAGGTTTGTCTGGATAGACAACAGGAACGGTCCATGAGGACTACAAGTCAGGTTTGTTGGCATTAGACACAAGATCAAGTAACGGATCAGGTCATGGTACATCATGTCAAGTCAAGCAGTATACGGTACCATGTCGGGTCAATCAATGTGTAAGTAGCAAGACAGGTCAAGAGCAAGCGATATCACAGGTGTGCTCACAATCAGTTATAAAATCAAGCACGGGTAGCATGAGATAAGCAATGAAGTAAGCAATAGGCAGTTTCATTCAATTAGCAATACCATTATCAATTGTGTCCCAGATATGATTTCAACCATATAAGCATGCAGTAAGACAATTATGGCCTTTTAATCATGTTAACAAGTTTAAGCACTTTAGAGGTGCAATGATATATTTCTATAAGTTCCAAGTTTGAAAGATAAAATGTTATATAACAATATTGACATAAAATGGGAAATTATAATACGAAAGTTAAATAGCAGGTCTAGGGTGTCATTAATGAATATGTAAATATTGATTAGCATGTAGCAAGGGTTACTTGCCTCGACGGGTCGCGAATTGGGAAAACGGAACGTTAACCGTCGGCGGGGAAAACTCGCGACGGGCGCACGGTTCACGGAATGAACCCAAACGACGAACAATGGAACCACACGGGTCGGGGTACCATGCTGGAACGTCGGGACGCGACGTCGGCAACACCGGATTCCGGCAAAGAATGAACAGTGAATGTCAAGGAAAACTTTGCAACAAGAAAAGAAGGGAAAATAAAGAAGAAGAAGAAGAGGAGGCTTACATGGTTCTGCTCTGTGGTTACAGAGAGGAGACGTGAGGGTGACGGCGAGGTCGACGGAGCTCCGGCGGTGGCCTACGACGGCAGCGACGAGATCCTGCAGTTCAAGAAATCTCACAGCGAAGGGAAAAAAGAGGAAAGGAAAGAGGAGGAGAGGAGAAGAGGCTTACAGGCGTTCAAAGGTGGTCTGGTGATCGTCGACGACGACCAGGGGCGGCGCAGACGCGTGCAGGGGGGTCGCTGGTGGCCGCGGCGAAGATGCAGGGTGCACGGGAAGAAGGGAAGCTAGGAAGGAGGAAGAGGGGGCTTGGCTGCGACGAGGGCGCGGAGACGACTAGCCCGGCGGTGCTGGTGCCGACGATGGGGTTGCAGCGGCGAAGGGGGGACGAGGCGGCTGGTTGCGCGATGGGTTAGGGTTATCGTTGGAAAAGAACTGAGGGGGAAAAAGATTTAAAGTAGAAGGAAGAGAGAGAGAGAGATTATGGGGGGGAGAGAATGGAGAGAGAAAGATAAAGAGAGAGGAGAGAGAGAGACGGGGATTGGAGAGAGAGGAGAGAGAGAGACGGGGATTGGAGAGAGAGAGGATAATGGAGTGGGGCCTACGGGAAGATTATGAAGGCTGCGATTGGTTGGATTGGTTGGCAAGGAAAAATATTAAAGATTTAAATAGTGAAAATCTTATAAGTTAAGGAAAAATATTCGATGATTTGACTATTAAAAATTTGGGATTTTGGCGCAAAATAAAACATTTCCAAATCGCGCCCGGGTCGGGTCCAAAAATTTGAAATTGAAATAATAGGATTTTAAGCAGGATCCAAAAGTGAAAATGAAGTGTTTTATGATTAAAAAGCATACCCCCAAAACGGACACACATACGTGCACGTAGCCGTCCAAAATCGCCCGTTTCAGCGAACGGGATGAGAACACGATGCACGGACGCTACAACGGGGATAGGGGTGCCAAGTAGGCCAAGATGAATATTTTTAATTCCATTTTTGGTGCCAAATATTGTTATATGCATAAATGAATTTGCCGGGTAAAAAATTACAGCAAGTAACAATCAAGCATGATAAATGAAATAAGTGTCATACTACGCTCATACGATAACTGAAATTAGTAGCATTGGGCTCGGGTGTTACACCTAACAAGGGTTGTAGAGGCATAATCGCAAAGGAATTTAAAACACCGTTTAAAAGAAATCCGATTTTTATAGTAAGCGGTATTTTCTTGTAATAATGTTTTCGTAACAAAAATTCACATAAAAGAGGTATCGTGCTATGGAACCATGTGTGCGTGTGAGGTAGGTCATTACCCCGTGAAGTTTTCCTAAAGGTATTGTTTTAACAAAACTAAAAAGATAATATTTAAAGTTCATGGTATTTAAATGAAAAACTTAAATTAAAGTTATTTTGCATGGAATTCTAGTTAAAATTTATTCTAAATATTTATAATTAAGATTACAAGTATTGTGTAAGAATTTGGATGAACAATATATAGGAAAAAGGTATATTTCAAGGGTTTAGAAATAGATATCGTTATTAACTCCACTTACCGATATAAGTTTTGAAATGTGATTTTAATGAAGAAGAAAAGAGATTGAGAGGGACTTACTGGTTAAGAAGCTTAATAAGAGGTAGAAAAAGAAAAGGTTTTTGTCGTGGCGTCGCGGGAGCTCCAGAATAGTTTCAATTCTTCGTCAGAAGTTGACCGCTTGCTAACTCCTCTTTACTCCACTTGTACTTAGAAATGTTTTGAGAGTTTTGGCTAGAAATTTCAGAATGATACTGAGCCAAAGTGTGGTATGGTATTTATAGTGTAGAATTAGAGTTTTGGAATTAAAAAAGCATTAAAATTTGGTTTAATGGTAAAATGAAAGGTCTCTGTTCGATTGCAGGGAAATCAAACAGTGCAGGGGTGTCAGGGGTAGGTGAAGGGGTTAGTGTGCAAAACCCGAGGACATTTGGCTTCGTCTTACCCGCCCCCGCTGGCCCTTTGGGTGTTTTGGCAGGTCGATCTCGAGGCTTTTGCCTCGAGATTCGTACCGATTGATTCAAACCATGTTTACTCTATTTTCCACATATTTGATTTTTCTGACTTTTTATTTTTCTGTGCGTGTAAACTTTTGGAATTCCAAAATGTTAAAAAGAAAAATCAAAAAAAAATAATGTGTCTGATGGGGATCGAACATAGGGGCTACGTCACAGCAGTGCAAGGGCTTTACCAGTGAGCCACAAGTTGTTTCTTGCTGTCATTTAACAAAATTTCTTTATAACTCAAACTTAGGGTGTATAACTCATTTTCTGTACATCAAACTGGAAAATCCCGTACAGTAAATTCAGAGTCGTTACATTCTACCCTCCTTATAAAAATTTTGTTTTCGAAATTTACATTTATATAGGGACTAATTACAAATAAGTAAGGGTATCTTGCACACATGTCTTCTTCTCGTTCCCACGTTGATTCCCCTGGCGAATTTTTTCTCCACATCACTCGGACCGAGTTTACTTTTTTATTCCGCAGTGTCTTCATCTTTCGGTCCAGGATCTCAACGGGTTGTTGCTCGCAAGTCAGGTCAGTCTGGACTGTGAGCTTTGAGTGATCAAGGATGTGGCTGGGGTCACTCACATATTTTCGTAGCTGGGATATGTGGAACACGTTATACACTCCTTCCAATGAGAGTGGTAGTGCCAAATGGTATGTCACTTTTCCAACTCGTTTGAGAATGTCGAACGGCTCTATATATCTAGGACTGAGCTTACCCCTCTTACCATAGCGGATTACTCCTCTATTTGGGGATATCTTCAGAAAAACATGGTCTTTAAGTTAGAACTCCAGATGTCGGCACTTTGCAGCAGCCCAATACTTCTGTCGATCTTGAGCTATGCATATTCTTTCCCTATGCGAACTACGTCCACAGTTGCTACGATCATCTCTGGTCCAAAAAGTTCACGATCTCCAACGTCGTCCCAACTTAGTGATGATCGACACTTCCTTCCGTAGAGTGATGCAAATGGTGCCATTCTAATGCTCGCCTGATAGCTGTTGTTTCATGAAAACTCTACAAGGTGTAGGTGATCTTCCCACGAACCTCCGAAATCTAACATACAAGCTCTTAGCATGTCCTCCAGAATCTGAATTGTTCGCTCGGACTGTCCGTCCATTTGTGGATGGTAAGCCGTGCTGAAGTTCAGACTCGTTCCTAGGCTAGCTTGCAAACTCTACCAAAATTGTAATCGGAATCTGGTATCACGATCGGAGACGACGCAAACTGGTACTCCATGGAATCTCATGATCTCCTGTATGAGTTCATGGGTATCAAATATAGTACACTTTGAGGTTAAATCTTACTTTAGATTCATGCTTACCCCCATGTACTTCTTTTCTAACGTCTCGGTTGATTGGCCAACTCGAAATGGAATAAAGTGAGCCGACTTGGTGAGTCGATCCATAATAATCCATACTGCGTCGTTACCCTTCGTGCTGCGAAGAAGGGCAGTCACGAAGCCATGGTAATGTACTGCCATTTCCATTCTGGGATTGGTAATGGCTGAAGTAGACCAGCAGTTCTGTGATGTTCAGCTTTCACTTGCTGACACACCAAACACTTGGCTATGCTTCTGGCTATTTCGCGCTTCATTCCATGCCACCAGTAGTGTTTTCGTAGATCCTTATACATCTTTGTACCACTGGGGTGTACTGAGTACGGAGAACTGTGAGCTTCTTTCATCAACTCTTCTCAAACTTGTTCGTGTGGTACACATAATCGACTTCCATATCTCAAGGATCCATCTTCGTGGATGATGAAGTCAGTTCGAAGTCCACTTTTTACTTGTTCTCGAATCTTTTGTAGCTTGGCATCATTTGCTTGAGCTGCTTTGATCTGATTGATAAGAGTGGACTGGACTTGTAAGTTCATCAAATACGAATCGTTACCTGGCATAACTACTTAGATTGCCAATCCGTGCAATTCCTGCTGTAACTTCCACTGAGCAGTGAGATTCATTGCTAATGGCTGACGGCTAACTACATCAAGAACTATGTCCATCTTTCCAGGATACTGTAGGTTGATGTCGAAGTCCGCCATGAGTTCTAGCCATCTTCTCTGCCGCATATTTAGTTCCTTCTGAGTAAATACATACTTCAGACTCTTGTGGTCCGTGTATATATCTACTCGTTCTCCCAGAAGATAGTGGCGCCAAATCTTAAGTGCGAAGATAACTGCTGCTAACTCCAGATCATATGTCGGATTGTTGCGCTCATGCACCTTTAGCTGTCTTGATGCAAAAGCTATAACTTTTCCATGCTGGTGTAGAACACATCCTAATCCCTTACCGGACGCATCATAATGCACAACAAATCCTCCAAATTGATCTGGTATTACAAGGATAAGAGCTGAAGTTAATCTTGATTTGAGTTCTACGAAAGCTTTTTCACATGTTTCTGACCACACGAATGCTTCATCCTTACGTGTGAGCTTGGTCTGGGGTGCTGAAATCTTCGATATACCTTTCAATGAATCATCGGTAGTATCCTGCTAATCCCAAAAAACATCGTATATCTTTCACCGTCTTTTGTGTCGGCCATTCGCTGACAGCTGACACCTTAGGCCGATCTACTGAGATTCCTTCGCCTAAAACGATATGTCCGAGAAATCCGACTTGATCTAGCCAAAATTCACATTTGTTGTACTTGGCATAGAGCTGATGTAGTCGCAATGTCTCTAGGAGAATCCGTAAGTTCTCGGCATGTTCTTTCCGATTCTTTGAATACACTAGAATATCGTCGATGAAAATGACAACGAACCTGTCTAAGTACTCTCAGAAAACTTGGTTCATCGGATTCATGAATATAGCAGGTGCATTGGTCACTCCAAATGGCATTACAAGATATTCATAATGACCATATCGAGTCCTAAACGCCGTCTTCGGAATGTTGGACTCTTTGACCTTCACCTGATGATAACCCGAACGAAGATCTAGCTTCGAAAATACATAAGACCCACTTAGCTGATCGAAAAGATCATCGATGAGCGGTAGTAGATACTTGTTCTTGATCGCCACTTCATTCAGAGCTCGATAATCTACACATATCCTGTATGAACCTTCTTTCTTCTTCACTGTAATACTAGAGATCCCCAACTTGAAGTACTGGGACGAATCCAACCTTTCTTCAGGAGTTCGTTCAACTGAATGCGGATCTCCTTCAATCCTTCTGGAATTAACCGGTACGGAGCTTTGATTACAGGTTGCGCACCAGGTAGTAAATAAATACTGAATTCAAGAGCTCGATCGGGAGGCAAACCTGATATATCTTCAGGGAATACATCCTCGAACTCTTAAACTACTTCGGGCTTTTCTTCTTCCGCCTGTAAAGTAAACACTTCTGCATTCTTTGGCTTAGCATGGAAGATTCCTGGCTCCAAATTTCTATCTCCGCTCTTGAAGTAGAAGACTGGGTGATCTGGTATCTCAAATACCACTCTCCTTTAACGACAGTCTATCGTATCATAGAAAACTCGCAGCCAGTCCATTCCCAACACAATATCGAAGTTTGGGATGTCTAGTACTTTGAAATTCGCATAGAATTCTCGTACGCAAACTACAACTGGACACTAATCAAATCCCATAGTTGCTTTTAATACTCCATTCCTGGAACTGACATTCCAGCTTAAAATGAGTAGCTTCACGGGAATTGCGTGCGTTCTCACGAATCGTTGCGACATGAAGCAGCGTGATGCTCCAGTGTCAAACAGTGCGAGTGCAGGAAGAGGGGCTACTAGTATAATACCTAAGTTGTGTGAGATTAGGTTTAGATATAGGAAAAGTTATACGGATATACAAGGATTGAAAAGGTGTAAAATGATTGGAAATTACCAGTGATTACTTGGCCAGTGGCTTCAGCTTCGTCAACCGTCATTATGAAAGCCTGACGTCTGGGTATATTTCTCATTGCTGGAGGCACATTCCCCAATCCTTGGGGTATGTTTCTCTGCCCTTGAGACACATTTCTTTGTGCCTGCTGAAATTGACAAGGAGGCTGTTGTTCATACCATAATTTTGCATTATTTTATTTCACATTCATATTCAGTTTATAAATAAACAGGTGCTTTTGACCCATGTCTGCTACATAGTTGCAGGTAACAGGTTCTCGGAACAAAAACAGTGAAATTGATGAAAAAGATGATACAAAGTGAGACTACGACCGACAAATGGAAGAATCTTGATCAAGCCTATAATTTGGAGAATAACGAAAATCAATTAACAAGTTCACAAAGAAAAAATGCAGCGTAAGGTTCAAGACTTCGTCACGAAGCAACGGTAAAAGTCTACCACAATTATTCACTGTGGAAATCTGGAAGAAGACCAGAAGATATTCTGAAGAACCAACCAAAGAAATAGGAAGAAAAATATAGCCAGAATCAGCACAGGAAAAATCACAGACCAAGTTTCCTTTTTGGCCGCGAAACCGCGGCCAAACAGAGCCTATGGCAGCGGTTCCGCGGCCGTGTATGACACGTGTCGGTGGAAAAATTCAGAAGTCGCTGGCGGCGCGATGACTAGTCTTTCTTAGGGGGTAAAATTGTAATTGCAGATATGACGCGACTGTAACCCTAGGGTTTCTATGAATCTATAAATAGAACCCTAAAAACCTGTTTTAGGTTATGCCTCTTTTCATTGATCAAAAATTCAGAATTATATGTATGGAGAGAGCCATCAAATAAAGGATGCCTCTTTTTATTCATCTATTCAGATCTGAAAATTCATGTGTAAATGTTTGGAGAGAGCCATCAATAAAGTAAGTAATTTTATTTAATTGCTCTAGTTAATTTTTTATTCTGCCTTAGTATAGATTTTTCATTATTTGCCCTAGTTAGATAGTTAGAGATGTTCTTCAATTCCTTAATGAGCGAGTAGTCTCCTCGCTTGTTAGGGTTAGATTTGAGGAAGGCTTGAGAGATGAAATCTCTCACCCCTTTCTTGCCCATCACATATAATTAATAGGACTCCATGCATACATACACACACCGTTCCCTACGGCACCTTACCCCAAGAGGTAACGGTGATGCCGTAGTATAAACGACCGGTTGCGTATGTTTTCCATGGAGGTTAGGGTAAGAATTAAGAAAGGAAGGACTAGAACCTAGAGGAAGAAACATTGTTTCTTCACAATGGTACTAATCCGCTTTATTAATTGTTACCATAACACCTAAAGAGATCTAAATTAGGGCATTGAAAGCGGTGAGGAAATCTTCAATTTCCAAACATAACCTAAACCTAACCCTAGCAAGATTCTAGCCTTAGTATAAATCAGTTTAGTTTTTAGCGATAATCCATTCACACCGTTTGGAATTAACTCGTTAGACCAAATTAGGAAATACACAACATCCATGTGGACCGGCCCGTACTCACCGGCTAGCTACCAAGCGACGCCGTTCTTGATTGCGGTTATAAATATTCTTTGATTCATCTTTCGAAAGCGCATAAGCATACGCTAAATCTCTCATTACAATCAGCTGTGCAGGAGGTCCACGTGGAATTTTCCTATTCTAATCCAGTCATCGACAGTTTACCCAGGTAGTTTGAATACGTAGCTATCGTCCCTATAGACTTGTGAATTTTACTGCTTATAGAATTTGTTCGAATTAATTATCCACTACTGAGTAAACGTCGAGCTTCCAGAGTTACACATAGGTGAACTCCGACTTGCCAAATATAGAACTATAAAAGAAGAGAAAGTATATGGTTGATATACAAAAAGAGATTTAATTAAATAAATATATTTGATGTGCTATTAATTAAATAAGGGTAAAATTGTCAAATACGATTTGACGTGCTACTCAAGATAATATATGATATTAAAGGAATAAATAATACATGCCCATATATATATATATATATATATATATATATGTATGTATGTATTAATTATATTATGAATAATATGTATATATATAATTATAAATATATAAATATATGTTGGTATATATAAATATTTATAAAATAATATTTTGATGTGTATCAAATATTATATGCTTATGTATATGCATGAGCCAGCATATATTAAGTAATAACTAATTAGTTTGTTTAAGAGATTAAATTAATTAATTAATTGTCGGGGTTTTATTAGAAAACTATATCCCTATATATAGACTTATATTTGATACAGACCCTAACCCTAATCAATTCCCTTATCCCCCTCCTAAAATTTTCAGTCATCCCCTCTTCTCTTTTAGCCGAAATTTATTAGGAAAAATAAATTAAAAATTCAATTTTTAATTTCTCTTCTTTAATTATAATTCTCTCTAATTAATTAGATCAGCTAACTAATTAATTAAAATTCATTGATCTTGGAGATTCGTGTGGAGGCAAGTAAGGAGATCATTAAGGTGTAATCAAGTAGTCTTGATTGGATATGAATCGCTAGTACAGCGAACGGAACGAAAATCCGAATTTGCGCAAAAGTATTATCTTTTTGAATCAGTTAAGAGTTAAATGATTTCATTTATAATCAACCTAATTTATAAACCCTAATTGATGTTGATGTAAAAATTTTAATTTTCCCTTCCGCCGTGTCACACCATTTTCACTAACATGGTATTAGAACGAAGATTTATAAATTAAGTTAATTAATTTTATCTTGATTTGTTCTTGAGAATTGTATATATTAATTATGTAAATATATTTTTATATATTATTGTTGTTGTAATTAGGAATAATCAATATGTTATAAGTGTCAGAATATTATTGAGTGTATATGTCAAAATTGTATAATATTTATTTGGATTAGATTTGACACATTAGATGTTTTTAATGGTATTAAAAATGTCACCATTAAAAATTTTTATTCTTAAAATACAAAAAAATTGGCCATTTTTAATATCACTAAAAACATCTAATGTATCAAATCTAATCCAAATAAATTTTATACAATTTTGACATATACACTCAATAATATTCTGACACTTATAACATATTGATTATTCCTAATTACAACAACAATAATATATAAAAATATATATACATAATTAATATATACAATTCTCAAGAACAAGATTTCAATAGGGCCGGCCAATATTTTTAAAATAAAAAAAATAAAACAAAATCCAAGTTGTTGGAGTTTGTTGTTTTTTTATTGGAGGTTATTTAAATTTAAATTCCACGTTCGTTGGAGTTTTTTGAAAATCTATTTTCAAATATATTTCAAGTTTGCTGGAGTTTGATGAAAATATATATATTCAAAGTTTGTTGGAGTTCGTTGAAAATATGTTTTAAGATTTTTCTGTTTTATTTTGACACATAAATGCACTCATGTTAAGTTGTTAACATACAACATAATCTATTTAGTTATCTTTGTAAGTTGTTATTAAAGATAATTAAATATTTTTATTTCTAATTACAACAACTATTTAATATAATAAAGTATATATATAAACTTGATATATATATGTAAAAATTATTATATGTGATATAATAAGTTATGGTAGTGATGTGATCATATACCTGCAATGTTTTCTTTTTGTGTATATGATATGCGATGGTTAGATTAGTTTATTGGAATAGAATTGGACAAACCCTCTATAATTTGTGTTGTAATTATTTATAGTGGCCTGCGAGTCACTTGGTAATGGTTTAATCAAATGGGGTCTGCGTGCCTCGATTTATTTTACGCACTAGTTTGTGAGATTTATGAGGGCAAACATTTGAGGTAAGAGCTAGGCGTGATCGAAGGAGTTTAATGGAGCGTTCAAGTGGCTCAAGACCTTCTCTTTTATTATTAGTTTATTTACATTTGATGTAAAACCGTAAAGTGAATTATCTTTAATTAATTCAATCGCTCGAATCAAAACACGATATATCACACCCGTCCAATCCATTCCAGTATAAGCCCTTTTATTTATAATTTACATACATGTAATACTTTAGAAATTGTTCTTATGAATTTGCATGTCTGTAATTCTTTTAAAAGTTGTTTTATTTTCACTACACGTCTTTCAAAAACAAGATTTTATTAAAAAAGGGTTTTTCTAAAACGACCATAAAAACAGTTAAAAGAAGTTTTAACAAGAAAACGATGAGATGATTAATAATAAGATTGTTAAGTATAACAAACCACTTAAAATTGAAAAACGATTTTTAAAATGAATAGGGAGTTAGTAATAACTCAAAACATAGTTTTTTCTAAAAACATTTTTCAATTTAAATCAAGTCAAAAACGTTAAGAGTATTTTCAATACTATACGTTACCCTCCACCATTTCAATCAAATAGAGTATCCATTATTCATGCTATGGTTTTTGGCGAGTTATCAAGCCATAATGTGTGGTATTTGGATGATTTTTGGTTGCTAATACATGTGATATAGAGTAGGTGAACCAATAATGAGGCTTTATTGTTGGCGAGTTGCCAAGGGTCATATTATTGATCCAACTGCTCAAGAAATGTGTGAGTATGACTTGATTAGATTATTATGAGTTATGCTTGGTTTGTTGTCAAGTTTCTAATTAAATCTAGGGTAAAAATGATAATCGAAAGTGATCCACAAAATATTTTTGTTCACCTTCTATTATGTATGGTGTCTTGTTGGCTGATTGTTAAGGTCACTATATCATGATAGTTGGATTTCGATTCCACTTCATGAAAATGTGCTAAAATAGTGGGAGCCATCTAATAGATAAATTAAATTATTTTCCAATCTGTTTTGATATTAAGAACGTCCGCAAAAATATTTCTCTTATTCTACTCCCAGATTTACTGTTGTCACACTCCGCTTCCCGGTATACGGCGAAGGGGACGCGACGAAGTCCGCTACGTATTTACTGTGAAGTAAATACGCTAAGCGTATCTAAGCAATATAAAGGTAAATCACAAGAGAAAAGAGATATAAAAATAACAGCAACTTTATTAATAACATTCTTTTGTACAATGCATGAAAAGTAAATACATCTGGAATAAAAGCAATGCCTAAGCAATGGCATGACAGGAAATGAAAAATACTGAATAGAACAAGGTACAATGTCTAGAGTTCGGGGTCTTCGTGGAACTGATCCAAGTCTTCACCGGTGGTCTCATCTTTGACGGGTCCAAAACACCTGACGACATTCAAAGAAGAATGTCGTCAGCGAACAGTTCGCTCGGTAAGTCCCAAAGATACGGGAGAATTAGAAAAGACAGAATAAGAGGTATCTTCTAAAGTTGTATAATATTGTAGAATATTGTGTTTACGCTGTTGTTTGTAGCTTGGTACGGAAGGATGCCAGTGTATACGAGAGGGGTCTCAGTATGCTAGAGACCAGGGCAAACGGAATGTACAAGGAACCGTTAAGCCACGGTACAACAACAACAGAATATATGTTAGGTGTCTTAATCTTACCGTCTCATGCCACTTCTAACACCTTCCGCACCAATCTACACCTTAAACCCCGTAGTGTTTTGATTGTATTGTTGTATTGTATTGTATAAGTTGGATGACTGACCAAAACCATGATATCGGTAAACAGATTGTAACTGCATAATCAGGTAAATGGAATAACTGGATAATGGATGTATATCCATGGTTTGATTCAGTAAAGTTGTATAGATTGATAACTGGATTCATGGATTCATGTGTTCATATCGAATTGGAATATTAAAGAATGTAGATTGACTTGAATCATATTCAAGTCAGAAATAATCAGACTCAAACCTGAGTCAGACAATTAGAAATGTGAATCGAAGTGTTATAATAGCTAGGGTCCTTAGGGTAATTTATAAAACTTGAGGGGGTTTATGTAAAAATACATTTATATACTTTTCAGAATATACCCCAAGCATTTATTATTCGTCTTTAGGGTTGTAATGAATGTGGATTTTATATTGTAATATTTCTAGTGAAAATATCCTAGTTTTATAAATAAAGGTATTTATCTGTAATATTGATTTATTTGAAATTCATGGTATTTTAATGTAAAATTTATTCTTGTGATTTTTAGAAAAAATGGAATATTTATATTATAACAAAATAGATATTTTAATGATAAATATACATATATTTATTCAAAAATAATTTCAATAAATATTTTATATTCTAAAAATCTCATTTTCTTAAGATGTCGTATTTTAAATCTTTCGAGACCGAATGCTCCTTGCGGAGGTCTGAATCTCGCACTACTAAGCCCGAGGGTGCACGATAAACCGTACTATCCCGAACGGGTTCCCCAAAAATGGGTTGTAGCGGCGCTTTGCAAAGATTGTAAATTACTAAATCCTTTAGAAAACGGTTTTACAAAGTACAAGGTATTTATTTGTAACAAGTCAATTTTCCGTATTTTAGGTTCTAGGGCTTTCTAATTCAACTAGACTATTTCTAAATGGTCTAAACAACAAGTTGTTAGATGCCTCAAATCGCCTCTTCACCGCCAATTGTGGCAAGGTAAGTACAAGTGAAGAAAGGAGGGATCCGCTCACGAATCATCGTGAGACGGGCCTTTTAAAATTACCTTTCTCTCTTGCCTAGCCTAGACACCACAAAGTCAGGTTTAGATAAATGACCGATGTCCACAACTTATCGTATTTTTATATTAAGAGGTATTTATTTTAAAAGTGTAACAAGCTAAAACTTTTAGAAATGGTTTTATTAAAAATATGATATTTAAATGAAAGTATTGTTTTATCGTATTCTAAGTTTTGATGATATCGTTTAGGGTTGTATTTGCGTGTGTGTGGAGGTAGGTCATTACCTCATGTTCTACTTTAAATGTATAGCAAAGTTAAAGGGTTAAATGTGAAATCGAAACATTGTGGTATTTAAGTGAAAAAATACGATAAATTGGAAAGGCTATTATTTCATGTGGTGAAACTTGTTCAAATTATTTGTTAAGTGTTTAATAGTCAACAATAAGATATTTAAGCATGATTGAATTGGTGAGAAGTAAAATTTTATAGAAAACCGAATCGGAAATCGGATTTGTTCCGATTCCGTCGGGTTTTGTAATTTCGTATATTTTTTTTAAAAAAAGAGAGAGAGGTTAGAATGGGACTTACATATTTGGACAACACGAGAGTGATAAGGAAGAAGAGGGTCTGCCGGTGCGTCGATTCGTCGCCGCGAGTTCCTAGCACGATCACCGGAAGTTCGCCGTAGATTTCGTCGGAGCTTCGCCTTTCGCTCATTTTCAAAGTACACAAGATCTCTTGAAATTTTGAGAGAGTGGACTCAGAAATTTGGGATGAGAGGGTAGAGGGTAGGAGGTGTATTTATAGGGTTAGGCAAGGGTTAGCGTAGTTGTAGGGTTTTTAATTAAAAAATGTAAAAAAAAAATATATAAAAATCATTAAAAAATGGAGTAAATAGGGGTTAATGGGCTCTCTGTAACCGATCTGACTATTTAAAGTATGCAGGGGGGTTGACCAGGAAAAGGTACCCAACTTCTATGTTGGGGACTCGGCCGTCCGGCCGAGTCCGGCCGGCGGCGCCGGCCCGGGTCGGCCGGTCCGCCGGACGACTCGGCCGAGTCGGGCCGAGTCAGGGGTCCAGGGGGTGGGGAGTCGTCTGGGGTGACTTCTGGTCCATTTAACTTTTCATGTGTAGAAGGAAATTTGTGAGAAACGCACGTGTAACTGTTGGTATTCTAAAAAATCAAAAACAAAATAATATTAAAAATAATGTGGGGCATAGGATTTGAACTCTGGTGGCTTGGTTCCGCAGTGCAAGGTATTACTAATGAGCTACAAGCTCCTTCTTGTAATTATGGAGTGAAATAAATACTTAAAGAGATATCGACAACATTAAATACTCTAAGTATACATTGAATTTAAATCAATTCTTTGTACATTAAAAATAGAGTTGTTACAACTGCTGTTAATCATGACTGGTTTAAAACTAATAATTGAAAAAGACAAATTGACGGGACACAACTATAAAAACTGGTTATACAAGATCAAAATCGCCTTCACTTATGAAAAAGTGATTTACGTTCTCACTTTCGCACCACCTCCCCCTCTAGGTGATAATCCTGGAGATGTAAATCGAGATATCCATGCTCAGTGGAAGATCGATTGTGATCGGGCCTATGAATGATGATTTACAGAGGCAACATGAGAAAATGGATGTTCAAACTATATTCACTCGTCTCCAAAGACTGTATGGATAATAATCTCGAATAGCTAGATTTGAGGTATCAGATGAATTTTTTGATCAGAAGATGAAGCCTGGTACACCCGTGCAGGACTGTAATATTTCAGAAATATAAAATAATATTTTTGGAATTTAAATAATAAAATAATAAATTTCACGAAAACTATACGAGTATGAATTTGGGGTTTTCGTAAAATGGTATAATTATATACCAATATTTGGAAAATAATTGGAGATTAATATGAATTATTAATTCAAAAGGTATTTATTGGATTTGGACATGTTATAAATAATTATGTAATTAATTATATGTAGGTTTATGTTAAACTTGATTAGTGCACTACTAATCATGATTAATCCAAATCCACTTTTGTATTAACTATGGCTAGTGCACCAAGACATATTGTATTTTTGTTGCATGCATGGTTCCATTTTGTAATTGTTGCATTTGGGTTTTTAAAATAAAGGAAAAAGAAAAAGGAAAGAAAAAGAAAAGACATGAAGGAGACAAGAAGGCATGGGCGAAAGAGAGAGAGGGGGGCTTCCCTTGATCTTAGCTCCCATCTCATTTCCTCATCCTTCAATCTTATCTTCACCTCCTCCTTCATGTTCCTTCATCTCTTCCTCCTCCACCCTTACTACCCCCATGACAAACACTTCAAAAACTACCTCAAAACCTCACTTCACCTTCACAAAAAAGGTGCACAATCTCATCATACACCCCATAGTGAGTTCAAGTTTGAATTTTGATCAGATTGCACCATCTTGGAATTTTCTTCAGTTGCTCCAAGAGGTAAACCCTTCACCTTCCTTCATATTATGTAGTTTCTTAACCTCCTATTTGTGTTTAGAGTTCGATTAAACTAGATTAGTGATCTTGGAAATTTCTAGGATGTTTTTAGTGGTTGATTTGAGTTGTAGAGATGTAATTAAGGTTTTTCTAGTGACCCTAAATCCTTAGTTGATGATGCTCGATATAGGTGATCTCCCAGATCATGCCACGTTGCAGATGACGTGTCCCAGAGCACGTAAGAAAGGACCTACAGCGGCCGACCAGACCACTACCATGCCCATCCTACAAACAACGCTGGCTCACCTCTAAGCCCCCTGCATAATTGGACTCCTCGGACTCACAGCTCGTCTCCGGGCTACCGCAGAACAAAGATACCTCGGCTCTCCCGCTCGTCCTCGAGCTCTCCCACCGAGGTCATCTTTCTCAGTCTCACTGACTCTCACAGGCGCAACCGCCGTCCCATGAATCTCTCCATGCGTGAGATATCCGCCGGCCACATCCCACGTTCCACGCCATCACGATCCCCCATTAACGAGCCTGTCTCGCCATTAATGGGAGATCTCGCTGATCACGCGGGCGTGGCATCGGGAGCATAACGGCCGGCGTGATTATCGCGCCTACCCTGCCTGCAGCCACCGCTATATAAACCCCTTCTTCAGACGGTTCAAGTAAGCCATTTTTACTCCACTAAGCCGTTACTCTGCTCGGATTTCCTCGCTAACTTGACCGTCGGAGGGTCCTCGGTGGTACAACCACCCCGTGACTTCCTTGCATGTAGCTCGGCCCAACCAACCTCAAACCCATTGAGATCCACACGCTTCAGGAGCCTGCCTCTAGATCCAATCTCAGCCGTCTATCGCCGTCATCAGCAGGCCAACGGAAGGTAACATCTTAGCGTGATCCAGGTCACGTCAGCTGGCGCCGTCTATGGGAAAAACTTGATTCCACAAAAACAAAAATTCGTCTTCCGATCCGAATCTAATAGCGAGCGATCATCACAACGATCCAAGCACTAGCCACCGCCTCCCTCTCAACGGAGGCGCAGATGAACCTCCTCCACCGAACGCCAACAACGCCCTTGCCGGCCGGATAGACCGACTCACGTCCATCGTGGAGGCGCTCATCCGTGTCCAAACGACAGGGCAAGATCCCCAGACCGCCGGTCCCATTCCGCGGGACCGGGACCCCTACAGGGGAGAGAGGACTCTACTCGCGTCGGCACTGCCGACCACCGCTTCGCTACCTCCCACGGCCGTAGATCTCCTAGGCTAATACATTCTGCGACCCGCTGGGCGCCCAACAGTTCAAAACCGAGGTTAGTCGCCAGAGCGCCTCGCCCTGAGATCCTCTGCACACATGTCCCTCCCGAGGAGATGTCGGTCATCTCGCCTGTTACAAGGCATGACCTACACCCCCTCCCTCGATGGGGTCGCGCGGACGGGTCTCGCTACGGTGGCTCGAAGACTACCTCACCGGAGGATCTAAGGAACCTCATTGAGAGGAACCGGGGCCGAGCCCAGAAGCAGGTCTCTAACAGCAGAGGACGGGGATCAGAATGCGCCGAGTCATCGAGATACCACGGCCGACTCGATGCCCTCGTGAAGAAGATCGAAGGTATGCATCGGGAAGGTCACCGCTCGAGCGACGGGGCTAAGTATGCCGCCGACTCGCTCACCAAACCATTCACCGAGAAGCTACTCGCTGTCAACATCTCCTTTTGCAACAAGCCCCAGAAGGTCTCCCTCTTCGACGGCAAATCCGACCCGAAGGACGATTTGGATGCATTCACCGCGGGGATGAGCTTCCAAGACAACTCCGACGACGCCCAGTGCCGAGCTTTCCCGGCCTCTCTCATCCGCTCCGGACGAGACTGGTTTCGAGGACTCGAGCCTCGCTCGATCTCAACTTTCGACGAGCTGGCCACCCAATTCCTCGGCCACTTCGTCGGGAACAGGCGGCAAAAACGCACAGTTGACCATCTCTTCACGATGAAGAGCGGGGACAAGGAGATGTTCAAGGCTTACGTCACCCGCTTCTACAATGCCCTTCTCGAGGTCCCAGAGCACCGGGACGAGACAGTCATCACAGCACTCAGGTTTGGTCTTAGGCACAAGGAATGGTTACGCTCATTTGCATTAGCGCAACCTAAGACCATAGCTGAGGTAAAGACCTGGACCGAGCGCGAGATCTGGCTCGAGTCCGAGGTGAACGCAAATTTCCCCGGGGCGGAGCAAACCAACCAAAAGAAAACTGCGAGGGAAGAGAGGAAAAGACTCGACCGGCCGAAGCCCTATTCCCCGAAGTTTCAGGGAGTACACCCCACTCAACGTCTCCCAGACTGTACTCCTAGAGGAGGCTAAGAGCAAGGGGTTCTTCAAGCTTCCCCCGATCTCGCGAATGGCCTCAAAGCAAACCCGGGGCCCTTACTGTGGTTTCTATAGGTCTCTAGGCCACTCCACGGAGAGCTCCAAGTAGCTCTGAGACTACATCGAGGAGCTCATCCGTTCGGGGCACCTCGCAGCGTACTTGAAGGACAAGCGGCAAGCTGACCGCGAGCAGGAGTAGCGTCCCCCTCCCGCCGAGCTGACCATTGGCTAAATCATGGTCGTGTCTGTGGAGGATACGTCTGGTACCCACGAAGCTCAGTACCATATGCCGGGCATAGAGGCCAACAGACATCCAAGGGGCTCATGCTGCACGAATAAGAACATCTACTATCATGTATTTCCTTTTAAAGTAATGTACACCTTTCTTGAGATCTTTTTGTTTATGTAATAAAAGGGATCAATAAAGCATTGCGAAAAAAAGAAAAAGAATCTTATTCATTCAAAAGGTACTGTGGGCTCCTCAGCCGTACATCAAAAATAAAAAAGAAAAATTACAATAGCGGGGGAAGGGGGTGCAGAGAACACTGCTCGTGGTGCTCCGAGGATATTTCCGCAGGCCGAGCCCTCGCATCCTCTAACCTCTGCCCCCGGTGCGCCCTCCCCCCCCCCACGAACGTCGATATCATGCCTCAATTGGTAGCACTCAAGGACGAGCGCCACTGAGCGATTTAGCCGACTCGCAGAGATTAGGCCGAAGCGCCTCAGAGACCTCAGCTTACCAACGGCCTCGTCTTTCAGTTGTTCGGACAAAGGGTTGTAGAGACCTGGCGATGCCCTCCAGATGGAGTACATCAACAGCTGAAGTAGGGAGGAGCGCCGGGGGAGCAATCGGCCGAAATGATCCTCGATGAGGCCAATCACCAACTGCACCATGTCATCAGTACATTACTGATCGTAAAGATACACGTCCTCGAAGTTTATGATCTTGGGGATGGTGAAAGGGAAGTCCTCCATTCTTACGTTTCGGGTGTGAGGAAGGGAGTAATCAACACTCCCTCTGTTTTATAGCCCGCAATGCCTGGGAGTCCAACAGTCGCCCGTTTCACCCGCAACTGTGCCGCCACGCGGCAAACGTCGTGCCTCCCTATGCCAAACCGAAACGACGCTACTCCGGCGCTTCGTCTTCCCCACGCGCTCGTGACACGTGTCTCCCACGACTGTCCGTCTCCTTGGTACTCACATTGGGAAGGCCGGACAGAATCTTGCCAAGAGGCAGCTGAGCGGCTACCCGGCTCAGTCCATCCCTAGCAGGCCTTGTACGACCCTTACAATCTCAGGGATCTAAGCCCTCACCAAGAAGCAGCTGAGCGGCTACCCTGCTCGGCTATCCCTAGTTGGTAGTTCCCTACCCCGACGTCAGGGATCTAAGCCCTCACCAAGAGGCAGCCGAGCGGCTGCCCTGCTCGGCTATCCCTGGCTGGTAGTTCCCTACCTCACAAAGCCAGGGATATAAGCCCTCACTAGGAGGCATCCGGACCCTCCCTTGCTCGGTATCCCTGGATGGTAGTTCCCCACCCCATGACGCCAGGGATCAAAGCCCTCATCAAGAGGCACCGGGCATTAATATAGCTCGGCCATCCTTAGCAGGCCTCTTACGGCCCCTCCCGCGCTAAGGATCGAAGCCCTCATCAAGAGGCATCCGGGCTCTCCCTTGCTCGGTATCCCTGGCCGGTAGTTCCCTACCCCACGAAGTCAGGGATCGAAGCCCTCACCAAGAGGCACCGGGCATTAATATGGCTCGGCCATCCTTAGCAGGCCTCTTACGGCCCCTCCCGCGCTAAGGATCGAAGCCCTCACCAAGAGGCATCCGGGCCCTCCCTTGCTCGGTATCCTTGGATGGTAGTTCCCTACCCCACGACGCCAGGGATCGAAGCCCTCACCAAGAGGCATCGGGCGTTAATACGGCTCGGCCATCCTTACCCGGCCTCTTACGGCCCCTCCCGCGCTAAGGATCAAAGCCCTCACCAAGAGGCATCCGGGCCCTCCCTTGCTCGGTTTCCCTGGCTGGTAGTTCCCTATCCCATGATGCCAGGGATCGAACCCCTCACAAAGAGGCACCAAGCATTAATACGGCTCGGCCATCCTTAGCAGGCTTCTTACGGCTCCTCCCGCGCTAAGGATCGAAGCCCTCACCAAGAGGAATCCAGGGCCTCCCTTGCTCAGTATCCCTGGCTGGTAGTTCCCTACCCCACGACGCCAGGGATCGAAGCCCTCACCAAGAGCCACCGGGCATTAATACGGCTCGGCCCATCCTTAGCAGGCCTCTTACGTCCCCTCCCGCGCTAAGGATCGAAGCCCTCACCAAGAGGCATCCAGGCCCTCCCTTGCTCGGTATCCCTGGCTGGTAGTTTCCTACCCTACGACGCCAGGGATCGAAGCCCTCACCAAGAGGCACCGGGCATTAACACGGCTTGGCCCGTCCTTAGTAGGCCTCTTATGGCCCCTCCCGCGCTATGGATCAAAAGCCCCCGCAAGAGGAAACCGCCCGCCCTAGCTCGGTTATCCCCGGCTGGTAATTCGTTACCCCAAAACGCCAAGGATCTAAGCCCTCGCCATGAGGCAACTGAGCAATTTGACTGCTCGGTCCATCCCTAGCAGGCCTTGTATGGCCCTTACAATGCCAGGGATCGAAGCCCTCGCCTAGAGGCACCGAGAAGCTACCCTGCTCGGTCCCTCCTTAACATGCCTCTCCGAGCCTTCCACGCTAAGGAACATGACCCCACCAAGAGGCATTCGGTCTATCTGCGTCTGAGCGATCTTCGCCTCGACTTCAGGGCCATGGAGATATCGTCTTTCCGCCGGTCTTTGCACACTTGCCAAGTGAACAGATTCAACTCGATGCGTGACCGCTAGATGAAGAACCGACATAACACAAAGGCAGTACCGTGCAAATACAAGTGTTGCCGACAAAAGGAAAATACGCGTGCCTATATGACTGCAAAAAGTCTTTATTCACAAAGTCAAAGCTTTTACAAGAGTATTGTGGGCTCCCCAACCTTACAAAATGCCCGGAGGCCTACAAAATTCCCGATGCAACAAAAAAAGAAGAAATAAGAAGACAAGGGGCTTCAGGCCTCAAGGCCAGACGCAACCCCAGGAAGCACTGCATCTACCATGACTCGGGCCGCATCTGGAGGATCCACACCCGTCACAGGAGCCTCGGCGTCGCCCTCGCCGAGAGTCCTTTCCTCGGCCTCCCCCCGGGGCCGTCACCCTGCTCGTCATCCGCGCGAGGATACTCGGCTCGTAGCTCGTCATCGGTGAACTCCGGCATCCGAGCCTTGACGGCGTCGAGGGCCTCATGCCAGATGGCAGTAGTGGCCGTGGCTAGGTCGTTGTAAAAAGGTTTCGACTTCTTGTAGTTCTCCACCGCCTTCGCCACTGTTAGCTCGGCTCGCTTCTTCCCCTCTACCGCCTCCTCCAGGTCCTTCCAGAGGATGCCCGCCGGCTTCCTCAGGGTGCCGACGAGCACCTTGGAGTTCTGAAGCTTGGCCTCAGTGGCCTCGCGGAACCTGGCAACCTCCTGCTTCGCGGCCTCCACCTCGCCCTCAAGGGCAGCGACCCTTGCCATCGCCGCCTCCAGCTCCTGCTTTGAGCTCTCCTCCAGCGTGGAAAGCTCGATCGTGGCTCGCATTGCTGAGGTTATTTCCTCCTACTCCATCTGGACGATGAGGGCGACATGGTAGAGGACCTGAAGAAATCAGAGGGGTGTCAGAAAGAAAAAGGAGGCACCAAATCTCGTGAATGATGAGACGCTGAGTGAGAAATTAAGTAGGGTGCGAGCACTAACCTGCATGGCCTCTTGGGCGATGGACGCCATTTGCGCCTTCAGAGTCCCCCGAGGGACCTTGCCCCCAGCCGACCTCTCCATGTCGGCCAGCAAGCTGTCAGCGACGGAGATCCCTTATGGCACCTCAAAGCGGAGCTCCCCCTCGTCCACCAAGATCGGGGAGGCCGAGGTCCGCGGAACCATTCGGGGGAACCGCTTGAGTGGAGATGGCAGAGAGCCAGCCTCCATCTCCGAAGCCTGGGCCTCTTGTCCCCGAACCCGCTTTCGGCTCGGTGCCTTGCTGGGCTCCAGGTCATGATCCGCACTCGAGCGATGGGGTGGGACGGCTGCCGGGGGAGCTAGGACCGACGTCGGACGAGAAGAGCTGGCCCCTCCAGCCTTCGATCCCTTCTTCGGCTTGCGCATGGTCGCTCGAAGATGGCTCAAGTCCATGGGTTTTGCATAAGATAAGATACAATGGAGTCAGCAACACAAACAAAAATGAATATAAACACAAGCTTAACAGAATGCCTACAAGCCCCTAACTTACCGACGAACTGGGTGGGGCTGAGCCCAGCCCAACTAAGAGCCCGCTTAGAAAGCAGTACGTCAGCCCGGGGAATGGGCTCCCACTCCACCACTCTCACCGCGTCGGGGTCGTTTGACGAGCTTCCCCGCCAGCACCTATCCTTAGACCACTGAGTAGGCACAGGCCAGTCCTCACCTTCTGGCGGCCCGATAAAAAAAAACTTCTTCTTCCAATCGTGGATGGAAGAAGGCAAGACGACGACTCCCGACCCGGCTGCACTCCCCCGTCGTTTCCTAAAGGAGAGGTAAACCTGCCTCGGGTCGCCAGCGTGAGTGCCGGGATGACCTTTGTAAATAAGAGAGGAGGCAAGGATGGACAGACCGAAGGAGATCATCTGCAACTTCAAACGGACCAGGAACCCAAGGAGAATCCTCCATGAGTTCGGCACTAGAGCCCGAAGTAATTTAGCGCTCTAAAAACCTCGGGAGAGAAGGGTGGGCGCATTCCGGCCTAAAAGGATTCCAGGTACAAGGCAATCTCTTTACCCCGTACCTGATCCGCCCTCTCTCCTTCCTCAGCCAAACATAGGGTATAGCTGGAAGGGATATGGAAAGGAGCCCGAGCGGTGGCAAGCTCGTCCTCATACCTTACCAAGGATGGTACACCAGGGGCGTCCACCACCTCCGCTCTGGAATACGCCCCTGACGAGCGACCCCAGGAAGAGGATCTGACCCTAACTTCCCGGGAAGACTCCGACTCAGTGGAGGAATCCCTAGAACCTACCACGACAACATCTACAGACTCCTCAAAGGAAGACATCTAACGTGATGGAGAAGTCCTCGAGAACGCAAAGATCTGACCTAAAGAGGAGAGCGCCGAGCTTAAAAGATCAAGAACGAGGAAAATATGAAGAGAGATGGGCCCTGATGCGGACCCCACCTCCATTTATAGTCACTGGCGTCCTCATCAATCGGCGACAGTCGACTCCTGATTGGAGTGATTTTAGTGCTTATGCTATTTGTGATCAAAGAATTAACCGCAATCAAGAACGATGTCGCTTGGTAGCTAGCCGGTTGAGTACGGGTCGGTCCACAGGGATTACGTGTATTTTCTAGTTGTTCTAACGAGTCAATTCCTATTTGTGGTAGGTTTTGATTTTCAATAAAAACTAAAGTTGAGTTTGAATAGGATTAAAACCTTGCTAGGGTTAGGATTAGGTTAGTTTGGAAAGTCAATTATTCTCACCGCTTTCTTTGCCCTAATTATGAACTTTTAGGGGTTAAGGTAATAGTTAAAAAGGGGATTAGCACGATCGGGAAGAAACTAGGTTTCTTCCCTTTGGTCCTTGTCCGTCCTTTCTTAACTCTTACCCTAACCTCTATGGAAAACAATCACAACCGGTCTTTAACTAGTGAATCACCGCTACCTCGTGGGATAGGGTGCCGTAGTGAGCGGTGTGTGTATATATGTATAGAGTCCTACTTTAAAATGTTGAACGGGCAAGAAAGGGATGTGAGATTTTCACCTCTCAAACCTTTCCCAAACCTAACCCTAACAAGTGAGGAACTACTCACTCATTAGGGAATTGATAAACGAGTTCATTTTTTATGGTTTTTATTTAATAACTACGGCAGATAAAAAAAATTGTGAAAAATAACTACGACAGAGAAATAAAATTGCTAGAGAAATAACTAGGGCAGAAAAGAAACTTACTTTATTGATGCACTCTTTGATAATTATAATGAATGGAAATTTTAAACTTAGGAATTAAATAGAGGCATGCTCCAAAAAGAGCTGTAGAATTCATATTTATAGAGAATAGAAACCCTAGGGTTTACATCTGATCCATATCTAGAATTACAAAAATATCCTAAGAAAACCGAGTCAATGCACCGACTCCCACCGACACGCATCGACACACCGACACGTGTTCTATATGGCTGTGGATCTGCGGCCATAAGCCTTGTTTGGCCGTGGATCCACGGCCATCTTGAAGGTTCTTGGGCTCTTTTCTTCAGGTATTCTTTCTGTTGCTTTTTCCTTATATTTTCTTCACCTGGTTCTTCAGAATGTCTTCTAGTTTCTTCCAGATTTCCACAATGCAGAATGTTGTGGACTTTTACCTTTTGCTTCGTGTTGAAGTCTTGAATATTGTGCTGCCTTTGTACTTTGTGCAATCGAACTGTTTGCTGATCTTCCTTTGTTCCTCAAACTGTAGGCGGCATGATAAAGATTCTTCTATTTGTTGGTCGTAGTCTCACTTTTGCAGCGTCTTTTCACCATTTTCACTGTATTGTTCCGAAAACCTGTAACCTGCAACTATTTAGCAGACATGGATCAAAAGCACCTATTTATTTATAAAATGATTAAGAATGGGGAATATAATAATGCAAAATTATGATATGAACAACTCCCGCCAAAACCAACTCTTTGCATTCGACAACCACGATCGCTCTACCTGTCGCACGCGCATTAGCCGTATCCTATCAGACGCCAGCAGTCTGTGGCCCGTCGCGTCAGCCAACCAACGCCCGACACGTGGTCTGTCGCTTCAGCGAAAGTACGCACGATCCGGCACATCCTCTTTAATGCAAAGATCTCTCCCTGATTTGCTGGCATCATACAGAAAATACAACAGATCACCCGGGGACATGCCCGACGATACCTTCGGAAAGGAGCTCACCTCGGATGACCCGGCAGACCACTCTCGACCCGACCCATCAGCTGACCGGGACGAGAGTGGGGGGGCTAATGATGATGCTCGATATCGGTGATCTCCCAGATCATGACACATGGAAGATGACGTGTCCCAGAGAACACAAGAAAGGACCTACAGCGGCCGACCAGACCACTTCCATGCCTGTCCTACAAACAAACGCTGGCTCACCTCCGAGCCCCCTGCACAATTGGCTTCCTCGGCCTCACAGCTCGTCTACGGGCTAACGCAGAACCAAAATACCTCGGCTCTCCCGCTCGTCCGCGATCTCTCCCTGGAAGGTCATCTTCCTCGTTCTCACCGACTCTCACAGGCGCAACCGCCGTCCCGCGAATCTCTCTATGCACGAGATATCCACCGGCCACATCCCACATTCCACGCCATCACGATCGCCCATTAAAGAGCCTGTCTCGCCATTAATGGGAGATCCCGCTGAACACGCGGGCGTGACGTCGGGAGCATAACGGCCGGCGTGATTCTCGTGCCTGCCCTGCCTGCTGCCACCGCTATATAAACCCCTTCTTCAGACGGTTCAAGTTAGCCATTTTTACTCCACTAAGCCATTACTCTGCTCGGAATTTCTCGCTAACTTGACCATTGGAGAGTCCTCGGTGGTACAACCACCCCAGGACTTCCTTGCAGGTAGCTCGGCCCAACCAACCTCAAACCCATTGAGATCCACACGTTTCAGGAGCCTGCCTCCAGATCCAATCTCAGCCGTCTGTCTGTAACATCTTCAAAAAATATAAAATATTAATTTTGGGAATTTTTATAATTTAATATTATTTTATTGATTATTTTAATATTAAATGCAAATAAATAGGAAAAATGTTAGAAAAATTATGAAAAATTATGGAAAATTCTAAAATAGGGTAAATTAGTGAATTATGACATTTTTAAGTTTTTGTGATTAGTTTGACACTAATTTAGTGCTAATCGCGATTAAAATCGCTAATTGGGTTTTTTGGTAATTTTGTGCAAAACTTGCACATATCACTTTTTCTACACTTGTACATTTTTGCTAGCCATGGTTTTCTTTTGGGATCACTATTCTTGTGAGAAGGATTTGAATTAGAGAAAAAGGAAAAGAAAAAGAGAAAAGAAAAAGTAATGATGAGGGTAGGTGAGAAAGAGAGGTGGACTTTTGACTAGCACCCTTAGCCATTCTCCCATCATTTTCTTCCCTCTTCCTTCTCCTCTTGCTGCTGCTGCCTCCCCTCCATCATCCTCCCCTCTTCAACTCCTCACTTCATCTCTAAAAACACACCAAAACCCCAAACTCCTTTCACTAAAAATGTCCAAAATCCCTAGATCTACACATGGAGCTAAAGAAGCATGGATTTGGCCACTAGAGGGCAACTCAAGAAAATTCTTGAGTTGCCAAATGAGGTATTTTCTGGATCATTAGTTTGGTTTATGCATTACTTATACCCCATGTTTAGTTTAGAATCGATATTGTGGTTTTTTTGAGGATTTGAGAGAAACCTAGTTAGGGTTTGAGTGAATTGGTGTTGCATTATGAAATTGGGCTCAGTATTGATCTTACCAACACCCTAGTGTTTGAATTGGAACCCCAACCCTGATGCTAGAACCAGAATACGGATTTTTAGAAACCGATATCGGGGAAAACAGGAAATCTGTCACTGTTAAATTGAATCTGCTAACACCCCGAGAACCCTAAAATAATATTGAGTGGGAATTGAGATGTGCAGGCAACATAGAGACAACACCCAAAACCCTAGCTCCCCATTCCACTTTCCGGCCGCCAAAACCTGCATTCTGGCCGCAAATTGCGGCCAGACCAGGGAGGAATCTCCTCGTTTTGCGTGCCTGGCCCCATTTCATCATTTCTTGGCCCTGGGTACTTCTAGTTTTGACAGATTCTGTCTAGGGTGAAATCTGGGACATATATCCTATGTTGTTGTTTTGGATTCGTGTTTCCGTATTCCGTATTTTTGGATTCTGAAATGGTGGAATGTGTTTTGCCTCGACTATTGTCGTTTATACGACGATATAGAGGATTATGGATGGTTTTGAAGGCGTGCCATAGGTTCTCACCTATAGGCCCCCTTATCGTATCGTTTTGGAGTTTATGCGCCGTTTTAGATTGGATTTGGTTTTTAATGCGCATATACGATATTTTGATGTGTAGGTACCCATGAAGACTTCGGACGACAAGCAAATGCATGGTGACGTCCGCAATTGGTGATGCGAGGTGAGTAGATTATATCTACGGGGGAAAGTCGGGTGGATGGCGTATAGCACCCCCGCAGTCCGTAGATAGCTTATTATATAGTATTGTGATATTAGGTGTATTTTGGTTATGTAGGGTTAGAAGTGACTAGTGTAGTTCATAGTCGCGAACCCTAGGATAGAATTACACCTATACATATACCCTTGCTTTTCACATGTACTTACACTGTGGTTGGTGATATGTGACGACTTTGGAGATGAGTCGATGATGTGGGCTTGGTGCCCTGAGATCGGTATTTTGATGCGATTCATATGTGGGATATGACTAGTGTTTCTTGCGGGCTTGGGATGTGTGTTTACCCCCGCATGCATACTTTACCGATGTTACCGTTTGTACTAGACATAGAGTAGTACACCCAGACTATATGATCTGATGATGGTGATATTTGTTATGTGATGAGACAGTGAGATGTTGACCTGTACCCAGCTTTTGGGAATGCCGTACGACGGTTTACCGTACGAGCTGATATTGATGATAGATCCGCCCTCATAGCTAGAGGATATCTTACGATATGACATTGAGGCGGGATCACCGACTATATATCTACATATATACTTTGACTCAGTTTTAGGTGGTTTCCACACCTACCCCTCCTGTTTGTCAGGATACTTAGATGTAGTTTGCATAGTAGATACTTCACTGTGTTGCTGATTACTAGATTTCCGCATATTCGTGCTTTTCGCATTGCTGGAATATGTTCATTACCATGTTATTATCATGCTGTTAGGACACCGGCACCATTATCGATGATGCGTATGTTTCACGTACACTATTTGCCGGCTCACACACTTCATCATCGATAATTGCCATGTCACTACACAGTAGTACTATTACATTCGTGATATGATACTTCCTTTGACATATGCGCATTCCTATTCCATGTTGCATGATTTCCGATATGATTACTTTTCTTTACATGTCGCATACATCATGGATTGATTGCATAGCACATCGCATTGGATGTACTTCTTGATGTTGGATTTTCATGGGATTTCTGGATTTGGGAACCGTGTCCTTTTCAATAGCAAACATTTAAAAACCCGGTTCCCTGGGTATGATATTTGGGGCGTCGCCCCGTGTTTTCTCGGTGCTAGAGGATGTACTGAGAGAGGGCTGACCCGGACTGACGGATGTCCGATGGATTGATAGAGGGCTGACCCGGACTGACGGATGCCCGATGGATTGATAGAGGGCTGACCCGGACTGACGGATGCCCGATGGATTGATAGAGGGCTGACCCGGACTGACGGATGCCCGATGGATTGATAGAGGGCTGACCCGGACTGACGGATGCCCGATGGATGGAGAGAGGGATGACCCGGACTGACGGATTCCCGGTACATACTTTGAGAGAGGGCTGACCCGGATTGACGGAGCCCCATATGGATAAGGATTTACGTGTCGATGCTAGGCACGGGTTTTCATGATGTTTTTCCATGATATTGTTTATATCCTCATACTTGCATACATGATGCTTATCGTCAGTGGGTGACGAGTGGACGGGTTCCACATATATATATATACAGACTGGATTTACACTTATCATACACCAATATTAGTGGTATGGGACGCTAATATATGTGTATTAATATTATTGATATTTCATCATTGATACTTCATGCAGACATACCTTACACTGATGACATGTTGTTACCTGTGTACCTGGCACTATATACTTGATTAGATATTACCTTGCCACCTTATTACACTCAGATGTACTCTTGTGGATATTTTACTGATCGTTGACTTAGGATTATGTCTTGCATTCGATTTATCCTTGTAGATGTTTCTATTCACGAGTTGGCAACTCACCCCCGTTGTGCCACAGCTCTTGCAGGTTATGCCGTACAGGTTCTATTGCGGCATTTCTGGCACACTTTCTTCTTGCGGGTGATTTGCTTTGGTAGGTGGGTTCTTTCGCATCAAGAACCACCATTGTACTTATTTATTCATTGTATCTAGAAATGTCCATCAACCAAAACTTGTATATTCTTTCAGACTAAGAGACAGTGTCGTATTATTCGACCTTAGAGTCGCGCTTAGTAGTATTGTGGTTTTACTGTTGCTTTTGAGTTTTCTTTTGGATTTGATCCTCGCCACTTGGCGTTGTATATTATCATATCATTGTGTGGTTGTGACCGTCGATTGACGAAGAGCTAGCTCCCGCTTGGGGATGCCTTTATCATTGCATATATATATCGTTATTCTTGTTTTACCCCATTCGGGGCCATTTTTACAAAAGAAACTCTGCCGAAATTTCTGGAAAAGATTGTACTGTTTTTAAAATGCACATTCGGCTTAGTTATTTAAAAACCTTGATTTCAAACATGTTTTCTTCACTTCTTTAAACCAGTTTCTTTACTTATTCTTCAAAAATGGTTTTAGATTTCTGGGCTTTGGCTTACTTGAATCAGATGGAGTCCTATAGGCTTCATATGGTTCAAGGGCCAGTCACGTGCTCTTTCGGGTCGTGACAAAGTTGGTATCAGAGCGCTAGGTTGACCCTTGGTTGATGGATTAGGTGACTAAAGTAGAGTGACGTACCGTTGGTATGTTCCGCGGCATACTTACGACACGCCACTCCGCTTAAGGAACCTTAGGATGGACACTTGTTTTGAGATCAGTGATTCTCTTCCTATCCAGGATTATACATCCATTTGAGATCCCCGATTCTATTAGTTTCATGATCATACCTTCATTGATGCTGTTCCTTCCTATGATCATGTATCCACTTTGGATCTGTTGTTTTCCTTCTTACCACTGATGTGCTCTCTTGATACTCGATTGAGATTCCTGTCACCATGTTTGGGCGCAGTTTGGGCTGCTGCTAGGGTTACGGCCGGTGTGAGCTCGTTTGGTACGAGGGCCGACCTTTGTGTTTTCTGGTGACATGGGAACGTCTCGAGTTAGTGTTGGTGTTTGTGACCTCTAGTGGAGGCGAGTGCTTGGTTTGCACCGGATGATCGTGCCTTTGTTAGAGCTGCCAGTTGAGAGAGGACTGTTGATGTACAGTATACCTCAGGGATTGTGATGTCGCCTACCGTGCAGACAGATGGACCAGCTGTTGCTGAGATTGACAGGATGTCGCTTCCGAAGCTTACGAGCTGAGATTGCCGGAGCTTTCAGGCAGATATGTGACAGATGATAGCTAGTCTACCCGATTTGAGAGACGAATGTGATTCGTCCGGTTTTGCGCCAGAGCGGGCCCAGTTGAGTTGAAGATTTCCAGTGTGGAGAGTCTTACTCAGACCTAGAGCAGGCTGATTCAGAGACGACCGCCATTGTGTTGCCTTTCCTGGAGGATTGAGGCGTTGTTCGGCGTACAGGCGTATGAGCCAGTTGCTGCTGCAAATGATGAGATATCGCCCAGATGATTGGAGCTACTGCAGCATGAGCATGTACTTAGGGAGATGATAGCGAGTCGCTAGTCACCGAGGATGAATGACTAGGACGTGTGGTGAGTTCGCTTACCCCGATGCGAGGACATCAGGCGGATTGATTCCAGCTAGAGACGACTTCACGCAGGTTCGTTGAGAGTCGATTGAGACGATCGAATGTCAGGAGCCATTTTCCAAGTTTAAAGTATACGGAAAGACATGCAGGCGATTCTATGGACCCTCTAGAAGAATGAAACCCTAACTCGACTTAATGACCGTGTGACAGCCTTTGAACCTTAGGGTTTACGGCGGTTCCGCGGCGCCATTAGTGAGGCTTGGGTTTGCCCTTCTACGGCTGGACCACCGACGCCGTGGCATGTACTCGATACTATTAAACTGTACCCGAGATGTGAGCTCTTAGGGGATTATGAGGATCTGACGAGTCGATCGGATGGTTCGACATCTTTCGGATATCGTGATGGGACACTGCTTGGGAGACTCCAGATGCGAGGATAGCCGTTGGAGCACAGTTCGTGTAGCCACGATGAGACGAGTCTGAATCAGTCGACATTGAGCAGAGTGAAGAAAAGAGTTCGTACGAGACTTCGACGAGATGATGTTCCACTCCGCTGATATTAGAGATGTGTTACGCACCCCGAGGCGTGGTATATGGATATATCTTCCCGAAAGAAGCGTGATAAGTATGCAGCCGTTCCGGAATAAGCTTGAGCTTCAGCATTGGATGATGACTTCCGGGCACTTCGGCAGGATTGAGATTTGAGAAAGGAATCTCGGCAGGACCTTTCTGGAGTACGATACGAGAAGACTTAAACCCAGAGTGATCATTTTGTGCACACCCAGCAGGGCAGAGTTCGGCATTGTCGACGAGGTAGTTGACCAAGTTCGGATAGAGGAACTTAACCAGATGCATTGCAAATTGATCAAGGACGGACGAGTGATGAGTATTCCTCCGATAGTTGGGACGTGTTCCCGAGGACCAGTTCGGCCTGATATCTGCTACAGAGTGATGAAGCTACAGAATACGCGATTTCGAGTCCGTGTGAGAGACTTCAGATTGACCGTGGCCGAGACAGTGCAGTGCATAGTAGCTTGGCGACGTCATAGTGGACGACGATAGAGACAGTTGGAACAAGAGGTTCGTGTGAGACCCTGACGAGCTGTCATTGCTTCCCGTCGAGACTAGAGACCTGAGATGCTTACAGAGACGTTGCGATGTGACCAGTTTCTGGAGAAATATTGTGCTGAGGACACAGATGCCCTTTGAGCGAGAAGAGGTTATGCAGGAGAGCTAGCCTCTGTACAGATCGGCATAGGCATGATTGGAAGAGACCTTGAGCAGGATTCCTTCCAGGACATAGCTGCCATGATGTTGCACCCAGGATCGGATGTGTGACGTGCTTTCAGAGAGCCAGAGGCCGACGCCAGTGATATGCTGCCTTACGAGTGGTCGTGAGGTTTGACCGAGAGGTGACCAGAGAAGTGCCAGAACGGAATCATCCCCGTTAACACACCTGACAGGGCCGATGAGCCGATTGACCGCGTGATAGGTAATCCGCAGAGAAGATAAGGACCCCGAGAGTCAGAAGACGCCAGACCGTGAGCAAGAGGCAGGTAGATATCCCGCGCTGCTAGCTGTGGATTGCACCGACTCCTTCTCGACCTCGAAGGAGGAACTACCGAAGACGGTATTGGTGATTTGTGATTTTGTGATTCGATTATCACGTATCCGTCATTTTGGATTTCGGTATTTTGGGCATTCTGTTTGCATGATTTAGTTTTGGTGACTGAGTTTCATGATATTGGTTCATGCATCCACTGGATATTTATATATTTTGCGCAGGGTTTAGATTTTCATTCGTGCACGATGGATGCACAGATTTGGATTTTCGCGCGTGTTGGGCGCATGTTTTTAGATACGATTTTAGTGTGCACCCGATGCACTAAATCGAGATTTCTTCGTACATGTTAGATGCACCGGACCTTGGCTGTCAGGCACATACGTTGTCCATGACAGAGGTTTCGTGCACACCCGTTGCACCTAGATGTTGTTTTGTGCACTTGTTTAGCACATATTGGATTTTTGATTTCCGTGCGCACCAGACGCACAGGATTGTGTTATGTACATTTTTGAGATTTACTCCCTTTGGAGCAGTACCTTTTATGATGTTGGGTTTTTGCTTTCATGCTGAGCAGGACTAGTCAGTGGACGGTACCTGGATATACTTTAGCATGTTTTTACATCAGCTTTTTACGTGTATAGATTGGATGTCTACATGTGTAGTTTCGATCCATATCATATCGGTTTTGTATTGGATTTGACATTGTGTTTTTTTACATCGACTCCGATGATTGCGGGATGCTTGACGGAGTTTTGTTTTTGAGTTATCTGCTCAGTACCCTTGCACATGCATTGCGCTGTGACGTTCTTTGTGTTGATGATTTCGGAGCCCCGACGACTTTGGTTTATTACTGAGATTGTTTTAGTAGTGGGGATTTAAATTTAAATTCGGGGACCGAATTTCTTTAAGGGGGGTAGATTGTAACATCTTCAAAAAATATAAAATATTAATTTTGGGAATTTTTATAATTTAATATTATTTTATTGATTATTTTAATATTAAATGCAAATAAATAGGAAAAATGTTAGAAAAATTATGAAAAATTATGGAAAATTCTAAAATAGGGTAAATTAGTGAATTATGACATTTTTTAAGTTTTTGTGATTAGTTTGACACTAATTTAGTGCTAATCGTGATTAAAATCGCTAATTGGGTTTTTTGGTAATTTTGTGCAAAACTTGCACATATCACTTTTTCTACACTTGTACATTTTTGCTAGCCATGGTTTTCTTTTGGGATCACTATTCTTGTGAGAAGGATTTGAATTAGAGAAAAAGGAAAAGAAAAAGAGAAAAGAAAAAGTAATGATGAGGGTAGGTGAGAAAGAGAGGTGGACTTTTGACTAGCACCCTTAGCCATTCTCCCATCATTTTCTTCCCTCTTCCTTCTCCTCTTGCTGCTGCTGCCTCCCCTCCATCATCCTCCCCTCTTCAACTCCTCACTTCATCTCTAAAAACACACCAAAATCCCAAACTCCTTTCACTAAAAATGTCCAAAATCCCTAGATCTACACATGGAGCTAAAGAAGCATGGATTTGGCCACTAGAGGGCAACTCAAGAAAATTCTTGAGTTGCCAAATGAGGTATTTTCTGGATCATTAGTTTGGTTTATGCATTACTTATACCCCATGTTTAGTTTAGAATCGATATTGTGGTTTTTTTGAGGATTTGAGAGAAACCTAGTTAGGGTTTGAGTGAATTGGTGTTGCATTATGAAATTGGGCTCAGTATTGATCTTACCAACACCCTAGTGTTTGAATTGGAACCCCAACCCTGATGCTAGAACCAGAATACGGATTTTTAGAAACCGATATCGGGGAAAACAGGAAATCTGTCACTGTTAAATTGAATCTGCTAACACCCCGAGAACCCTAAAATAATATTGAGTGGGAATTGAGATGTGCAGGCAACATAGAGACAACACCCAAAACCCTAGCTCCCCATTCCACTTTCCGGCCGCCAAAACCTGCATTCTGGCCGCAAATTGCGGCCAGACCAGGGAGGAATCTCCTCGTTTTGCGTGCCTGGCCCCATTTCATCATTTCTTGGCCCTGGGTACTTCTAGTTTTGACAGATTCTGTCTAGGGTGAAATCTGGGACATATATCCTATGTTGTTGTTTTGGATTCGTGTTTCCGTATTCCGTATTTTTGGATTCTGAAATGGTGGAATGTGTTTTGCCTCGACTATTGTCGTTTATACGACGATATAGAGGATTATGGATGGTTTTGAAGGCGTGCCATAGGTTCTCACCTATAGGCCCCCTTATCGTATCGTTTTGGAGTTTATGCGCCGTTTTAGATTGGATTTGGTTTTTAATGCGCATATACGATATTTTGATGTGTAGGTACCCATGAAGACTTCGGACGACAAGCAAATGCATGGTGACGTCCGCAATTGGTGATGCGAGGTGAGTAGATTATATCTACGGGGGAAAGTCGGGTGGATGGCGTATAGCACCCCCGCAGTCCGTAGATAGCTTATTATATAGTATTGTGATATTAGGTGTATTTTGGTTATGTAGGGTTAGAAGTGACTAGTGTAGTTCATAGTCGCGAACCCTAGGATAGAATTACACCTATACATATACCCTTGCTTTTCACATGTACTTACACTGTGGTTGGTGATATGTGACGACTTTGGAGATGAGTCGATGATGTGGGCTTGGTGCCCTGAGATCGGTATTTTGATGCGATTCATATGTGGGATATGACTAGTGTTTCTTGCGGGCTTGGGATGTGTGTTTACCCCCGCATGCATACTTTACCGATGTTACCGTTTGTACTAGACATAGAGTAGTACACCCAGACTATATGATCTGATGATGGTGATATTTGTTATGTGATGAGACAGTGAGATGTTGACCTGTACCCAGCTTTTGGGAATGCCGTACGACGGTTTACCGTACGAGCTGATATTGATGATAGATCCGCCCTCATAGCTAGAGGATATCTTACGATATGACATTGAGGCGGGATCACCGACTATATATCTACATATATACTTTGACTCAGTTTTAGGTGGTTTCCACACCTACCCCTCCTGTTTGTCAGGATACTTAGATGTAGTTTGCATAGTAGATACTTCACTGTGCTGCTGATTACTAGATTTCCGCATATTCGTGCTTTTCGCATTGCTGGCATATGTTCATTACCATGTTATTATCATGCTGTTAGGACACCGGCACCATTATCGATGATGCGTATGTTTCACGTACACTATTTGCCGGCTCACACACTTCATCATCGATAATTGCCATGTCACTACACAGTAGTACTATTACATTCGTGATATGATGCTTCCTTTGACATATGCGCATTCCTATTCCATGTTGCATGATTTCCGATATGATTACTTTTCTTTACATGTCGCATACATCATGGATTGATTGCATAGCACATCGCATTGGATGTACTTCTTGATGTTGGATTTTCATGGGATTTCTGGATTTGGGAACCGTGTCCTTTTCAATAGCAAACATTTAAAAACCCGGTTCCCTTGGTATGATATTTGGGGCGTCGCCCCGTGTTTTCTCGGTGCTAGAGGATGTACTGAGAGAGGGCTGACCCGGACTGACGGATGTCCGATGGATTGATAGAGGGCTGACCCGGACTGACGGATGCCCGATGGATTGATAGAGGGCTGACCCGGACTGACGGATGCCCGATGGATTGATAGAGGGCTGACCCGGACTGACGGATGCCCGATGGATTGATAGAGGGCTGACCCGGACTGACGGATGCCCGATGGATGGAGAGAGGGATGACCCGGACTGACGGATTCCCGGTACATACTTTGAGAGAGGGCTGACCCGGATTGACGGAGCCCCATATGGATGAGGATTTACGTGTCGATGCTAGGCACGGGTTTTCATGATGTTTTTCCATGATATTGTTTATATCCTCATACTTGCATACATGATGCTTATCGTCAGTGGGTGACGAGTGGACGGGTTCCACATATATATATATACAGACTGGATTTACACTTATCATACACCAATATTAGTGGTATGGGACGCTAATATATGTGTATTGATATTATTGATATTTCATCATTGATACTTCATGCAGACATACCTTACACTGATGACATGTTGTTACCTGAGTACCTGGCACTATATACTTGATTAGATATTACCTTGCCACCTTATTACACTCAGATGTACTCTTGTGGATATTTTACTGATCGTTGACTTAGGATTATGTCTTGCATTCGATTTATCCTTGTAGATGTTTCTATTCACGAGTTGGCAACTCACCCCCGTTGTGCCACAGCTCTTGCAGGTTATGCCGTACAGGTTCTATTGCGGCATTTCTGGCACACTTTCTTCTTGCGGGTGATTTGCTTTGGTAGGTGGGTTCTTTCGCATCAAGAACCACCATTGTACTTATTTATTCATTGTATCTAGAAATGTCCATCAACCAAAACTTGTATATTCTTTCAGACTAAGAGACAGTGTCGTATTATTCGACCTTAGAGTCGCGCTTAGTAGTATTGTGGTTTTACTGTTGCTTTTGAGTTTTCTTTTGGATTTGATCCTCGCTACTTGGCGTTGTATATTATCATATCATTGTGTGGTTGTGACCGTCGATTGACGAAGAGCTAGCTCCCGCTTGGGGATGCCTTTATCATTGCATATATATATCGTTATTCTTGTTTTACCCCATTCGGGGCCATTTTTACAAAAGAAACTCTGCCGAAATTTCTGGAAAAGATTGTACTGTTTTTAAAATGCACATTCGGCTTAGTTATTTAAAAACCTTGATTTCAAACATGTTTTCTTCACTTCTTTAAACCAGTTTCTTTACTTATTCTTCAAAAATGGTTTTAGATTTCTGGGCTTTGGCTTACTTGAATCAGATGGAGTCCTATAGGCTTCATATGGTTCAAGGGCCAGTCACGTGCTCTTTCGGGTCGTGACACTGTCGCACACGCATTGGCCGTATCCCATCAGACGCCAGCAGTCTGCGGCCCGTTGCGTCAGCCAACCAACGCCTGACACATGGTCTGTCGCTTCAGCGAAAGTACGCACGATCCGGCGCACCCTCTTTAATGAAAATATCTCACCCTAATTCGCTGGCATCATCCAGAAATTACAACAGATCAGCCGGGGACACGCCCGACGATACCTTCGGAAAGGAGCTCACCTCGGATGACCCGGCAGACTACTCTCGACCCGACCCATCAGCTGACTGGGACGAGAGTGGGGGGCTAATGATGATGCTCGATATCGGTGATCTCCTAAATCATGATACGTGGAAGATGAAGTGTCCCAGAGCATGCAAGAAAGGACCTACAGCGGCCGACCAGACCACTCCCATGCCCGTCCAACAAACAAACGCTGGCTCATCTCCGAGCCCCCCTGCACAATTGGCCTCCTCTGGCTCACAGCTCGTCTCCGGGATACCGTAGAACCAAGATACCTCGGCTCTCCCGCTCGCCCGCGAGCTCTCCCGCCGAGGTCATCTTCCTTGGTCTCACCGACTCTAACAGGCGCAACCGCCGTCCCGCGAATCTCGCCATGCGCGAGATATCCGCCGGCCACATCCCACGTTCTACGTCATCATGATCCCACATTAACGAGCATGTCTCGCCATTAATGGGAGATCCCGCTGATCACGCGGGCGTGACGTCGGGAGCGTAACGGCCGGCGTGATTCTCGTGCCTGCCCTGCCTGCTGCCACCGCTATATAAATCCCTTCTTCAGACGGTTCAAGGAAGCCATTTTTACTCCACTAAGTCGTTACTCTGCTTGGATTTCCTCGCTAACTTGACCGTCGGAGGGTCCTCGGTGGTACAACCACCCTGGGACTTCCTTGCAGGTAGCTCGGCCCAACCAATCTCAAACCCATTAAGATCCACACGCTTTAAGAGCCTGCTTCCAGATCCAATCTCAGCCGTCTATCACCGTCATCAGCAGGCCAACAGAAGGTAACATCTTGGCGTGATCCAGGTCACGTCATTAGTGATGATAATTCTGGACAACTTGAGACTAGAACCCCAAAACACGAACTTAGAATTTTCCTGATGTTGGTTTTTGACAGTTTGTGATGATTATATAGAATTTGGTATCACTCGAGAGCTCTAAAAAATAAGTTGCCATCACAGTGAGATGTGCAGGCCACCTAGAGACTACCCTAGAAACCCGAGACCCCAATTCCCACTTCAGGCCGCATATTTAATCATCCTGGCCGCAAATTACGGTTTGGACTGTGAGTTAGGGTTTGGCCTTGGTTCTATAGCTTTGTTATCTGATGAATAAACCTACCCTACATGAAAAATCTCCAAATTTCACATAGGGTAGAATCTGGGAGTATTTTTCCATGTTGCTGATTTCGGGTTTCCGATTTTTGAAAACTTGGTTTTGGTATTTGAGTTTTGACACGGTCGTTGGACGTTCGTACGTCAACGCTGAGGGTTATTTGGTTGTTCTTGCATGCGTGGGCTGTCACGCCTCGCTTCCCAGTATACGGGCAGATGACGCGACGAGACCGCTACATATTTACTCTGAAGTAAACACGCTAAGCGTATCTAAGCAATATAAGTAAAAAGCACAAGAGACAGTGACAATAAATATAATTGAACAACAACTTTATTTATTAACATTCTTTTTACAATACATCTGAAAAGTAAATATATGGAATGGAAAGCAATGCCTAAACAGTGGCATAACAGAAATGGAAAATACAGAATGTAAATATGTACAAGGAATCTAAAGCTCTTGGTTGAAAGCTAGCTGGTCCAAGTCCTCGCTGGTGGGCTCGATCTCTTGAAGGTCCGATCCACCTGACAGCATTCTAAAGAAGAAAGAAAAGGAATGTCGTCAGCGAAAAATCGCTCGGTAAGTCCCAAAGATGAGGGAGAAATAGAATAAACACAAAGTGAGTGCAACTTTTAAAGTTGTATTATATTGTTAGCGCTGTTGTTTGTAGCTTGGTACAGAAGAGGCAGTGTATACGAGAGGAGTCTCACTATACCAGAGACTATGGTATACGGAGTACAAGGAACCGTTCAGCCACGGTACAACGGCAATGTAGATTCAGGTTATGTGTCTTATGGTTGTAGTCGCGTGCCACTTCTAACACCTTTCATACCAATCTACCCCTTCTAAACCCCGCGATATCTTGATTGTATTGTTTGTATTATTTGAATTGTATATTGTATATAGAGAGATGACTTGCCGAAACCATGATATCAGTAATGGAATAAATATAATGGATGATCATGTAGATGGAATATATCCATGGTTCGGTTCAGTCAAATTGTATAGATTGAATATATGGATTCATGGATTCAAGTTGAATTGTGGTTTTATACTTGAATCATATTCAAGTCAGATTGATTATATTGAGACCCAGTCCGAGTCAAATAATTAGAAAAGAAATTGAAGTCCTGAATTGTGTTTTGGTGCTATCGGTAACAGCTGCACATGGACGGCAGGATTTGTGTATTTTTCAAAGACAATTACCGTGTTGATAACACCGTTTGTTAAGTTGTCTACCTTAAATAGGCAAGCACCCATATCTCCGGCTCCCTAAGGTTCAAGAGACTAGTCCCGTTTAAACCTATGTTTATTAGGGTCCTTATTGTAATTTAGTATAACTTGAGGGGGTTTTATGTAAAATAGTTTTGTTATACTTTCAAAATATACCTCAAGTATTTAATTATCGTTTTTAGAGTTTTCATAGATGTTTCTTTTATTCAATGTGAAATTTCTAGTGAATATGACCTAGTTTTAAAGTATAAGGTATTTATTTTAAATATTGGAATTGTATAGTATTTTCTTGTAAATGGGATGTTTTTCTTAAATTTTGGAAATGTGGAATATTATGAATACTAAAAATAGACATTTTGATATTAATTACATATATATTTATTTATTAAAATATAAGTTTTATTTATAATAGAAATCACATTTTCTAACGAAAAAATGTATTAAAAATCTTTCAAGATCGTATGCTCCTTGCGGAGGTCTACATCTTACTCTACTAAGCCTGAGGATGTGCGATAATCCACACCATCCCGAACGGGTTTCCTAAAATGGGTTGTTGAGGCGCAATTGCAAAGATTTGTTAAATACACTTCTTATAGAAAAATGTTTTATAAATTGAAGGTAGTTATATGTAAAGTAGTATTTTCCCAAATCTATGTTCCCAAATTCCATCGTGCTATGTTATATATGTGTGTTGTGAGGAGGTAGGTCATTACCTTGTGAACTATCTGTAGGTATAACAAGGAATTATGATGGTTTATGTCGAAACTAAATTATATGGTATTTTTCTGAAAAAGTATAATAAAAGTTACAAAAATGATTAGTTTGATGTGCAACTTGTTTTATTAAGTTTGTTAATGTTTATTAGTCAACATATAAGAATATGGTTTTATTTCGTTAAAGAAAAGTGTAATTTTTTTAAAGAAAACCGAATCGGAAGTCTGACTAACTCCGCTTCCGTTGGGTTTTAGTTTTGAATATTTTTAGAATTGAGAAAAGAAGGAAAAGTAGGGACTTACTGGTTATTTGGCTAGAAGCGGGAAGGATGAAGAGGTGGTAGGTGTCGGTGTGTCGTTTCATCGTCGGAAACTCCTTGAGTTGTCGCCGGAAGTTCGTCGGAGCTTCGCCCTTTGCTAACTCCACTTGCACACAAAAGACTTGGGAATTTTCTACAGAGTTTGGGCAGGGATTTATGACTGAGGAGGGGTGATTTAAGGGTGGTATTTATAGGAAAAACTAGGGTTTAAGGTAGTGAATGGGTGTATTAAAATTTGTAATAAAAATGGATTAAATGGGAGTTTTATTATGCCTTGTAAATGTGCAGGAAAAACAAATAGTACTGGAGTTATGGGGGGAGTCCAAGAGTCGCTAGGGTTAAATAAAATTAGGGTTTAGTCTGAGTTGGACCGGCGGCGTCGGCCCGAGTCACCATTTCGCCGGCCCGAGTTATGAGATGGGGGCTCGTATTGGTGCCATGTGTCCCTAACGCTTGGTCTAGCCTCGTGCATATATTTGTTTAGGCTCTGACTCTTGGATTTATGGGTTGTTCACGTGTAGACTCTTGGGATTCTAAAAGATTAAAAGAATTTTAAATAAAAAGATATTGTGGCTGATGGGATTTGAACTCTGGTGCTATTGTTCAGCAGTGCAAGGTATTACCAATGAGCTGCAAGCTCTTTCTTGCTGTTCAAAAGTAAATCAAATTCTTATAGTACTCACAGGAATTGTAAATATCCCAAGTATACATTAACTTTTAATCAAATTTATGTACACAAGAATTGGAGTGGTTACAGTCTACCCTCGTTACAAAAATTTCATCTTCGAAATTTACAATTTTATTTTAAGGACTAGTTTACAAATAAGTGAGGATATCTTGCACGCATCTCGTCTTTTTTTTCCCATGTCGATTCTCCTGGAGTGCCTTTTCTCCACATCACTCGAACCAAGTTGACTTCCTTGTTCCGAAGTGACTTCATTTTCCTGTCCAGGATCTCAACAGGTTGCTGCTCACAAAATAAGTCTGGCTGTACTGTGAGCTCGCAATGATCAAGAATATGGCTTGGGTCACTCACATACCTTCTAAGTTGGGATATGTGGAACACGTTGTGCACTCCTTCCAATGACGGTGGAAGTGCCAAGCGATATGCCACTTCACCGACTCGTTCGAGTATGTCGAACGGTCCAATATATCTCGGACTTAGCTTACCCCGTCTTCCAAATCGAATCACTCCACGGTTGGGAAATATCTTCAAGAATACATGTTATCCCGGCTGGAACTTCAAATGACGTCGCTTCGCATCAGCCCAGTGCTTCTGTCGATCTTGGGCTATGCGCATCTTTTCTTTGATAGTGCGGACCACAACTACGGTTGCTACTATCATCTCTGGTCCAAGGAGTTCTCTATCTCCGATGTTGTCCCAACTTAATGGCGATCGACACTTCCTTCCATAAAGTGCTGCAAAAGGTGCCATTCCGATGCTTGCTTGGTAGCTGTTGTTGTATGAAAACTCCACAAGATGTAGGTGATCTTCCCACGATCCTCCGAAGTTTAGCATACACGCTCTAAGCATATCCTCCAAGATCTGAATAGTTCATTCAGACTGACCATTAGTTTGTGGATGATAAGCCGTGCTGAAGTTCAGACTTGTTCCCAAGCTCTCTTGCAGACTTTGCCAAAATTGTGATCGGAACCTGGTATCATGATCGGAGACAATGCAGACCGATACTCCATGAAGTCTCACGATTTCCTGTATGAATTCATGGGTATCAAAGATGGTACACTATGAAGAGTTTAAATCTTAAGTAGATTCTTACCTCCATGTACTTCTTTGCTAATGTCTCAGTTGATTGGCCAACTCGAAATGGGATGAAGTGAGCCGACTTTGTGAGTCAATCGACAATAACCCATACCGCATCATTACCCTTTGTGCTGCGAGGGAGTGCAGTCACAAAATCCATTGTGATGTATTGCCACTTCAATTCTGGGATAGGTAAGGGTTGAAGTAATCCAGCCGTCCTATGATGTTCAGCTTTTACTTGCTGACACACCAATCATTTAGCGACGCTTCTGGATACTTCACGCTTCATTCCATGCCACCAGTAATTTTGACGTAGATCTTTGTACATCTTTGTACCTCCAGGATGTACAGAGTAGGGAAAGCTATGAGCTCCTTTCATTAACTCTTCCCGAACAGAACCTTTTGGTACACATAATCTGCTGCCGTATCTCAAATATCCGTCTTCATGGATGATGAAGTCTGTTCTGAGTCTATTCTCCACTTGTTCTATGATCTTTTGCAACTTAGCATCACTTGCTTGAGCTGCTTTGATCTGATTGACAATGGTAGATTGAACTTGTAAGTTCATCAAACTCGAAGCGTTACCTGGCATGACTACTTCAATCTCCATCTGATGCAAATCCTGTTGAAGCTTCCATTGGGCGGTGAGATTCATCGATAATGGTTGGTGAATAAGTGCATCGGGTACTACATTCACCTTCCTTAGGTGATATTGCAGGTTGATGTCGAAGTCCGCCATCAATTCTAACCATCTTCTCTGCCGCATATTGAGCTCCTTCTGAGTAAACACATATTTATGACTTTTATGATTTGTGTATATGTTCACTCGTTCACCAAGAAGATAATGGTGCCAAATCTTAAGAGCAAAGATTACGGCCGCCAACTCCAAATCATGTTTCGGGTAATTGCGTTCATGAATCTTCAGCTGTCTTGAAGTATAAGCCACAACCTTACCGTGCTGATGTAGAACACATCCTAATCCCTTATCGCTGATGTAGAACACATCCTAATCCCATACCGGATGCATCACAATGCACTTCAAAAGCTCCAGTTTTATCCGGTATGACGAGAATAGACACTGATGTCAGCCTTGACTTAAGGTCTACGAAAGCTTGCTCGCATGCTTCTGACCACACAAAGTCTTTATCTTTACATGTGAGCTTGGTCAGGGGTGTTGCTATCTTCGAAAATCCTTCAACGAACCTTCGGTAATATCCAGCTAGACCCAAGAAACTTCGAATGTCCTTCACTGACTTTAGTGTCGGCCATTCGCTTACTGCTGAAACTTTCGCTGGATCCACAGAGATTCCTTCGCCTGATACAATATGTTCGAGGAAACTGACTTGATCTAGCCAAAACTCGCATTTGCTATACTTGGCATAAAGTTGATGTTGTCATAGAGTTTCCAGGACAATTCGTAGGTGCTCAGCATGTTCTTTCCGACTCTTAGAATACACCAGGATGTCGTCGATGAAGATGACAATGAACCTGTCTAAGTACTCCCGGAAAACTTGATTCATCAGGTTCATGAATATCGCCGGTGCGTTGGTCACTCCAAATGGCATCACAAGAAATTCATAATGTCCATAACGAGTTCTGAAAGCCGTTTTGTGGATATCAGATTCCTTGACCTTCACCTGATGATAACCCGAACGAAGATCTAACTTGGAGAAAATATAATATCCACTTAGCTGATCGAATAAATTATCGATGCGTGGGAGTGGATAATTGTTCTTTATCGTTACTTCGTTCAAGGCTCTATAATCAATGCACATTCTGTATGAACCTTACTTCTTCTTCACGAGTAGAACTGGAGATCTCCAACTTGAAGTGCTGGGACGAATCTATCCTTTCGCCAATAATTCGTCCAACTGAGTTTGGACCTCCTTTAAACCTTCCGGACTTAATCGATACGATGCTTTGATCACTGGTTGTGCTCCTGGTACTAAATCATTGCTGAATTCAAGAGCTCGATCGGGAGGCAAACCTGATATATCGTCAGGAAACACATCATCGAACTCTCGAACTACTTCTGTCTTTGATCCTTCTTCCGCTTGAATTGCCGCAATCACTGCCTTCTTTGGTTTTGGCTTGTAAGTGCTTGGCTCCAGTGTACGGTCTCCACTTTTGAAATAGAAAACCGGATCCTTTGGAATCTCGAATACTACCCTCTTTTGACGACGGTCAATGGTAGCATAAAATGTTCTGAGCCAATCCATACCTAGAACCACATCGAAGTTCGGTATGTCCAACACCTTGAAGTCAGTATAGAATTCTCTGCTGCAGACGACCACTGGACACAAGCTGTATCCCATTGTTGCCTTTAGAACGCCATTTCCTGAACTGACATTCCAGCTGGATACATGCGGTATGACTGGAATCGCATGAGTTCGAACGAACCGTTGCGACATAAAGCAATGAGATGCTCCAGTATCGAATAGTGCGAGTGCAGGGAGTGAGGCTATTAAGATTGTACCTAAGGTATGCGGGATATGTTTTAGGTATAAGGGAAAAGATATATAGATATGTCTATGAACTGAAAGAGAATTTGAAAGGGAAGTGTTACCGGTAATGACTTGGCTGGTGGCTTCAGCCTCTTCCACAGTCATCGTGAAAGCTTGTCGCCTCGGCACATTCCTCCTTGCTGGAGGAGCTGTCACGACCCGAGAATTCAACTCGTGACCGGCACTTAACCACGCAACGTCTACAGGCGTAACGCGGCCAAGTAAGCCGAACCCAGAAATCAAAACCAATAAGTATAGAGTGATTTTAAAACGTTTTGTAAAAACAATCGTACATGTCCGAAAAACTTCCATTTTATTTAGTAGAAATCCTTTTTAAGTTCAAAAGTTATAAGTTTTATAATTTTGGTAACATTTCCTTTTTAAAACAATTGCCCCGCCAGTCAGATAGAAACAAGGTATAAAAAAAAAGACGAGTAAAATGAATAACGCATCACGAGGAGATATACGACGCCGTAGCGAAGAATACACAGTAAAGCAAGGACAATATCATAAAAGATGAGACTGTAAAAGTAAAGTCGGCTCACATGCGAGCTCGACACCAGAATGTAAAATCATACATATCGTCCTCACAACTGTCTCTAAGTCAATACAGAAAGGTAGATGGAGAATACTAGATACATCAATATACAACTGAAAGATAACAGATACCGTACAAAACCCACCTAAACAGCAAAAGGGCTATCTCTGCTCAAAAGGGGTATCTGTGCCAAAAGATGCGGTAACAGCCAGCCGTGACTACTCCCAAGGGCAACCTGCAAACACTGTGGCACAACGGGGGTGAGTTGCCAACTCGTGAATAGAGATAACATATAAAGGTAATCGCGAGCATGCACGTACAGCGCTACTCTAACAAATGCCAACAGATAATATCAATGCGATGTAGCAGTAGGCATAATAATAATGCCAGTCCTCTATCAGGTGATATACTACAGGATGAGATGTGATAATGAATGCTGAGCATGGGGATATAGTATCTACATGAAGTATCGAGGTGGACTACATAAGTATGTATGCACCACAAATCCCAACATCTCAAACGCCGGTACTCCATCGGCCCTCATATCCTGTATATCCCTAAAAATCCCGAGTGCCCAACATCGGCACCCAAATATCATAAATACTCGTGTCTAGCATCGACACGCAAAACATCCTGTATCGGGCCTCCGTCAATCCGGGTCAGCCCTCTCTCTCACAGTATATATACCGGGAATCCGTCAGTCCGGGTCATCCCTCTCTCAATACATCGGGCGTCCGTCAGTCCGGGGCAGCCCTCTATCAATCCATCGGGCATCCGTCAGTCCGGGTCAGCCCTCTATCAATCCATCGGGCATCCGTCAGTCCGGGTCAGCCCTCTATCAATCCATCGGGCATCCGTCAGTCCGGGTCAGCCCTCTATCAATCCATCGGGCATCCGTCAGTCCAGGTCAGCCCTCTATCAATCCGTGCCTCAAGCACCGAGAAAACACGGGGCGACGCCCCAAAATATCATATCAAGGGAACCGGGTTTTTAAATGGTTACTTATTTAAAAAGGCCACGGTTCCCAAATCCAGAAATCATATGAAATCCCAACAATAATGCAAGTAACTGTGATGTAATAGGTGTATCAAATATGTATATCAAGTCATGTCACATGTATAGATGAGCTATAACAATATACGACAGTATGATCATGGCAGTTCTATCAGTTCTAAGCAATGTATATATATATATATATATCAGGGTATGCAATATGCTATGACAATCCATGGTATGGTATATGCAGTATATACAATAAGGTCCTATCAGCCCTGACGCATAACGCCATGCGGGCGATATCCCCGTAGATGTGAAATCTACTCACCGTGTCTCGCGCTAAGTTTATCCAACCACTTGCTTGCCCTTCTTCGCGGCGTCCGTCTCACTGGCCTGCGAACCTAGAATCACAAACACATATCACACATATAAGCTCAATTTCGCCAAAAACGCGATATCACGGTCAAACTAGAAACTCGTGTCGCAAACCAATCGCGCGTGTGCGCGATACGCTAAGACGTGCAATCACGCGCTACGAAACTACCCCGACGCACCGCGATACGCAGAAACCCAAACCTACTCACGTATCACGCGTGTCGCGAAGGTTTAGAAAACGGCAAAATAGGTATTCAGTTCCAGATTTTGATACAGGAAAGATATTGCAAAACTAAATATACCAAAATAACTCCCAGACAAGCAGAGACCCACACCCCAAACCCCAACCCAAATCTCCCCAATCTGGCCGCAATTTGCGGCCAGAATGCCCATTTCGGCGGCCAGACTTGGGAATTGGGTCCCCAGGTTTGGTTTGTGCACTCTACACCACACATACATGCTACAGTAATCACTAGTTTTGTTCTGAAAAGTCTCGGGTAGTAGCAGATTTCCTACAGTGCCTAAAATCAGTTCAAATCACACAATTTGCACAAAAAAGATACTTAGGGGTATTTTTCTGAAATCTGAGACCAACCCAAGTCTAAAATCACCTATATAACTCATTATCAATCTAATCAAGCCATCACAAGCAAAATTTCCTCACAACCTTACTAAAACCCTGAATAATGCACAAAACATGCATAAAAGTGATATTTTTGCTAGAAATTCAATAAGTTATGAACAAGAGATGCTAGGGTGAGTTAGTACCTTCAAAATACCTTAAGAAACACCAAAAACTCCAGATCTAGCCTCAAGTATGCAGTCTTGCCACTAAACACCTCAAATGAGCCAAAAACCCAAGGTTTTGTGAAGGAAAAAGGTTGGATTTATGTGGAATTTGTGCATGAACTAAAAGAGAATGAAAAGGGATGAGAAATGGAGGAATAATGTGTTTGTTGCTGCTGCTCTCTGCTGGAAATTTCCAGAAATTGAAAAGAGAGGGAGAAGAGAAGGAAATTGGGTCAAAGGTCAACTTCTTACCTACCCACCATACCTCATTGTTTAATTGGAAATTTGAATTATAAATAAAAAGGTTTTAGAAAAGATTAAATGGTGGGAAAAATATGGAGTTGCAACCATGCATGAAGAAAGAAAAGGTTATCATGATACATTTTTTTTTTGAAAACATGCACACTTGCTAATTTGCCCGAAAACGTCTAAACGAATTTCAAGGCGTTACAGGAGCATTCCTCTGTCCATTCCTTGGTCCTTGAGGTGGGTTCCTTTGAGCTTGATGGAACTGACGGGGAGGAGGTGCAGTCGGTCCACAATTGGGTGGAGCAGGTAGTGCAAGTCTCGGAGTAGGTGCCTGAATAGCTGGGCGCTGCGCGTATGTGATTGCTGGCCTGGGTGCAGCATATGGGTTTTGTCTATGAGGACAAGACCCAATATCGTGAGTAGCTGAGCCGCAGACTAAGCAAAGGCGATTTGCACGTCGGCAGTCTTTCATCATATGCCCATCTCTCCTACAGTTTGTGCAAATTGCTGGGCTGGTTCGGTTGATTGGTGCTCTCGGTCTCCTGGGCACAAATGGTGGCCTTGAAGAGGCTCCTCCTGCCATCTGGTTGGCAGGGCACTTAACTCCAGCAGATTGAGATCTGCCCCTCATCTTTACCACTGCCTCATAATGGCGGGCAGCTTTCAGAGCAGATTCGATGGTCAGAAAATCTCCTGTGGCTAATGCAACCTGGATCTCCGGATCTAACCCTTATTGGAATCGTCGGGCTCTGATCTCATCCGTCGGTATCAGGTGTGCGGCAAATCTGTTAAGGTATGGTGTTAGGCGTGTAGTATGTGATATTTTAAAATCAAAATAACGAGACATATCTTACCGACCGAGCATGGTGAACTCAGCATCATATTCATCTACTGACTTAGTCCATATTGAATCTTGTTGCAGATGGATGAGCTGTTGTTCCATATCAAAGCGGGCAGTCTCAGGGAAGTACTTTGCATCGAACATGTCACGGAAAGTCTTCCATTCGATGGGTTGATCAAGACGGCTTTCTTTCACCTTCCACCAAACCCGTGCATTGTCCGTGAGCTGCAACTTCGTAACACGAACCTAAGCTATCTCTGGCACTTGTGCCGCTGTCAGGTCATCTTCAATGCTTTGACCCCATTCCTCAGCTTCTAGAGGGCTCTCTTTTCCTGCAAACTGTTTGGGGTGCAAGGCCCTGAATTGCTTCACCCCAGGTGCTTCTGCCTCTGGTCAGTTCATTAGAATAGCATTCTGTTGCTGCTGTCCTTCCAGGAGATTGCAGATTGCCTCAAGCAAAACCGTTTGCTCGTTGATCGGAGCAGCTACGGCAGGTGTAATCGGTAGTGGAGGTTGAGTGTTGTTGAAGTTGGTGCTGGTATTGTTTGGGGAATTCATAACCTTGAAAGAAAAATTTGGGTTAGGACAGATTCAAAGTATGTGAAATTGTAAGATTCAAGGAATATGAATTGTAAAGAATGTTTTCAGTTGCTGATTCTTGTGTTATATTGCTTAGGCTGTCCACGCAGAACTGACCTGCATAGGCCACCAACAAAACCTGTCACGCCCCGCTTCCCAGTATACGGACAGAGAACGCGACGAGGCCGCTACGTATTTACTCTGAAGTAAACACGCTAAGCGTATCTAAGCAATATAAGTAACAAGTATAAGAGACAGTGACAATAGATATAATTGAACAACAACTTTATTTATTAACATTCTTTTTACAATACATCTGAAAAGTAAATACATGGAATGGAAAACAATGCCTAAACAGTGGCATAACAGAAATGGAAAATACAGAATGTAAATATGTACAAGGAATCTAAAGCTCTGGGTCGAAAGCTAGCTGGTCCAAATCCTCGCTGGTGGGCTCGATCTCCTGAGGGTCCGATCCACCTAACAACATTCCAAAGAAGAAAGAAAAAGAATGTCGTCAGCGAACAATCGCTCGATAAGTCTCAAAGATGAGGGAGAAATAGAATAAACAGAAAGAGTGCAACTTTTAAAGTTGTATTATATTGTTAGCGCTGTTGTTTATAGCTTGGTACAAAAGAGACTGGTGTATACGAGAGGAGTCTCACTATACCAGAGACTACGGTACGGAGTACAAGGAACCGTTCAGCCACAGTACAACGACAATGGAGATTCAGGTTAGATGTCTTATGGCTGCAGTCTCGTGCCACTTATAACACCTTCCGTACAAATCTACCCCTTATAAACCCCGTGATATCTTGATTGTATTGTTTGTATTTTTTGAATTGTATATTGTATATAGAGGGATGACTTGCCGAAACCATGATATCGGTAATGGAATAGATATAATGGATGATCATGTAGATGGAATATATCCATGGTTCAGTTCAGTCAAGTTGTATAGATTGAATAGATTGAATATATGGATTCATGGATTTATGTTGAATTGTGGTTTTATACTTGAATCATATTCAATTCAGATTGATTATATTAAGACTCAGTCTGAGTCAGACAATTAGAAAAGAAATTGAAGTCCTGAATTATGTTTTGGTGCTATCGGTAACAGCTGCACATGGACGGCAGGATTTGTGTCTTTTTCAAACACAATTACCATGCTGATAACACCGTTTGTTAAGTTGTCCACCCATATCTCCGGCTCGTTGAGGCTCAAGAGATCGGTCCCGCTTAGACCTATATTTACTAGGGTCCTTATTGTAATTTAGTATAACTTGAGGGGGATTAATGTAAAATAGTTTTGTTATACTTTCAAAATATACCTAAAGTATTTAATTATCGTCTTTAGAGTTTTCATAGATGTTTTTTTATTCAATGTGAAATTTCTAGTGAATATGGCTTAGTTTTAAAGTATAAGGTATTTATTTGAAATATTGGAATTGTATGGTATTTTCTTACAAATGAGATGTTTTTCTTAAATTTTGGAAACGTGGAATATTATAAATATTAAAAATAGACATTTTGATATTAATTACATATATATTTATTTATTAAAATATAAGTTTTATTTATAATAGAAATCATATTTTCTAAAGAAAAAATATATTAAAAATCTTTCAAGAACGTATGCTCCTTGCGGAGGTTTGCATCTCACTCTACTAAGCCCGAGGATGTACGATAATCCGCATCATACCGAACGGGTTCCCGAAAATGGGTTGTAGAGGCGCAATTGCAAAAATTTATTAAATACACTTCTTATAGAAAAATATTTTATAAGTTGAAGGTAGTTATATATAAAGTCGTATTTTCCAAAATTTATATTCCCAAATTCCATCATCCTATGTTAGATATGTATGTTGCGAGGAGATAGGTCATTATCTCGTGAACAATCTATAGGTATAATAAGGAATTATAATGGTTTATGTCGAAACTAAATTATATGGTATTTTTCTGAAAAAGTACAATAAAAGTTACAAAAATGATTAGTTTGATGTGGAACTTGTTTTATTAAGTTTGTTAATGTATATTAGTCAACATATAAGAATATGGTTTTATTTCATTAAAGAAAAGTGTCATTTTTTTTTAAAGAAAACCGAATCGGAAGTCGGACTAACTCCGCTTCTGTCGGGTTTTAGTTTTGAATGTTTTTAGAATAGAGAAAAGAAGAAGAAGTAGGTACTTACTGGTTATTTGGCTAGAAGAGAGAAGGAGGAAGAGGTGGGAGGTGTCGGTGCGTCATTTTGTCGTCGGAAACTCCTTGAGTTGTCGCCGGAAGTTCCTCGGAGTTTCGCCCTTTGCTAACTCCACTTGCACACAAAAGACTTGGGATTTTTCTTGAGAGTTTGGGCAGGGATTTGTGAGTGAGGAGGGGTGATTTGAGGGGTGGTATTTATAGAAAAAAAACTAGGGTTTAGGGTAGTGAATGAGTGTATTAAAATTTGTAATAAAAATGGATTAAATGTGAGTTTTATTGTGCTCTGTAAATGTGCAGGAAAAACAAATAATACTGGAGTTATGGGGGGAGTCCAAGAGTCGCTAGGGTTAAATAAAATTAGGGTTTGGTCCGAGTTGGACCGGCGGCGCCGGCCCGAGTTATGAGGTGGGGGTTCGTATTGGTGCCATGTGTCCCTGACGCTTGGTCTAGCCTCGTGCATATATTTGTTTAGGCTGTGACTCTTGGTTTTACGGGTTGTGCACGCGTAGACTCTTGGGCTTCTAAAATATTAAAAGAATTTTAAATAAAAAGATATTGTGGCTGATGGAATTTGAACTCTGGTGCTATGGTTCAGCAGTGCAAGGTATTATCAATGAGCTACAAGCTCCTTCTTGCTGTTCAAAAGTAAATCAAATTCTTATAGTACTTACGGGAATTGTAAATACCCCAAGTATACATTAACTTTTGATCAAATTTATGTACATAAGAATTGGAGTTGTTACATGGGCTATAGGTTCTAACCTACGAGCACTTCGCATGTCGTATCAGTTTTCGGAATTGATTTTGATATCGTTACGATATGTATTGATTTTTAGGTACCTTCGCATGGACTTCTGAGACGACGAAGGAGAATAAGAAGTTCATCGACTTCGGCTAAAGCAATGATTAGCAAATGAGTAGATCTATATTTACGGGGGAAGTCGGGTGGATGGCGTATAGCACCCCCGCAACCATGGTAATGGGAGAACCGATATGTAGAACATTTTGAGAAACCTATGCTTATGAACTTACGGATATGATCACAAGATTAAGTATGAGATGATATTAGTTGATATGTTGGTTTGATGATACAAGGCAATATACATATTTATATTCATATGCCAAGATATGATATAAGATTGAGTTATATATATATATATAAATGAGAACAAGAGATGATAGAATGTACGAGACCATAGATCCGTACCCTTATTTATGTATAGGATGATAGATCCTTAATCTGATTTGATGATACGTACAATGGATTACCGTACGCGATATGATATACCGGATGATTGATCCGCCCCTTTGACTCGAGGATGATGTATGATGATTATACCGTTCATGTTTATGCTGTTTTATTCCTCATGACATACGTACTACATTCCTAGCACTTACCTTTATATATGGCTTCGCCTGTTAGTACACATGCACTATTGCCGATGATGCGCATGTTACACATACACAGATTTGCCGGCTCACACACTCATCATCGATAATTGCCATGCTGCTTACAAAGTAGAACCGTTAAATCACCGTATTGCTCTTAAACTATAAAAGCACAATCATTGCTCAGTAATCATCACATGACATACTTACATGATAACGCTTGAGATACTTACAGTACTGTTCTATACTTGCATATACTGCACTTTATGGTTACATGCATTGAGATGCTGTTTTCATGAGATCTCTGGATTTGAGAACCGCTGATATATTTTAACAAGTCTTATGATTGTTTTAAAAACGCGGTTTCTCATGATATGTGGCGTCCACCATGAGTTTTCTCGGTTCTGAGCTATTAGTTATCTGATTCGAGGAGTGAGGAGGCACCGTCTGCAGGTACATTGTGGACCCGGTGCGGTACCCCGGGGAAAAAAGATCGTATAGAAAGGCATTGAGCCCGGCAGGGAAGCACTACCGACTGGTGATAGTTTAGGCTCGGGGGATACCGACCGGAGTCGTATGATCAGATGGATATGATGGTCGATCCGATGAGACAGAGCCCGAGATATGAGGATTTACGTGTCGATGCTGGACACGGGTTTCATGATATTTTTGAGTGTCGATGCTGGAAACTCAGGTTTCATGATGATTGATGTGTCGTTGATGGACACACGTTGGATATTCACATACATACATGCATATGCTCAGATGACTTGATACATATACTGATACTGGCATGACATCATTATTGTACTCATATGTATACATGATCACCCTGGATACCACATAGTGTTACCTTTATGTTACAGTATGACCTAGGGATCGTTGTTCATTCGATTTCTACCTGCTGATATTTTCTACTTAGGAGTTGGCAACTCACCCCGTTGTGCCATAGTTTTCTTTCAGGTTCGACCGCTCGGATCAGTAACGGCTCGCTGGCACACAGCTTTCTTCAGGATGTTTTGCTTTGGTAAGTGGGATACATATTTGGATCGTGACCACTCTTATACTTATTTACTTTTGTTGTATCTAGTTGAAGCTCCATCAACCAGAAACCAGACTATGTATATTTGGTAGACCTAGACACAGACTTGTATATTCTCGAGACCTAGACCGAGATGGGTGTATTGTCTTTTTATTTAAGCTGATGATGTCTTGGACCGCTTTACTTTCATTCTATGATTGATCTTCGCCGTAAGGCGTCGTATATATGATTTATTGCGTGGTTGTGATTCCGCAAATTAGCGAAGAGCTAGCTCCTGCTTGGGGATGCCTATATTATTGCATGTATGTGGTTTTGGATCAAAATATACAAGGGAGGTGCTGCCCAAATTTCAAGGACGAAAATGTTTTCAAAGTTAGTATACAATCATTGCATTTTCATATGATATGACTTATACTTTTAAAAGATGGCTTGAATTTCTTATGTCGATGTTTCAAAATTGCATCTCCGCTATTTTCCGTAAAAAGGTTTAGATTTATGGGCTTTGGCTTACTTGAATTACGGCGGGGTCTTATAGACTTCACGTAATTCTCATGCCGGTCACGTGCCAATTCTGGGTCATGACAAGGACCATGTCTTCATAATGATTGATTTGATCAATCAACTTGAGGGGTTTGGGTTTTCCTTTACCTAAGGAGTTTTATATCGATAAAATTCTTAGCTCTCTACCGAATGCCTTTTCTCCGTTCATGTAATACCCTGGAGCAGTGCGATCTTCGGACATTAAGGCGATCTGCTCTATCCACACTTAGGGCAGTCTGTTGCGAATATGTGGTGATCTGAGTGTAGAGCCGCTTCAGAACAATGGGATCAGGTCGCTAAAGCACATTCCGAAAGATGACCGGACGGTATTATAAATGTAATGATGCCACCCTCAATTATGGAGAGGCCTTTTGGATGAACCGACACTACGGAGTTTGAAGAACTCTGTAGTTAAGCGTGCTCGGGCTAGGAAAATCCTAGGATGGGTGACCTTTTGGGAAGTGGCCGCTTCTCAAGTCCGGTTCTCTCCAAAGGACAAAACCGTGCGGTTTCGGCCAGAGCGGATAATACCAGCCGTACTGGGGTTTGGGGCATGACATTTATTATGGCTCCTGCATGAGGTCTTAAACAAAATACCACAATAATTAATGACTTCAACGAACATTTACATTCCTTGCATTTCAATTTTTTTGAATCTATCCTAATCTATCTTTTCTATCAAGGTGGTGGATTCTCCGAACAATACCAGCACCAACGTCAATTATAACACCCACCTTTGTTTTCTTGGACTGTTCATCAGATACGGTTGAGACTAAGGAGGTGGACGCCACAGAGGAGGTGGACGACCAGATCGCTGCTCAGTCTTAGATTAGCTTATCTTTTCTTTCAATTTTTGTATGCCACATGTTTAGAAATTTCTGTTACTGTAATTACTTTTTAGTTGAACTCTTATATTGTAAATATTTCAAATTTGAATGTAAATAAAAATGTTTGTTGAAAAAATTTCATTCTCCATTTATTCTTGCATTGTGTATTATTGTTTCAATAAGCTTAGCATATTTATTTGGGGAATGACCTTCTCTGGATAAATATGTCGTGGGCTTAACACGTCACCGCTTTTGTCTACTGGGAAGCAGGATATGACAGGTTTTATTGGTGGCCCAAGTAGGTCCCTCAGTAGTAGGTCTGTAGTTTAAGGATGAACCATTGTTCTTAGGTAGGGGAATGTAATACCCTGGAGCAGTGCGGTCTTCGGATATCATGGTGATCTGCTCTGTCCACACTCAGTGTGGTCTGTTGCGGGCATACGGTGATCTAAGTGTGGAGCCGCTTCAGAACAATGGGATCGGGTCCCTGAAGCACATTCCGAAAGAGGACCGAACATTATTATTGAAAGTATGTCTTAGCACCACTACTAGGTTTCTAGAGGCATCAGGTATGCAATTTTAAAAAATCTAGTGGACTAAGCTATACTAACCAAGAATCGAACTAGAGAATTAGGGTTTATAAGCATGTAAACAAATATAACACTAAGTGAATAGGGAATACAACCTTTGTAGACCGGTCATTCGCTTCAATAGCTCCAAGTAGTAGTCCCTAAGCTCCAAGTAGTAGTCCCTAGAACTCTTCTTAGGCTCCACTTGGTGAAAGGAACGAGCTTGCTTAGTCATCTTCGAGGCCGAAGATGATCCACCTTGAAATATCTCTAACTCAAGCTACCTCTTCACTAAACAAGTAATTAGTAAAGCAAACAATATACACTAATAGTCTAGATGAGAGTAGGTTGATGAAGTAGGAATTTTGCTCACTATAGAAATCTCTTTTCTCTTTTTCTTTTTCTCTCTAGGAAAATCAAGAGGAGGAAGATGATTAACTTGGGTGAAGAATAAAATCAAGTAGTCAAGCGAGAGAGTGAACCATAGTTTAAAGATAAGGATTAGGGTGAGAAAGTATCTAGAGTAAAACAAAATTGGTGGGATGAGTCATGGCTTCTACATGCTTCCACAAGCATCTTAAGCCAAGCTCATTTCCACCTCATTTTGATTTACTCTAAAAAATAATTGCCCTAATTATCTTTAGCCATGGTGTGAGTCTCATACACTCATGTTCCATGTATCATCCATCATGACACAAAAGTAAATTATATATATTAATAAATATATATATATATATATCATTATATATACAAGAGAAGAAATTCATTAGTGAGCTAATATTAGTTAATATATATTAATATATCAAATATAAATATATATCAAATTATTAAATCAACACTTGATTCAATAATCTGGTTATATCATATATAACCGACTAATATCATATGAATATGTATATCAAATTATCAAACCAACACTTGATTCAATAACCCAGTCATATAACCGACAAATATTCAATAAAATATTAAATAAACACTTGATTCAATAATCTAGTCATATCATATACAACTAGCCAGTATCAAATATATATATACATATAGCAAATCATTGAATCAACACTTGATTCAATAATCCGGTTATATCATATATAACCTAACCGATATCAAATATCGCGGGATTAGAATACGGTATCACATACTCGTATTCAATCAAGCATCTGCACATATCACCATATGTGCCCTACCTCGTTTCGCTTGAGCTAGGAAACCTTTGTGTGAGACTCTAAAGACTCGTCAATACACCAGCAGTAGGTGATGATCACATCAATCATCCACAAGCCGTCAGCAGTACTAGCTGGACGTAACGGCTACCCAGATATTGAGCGAATAGAAGATCAACAAGCAAGCTTGTCCAAACTCCCGTGAAGCCTATAAGCAACACTTACCGTACAGTCTGATATCTTCGTCTGATATTTCGCATATCAAGTCTAGAGGTGGAATCGTCAGACCCCGGTAACTTGATAAGTCATGCTGATGTGTGGCCTATAACCGTTCGAGAAACTTCTGATAACACTTACCAGTAAATCTCATCAGCCCTGGCCTGGGACTTACTGTTATAGCCAATCGAGTATAGCGCAACATCAACTACCTATACCGGGAGAGACGAAAACCCTCCTATTACTCATTGCCTCCATGTGACTCGGGACTGTACCCAAAATCCACCTGTTTGCATGACTCCTTTGAGCCGTGGTAGGGAGGAAATCAAAGCACAGTGGGAACCACACAAGACTCTATGACGATCTCGAGTCTACAGACAAACCTGTACAAGTGTCACTTGAGAACTGCTATCTGACAATAGGTATGGTACCATCTAGGAGTTCTTGGCGAGTCCTGTTTGGTGTAGCCATTCTCTAATGAGCACCTGTACACAATCTATAATGTTAAACACTAATGGTTACGGGATCAACCATCACCCCATACAGGGTCAAGAAACGTACACACTAGTCTACTCTGGAATATCGATGCCCTGTCTCGATACTCGCTCGACTGGGAACTGATAAAGGATGTGCTTGTAAACTATACAAGCCCAACTAGTATGATCTGCATCATAGTCCTAGTAGTCAAGTCCAAATCCTAAGGGCTTTATCAACATATATCAGAGAGATAGCATAACAATACAAGTGTACATTTTAAGATAAAGAGAAACCAGATAGCATACTGTCATGTCGAGCAAGAAAGTCCTCTCTATATATGTCCAAGCATCCACTAAAATATACAATAATGGCCTCTAGGGCATATATTCCTAACAATCTCTCACTTGCACTAAGGCCAGCTGTTGTAGTATCGCATACCCAACATCCCAAAAAGTCTCTCAAATTGCGTCTAGGGGAGTGCCTTCGACGGTGGATCCGCTGTGTTGTCTTTCGTATCAACTCTCCTGATCTCGATCTCCCGGCGATCAACTATCTTTCAGATTAGGTGATACCGCCTAAGAATATGTCTGGATCACTGATAGGACCGGGGTTACTTGGACAAAGCCACGGCTCCATTGTTATCATAATACAAGGGTATTGGATGCTCAATGGATGGAATCACACAATACAAGACAGCCTCTTTGGCAGCATCGTTGGCAGCAATGTATTCAGCCTCCTTCGTCGAGTCTGCCACGGTATCTTGTTTGGAACTCTTCCAACATGCCGATAAAGACAAAACCCGAGACCGAATTACTGTCGTCCTTATCACTCGGGAAGCTCAAATCGGTAAAGGACTTCACCTGGAGTTCTCCGTTACCATACACCAAGAACATTTCTTTAGTCCTTCGCAAGTACTTAAGAATGTTTTTCACAGCTGTCCAGTGTTTCTCTCAGGATCTGATTGATACCTACTTACCACACTAAGTGCATAAACTACATCCGGTCTGGTGCATAACATCGCGTATATGATAGACCCAACTGCAGAAGTATAGGGTATCCCTTTCATGTGAGCCCTCTCCAAATCAGTCTTGGGAGACATCTGTTTAGAGAGAGATTTCTGAGCAAGCGGGTAAATTACCATGTTTAGAATCTTCCATACTAAACCTCTTTAGTATGGTGTTAATGTACCTAGATTGGGACAATCCCAACATCCTTTTAGATCTATCTCTATAGATCTATATCCCCAGGATATAGGAGGCATTACCTAGATCTTTCATGGAGAACTTTTGTGATAAGAGGAGCTTGACCAAGTGTAGCATAGGAACATCATTTCCTACCAAGAGTATATCATCCACGTACAATACGAGGAAGAAAACCTTACTCTCTACTACCTTCTTATATATACAAGGTTCATATATGTTTTTGATGAAGTCAAACTCTTTGACTGCCACATCAAAACAGATGTTCCAGCTCCGCGATGCCTGATTTAATCCGTAGATTGATTTAAGTAGCTTGCACACCTTTCCGCTGCTCCCACTATTTACGAAGCCCTCTAGCTGTGTCATGTACATGCTCTCTTCTAAATCACCATTTAGAAAAGCGGTCTTGACGTCCATCTGCAAGATTTTGTGTTCATGGTATGCAGCAATGGCAAGTAGGATCCTGATGGACTTAAGCATAGCCACTGAATAAAAGGTTTCATCATAGTCGACACCTGGTCATTGACGAAAACCTTTTGCTACAAGTCCAGCTTTGAAGGTCTCAACCTTTCCATCTACACCAAGTTTCTTCTTAAAGATCCACTTGCTCCTGATGGGTTTTACCCCTTCAGGAGCAGCTTCCAAAGTCCATACTTTGTTAGTGTACATGGATTCCATCTCTGATCGCATAGCATCCAGCCATTTCACATAGTCTCCACTTGTGATGGCCTGCTCGAAACTAGTTGGGTCATCATCTTCCATGATGCAATCATCGCTCCCACCATCTACGAGAAAACCGTAGTATCTCTCAGGTGGATGAGGAACCCTACTAGATCTGCAGAGTGGCTGAGGCTTGTCGGGGACTATTGAATCCTCCTGTTCTACCAAATCATCAGTTATAGTTTGTGTAGCTGGAACTTCATCTTGCTCTACCTCATTGCCACTAATTTCTTTCACAAGAAATTCCTTTTCTAAAAAGGTGGCATATTGAGAAACAAACAATTTTTGTTCCTCGGTGTGGTAGAAGATATATCCATATGAATTCTTTGGATATCCCACAAATTTGCACAAAACAGACCTTGCCTCGAGCTTGTCCGGATTTTAATTTTGAACATAGGCCGGACAACCCCATATCTTAACTCGTTTAAGAGATGGTCTCTTCCCATGCCAAATCTCATATGAAGTGGTAGGCACGGATTTGGTTGAAACCTTATTCAATAGGTATGCAGTTGTCTCAAGTGTATAGCCCCAAAAGGAATTAGATAACTCAGCAATACTCATCATAGAGCGCACCATTTCTAATAGGGTGTGATTCCTCCGCTCCGATACTCCGTTGTGCTGTGGTGTTTACGGAGGAGTAAGCTGAGAGAGAATTCCGTTCTTTTTTAAATAATCACGGAATTCCATGCTTAAGTATTCTCCTCCCCGATCAGATCGAAGGATTTTAATGCTTTTACCCGTTTGGTTCTCTACTTCGTACTTATATTCCTTGAATTTCTCAAAAGCTTCAGATTTGTGTTTCAAAAGGTACACATGTCAGAATCTAGAGAGATCATCGGTAAATGTAATAAAGTACGAGGAACCATTCCTGGCATGCGTAGAAATAGGACCGGATACATTACTATGTATCAGTACCAAGAGTTCGGTAGCTCTTTCTCCGTGTCCAGTAAACGGAGTTTTGGTCATCTTGCCTTTGAGACATGACTGGCAAGTTTCATAAGATGTAAATTCAAAAGGATTCAAATATCCATCTTTATGCAACTTAGCTAGCCTTGTCGCATTGATATGACCGAGGCTACAATGCCACAAGAAAGCTTCGTTCATTTCTAAACTTTTCCTCTTGTGTGTGTTCTGTATGTTTAGAACTGTATTTTGATTTAGAACGTATATATCGTTACATAACGTACCAAACCCAATCAACACTTGATTTACGAAAATGTTCATAACATTTTTCTCTAGTACAAAGTTATATCCTTTTTTATCTAATAAAGAAATTGATATTATATTGCACATCATTTTTGGTACGAAATAACAGTCGTTCAAAATCAATGTATTATCATTTTGTAATATAAGATGATATTCGCCAACTGCTTTGGCTACAATAATTGCACCAATCCCTACTACGAGAGACTTATCACTCTTTCCCAGTTCCCTACTTATTCTTAACCCATGTAACATATTACAAACGTGAGATCCTGATCCGGTATTCAATACCTAGGACGTAGAGCATAATGAGAAACAGTTTTCGGTATGAACACACCCGAAGAAGATGCATCATTATGCTCTTTCTTTGTTCGGGTTGCATGGGAATCCTGATATTCCCCTATTCCTTGCTCAGACTTATGCCAATCATTAGAAAAAGTGGAATCACCGTTCTCCGGCTCAGTATAACAAGCGGGTTCGGTCAATACATGCATATCATTATCTTGATTAAGGTATGTCATGGTTGCTACCTGGAGAGAGGGAGAGAGAGAGAGAGAAGAAAAACACTTTAGCCTACGCTCTTGCAAGATTAGATTGGTTATTATCTTATCTAATCAGGATAGCTCCTACTGTTTTTATCAAATCTTTCTTCAAACCCTAAAAGGTAAGATTAGCCAGGATTAATTACACCCTATAAGTTCACCAATTGGTCAGCCAGGCAGGTATTGATACTCCGAGAGAGTCTCCCCGTGCTTTTGCATTGAACTAATTAAGTAACCTCATTTCCGCAGGGGCATAACCCCGTTAACACCTTTCTTAGACACCTACTGGATCAGCTAATTGTAAAGTGCAAAACTCTCCTAGCAGTAACTCTTACTCGCAGTGAGCATCGGGATCCAACTATCTCATAGAAGGTATGCAATCTCATTACAAATTTTCAACACTTGAAATTCTAAATATCTATTTTTACCCATAACATCCTATGACCTTAACGGAGGCCAACAAACCATAGGCTGCTAGTCAAGTTCAACCCATTCATTTCGTGATTGAATTAAACCCACCCATACGACCCTTGACGGAGGCTAACAAAGTCGTACGACTACCCTAATCCAATAGCATCATATGCTACAGATAAGCACGAATTATCTACCGCACACTACGCCTTGATAGAGGCCAACAAACATAACACGAATACTAAATAGTTCTTATCTGAAATGACGGAGGGTTGCGACAGGTTTTTAAGAGAATCTTTAACGTTATGAACTTGATATCGTTGTAGCATTTGCTAGTTTTGCTAAAGAGATCACTCCCGGTGAAGAGATCTAGGCTCTTTCCTCACCAAATGAGGTGCTGGATATTCATAAAAGGAATACCGCTATGCAAAGCAATAACTAGAGCTACCTTTCTGAAAAATTTGATTCTACAACATCTTTAGGTTTCTTTTCTTTTCATTAATCTCATTAATGATGTCCCATTATTTATGTTTCCTAAACATCACAGAGAAACGAAAATGGAACGTATGCTTCTGCCATCCGCATTTGCCACGGGGCCCCGTCATGCACCGTTAGGTTACTTAAATAACGGCAGAGCAGGGGCAGGACTAGCGTGGGTGCAAAACATAAGCAACGTTTATTATATTTATCATATATGTGTGTGTGTGTGTGTGTGTGTGTGTGTGTGTAGCATTCGTCTCACGCAGTTATATAATCACATCACAAAACACAAGCAGCAGAAATCAACATATGAAATATTGGATATATTAGGAGGTCCGTGTTTTAAATTAAGCCTGTAATGAAAAATACGGATTCCACGGTCATAATGAATAGCCAAACCCACATCCCTAGATCCTTACGAGAGCGGCAAGCAACCCTCCCAATTCTAGAGTTAGGAAACCCGGTCTCAACTCCTCAAGATGGTCTCCCACTGGACTCTAGAACCCGGTCACTTATGCTCCCTACCTTGGGTCTATACTAATGCGGAAAAGTAAATAATATACATCAATGGTGACATCATCCTCAACCCGGAAGTGTCCCAATAAAAGAATATTACATACAAATTATTACATGAAAGAAAATAGAAAAACTCTCATCTCACGCAAAAACCCCGGCTATTCAATCACGACGATCCAATATAACATATCACAAACAACACACATCACATGTCATCAACGTAAGTAAATATGCGTATTCCAAATGTCGTTGACGTATAGCAACGAGATCGGGGATACACCACATATTACACTTACGGTCACAGAAAAGAAATAAAAACTACAATAATTAGAATCCGCATTTTTTTAGACACCATAAACCCAGAATATTTCATATCTCGGATTTCATGCCTAACCCTTTAAATCTTTCATTTATGTCTCGAATTGAAAACACTATTCAATATCAAGTCGGGTAATTCAATAAGATTTCTGATTAAATGATCGAATGCTCGTCGGGAACTTTACTAGATTGTCGCACCCCCGATACCGTCAATGAGTGCACTTAGGCGGAACATCATGGCCGCGAGCACCCGAGTGGATGCTTTTGGCCATGGGGTTCTCCTATGGTCACTTAGTCGGGGCTATGGAGCGTGGCTATCTAGTAGTGTCTCCCGGCGACTATTCGCGTAAAATACGAGATTGCGACGGAGTTTTGATCCGAATCGAAACTCCATGGCAATTGATCAAGAAAGACTAAAATGCTAGATTTACAAAAACACGAACTAGTTTTCATAAAACTAATCAATGTGATTCCAAGTATTGCATCACATATCATCATAATCTAGACGACGTTAAACATTTCGATCGATTTATCAAATACCCACAAATCACAGAGGCCTCAACAACTTGAGTCTCACTAAAAATACCCAGAATATGCCAAATACAAAAATGGAGTAGCACAAGAAAAATGATCCCACAACTCGTCAAGATTGCGGTGGAACTGCGGCCAAACAAGGGTTTGGGCCGCGGTTCCGCGGCTCCTTGATGGAGTTGGGGACTCGTAATTCTTGGGGCTCCATAATTTAACCTGCACGATTTTTTGAATATTTTTAATCTGCAAAATATCAACTTTTGAAAAAATGGACAGAAACATCGCAAAATATGGGTTTTGAACTTCGATTGAACAATTTAACGTCATTTAAACATCGTATAATGCTCCAGCTTGGCTCTGATACCATGAAAGTATGTCTTAGCAACACTATTAGGTTTCTAGAGGCATCAAGTATGCAATTTTAAAAAATCTAGTGGGCTAAGCAATACTAATCTAAAATCAAACTAGAGAATTAGGGTTTATAAGCATGTAAACAAATATTACACTAAGTGAATAAGGAATACAACCTTTGTAGACCGGTCATTCACTTCAATAGCTCCAAGTAGTAGTCCCTAGAACTCTTCTTAGGCTCCACTTGGTGAAAGGAACGAGCTTGCTTAGTCGTCTTCGAGGCCGAAGATGATCCACCTTGAAGTATCTAAAACTCAAGCTACCTCTTCACTAAATAAGTAATTAGTGAAGCAAACAACCTACACTAATGGGCTAGATGAGAGTAGTTTGATGAAGTAGGACTTTTGCTCATTATAGAAATCTCTTTTCTCTATAGAAAAATCAAGAGGAGGAAGATGATGAACTTGGGTGAAGAATAAAATCAAGTAGTCAAGTGAGAGAGTGAACTATGGTTTAAAGATAAGGATTAGGGTGAGAAAATATCTAGAGTAAAACAAAATTAGTGGGATGAGTCATGGCTTCTACATGCTTCCACAAGCATCTTAAGCCATGCTCATTTCCACCTCATTTTGATTTACTCTAAAAAATAATTGCCCTAATTATCTTTAGCCATGGTGTGAGTCTCATACACCCATGTTCTATGTATCATCCATCATGACACTAAAGTAAATTATATATAAAAATAAATATATAAATAGAGAGAGAATAATGGAGGAAAGATACCATAGGAAGGAATTTCCTCCTATGGCGTCGAAAAAACAAACCCTACCTCATTTTTTCCGCCGATCGGCACCCACCATATTCATCATTATCATCTAAGATGTGGGTACACCAAATTTCATATGATTCTACAACCTTTTCACCGTTGATTTAGCAATGTAAAAAGTTCTATTGTCGGTAAACCGTTAATTTTGAACCCACTAAATCAACGGTGGAAAAGTTGTAGAATCACATGAAATTTGGTGTACACACATCTTAAGATGATAATGATGAAGATGGTGGATTTCGATCGTTGAAAAAAATGAAGGAGGGTATATTTTTTCGACGCCATAAGAGAAAATTCCCTCCTATGGCCTCTTTCCTCCATTAACCTCATATATATATCATTATATATATACAAGAGAAGAAATTCATTAGTGAGCTAATATTAGTTAATATATATTAATATATCAAATATAAATATATATCAAATTACTAAATCAACACTTGATTCAATAATCCGGTTATATCATATATAACCGACTAATATCATATTATTATGTATATCAAATTATCAAACCAACACTTGATTCAATAACCCGGTCATATAACCGACAAATATTCAATACTACATTAAATCAACACTTGATTCAATAATCCGGTTATATCATATATAACCTAACCGATATCAAATATCGTGGGATTAGAATACGGTATCACATACTCGTATTCAATCAAGCATCTGCACATATCACCATATGTGTCCTACCTCGTTTCGCTTGAGCTAGGAAACCTCTGTGTGGGACTCTAAAGACTCGTCAATACACCAGCAGTAGGTGATGATCACATCAGTCATCCGCAAGCCATCAGCGGTACTAGATGGACGTAACGGCTACCCAGGTATTGAGTGAATAGAAGATAAACAAGCAAGCTTGTCCAAACTCCCATGAAGCCTATAAGCAACACTTATCGTACAGTCCGATCTCTTCGTCTGATATGTCGCATATCAAGTCTAGGGGTGGAATCGTCAGACCCCGGTAACTTGATAAGTCATGCCGATGTATGGCTTATAACCATTCGAGAAACTATTGATAACACTTACCAGTAAATCTCATCAGCCATGGCCTGAGACTTACTGTTATAGCCAATCGAGTATAGCGCAACATCAACTCCCTATACCGGGAGAGGCGAAACCCCTCCTATCACTCATTGCCTCCATGTGACTTGGGACTGTACCCAAAATCCACTTGTTTGCATGTCTCCTTTGAGCCGTGGTAGGGAGGAAATCAAAGCACAGTGGGAACAACACAAGACTCTATGACGATCTCGGGTCTACAGACTAACCTGTACAAGTGTCACCTGAGAACTGCTATCTGACGATAGGTATGGTACCATCTAAGAATTCTCGGCGAGTCCTGTTCGATGTACCCATTCTCTAATGATCACCTGTGCACAATCTATGATGTCAAACACCAATGGTTATGGGATCAACCATCACCCCATACTGGGTCAAGAAACGTACACACTAGTCTACTCTGAAATACCGATGCCCTATCTCGATACTCCCTCGTCTAGGAACTGATAAAGGATGTGCTTGTGGACTACACAAGCCCCACTAGTATAATCTGTATCATAGTCCTGGTAATCAAGTCCAGATCTTAAAGGCTTTAACAACATGTATCAGAGAGATAGTATAACAATACAAGTGTACATGTTAAGATAAAGAGCAACCAGATAGCATACTATCATGTCGAGCAAGAAAGTCTTCTATATATGTGTGTGTGTGTGTACAAGCATCCACTATAATATACAATAATGGCCGCTTGGGCATACATATTTCTAACAATTATAAATGTAATGATGTCACGCTCAATTACGGATGCGACTTTTGGATGAACCGGAACTTTGGAGTTTGAAGAACTCCTTAGTTAAGCTTGCTCGGATTAGGGAAATCTTAGGATGGATGACCTCCCAGGAAGTGGCCCCTTCTCAAGTCCGGTTCGATCCAAAGGACAAAACCGTGCGGTTCAGCCAGAGCGGACAATACCTCCCGTACTGGGGCGTGGGGTGTGACAGTTCATAATGCAGTTCAATATGAACAAAATGGAAGTTGGACTTCCAAAGTTACTCAATATGTTGGTGCAAGCCGAGACCATCTTAAAGAAGAAAAAGTCCTCTGTTATACTTGTGGGACATTCTTCTCCCTCTACTAAGGCGAAAGCCAAAGGAAAGGGAAAGAAGAAGCCATACAAGTCTAACAGAGGCATAAAAAAGGCTAAAAGTAAGGGCAAGGTAAAGGAAACAAAGCAAGCGCAAGGAGAATGCTTTCACTTCCATAAGACTAGCCACTGGAAGAGAAATTGCACTAGCTATCTATAGGAGCTAAAGAAGAAGAAGCCTACTAAAGCTTTATCTTCAGGTATTTGTGTTATTGAAAACTGTTTTCAAATTACACCTATTTCATGGGTATTATTTACCGGTTCTGGTTCTCAAATCTGTAATTGTTTATAGGGACCGAGAAGAAGTAGAAAGTTGGCACAAGAATAGATGATTCTCAGAGTTGCAAATAGAGCAAATGTTGCAGCAGTTGTTGCAGGAGATTATCATCTATCACTGCCAGATGGTAAGACTTTAGTTTTAAATAACTGTTATTTTATTCCTAACTTATTATGAAACATTATATCTGTTTTTTTATTAGATAAAGACGGATATTCTTTTATTACGTCCAATGGTGTTATGAACATTTATTATAATAACAAATTATTTGCTTTTGGGAATTTATTTAATGGTCATTATATATTAAATCTTGCCAATGTTTATAATATACACAATACCCGTAAAAGAACAAGTTCAGAGATGAACGAAACTCTTTTATGGCACCATAGTGTTGGACATATAAATGAGAAAAGGCTTAAGCAATTACATAAGAATGGTTACCTATATTTGTTTTGTTAGTTATATGTATGCCCTAGAGGCCATTATTGTACATACGATGTATATTGTAGTGAATGCTTGGACATATATAGGGAGGACTTTCTTGCTCGACATGACAGTACGCTATCTGGTTGCTCTTTATCTTAACATGTATTCTGATTGTCTCTATGTTACATGTTGATAAAGCCCTTAGGATGAGTACTTGACTACCAGGACTATGATGCAGATCATACTAGTGGGGACAGAGTAGTCATTAAATACATCCTTCAAATGTTCCTAGTCGAGGGTGTATCGAGATAGGGTATCGATATACCAGAGTAGACTAGCGTATAGCTTCTCGACCCATGTAGATGGGCGATGGATGATCCCATATCCATTGGTATTTGACATCAAAGACAGTATACGGGTGCTCAGTGGAGACTGGGTACACTGGATGGACTCGCCGAGAACTCCCAGATTGTATTATACCTCACGTCAGATGGTAGTTCTCTGGTGACACTGGTACATATTAGTCTGTAGACCCGAGATCATCATAGAGTCTTGTGTGATTTCCACTGTGCTTTGATTTCCACCTTACCACGTTCAAGAGAATGTGCAAAACGGTGGCTTTTGGGTACAGTCCCGAACCACATGGAGGCAATGAGCGATAGGAGGGGTTTCGTTTCTCCCGGTATAGGGAGTTGATGTTGCGCTGTGCTCGATTGGCTATAACAGGAAGTCCTTGGCCAAGGCTGCTTCAGAGATATACTGGTAAGTGTTATCAGTAGTTTCTCGACCCGTTATGAGCCTCATATCGACACGACTTATCGAGTTACTGGGGTCTGACGTTTACCACCCCTAAATGAGATATGCGACATATCAGACGAAGAGACCGGACTGTACGGTAGTGTTACTGATTGGATTCGCAGGAGTACGAGCAGGCATGCTTGTTGATCTTCTGATCGCTCAATACCCGGGTGGCCGTTACGTTTAGCAGACCGCTTGCGGCTTGTGGGTGTTTGATATGATCATCACCTGCTGCCGGCGTATTGACGAGTTTTTAGAGTCCTACACAGGGGTTTCCTGGCTCAAGCGAAACAGAGTAGGAGCACATATGTGATATGTGCGGGACTGAGATTAATACGATATGTGATACCGTATTCTATTCTCGTGAATTGTGACATTGGTCGGGTATATGCGATATAGCCGGGTTATCGGATCAAGTGTTGATTCGATAAGTTGTTACACATGATATTAGTCGGTTATATGTGATATAGCTGGATTATTAAGTCAAGAGTTGATTTTATAATCTAATGTATAATAATATATTAGATATATTACATTACATTAACTAGTATTAGCTCACTTATGATTCTTTTCTCATTTGGTTTGTGCACATTGTATATATGTGATATATGCAAGTGTACATTATTTTGTGTCATGCTTGATGATACATATCAAGATGGGTGTATGAGACTTAAACCATGCTAGGGTTAAGTTAGGGTTTTATTTATTTTTAAGTTATAACAAAAGAGAGAAGACTTGGTCAATGTTGTCAAGCTTGGATGAAGCTTGCAGAAACATTAACAAAGTCCACTCTTTTGTCATTCCTTAGGATATTTGTTAACCCAACCCTTAACCTTACCCCTTGGTTTATTCTCTACATGAGTTAGGCATGAGGGCTTAACTCGCCCATGGTTGCAATAATTCATTTGGATGAATTATTCAGATGAGTTCTTCTTCTTCTTCTTCTTCTTCTTCTTCTTCTTCTTCTTCTTCTTCTTCTTCCTCCTCAAAAAGCTTTCTAGCTTCAATGGAGGTATGAGATAAAATGTGAGAAAATCAATTATAAAGTGAGCCCACTTCCTACTTCATCATCCTCTACTACTTCCCATTTAGTATAGGGTGTTTGCTTCACTAATCCATGATTAGTGAAGAGATAGCTTAGGTTAGTGTCTCCTCGACGTAGATCATCTTCGGCCTCGAAGTCTTCAAAGCAAGCATGTTCGTTTCTTCATGGGATCCTCTCTAGAGTCCGGAGTTCACGATCGCAGCGAAAGGGAAGACTATACGGAGCTATTGAAGTGAAGGACCGGTCTACAAAGGTTGTATTCCTTGCTCACTAGACTTGCAAAGTGTTTGCATTTTCATTTCCATCGATTTCTAGTAAACGATTCAATGTTTAGGGTTAGCTAGAACGGCAAAATTTTAATTTGGCATGAGAGATGCCTCCCGAAACCTTGCTGCCGTTCTAGGCAAACATGCACGTTTGATTTCGAGTCATATGATAATTTCAAGTCGTATCTTAAACGAAAGATGACTAAATCTTCGTTTAGTGGAAGCGGAGAAAGAGTTGATGAACTCTTAGGACTAGTACATAATGATGTATGTGTTCTAATGTCTATGCAAGCTAGAGGAAGATACTCCTACTTCATTACTTTTACAGATGATGGCTCATGTTTCAGACACATATACGTGATGAAGTATAAGTCTGAAATATTTGAGAAGTTCAAAGAGTATAAAAATGAAATGCAAAACCAAACGGGAAAAAAATATTAAGATTCTTCGATCGGATCGAGGAGGTGAATATTTGAGTACAGAATTGCTCAAAAGTGGATGGGATTCTCTCTCAGATTACTCCACCTTACACGCCAAAGCATAATGGCATATCAGAAAGGAGGAATCGTACCCTATTGGATATAGTACGTTTCATGATGAGTAACGCTGAGTTATCTCTTTCTTTATGGGGGTATGAACTAGAGACTGCTGCATACACATTTAACCATGTTAAATCAAACTTAGTGCCCTTACCTCCATATGAGTTATGGAAAGGCAAGAAACATAATTTTAAGCTTGTTAAGTTATGGGGTTATCATGCTTTTGTTAAAAAGAAAAATGCTGACAAGCTAGAGGCACAATCCGTACTTTGCAAGTTCATAAGATACCCAATCCATTCGCAAGGGTATAGATTCTACCGCCCAGAAGAACAACATATTATTATCTCTGTTAGTTGTATGTATGCCCTAGAGGCCAGTATTGTACAGATGTTGTATATTATATTGGATGCTTGGACATATATAGAGATGACTTTCTTGCTCGATATGATAGTATGCTGTCTGGTTACTCTTTGTCTTAACATCTATACTAGTCTCTTTAAACTGTCTTATGATTACATGTTGGTAAAGCCCTTAGGATGTGTACTTGACTACCTGGACTATCATGCAGATCATACTAGTGGGGACATGGTAGTCCATAAGTACATCCTTCAAGGTCCCTAGTCGTGGGTGTATCGAGACGGGGCATCGATATACCAGAGTAGACTAGCGTATACGCTTCTCGACCCATGGGATGGGCGATGGATGATCTCATATCCATTGGTGTTTGACATCAGAGATGGTATACGGGTGCTCAGTGGAGACTGGGTACACTGGACGGACTCGCCGAGAACTCCCAGATGGTATTATACCTCACGTCAGATGGCAGTTCTCAGGTGACACTTGTACAGGTTAGTCTGTAGACCCGAGATCGTCATAGAGTCTTGTGTGATTCCCACTATGCTTTGATCTCCACCTTACCACGTCCATGAGGGCATGCAAAACGGTGGTCTTTGGGTGCAGTCCCGAGTCACATGGAGGCAATGAGCGATAGGAGGGGTTTCGTCTCTCCCGGTATTGGGGGTTGATGTTGCGCTGTGCTCGATTGGCCGTAACAGGGAAGTCCCTGGCCAGGGCTGATCAGAGATTTGCTGGTAAGTGTTACCAGTAGTTTCTCGACCCGTTATGAGCCTCACATCGGCACGACTTATCGGTTATTGGGGTCTGACGTTTACCACCCCTAGACTTGATATGCGACGTATCAAACGAACAGACCGGACTGTACGGTAAGTGTTACTGGTTGGATTCACAGGAGTGTGAGCGGGCTAGCTCGTCGATCTTCTGATCGCTCAATACCCGGATGGCCGTTACGTTTAGCAGACCGCTTGCGGCTTGTGGGTGCTTGATATGATCATCATCTGCTACCGGCGTATTGACGAGTCTTTAGAGTCCTACACGGAGGTTTCCTGGCTCAAGCGAAACGAAATAGGAGCGCATATGAGATATGTGCGGGACCAAGAATAATGCGTGTATGTGATACCGCATTTTATTCTCGTGATAAATGTTTCGATTGGTTATATTCGATATGACCTAGTTATCGAATCATTGATTCGATAAGCCGATACATTGGATACTAGTCGGTTATATGCGATATGACCGGATCGTTAAATCAAGTGTTGATTTAATGATTTAATGTATAATTATATATTTGATATACTACATTGCATTAACTAGTATTGGTTAACTTTATATGGATTTTCTCACTTGATGTGCAAGAAGTATATGTGATATACTTTTGTGCACATATTTGTATCATGTTTGATGATACATGATCTTGTTGTTAAGTATAAAGAATTAAACCATGGTTAAGTGTTGATTAGGGTTTTGCATTTTCATTTATTTATTTATTTATTTATTTGAAAAGGATTAAGATGAGAATGGTGGCCTTTTTTGTTTTAAGTTGAAGTTTCATGAAGCTTTGACTTTTGTAACCATTCTTGTCATCATGCTTAACCCTAACCCATCCAAGTGACCATGGTTTATTCTCTACACTTAACCTAGGTTAGAACATGATAAGTATTTGATTTTATTATTCTTTTTCACAATACTTATCATATTCTATTTGCTTCATCATCTTCATCTTCAAGAGAAAAGCTTGATGCCATCAATGACAACTTGAGCAAAAGTGAGTAAAATCCAATTCTAAAGTGAACCCATCTCCTATTTCTTCACCCTCTACCTCTTGCCAAGTTGTTTTGGGTGTTTTCTTCACAAGTTTCACAACTTGGTGAAGTTGGAGCTTGAACTTGCGCAACCTCGACGTAGATCATCTTCGGCACGAAGCCGACGACATTGCCCGCTCGTTTTCCCGATGAAGCCGACGATCGAGTCTAGGATTGAAGATGGACAGCGAGAGGACACCCACGTGGAGCTAAGCAACTGGAAATCCGGATCTACAAAGGTTGTAACTTCCGATCTTTAGTTAAAGTGTTAATTAGATTCTTGTTTCGCCTAGGATTCTAGCCGACGATCCGTATTAGGGTTTCTCGGCACCATAATTTTTTGTAAATTGGCATGGTTGATGCCTTGTGAGACCACTAGAGGGTGCATAGGAACCTTTCACTGGTATCTGAGCCTAGCTAGAGCCTTAGGCGAAGACTAGACAGAGTTTGAAGTCCGAACGAACCGAAACCCTAACTCATAAAATGCTCTCTGTACATTTTCTAAAATCTGGGATTTTTCCAGATTAAAATGCCTAAAAAATTCAGCAGGAAGATCTAAGAATTATGGTGAAACAGGAGCTCATGATTCATCTAAACAGCCGCGGTTCTGCCGCCTACTGTTCACATTGCGCAATATAGTTTGCACAGTAATTCTTCTTTTCTGGTGCTGAGTTTTATGGGAATTTTTAATTTTTATTCAAGAGTTGAATTTTCTGGGGTGTTTTAGAGCTTCAGTGTTTCGATCGGATTATCAAATTTCGTCTTTGTGTATTTCCGGATAATTTTTTGAATTTGTTAAAAAGTTCGACCGGATATAAATACCCAACTTTTCCCCTGTCGGGAAATTTCCAAATGTTGGATTTTTCCGTAGTTTAACGACATTCTAAGTAGTGCAAGTAACGCGATGGACCCTCTAGAAGACAACAAACCTTAACTCGATTATGTGACCGTCTTGAACTGCCCTTTGAACCTTCGGGTTTGGGGCAGTACGGCGTGCCACATGTGAGGCGTTGGCTTGACCCTTCTACGGCTGGACCGTTGGTACTGAGGCATGAACTGAATGTTGTTAGACTTATTTCATGTGTTGAGCTGTATCGGGAAAACTTGGGTATTCGACTGTTCGATCGGAAAGTTTAACATTTTCTGTTTATCTGGAATGTGATACAATAATTGGAATTCACAAACAGTTATGAGATAACTGAATGAATGTTATAAATCTAGCAGTTTAGTCCCACATGATATTGAAAAGAGTTTTCGATAATGAGACTAAAATGTGGGATTTATATTTGTTAGGCATGTGATGTCTAAGTATTTCATTTGATTAGGCATGCGATGTCTAAAGAAGTTGCGGATTCCAATTGTTGTAGTTTTACACTTTCTTTTCTGTGACCGTAAGTGTAATATGTGATATCGCCGGTTTCGTTGCTATATGTCAACGACAATTGGGATGCGCGTATTTACTTACGTTGATGACATGTGATGTTATGTGTTGCTGGATATGTTATATTGGATCATCGTGTTTGAATAGCCGGGGGTTTTTATGTGAGATGAGTGTTTTTCATTTTCATTCATGTAAAAACTTGTATGTAATATTCTTTTATTTGGGGCACTTCCAGGTAGCGGAAGTTGTCACCCTTTGTATATTATTTACTTTTCCGCATTAGGATAGACCCAAGGAGGGGAGCACAAGTAACCGGGTTCTGGGGTACAGTGGGAGACCAACTCGAGGAGTCGAGTCCGGGTCTCCTAACCCTAGAATTGGCAGGGTTACTTGCCGCTCTCGTAGGGGTCTAGGGGTGTGGGATTGGCTATTCATCACGACCGTGGAATCCGTGTTTTATACTGGCTCGTATTGAAAACACGGACGTCCTAGTATATCCAATATTTCATATGTTTCTTCTGCTGCGATATCTGTGATGTGATTCTGTGATGGATATAGTATATAGTATATATGATATATTATATAGACGTTACTTATGTTTTACACCCGCGCTAGCCCTGCCCTGCTCTGTCGTTAGTTACCTAACCTAACGGTGCACGAGGGGACATCGAGGCGAATGCGGATGGCATAAGTGTACGTCATATCTATCTGTGATGTTTAGGTATTTAAATGATGGGACTTCATTAATGTGATTAATGAAAGACAAGAAATCTAAGATGTTGTGGAATCAAAATTTTAAATAAAAAGGGTAGCTACAGTTCTTGCTTTGCATAGCGGTATATATGATATACCCTGCACCTTATTTGATGAGGAAAGGACCGAGATCCTTTTACCGGGAGTGACTCCTTTAGCAATAACTGGCAGATGCTACACACTCGGTTTGCTTTTGATTGCTTTTAAGAGTTTTTGCTTTGCACAGCGATATATATGATATATCCCGCACCTCATTCGACGAGGAAAGGACCGAGATCCCTTCACCGGGAGTGACTCCTTTAGCAAAACTAGAAAAGCCTCAAAATCACTCCATTTCAAAACTTCATTTTGATTCTACAACGATATCAAGTTCATTACGCAATAGGTTTTCAGAAAAACCTGCGTAGCCCTCCGTCATTTCAGATAAGTTACATATAATATTCGTGCTACATTTGTTGGCTTTCGTCAAGGTGTAGTGTGCGGTAGCTATGTGCTGTTTATCTGCTGCATATGATGCAACTGGATTAGGGTAGTCGTACGGCTTTGTTGGCTTTCGTCAAGGGTCGTGCGGGTGGGTTTAATTCAGTCAAGAAATGTACGGGTTGAACTTGACTAGCGGGCTGTGGTTTGTTGGCTTTCGTCAAGGTCATAGCACGCTAGGGGCAAAAGTATTATCGGGAATTTCAAGTGTTGAAATTTGCAATGAGATTGCATACCTTCTATGAGATAGTTAGATCCCGATACCCACTGCGAGTAAGAGTTACTCCTGGGAGAGTTTTACACATTGCAATTAGCTGATCAAGTAGGTGTCTAGAAAGGTGTCAACAGGGTTACGCCTCTGGGAAAACGAGGTTTACATTAATTAGGTTCGTGCGAAAGCACGGGGGACCTCCCTCAAAGTACCGACACTGTCCTAGCTGAAAGATTGGCGAACTTGTAGTGTGTAATTAATCCCGGCTAGTCTTTCCTTTGAGGGTTTGAAGGAAGATTTGATAAAAAGCAGTGGGAGCCATCCTGATTAGATAAGATAATAACCAATCTGATCTTGCACGAGCATACGCTAAAGTGTTTTCTTCTCTCTCTCTCCAGGTAGCGACCATTTCATGCCCTAATGAAGATAATAATATGGATGTATTGACCGAACCCGCATGTTATACTGTGCTGGGGAACGTTGGTTCTGTTCTTTCTTATAAGAGTTATAGGAATGAACAGGATATAGGGGAATGCCAGGATTCTCATGCCACCCGAATGAAGAAAGTACATGTTGATGCATTTTCTTCGGGTGTGTTCATTACTGAGAACTGTTTCTCCATTTGCTCTACGTCCTGGGTATTAGATACCGGGTCAGGATCCCATATATGTAATCAGTTACATGGGCTCAGGAAAGGTAGAGAACTTGGAGAAGGTGATAAAGACATTAGAGTTGGAAATGGTGCAATTGTTGCAGCTAAGACTGTCGGGGAATATCACCTTGTATTACCAACTGGTAATACATTGGTTCTGAACGAATGCTATTACATGCCGAACCTGATATGCAACATTATATCGGTTTCTTTATTAAGTAAAGAGGGATATAATTTTGTATTATAGGACAATGTTATGAACATTTTCCGTAACCAAAAGTTGGTTGGATCAAACACGTTGTGCAATGGCATTTATGTTCTAAATCAATCAACAGTTCTGAGCATAACAAGCACACACAAGAGGAAGAGTTCAGAACTGAACGAATCCTTCTTGTGGCATTGTAGACTGGGTCACATCAATGCGACACGACTGGCTAAGTTGCATAAGGATGGATATTTGAAACCATTCGAATTTTCATCTTATGACACTTGCTAGTCATGTCTCAAAGGCAAGATGACCAAAACTCCGTTTACGGGACACGGAGAAAGAGTTACCGAACTCTTGGGACTAATACATAGTGATGTATGTGGTCCCATGTCTACACATGCCAGGGATGGTTCTTCGTACTTCATTACATTCACTGACGATCTCTCAAGATACGGACATGTGTACTTAATAAGACACAAGTCTGAAGCTTTTGAGAAATTTAGAGAATATAAACAAGAAGTCGAAAACCAAACCGGAAAAAGTATTAAAATCCTTCGATCTGATCGAGGAGGTGAATACTTGAGCAATGAATTCCTGGACTTCCTAAAAGAGAATGGGATTCTCTCTCAGCTGACTCCTCCATATACACCACAGCACAACGGTGTATCAGAACGGAGGAACCGCACCTTATTAGATATGGTGCGCTCTATGATGAGCACAGCTGAGTTACCTATTTCCTTCTGGGGGTATGCGCTTGAGACAGCCATACATCTATTGAATATGGTCCCCACCAAATCTGTGCTTACCACTCCATATGAGATATGGAAAGGGAAGAGACCATGTCTTAACTATGTTAAGATATGGGGTTGTCCAGCCTATGTCAAACGACAAAATCCGGACAAACTCGAGGCACGGTCTGTTCTATGCAAATTTGTAGGATATCCTAAGAATTCTCAAGGGTATATCTTCTACCACCCTGAGGAACAAAGAGTGTTTGTTTCTCGGCATGCCACCTTTTTAGAAAAGGAATTTCTTGAAAAAGAGATTAGTGGTCATGAGGTAGAACTGGAAGAAGTTCCAGCTGCAGAAGCTACAACAGAAGATCTGGTGGAACCAGAGGATTCCGTAGTTCCCGATGAACCCCAGCCACTCCGCCGATCTAGTAGGGTTCCTCGCCAACCTGAGAGATACTACGGTTTTCTCATGGACGGTGGAAGCGAGGATTGCATCATGGAGGATGATGACCCAACTAGCTTCGAGCAGGCCATCACGAGTGGGGACTCAGTGAAATGGCTGGATGCTATGCGGTCCGAGATGGAATCCATGTATACCAACAAAGTATGGACTTTGGACGTTGCTCCTGAAGGGGTAAAACCCATTGGGAGCAAGTGGATCTTCAAGAAGAAACTTGGTGTAGATGGGAAAGTGGAGACTTTCAAAGCTAGACTTGTAGCAAAGGGTTTTCGTCAAAGACCAGGTGTGGACTATGACGAGACCTTTTCTCCAGTGGCTATGCTTAAATCCATCCGGATCATGCTTGCCATCGCTGCTTATCATGATTACGAAATCTGGCAAATGGATGTTAAGACCGCCTTTCTAAATGGTGATTTAGAAGAGTGCGTGTACATAACTCAGCCAGAGGGCTTCGTAGACAGTGGGAGCAGCGGAAAGGTGTGCAAGCTGCTTAAATCCATTTATGGATTAAAGCAAGCATCGCGGAGTTGGAACATCTGCTTTGACGTCGTTATCAAAGAGTTTGATTTCGTCAAAAATCCAGATGAACCTTGTATCTACAAGAAGGTGGCAGAGAGTAAGGTTGTCTTCCTCGTATTGTACGTGGACGACATACTCTTGATAGGAAATGATATTCCTATGCTGCAATCGGTCAAGCTCTTCTTATCGCAAAGATTCTCAATGAAAGATCTTGGTGATGCCTCCTGCATATTGGGAATAAGGATCTATAGAGATAGATCCAAACGGATTTTGGGATTGTCCCAATCCAGGTACATTGACACCATACTAAACAGGTTTAGTATGGAAGAGTCCAAGCGTGGGAACTTACCCACGATCTCTGGAGTCACTCTCTCCAAAGAGATGTCTCCCAAGACTGATTTGGAGAGAGCTCGCATGCAAGGGATACCCTATGCTTCGGCAGTAGGCTCTATCATGTATGCGATGCTATGTACCAGACCCGATGTAGCATACTCACTAAGTATAGTGTGCAGGTATCAAGCTGATCCTGGAGAGAGTCACTGGACAGCTGTGAAGAGCATTCTTAAGTACTTACGAAGGACTAGAGATATGTTCTTGGTGTATGGTAACGGAGAGCTCCAAGTGGAGTCCTTTACCGATTCGAGCTTCCAGAGTGATAAGGACGACTCTAAGTCACAGTCGGGCTTTGTCTTTACCCTTTACGGAGGGGCGGTTAGCTGGAAGAGTTCCAAGCAGGAAACCGTGGCAGACTCGACGATGGAGGCTGAATACATCGCTGCCAACGATGCTGCCAAAGAAGCTGTCTGGATCAAGAAGTTCATTACTGAACTTGGAGTGGTTCCATCCATTGAGCATCCAATACCTTTGTATTGCGATAACAATGGAGCGGTGGCTTTGGCCAAGGAACCCAGGTCCCATCAGCAATCCAGGCATATTCTTAGGCGGTATCACCTGATCCGGGAGATAGTTGATCGCCGGGAGATCGAGGTCAGGAGGGTTGACACGAAGAACAACACGGCGGATCCACTCACGAAGGCCATTCCCCAGATACAGTTTGAGAGACTCTTCGGGATGCTCGGTATGCGATACTACAGCAGCTGGCCCTAGTGCAAGTGGGAGATTGTTAGTTGTATGTATGCCCTAGAGGCCAGTATTGTACAGATGTTGTATATTATATTGGATGTTTGGACATATATAGAGATGACTTTCTTGCTCGATATGATAGTAGGCTGTCTGGTTACTCTTTGTCTTAACATGTATACTAGTCTCTTTAAACTGTCTTATGATTACATGTTGGTAAAGCCCTTAGGATGTGTACTTGACTACCTGGACTATCATGCAAATCATACTAGTGGGGACATGGTAGTCCATAAGTACATCCTTCAAGGTCCCTAGTCTTGGGTGTATCGAGACGGGGCATTGATATACCAGAGTAGACTAGCGTATACGCTTCTCGACCCATGGGATGGGCGATGGATGATCCCATATCCATTGGTGTTTGACATCAGAGATGGCATACGGGTGCTCAGTGGAGACTGGGTACCCTGGACGGACTCGCCGAGAACTCCCAGATAGTATTATACCTCACGTCAGATGGCAGTTCTCAGGTGACACTTGTACAGGTTAGTCTGTAGACCCGAGATCGTCATAGAGTCTTGTGTGATTCCCACTGTGCTTTGATCTCCACCTTACCACGTCTATGAGGGCGTGCAAAACGGTGGTCTTTGGGTGCAGTCCTGAGTCACATGGAGGCAATGAGCGATAGGAGGGGTTTCGTCTCTCCCGGTATTGGGGGTTGATGTTGCGCTGTGCTCGATTGGCCGTAATAGGGAAGTCCCTGGCCAGGGCTGATCAGAGATTTGCTGGTAAGTGTTACCAGTAGTTTCTCGACCCGTTATGAGCCTCACATCGGCACGACTTATCGGTTATTGGGGTCTGACGTTTACCACCCCTAGACTTGATATGCGACGTATCAGACGAACAGACCGGACTGTACGGTAAGTGTTACTGGTTGGATTCACAGGAGTGTGAGCGGGCTAGCTCGTCGATCTTCTGATCGCTCAATACCCGGATGGCCATTACGTTTAGCAGACCGCTTGCGGCTTGTGGGTGCTTGATATGATCATCATCTGCTACCGGCGTATTGACGAGTCTTTAGAGTCCTACACAGAGGATTCCTGGCTCAAGCGAAACGAAATAGGAGCGCATATGAGATATGTGCGGGACCAAGAATAATGCGTGTATGTGATACCGCATTTCATTCTCGCGATAAATGTTTCGATTGGTTATATTCGATATGACCTAGTTATCGAATCATTGATTCGATAAGCCGATACATTGGATACTAGTCGGTTATATGCGATATGACCGGATCGTTAAATCAAGTGTTGATTTAATGATTTAATGTATAATTATATATTTGATATACTACATTGCATTAACTAGTATTGGTTCACTTTATATGGATTTTCTCACTTGATGTGCAAGAAGTATATGTGATATACTTTTGTGCACATATTTGTATCATGTTTGATGATACATGATCTTGTTGTTAAGTATAAAGAATTAAACCATGGTTAAGTGTTGATTAGGGTTTTGCATTTTCATTTATTTATTTATTTATTTATTTGAAAAGGATTAAGATGAGAATGGTGGCCTTTTTTGTTTTAAGTTGAAGCTTCATGAAGCTTTGACTTTTGTAACCATTCTTGTCATCATGCTTAACCCTAACCCATCCAAGTGACCATGGTTTATTCTCTACACTTAACCTAGGTTAGAACATGATAAGTATTTGATTTTATTATTCTTTTTCACAATACTTATCATCTTCTATTTGCTTCATCATCTTCATCTTCAAGAGAAAAGCTTGATGCCATCAATGGCAACTTGAGCAAAAGTGAGTAAAATCCAATTCTAAAGTGAACCCACCTCCTATTTCTTCACCCTCTACCTCTTGCCAAGTTGTTTTGGGTGTTTTCTTCACAAGTTTCACAACTTGGTGAAGTTGGAGCTTGAACTTGCGCAACCTCGACGTAGATCATCTTCGGCACGAAGCCGACGACATTGCCCGCTCGTTTTCCCGATGAAGCCGACGATCGAGTCTAGGATTCGAGATGGACAGCGAGAGGACACCCACGTGGAGCTAAGCAAGTGGAAATCCGGATCTACAAAGGTTGTAACTTCCGATCTTTAGTTAAAGTGTTAACTAGATTCTTGTTTCGCCTAGGATTCTAGCCGACGATCCGTATTAGGGTTTCTCGGCACCATAATTTTTTGTAAATTGGCATGGTTGATGCCTTGTGAGACCACTAGAGGGTGCATAGGAACCTTTCAATCTCTAGACATGCCACCTTCTTAGAGAAGGAATTTCTTGAAAAAGAAATTAGTGGGAGCACAGTGGAACTGGAAGAGGTTTCAGAAGAACAAGCAATTACGGAAGACCAAATTGAACCTAAAACTCCTGTATTATCTGATCCGGCGGAGCCGCTCCGTCGATCAGGTAGGGAATCTAGAGCACCTGAGAGATATTATGGGTATCTCGTTGTAACGACTCTGTTTTAATGTACAGAAAATTTTTAAAGTTAATGTACAAATGGAGTATTTGCGAATCCTTAGCACAAGTTATAAATTTAAATTGTTTAAAAACAGAAAGAAATAGCTTGTAGCTCATTGGTAAAGCCTTGCACTGCAGTGACATAGCCCCTGTGTTCAAATCCCCCCATCCATATATTATTTTTATTGATTTTCTTTTAAACATTTTGGAAGCCCAAAAGTTTACACGTGCAATATACGTAAAATTGAAAAGTCATATTAAATAAACATGTGGAATATGTTATATAAACAGAAGAGAACACGTGGCGGCAATCCCACACCCCATCTCACCAAGATGGCCGGCGAAGATCATCCCCAGACCGGCGCCCTCCCGGTCCCTAATGCTCTCAAATTTTATCCTAACACCCTTTGCCCCCTCACTACTCCTCTTCTGTTTGATTTTCCTGCACATTAACAGAAAATTAAAATGAGCTTTAAAATCAAATTTTAATGTATTTTAATTCTCATGTTTAATACCCTAAATCCTAATTCTACCCTATAAATACCACCCTACACCCTATCCCTCTCTATTCCGAAATCTAGAATCAAAACTCTTAAATTTTTCTAAGTCCAAAAAGTTGTACAAGTGGAGTTAGCCTAAGGTCAAGTTCCGGCGACGTTTCGAGAAGATTCCGGCGACACCGTGACTCTACGAATTTCATAACTTGTTCCTATACCTCTTTTCTCTTCTCCAAATCTGTAAATTCCATCTCCTCTCCTCTCTTCTATTATAAAACAATCTCATATTAAAACTCGTCGGAAGCGGAGTTATTCCGACTTCCGATTCTAATTTTTTTAAAACCCAACTTTTCTTAACAATAAATCAACCATCTCTTAATATCTTGTTTAGAAACCATAAACCAATATTTAGAACAAGTTTCAATTATGTCCTTACAACCCATTTTGGGGAATCCGACTTGGTTGGTGCGGATTATTGCACATCCATCGGACTAGTAGGGCGAGATGCAGACCACCTCATGGAGCATACAATCTCGATGGAATTTATATTACAATTTTTAAGAAAACGTGATTTCTATTTAATAAATAAATTTATTTTCTAATAATTATATATAATATTATCAACTTATCTATTTTAAATATGCATAAAAATATCCTTGTTTTCTAAACAAAGGAATCCCAAATTTCATGAAACTACCACCACAAATCAATACAAGTCATTTTACATGAAAATACCATATACTATTCAATTTAGGTTTATATCCACTTGAACTTCTCATCTTATAAAAATTAAATCTATGAAAACCCTAAAGACGATAAATAAATACTTAAGGTTTATTTTGAAAATATATCAAAACTATTTTTCATAAAACACCCTCAAGTTATATTAATTTACAATAAGGACCCCAGTAAATATAGGTTTAAGTGGGACCAATTCTCTTGAGTCTTAGGGAGCCAGAGAAACTGGGTGCTTGCCTATTTAAGGTAGAAAACTAAAACGGGGTTATCAATAGGTAATTGACTTGGAAAAAGACACAAATCCTATCGTCCATGTGCAGCAGTTACCGATAACTGCAAAACTTAATTCAGGACTTCAATTCTGTTTAAATGTCTGACTCAGACAGACTCTCAGTTTAATCCGAATACAATCCATATTTGATATAATTCTATTACAACATGAATCCATCTATATCAACATGACTTGATTTGATCGAACCAAAGATATACATTGACCTGTCTACATGACTATCCGTTTATATCCTTATCCGTTTACATGAACAATTGATATCATGGTTTCGACAAATCTTATATCTACAAATCACTACAAAACAATACAATAAACATTACGGGGTTTAAAAGGGGTAGATTGGTACGGAATGTCTTAAAAGTGGCATGATGATGGTCACTTTAATACACCTAACCTGAATATCCGTTTCTGTTGTTTCGTGGCTTAGCGGTTCCTTGTGCTCCGTATATCTTAGTCCATGGAATAGTTGGACTCCTCTCGTATACACTGGAATATTCTGTACCAAGCTACAAATATCAGCGATAACATAATAAACATACATTATATCAGTTATACTCTCTATCTGTCTATTCTATTTCTATTTCTCTTTGAGACTTACCGAGCGATTGTTCACTGACGATATTTCTTTTCTATTCTTTCTTTGGAATGTTGTCAGGAGGACCCGAGTCTCTGGGGATCGAGCCCAGCTCAGAAGACTTGGAGCAATTCATCGAGGATCCCGAGCTTTAGTTCACCTGTATATACTTTACTTTCAATTCATGCCATTGTTTAGACATTGCTTTCCATATTGTATTTACTTTTCAGTTGCATTGTAAAGAATGTTTAATAAATAAAAAGTTGATGTTCATTTACATCTCATGCCATTCTTGTGTACATTTATATTATATTGCTTATTTACGCTTAACGTGTTTACTTCTGAGTAAATACGTCGCGTGACCCATCACGTCTCCTTACAGTACTCTAGGAAGCGGGGCGTGACAGGTTTTGTTGGCGACCCATGCAGGTCAGTTCTGCATGGAACCCTACCATGCAGGGTCAGTTCTGCATGGAAACCTAAGCAATATAACACAAGAATTATAAGACTTAGCAACTAAACATTCTTTATATTTCATATTCCTTGAATCTATCATAACCCTATTTTTCTTTCAAGGTTATGGATTCCCCGAACAATACTAGCACCAACGTGATCGGAAACACCATACCACCACCTCTTCCACTTACACCTACCGTTGTAGCTCCGATCAACGAGCAGACAGTACTGTTTGAGACAATTAAGAGCATCTAGGAAGGACAACAGCAACAGACTGCCATACTAATGAACCGCCCAGAAGCGGAAGCACCTGGAGTGAAGCAATTCCGGGCACTGCATCCGAAGCAATTTTCTGGAAAAGAGAGCCCTTTGGAAGCTTTACAATGGGCTCAATCAATTAAGGACGATCTGGCAGCAGCACAAGTGCCAGACATTACTTGGGTAAGGATGTTAAGCTGCAACTTACTGATAACGCCCGAGTATGGTGGAAGGCGGAAGAAAGTCGTCTTTCCCAGCCGATCGAATGGAAGACATTTCGCGACATGTTCGACGCTAAGTATTTTCTAGAGATTACCCGATTCGATATGGAGCAGCAATTCATCCACCTACAATAAGGCTCTATGTGGAGCAAATCAGTGGATGAGTATGATGTCGAGTTCACCATGTTGAGCGGGTAAGATATGTCTTAATATTCGATTTTTCTAATAACACATACTACACGGCTGACATAAGACTGTAACAGGTTTGTGGTCCATCTCATACCGATTGCTGAGATCAGGGCCAGACGATTTCAGCATGGGTTGGACCCAGAGATCCAAGCTGCTCTAGCTACAGCGGATTTTCCAACCCACGATTTGGCTCTGAGAGCTGCCCGTCGATACGAGGCAGTAGTGAAGAAGAAGGACAAACCTAAATCTGCCGGTATGAAGCGCCCTACTACTCAGATAGCAGGAGGAGCCTCTTCCAGGCCACTTTTTGTACCCAGGAGACCGGGAGTACCTTTTAACCGGCCTAGTCCAGACTTTTGCACCTACTGCAGGAGGGATGGACACCTAGCGAAGAATTGCAGGCATGCTAATCTCCTCTGCTTAGTCTGTGGCTCATCCAAACATGATATTGGGTCTTTTCCTCGTCGAATCAATCCGAACTCTATACCCAGACCGGCAATCACCTATCCGCAGCGGCCAGCTATCCAGGCACCTGCACCACGTCTTGCTCTCCCTACTCCACCTCCTCATGGACCTACTGCACCTCCTCCTCGTTAGTTCCATCAAGCACAAAGGAACCTACCTCAAGGACAGAGGAACGGACAGAGGAATGCTCCTCCAATAAGGAGGAATGTACTGAGGCGACAAGCTTTCACAATAACTGTGGAAGAAGCTGAAGCTACTGGCCAAGTCATCACTGGTAACTTCCCATATTTCAAATCTATTCAATACTTGTTTACATCCATATATCTTTCCTATACCTAAAACATATCCCACATAACTTAGGTACGATCTTAGTAGCCTCACTTCCTCGACTATCACTATTCGATACTAGAGCATCTCATTGCTTTATGTCGCAACGGTTCGTCCGAAATCATGCGATTCCAGTCAAACCGCTCGTATCCAACTGGAATGTCAGTTCAGGGAACGGCGTTCTAAAGGCAACAATGGGATACGACCTGTGTCCACTAGTCGTCTGCAGCAGAGAATTCTATGCTGGTTTTAAGGTGCTGGACATACTGAACTTCGATGTAGTTTTGGGCATGGATTGGCTAAGAACATTCTACGCTACCATCGACTGTCGTCAAAGGAAGGTAGTGTTCGAAATTCCAGAGAATCCGGTCTTTTATTTCAAAAGTGGAGACCATACCCTGGACCCTAGCATATACAAAGAAAAACCGAAGAAGGCAGTGATTGCAACTCTACAGGTGGGAGAAGACAAGCCAGAGGTAGTTCAAGAGTTCGACGATGTATTTACTGAAGACATATCAGGTTTGCCTTCCGATTGAGCTCTTGAATTAGGAATTGATTTAGTACCTGATGCAAAACCGGTGATCAAAGCACCGCATCGATTAAGCCCTGAAGGTTTGAAGGAGGTCCGTACTCAGCTGGACGAAGTTCTGCAGAAAGGATGGATTCGTCCCAGTACTTCAAGTTGGGGATCTCCAGTTCTACTTATGAAGAAGAAGGAAGGTTCATACAGAATGTGCATTGATTATAGAGCTCAGAATGAAGTAACTATAAAGAACAAGTATCCACTACCGCGCATCGACGATCTGTTCGATCAGCTAAGTGGGTCTTGCGTTTTCTCAAAATTAAATCTTCGTTCGGGTTATCATCAGGTGAAGGTCAAAGAGTCTGATATTCTGAATACGGCATTCAGGACTCACTATAGACATTATGAGTTTCTCGTAATGCCATTTGGAGTGACTAATGCACCAGCCATATTCATGAACCTAATGAATCAATTTTTCCGAGAGTACCAAGACAGGTTCGTTGTCATATTCATCGACGACAACCTGGTATATTTAAAGAATGGGTAAGAGCACACTGAACATTTACGAATTTTCCTGGAGACTTTGCGACGGTATCAACTCTATGCCAAGTACAGCAAATGCGAGTTTTGGCTAGAACAAGTCGGATTTCTTAGACATGTCGTTTCAGGTGAAGAAATCTCCGTAGATCCAGCTAAAGTAGCAGCAGTAAGCGAATGGCCAACACTAAAGACAGTGAAGGATATTCGAAGTTTCTTAGGATTAGCGGGATACTACGAAGATTTATTGAAGGATTTTCGAAGATTGCAACACCCCTGACCAAGCTCACACACAAAGATGAAGAATTCGTGTGGTCAGAAGCATGCGAACAAGCTTTCGTAGAACTCAAGTCAAGATTGACATCAGCACCTATTCTCGTAATATCGGACCAATCTGGAGGTTTCGTAGTACATTGCGATGTATCCGGTAAGGGATTATAATGTGTTCTACATCAGCACGGTAAAATTGTAGCTTTTTCATTAAGACGGCTGAAGGTTCATGAACGCAACTATCCGACGCATGATCTGGAGTTGGCAGCCGTTATCTTTGCACTTAAGATTTGGCATCATTATCTTCATGGAGAACGGGTAGATATCTACACAGACCATAAAAGTCTGAAGTATGTGTTTACTCAGAAAGAGTTGAATATGCGGTAGAGAAGATGGTTAGAACTCATGGCGGACTTTGACATCAATCTACAATATCATCCAGAGAAGGTGAATGTAGTACTTGATGCACATAGCCGTCAACCACTATCAATGAATCTCACCGCACAGTGGAAGCTACAGCAAGATTTGCATCAGATGGAGATAGAAGTTGTCATGCCAGGTAACGCTTCAAGTTTGATGAACTTACAAGTTCAGTCTACAATTGTCAATCAGATCAAAGCAGCTCAACCAAGTGATGCCAAGATGCAAAAGATCAGAGAACAAGTAGAAAGTGGACTTTGAACAGACTTCATCATTCATGAAGACGGATCTTTGAGATACGGCAGTAGATTGTGTGTACCATAAGGTCATGTTCAGGAAGAGTTGATGAAAGAAGCTCATAGCACCCCATACTCACTACACCCTGGTGGTACAAAGATATACAAAGATCTACATCAACATTACTGGTGGCATGGAATGAAGCGTGAAGTTGCCAGAAGCGTCGCTAAATTTTTGGTGTGTCAGCAAGTGAAAGCTGAACATCACAGGATTGGTGGTTTATTTCAACTGTTACCTATCCCAGAATGGAAGTGGCAACACATTACCATGGATTTTGTGACAGCTCTTTCTCGCAGCACAAAGGGTAACGATGTTGTATGGGTTATTGTGGATCGACTCACAAAGTCTGCTCACTTCATCCCATTTCAAGTTGGCCAAACTACTGAGACACTAGCAAAGAAGTACATGGAAGTATGAATCTAAGTAATATTTAACTCCTCATAGTGTACTATTTCTGATACCCATGAACTCATGCAGGAGATCGTGAGATTACATGGAGTACTGGCATTGTCTCCGATCGTGACACCTGATTCTGATCGTAATTTTGGCAGAGTCTGCAAGCCAGCTTGAGAACGAGTCTGAACTTTAGCACAGTTTACCATCTATAAACATATGGACAGTCTGAGCGAACGATTTAGATACTTGAAGATATGTTATGATCTTGTATGCTAGACTTCGGAGGATCGTGAGAAGATCACCTATATCTTGTAGAGTTTTCATACAACAACAGCTACCAAGCAAGTATTGGAATAGCACCATTTGTAGCTCTATATGGAAGGAAGTGTCGTTCACCATTAAGTTGGGATGATATCGGAGATAGAGAACTCCTTGGACCTGAGATGATATGCAGGGTTGTCTAGCATAGCAGCAAGGTTTCGGGAGGCATCGTCCATGCAAATTTCAAAAATTTGTTGTTCTAGCTAACCCTAACCCTATAATCGATACTAGAAAATCCGACGAAATATAACGCAAACAACTTTGCAAAGAAGTGAACAAGGAATATAGCCTTTGTAGACCAGTCCTTCACTTCATTAGCTCCGTGTAGTAGTCATTTCACTGCGATCCATGAACTCCCGGACTCTTGAGAGGCTCCACAAGATGTACGGAACAAGCTTGCTTGAAGTCTTCGAGGCCGAATATGATCTACGTCGAGGAGACACTAACCCTAGCTACCTCTTCACTAATTGTGGAATTAGTGAAGCAAACACCCTATACTAAATGGCTAGTAGTAGAAATAATTTTCTCACTCCTTTTCCATCATTTCCATTGAAGCTAGAAAACTTGAGAGGAAGGAGATGAAGTAAACTCTCATGAATAAAATGAAGTGGTGAATTGCAACCATAGGTGAGTTAGTATCATATACTAACTTTTGTAGAGAGTTAACCATGGCTAATAATGATGGTTGGGTTTATAAATATCTTAAGCAAAACAAAAGTTGTGGACTAAGTCAATGAAACCCTAAGCTTCTACAAGCTTCAAGTCATGACATAATTCCAACCATTTTGAATTACTTAATCAATTATAAACCCTTCATTATAATTAGCATGGTGTAGGTTATAGTTAGCATGGTGTAGGTCATATACACACCCATGTCATATGTATCATCAAGCATGACACAAAAACTTGTACACTTATATATATCACATACATACAATGTGCACAAATCAAGTGAGAAAAGAAATCTTAAGTGAGCTAATACTAGTTAATGTAAATTAATATATCAAATATATAATTATACATTAAATTATTAAATCAACACTTGATTTAATAATCCGGCTATATCACATATAACCGACTAATATCATGTGTATCAACTTATCGAATCAACACTTGATTCGATAACCCGGCTATATCACATATAACCGACCGATAACACAAAACACGAGAATAGAATACGGTATCTCATATCGTATTAATCTCGGTCCCGCACATATCACATTTGTGCTCCTACTTCATTTCGTTTGAGCCAGAAATCTTCTGTGTAGGACTCTAAAGACTCGTCAATACGCCGGCAGTAGGTGATGATCAAATCAAACACCCACAAGCCGCAAGCGGTCTGCTAAACGTAACGGCCACCCGGGTATTGAGCGATCAGAAGATCAACAAGCATGCATGCTCATACTCCTGTGAATCCAATCAGTAACACTACCGTACAGTCCGGTCTCTTCGTCTGATATGTCGCATATCTCGTCTAGGGGTGGTAAACGTCAGACCCCGGTAACTCGATAAGTCGTGCCGATATGAGGCACATAACGGGTCGATAAACTACTGATAAAAGTTACCAGTATATCTCAGAATCATCCCTGGCCAGGGACTTCCTGTTATAGCCAATCGAGCACAGCGCAACATCAACTCCCTATACCGGAAGAGACGAATCCCCTCCTATCGCTCATTGCCTCCATGTGACTCGGGACTGTACCCAAAAACCACCATTTTTCACGTTCTCTTGAATGTGGTTAGATGGAAATCAAAGCACAGTAGAAATCACACAAGACACTATGACGATCTCGGGTCGACAGACTACCTTGTACCAGTGTCACCAGAGAACTGCTATCTGACATGAGGTATAATACCATCTGGGAGTTCTCGGCGAGTCAGTCCAGTGTACCCAGTCTCCACTGAGCACCCGTATACCATCTCTGATGTCAAACACCAATGGATATGAGATCATCCATCGCTCATCTACATGGGTCAAGAAGCGTATACGCTAGTCTACTCTGGAGAATCGATGCCCTGTCTCGATACTCCCATGACTAGGAATATTTGAAGGATGTATTTGCCGACTACCTCTGCCCCACTAGTATGATCTGCATCATAATGCTGGTAGTCAAGTACTCATCCTAAGGGCTTTATCAACATGTAATAGAGAGACAATAAGTGTACATGATATGATAAAGTGCAACCAGATTGCATACTATTATGTCGAGAAAGAAAGTCTTCCCTATGTATGTCCAAGCATCCACTACAATATACATCGCCTGTACAGTAATGGCCTCTAGGGCATACACATAACTAACAATCTTCCACTTGCACTAGGGCCATATGTTGTAGTATCCCATACCCAACATCCAGCAGTGGTTGTAGTATCGCATACTCAACCCTCCCATAAAAGTCTCTATTGGGAAAAGGCCTTTGTAAGTGGATCCGTCGTGTTGTTCCCTGTATCTACTCTCCTAATCTCGATCCCCTGGAGATCAACCATCTCCCTGATCAGGTGATACTGTCTTAGAATATGTCTGGATCTCTGATAGGACGGGGGTTCCTATGCATAAGCCATAACTCCATTGTCACACAATGGTAGGAACGAAGTTCATCTCATGAACTAATATACACCCAAACTGCCTCTTTGGTAGCATCGTAAGTAGCAATGTATCCAGCCTTTATCGTCTAGTATGCCACGGTATCTAGCTTGGAACTCTTCCAACATACCGTCCCTCTAATGAGGGTAAAGACAATGCCTGTGACTGACATTCAGTCGACCTTACCACCCTGGAAGCTATCCAGTGATTCTCCCCAGGATCTATTGATGCCATCTCACTACTCCTAGTGAGAATCCTAACATCTACTTAGATCTATCTCATAGATCTAAAACCCAGGATTTAGGAGGTATCACCTTGATCCTATATGGAGAATCTTTTTGATAAGAGGAGATTGACCGAGCGTAGCATAGGAAACACCTTCCCTATCAAGAGTATGTCATCTACGTACAATACGTGGATGACCACCATACTTTCTACTACCTTTTTGTATATACAAGGTTCATCTACCTTTTAGAAGAAGTCAAACACTTTGACTACCACATCAAAACAGATGTTCCAACTCCGCGATACCTGCTTTAACCCATAAAGCAACTTGCACACGTTTCCGCTGCTCCCACTGTTTACGAAGCCCTCTGGCTATGTACTTATAGACGCTCTCTTCTAAATCACTATTTAGAAAAGCAGTCATGACACCCAACCGCCAAATATCGTAGTCATGGTATGTAGAAATGGCAAGTAGGATCCGGATGGATTTAAGCATACCTACTAGAAAAGGTTTCATCATTATCGACACCTGGTCGATGACGAAAACCTTTTTCAACAAGTCTAGCTTTGAAAGTATCAACTTTTCCATATACACCAAGTAATCTTCTCAAGATATACTTGCTCCTGATGGGGATTTAACCCTTCAGATATAGCAACCAAAGTCCATACTTTGTTGGTATACATAGATTCCATCTCAGATCGCATAGCATCCAGCTATTCTTACAGAGTCCCCACTCTTGATGGCCTGCTGGAAACTAGTTGGGTCATCATCTCATGATGCAATCCTCGCTCCCTCTGTCATAGAGAAAACCGAAGTGTCTCTCAGGTGGATGAGAAAACCTACCAGATCGACGGAGAGGCTGAGGTTCGTCGGGAGCTATTGAATCCTCCGGTTCTACCAAATCATCAGTTGTAGTTTGTATAGCTGGAACACCTTCCAGTTCTACCTCATGACCACAAATTTGTTTCCAAAATAAATTCCTTTTCTAAAGAGGTGGCATGCCGAGAAATAAAACACCTTTTGTTCCTCGTTGCGGTAGAAGATATTCCCTTGCGAATGCTTGGGATACCCAACAAACTTCCACAGAACTGACCTTGCCTCGAGCTTGTCCGGATTTTGCTTTTAGACATAGGCCGGACAACCCCAATCATAACTTGCTTAAGACATGGGCTCTTCCCATACCATATCACATATGGAGTGGTAGGCATTTGATTTGGTTGGTACCCTATTCAATATGTATGCAGCTTCACAAGTGCATAACCCCTAAAAGGAAATAGGCAACTCAGCAGTACTCATCATAGAGCGCACCATATCTCATAGGATGCAATTGCTCTGCCTCGATACGCCGACGTGCTGTGGTGTATACGGAAGAGTAATGTTGAGAGAGAATCTCATTCTCCTTTAGAATAGTCCAGGATCTCCATGCTCAAGTATTCTCCTCCTCGATCACATCAAAGGACATTATACTTATACCCTGTTTGTTCTCTACTTCTGACTTATATTCTTTGAATTTCTTAAAAGCTTCAGACTTGTGTTTCAACAGGAACATATGTCCGAATCTTGAAAGATCATCAGTGAATGTAATGAAGTACAAAGAACCAGTCCTGGCATGTGTAGACAGGGAATCTACATATATCATCATGTATCAATCCCAAGAGTTCACTAACTCTTTCTCTGTTTCCAGTAAACGGAGCTATGGTCATTTTATCTTTGTGACATGACTTGCAAGTTTCACAAGATGTAAATTCAAACTGATTTAAATATGCATCTTAATGTAACTTAGCTAGTCGGGTCGTATTGATATGACCTAGTCTATAATGCCTCAAGAAGGATTCGTTCATTTCTGAACTCTTCCTCTTGTGTGTGTTCTTTACGTTATGAACCGTAGTTTGATTTAGAACGTATATGCCATTAGATAACATGCCTGATCCGATCAACTCTTGATATAGGAAACGTTCAAAACATTATCCAACAATACAAAATTATATCCTTCTTTACTAAATAAAGAGACTGATATGATGTTGTATATCAGGTTCGGTATCTAATAACATTCTTTCAGAATCAATGTATTTGGTAATACAGGGTGATAACTGCCAACATCTTGGCTGTAACAATTGCACTGTTTCCAACTCTTAAAACTTATCACCCATTCCCAGTTTTCTACCTATCTGTAGCCCATGTAACAGATTACATATGTGGGATCCTGATCCGGTATCTCATAACCAGGACGTAGAGGATTCTGAGAAACAGTTCTCGATAATGAACACACCCGAAGATGATGCATCAACATCACTTTCTTCGTTTGGGCGGCACGGGAATCCTGGTAATCCCCTATTTCCTGCTCAGTCTTATAACAATTATAAGTTGGAGCGGGACCAACGTTCCCCAGCTCAGTATAACAAGCTGGTTCGGTCAATACATCCATATTATTATCTTGATTAAGGCGTGACATGGTCGCTACCTGGAGAGAGAGAGAAGAAAACACTCAGCGTATGCTCTTGCAAGATTAGATTGGTTATTATTTTATCTAATCAGGATGGCTCCCACTGTTTTTATCAAATCTTCCTTCAAACCATAAAAGGAAAGACCAGCTGGGATTAATTACACACTACAAGTTCGCCAATCTTTCAGCCAGGCCAGTGCCAGTACTTTGAGGGGGGTTCCCCATGCTTTCGCACGGACCTAATTAAAATAAACCTCATTTTCCCAGGGGCGTAACCCCGTTGACACCTTTTTAGACATCTACGTGATCGGCTAATTGTAAAGTGCAAAACTCTCCCAAGAGTAACTCTTACTCGCAGTGGGTATCGGGATCCAACTATCTCATAGAAGGTATGCAATCTCATTGCAAATTTCAACACTTGAAATTCCTGATAATATTTTACCCCTAGCAGGCTATGACCTTGACGCAGGCTAACAAACCATAGTCCACTAGTCAAGTTCAACCCGTACATTTCATGATTGAATTAAACCCACCCGCACGACCCATGACGCAGGCCAACAAAGTTGCACGACTACCCTAACTCAATCGCATCATATGCTTTAGCAAATAAGCATAAATAGCTACCGCACACTACGCCTTGACGCGGGCCAACATACGTAGCACGAATACTATGAAGTACTTATCTGAAATGACGGAGGGCTACGTCAGGTTTTTAAGAAAACCTTTTGTATAATGAACTTATATCGTTGTAGAATCAAAAGATTTAAAATGGAGTGTTTTTGAGGCCTTTGCTAGTTTCGCTAAAGAGGTCACTCCCGGTGAAGGGATCTCGGCTCTTTCCTTATCGAATAAAATGCAGGATATTTCATAAATACCACTATGCAAAGTAAGAACTAGAAAAGCAATCAAAAGACGAAACTGAGGGTTGTAGTATCTGCCAGTTATTGCTAAAGAGGTCACTCCCGGTGAAGGGATCTCGGCTCTTTCCTTGTCGAATAAGGTGTTGTATATTCTATAAGGAATACCGCTATGCAAAGCAAGAACTAGAGCTACCTGTTTTTGAAAATTCGATTCCACAATATCTTTAGGTTTATTTTCTTTCATTAATCTCATTAATGAAGTCCCATCATTTAAGTTATCTAACCGTCACAGATAAATACAACGTACGCTTATGCCATCCGCATTCGCATCGATGTCTCGTCATGCACCGTTAGGTTAGGTAACTAACGGCAGAGCGGGACAGGGCTAATGCGGGTGTAAAATATAAGCAACGTCTATATAATATATCACATATACTATATACAGTATCTATCACATCATATAAAGTGATCACATCACAGAATATCGCAGCAGAAAACAACATATGAAATATTGGATATACTAGGATTTCCGGGTTTTAAATTAAGCCTGTATAAAACACGGAATCCACGGTCGTGATGAATAGCCAAACCCACATCCCTAGACCCCTACGAGAGCGGCAAGCAACCCTGCCAATTCTAGAGTTAGGAGACCCTGACTCGACTCCTCGAGATGGCCTCCCACTGGACTCCAGAACCCGGTTACTTGTGCTCTCCTCCTTGGGTCTATCCTAATGCGGAAAAGTAAATAATATACATCAACGGTGACATCTTCCTCAACCCGGAAATGCCCCAATAAAAGAATATTACATACAAGTTTTTACATGAATGAAAATGAAAAACTCTCATCTCACATAAAAAAAACCCGGCTATTCAAAACACGACGATCCAATATAACATATCACAGCAACACATAAAATCACATGTCATCAACGTAAGTAAATATGCGTATCGCAATTGTCGTTGACATATAGCAACGAAACCGGCGATACACCACATATTACATTTACGGTCGCAGAAAAGAAAGTGAAAAACTACAATAGTTGGAATCTGCAACTACCTTAGACATCATAAACCCAATGTATCACATACTTTGGATTTCATGCCTAACCAATGAATTTCTTAGACATCACATGCCTAACAATTATAAATCCTGCATTTTAGTCTCGATCTCGAAAACACTTTTCAATATCATGTCGGGTAATTCAACAAGATTCCCGACATCCTGATCGAATGCTCGTCGAAAACTTTAGTAGACGGCCGCACCCCCGATGCCGTCGACGAAGTGCACTAAGGCAGAACACCGCAGCCGCGAGTACCCGAACGGATGCTTTTGGCGACGGGGTTCTCCTACAGTCACTTGGTCGGGGATATGGGGCGTGGCTATTTAATAAGGTTACCCGGCGAGTATCCGAGTACACTACATAATTGCGACGGATTTTTGATTACATCAAAATCCCGTGGCAGCCGATCAAATGAGACTAAATTGCTAGATTTATAAAATTCAAATTAGTTTGGATTCCAAGTATTGTATCCCATCACATGATACCCGGACGAAGTTAAACTTTTCGATCGATTCATCAAAGTCCCACAATTTCTCGATAGATCAACACTTGAGCACAGTTCAATAATACCCAGAATATGCCACAGTACCTATGAACCAGCCGTAGAAGGGCAGACCCAAGCCTCATTAATGGCACCGCGGAACTGCCACAAACCCTAAGGTTCGAAAGCGGTTCCATGGTCATTATGTTGAGTTAGGCTTTCATTCTTCTAGAGAGTCCACATAATTACTTGCATGTTTTTCCCGAATACGTTAAACTTGGAAAAATAGGTTTTTGACATTCGTTCGAACTTTTTAACTTTTCCTAGACAACATGCGAATACCCGAAACAAGTTAGAATTACGAATACGAAACACTCCGAATTGCTTATAGTGTAAGATCACATCACATGCAAACTTAGAAAAAACAAACAACACCTGAAATACCAAAACCCAGATTCTGGAACACACCAAAAAATTCAACCCCAAATCCCACTACTTGGACGGCCAGCTCGGAAAAAAGACCATTGTGCTCGGCCAAAATCCGGTGAGATTGGCTAAATTTTCTTGAGCGTTCATGTTGCATCTCATACAACATTCTGCAGTTGTTTAAAAAAAATTTAGAGGACTTTTTAAAATCGACAGAAACTAGGGTTTCGTGTTGCAAGTTTCGGAGTAGTTTCGGTTTTGTAATCTTAATAAACATCGTCTAATTTTCTAGTATGGCTCTGATACCACTGCAGGGTTGTCTAGCACGGCAGCAAGGTTTCGGGAGGCATTGTCCATGCCAATTTCAAAAATTTGCCGTTCAAGCTAATCCTAACCCTAGAATCGATACTAGAAAATCCGAAGAAACATAATGCAAACAACTTTGCAAAGAAGTGAACAAGGAATACAACCTTTGTAGACCGGTCCTTCACTTCATTATCTCCGTGTAGTAGTCCCTTCGCTGCGATCCATGAACTCCCGGACTTTTGAGAGACTCCACAAGATGTACGGAACAAGCTTGCTTGAAGTCTTCGAGGCCGAAGATGATCTACGTCGAGGAGACACTAACCCTAGCTACCTCTTCACTAATTATGAAATTAGTGAAGCAAACACCCTATACTAAATGGCTAGTAGTAGAGAATGATGAAGTAGGAATTTTACTCACTTTAGAAATAATTTTCTCACTCCTTTTCCATCATTTCCATTGAAGCTAGAAAGCTTGAGAGGAAGGAGCTGAAGAAAACTCTCATGAATAAAATGAAGTGGTGAATTGCAACCATGGGTGAGTTAGTATCATATACTAACTTTTGTAGAGAGTTAACCATGGCTAATAATGATGGTTGGGTTTATAAATATCTTAAGCAAAACAAAAGTTGTGGACTAAGTCAATGAAATCCTAAGCTTCTACAAGCTTCAAGTCATGGCTAATAATGATGAATGGTGTAGGTTATACACACACACCCATGTCACATGTATCATCAAGCATGACACAAAAACTTGTACACTTATATATATCACATACATACAATGTGCACAAATCAAGTGAGAAAAGAAATCTTAAGTGAGCTAATACTAGTTAATGTAAATTAATATATCAAATATATAATTATACATTAAATTATTAAATCAACACTTGATTTAATAATCCGGCTATATCACATATAACCGACTAATATCATGTGTATCAACCTATCGAATCAACACTTGATTCGATAACCCGGCTATATCACATATAACCGACCGATAACACAAAACGCGAGAATAGAATATGGTATCTCATATCGTATTAATCTCGGTCTGGCACATATCACATATGTGCTCCTACTTCGTTTCGCTTGAGCCAGGAAACCTCTGTGTAGGACTCTAATGACTCGTCAATACGCCGGCAGTAGGTGATGATAATATCAAACACCCACAAGCCGCAAGCGGTCTTCTAAACGTAACGGCCACCCGGATATTGAGCGATCAGAAGATCAACAAGCATGCCTGCTCATACTCCTACGAATCCAATCAGTAATACTACCGTACAGTCCGGTCTCTTCGTCTGATATGTCGCATATCTCGTCTACGGGTTGTAAACGTCAGACCCCAGTAACTCAATAAGTTGTGCCGATATGAGGCTCATAACGGGTCGAGAAACTACTGATAAAACTTACCAGTATATCTCAGAATCAGCCCTAGCCAGGGACTTCCTGTTATAGCCAATCGAGAACAACGCAACATCAACTCCCTATACCGGGAGAGACGAATCCCCTCCTATCGCTCATTGCCTCCATGTGACTCGGGACTATATCCAAAAACCACCGTTTTGCACGTTCTCTTGAACATGGTAAGATGGAAATCAAAGCACAGTAGGAATCACACAAGACTCTATGACGATCTCGGGTCGACGGACTACCTTGTACCAGTTTCACCAGAGAACTGCCATCTGACATGAGGTATAATACCATCAGGGAGTTCTCTGCGAGTCAGTCCAGTATACCCAATCTCCACTGAGCACCCGTATACCATCTCTGATGTCAAACACCAATGAGTATAGGATCATCCATCACCCATCTACATGGGTTGAGAAGCGTATACGCTAGTCTACTCTGGAGTATCGATGCCCTGTTTCGATACTCCCACGACTAGGAACATTTGAAGGATGTACTTGCTGACTACCTCTGCCCCACTAGTATGATCTGCATCATAATGCTGGTAGTCAAGTACTCATCCTAAGAGCTTTATCAACATGTAATAGAGAGACAATAAGTGTACATGTTAAGATAAAGTGCAACCAGATAGCATACTATCATGTCGAGCAAGAAAGTCCTCCCTATGTATATCTAAGCATCCACTACAATATACATCGCATGTACAGTAATGGCATCTAGGGCATACACATAACTATCATAATAGTGGAGACTGTAGATGTAGTTCGCATTATCAGGGAACGAATGTGCATAGCCCAAGACCGACAGAAGTACTGGGCTGATGCAAAGCGCCGAAACTTGGAGTTCCAACCTGGAGATCATGTCTTTCTGAAGATTTCTCCAAACCGTGGAGTGATTCGCTTCGGAAAAAGGGATAAGCTAAGTCCGAGATACATTGGACCGTTCGACATACTCGAACGAGTCAGAGAAGTGGCTTATCGTTTGGCACTTCCACCCTCATTGGAAGGAGTGCACAATGTGTTCCATATATCCCAACTTAGAAGGTATGTGAGTGACCCCAGTCACATTCTTGATTACTCCGAGCTCACGGTACAGACAGACCTATCTTATGAGCAACAACCCGTTGAAATCCTGGACAGAAAAGTAAAGTCACTTCGGAACAAAGAAGTAAACTTGGTTCGAGTGATGTGGAGAAAAGACTCACCGGAAGAATCAACATGGGAAAGAGAAGACGACATGCATGCAGGATACCCTCACTTGTTTGCAGATTAGTCCTTAAATATTTGTAAATTTCGAAGACGAAATTTTTGTAAGGAGGGTAGAATGTAACGACTCTGTTTTAATGTACAGAAAATTTTTAAAGTTAATGTACAAATGGAGTATTTGCGAATCCTTAGTACAAGTTATAAATTTAAATTGTTTAAAAACAGCAAGAAATAGTTTGTAGCTCATTGGTAAAGCCTTGCACTGCTGTGACATAGCCCCTGTGTTCAAATCCTCCCAGCCACATATTATTTTTATTGATTTTCTTTTAAACTTTTTGGATGCCCAAAAATTTACACGTGCAATACACGTAAAAATGAAAATCCATATTAAATGAACATGTGGAATATGTTATATAAATAGAAGAGAACACGTGGCAGCAATCCCACATCCCACCTCACCAAGATGGCCGGCGAAAATCATCCCCAGACCGGCGCCGCCGGGCCCCCCGTCCCTAATGCTCTCAAATTTTGCCCTAACACCCTTTGGCCTCCCCCCACTACTCCTCTTCTGTTTGATTTTCCTGCACATTAACAGAGAATTAAAATGAGTGTTCCCCTCCGAACGGCGGCCGGGACGTCGGGACGTCCGAATGCCTGGGGTTCGGGGCAGATGCCAATTGGTGCTATCCGTCCACCCCTCCGAAGATGCCAAGTTGATTTATGGCACCATGTGTCGAAGGTTTAGACGGATGCGTCCGATGTAGCAGACTTCGTCAGATTCCCCCTCATTTGAGGGGTTTTTGATTGTGGGGACGCTCTTCCCTGCAGGCGCAAGCCCCTGCAGTTAATTACGCTACCGCGTTGCGGTAACAACTTTCTCCTTCTCCAGATGGTCACTTCGTGTCGTGGGTGTTTGTTTTATTGCCCGTGGATTGTTTACGGAGACTGAGTTATGTCGTCATCCGTAGGGCGTGGACTAGTCCAAATCCGCATTATCTTAAATTTGGGTTTGGGGGTTTGGTTTAAGGACACGTTAGCCATATTTGAGGCTAAGATCAACTTAAACGCTTGTTAAGGATACGTTAGTCCAGTTTGAGACTAAGATCAACTTAACGGGATCGTTTAGATCCGACAAAAGAGCATTTGGGCTCTATTGTTCCAGTTTAGGAACGTAGTGGTCCACCGTATGTATGGCCGTCGGGACCCGTCACCTCTCTGACGACGTTGAAGGATTACAACGACAGATGTCAGAGGAGTTCAGAGATGTACCCTCAAGCCGGAGTTAATTTAGGGGATTCGTAGTCCAATCTGTTTGAAGGTTTAAGGACGCGTTAGCCATTTTTGGAGGCTAAGATCAACTTAAAAGAGACCGTTTAGATCCGACAAAAGAGCATATGGAGGGCTCAATTGTTCTAGTTTAGGGACGTTGCGGTCCATGGGTAGTTTAGGGACGTTGCGGTCCGTGGGTAGTTTAGGGACATTTCGGTCCGTTGGTAGTTTAAGGACATTGCGGTCCGTGGGTAGTTTTAAGACATCTCGGTCAAGGTTAAGGACGTCATAGTCCATGGGTTTAAGGACTCCACAGTCCGGTATGTGCTCTGGATGCTTCACACGGGTTCACTGCCGTGCTAGGCGAGGACCAGGCTCCGCTCTGGATGCTTCGCATGGGTTCACTGCCATGCTCTGCGAGGACCAGGATCCGCTCTGGACGTTTTCCACGGGGTCAAAGGGTGACGTTATCCGCTTTCCACGTAACCAGGAAGTTTAGCATTAGGCATGGGTTTAAGGACCCCACAGTCCATATCATGAGTGGTCATCGGGACCCGTCACCTCTTTGAAGACATTGAGGGATTACAATGCCAAGTATCAAAGGAGTGAAGAGATGTACCCTAGAACCGAGGTGGATTAAATAGTCCCTGGCCCAATTTGGGTCAAGACTGATCAATTATGTTATGAGCTCATTAGCCCAGTTAATCATAAATTGAGGACTTATGGCCAGCTTGGGCTAAGTCCAGTCAGGTCTGGAATATTGACTCTTGCTGGTCCATTGAAGGAGAGGCTTTGCTCCTATCCATTTAGCCAATTGGGCCAAAGCCTAGTGTTAAACACTACAGAGCAATCAGTGTTGAACACTGGGCATGCGGTTAACAAGTTAGTGTCTAACACTAAGAAATAATTGGTGTTAAACACCAGCAATAAGGCTTCTCAAATTAGTGTTAAACACTAAAACGGATCAGTGTTGAACACTGCAAATGAAGATCTCAGATTAGTATTTAAACACTGAGGTAATCAGTGTTGAACACTGCAGATAAAGCTTTTTAATTAGTGTTTGAACACTAAGGCCCAACAATATTTTAACACTGATTTCGAGAGTTTCAATTTAGTGTTAAACACTAAGACAAGAGGGGTCACGTGGCAGCACGTGAGAGCGCCCTTCCTCCATTTGTTCTGCTGAAATTACTGTGTCTTTGATAGCATCACGTGTCAGCACGTGATGGGCATTCAAATGCTTATGTGTTAAGGCTTCTGCTGAAAGTCACGTGGGTCACGTGGGGTGCTGCCTCAAAGGGGTTTTCTGTAGGGCTTTTGGGGGGGTCACGTGGTGACACGTGACCCTGCCTTAATGTGTTTTTTTTTCAGAGGGTTTGTTACTCCTTTTTTAGGAATTAAATTCCAGAGACTTTTAATTTCAGAGGAATTAAATCCTTCTTTCTTTTGAAGACTTGTATTCTGGAATAGAGTTTAACCCTGAATTTTCTGTGGGATTTAAATTCCTCGTTTATGTGAAGGGCTGAATAGGGTTAAACCCTAATAAAAGTTTTTGAGGAAATGATGATTAAGGGAATTAAATTCCCGTTTTCAACAGAACTAAGTTCTTTAATTAGGGTTAAACCCTGTCTCTTTTTTTGTTCTGAAGGAATTAAATTCCCATGACATAGGGTCTAGCCCTACTTTTATTTTGGAGGAATTAAATTCCTATAGTTCTGTGAGAATTAAATTCTCGAGTTTGCACTCCTTCTCTATGTTTTGGATCTGCATGGCAGGATCTCGACCCATTGAGAATTAAATTCTCAACCTTAAGGGGAGATGTGCACTTTGCAGATCCTCTATCAAAGAGAGAAGAAATATGCTCTTCTGCTTTTATATTATCAGAGTTAAACTCTGTTGAGAATTAAATTCTGCTTCTTTCCAAGAGGCCTTCCCTTTCTTACCTAGGGTTTTTTGCAGAAGATCTGAGTCTTTTCGAAGTATCAAAGCTCTTTTCCTTTTCTCCTTTTCTTCTCTGCGCATGTATATCCCTTTTTTTTGTCTCTTGGCTCCCATTTATAGGAGAGGCAGCCGCATCAATCAGTTTTTGACGAATCTTCATTGGGAGATTTGATTTGCATCCATCATTCATTTTGGGCCTTTGGATTATTAGGTGAATTTTATTCACCATTGGATCTTAAATCCAGAGATTCTCCTTTGATATTTTGGTTAGATTTAGGGGGGAAATCTTTTCCAAAGCCGAGATTTTCCATAGATAGATGATCTTTAATCGTCTCTGAATCTTTAATTTGATTGGTCCCAGATAATCACTTTCCTTTGGAAAGATTTAAATTTCCTTCAGAATTTAATTCTGTCGTCAGCATGGGCTTTGAAAGCCGGTCACGTGTGACCACGTGATTCATGGTCACGTGTGAGCACGTGACCCCCTTTGGAACGAGCTTTCTGCTCTGTGTCTTCTGATTGCTGCTTAAACATCACGTGCTACCACGTGACCCCTGGTCACGTGTGAGCACGTGACCCTTTGTTTGAACTCTCTTTCCCTGGTTGTTCTGGAGACGCGCTGGCTGCCTTGAACGTCACGTGCCGACACGTGACCCTGGTCACGTGGGAGCACGTGACTCTTTCTGAACCCCTTTTTCTTGATTCGATCAGAGAACTTGCGTGTTGGACGCTTGCATTTAAATGTCACGTGTCACCACGTGACCCTGGTCACGTGGGAGCACGTGACTCTTTCTGAAGCCCACTTTTTTCACTCGATCAGAGAACTTGCGTGTTGGACGCTTGCATTTAAATGTCACGTGTCACCACGTGACCCTGGTCACGTGGGAGCACGTGACTCTTTCTGAAGCCCACTTTCTTCAGCGTAGTCAGTAGGCTGAATTCGACTTGATGATGCTTTTAAGGTGTCACGTGCCAACACGTGACCGCTAGTCACGTGTAAGCACGTGACTCTCCTCTGAAGCTTTTCCCAGAAGCTTTCCTGATTTTAAATCAGGAAACAAATGCCCCCACAGCGTTGTTCTCACGTGTCTGCACGTGAGTGCAACGCTGTCACCTCTTGTGACCGTTGGATTCCTCTAGGGATCTGGGGAGACGAAACGTTTTCATTGTCTTCTATAAATAGCTGCCTCTTCATAGAAGCCTTCACTCTGCTCGTCTTCTTCCCCTGAGAACTTCTTCTTTGAGAATTTAATTCTCGTTTTTCAGAGCTTAGTTCTCTGTCTTGAAAACAGCCTGCAGAGTTTAACTCTGTTCGAAAAGGATCTTTTTCCCTCAGGTAATGGTAATCGAAGCATCTTTGTTTTGTCAAAACTTTCTGGATTTAAAATCCAAATCGAGGGTTTCACAAAGAACTCATTTTTCTCTAAGTCATTTAACCAAAATGTGAGACCACTTGACTTCCCGCAGTAGGTCATTTAGGGTTTAGATGATCCCTTAGGGAGATGATGATGGCTGTTCAGACCCATGGAATTTAATTCCCTTGATGGCGGTTTAAGGAATTTAATTCCATTCAAAATGTTTCTGGGAATTTAATTCCCTTTCCTTAGTAAGGAATTAAATTCCAGCGAAGAACTCGATTTCTTCACACAGAGAATCTCTGGGGTCTCTTAGCCCAAGGCTGTTCTTCTGCAATTAGTGAAATGGTGGCTTTATAATGGATCTCTTGACTTCTATCGTAGGTACCATGGATGCCCATCTGTATAGACTTGACGAGATCATCTCCTATGGGAACATTCGTGCGCTGGGCCGCAGTCAGAACCAAGAGTTCACCGATGCTCAGTGTGCCGAGATCATGAGCCGTTTCGACGAGTACAACCATAGGCTCCTCCCCCGTCGCTCTTCTCTTCTGAGGCTAATCGTGCTGGCGATCCGGGAGGCACTTCCTCTCTTTTGCGCCGGCATACCGCTCGGGGACTTGGACATTGCCGAGGATAAGGTGCATTCGGTGTACCTTATGGGCTTGATCTCAAAGAGAAGGCGGGATGATCTCATTGATCTCCTTCATCAGATTTTTCAGCAATCAGCCATACTGGGCGCCTACCGGAGGGAAGAGGACATCCGCGGGGACCCCGATGCCTGTGACCGTGAGAGAAAGCATACTCGGGAGGTTCGAAATGCTTGGAAGATCTTGGATAAAGTTAATTTCAATTTTCTCAATCCATGCCCCATGTCAGAGGCCTTACCATTGTAAAAGTTTTTTTTTTTTATTTTGTATCGCCTTCTTGAAGTCTGGATGATAAGCTTTATTATGTCTCTGTGTGTTTGCATGCTTTTCCTCTGAAATCTTATTACTCTGTTACTATTATCGTTTGTGCTTTAACATGCAGGGTACTACTCCATATTCTTTCTTTTAAATGCACATTAGGTTTGGGCCTCACGTGTTCTACGCGTGAGATCATCTGATGGGACTGTTCACAAAACTTTCCATGCCGCATTTTTAGCGCGCATTATCAGATGCATAAAAGGAGCCTTGGAAATAGTTATTTCTCCTTGATTTTCGATGCCTTTCCTTTTTTTTTTGGCCTTGGAAACATCTTTCGCATGCAAGATTTTCCGCGCATAGCACTTAATGCACTTCTTTATATTCTTGAGGTCATGGCCTATTTTCTCTTCACAGAGAAATTCATTCCCGTATCGACGTGATTTAATTTGAGGAGTATCTGAACGCTATGGCCTGTAACCGCCCACACGCTCGTCGACAGCCATGGGAAGTGCCTATCGAGGAGATGATCCCTCGCTTTGCCGCTCGGTTGGTGGATCCCCTCCTTACCGACAACGAATGCGACTCAGCCATGCATGAACTCTCGATCCGTAGGGGGTCTCCTCTCCCGATGGGTTCTCTTTGGCTCCGGATGATCCTCGCGGCCGTGCTTGCCGACATCCCCCCTCACCCAGCAGAGATGACCCTAGCGATGCTTGACGCGGCGGAAGAGAAGCTCGAGGGCTTTCATGAAGCGTGCCTGATCACTCAGGCTTTGAAGGATTGCTCAATTCATCTGCTGGGCCAGATCAAGGCCCGGCGAGCTATTATGTCTGCTTTCGCGGACGAACACGGCGCTAATCGATGGGGAGCGACTCCTCGTGAGAACCGTCGCTTCGATGTGCTGGAGAAAGCAGAGAGAGAGATGGAGAATTTTGTCCTCAGCTTCACTAACCCTTGTGCCATTGATCCTGTGTTTGGCGACCTTTTCCGTTAGAGTAGGACATTCTCTTTTTTTTATAACTTGGTTTCCCCTTTTTGCATGTTTTATTTTGAACTTCCATGTAGGCTTGGTACTCGTATGTATGTTTCCGCTTGCATGAGTAAGCTTTGTGTTCCTTTTTATGAAAACTTTCTTCAATTACCAATACTGTTGTCATGTTGCGTGCGAATCAAAGCCTCGAATTTTATCTCTCTTCCGAATGTCAGGTGATATGAACTTGTTTCAGACTGATTAGTGCTGGCAACCGGAAGCTCATTCATATGGTCTTGTAAGTGTCTGGTTTCTAAGGTCGTGGTCACGAAAGCGAGCTTACGTGGCCTGGTAGAGCGGCACGTAGCGAACATATTATTGTGCGAGAGGAGGGTTCGGCCGTAAGCTTTCAGAGGGGGAGCTAGCTCCTAAGGCGCTGAGCGAGCTCTGAGCCAATCTCACAGCCAGGGCCAACAAAGCATATGAGCTATGGCGGGTGCTTCAGGAGTCCATCAAAGAGGTGGTGGCTCTTGATAAGGCCGCCACGTTTACTCGCGAGAGAGTTGAGGCTCACAAGGCCACTGAAAAGGAGCTTGAAGCCCGGCTCGCTTCATATCAGGCCCAGCAAGCTCAGGCGGAGGCGCGTCTCATGGAGATCTTGCGTCACGAAGCCATAGCTCAACAACAAAATGATGAGCTGGTGAAATTATTGCACCGCCCGCCGGCTTGAGGACTTGTATCTTTTTTTTTTTTTTACTTTTTGTACATACTCATGAATAAGAGTATCTCCCCTTTTTTTATTTTGAATTGTATTTTGTATCCATTTTGGGTCATGAATAAAAGATACAATTTTCCTCTCAGTGACGTGTCTCCTTTTCATTGAATGCATTCTGCGGATAATCTATCTTAATCTTCTTGCAAGACGGCCGTGGCTTAGGATTCAGGGTTAGGATCTGTTTCCTACGGCTTTTGCATCTTATGAGCCACGAGGGTCTCATAAGGAGTCTTTCTCCCTATAGGTCGAAAGGATCCCATAGGTGTGAGTTTTTTTTTTTAAGGGTCGTGAGGATCCTTAAGCGGGTTTTCCCCTGAGAGTCGTAAGGATCTCACAAGAGAGTTTTTCTTCCTTACAGGTCGTGAGGGCCTGCAAGTGTCGGGTGTGATCACCTTTTTCCGTATTTCACGGGGTTAGGGATCTCTCCAGGTATCGTAGTTTAAAGACGTCACGGTCAAGGTTAAGGACCTCATAGTCCGTGGGTTTAAGGACTCCACAGTCCAATGTTAGTTTTAAGACATCACGGTCAAGGTTAAGGACCTCATAGTCCGTGGATTTAGGGACTCCACAGTCCGATGTTAGTTTTAAGACATCACGGTCAAGGTTAAGGACCTCATAGTCCGTGGATTTAAGGACTCCACAGTCCGATGTTAGTTTTAAGACATCACGGTCAAGGTTAAGGACCTCATAGTCCGTGGATTTAAGGACTCCACAGTCCGATGTGCGGTTGCAGGGACCCGTCACCTCTCTGACGACGTTGAAGGATTACAACGACAGATGTCAAAGGAGTGAAGAGATGTACCCTTAAACCAAGGCAAAATCCGTAGGGGATCGTGGTGGTTGATCGTTAGTTTTAAGACATCACGGTCGAGGTTAAGGACGTCATAGTCCGTGGATTTTAAGGACTCCACAGTCCGGTATTTGCTCTGGATGCTTCACACGGGTTCACTGCCGTGCTTGGCGAGGACCAGGCTCCGCTCTGGACGTTTTCCACGGGGTCAAAGAGTGACGTTATCCGCTTTCCACGTAACCAGGAAGTTTGCACTAGATGCTTCACACGGGTTTACTGCCGTGTTAGGCGAGGACTAGGCTCCGCTCTGGATGCTTCGCATGGGTTCACTGCCATGCTCTGCGAGGACCAGGATCCGCTCTGGACGTTTTCCACGGGGTCAAAGAGTGACGTTATCCGCTTTCCACGTAACCAGGAAGTTTGCACTAGATGCTTCACACGGGTTCACTGCCGCGTTAGGCGAGGACTAGGCTCCGCTCTGGATGCTTCGCATGGGTTCACTGCCATGCTCTGCGAGGACCAGGATCCGCTCTGGACGTTTTCCACGGGGTCAAAGAGTGACGTTATCCGCTTTCCACGTAACCAGGAAGTTTGCACTAGATGCTTCACACGGGTTCACTGCCGCGTTAGGCGAGGACTAGGCTCCGCTCTGGATGCTTCGCATGGGTTCACTGCCATGCTCTGCGAGGACCAGGATCCGCTCTGGACGTTTTCCACGGGGTCAAAGAGTGACGTTATCCGCTTTCCACGTAACCAGGAAGTTTGCACTAGATGCTTCACACGGGTTCACTGCCGCGTTAGGCGAGGACTAGGCTCCGCTCTGGATGCTTCGCATGGGTTCACTGCCATGCTCTGCGAGGACCAGGATCCGCTCTGGACGTTTTCCACGGGGTCAAAGAGTGACGTTATCCGCTTTCCACGTAACCAGGAAGTTTGTTGATTGTATCCGCATTTCACGGAATGGAGATTTGACTCCTGGTGACGTGTATATCACCGAGTCACGGAACTGGGGGTTGCCGCTGTTCCGTTTCGTTTGACGTCATGTCCGTTGTTACGAGACGAGTGTTTGGATGATCTCTAGGTCGCTTGCGGCCCGTCGAGACTTGGCTTCTTCTTCTGATGAAACCTGGGGGAGAAGTATGATCCCCTCTTTGTTTACGCCCTTGGATTGTGTACAGGGTGCGACGGAATATCACCTGTAGGGCATAAATTTTATTTTTATTTTATTTCTTTTTCCCGCGATGCTCTATCATTTCAGCTTTTATATCGCGAAAATCGCGATTGCCCAATCATTTCGGCTATTTTTCGCGGTGCCCAATCATTTCGGCTATTTATTTATTTTCTGCTCGCTGCTTTTTGTTGCGAGTTGCCCCATCATTTCGGCTATTTTGTAGGCATGTGTGGCTTGCTAGTTTTCTGTTACAAGCCTGGATTTTAAGCATCGATCTCGGTATCAGCATCGCTACAACTGGAATGTTGACAGGAGCGAATCATCATTTGCCTTTGTTGATAATGAACAAAGGTTGCTCAGCAAACAGGGTTAAGGGTCCTGTTAACCAAGGCTTTTGACTTCATGAGCCGTAAGGGTCTCACGAAGGTATTTCTCCCTACAAGTCGTGAGGATCTTGCAGGTGTATTTTCTCCTTAGGGATCGTGAGGATTCCTAAGTGTGTGCTCCTCTGTAAGTCGTAAGGATCCTACAAGAGGACTTTCCCATTATGGGTCGAGAGGACCTATAAGGGTTGGACTTTGTTGGGGAAATGTTAATTCGCGCCCGTGGATTGTATACAAGGGTCAGTATGGAGCCGCTTGTAGGGCAATATCGGAGGTTGTGGAGGATTTGCTTAAGAACAGGTTCAGGTTTCTGTAACTTAAGACTTTCAAATCTCATGAGCCATGAGAGTCCCATAAGAGAATTCTCCTTACGAGTCGTGAGGATCTCGTAAGTGTGTTTTCTCCTTAGGCATCGTGGGGATCCCTAAGTGTGCAGCTCCTTTGTGAGTCGTAAGGATCTCACGCAGGTGGTTTCTCCTTACAAGGTCGAGAGGACCCTATAAGTGTCTTTTAACGAGGTTGCGCCCTTTCGGGTTTTCACAAACATTCGCCGGCAGTCCTGCTGTTTTTACTCACGGGGCCCTTTCGGGTTTTCATCCGTGCCCATCTTGCTTTATGGACGTACCGTTTTTTTTTTTTTTTTTTTTTTTTTTTTTTTTTTTTTTTTTTTTTTTTATCTCGTCAGCCCAAGGATGCTGCGGTAGTAGTTTAGGGACGTTTCGGTCCGTTGTTAGTTTATGGACGTTTCGGTCCGTCGTTAGTTTTAAGGACATTTCGGTCCATTGTTAGTTTAAGGACGTTTCGGTCCGGCATTAGTTTAGGGACGTTTCGGTCCGTAGATAGTTTAAGGACGTTTCGGTCCTAGATAGTTTAAGGACGTTTCGGTCCGGCATTAGTTTAGGGACGTTTCGGTCCTAGATAGTTTAAGGACGTTTCGGTCCGGCATTAGTTTAGGGACGTTTCGGTCCGTAGATAGTTTAAGGACGTTTCGGTCCTAGATAGTTTAAGGACGTTTCGGTCCGGCATTAGTTTAGGGACGTTTCGGTCCTAGATAGTTTAAGGACGTTTCGGTCCGGCATTAGTTTAGGGACGTTTCGGTCCGTAGATAGTTTAAGGACGTTTCGGTCCTAGATAGTTTAAGGACGTTTCGGTCCGGCATTATAGGAAGGCCGGCTGCTGCTTGTAAAGTCCGAGCCTGGGAAGATAGCGAGCGGACATAGTCGTCGTCATCTATCATTGACCTAGGCTGCAGCTTATTAAGCATAGTATTTCTTTAAGAAGCGACCGTTTATTGGCCTGAAAGGTCTTTCACCGTGCATGTCCACGAGTAGATAGGCTCCACCCTGGTAGACCTTGTCTATGATGTACGGGCCTTCATAGTTTGGCTCAAATTTTCCTCGCTTGGCGCGATTGGGGATCATAGGTCTTTTGACCACTAGTACGAGTTCGCCTTGGCGGAATGTCCTCGGCCTGGTCAATCTTTCGTACGAGCGCGTCATCCTTGCTTTGTAGGCTTCTAGATGTTGTTGCGCTATGAGCCGGGTTTCGTCGAGGGCATCGAGCTCCTCAAGCCGAAGGTGAGCATTGTCTTCGTTTGTCAGCTCGTGGTGGATTGCTACTCGTAGAGAGGGTAACTCTATCTCGAGGGGGAGAACTGCTTCCGTCCCAAATACCAACGCGTACGGCGTTGTGTTCGTGGCCGTCTTGAATGTAGTTCGATAAGCCCAGAGGGCTTCTTGCAGCCTTTCGTGCCAGTCTCTCTTATTCCTGGAGACGGTCTTTTTCATGATCTTCGTCAAGGTCTTATTGAAAGCCTCGGCCAGACCGTTAGCTCGTGGGTTGTAAACTGAAGAATATCTCCAGTCTATATTGTGCTGCTGTGCGAAGCGGCTAATTTTATGGCTTCGGTAGGCCGGCCCATTATCGGAGATAATTCGTCGCGGGGTTCCGAACCGATAGATGACGTGTGTTTTGAAGAAATGGAGAATATTCTCCGTCTTCACTTCCCTTAGTGGTACCGCTTCTGCCCATTTGGAGAAGTAGTCAGTTGTTGCTAGGATAAAACGATGTCCCCGGGCTGATGCCGGCTCTATGGGGCCGACTATGTCAGTCCCCCACATCTCGAATGGCCAGCTGGCCACAGTTGGGTGTAGTGGATTCGGATGTTGGTGGATGAAGTCTCCATGGATCTGGCATGAGTGGCATTGCTTCGCATACTCGAGGCAGTCCTGGATCATCGTGGGCCAGTAGTAACCCATCCGTTTGATTTTTAACTTCATCTTTGGGCCTGCTTGGTGAGAACCGCAAAGTCCGTCGTGAACTTCTTGAACGACTCGTTCCGCTTCGTCAGGTCCCAAGCATCTCAGCCATAGAAAATCAAACGATCTCTTGTACAGGGTATTGTTGACGAAAGCGAAGGATAGAGCTCGTTTCATAAGCTGATGCCTTGAGGACGCTTCTTCGGGCATTCGGTGGGACTTAAAGTAGTCTATGAAGACTTCCCTCCAGTCCTCAGCCTTCTCACGGTCTTTTATTTGTAGGGTCGCTTGCTGAATCGCTCCCTTTTCTTTATATAATTCCGGAGGTATTTCTGCCGGGGCGAGCACTCGACGGCTTTGTACTACGATTCTGACGTCATCGAGGTTCTCGTCAGCCAGTTCTTTAGCGAGCTTGGCCAACACATCTGCTTTGCTGTTTTCCGCGCGCGGTATGTTCTCTAGAATATAGGAGGGGATTTGGGCCAACAGTTGTCGCACCTTTTCGCCGTATTTCACCAATTCTGGTTTGCATGTTTGGTAGTCACCATTTATTTGGCTAACGACCAGCTGAGAATCCCCGTATATGTGGAGGTCTTCAATTCCCATGTTGATGGCGATTTCGAGGCCTGCTATCAGAGCTTCGTATTCGGCTTCATTGTTTGTCCTTGACTCTGTTAAGGAGAAGGCGAAGCGCATTATCCCTCCTTGTGGAGTTGCAAAGATAAGGCCTATCCCCGATTTGATGATCGGGTTACCCTGTTTCTGTTTCTTTATGGAGGACGCTCCATCGAAATAGAGTTCCCATCGTGTGCCTCTGCTGCCAATTGCATCAAATGCATGCTCGTCCGGCAAATCACAGTTTAGAGGAGAGTCGGCCGATATCGGGTGCTCAGCGAGGAAGTCGGCAATGGCCTGGCCCTTTACTGCCTTGAGGGGTTGATATGTTATCGAGAACTCCATCAAGAGTAGGGCCCATTTAGCGAGTCGTCCCGTCAATATAGCCTTTGACATCAGGTATTTAAGGGGATCCACCTTTGAAATGAGACGGACTTCATGCGCTAACGCATAGTGCCTGAGCTTTGTTATCGCGAAGATTAACGCCAAGCAATGTTTTTCAATGGGAGAGTAATTGCTTTCTGCCCCCAGTAGAACTCGACTTAAGTAGTAGAGTGCTCTCTCTTTCCCCTGATCGTTCTCTTGCGCCCATAATGCGCCCAAGGAACCTTCGAGGGCGGTCGTATAAAGAATGAGGGGTTTTCCCTTGACCGGCGCAGCTAAAACTGGCGGGTTCTGCAGGTACTGCTTGATCTCGTCTAGTGCGCCTTGGCATTTTTGATCCCAGACGAATGGGGTTCCCTTCTTCATCAGGTGACTGTAGGGGCGGCATTTGCCTGAAAGATTTGCGATAAATCGCCGGATGTATGCGAGCTTCCCTTGGAGAGACCGCAACTGTTTGAGGGTTCTTGGCGGGGGCATTTCCATAATCGCTCTAATCTTTGACGGATCTATCTCAATACCTCGGTGTCGGATGACGAATCCCAAGAATTTTCCCGAGGAGACTCCAAACGCGCATTTGAGGGGATTCATCTTCAAATTATATTGCCGAAGGCGTTGAAATACAGTCTCTAGGTGCTTTAAGTGATCTTCATATGACATGCTCTTTACTACGAGGTCGTCGATATAGCACTCGACGATGTCATGTATGAGGTCATCGAAGATCTTTGTCATGGCCCTTTGGTAGGTGGCGCCGGCGTTCTTTAGACCGAAGGGCATAACCCTGTAGCAAAATACACCCAAAGGGGTCCGGAAAGCGGTGTGCTTCTGGTCTTCGGGATGCATTTTTATCTGATTGTATCCTGAGGAACCGTCCATAAAGGAGAAAATCTCGTGAGTGGACGTGTTATCTATCATTAGCTCGGTTACCGGCACTGGGAAATCATCTTTTGGACAGGCCTTGTTGAGATCCCTGAAATCCACGCATATACGCACCGTCCCATTCTTCTTCATCACCGGGACGATATTGGCGATCCAATCGGGATATTGGACTTCTTGAATAAATCCAGAATCGATCAGTTTCTTGACTTCGGCGTTGATGCTCATCTCAAGCTCGAGTCGCATCCTTCTTGGTGCCTGCTTGACTGGCCTGATGTCTGGGGATATTGCTAATCTGTGCACAGCGACCTCTGGATCTAATCCTGGCATCTCAGAGTAGTTCCACGCGAAGCAGTCTTTATGCCGTAGAAGCACGTTCTTTAACGCGGCCACCCTTTCTTCAGAGAGTAGCTCACTGACAAAGGTTGGTCGCGGGTCCTCTGCCGATCCCAACTCAATCTTTCTGAGGTTATCTGCGGTAGTATGTATACCGTCTTCCAGTTCTTTTGGAGCGGGCGGGAATTCCGAGATTACCTCATCATCGCTGTTCTCGAAGCACCGGGGAAGGTCATCTATGTTCTCGGGCTCTTCTTTTAATATCGTAATCGCATAATAGGTACGAATCCGCTCCCAGGACCGAGGCGGATCCGGTTCTGCTCTCGTAGCTTTAGGCTCGTGCCTTTGCGGCGGCGTTACTTTCCAACCATCGGATAAAGCGAATCTACCCCGTCGGTATTGGTCCTCGACCCAATTCTTGAAGGTGAAGCAATCTCCGGTCGGATGTCCTATGGCTCGGTGATAAGAGCAATAACCCGGATGAGAGACCTTGCTAGCTTGCTCAGGATGCCTAGACTCTGGAAGCGTGATCATCTGATGTTTTAGGGCGAGCTTGAGTAACCGTTCCGTCTTGTTTCGGGGGAAGGAGTATGCTCGACTCATCTTTTCCGTGAGGGACGAATCCGAGCCGTGCAATACCCGTAACCCTCTTATCCTGCGTCGTTGTTGTCGGCTTCTTCTCTCGCTTCTTAATTTATTCCCGTCCCTGCATCGGGCTTTTCGTATGACGGGTTGACGATGGTGAACATCTTTATCTTTTGCAGCCTGTGCATCCTGTTGGAATAGACGTTGCGTCCTGGCCTTCTCATAGATGGCCGCTTCGTGGTTGTGATCTTCCCGAATTTTCTGATCCGCTTTCGTGGTAGGCTTGCCCATTCGTCCTTTAAACAACGGGTCTGGCGCTTCGGTCGCAGGGTTTAGTTTTGATGAGGGGTTGGCCTCTCCTGACAGGGCGCCCTCTTCTTCGTCAAAGGTATATATGGCGTAGCTGCCGTGGGCTCGCTCCCGTTTTCCGGTTCTTGTGTACCCAAGCCCAAGTGTTTCTATTTTTCCGTTGGGCAATTTGCGTTGGGTTCCAGGGACATCCCAAATCCTGTTGTAGAACCGAGCCTGCCGCACAGTCTGTTTTAAGGGTACTCCTTGGCGCTTCAATAACTTCCTCAATCCATTTGTATAGTATCTAGGTAGACGGATGGGTTGGAGCCTGTCAAGTGTAACATCCACGCCGTGCCAGATCTCTTTCTCCACCTTCGACTCTGAGGATTGGTAGAATAGGATCACCTTCTCACCCCTTCGTCTGGGAGGGACGTAAAATGTTTGCAGGTCCTGTACGCTGTGGGTTCGAAGCGCGTCGAGATCCTTATAGTGTTCTTGCGGTACCATGGTGATTTGCAGACTATGGTCATCGCAAAGGGGTGCCTGTATTGACAGCCGACTGGAGAACACGGCGTTAACCTCGTCCTCCGAATCACTCCCGAAGACCGGTATGGGGATGGGTGCCCCCAGGTTGTTGTGTTGGGATGGCCCCATATACACTATCTCTTCCTCTTCTTCGGTATCGCTCCCGAAAACAGGGATGGTGGCGGCGATTTTGTTCTCCGGGTCGCGACACCTTTCTGTATCCTCGAAATCTGGCAAAAAGTATTTCGCATCTTCGTATTTGCGAACTTCGTTCACAGAAAACGGGTTTAACTCGCCTGTTACAGTGTACTCGAAACCATCCTTGAAGTACTTCATACACTGATGTTGTGTAGAAGGGATGATGTTGTACTCGTGTAGCCAAGGACGGCCGAGCAAGGCGTTGTAGCAGGTCTTGGCGTCAATGACATGGAATTTGATATCTGTGACGAGAAGTCCGAAGCGTAACGTCAGTATTACAGATCCGAGAGTCCGTGACGATTGAGAGTCAAAACCGGAGATAGTAATTTTGTCACGAGCGAGGTGTTGCACACTCATGCAGATTTCCTTCAACACCCGAACATTAAGGAGGTTGACGGAGGATCCATTATCCACCAGGATTTTGCCTATCTTGATGTCGTGGCAGTATCCGGAGACATATAGGGGGCGGTTGTGATCGCACGTCCCTAAAAGGAGGTCTTCATCACCGAAAGTGACATCGGCTGTATGCACTTCCTCCAGTTCATCCTTCATCCTTTCAGTGGCGAGAAAGGCCTGGAATTGTTCAGGTTCTTGCAACGCTTTAATAAGTGAGTCTCGCGCTTCTTTTGATAATAGAAGGGCATCAAGAATGCTAAGCTGAGAGGGTAGTTTCCTTAAGTGCGCGAGGATGTTATAGTCCACCTTACCCTTTCTGGGAGGGTCTTTATTAGTTAGCTCTTTTGTGACCTGGTCATCTAAAGTGATATCTTCAATGATCTTTTCCTTTCCCTTATCTTTTCGGCCGACGGGCCCGAGATTCTTCTCCGGGAGCGTGCGGTTGCGCAGCTGGATGTTCTCGCAGGCCTCTGATTCCTCCTTTTTTCCTAGAACGGATTCTGTAAAGAGAGGGCCCAGAGCCATTTCTTCATCAGAGTCGCTTCCGAAGGTGAGAACTTGTGACCCTCTGGCGTCAACCACGTAACAGTTGCCAGTAGTCTTGTTATGCCCTCCGACAGTACTTCTTCGCTCCCGACGGCTCTTGCGTTTCATGCGCTTAAACTGTTGCTGACGGATAACATATCCTCGCCACCATATTTTGAAGGCATCGCATTCCTCCGTGGGGTGTGAGATCTTCCGGTGATATGCGCAATAGTCAGGGTGCCTCTCCGCCCCGTCGTGCGTATTTGCTTCCGAAGGTGGTAGCATCATTCCCATTGACATGGCTTTGGCGAACCTTTTCCTTGTCTTGAATATTTTCTTGTCCACTTCGGATGCCTTTTGTTCTGGCAGGGGTAACTCCACTCTTCCGTCCAGTCGCCCGCCTCTGGTTCCCGTTAGCGTCGCCATTTCGCGTTCTTGATCCGCTTTACTTTTTAGACAAATCTCGTCTAGGAAGGCATTGATCATTTCAGTTGTCAGCCTCGCACGCTCTGGCCCGGGCTCTGTCTCTAGCTTCCCGGTGCTAGGAGTTTTCTCATCGTCGGTAAACGAGTGGGAGATCACGTTGCAACTTGCCACATACTCTTCGGATTCCTCCGACGAGCTCTCTTCGTCATCTTCATCTTGCAAGATGTGGCTAAGGAACTCTCGCAGTGTGACAGGAGTTCGCGCCTTTTGATTGTATTCTTCCAGCGCGTCGATTTGCTTCTGCAAGTTTGTTCGCTGATCTCCAAGCTTCGCGGGCTTCTTGGATTTCTTCTTCTTTTTCTTTGAAGATTTTGACGGTTGGGCGTGAGTATTTGGGCCCTCATTACGAGTCTTTGCAATGGTGCGGGGCTTCAACATCCCTTCGATAATTTGAGGTTCAAGAGGGTCCTTCCATTCGATCGCAGGGCATGCATGGAGGTCTCTCAGCATTCTTTTGGTCTTCGTTGATAACACGACCTCCCATGGAGCTTCTTCGATAAAGGAGCAGGTTGCCCCCGGTGTATCGGCCTTCTTAGGAGTATGTGGTTGTGGTGGGTTCACCTTCCACTTTTCGGACAGTACAAATTTCCCCTGAAGGTACTGATCTTCGATCCATCCTTTGAAGACGAAGCAATCTTCAATCGGATGACTTACCGTCTGATGATAAGGGCAGTAGTTGGAGTTATTCACCTCGGTGGGTTGTGGCGGTCGCCTTGGATTTGGTAGGTTTATAAGTCTGTTGCGTATTGCCAACTCGAATAACCGCTTCGTCTTGTCTTGTGGGAACGAGTAGGGACGCTTCATCTTCTCATTATAGTATCGACGTCTTTCCTCCAGTTGATCCGTCGATTTCGGGGCGTTAGGTTGCTGTTGGGCATTCGCAACAAAGGTTGCCCTCCCTTTACCCTTGTCATTCCGAGGCTCCGACTTCGGTGTAGGTGGTCTATGACCCATCTGGTCCATCTGAGCTAACTTGTCAATCAGAGCCTGGAATGTGGTTGGCTTAAAGAACATCATAAACTGGGAGATAGTTGCGTGAGGGTCTAGAGTTCCCACGAACATGCCCACCGCAGGTGCTTCCTCGATGCGCTGCTCACATCTCGACCACAAGTTCCGCCAGCGTATAGCGTACTGGACCCAGGTTTCACTCGGTTTTACCCTGGCGTTAATAAGTGCAGTTATTGGAGTGCGTTCGCTGGCACTTGCAAATCGCTGAGTGAATAGCAACTCCATTTCAGCGAACGTTTTGATGGAATCATTCGGGAGTTCCGAATACCATTCGAACGCCGTTTCTGACAAGCTGCCCACGAATTGGCGAAGCAACAATTTATCGTCACCGCCGGTGTTACCACATAGGGCCCGAAACTGGGCGACATGTTGATGGGGATTGCCGGTCCCCTTATACACGTGGAATTTCGGTATCGTATAACCTTGTGGGTATTTGATTTGGTCGTACCAGCTCGGATACGGCCGCCCGGTTTTCACGGTTTGACCAGCTGCCTCAGTTGCGTGATGAACTCGGATTTGCTGGGCTATGTAGTCAGCCAAGTCAGCCTTAGAGATCGTCTCTTCCTTGGCCGTTGAGAGGGCTGGTGGTGGATTTGACGTCTCCCCTCGGTCGTCTTCAAGAACAATCGGAGGATCTTCGGCGGGCAGGTCCTGCTGGATCATCATTCCTATCACGTCTTGAAAGAGAAGGCCCATCCGTTGTATGTTGGCCGCTTGTTCAGCAGCCTCTTTATCCCTTTTCTCCAGTGTTCGGCGAAGGAATTCAGCATCGGTTTCTTCCTCCCGGCGTGCGTCTGAGGACGCTTCTGGACTTTCCTTTGGCCCGGTGAGCGCGGCCATAGCATTCATCATTTCTTGGAGCTTTTGTTGCTGCTCCTGGGATTTCGTTACGGATCGGGTTAGTGGTCGATGGCCTGTAGAAGTGCGGCTCTCTTCCTTTCCGGAGGCCATGTATACAGTGTGGACCATCATGCCTCCAGACTTAGGGCGTATAGGCCTAGTGTTTTTAGCCGTCGTTGCATGCTGTGGGGTCCTCTCTGGCCTCCTCCTTTTATGAGTCAGTTGATCAACAGCCTTTTGGGGTTTAGCCTGGTGACTAGCTTCAGGTTGGATTTTCAGTTTCTTGTGCTGGCGGGAGAAGTTTGGATCGATGATCGAATCTCGGGCTTGTCGCCAAACCTTATAAATTTTGGAAGACAGCCATTGAGGAGATCGAGGCTGTTCGGGTTTTGTTTCCACCACCTTTTTTAGTAAGGGAGGAGACTTCTTCAGTACTGCCGTAGGGGAATTCCTTCGCACCTTATTTAGCATTTCAAAACTGTTCCCAGTCGGAACAGCGGCATTAACTTCGGCCACCGGGGCTGGTGGGGTCAATCCGGAGGGGGAGTTGCCCCCAGCCTTCCTCACTCGGCGCCAATGGCGACGTCGAGAGTGTCGAGCGGACGGTGTAGGGTCAGCGGTAAGAATGGTTTCGTCTTGCTCCCTGTGTGGATGGGGGGTTGTTGTTGGCGTTAACCTATCGAAGACCGATGTCCTCTGGGAAGCGGGAGCAAAGGCCGGAGCCGTCAATCTTGTAAAGACTGACTTTTTGGCTGGAGAGGTTGCCTTGGCGATTTCGGGGATGGGAGCGGTCACTTTCTTAGAAGCAGCCTTCTTTGAGATTGTAGGCCCCGTAATGAGCTCGCATGATTCCTGGCCCAGTCTAGAGAAGACCGAGGCGTTGACGTTGGGCGACTCGCTAAGAGGAGCCGCGGTAGGGGTAAGACGATCAAAGACCGACTTCTTGAGAGTTTCCTTCGCCAGCACTGGAGCGGTAAAGCTTGTCGGCGGGATCATAGTCCCAAAGAACAATCCTGTGGTGGCGCGGGTGACCTGTTCCACCGGCATTGTGAATAGCGAAGCAGCTTGGGGTCCATAGGCTATACCTCCTGGCGAGGCAGAGCGTCGGTTGCAGTTGCCGTCTGAGCAGTTGGAGGATTTCACAGGGATGGAAGCCATCGATCTTTTGCTTTCTGCAATAAGCAAGATGCCAATTCTCAGTACCTTGAGACCCAAGGGCAACTATTAGCGAACCGCGATTGGTTCGCGAATCACGACACACGAAGTGTGGAGTGGAAAGAAGAAAAGGTCCCACCGGGCGTGCCAGAATCTGTTCCCCTCCGAACGGCGGCCGGGACGTCGGGACGTCCGAATGCCTGGGGTTCGGGGCAGATGCCAATTGGTGCTATCCGTCCACCCCTCCGAAGATGCCAAGTTGATTTATGGCACCATGTGTCGAAGGTTTAGACGGATGCGTCCGATGTAGCAGACTTCGTCAGATTCCCCCTCATTTGAGGGGTTTTTGATTGTGGGGACGCTCTTCCCTGCAGGCGCAAGCCCCTGCAGTTAATTACGCTACCGCGTTGCGGTAACAACTTTCTCCTTCTCCAGATGGTCACTTCGTGTCGTGGGTGTTTGTTTTATTGCCCGTGGATTGTTTACGGAGACTGAGTTATGTCGTCATCCGTAGGGCGTGGACTAGTCCAAATCCGCATTATCTTAAATTTGGGTTTGGGGGTTTGGTTTAAGGACACGTTAGCCATATTTGAGGCTAAGATCAACTTAAACGCTTGTTAAGGATACGTTAGTCCAGTTTGAGACTAAGATCAACTTAACGGGATCGTTTAGATCCGACAAAAGAGCATTTGGGCTCTATTGTTCCAGTTTAGGAACGTAGTGGTCCACCGTATGTATGGCCGTCGGGACCCGTCACCTCTCTGACGACGTTGAAGGATTACAACGACAGATGTCAGAGGAGTTCAGAGATGTACCCTCAAGCCGGAGTTAATTTAGGGGATTCGTAGTCCAATCTGTTTGAAGGTTTAAGGACGCGTTAGCCATTTTTGGAGGCTAAGATCAACTTAAAAGAGACCGTTTAGATCCGACAAAAGAGCATATGGAGGGCTCAATTGTTCTAGTTTAGGGACGTTGCGGTCCATGGGTAGTTTAGGGACGTTGCGGTCCGTGGGTAGTTTAGGGACATTTCGGTCCGTTGGTAGTTTAAGGACATTGCGGTCCGTGGGTAGTTTTAAGACATCTCGGTCAAGGTTAAGGACGTCATAGTCCATGGGTTTAAGGACTCCACAGTCCGGTATGTGCTCTGGATGCTTCACACGGGTTCACTGCCGTGCTAGGCGAGGACCAGGCTCCGCTCTGGATGCTTCTCATGGGTTCACTGCCATGCTCTGCGAGGACCAGGATCCGCTCTGGACGTTTTCCACGGGGTCAAAGGGTGACGTTATCCGCTTTCCACGTAACCAGGAAGTTTAGCATTAGGCATGGGTTTAAGGACCCCACAGTCCATATCATGAGTGGTCATCGGGACCCGTCACCTCTTTGAAGACATTGAGGGATTACAATGCCAAGTATCAAAGGAGTGAAGAGATGTACCCTAGAACCGAGGTGGATTAAATAGTCCCTGGCCCAATTTGGGTCAAGACTGATCAATTATGTTATGAGCTCATTAGCCCAGTTAATCATAAATTGAGGACTTATGGCCAGCTTGGGCTAAGTCCAGTCAGGTCTGGAATATTGACTCTTGCTGGTCCATTGAAGGAGAGGCTTTGCTCCTATCCATTTAGCCAATTGGGCCAAAGCCTAGTGTTAAACACTACAGAGCAATCAGTGTTGAACACTGGGCATGCGGTTAACAAGTTAGTGTCTAACACTAAGAAATAATTGGTGTTAAACACCAGCAATAAGGCTTCTCAAATTAGTGTTAAACACTAAAACGGATCAGTGTTGAACACTGCAAATGAAGATCTCAGATTAGTATTTAAACACTGAGGTAATCAGTGTTGAACACTGCAGATAAAGCTTTTTAATTAGTGTTTGAACACTAAGGCCCAACAATATTTTAACACTGATTTCGAGAGTTTCAATTTAGTGTTAAACACTAAGACAAGAGGGGTCACGTGGCAGCACGTGAGAGCGCCCTTCCTCCATTTGTTCTGCTGAAATTACTGTGTCTTTGATAGCATCACGTGTCAGCACGTGATGGGCATTCAAATGCTTATGTGTTAAGGCTTCTGCTGAAAGTCACGTGGGTCACGTGGGGTGCTGCCTCAAAGGGGTTTTCTGTAGGGCTTTTGGGGGGGGTCACGTGGTGACACGTGACCCTGCCTTAATGTGTTTTTTTTTCAGAGGGTTTGTTACTCCTTTTTTAGGAATTAAATTCCAGAGACTTTTAATTTCAGAGGAATTAAATCCTTCTTTCTTTTGAAGACTTGTATTCTGGAATAGAGTTTAACCCTGAATTTTCTGTGGGATTTAAATTCCTCGTTTATGTGAAGGGCTGAATAGGGTTAAACCCTAATAAAAGTTTTTGAGGAAATGATGATTAAGGGAATTAAATTCCCGTTTTCAACAGAACTAAGTTCTTTAATTAGGGTTAAACCCTGTCTCTTTTTTTGTTCTGAAGGAATTAAATTCCCATGACATAGGGTCTAGCCCTACTTTTATTTTGGAGGAATTAAATTCCTATAGTTCTGTGAGAATTAAATTCTCGAGTTTGCACTCCTTCTCTATGTTTTGGATCTGCATGGCAGGATCTCGACCCATTGAGAATTAAATTCTCAACCTTAAGGGGAGATGTGCACTTTGCAGATCCTCTATCAAAGAGAGAAGAAATATGCTCTTCTGCTTTTATATTATCAGAGTTAAACTCTGTTGAGAATTAAATTCTGCTTCTTTCCAAGAGGCCTTCCCTTTCTTACCTAGGGTTTTTTGCAGAAGATCTGAGTCTTTTCGAAGTATCAAAGCTCTTTTCCTTTTCTCCTTTTCTTCTCTGCGCATGTATATCCCTTTTTTTTGTCTCTTGGCTCCCATTTATAGGAGAGGCAGCCGCATCAATCAGTTTTTGACGAATCTTCATTGGGAGATTTGATTTGCATCCATCATTCATTTTGGGCCTTTGGATTATTAGGTGAATTTTATTCACCATTGGATCTTAAATCCAGAGATTCTCCTTTGATATTTTGGTTAGATTTAGGGGGGAAATCTTTCCCAAAGCCGAGATTTTCCATAGATAGATGATCTTTAATCGTCTCTGAATCTTTAATTTGATTGGTCCCAGATAATCACTTTCCTTTGGAAAGATTTAAATTTCCTTCAGAATTTAATTCTGTCGTCAGCATGGGCTTTGAAAGCCGGTCACGTGTGACCACGTGATTCATGGTCACGTGTGAGCACGTGACCCCCTTTGGAACGAGCTTTCTGCGCTGTGTCTTCTGATTGCTGCTTAAACATCACGTGCTACCACGTGACCCCTGGTCACGTGTGAGCACGTGACCCTTTGTTTGAACTCTCTTTCCCTGGTTGTTCTGGAGACGCGCTGGCTGCCTTGAACGTCACGTGCCGACACGTGACCCTGGTCACGTGGGAGCACGTGACTCTTTCTGAACCCCTTTTTCTTGATTCGATCAGAGAACTTGCGTGTTGGACGCTTGCATTTAAATGTCACGTGTCACCACGTGACCCTGGTCACGTGGGAGCACGTGACTCTTTCTGAAGCCCACTTTTTTCACTCGATCAGAGAACTTGCGTGTTGGACGCTTGCATTTAAATGTCACGTGTCACCACGTGACCCTGGTCACGTGGGAGCACGTGACTCTTTCTGAAGCCCACTTTCTTCAGCGTAGTCAGTAGGCTGAATTCGACTTGATGATGCTTTTAAGGTGTCACGTGCCAACACGTGACCGCTAGTCACGTGTAAGCACGTGACTCTCCTCTGAAGCTTTTCCCAGAAGCTTTCCTGATTTTAAATCAGGAAACAATGAGCTTTAAAATCAAATTTTTATGCATTTTAGTTCTCATGTTTAATACCCTAAACCCTAATTCTACCCTATAAATACCACCCTACACCCTATCCCTCTCTATTCTGAAATCTATCATCAAAACTCTCAAATTTTTCTAAGTCCAAAAATTTTTACAAGCGGAGTTAGCCCAAGGTCAAGTTCCAGCGACATTTCGGGAAGATTCCGGCGACACCGCGACTCTACGAAGTTCACAACTTGTTCCTATACCTCTTTTCTCTTCTCCAAATCTGTAAGTTCCCTCTCCTCTCCTCTCTTCTATTCTAAAACAATCTCATATTAAAACTCGTCGGAAGCGGTGTTATTCCGACTTTCGATTCTAATTTCTTTGAAAACCCAACTTTTCTTAACAACAAATCCACCATCTCTTAATATCTTGTTTAGCAACCATAAAACAATATTTAGAAAAAGTTTTAACTCAAAATAAAATGCTATGCAACTTGGATTACACTTTTTCGTTTAAATACCACAAAGTTTACCTACGACATTAATTCATCATATTGTTCATATTACCTTTAGAAAACTCACGAGATAATGACCTACCTTATCACAACACTCATCATGACATAGCACGATGGTTTGAAAACAATATTTTTGTGGCTAAGGCGAATTTTATAGTTAAATACCATAAACTATCAAAATCTTATTTCTTTTAATTGTTTTAATCAAATTCCATACAATTATGTCCTTACAATCCATTTTGGGAATCCGACTTGGTTGGTACGGGTTATCGCACATCCATCAGACTAGTAGGACAAGATGCAGATCTCCTCACGGAGCATACGATCTCGATAGAATTTATATTACAATTTTAAAGAAAACGTGATTTCTATTTAATAAATAAATTTATTTTCTAATAATAATATATAATATTATCAATTTATCTATTTTAAATATGAATAAAAATATCCATGTTTTCTAAACAAACACTACTACAAATAAGGGTTGCCCCTACGGATTTATCCGTAGAAGCAAACCACTGCCCCTACTGATATATCCGTAGGGGCAAGAAAGTACCCTGTAGGTGCAAACGTCGTAGGTGCAAGTCTTAGCCTTGAACATACCACTACGGTCAAAAACTTGCCCTTACGGATTAATATGTAAGTTCAGTTGTCCCTACGGATTAGGCTGTAGGGACAAAAAATTTATTTAATTCATCTGTTTATAAATTAAATTAGGTGTCCCTACGGACGTATGCGTAGGGCCAAATAGTTGCCCCTACGGAGAAGTACGTAGGTATAAATCTGTAGGGACAAAAAATCAGGTATCCTGATATTTTTTCCCTACGGATACCTGTGTAGGGGCATTTGTTTGCCCCTACGGATATATCCGTAGGGACAAGCGTAAACCCTAATACTGAGATCATAGGGGCAAAATATCAGGTATCCTGATATTTTGCCCCTATGGATTAATCCGTAGGGGCAATGTTGGGCCCTACGAATTAATCCATAAGTACATATTATCAGTTTTTTTTAAAAGGGCTGCCTATTTTTTTCTTGCCCTGTGCACAATAATATATACATCATATATAAAATTAATCAACACGCGGAACATATATCGCAGTATTCATAATCACATCTCACGCATAATATACAAAAGAAATCAACAAGCAGAATATGATATCAATATAAACACGCAAACACCACCAATATCAATATCGTCCAAAATATAGTACAATATGTATCATATAAATAAATACATGTTTAAAATATAAGAATTAAAAAGGTACCCTAGCTCAGTCCAGCTCCACCTCCGATAAACGCCATAATCTGGCGCGCCTGCTCCTCGGATATACCCTGAGTCAATAAATCATGCAATGCGGAGTGTGCGGGAGTCTGAGCGGGCTGTGGAGCTGTAGGAGTGGTCTGCGCAACCGCTGCTGAGGTAGTGGCTTACGGAGCCGCGGCTGCGGGAGTCTGAGCGGGCAGTGGAGCTATAGGAGCTGTCTGCGGAACCGCAGCTGATGTAGTGGCTTGCGGAGCCACAACCGAAGGAGATGCATGTGGAGGCTCGACCGATTTATCCTGTCGCGTCTGGACCTACATGTGTAATAAACGAGTAAGAACTGTGTATTAGTCGAGTTCGTATCATTATCAAGTTATTTCGAAACCCCAATCTATGTATACTTAGGGACTTAGGCCTCGTTTGGATATCTAGTTTGGAAAACCGTAGTTTATTTTAATTAGATATGTATGTATGATTAAACAAAGCTAAGTATACAACCAAATAAGCTCAGGCTACGTACTAATATTGGATATGTTTCTATCTATAATATGACATAATATTTTACTATTAAGTAGTATACATACCAACATCTCCTTCAGCTCCTGAACGGTGGCCTTCAAGCTCTCCAGTTCTTGCTGGAAACATCGCTCACTGGAGACGGAAGAAGTAACCGCCGGAGTGGAGTCCAACCTTATATGGGCCCTGCTAGGGCCCAGTCCCCAGCCTCTCTCCCAACTTCCGTGGTGCCCTCCGTGTGCGGCGTCCAGGACTAGGGTCAGCAGCATCGGATCGTTCTGTCCAGTAAAATCGATCCCCGATGCCTCGGCCTGCTCAACCACCCGCTCCTACACCCACATTAACCTGTAAAATATAAGTATATCATTTAAATTTGAACCTTTCAAAACTAAAATTTCAAATAAGGGTTGAATACATATTAACACTTACGTAATACTCCTGGATAGCGGAGTCGGGGTATCGAAGCTCGCCCGTGGCGGGATCTGTCGAGGTGCCGTGGACGGCAAGATATGCGGGCAGCACGCTCGGTGTACCACCTTGCGCCAGGGTTTGAACTCTCTGCAATATTAGAAAATAACTCTTAATATTAGATATATTAGAAAATAACTCTTAATATTACATTATATCACAAAGGCGTATCTATTGTAATTTACCGATAACTCCATGGCATGAGTAATATTCCTCGAACCAACTGTATAAGTGGGGTGACCCCTCTTCGCCGACTTCCTATTCTCTTTATTTTGATAGGCATGTTTCTGCACAACACATTCACATTTAGTTTTCTAATTAAGAAACACAGAAAAATAAATTATATACTAAACAATGAATTACATTTAAAATACATACCTGTTTGCGATGAGAGTCGAAATATTCGCACAATAGAGGCCATGTATCTACGTCGACTCTCGCAAAGGCCGGAGTAGATAGGAGGGCCGCTCTCTCTGTCTCGGGGGTCGCCATCCACAGGGAATAGCAGTCGGTCTTCAGCTCATTCCTGTAATATCGGACCTTCGTCTGCATGTTCTTCATCAGGCCATTGTACAGAGCGTGAAGATCGAGCACCCTCCCAGGGTGATCAGGGTCAGGTACAGGCTGAAAATCGTAATCCAACTGAAAATACAAAAAAAAAATATTGTTATTAGATTGCAAGTGTTAATAATAAATATATTAGATAAATCAAATGAAAATATATATTAATACCGGAGCCTGGTCCCAGAAGAGGGCGAATGAGCGCCGGTGCTGGTCGCCCCACTCAACGTGAAGTCGATAGTTCTTCACGAGCCGGCTCTCATCCCCCATATACCGGCCGAACCTCTCGGCATGATCGCCGGTATAGCGATAATCAGGGGTAAAAAGGAGGGGGAATGCTACCTCCCCCTAGCTCTGTCGGGCATCAGCCTATGGGACTGATTCGGGCCTCGAGTCCCCCTCTGGGGATGGGGAGGCCCTGCGTCTGCAAGAAATACCAAGACAATCAATATTAAGACAAAGTTGTATTAAGAAATCAAGGTTTAACGAAAATTGAAGTGTGATATATACCTCCGGTGACTAAAGTACGAGCCTGGGCCTGGACAACAACACGAGCGGGACGACAGTTCCTCCGGTGAGGAACAGCCGGTGACCCGAATGCGGACGCATCCCCTCTAACTAGAAAATAAACATTGACACTAAATTTCCATGAAGTTCATATTTATTCTTTAGAGGATATGTAAAATGAATAAATATTTTATATTTATTCATACTAACCTACAGACTGAGCGGAGGGTACGGAAGTGGCGGGAGTGGCCTCTACGTCAGATGTGGACGCACCACCTATAATTAGACAATTAAAAATAGATTATATAAGTAATTGCAAAAAGAATGTGTAGATCAATAATATATCATTCTAAATCAATATGCATGCACTAAGGATATATAAACATACCCGCAGGTGCGGTGGTGGCATCTGCCCGAGATGCGGAGGCACCACCTACAGCTAGACAACAAAAAAAATGATTATCTAAGTAAGAGCAAAAGGAATGTTGGATATGTATGCCATAGAGGCCATTATTGTATAGTACTAGTTTGTATAATACATTTTGGAAGCTTGGGATATATATACGGGTTTACGACAGTCTTGCTCAATAGTAGTATGCTACTTGGTTTGTTTCTATCTTAATATGTGTATATATTTCTTTTAACATATTGCTAATACATATTGATGGAGCCCTTAGGATCTTTGCTTGACTACCGGCGTTGTGATGGCGATCCCACTAGTGGGGGCTGGGTAGTCTATAAGCACATCCTTATTTTGGTCCCTAGTCGTAGGATTATCGTGACAGGGCATCGATACTCCAGAGTAGACTGGTGCATACGCTTCTCGTCCCCACAGGGGAGATGGTCTGTCATACAGCCATCAGTACGTCGTACTGGAGATAGTATGCAGGTGCTCGTTAGGTTACGAGTACACTGGACATGACTCGTCGGGAATTGTTGGTTGGTATTATACCTATCGTCGGTTAACAGTTCCCAGGTGACATGAGTACAGCTTAGTCCGTTGACTTGACACTGTCACTTCGCCTCGAGTGTGTCCCCACTGTTCTTAGATTACTACCCTACCACCGCTCTATTGAGTCGTGCAAACAGGTAGTAGTTGGGTGCAGTCCCAAAGCACTTGGAGGCAGTGACGGTTAAACAGGATTCGTCTCTCCCGGTATTGGGGGTTGAAATCGCGCTGTATCTAGGAGAGTCATTACACATAGCCTTCCCTGGCCAGGGCAAGCGAGATTTACTGGTAGTGTTTTCTAGTAGTTTCTCAGAGTGTTCTGGGCTACACTCTGACACGACTTGTACCGCTATTAGGGGTCTGACGTTTACCGCCCTCTAGGCTCGACATGCGATACTCATAGACGAACAGACCGGACTGTACGGAGATTGTCACATTCAGGCTCAGTAGGAGTTCAGATGGGTTCACCTCATGGCCTTCTTATCGGCATCTACCTGGGGACCGTTACGTACAGCTAGTACCGCTTGCGGCCTATGGTTAAACCCACTGCCAGCGTAGTGTCTAGTCTTAGAGTCCCACACAGAGGGTTGTTCACCTTTGGACGAAACGAGTAGAGGTCGTATGGTTTTACGACAGGGTTCGTTCACATTAGCGTACTTGTGCGCGTTTGGTGTTCAGATAGTTGATACTAGTGGGCTTTGGTTTAAGCCGGATCCTAGTATTTGATTTTGTCTTGGTTCAGTCTTATTGCATTCGTGTTCTTCGGAACGCGGAAGCGGGTATGTATATACAGTTGACAGAGACAAATGAAAGAGACATCTCATTAGGGTTTTTGACCATTGACTTGATTAAGATCTTAATGAGATGAAGGTAATTGATTAATAGTTTTAATTAGTGATAATTGTGTTATGGTTATTTGGATTGACCATTTGACTTGTTGACCAAAGTTGACTAAGATATTTTTCTTAAGCAAAAGATTCTTTGCTTAGCATTAATGGTGACATGATAATGGTCAAATCAAATGAACCATCACAACTTTTTTGCTAATTAAAATTATTATTCTTTTATGCTAATATGAGAGCTATCTCTTCGTTTTTTCATATTCATTCTCTCTTCTAGCTCTCTCTCCTTCATCCTCTCTCTCAAACCCTAACCTCTCATGTGTTGAGAACCAAGGGAAATTGAGATCAAACCAAAAATCACTCTCTACTCACTTTAGGTTTCTCAGTCTAGCAAGAAAAGCACTCTAGTTACTTCATGGTTGAGGTAGGAGCTCAAGGTAGAGGCCTTCGGGTGGATCTTCTTCGATATAGAGAAGCCGGTGAGAAGGAGCCATCTAGATCATTCCAAGGAGCTCACAACAAAGAGAAGAAGGAAATCAAGTTTAAGGTATAACTTTCTATCATAGTAGATAGAACTCTATTGCATGCTAACTAGGTTTATGGTAAAGATACGGTTAAGGTTTATGTTAGCGCCAAGTTCATTATCGCTACGAAATTTTTGTTCCGCATTTGGCCACGGAAGTTGGCCGGGGCGCTAGTGTAACCCTTCATGGTATTAGAGCCAGCCCATAAACCCTAGGTTAGCAAGTTTAAGCAATGTTAAAACAACAAAATCGAAACGATTCCAGAAAACCAAAACCAAGATCTGCAGTTTCTGTCGATTTAGAAAAAGTCTCTGAAATTTTTTTAAACATCTGCAGAGTGGTCTTTACCCTATTAGATGTACCCAGAACTAAAACGAGTCAATTTGGCCAAGCTATGGCCGGCCACATAGGCTTTAAAACCAGCCACCACGGTTTTTCTTGGGGTGTGTGCATAATTTTTTGGTGCTGGGTGCTTATCTCTGGGGGTTTGGTTTCTGGTGTTGTTTATTTTTTGCCCAAATTTGATTCTCTATATATTTGAGTTTGAGGCAACTAGAGGTGTTTCAAATTCGTTATATTTAACACTGTTTAACAGTTTACAGTTCATTCACTTTTATCTGCGACCGGGAATGTCACTCGATCGGTAAAACTCGTCTAATCGCTATATGTTCCTTTAGACGGGTTTTGCGAACGTGACATTCGCGTTGGTGTTGTGTCCTTATTCTGTAATGTTGGTTGGATAGTCGTGATGGATAGCAAGTGTTGCAATGTTTGTTGTACAGTTTAAATTCATTTGTACATTTGTTATTGCGGGGCGAGCGTCCGACATGTGGACTGCCGTCTTTACCAGGTTGTATATTATTTTGGGGCACGACCGGGCTGAGGTCGATGTCACTGTTTGTACATATTATTTTATTTTTCTGTACTAGGATTATCCCGTGGTGGAGTGCACGAATAGCCAGGTTCTAGAAAGGCAGCAAGCCCGCATCTCATGGCGTTGAGACGGAGGGGGCTTCTTTCTCATGGCGTTAAGACGGAGGGGGCTTCTTTCTCATAGTGTTGAGACGGAGGGGGCTTCATTCTAGAATTGGCGGGCTATTCGCCGCACTCATAGGGGGTACAGGTTTTTATTGCATAGGGTATCCACACGACAGGGAACGTCGGGTTTTAATTATGGCCCAAATGAAACCCGGGGCTCCAAGATTATCCACCATTCTATATTGTTGGCTGTGTTTCTGTGATGTTGTTTACTATCATGCCTGGGACGAATGTTGTATATACTTATATATATATATATATATATATATATATATATACACTAGTAGATGTTGTATATGTTTTGCACCCGCGCTAGTCCAGCCCCCGCTCTGTTGTTAGTTAAGTAACCTAACGGGTGATGACGGGGCCCAGTGGCGAATGCGGATGGCATATACATACATCGTATTTTCGTTCTTTTCTGGTGTGGTAGGTTACTTTGATGGGACAGCATTAATTTTGATTAATACAAGTAAAACAAACCTAAAAGATGTTGGAACCAAGTTTTTAAAAACAGACATTACAGATGTTCTCTTTTGCTTTGCACAGTGGTATTCAGTTTGGAATATCCAGCACCTCATTCGACGAGGCAAGGGCCGAGATCCCTTCATCGGGAGTGACCCCTTGAGTAAAAGTTTGCGTCAACTTAATACTTTCACTATAGTCGATTATTCTTTCTTTGCATCGTGGTATTCAGTTTGGGATATCCTGCACCTCATTCGATGAGGAAAGAGCCGAGATCCCTTCACAGGGAGTGACCTCTTTAGCAAAAGTTTTCGCCACAATATATTTTAAAAGGCAATCAGGTTCCTTCAACGATATCAAGTTCATTACGTTAACGGGTTTTTCGCCAAAAACCCAGCCGTAGCCCTCCGTCATTTCGGATTGGTATTATTTAATATTCGTGCTGCGTTTGTTGACCTAGTCAAGGCGTAGTGAACGGTAGCTAAGTGATATTTTTTCTGTGCATTGCAAATGTGATTGGTTAGGACAGTCGTGCGGCCTTGTTGACCTAGTCAAGGGCACGTACGGGTGGGTTTAATGCAATCAAGATAATGATGGGTAGAACTTGACTAGCAGTTTATGGTTTGTTGACCTAATCAAGGTCATAAACCGTTAGGGGTAAAAATCACATCGGGAGTTTCAAACATACAGGAAACTTGCAGATTTAGCATACCTTCTGGAGTGTGGTGACTAGAGTAGATTCCATCTGGGTCATCACACAATGATAGTTGGATCCCGATCCCACTGATGAGTTGGATTACTCTCGGAAGAATATTTCACTTAACAATCAATGCTATAAACCAAGTAGGTGTCTAGAACGGTGTTAGCGGGGCTACGCCTCCAGGGAAAAGAGATTATGTAATTAAGGAACTTCGCGAAAGCGTTGGAAAACATCCCTCGAAGTACCAACATTAGCCTGGATGAAAGGTTAAGCAAGTATTGTGACGTGCGATTAATCCTGACTAATTCTTCTTTTTAGGTTTGAAGAAGAATTTGAGGAAACAGTGGGAGCCATCCTGATTAGATAAATTAATAAACCAATCTAATCTTGCAAGAGCGTACGCTGAGTTGTTTCTTTTCTCTCTCTCCAGGTAGCAACCATTTCACGCCCTAATCAAGATAATAAAATGTATCGCTTAACTGATCCGAATTCTTATTCGGAGCTGGGGAACGTCAGTTCGGATCTAACTTACGACAACCATCATAAGTATGAGCAAGGGAAAGAGGATTGTAAGGATTCCAAGGAGACCCAGTCGAAGAAGAATCATAGCATTTCATCTACTTCAGGTGTTCTTATAATTGAGAACTGCTTTTCGGTCAGCCCTACCTCCTGGGTACTTGATACCGGATTAGGATCTCATATCTGTAATTTATTGCAGGAACTGAGAAAAAGTAGGAAAGTTGCACCTGGTGATATGTCCCTCAGAGTAGGGAACGGAGCATAAGTTAATGCTGCAGCCGTCGGTGAATATCACCTAGTGTTGCCAAATGGCAATACTATAATTTTGAACAATTGCTACTATGTACCTTCCATGGTTTGCAACATAATATCAGTGTCTTTACTCGATAAAGATGGATATAACTTTGTTCTTGATAGAAATATCATGAACATTTACCTTGATAAGGTACTGGTTGCAGAAGGTACACTGTGTAATGGTATCTATGTTCTAAATCAGAATACAGTTCTCAATATACAAAACACACGCAAGAGGAAGAGTTCAGATACGAACGAATCCTACTTGTGGCATTGTAGACTTGGTCATATCGGAGAGAAAAGACTAAGTAAGTTGCATAAAGATGGACTCTTGAATACGTTCGAGTTTTTATCTTATGAAACTTGTCAGTCTTGTCTCAAAGGAAAGATGACCAAATCTCCGTTCACCAGACATGGAGAAAGGGCAGCAGAGCTCTTGGGACTCATACACAGTGATGTATGTGGTCCAATGTCTATACATGCAAGGGGTGGGTTCTCGTACTTCATCACATTCACTGACGATCTCTCTAGGTTCGGATATGTGTATCTGATGAAACACAAATCTGAAGCTTTTGAGAAATTCAGAGAATTCAGAAACGAAGTGGAGAACCAGATAGGCAAAAGTATCAAGATCCTCCGGTCTGATAGAGGAGGGGAGTACTTAAGCACGGAATTCCAAGATTACTTAAAAGAGAATGGTATTCTCTCTCAGCTTACTCCTTCGTACACATCACAGCAAAATGGTGTATCGGAGCGGAGGAACCATACCATGTTGGATATGGTTCGCTCCATGATGAGTAGTGCTGAATTACCTCTTTCATTTTGGGGACATGCGCTTTTGACAGCGGCATATCTATTGAATGATGTTCCGTCTAAATCAGTGCCTAAGACTCCATTCGAGATATGGAATGGAAAAAGGCCATATCTTAAAAGATTTAAGATATGGGGTTGTCCGGCTTATGTTAAAAAACATAAACCAGATAAACTAGAGGCGCGGTCAGTTTTATGTAAGTTTGTGGGATATCCAAAGAATGGTTATGGATATCTGTTCTACCACACCGAGAAATAGAAGGTGTTTGTTGCTCAGCATGCCGTTTTCTTAGAAAAGGAGTTTCTTGCAAAATAAATTAGTGGGAGTACGGTAGAACTGGAAAAGATTCAGTGACCACGAACTGAAACTGAAGATTTGACAGAACCTCAGGATTCAATAACCCCAGATGAATCTCAGCCACTCCGCAGATCTGGTAGGATTTCTCATCCGCCAGAGAGATACTACGGTTTTCTCATAGACGGGGATCGAGAGGATTGCATCTTATAAGAAGATGACCCTACCAGTTTCAGTCAGGCTATTATCAGTAGGGACTCTGATAAGTGGCTGGATGCTATGCGATCCGAAATGGAGTCCATGTACACCAATAAAGTGTGGACCTTGGATATTGCTCCACCTGGGGTAAAACCCGTTGGATGCGAATGGATCTACAAAAGGAAACTTAGTGTAGATGGGCAGGTGGAAACCTATAAGGCTAGACTCGTTGCAAAAGGTTTTCGTCAAAGACCTGGTATGGACTATGACGAAACTTTTTCTCCAGTGTCTATGCTCAAATCCATCCAGATCCTACTTGCCATTGCTGCCTTCCATGACTATGAAATCTGGCAGATGGACGTAAAAACGGCTTTTCTAAATGGCAGTTTAGAAGAATGCGTTTACATGGATCAGCCAGAAGGTTTTGTAAACGGTGGGAGCAGCGGAAAGGTGTGCAAGTTGCTTAAATCCATTTATGGATTAAAGCAGGCATCGCGGAGCTGGAACATCTGTTTTGATGGGGCAATCAAGGAATTTGATTTCATCAAGAACGAAGATGAACCTTGTATCTATAAGAAGATTGTAGGACGAACTGTCGTGTTCCTAGTCTTGTACGTGGACGACATTATTTTGATAGGAAATGATATTCCTATGCTACAATCGGTCAAGCTATTCTTGTCACAACGGTTCTTCATGAAGGACATGGGTGATGCCACATACATACTGGGGATCAAGATTTACAGAGATAGATCTAAGAGATTACTGGGACTTTCGCAGTCCAGGAACATAGAGACCGTACTAAAGAGATTTATTATGGAAGATTCCAAACGCGGTAATATACCAGCATTGCACGGAATCACCCTCTCCAAGAAGATGTCTCCCAAGACTGACGAGGAGAGGGTTCGCATGAGCATTATACCCTACGCTTCGGCGGTAGGATCTATAGTGTATGTGATGCTGTGTACAAGACCAGATGTAGCTTACACGCTGAGCGTGGTGAGCCGGTATCAGTCAGACCCAGGTGAGAACCACTGGACGGCAGTGAAGAACATTCTAAGGTACCTGAGAAGGACTAAGGAGATGTTCCTGGTTTACGGTAATGGAAACCTTAGGGTCGAGTCCTTTACCGATTCAAGCTTCCAGAGTGACAAGAATGACAACAAGTCTGTCTCGGGTTTTGTGTTTACCCTCAACGGAGGGGCTGTGTGTTGGAGGAGTTCCAAACAGGATACCGTCACAGACTCGATAATGGAGGATGAATACATTGCTGCATGCGATGCCGCAAAAGAGGCGGTCTGGATGAAGAAGTTCATTAGTGAACTTCTGGTGGTTCCATCCATTGTTGACCCAATACCTTTGTATTGCGATAACAATAGGGCTATAGCTTTAGCAAAGGAACCAAGGTCCCATCAGATGTCCAGACACATCTTAAGGCGGTATCACCTGATCAGGGAGATCATAGATCGCCAGGAGATCGAGGTACGGAGAGTGGACACAAAAGACAACAAGGCGGATCCATTCACAAAGGCCCTCCCTCAAACACAGTTCGAGCGACTTTTTGAGCTATTGGGTATGCGGTACGCCAGAAGCTGGCCATAAAGCAGACGTTGGGTATTCGGTACACCAATTACTGGCCTTTAGTGCAAGTGGGAGATTGTTGGATATGTATGCCCTAGAGACCATTATTGTATAGTACTAGTTTGTATAATACATTTTGGAAGCTTGGGATATATATAAGAGTTTACGACAGTCTTCCTCAATATAGTAGTATGCTACTTGGTTTGTTTCTATCTTAATATGTGTATATGTTTCTTTTAACATATCGCTAATACATATTGATGGAGCCCTTAGGATCTTTGCTTGACTACCGGCGTTGTGATGGCGATCGCACTAGTGTGGGCTGGGTAGTCTATAAGCACATCCTTATTCTGGTACCTAGTCGTAGGATTATCGAGACAGGGCATCGATACTCCAGAATAGACTGGTGCATACGCTTCTCGTCCCAGCAGGGGAGATGGTCTGTCCCACAGCCATCAGTACGTCATACTGGAGATAGTATGCAGGTGCTCGTTAGGTTACGAGTACACTGGACAGGACTCGTCGGGAACTGTTGGTTGGTATTATACCTATCGTCAGTTAACAGTTCCCAGGTGACATGAGTACAGCTTAGTCCGTTGACTTGACATTGTCACTTCGTCTCGAGTGTGTTCCCACTATTCTTAGATTACTACCCTACCACGGCTCTATTGAGTCGTGCAAACAGGTAGTAGTTGGGTGCAGTCCCAAAGCACTTGGAGGCAGTGACGGTTAGACAGGATTCGTCTCTCCCAGTACTGGGGGTTGATATCGTGCTGTGTCTAGGAGAGCCATTACACATAGTCGTCCCTAGCCAGGGTAAGCGAGATTTACTGGTAGTGTTTTCCAGTAGTTTCTCAGGGTGTTCTGGGCTACACTCTGACGTAACTTGTACCGCTATTAAGGGTCTGACGTTTACCGCCCCTAGGCCCGACATGCGATACTCATAGACGAACAGACCGGACTGTACGGATATTGTCACATTCAGGCTCAGTAGGAGTTCAGATGGGTTCACCTCATCGGTCTTCTTATCGACATCTACCTGGGGACCGTTACGTACAGCTAGTACCGCTTGCGGCCTGTGGTTAAACCCACTGCCAGCGTAGTGTCGAGTCTTTAGAGTCCCACACAGAGGGTTGTTCACCTTTGGGCGAAACGAGTAGAGGTCGTATGGTTTTACGATGGGGTTGTTCACATTAGCGTACTTGTGCGAGTTTGGTGTTAGGACAGTTGATACTAGTGGGATTTGGTTTAAGCCGGATCCTAGTAATTGATTTCGGCATGGTTCAGTCTCATTGCATTCGTGTTCTTCGGAACGCGGAAGCGGGTATGTATATACAGTTGACAGAGACAAATGAAGGAGACATCTCATTAGGGTTTTTGACCATTGACTTGATTAAGATCTTAATGAGATGAAGGTAATTGATTAATAGTTTTAATTAGTGATAATTGTATTATGGTTATTTGGATTGACCATTTGACTTGTTGACCAAAGTTGACTAAGATATTTTTCTTAAGCAAAAGATTCTTTGCTTAGCATTAATGGTGACATGATAATGTTCAAATCAAATGAACCATCACAATTTTTTTGCTAATTCAAATTATTAATCTTTTATGCTAATATGAGAGCTATCTCTTCATTCTATCATATTCATTCACTCTCCTAGCTCTCTCTCCTTCATCCTCTCTCTCAAACCCTAACCTTTCATGTGTTGAGAACCAAGGGAAATTGAGATCAAACCATAAAATCACTCTCTACTCACTCTAGGGTTCTTAGTCTAGCAAAAAAAGCACTCTAGTTACTTCATGGTTGAGGTAGGAGCTCATGGTAGAGGCCTTCGGGTGGATCTTCTTCGATATAGAAAAGCCGGTGAGAAGGAGCCATCTAGATCATTCCAAGGAGCTCACAACAAGGAGAAGAAGGAGTTCAAGTTTAAGGTATAACTTTCTATCATAGTAGATAGAACTCTATTGCATGCTAACTAGGTTTATGGTAAAGATCTGGTTAAGGTTTATGTCAGCGCCAAGTTCGTTATCGCTACAAAATTTTTGTTTCGCATTTGGCCACGGAAGTTGGCCGGGGCGATAGTGTAACCCTTCAAGGAATGTGTGTATATTTATGATATAGCTTTCTAAATCAATATACATGCACTATATGATATATAAACATACCTGGAGGTGCGGGAGTGGTCTCTGTCCCTGATGTGGACGCATCACCAACAGCTAGACAATCAAACATTGACAATATAAGTAATTTTGACATGAACATGCATGTATATCTATAATATTACATTCAAAATGGATATGCGTGCAATATACCTGGAGGTGTGGCAAAGTCCACATGGAAGGAGGCATCTGAAGCGGTCTCCGATCGGGGTGCAAGACCGGCCCTCTGAAGCTCCCTACGCAGCTCTCCGGGCGGTAGAACCACTCTGCGTCTGTCTCTGCCTCTGCAGGTGCTGCGGCTGGAGCTCTTTTCGCCCCTTGCTGCTCCCATCATCGTCATCAAATCTAGATAAACAGTTCATGGACGCATTAGACAATCATTACAAGTATTGACTATATATGTATAGATCATAAAATGTCAAGTAATAATATAACATTACTGATAACCTTTTTCGTTTCGTAGGCGCATTAGACATATCTACTTGGATTTCATCATCAATATCATTTCTAACCCACGTAACTTCATGATCGGCCGAAGACAACCCGCCTTTCGAAACAGACGGTCGGAGCACTCTAAGTCTTCTCTCTTCTTCATCCTCATCGTTGTCCTCGAATTCTGGGACATCGTAGACATTCCTGGGTTTCCAACGGCATACGACACTCCATCCCGGATGCTTCAAACTCTGTGAGTAGTATACTTGGAACGCTTGGTTCGGAAAGATAAACGGATCTTCCTGACCATAAAATCGAAGTGTGTTCACACTGGTCAATCCATATTCATCTTTCCAAGTCCCAAGATTGCTTCTCCACTTATCCGTATCGGTTCGCGTATCGTACCAAGTACACTGGAATATATATAAGGGTTCTGATCGTCCGGGATAGTGGATGCCGAGTATACAATTTAAGTATCCATAATAAATCACACCGTCCGATCCTACCGTCGCAATCTCACTATTCTGAGTGGTTCTAGATGTTTCTATGTCCTTAACTTCGAATTTGTATCCAAGGACACTAAATCCTTTATAATATGCAACCTCCATACTAGGAAATTGAGCTAAACATCTTGAATCACTCTCAATGATGCAGACAAGTTCGAATCATAGATCTAACAAAACAAATTTTACGACAAATACATAACGATATAAGTTTAGATTAAAACTAATAGCAATAACATGTTATTCGAATAACTTACATGATCTGTGACCCAATCGCAAAAATTATCCTGATGATATTTTTCCAATCGTTCATCGTTCCAATCAGAATGTCCCTCACGTACCTTGTTAAATGAATTCTGTTTTCGACAATAAATTATGACATCAATATTATATCATTTCATACACACACAAACACAAATATAACAATTAATCCAAAAAAACTTACTCTCTAATTTGTTCAAGACATGCGCAATTAAGCAAGATAAACCGGTATATCTTGTTGATAAACATAGTGTCTACTCTCTTATAATCGGCTTTACCATATGGCCCGTCTTGAATTCTTCGAGGACGGTTAAATCTCGTCTCAATGTTCTCGTCCAGATAGCGGGAACAAAATGTGGTTGCTTCATCAAGAAGATAACCTTGCATGATAGAACCCTCTGGTCAATTTCTATTGCGTATATACTTTTTAAGAGTGTAGAGGTACCTAAAGAAAATATGTTGAATAAATAAATACGGGCATACAGGACAACAACAATTTTAAAAATTGCGTGAAACGAAAAATTCCTCGTACCTCTCGACGGGATACATCCATCGAAATTGTACCGGTCCGGCTAACTTAGCCTCAGTTGCAAGATGAACCGTCAGGTGTATTATGATATCAAAGAATGACGGTGGGAAAATACGCTCAAACTTGCAAAGTATCAACGCAATAGAATTTTCTAGTTTATCCAGCGTCACAACATCCATTGTTTTAGCACACAACTCTCCGAAAAAACAACATAGGTCGTTGATTATTAGACCAACCGATTCGGGGAGAGAAGTCCTGAGGGCTAATGGAAGAAGGTGCTCCACGATAACATGGTGATCATGACTTTTCAGCCCATCGATCTTGCCTTTCACAATTTTTATCTTCTTGCTGAATGATCCTGAGAAACCTGTGGGAACTTTCAAATCATGCAACACCTGCAGGAATCTTTTCTTCTTCGGTTGTGACATATGATAAGCGGTATTGGGAAGTACAAACTTGCTTGGTTTACTCGCTCCTCGTCTAGGGTGCAATTCACTTCTTATTCCCCACTCCTGTAGATCCATCCGAGCATTCAGGTTGTCTTTCGATTTCCCGTCTTTATAAAGAAGCAAGTTGAGTATATGCTCTGATACTCCCTTCTCTATATGCATGGCGTCCAGATAATGACGCACTAAATTTGTTGACCAGTACGGAAGCTCGAAGAAAATACTTAATTTGTTCCAAAATGGTGGTTTGACATGTTTTGTCGGATCCATCCCGAAGGTCACATTATTGTAACCATCCAACTGAGCAGTCACGTCCTCTCTGGACAATGGGGCTGGAGGTCCAAGAACCTCCTGATGACCATCAAAGTAAACAGCGTCTAACCTGTAGGCGTGGTCTAGAGGCAGGAAACGTCGATGGCCACAATAACAAACCTTCCTGCTAAAATTAAAGAATTTCGATGTTGTGTGTTGATGGCAATGAGGACATGCTTTGTGACCATGTACGGACCAACCCGATAGCATTACCTACACAGGAAAGTCATTAATTGTCCATATTAAAGCTGCACGCAGTATGAAGGTTGTATTTGCATCATAAGTCTCTACACCATCAATGAACAAAGATTTTAACTCCTCGATCAGAGGTCAGAGATAGACGTCGATATTGTTTCGTGGTGAGTTTGGTCCGTCGATAAGAAGAGGCATCATAAAGTATGATTGGTCCATAGCCAACCAAGGCGACAGATTATAAATTATCATTACAACGGGCCATGTGCTGTGACTTTCAGCCATATAGTTGAATGGGCAGAAGCCATCACTAGCCAGTCCGAGCCGGACATTGCGAGGATCGCTACTGAATATTGCGTGCCTCCTATCGAAATCCTTCCATGCCGGTGAATCTCTTGGATGGCTCATTTTTCCATCTTCACTTGGAGGAGCACGGTGATGCCAAATCATTGTCTCGGCTGTTTTCTTGCACCTGAATATCCTCTGTAGCCTCTGTGTTATGGGAAAGTATCGTGGTATCTTGACAGGTATATCAGGCTTCTTATCAGAATCTTTTGGCTTATACCTGGCCTCTCCGCATGTTGGACACTCTTTTAAATCTGAATTCTCTTTCTGGTACAACACGCAATTTTTAGGACATGCTTGAATATTCTCACACTTCAGACCCAAATCAGACATCATCTTCTGGGCTCCGTACCAGCTGTCGGGCACGTTATTTCCCGGGGGCATATAATCTTTCAAGAACGAAAGAAGCATTATGAATGACTTGTTGCTCCAACCATTTAGGCACTTAATCTGGAAAAGTTGGACGAACCATGAGAGGGTGGAATACTTTGCATTCTCATAAATTGGTTTTCTAGCATCATTCATGAAATTTTCATATTTATCCGCACGTGGTCCTTGACTGGAAGGAATGTCATCTTCGGTACGAATAGATTCACCTAGGGCAGCCTCTACCATATCCTTCATTTCTTCTGATGGAAATAAATTACCGTCTTCTTGTTCTGCCGCATTACCGTCTTCTCCTTCTTCTCCTGCCGCATTATCGTGTTCTCCTTCTTCTTCTGCCGTATTACTGCGTTCTTCTCTTTCCCCGTGATATTTTCAAGTTGTATAAAGTCTAATAAAACCATATTTTACGATATGAAGCTCTGCCAATTCTACCTTCTGCCAGTACTTATTCCCACATCTATCGCACGGGCAGAGAATCTTCTCTATCACGATCTTATTATGTGCGCGTGCAAATTCAATAAAAGAAGCAACTCCTGTGACAAACTTAGGTTGCATACGTTGTTGCCAATCCACATACATCCAGTCCTTAACTCTGACGTACTCGTGGGCCATGTTAGACTGTATAACATATAAATTGTAGGTTATGGTGACTATATTGAGAAATCTAAGAATGGGATGGTTACTGACAAAGGAGAAAATCCGTGTATATGCTTTGTGTGTGCGTTTGTCGTTGAAAAGAATAAATTATCGAACTTATGTTAACCGATAGACGGGGACTAAGTGGTGCTTTGAGTTTCATATATGAGTATCGATGAGAATATGAAAGTTTCATATTATCATCGAGTATCATATATTGGTTTTAACTTGAACATCTTGAATCACTCTTTAATGATGCGTTTGTTGTGTATTCTTGTTGTATGTGTGTGTTTCGGCTGTCGGGGGTAAGGCTTCTATCCCATTAAGAATGTATAGAGCAAACACCCATTCGCTTGTGCTATGAACCGTTTCGAGTAAATTTCGGCAGCACATCCCCGCTGTTCTCCGAGTACACTGTAATAGAATAGATAATCATTTCAAAGTTGTGAAACAACGTTGAAATGAACATCTAATCTATCTTTGTAGACGGAGAACCAGCGGAAAGGTACCGACGAAATATCTCGAAACGGATGAAAACACAAGTGAATGAAGGTGTTTGGTTTATACATTCCTAACTTGTCCACACGGGACAAATCTATCGGCTATCATACGATTGAATCTTCTCGTCACATAGACTATATGACGGTTGTTAGTATCGAGCTATACCGTCCGATATTTAACAACATTCGTATAGTTCTATGTCACGACGAATATCAAACGTATGTTAACCGATAGACGGGGACTAAGTGGCGCTTTGAGTTTCATATATGAGTATCGATGAGAATATGAAAGTTTCATATTATCATCGAGTGTCATATATTAGTTTTAACTTGAACATCTTGAATCACTCTCTAATGATGCGTTTATTGTGTATTCTTGTTGTATGTGTGTGTTTTGGCTGTCGGGGGTAAGGCTTCTATCCCATTAAGAATGTATAGAGCAAACACTCATTCGCTTGTGCTTTCAACCGTTTCGAGTAAATTTCGGCAGCACCTCCCCGCTGTTCTCCAAGTACACTGTAATAGAATAGATAATCATTTCAAAGCTGTGGAACAACGTTGAAATAAACATCTAATCTATCTTTGTACATGGAGAACCAGCGGAAAGGTACCGACGAAATATCTCGAAACGGATGAAAACACAAGTGAATGAAGGTGTTTGCTTTATACATTCCTAACTTGTCCACACTGGACAAATCTATCGGTTATCATACGATTGAATCTTCTCGTCACATGGACCATACGACGGTTGTTAGTATTGAGCTATACCGTCCGATATTTAACAACCTTCGTATAGTTCTATGTCACAACGAACATCGAACGTATGTTAACCGATAGACAGGGACTAAGTGGCACTTTGAGTTTCATATATGAGTATCGATGAGAATATGAAAGTTTCATATTATCATCGAGTATCATATATTGGTTTTAACTTGAACATCTTGAATCACACTCTAATGATACGTTTGTTGTGTATTCTTGTTGTATGTGTGTGTTTCGGCTGTCGGGGGTAAGGTTTCTATCGGTTATCATACGATTGAATCTTCTCGTCACATAGACTATACGAAGTATTTAAATAAAATATAAATTAACTGATATAATATGATTTTAAACTTATGAAATAACACTTGCTTAGTTACTTGCAAGTTGCAACTTCAGAATAAGATATATGAAGAATTGAGCATTAAAGAACTAAGATGCATTAGACTTGAGATTGAGATACATACCTTCAACATAGAAAAGAAATCAATAAACAAGATGAATATAATATAAATTCAAGTTGAAAGAATATATATCAAATAAACTAACGAAGATCAAACAGAATTGGAAAAATATAAATATGAAGTATCACGATTCACAACAAACATTGGTAAAAGAAAATAAGTTAACTAAATAATACATGCCTAGATGCATTAAAAGTTAAAACATAAAGATATAAACATAATGTCAAAAACTAAATCAAACCATAAGACAATTTATCATCATAAAAAACCTACGATTCTAACATACTAAAAAGTGGACGATAAACAAACCAAGTTCATATCCTAACTATGCCATTAACTATAACAATAACCATACGCATAAAAGTCATCAATCAAAACAGAAATCTAAAAATAATCTTCATTCTCGTCTTCCTTATTTTCCGACTCGGATGTCGACATATCATCCTCCGACGATGACCCTATATTTTTATTTTTGACGACCATCCATATCTGTATACGAAAATGATAACACCTATTCCGTTCCGTATCTGATACCAAAAATGGTAATTTTTTGCTTTATCGAGTTAAATTTTCCCAAAAATCACAACCCAACCCTAACCCTAGCCCCAGCCCTAGCCCCAGACGAACCCCAGCCCCAACCCTAACCCTAACCCCAGCCCCAGCCCCAGCCGAACCCCAACCCCAACCATAACCCCAACCCCAACCGCAACCCCAGCCGAACCCCAACCCCAACCGCAACCCCAGCCCCAGCCCCAACCGCAAACCCAACCCTAACCCTAACGCTAACCCCAACCGATGCCTAACCCAAACCCTCATCGGTACCCAAACCATGAGCCCTAGCCCTAAAATAATCAAAAATTTGTTTAATTGAAGATTTACTAACCTGTGCGGTGGAGGAGACGATCGATCGGTGGTCGACAACGCGCGCAATCGGCGACGAGGAAGAACGAGGGCGGTGGCGACGACGAAACAGAGAACGGTGGCGACGACGAGAACGGTGACGAGAACGGCGACGCGGCGAGAACGAGAGATTTGGGGATTTTGGGAGTTTCGCGCAAGAGAGAGAGAGAGATAATCAGCGTAGGGAATTTCTATGCCTTTTTAATTAAATCCCCATTTAGATGCCCTACGAATTAGTCCGTAGGTCATTGGTTTGCTGCTCCGTAGGGGAAAACAACAAATTACGATTTAATATTTTTAAATTAAAACGTCTGGGACCGTAGGGGCAACCGTCTGGCCCTACGGACTAATCCGTAGGGCCAAAATAAATCTGCCCCTACAGATTTCATTATCCGTAGGGGCAACCCCCTATTTTAGTAGTGAAAGGAATCTCAAATTTCATGAAACTACCATCACAAATCCATACAAGTCATTTTACATGAAAATACCATATACTATTCAATTTAGGTTTATATCCACTACAATATCTCATCTTATAAAAATTACATCTATGAAAACCCTAAAGGCGATAAATAAATACTTAAGGTTTATTTTGAAAATATATCAAAACTATTTTTCATAAAACTCCCTCAAGTTATATTAATTTACAATAAGGACCCTAGTAAATATAGGTATAAGCGGGACCAATTCTCTTGAGCCTCAGGAAGCCGGAGAAAGTGGGTGCTTGCCTATTTAAGGTAGACAATTAAAATGGGGTTATCAATACGGTAATTGTCTTGGAAAAAGACACAAATCCTGCCGTCCATGTGCAGCAGTTAACGATAACTCCAAAACTTAATTCAGGACATCAATTCTGTTTAAGTGTCTGACGCAGACAGAGTCTCGGTTTAATCCGAATACAACTGTAAGTACACGGTAGCACCCCGGCCGTCTTTCAGACGCCAATATGCGGAACAAAAACTTTTATAAACTGGCGCTATCGTATACTATAACCCGGATCTGCCATTAAAGCTAAACCAACAAACTACAAAGTGGGTAGAAATGTTATACCGAACGATCCGAGTCCTTCGGTCTTCAACCATCATCCCACGCTTTGTTGCGGCTGCTCCGATCTCCCGAATCTCCAATCTTCTCGTCCAGGTGGCACCACGTCGACGGATCTTTAAACGGGCTCCCGCCTCTGAACCGAGGAAACTCGATCATCAAGTTTGCCAAAAGAGATGACCAAGATTGATGTAGAGAATGAGTAGAACACTTTGTCTCATTACGTCCAAAGCTATGGACGAACGGTTAATGAAGTTGCATTTTTGGAATCGGGTGAAATGAGAAATATATCTATCTAATTTCCATGAATCCAAAAACTATCATCTTTTGAAATGAACAACCATCTCCTCACAAGAGAGGGGCCGGCCACTAAATAATGAGGAGGAAGGTGAGTGTAGGAGCTAGGAGGGTGACCATTAGCAATCATACTTATCATGACTCATTACTTCATTAATGCAAAACCATGAGTCACCCAAACACACCATCAAGCATTAAATACAACCAATGAATCATATAACACCTCACTAACCTAGTCACCATATTCTAGAATCTTCTAGAAGCACTCTCATGACTCACCCTCATGACTCACCCTCAAGAAGAAAAGATAAATCCGCATTTAACCGAATGTTAAAGATGGGTGATAGAAAACTGGAAACTGGAAACTTTCAAAAGCGATCCTGAAACGAATTTCAGGACAACCCTATATCAGTATAAACATACCCGCATTTGTATTACGACCGAATAAAAATGCAACTGAGACAAAGATATTATATCTACACAGTTTAATACTTGGATCCGGCTTAAACCAAAGCCTACCAGTATTATCTGCCCGAAATATGACACGTACGTAAACGCACGTGCATTTTCCGAACCCTGCCATAAAACCAAACGGCCTCTACAACGTTTCGTCCGAACTTAGGAAACTGTCTGTGAGGGACTCTAATGACTCATCAACACACTGGCACTGGGTATAACCACTAGCACGTCAGAGGTACTAGCTGTACGTAACGGTTGCCTATGTATTGATCGGAAGGGAAGCTGATGAGCGAACTCATCCAGAAACCCTACTGAGTCTGACAGTGACAATATCCGTAACAGTCCGGTCCGTTCATCTATCAGTATCGCATATAGGGCCTAGGGGGCTGGTAAACGTCAGACCCCCAATAGCTGTATAAGTCGTGTCAGAGAGCAGCCCAGAACACCCTGAGATACTACTGGAATACTTTCCAGTAAATCTCCATTACCCTGGCCAGGGATTTCGTGTAATGGCTCTCCTAAACACAGCGCGATCTCACCCCCAATACCAGGAGAGACGAATCCCTGATGATCCGCTCACTGCCTCCATGTGGCTCGGGACTGTACCCAACTAAAACCTGTTTTCACGACTCTTTTGAGCCATGGTAGGGTAGTAATCAAAGCACAGTGGGAACTCACACGAGATAAATGACGATCCCAGGTCGACAGACTAACCTGTACACATGTCACCAGGGAACTGCTATCCGACGATATGTATAATACCAACTAGCATGTTCCCGGCGAGTCCTGTCCGGTGTACTCATAACCCAATGAGCACCTGTATACATCTTAGGTGATCCAACTAACACCAATGGCTTGTGAGACCGGCCACCGTTCCTCGTCGGGGTCTCAACTGTATACACTAGCCTACTTTGGAGTATCGATGCCCTGTCTCGAAACTCCCACGACTAGGGACACTTTAAGGATGTGCTTATAGACCCCAGCTCCCACATATATGATCGCCATCATACTGCTGGTAGTCAAGCAAGATCCTAAGGGCTCTATCAAAGTGTAACAGTGATAAAGACAAACCAGATAGCATACTATCATCTCGAGTAAGACTGTTTTATCGGTATAGGCCCTTCCTCAATCATCACAATCACGTACCTGCAATCCAATAATTGACTTTGAAGGCACTATATCCAACAATCCATACTTGATATAATTCTATTACAACATGAATCCATCTATATCAACATGGCTTGATTTGACCGAACCATGGAACCTTATCCATTTACATGAACAATTAATATCATGGTTTCTGCAAATCTTATATCTACAAATCACTACATAACAATACAATAAATATTACGGGGTTTAAAAGGGGTAGATTGGTACGGAATATGTTAAAAGTGGCACGATGATAGTCACTTTAATACACCCAACCTGAATATCCGTTTCTGTTGTTCTGTGGCTTAACGGTTCCTTGTGCTTCGTATACCTTAGTCCACGGAATGGTTGAACTCCTCTCGTATACACTGGCATATTCTGTACCAAGCTACAAATATCAGCGATAACATAATAAACATGCATTATTTCAGTTATACTCTCTATCTGTCTATTCTATTTCTATTTCTCTTTGAGACTTACCGAGCGATTGTTCGCTGACGATATTTCTTTTTTATTCTTTCTTTGGAATGTTGTCAGGAGGACCCGACTTTCTATAGATCGAGCCCAGCTCAGAAGACTTGGAGCAGTTCATCGAGAATGTAACACCTTAGGATATGATTAATGGATAATTATATTTTAATATATGGTTTTTAATAAAAAGTTTACCAAATTGATTTTTAAATATTTTACCAAATTTAATGAATATTTTATTAGAATTTTCCTAGGCTTGCACACACTTGTGCATGTAAACTAGGGTTAAATTAGGGTTGAACCATGTTTAGCAACCGTGGTAGACTAACCCTTCCTTGTTAAGTCTGTTTGGTTTTAATTAAGGGTTTTTTTTTAATGGAAAAACCATTTGAATTTTAGTTGACTTGGGGAGTGAGAGAGAGTGTGGGCATCATGGCAAGTGCCATGCTTGCATTAAATGAAGAGAGAGGGGGGGTTGACTAGCTTAACTCCCATTTCTTTTGTTACTACACTCATTTCTTCTCACATCTCTCTCACTTTCACTCACACACACAACACAGCACCAGCAGCAGAAGCATCAGCAGCAGCTCCAGCATCAGCAGCAGCTCCAGCAAGCAGCAACAACAGCAACAGAATGAAGCAGCAGCAGCAACAGAAGCAGTAGCAGCTACAGTAGCAACAGCTCCAGCAGCAATAGCAGTACCAAATCTTCTTCTTCTACTCCTTCTCCCGCTTCTTAGGATCCCTAGGGGGTATAATCTCTGAACTTATTTCCCTTTTGCTAAACTTATGTGTAGAATTAATTTCGGTTAGTGATAAAAGTGAGTTTTTGTGCTTGAAATGGTGGATTGTGTGGACTTTTGGTTAGGGGATGATTTTATTGGTTAGCCTAGCCTAGTTAAGTGTTATTAGGGCCACATAAACTGTGATTAACCCCAGATTTCACCAAAATACCCTAGGTTTCCCTTTTGTGCAAAATATAACGTTTTTAAGTGAATTCTTAGCTTTCTGTGATCTGCTTTAGACCCGGGGTTTCAGATAAAAATTGAGTTAACTGGAGCATACTTGGTAGACCTTGATCACACCACCAGAGCATGAACCCCAGACACCAAACCCAGGCCGCCGTTTTATTCATTCTGGCCGCAAATTGCGGCCAGACAGGGGACTTAGGGGTTAGGGTTTTGGCTCGAGGAGTCTTCTATATTTTTAGGGTCTGTGGTATATGCAATTTTGTAAGTTTTCACCTGTATCAAAATCTGGAACCATATATCGTTTTTCTAGTATGTTTAGTTTGAGCGACACGTGTGATACGTTTGTGGATTTAGTGTTCCAGCGTATCGCGACGTGTCGGGATAGTTTTAGACGCGTATACACACGTTTCAGCATATCATACACACACGCGTTTCGGGACGCGAGTTTCTCGTTTGATTTCGATATCGCGTTTTGCGAGATATTTTGCTTATATATGGATTCCTTGTGTAAATTCCAGGTTCGCAGGCGGGTACGTCAGACGCCGCAAAGAAGGGAAGCAAGTGGTCGGGTATGCTTAGCACGCGACCAGGTGAGTAGATTTAACATCTACGGGGAAATCGCCCGTATGGCGTTAAGCGTCAGGGCGTGATAGGATATTTAGTCGTAGATATTCATATGGACTATTGTAGCATACCTTCTTGTTGCATATACAATTGGTAGTATATAACACTGCACTGTCACTAACGGTTAAAGCTGCACGAGCACTAATTGTATGTTACACTCACACCGTTAGTGATTGCCATAACACTTGCACTATAGGATTGCTACGAATTACATATCGTCTGATTGCCACATCATTGATGATTGTCATGACTTGTCGCATATACACATATATTGATATCTTCATACCTGCGCACATGCACACTGTATATTCATACCAGTGCATGCATATATTGATATCTTCATACCTGCGCACATGCACACTGTATATTCATACCAGTGCACGCATATATTGTTATCTTCATACCTGTGCACATGCACACTGTATATTCATACCAGTGCACGCATATATTGATATCTTCATACATGCGCACGTGCACACTGTATATTCATACCAGTGCACGCATATATTGATATCTTCATACCTGCGTACATGCACACTGTATATTCATACAAGTGCACGCATATATTGATATCTTCATACCTGCGCACATGCACACTGTATATTCATACCAGTGCACGCATATATTAATATCTTCATACCTGCGCACATGCACACTGTATATTCATACCAGTGGACCCATATATTGATATCTTCATACCTGCGCACATGCACACTGTATATTCATACCAGTGCACACATATATTGATATCTTCATACCTGCGCACATGCACACTGTATATTCATACCAGTGCACACATATATTGATATCTTCATACCAGCGCACATGCACACTGTATATTCATACTAGTGCACACATATATTGATATCTTCATACCTGCGCAAATACACACTGTATATTCATACCAGTGCACCCATATATTGATATCATCATACCTGCGCACATGCACACTGTATATTCATACTAGTGCACACATATATTAATATCATCATACCTGCGCACATGCACATTGTATATTCATACCAGTGCACACACATATTGATATCTTCATACTTGCGTACATGCACACTGTATTTTCATAGTAGTTCTACACTCATATTCGCGTATATATCCATTTGCACATCCATACCTACATACATACATATGTTATATACATGGATGATATCAATTTAATTTCATGAATAATAGGGCCCGCATGAGATATTTTCAAAACTGGGTTCTTTTAAAGGAGCGGTTTTCCCTTTTTACTCTTAGTGTCATAGGAAACATTGCATGGATTTACGCATTGAGTTTGGATTTATGGGATTTCTGGATTTGAGAACCGTAGTATTATTTTAAGAAAATACGCTCTGTTTTAAAAACCCGGTTTCTCTTGATATGATATTTCAGTGCGTCCACCATGAGTTTTCTCGGTTCCAGAGAGCTTGTGTGAGTATACCCGATTCGAGGAGTGGTAGGCACCGATTGCGGGTACATGGTGGACCCGGTATGGTACCCCGGGGCAAGAAGACTCGTATTGTTAGATGATGAACCCGGTGGAGGGACTACTACCTACCGGTGATTGGTTAGACCTGGCGATTATCCGGAGGATACCGACCAGAGTCGATAGTTGGATACGGGACGACACGTACTGCCGGGGCCGAGAGCTGATTCCGCAGGCGGAGCCCGTGGGCCGATCGACTGACGGAGCCCGATACTTGAGGATTTGCGTGTCGATACTAGACACGGCTATTTTATGATATTTCGAGTGCCGATGTTGGGCACTCACGATTCTATGAGATTTACAGGATTTGAGGGCCGATGAGGATGACAGCGCCTGAGTTTTACTGGGATTTGGGTGTATTGATGGACACCGATTATTTTCCACGTTGACATTCCGTGTAGATGTTATTTATTCCGATGCTCAGTATTCAGTTTTATACATCTCATCATGTACCTGTAGTACCTGATAGAGTACACAGGCTATGCACGATTATTGCATACCCTGCTTATCATATAGAGATGCTATTAGATCGCACTTGTTGCCTGATTATTGCTCATCATATAGATATTATCTGTTGGCATAGGTTAGAGTATCGCAGCACGTGCATACTCGCGATTACCTTTATATGTTATCTACTATTCACGAGTTGGCAACTCACCCCCGTTGTGCCACGTTGTTTGCAGGTTGCCCCTCGGAGTAGTCGCGGCAGGCTATTTTATTCCATCTTTTGATACAGATACCATTGCAGTTGGCATGCGAGCCCTTTTGCTGATAAGTGGGTTTTTGTGCGGTATCTGTTTATTTTCCAGTTGTATACATCATTGTATGTAGTATTCTCTATCTACTACTTATGTATTGACTTAGAGACCAGTTGCGAGGAAGATGTATATTATTTTGTACTCTGGTATCGAGCTCATTGTGAGCCGACTTTATTCATGCAGCTTTATCTTTCATGATATTTGTTTTCACTTATACTGCTCATTTCTTCGCTGCGGCATCGTATATTATCATTGTGGTGATTGTTTCCGCCGTTGGGCGTGATTGCTCCCGTTTGGGATGCTTATTTCTTATTGTACATCATTTTACTCATATATTGTTTTGTACCCGATTTCGGGGCTAGTTTTTGCAAAGGAAATGCTGCCAAAATTTTTAAGATAATAACTTGCACTTTAAAGAACTTTACTAAATTACTTAGGGTATTCCAAATGCTGTAACAAATTTTTCCATTAAATGTTTAAACACTCGATACTTTTAATGGTTTTGATTTCTGGGTTTCAGCTTACTTAGTCGCGTTACGCTTGTAGACGTTACGTGGTTAAGTGCCAGTCACGGGCCGAACTTTGGGTCGTGACAAAGTTGGTATCAGAGCGTAGGTTTTACTTTCGGAGTGTAGGATGACCCTGGTATGATAGAGTAGGTAGCTGAAGAAGAGTGGCGTAGCGTGCGTATGTTCCGCGGCATACTCGCGACACGGTACTCCGCCTAAGCGAGCTTAGGACTTATTGATTGAAATTCCTTCATGATTGTATACATTCTTGTGATTTGATCTCCGTATCCTTATCGAATCCTACTTTCTTTTCAGCCATTATGTCGTTGTTCCCCTCCGAACGACGGCTACGACGTTAGGACGTCTTGCCTGAGATTCGAGGCAGATGCTATTTGGTTTTGTCCATCCACCTCTCCGAAGATGCCAAGTTGATTTATGGCACCGTGTATCGGAGATTTAGACAGATGTGGCCGATGTAGCAGACTTCGTCAGATTCCTCCTCGTTTGAGGGATTTTTGATTACGGGGACGCTCTTCCCTGCAGGCGCAAGCCCCTGCAGTTAATTACGCTACCGTATCGCGGTAACAACTTTCTCCTTCTCCAGAATTTCACTTCGTGTCGTGGGTGTTTGTTTTGTTTGTGGTTGCCCATGGATTGTATATGGAGACTAATTTATGTCGTCGCCCGTAGGACGTGGATTAGTCCAAATCCGCATTTTCTTAGATTTGGGTTTTGGGTTTTGGTTTAAGGATACGTTAGCCATATTTGAGGCTAAGATCAACTTAAACATTCGTTAAGGATACGTTAGTCTGATTTGAGACTAAGATCAACTTAACGGGATCGTTTGGATCCGACAAGAGAACAATTGGCTCTATTGTTTAGTTTAATGACGTTGCGGTCGATTACCAGTTTAGGGACATGGTGGTCCATTGTTAGTTTAAGGACATGGTGGTCCATATTCTAGTTTAGGGACATGGTGGTCCATATTCCAGTTTAGGGACATGGTGGTCCATAGGTAGTTTAAGGACGCTTAAGTCCGTGGGTTTGAGGACCCCACAGTCCGTGTTTTAGTTTAAGGACGCTTAAGTCCATGAGTTTAAAGACCCCACAGTCCGTGTTGATGTGTGGCTGTCGAGACCCGTCACCTCTCTGACGTCGTTGAAGGATTACAACGATAGGGGTCAAAGGAGTTCAGAGATATACCCTCGAACCGGATGTAAATTGATTTAAGAGAGCAGCTATGCTCAGTCAATTTAATTTGAGGACTTACAGCCATCATTGGGCTAAGTCCAGTTGAGAATATTCAACTTTATTTCTTATTTTTGGTCTATCAGACCTGTGCTAGGGCTTTGCCCATGTTTAATAATGCATAGCATTAATCTTGGTCTCTGTTGGACCCTTATTTGGGCTCTGCCCCTTTTAAATGATGCACAGCATCTGTTCTGGTCTGACAGACCCTTGTTTGGGCTCTGATGCATTGCATCTATTTTTACTTGGGCTCTGATGCATTGCATCTGTTTGAAAATAATGCATAGCATTTACTAGGCCTGTTAGGCCTTTTCAATTGGGCTGAGCCCTTCTTTTTAATGATGCAGTGCATCAATTATCTGACAAGGGCCATGTGGCCTGTCAGGCGCTTTGCGCCAATAAATGAGCGCAAGCGCTTTCGGGGGTGACACGTGTCACGCAAGCGCAGTGCGCTGCACCAGCGCGCTGCGCTTGCGCTACCGACACGTGGCGCGCTCTGGTGAGTTGCGCCAAATTCAGAGAGCAAAGCTCTATCTTAAAAGCTCACAGCGCAAGTGAGTCAGATGCTGACACGTGGCGCTCTCTGGTGGCTTGCGCCAACCCAGGAGCGCAACAATGCAGTTTTTTGCAAGTGCAAGGCACTATTTCAATAATCTTGAGAATCTTTAAGATTCCAGAACCAATGGTTCATAAAAAAAGAGTGCAAGGCACTGTTTGATTTCTTGATCCAATTTAGATCAAAGAAAACAAGTATTTCTTGTTTTTCTCGATCTCAGAGAACCAATGGTTCACAAGTGCAAAGCACTATTTTTATTTGTTTTTTATTGAAGATCATTGATCTTGTTCTTAGATCAATGATCTATTAGAAGAAATTCTTCTATCTTAGAGGTTTTTACCTTTTTCTTCTTGAAATTTCTTCAGAGTTCTCTCTGTTTGAAGTTCTAGATCTCTCACAATGTTGATGATCTTTGAATTGGGGTCTAGGGGTCTTTATATAGTGCTCATAAATTTGTTAAATTTGTTAAAGAGATCTTTCTCTGAGTGATTTGGGGAATTTTCCCCACCGTTGGATCTTTGATCCAAGGGCTTCTGTTTTACAGAAGGCAATCTTCTTGTTTTAACAAGAACAGAAAAATCTTGCTAGAATTTAATTCTGTTTGGCGCAAACGCCCCAGTGCATGACACGTGTCCAGCAGCGCAGAGAGCAGCGCAACTGCGCTTGCGCAACTGCGCTGACACGTGTCGCGCAGCGCCGTGACATGTGTCGCGCAGCGTAACTGCGCTTGCGCATCTGCGCTGACACGTGTCGCGCAGCGCACGGCGCAGCGCATCTGCACTGACACGTGTCTCGCAGCGCTTGCGCAACTAAAGCGTTGCTTCCATTAATTTTGTTTTAAATAGAGCTTTGCTCTGATTGGGCGCGCTGCCTTGGGCGCTGTGCTGGTGTATCATCTTTCGACACATGGCGCGTTGCGCGCAGCGCAAAGAATTTGAAGCGTTGCTTCGAATTTTGAATTTTGAAATTCAAACAGAGCTTTGCTCTGATTGGGGGAAACAAATGCCCCTCCACCGTTGCGCTCATGTGGCGCGCACGTGAGTGCAGCGGTGGCAAGATCATGGCCGTTGGATCAACGGGTGAGCTGAAGGGGCGCAAGCGCCTTATAAATAGGACCCCTGGCCCTTAGAAATCCTTACCATTTCCAAGATTTTGATTTTTAGAGCTTTGCTCTTGCTTAAGAACTTCAGAGTTTTGCTCTTGCTTCCAGACTCTAGAGCTTTGCTCTCATTTCCAAAGTTAGAAAACTTTAGGTAAAATTAATTTTAAATTAAATTAAGTTAATTTAAATCAATCTTAACCAACAGAGCCTTGCTCTCATAGATCTTTTGATCTAAAGAAATCCCCTTTGGGGTTTCATAAACAGAGCTTTGCTCTCAAAATTTTGTTTCAGGGTTTCTTAACCCATGAACAGAGCTTTGCTCATTGACAGAATATAGATCTTTGATCTTCTGATGATGAACTCTTAAGAGTTTTTATTATATATGGATCTTTAAGATCCCAGAACTTCAATTTTTTAGGAATTAATTAATTTTCTTTCTCTGATGAATTATTACAGAGCTAGGCTCTTTTAAAGAATCTTATTCCCCTGAGACCAGAGCTTGACAAGTGTCACTCTATGACAGAGCTTTGCTCTGAAAGAGGAGATTTTCTCCTTGTCTCTAGGGATTTTTTTTATTAATGGAAACATTCTCTTGGGGATTAACTGACAATCTCATCCAATGATGGGGTTGTCTTATTGACTGACGTATTGTCATCCAGATTTTGTGGGTCCCCCCTTGGTCTTCTACCCACTGCACTGCAGTGTGGTGTAATTAATTTTAATTTAATTTTAATTAATTTTTAATTTAAAAAATTTTTAAACGCTACGCGTTGGAGTTGCAGCACTAACGGCTACTTTTGTTCCCTTGCAGCGACTATGTCTCTCGATACCTCATTCCCGTTTGCTCGTTCGGAGGAGGGATTTCTTGAAGCGCCCTTGGACCGCGAAGTCCTGGCTATGATCAGGGACCACGACCAGGAATATAAGAGTCTCCACCTTTGGGGGTCATGGTATAATCAGATTATCATGGGTCGACGGAGCTTCACGTGTGCAGTGCCGGCGGAGCCCATTACGGCGATCCATTATGCCAGCCCACCCCCGGTGCAGTATGCCGTGGAGATGGTTGATTGGACATCGAAGGGCTTTCTTCATCCTGCCATAGATGCAATCCCGGTTCAGCGTCCTATTGTTTTGGATATCCTGGGACGCCGTATCTGTCAAGGCGAGCCGTGACCTTGGGGGCAATCATATAACATAGGTCTGATCCCCCGCCACCCGATCGACTATCTGCCGTGGGCTCGGTACATCCTGTCGGCGAAGAAGTCGCAGTTGATAAGGTTAGGGTTATACACCGCGGTTTACGTCTCCCTTTTCCAGTATCCCACGCTTCCCACCTGGTGATTCAAGGCTTTCTTGGAGCAATGGAACATTCCTACTCACACTTTCCTCGCAATGGATCAGGAAGTGTCAATTTCTCTGGAGGAGTTCACAGAGGTCTCCGGTTTACCGGTTATAGGGGAGCACTATGAGGAGTTGCTTCCGACAGACGAGTATGTCTTCGGTGCTAAGCCGGCGGTAAGGGGCCTCACCCCGGAGAATGATGTTCAACACCAATTCCCAAGTTTGATCAAAGTGTTGAACATCTATGAGGCCCTTTTCATCGAACGTGGGAGTCGCGGAGTTAGCTTTGAGGATTTCATCGCTCGGTTCCTTCACCCAAGCGTCCTCTCGGCAGAAGCTGCCAAGTTTGCCACCCTTGAGGACCCTTTCGGTCTAGGTTTGGATAACCTACCGGCGAAGGAAATAGACCAAAAGGGTTTTTTCCTTCCTAACTCCCCGACCATGTCTTTTGCGGAAGTTGCGGCCCCTGGGATGGACGAGGAGGCCTTCTTCTTAGGATTTCTCGGGCTATGGCTGAGTTGGTTTGCACTCCCGATGCATTCCCGCCATATGCGGCCCTCTGTCTTTTACCCAGCTCAACGGATGACCATCGGGGTAAAAGTGGCCGTTGGGATCACCGGCTTGGCACACTTGTATCATGGCCTCAGTTGAGCGGCGGATGCTAATGAGCCTGGGGTACTGCACGTGATCTTCCCGATGTACTACTTCGTATCGTGGCTCGAGCTACACACATCGGGCGTCTTCGGCATGCACAAAAGGCCCTCGTTCTATGACAGATGCAGCTTCCCTCGCATCATACAGTTGATTGGAGCATCAATTGTGACTCCATCGCCACGGAATGCTAGGGGTTTACTCCTTCGCCCCCACACCGTTGGAGACGGGGTGTCTTTCGTCGACAAGGTGTTAACTATTGGAAAGGCGTCTACCACTGCAGTGCGGCCATTGCAAGACACTTTCAAAGATGGAGCCTCAGTTTTGACGGCCAGGGAGACCCTCCACTTATATTCTATCAGACCGGGCTTCTTGGTGTTCAGGCAGAACGGGGCGGTGATTTTCATGAGATATAACCCGCATCGTTTCGCCCAACATCTGAGCTACAATCAAGGGGTACCATTGTAAGCCTTCTTATCGGAACCTGCTGCTACTGAAGAGGGGATGGAGAGCGCGCTGCATTACTTCATGCGCCTGAATACGGGTTCCCATTTTTTTATCAGTGAGTCGGCTTGTGCCCCATGACTCCTCAAGGTATATACAGAATGGTACAGTCATTCAACGGGAGCCGTCATAAAGGAGGAAAAGCGATTGCTAGTCGACCATAAGGGTGCACCTCTAGGTAGCGACCGCAACTCTCCTTTAGTGCCAAGGACCCCGGTAGTTCCCCCTCTAAAAGATGCTAGAGCCGGACCACCGCGTGCGCAGAGTCCTCCATGCGGATTGCCGCTCCCCGATATTGCGGATGCACCACCAGCACCCTGTGCTCCAGTGGAGACAGTGGTTGTAGCCTCGCCGGAGTCTGGTGTAGGTGCGGACATCGGGACCCACCGCCCCAAGGTACCTGCCAAGTGCAAGTCGATCCCGGGTGCACCTAGGGTTGGTGGGCAGAAGAAGAAAAAGAAGTCGCTATTCGCCGCTAACGTCGCGTTCGGTCAGGAACCCCACGCTCCCTATGGTGAGGGCCTGAGTGAATATGGGACTAACGAGGGATTAGTCATGCCACCGGATGACACGGACTTGGAGGCCGCCCTCGAAACTTCGGAGCGGTTGGCAAGGCGCGATGCGAGGCTGGGTAAGCTTTCGGAATCAGGTAATCACTAGTCGCATTTTCTATTGCATCATATCTTTGTTATTGCCTTTGACTAACATTTTTCCTTCTTTTCTTCCAACAGGCATCACCACTGAAGAAGCCATTGCCGCTTCCCTCAAGACTTTTCAAGAGGAGGAACGCCTTGGAGCGTCTTTAGGCCTTAGCAAGTTTCGATTCATCAAGTTTTTATTTTCCTTGTGTTATGGTCGATCTAACCTCTCCATTTTTATCGCAGGAACCTTAATGCCGATTCCGCCAGGTGACGCGGAGACTCTTCCCGGGTCAGTTGCCGACGTTTCTACCTCCTCGGGACTACCACGAGAAGCCCGACTTGAAGAGCTGATGAGAGATGCCTTAAAGGCTCTGGAGGCATCTCTGAACGAGGACGACGACGTCTTGATGAAGGAAGCGTCGAAAAGGTCCATCGCGTCAGCTCGGGAGGAGAGGAAGCGGTCAAGGCGCGAAGCGAAGGCACGCAGGACTGCCTTGGCCATTAGAGCAGGCCCAAGCACCATCCCTCGTGCCGATACTCCATCAGAAGAGCCCTCGGTCGCCTTGTCTACGGCTCATAGACAGGCGGTGCGCGCCAATAGGGAGGCTAATGATAAGTCCACCTCAGGTAATATTTCTTTCAGAATTTTGTTGTAAGAATTATAAATCTGTTGGTTCTTATATATTCCATCCTGCAGGGCCAAGTCCAACCGAGGGGGAGGCGGAGACCGTCGAACCTGAGGGGCTAGAGGGAGAGGTATTGGTCGAAGCCGAGCCGATGGCGGATGACACAACCGAGATTGCTGGGCCCGAGCCAGTGGCTGACGAAATGGTCACATCCACTATGCCTGAGCAAGTGGTTGATGCCGAGCCCGAGGTAGCAGCGGACGGAGCGCCTGAGACCGACGACCTCGTGGCGACGGTGGACGAGACAACCGTGACTGCTGAGCCCGAGGGAGTAGCGAGTGAGGTGGACATGATTCCTGAGGATGAGCCAACCGCTCTTTCTCAGGAGTCTGGCAATGCTCCGGTTACAGCTCTCCCCGCCTATGGCCCTCCACCGTCTCCTGGCCTCGCGAGCACGACGACGGCCCCCGTGGAGTCTGGGGATGAGGCCACGGGTGGTGGACTTATATCGATGGAGGAAGGAGATGCCTCCGTCTCGGCTGGAGGCTCATCAGGTAAATTTCGGATTACCGTCCCCCCTTTTTTTATCTTGCAATCTTTCCTGATAGGTTTACCCTTGTTTTTTTAATGCAGGTGTAGCCAGCGCTGATGCTCCACTGCTCGAGGGAGCGCCGCCAACTACTGTCTTAGCAGTGGTCACTTCTCAGCCCTCTCTTATACCATCGAAGATGTTGGAAGGTATGGATTTGCAACTTATTAGTTTCGTCTTTCAGCCGCATAATTTATGTACTAAAGTCGTACTGTTGTGTCTTTTCAGGAGTGCTTTTTGATCATCTTTATCAAGTGTTGCTCCCATACTTCTCCTTCCCATCTGAATTCGCTTCTCCCTCTGGTGGCGCTGGTGAGTATGGTTTCCAATTGATATCTTTCTTTTTCAGTGATGTAATTATTTCTAACTTTTCCTCGTCCCGACTGCAGTGCTACAAATTGAAGGAGGGGATGAAAGATTGGCCGCGCCACCGGCCCTTCCGGCCTTGCCACCTGCCTCAACTGGTACAGCAACTATCACATTGATAACTCCCTTTTTTTATTTCTTGAACTGTTATCTGATCATATCTTTTTTTTAGCTGTCGTTCCGGTCACGGCGCCCTTCGAGCCTCGTGTCATAATGTCGGCGGGCCCTTTCCTGAGACGTCCGTCTTCGAAAGGCGCCGTGAATAGCCTGCGCATGTTGAGCGACTACATCGAGGAACTCGACGTCGAGACTCCTACATCTGCTGCGGATTTCGCTACGGCGGTTAACCCGATGCTGGTGATACTCGTAAATTTCCATGACGAGGGCATCATCACGTCTTGGGTTAACCACTGCAGGGAGATCGAGGCTCGTCTGCATCAACTGGAGTTTGTGCGCCCTGCTCCCGAGACCTTAGCCGTAAGCAATGAAAGAGCAGCGTGGATCGAGCAAAGCGCTTCTTACGTCCACCACTTGGAACAAGAAGCGGCTTTAAGGCTGAGGGAATACCAAGAGACCTCGAGCGAGACGGCTCATCTGCGTGCTGAGGTTGAAGTGAATGCTGCTCAACTGAAGGCTATCTTTGAGGGCCTCCTGGAACGCATCTCTCATGGGCTAAACTTGAAGCGAAAGCTTGATGTCGCCGAGCATGACACCCCAGGCCGTGAAGCTGCACATCAGGCCGTTAGGGAGCAGCTTGCATCTGTCTTGCAGCAGCGGGCTCAAGTGGAGGCAGATCTGGCGGTGGTGGCCGATCAGGAAAGAGTGTGGAAGGAGGTGCGCGAACAATTGCTAGAGTTATGCAAGACGCTTCCTTCCCAGTAATTCCCCTTGTATCACATACTTGTAAAAAAAAAATTTTTTTGAATAAGATGTATCCATTCTTTATTCTTTTGTACGCTTCACCTTGTACCTAATCAAATTAATAAATAAAGATACACATTTTTCTCTGCAATGTCTTGTATTATTTCTTTGCTTTCTCCTTTCTCTTATTATCAGCAGGCTGTCTTGATAAATAGATAATATAGTAAGCATCTAGATTTCTCCAAGAGATAACGATGGCTTAGGCCGCAGGTTCAGATCTGCCGCCTAAGACTTTTCAACTCCATGAGCCGTGAAGGTATCATAGAGACTTTTCTCCCTACGGATCGAGAGGATCTCGTAGGTGGATTTTCTCCTTAGGAATCGTGAGGATTCCTAAGTGTGTTTTCTCTTAAAAGTCGTAAGGATCTTATAAGAGAATTTTCTCCCTTACAAATCGAGAGGACTTGTAAGTGGTTGGTGAGTTGACTTGTTTCCGCGACGGAGGTTGTTGGCTGACTTGTTTCCAAGACGTAGGTCATTGACTGACTTATTTCCGCAATGGAGGTCATTGGCTGACTTGTTTCCAAGACGGAGGTCATTTGCTGACTTGTTTCCAAGACGGAGGTCATTTGCTGACTTGTTTCCGAGACGGAGGTCGTTGGATGACTTGTTTCCGAGACGGAGGTCGTTGGCTGACTTATTTCCGAGACAGAGGTCGTTGGCTGACTTGTTTCCGAGACGGAGGTCATTGGCTGACTTATTTCCGCAATGGAGGTCATTGGCTGACTTGTTTCCAAGACGGAGGTCATTTGCTGACTTGTTTCCGAGACGAAGGTCATTTGCTGACTTGTTTCCGAGACGGAGGTCATTGGCTGACTTGTTTTCGAGACGGAGGTCGTTGGCTGACTTGTTTCCGAGACGACAGCAAGCACAGACTGGCATCAAGGAGTCAACTGAATGACCAACGGTTGCTTCCACGTCTTTTGTTGCCTTCTTCGACCGACAGACAAGGAACCCCCTCTTCCACAATTAGGTGAAGACCAGGCTCTTCGACGACCTCACGTCAACATCTGCCTTCCCTCCCCTCGAGAGGTCCCAGGGGGGCGGACGAGTGCGACCCGGAACAGCCGGATGAGCCTCGGCCTCCAAACGCTCTGCTAACAGAGCATCAAATCCGGAAGATTCTTTCCGACGAATGACGCGCGTCAGGCGACGATCCCAACCGACGGCTATCGTAAGCCTGACCCGCTACCACTGCATCCGTCCGTTTTCCTTTGAATGTTGTTATGCCCCAGTGACGGATCTACGATGGGACCGGAGACCCGGTCGAGCACGTCGCTCATTTCGAGACCAGCTGTGGAGACACGGCTCACGATGAGCGTCTGTTACTCCGCCAGTTCTTGGCCTCGTTGTCTGGTGTAGCCTTTAGTTGGTTGGGAGGAAGGTAGGCTCAAGCGTTGATTCTGCTCGTGAGCGTAATGGTATAAGCCTGCCTGACTGTGAGACCGACTGGTCGAACAGAGACGAAAGTCGGCCATAGTGATCCGGGAGTCCCGTGTGGAAGGGCTCTCGCTCAACGGATCAAAGGTACGCCGGGGATAACAGGCTGATGACTCCCAAGAGCTCTTATCGACGGAGTCGTTTGGCACCTCGATGTCGACTCATCACATCCTGGGGTTGAAGAAGGTCCCAAGGGTTCGGGTATACAGCAGGAGTCTTCTCCTAATACACGTCTTAATCACTCTTTTACACTGGGCGAAGCATGAGGGAAGACAAGGAAGGGATTTCATCACGACTTTTAGCTGCTTGCCTCCCTAACCCACCCTATTTGAGTAAGGGGGACCAGGTGTTCTCAAAACAATAACTAGAAAATTATTCGTTATTCCGTTCCGAGACGGAGGTCATTGGCTGACTTGTTTCCGCAACGGAGGTCGTTGGCTGACTTGTTTCCGCGACGGAGGTCGTTGGCTGACTTGTTTCCGCGACGGAGGTCGTTGGTTGACTTGTTTCCGGGACGGAGGTCGTTGGTTGACTTGTTTCCGCGACGGAGGTCGTTGGTTGACTCTAGGTTGTCTATGAACCATAGAGTCTTGAAACTGAGGACTTTGCCGTGGCTCCGATTGGTGGTGTCATGTCCGTGTCCTGCTGGAATGAGGAGGAACGCCGCTGTTGGTCTCCAGGCTGTAGATGTAGTCGTCGAGATCCGACTTCCCTTTGACGCAGCCTGGTGGGGAAGTGTAATCCCCTTTTTGTTTGTTTATGCCCATGGATTGTATACATGGGTCATTACGGACTTACCTGCAGGGCAAAAGTTTCATTCATTTTTATTATTTTATTTCCGCGATGCTCTATCATTTCAGCTTTTGATCGCAAAAGTCGCGACTGCCCAATCATTTCGGCTATTTGTTTTATTTTTACTCGCTGCTTTTTATTGCGAGTTGCCCAATCATTTCGGCTATTTATTTTATTTTTACTCGCTGCTTTTTATTGCGAGTTGCCCAATCATTTCGGCTATTTTGTATGCATACGTTTTCTTTACTTGCTGCTCTTTATTGCAAGTTGCCCAATCAGTTCGGCTATTTTGTATGCATACGTTTTCTTTACTTGCTGCTTTTTATTGCAAGTTGTCCAATCATTTTGGCTGTTTCGTATGCACGTGCGGCCTACCAGTTTTTCACCGTAAACTTGAACTTAGACACCGATTTCGGCATCAGCACCGCTACAACTGGGATATTGCCAGGAGCAAATCATCATTTGCCTTCGTCGATGTCGAACAAAGGTGGCTTAGCGAACAGGGTTAAGGTCCTATCGACTAAGGCTTTTAACTTCATGAGCCGTAAGGGTCTCACAAAGGTATTTCTCCCTACAAGTCGTGAGGATCTTGTAGGTGTATTTTCTCCTCAAGAATCGTGAAGATTCCTAAGTGTATGTTCCTCTGTAAGTCGTAAGGATCCTACGAGAGGGTTTTCTCCTTGTAAGTCGAGTGGACTTATAAGGGTTGTTCATCATGTGCACATATCTCCAATCACAGATGAAACTTGGTTAGGGAAATGTTTATTCGCGCCCGTGGATTGTATACAAGGGTCAGTATTGAGCCACTTGTAAGGCAATATCGAAGGTTGTGGGGGGTTTGCTTAAGCACATGTTTAGGTCTCTGTAACTTAAGACTTTCAAATCTTATGAGCCGTGAGGGTCCCATAAGAGAGTTCTCCTTACGAGTCGTGAGGATCTCGCAAGTGTATTTTCTCCTTAGGAATCGTGGGGACCCCTAAGTGTGTTACTCCCTTGTGAGTCGTAAGGATCTCACGCGGGCGGTTTCTCCTTACAAGGTCGAGAGGGCCTTGTAAGTGTCCTTTAACGAGGTTGCGCCCTTTCAGGTTTTCACAAACACTCGCCGGTAGTCCTGCTGTTTTTACTCACGGAGCCCTTTCGGGTTTTCATCCGTGCCCATTTTTCTTATGGACATACCATTTTTTTTTTGTTTTTTTTTCTTTTTTTTTACGAGGCTGCGCCCTTTCGGGTTTTCATGAACACCCACCGGTAGCCCTGCTGTTTTTACTCACGGAGCCCTTTCGGGTTTTCATCCGTGCCCATTTTGCTTATGGACATACCGTTTTTATTTTTATTATATTTTTTTATATATTTTTTTTTATATCTCGTCAGCCTGAAGATGCTGCGGTAGTAGTTTAAGGACGTTTCGGTCCGCTATTAGTTTAAGGACGTTTCGGTCCGCCATTAGTTTAAGGACGTTTTGGTCCGTCCGAGAGAAGGCTGGCTACTGCTTATAAAGTTTGAGCTTAGGAAGATAGTGAGCGGACATAGTCGTCGTCATCTATCATTGACCTAGGCAGTAACTCGCTAAGCGTAGTATTTCTTTAGGAATCGACCATTTATTGGCCTGTAAGGCCTTTCACCGTGCATATCCATGAGTAGATAGGCTCCACCTTGGTAGACCTTGTCTATGATGTACGGGCCTTCATAGTTTGGCTCGAATTTTCCCCTTTTGGCGCGATTGGGGATCATAAGCCTTTTGACCACTAGCACGAGTTCGCCTTGGCGGAATGTTCTCGGCCGGGTCAATCTTTCATATGAGCACGTCATCTTTGCTTTATAGGTCTCCAGATTTTGTTGCGCTATGAGCTGGGTCTCATCAAGGGCATCAAGATCCTCAAGCCGAAGGTAAGAATTTTCTTCGTCGGTCAGTTCGTAGTGGACCGCCACTCGTAGAGAGGGTAACTCTATCTCGAGGGGGAGTACTGCTTCTGTACCGAATACCAACGCATATGGCGTTGCGTTCGTGGTTGTCTTGAACGTAGTTCGATACGCCTAGAGAGCTTCTTGCAGTCTCTCATGCCAGTCCTTCTTATTTCGAGACACCGTTTTCTTCATGATCTTTGTCAAGGTCTTGTTGAAGGCCTCAGCTAGACCGTTAGCTCGCGGATTATAAACTGAGGAATATCTCCAGTCTATAATATGCTGTTGCGCGAAGCGACTGATCTTGTGGCTTTTGTAAGCTGGCCCGTTATCGGAGATGATCCGTCGCGGAGTTCCAAACCGATATATGACGTGCATCTTGAAGAAGTGGAGGATATTCTCCGTCTTCACTTCCCTCAGCGGTACTGCCTCTGCCCATTTGGAGAAATAGTCAGTTTTCGCCAGGATGAAACGATGTCCTTTAGACGATGCTGGTTCGATGGGACCGACTATCTCAGTTACCCACATTTCGAACGGCCAGCTAGCCACCGTTGGATGTAGCGGATTTGGGTGCTGGTGGATGAAGTCCCCATGAATTTGGCATGAGTGGCACTGCTTCGCATACTCAAGACAGTCTTGAATCATCGTGGGCCAGTAGTAGCCCATCCGTTTGATCTTCAATTTCATCTTTGGGCCTGCTTGGTGAGAACCGCGGATTCCGTCATGAACTTCTTGAACGACTCTTTTCGCTTCGTCAGGTCCCAGACATCTCAACCACAGAGAATCAAATGACCTCTTATACAGCGTATCATTGACGAAGGTGAAAGACAGAGCTCGTTTCATAAGCTGATGTCTTGAGAACGCATCTTCGGGCAATCGACGGTATTTGAAGTAGTCTATAAAGGCTTCTCTCCAATCCTCGGTATTTTCCTATTTGCAGGGTCGTCTGCTCAGTCGCTCCCTTTTCTTCGGATGATTCCGGAGATATTTCCGCTGGGGCGAGCACCCGACGGCTTATTACCACGATTCTTACGTCATCAAGGTTCTCATCAGCCAGTTCCTTAGCAAGCTTGGCCAACGCGTCCGCTTTGCTGTTTTCCGCACGCGGTATGTTTTCCAAAGTATAGGAGGTAATTTCAACAGTTTCTGCACCTTCTCACCGTACTTCACCAACTCTGGCTTGCACGTTTGGTAGTCGCCGTTTACTTGACTAACGACCAGTTGGGAGTCTCCGTATATGAGGAGGTTTTCAATTCCCATGTCAATGGCGATCTCGAGGCCTGCTATTAAAGCTTCATATTCGGCTTCATTATTTGTCCTCGGCTCTGTTAGGGAGAAAGCAAAGCGCATTATCCCTCCTTATGGAGTTACGAAGATGAGTCCTACCCCCGATTTGATTATAGGGGTACTTTGTTTGCGCTTCTTCATTGAAGATGCTCCATCGAAATAAAGCTCCCATCGGGTATCACCACCGTCGATCGCGTCAAACGCATGTTCGTCTGGAAGATCGCAATTCAGAGGAGAATCGGCGGGTATCGGATGCTCAGCGAAGAAATCGGCGATGGCCTGGCCTTTCACTGCCTTGAGAGGCTGATAGGTTATCGAGAACTCCATCAAGAGCAAGGCCCATTTAGCGAGTCGCCCCATCAATATGGCCTTCGACATCAAATATTTAAGAGGGTCCACCTTCGAAATGAGACGGACTTCATATGCCAACGCATAGTGTCTAAGCTTTGTTATCGCAAAGATCAACGTCAGGCAGTGTTTTTCAATGGGGGAGTAGTTGCTTTCTGCCCCCAGTAGAACTCGACTTAAGTAGTAGAGTGCTCTTTCTTTCCCTTGATCGTTCTTTTGTGCCCATAATGCACCTAAGGAACTTTCGAGGGCGGTTGTATAAATAATGAGGGGCTTTCCCTTGACCAGAGCAGCCAACACTGGCGGGTTCTGCAGGTATTGCTTGATCTCGTCTAGCGCGCTTTGGCATTTTTGGTCCCAGACGAACGGGGTTCCCTTCTTCATCAGGTGGCTGTAAGGATGGCACTTGCCTGAAAGGTTGGCTATAAATCGCCGTATAGACGTGAGCTTCCCTTGGAGAGACCGCAGCTGTTTGAGAGTCCTCGGCGGAGGCATTTCCATGATCGCCTTGATTTTTTACGGATCTATCTCAATACCTCGGTGTCGGACGATGAATCCCAGGAATTTGCCCGAGGAAACTCCGAATGCACACTTGAGAGGGTTCATCTTCAAGTTGTATTGTCGAAGGCGTTGAAATACGGTCTTCAGATGCTCGAGATGTTCCTCGTATGATTTGCTTTTAACCACGAGATCGTCGATATAGCATTCGACGATTTCGTGTATAAGGTCATCAAAGATCTGCGTCATGGCTCTCTGATAAGTAGCGCCGGCGTTCTTTAGACCAAAGGGCATCACCTTGTAGCAGAATATACCCAAAGGGGTCCCGAAGGCGGTGTGCTTCTGATCTTTGGGATGCATCTTTATCTGGTTATACCCTGATGAGCCGTCCATGAAGGAGAAAACCTCATGAGTGGACGTATTGTCTATCATCAGTTCGGTGATTGGCACTGGGAAATCGTCCTTCGGGCAGCCTTTATTGAGATCCCGGAAGTCCACGCATATGCGCACTGTCCCATTTTTCTTCATCACGGGGACGATGTTGGCGATCCATTCAGGGTATTGAACTTCCTGGATGAAACCAGAGTCGATCAGCTTCTTGACCTCGGCGTTGATGCTCATCTCAAGCTCGAGCCACATTCTTCTTGGTGCCTGCTTGACTGGCTTGACGTCCGGGGATATTGCCAATTTGTGCACAGCAATTTCTGGATCTAGTCCCGACATTTCGGAATAGTTCCATGCGAAGCAATCTTTGTGCTGCATAAGCAGGTCTTTTAATGAAGCCACCTTCTCTTCAGACAGCAGCTCACTAATGAATGTCGGTCGCGGATCGTTCGCCGTTCCCAACTCAATTTTCTTGAGGTTATCTGCAGTGGTATGGATTCCATCTTCCAGCTCTTTTGGTGCTGGTGGGAATTCTGAGATCACCTCGTCGTTGCTGTTTTCAAAGCACCAGGGAAGGTCATCCATGTTCTCGGGCTCTTCTTTTGATATTGTTATCACGTGACAAGTACGAATTCGCTTCTAATCCCAATGTGGAACTGGTTCTTCTTCCGTGGCCTTAGGTTCGTACTTCTGTGGTGGCGCTACCCTCCAGTTGTCAGACAGAACGAACTTGCCAAGCTGATACTGATCTTCGACCCAATTCTTGAAGGTGAAGCAGTCTTCGAGAGGATGCCCTACCACTCGGTGATAAAAGAAATAGTCTGGGTGTGAGACCTCGCCTGCTTGTTCGGGGTGTTTAGACTCCGGCAGTGTAAGCATCTGATATTTTAGAGCGAGGTCAAGTATTTTCTTCGTCTTGTCCCGAGGAAAAGAGTATACTCGACCCATTTTTCTCATGAGGGATAAATCAGAACCGCTCGGTTCCCGCTTGCGTGGCCTCTTAGCCCCGCTTCGTTGCTGTTGAGCGCCTTTTTCGCGTTTCGACTTGTTTCTGCCTCTGCGTCGAGCCTTCTTTATAACAGGTTGACAAGGAGAGGCATTTTCATCTTTCACGGCCTGTTGGAGGAGGCGTTGCATTTTGGCTTTCTCGTAGATGGACATTTCGCGGTTATGATCGTCTCGGACCTTTTGACCAGCTTCCCTTTTAAGCTTGTCCATTTGTTCTTCGAACGACGGACTGGGCACTTTTGCATCTGGAACTTTTACTGGTTCAGGATTAGCGTCCTCCCATTGAGCATCCGCTTCTTCATCGAAGTCATGCACGACGTAGCAACCATGGAGTAGCTCTCGTTTCTTGGACCGAATGTATCCAAGCCCGATTGTTTCCATTCTCCCATTAGGCAGCTTGTGTTGAGTCCCGGGAACGTTCCAGACCCTGTCATAGAATTTGGCTTTTCGAGCGGTCTGTTTAAAGGATATCCCCTGGCGCTTCAGTAGCCTCTTCAAACCTTCTGTATAATATCTGGGCAGACAGATGGGCTGAAGCCTGTCAAGCGTAGGATCCACGCCGTGCCAGATTTCTTTCTCCACTTTGGTTTCCACCGAGCGGTAGAACAGCATTGCCCTTTCACCTTCTCGCCTGGGAGGGATATAGAACGTCCGCAGCTCCTCTACACTGTAGATATCAAGTGCATCCAGTTCTTTATGGTGTTTAAGTGGAACCATGGCGACTTGTAGACTTTGCTCTTCGTCAGCGAATGTCTGTAGTGAAGGTCGAGCAGAGAATACAGCATGGACCTCATCTTCCGAGTCGCTACAAAAGATCAACGTAGGAGCAGATGGTCCCGGCTTGTTGTATTGGGGCAGACCCGAATAAACTATCTCCTCTTCTTCTTCAGTATCACTGCCGAAGACAGGGATGGTGGCGTTAGCCTTATTCTCCGGCTTGTGACACCTCTCCGTGTCTTCGAAATCCGGTAAAAAGTATTTGGCATCTTCATATTTGCGGACCTCGTTCACAGAGAACGGGTTCAGTTCTCCCGACACGGTATACTCGAAACCATCCTTAAAATACTTCATACACTGATGTTGCGTAGAAGGGATGATGTTGTACTCGTGTAACCATGGTCGGCCGAGCAGAGCATTGTAGCATGTCTTGGCGTCTATGACGTGGAACTTAATGTCCGTGACGAGTAGCCCAAAGCGTAGCGTTAGTATCACAGACCCAAGAGTTCTTGATGACTGGGAGTCGAACCCGGAGATGGTGATCTTGTCCCGAGCAAGGTGCTGGATGCTCATGCAGATTTCTTTTAACACCCGCACATTGAGGAGATTAACGGAGGATCCATTGTCGACCAGGATTTTTCCTATCTTTATATCATGGCAGTATTCTGAGACATAGAGGGGGCAATTGTGTTCGCACGTCTCGCCAAAAGTGACATCGGCCGTATGCACTTCCTCCAATTCATCCTTCATCTTTTCTTCAGCCAGGAAAGCTTGGAATTGTTCCGGCTCCTGTAGTGCTTTGATTAACGAATCTCTCGCCTCTTTTGATAGCAAAAGGGCGTCAAGAATGCTGAGCTGCGAGGGTAGTTTCCTCAGATGCGCTAAGATGTTGTAATCCACTTTATTTCTCTCCGGCGGGTCCTTGGCACTTAGCTCCTCCACAACTTGGTCATCTAAGACGATATCTTCAGAGACCTTTTCTTTCCCTTTATTTTTTTTATTTAAGGTTCCGAGATTCTTTTCGGGCAGTGTCCGATTACGCAGCCTGATATTTTCACAGACCTTCTGCTCTTCTTCTTTTCCTGAGGTGGACTCTTCAAAGAGGGGGCTAAGAGCCGACTCCTCGTCAGAATCGCTCCCGAATGTAAGCACTTGTGATCCCCCGACGTTAACCATGCAGCAATTTTCGGTAGTTCTGTTAAGCCCTTCGGTCGTATTTTTCCGCTCCCGACGAGTTTTGCGCTTCTCCCGCTTAAAATGTTGTCGGTGAGCAACATACCCTTGTCACCATCTATCGAAAGCTTTGCACTCTTCGGTGGGGTGCGAAATCTTCCGATGATACAAGCAGTAGGAGGGGTGTATTTCCACTTCACCAGTAATGCTTCCTTCAGAGGATGGTAGCTTCATGCCCATTGATATGGCCTTAGCAAACCTTTTCCTCGTCTTGAATTTTCTTTTATCCGTGGTGGATGTATTTTGCTCCAGCGGGAGCGTCTCAGCTCTTTCATCAAGTCGCGGGCGCTTGGCCCTTTCGAATATAGCCGTCTTGCGCTCCCGATCAGCTTTACTTTTCAACAGAGCTTCGTTGAGGAATGCGTCAATTACTTCATCTGATGGCCCTAAAATTTTTGGTTCAGGATCTGCTCCCATCTTTTCAGTGCAAAGATTCTCCTCATCATCCATGAACGAATGGGAAATCACATGACAGCTCGCTACGTATTCTTCAGATTCATCCGACAAACTTTCTCCCTCATCTTCCTCTTGAAAGACGTGGTTGAGAAACTCTTGGAGTGTAATGGGAGTCCATGCTTTCTGGTTATATTCCTCCATCGCGTCAATTTGTTTTTGTAAGTCCGTGCGCTTGTCGCCAGGCTTCACAGGCTTCTTGGATTTCTTCTTCGAAGATTTTGACGGCTGGTTATGAGTGCTTGGGCCACCACCATCGGTCTTTGGAGTTGGGCAGGGCTTCAACATCCCTTCAATGACCTGCGGTTCCAACGGGTTCTTCCACCTGATCGCTGGGCATGTTTGAAGATCGTTCAGCATCCTCTTTGTCTTGGCTGATAGCACAACCTCCTATGGGGCTTCTTCAACGAGAGAGCACGTTGCCCCCAGCGTATTCATCCTTTTAGAGGCGTGAGGTTGCGGCGGATTCACCTTCCATCTGGTCTTCAAGCCAATTTTTGAAGACGTAGCAATCTTCGATCGGATGACCCAGTACTCGGTGATAGGGACAGTAGTTGGGCTCATTGACATCATTTGGTTGTGACGGACGTTTTGGCTCCGGCAGATTTATGAGTCGGTTGCGCAACGCCAGCTCGAATAATCTTCTCGTTTTATCTCGGGGAAACGAGTAAGGACATCCTAGTCTCTCCTCAAGGGGTACCTGTAGACGCATATTATTTTGATGAACAACCGGCTTCGAGTTGCTCGGCTGTTGTTGAGCATTAGCGACAACGATTGCTTTCCCTTTCCCCTTTTCATTTCGGGAGTCCGACTTTGGAAGAGGGGGTCTATGGCCCATCTGATCCATTTGCGCTAGTTTGTCGATCAGGGCCTGGAAGGTAGTCGGCTTGAAGAACATCATAAATTGCGAGATGGTTGCTTGCGGATCAAGGGTTCCCACAAACATACCCACTGCAGGAGATTCTTCAATGCGTTGCTCGCATTTCGACCATAAATTCCGCCACCGTATAGCATATTGGACCCATGTCTCGCCTGGCTTCACCCTGGCGTTAATCAATGCCGTCATCGGGGTGCGTTCGCTAGCGCTTGCAAAATGCTGGGAAAACAGTAGCTCCATCTCCGTGAAGGTCTTGATAGAGTCGTTCGGGAGCTCAGAGTACCACTCGAACGCCGTATCTGACAAGCTGCCAACGAACTGACGAAGCAACAGTTTATCATCACCGCCGGTGTTGCCGCAGAGTGCCCTGAACTGGGCAACATGCCGGTGGGGATTGCCCGTCCCCTTATAGACATGGAACTTGGGAATTGTGTAGCCCGGCGGGTACTTGATCTGGTCGTACCAGCTCGGATATGGTCGTCCTGTTTTTACGACCTGGCCGGCTGCTTCAGTCGCATGATGAACCCGTATTTATTGGGCTATGTACTCGTCCAAGTCAGCTTTGGAGATTGTCTCCTCCTTAGCTGTTGACAGAGCTAGTGGAGGATTCGACGTTTCTCCCCTATCGTCCACAAGGACGATCGGGGGATCTTCGACCGGAGGATCTTGTTGGATCATCATCCCCACCATGTCTTGGAACTGGAGGCCCATACGCTTTATGTTGGCTGCTTGTTCAGCAGCCACTTTATCCTTCTTCTCCAATATCCGATGAAGGAATTCGGCGTCAATCTCTTGCTCCTGGCGTTCATCCGAGGACGTTTCAGGGCTTTCTTTTGGCCCAGTAAGTGCGTCCATCACGTTCATCATCTCTTGGAGCTTCTACTGCTGCTCCTGCGCTTTGGTCACCGATCGCGTAAGCGGTCTATGACCTGTGGATATGCGGCTGTCCTCTTTACCAGACGCCATGTAGACGGTATGAACTACGATGCCCCCGGACTTAGGGCGTTTGGATTCACCACCTTTGATATTCGCCGTCGACGTGAGGACTTTCTCCGGCCTTCTTCTCTTATGGGCCGTTGAAGTTGAGGGGGCCGTTGCTTTGGGCACCCAAATGGTCGTTGCCTTTCGTTGCTTGACAGGGGGATTTTCTTCCTGTCGACCTTTCGACTTCTTGTGTTGGCGAGAGAAATTAGGATCAATCACAGATTCTCGGACTCGTCGCCATGTCTTGTAGATCCTGGAGGACAGCGATTGAGGAGACTGCTCCGGCTTTTCTGCTTCCACGGCGGTCTCTACCGGTGGAGGAGATCTTTTGAGCACCGCAGTTGGCGAATTTCTGCGTACCCTGTTTAGCAGCTCAAAGCTGTTCCCAGTTGGAACAGAAGCGTTAACTTCCACCGTTAGCGCTGGCGGAGTTATCCCAGAGGGGGAGTTGCCCCCATTCTTTCATATCCGGCGCCAGTGGCGTCGTCGGGCGTGACGAGTTGTCGGTATTGGTTCAGCGACAGAGACAGCTTCTTCTTGCCCCCTGTTCAGGTGAGGGGCTGTTGCCGGTGTCAGCCTCTTGAAAACTGACGTCCGTTGAGGAGTTGTGTCCAAGTGGCCAAAAGCAGATTTCTGAGCGGGAGTGGGAATAGTCAGCCTTACAAAGACTGACTCTTTAACAGGAGAAGCCGTCTTGGCGACTTCAGGAGCAGCCGTCTTCTTTGGGATGACCGCCTCAGGTGTTATGGGCTTCTTGATAGGCCATTTGGTGCTCGAGCTCAGCCTGGTGAAGACTGAAGAATTGGACGACCCGTTGAGAGGGGCCGTGGGAGTAGCAAGTCGATCGAAGACCGACTTTCTTGAAGCTTCCGGTGCGGGCACAGGGATGGTGAAGCTTGCTGGCGGGATCATGGTCCCGAAGAACAGGCCAGTGGTGGCTTGAGTCACTTTCTCCACGGGCATAGTAAGGACGGAGGTCGCTTGAGGCCCATATGCTACACCTCCAGGTGAGGCGGAGCGTCGGCTGCATTGGCACTTTGAGCATTTCGAGCAATTTGAGGCCATTGATGCTTGATTTCTGCGCCAGGAAAAAGACTAAATCTTAGTAACTTGAAATCCAAAGGCAACCATTAACAAACCGCGATTCGTTCGTGAAGACGACACACGAAGTGTGGAGTGGAAAGAGGAAAAGATCCCACCGGGCGTGCCAGAATATGTTCCCCTCCGAACGGCGGCGACGACGTTAGGACGTCTTGCCTGAGATTCGGGGCAGATGCTATTTGGTTTTATCCGTCCACCTCTCCGAAGATGCCAAGTTGATTTATGGCACCGTGTATCGGAGGTTTAGATGGATGCGGCCGATGTAGCAGACTTCGTCGGATTCCCCCTCGCTTGAGAGGTTTTTGATTGTGGGGACGCTCTTCCCTGCAGGCGCAAGCCCCTGCAGTTAATTACGCTACCGCATCGCGGTAACAACTTTCTCCTTCTCCAGAATTTCACTTCGTGTCGTGGGTGTTTGTTTTGTTTGTGGTTGCCCGTGGATTGTATACGGAGACTAATTTATGCCGTCGCCCGTAGGACGTGGATTAGTCCAAATCCGCATTTTCTTAGATTTGGGTTTTGGGTTTTGGTTTAAGGATACGTTAGCCATATTTGAGGCTAAGATCAACTTAAACATTCATTAAGGATACGTTAGTCTAATTTGAGACTAAGATCAACTTAACGGGATCGTTTGGATCCGACAAGAGAACAATTGGCTCTATTGTTTAGTTTAATGACGTTGCGGTCGATTACCAGTTTAGGGACATGGTGGTCCATTGTTAGTTTAAGGACATTACGGTCCATATTCCAGTTTAGGGACATGGTGGTCCATATTCCAGTTTAGGGACATGGTGGCCCATAGGTAGTTTAAGGACGCTTAAGTCCGTGGGTTTGAGGACCCCATAGTCCGTGTTTTAGTTTAAGGACGCTTAAGTCCATGAGTTTAAAGACCCCACAGTCTGTGTTGATGTGTGGCTGTCGGGACCCGTCACCTCTCTGACGTCGTTGAAGGATTACAATGATAGGGGTCAAAGGAGTTCGGAGATGTACCCTCGAACCGGATTTAAATTGATTTAAGAGAGCAGCTGTGCTCAGTCAATTTAATTTGAGAACTTACGGCCATCATTGGGCTAAGTCCAGTTGAGAATATTCAACTTTATTTCTTATTTTTGGTCTATCAGACCTGTGCTAGGGCTTTGCCCATGTTTAATAATGCATAGCATTAATCTTGGTCTCTGTTGGACCTTTATTTGGGCTCTGCCCCTTTTAAATGATGCACAGCATCTGTTCTGGTCTGACAGACCCTTGTTTGGGCTCTGATGCATTGCATCTATTTTTACTTGGGCTCTGATGCATTGCATCTGTTTGAAAATAATGCATAGCATTTACTAGACCTGTTAGGCCTTTTCAATTGGGCTGAGCCCTTCTTTTTAATGATGCAGTGCATCAATTATCTGACAAGGGCCATGTGGCCTGTCGGCGCTTTGCGCCAATAAATGAGCGCAAGCGCTTGCGGGGTGACACGTGTCACGCAAGCGCAGTGCGCTGCGCTTGCGCTGCCGACACGTGGCGCGCTCTGGTGAGTTGCGCCAAATTCAGAGAGCAAAGCTCTATCTTAAAAGCGCACAGCGCAAGTGAGTCAGATGCTGACACGTGGCGCTCTCTGGTGGCTTGCGCCAACCCAGGAGCGCAACAGTGCGGTTTTTTGCAAGTGCAAGGCACTATTTCAATAATCTTGAGAATCTTTAAGATTCCAGAACCAATGGTTCATAAAAAAAAATGAAAGGCACTGTTTGATTTCTTGATCCAATTTAGATCAAAGAAAACAAGTATTTCTTGTTTTTCTCGATCTCAGAGAACCAATGGTTCACAAGTGCAAAGCACTATTTTTATTTGTTTTTTTATTGAAGATCATTGATCTTGTTCTTAGATCAATGATCTATTAGAAGAAATTCTTCTATCTTAGAGGTTTTTACCTTTTTCTTCTTGAAATTTCTTCAGAGTTCTCTCTGTTTGAAGTTCTAGATCTCTCACAATGTTGATGATCTTTGAATTGGGGTCTATGGGTCTTTATATAGTGCCCATAAATTTATTAAATTTGTTAAAGAGATCTTTCTCTGAGTGATTTGGGGAATTTTCCCCACCGTTGGATCTTTGATCCAAGGGCTTCTGTTTTACAGAAGGCAATCTTCTTGTTTTAACAAGAACAGAAAAATCTTGCTAGAATTTAATTCTGTTTGGCGCAAACGCCCCAGTGCATGACATATGTCAAGCAGCGCAGAGCGCAGCGCAACTGCGCTGACACGTGTCGTGGAGCGCACGGCGCAGCGCATCTGCGCTTGCGCATCTGCGCTGACACGTGTCGCACAGCGCGGCGCAGCGCAGCTGCGCCTGCGCAACTGCGCTGACACGTGTCGCGCAGCGCACGGTGCAGCGCATCTGCGCTGACACGTGTCGCGCAGCGCTTGCGCAACTGAAGCGTTGCTTCCTTTAATTTTATTTTAAATAGAGCTTTTCTCTGATTGGGCGCACTGCCTTGGGCGCTGCGCTGGTGTATCAGCTTTCGACACATAGCGCGTTGCGCGCAGCGCAAAGAATTTGAAGCGTTGCTTCGAATTTTGAATTTTGAAATTCAAAAAGAGCTTTGCTCTGAATGGGGGAAACAGCCGCCAAAGACTACGAGGGCGCAGAGAGCGGCCTCGAGAGCCGAGATTCGAGTTGACTCGTCCGAGACAAGGACTGATCCGGGTAGTACACCAGTTGTATCAGAGCAGACTGTTCCTCCTATGACAGATTAGATTGCTATGCTAGGGGCCGGTATGCAGGCGATGCGCCAGATGATAGGATCGCTAGTTGAGACGCTTCGAGCGCAGCGACCAGAGGTAGTTCCACCCGTTACGGGGACCGTGATAATACCTACAGTACAGGCAGTTGCCCCTGCAGCCACGGAGGTTATTACGGTATCGCTATCAGAGTTCATGAGGCTGAAGCCTCCGGTCTTCACAGGCTCCGATGCAGCCGAGGACCCACAGTCCTTCATTGATAGGATGGCCCGGATATGTCGTTTCATCAGATGCTCAGATGCGAGATGGGTAGAGTTCACGAGCTTTCGCCTGGAAGGTCTTGCGTAGAAATGGTGTGAATCGGTCGAGAAGGGCAGAGCAGTAGGTCTTCCTCCTATGACCTGGACCGAGTTTGTGACGGTGTTTCTAGCCCGTTTCCTTCCCCAGAGTGTCAGGGATGCCCGAGCATGCGGATTCGAGTCCTTATGCCAGACGCCGGAGATGACAGTGGCAGAGTACGATGTGCTATTCACCGAGCTATCAGTTTATACTCCATACCTAGTGGCTACTGAGGAGATGCGAGTCAAGAGATTTGTTCGAGGCTTGCTTACCCCACGGTTCCTTGCGATCAGCGCACAGCATTGCGAGACTTATGCAGCAGCTGTAGACGTAGCCCTATTAGTCGAGGAGCGCCTTGCAGAGACTTCGGTAGTTCCAGGGCCGAAGAGGGTTCGTACTGATACAGCAGCAAAGGGACTTCCATTCAGACGCCGTGATAGACGTCGTACAGGTGGCAAAGACTCGGGGCGAGGTCAGATGTTTAGCTCTTATCCCTAGGAGGGTCAGCAGTCGTCGCGTGGATACTTTGGGTGTGGTAGTCCCCGTCACCGCATCAGAGATTGTACCGAGATACGCCAGAGGGAGGCAGCAGTACCACATGTCACACTTCCACCTTCTCCACCCCAGAGGGCGTTGCCTATTGTACCTACTATTGCTCCGTGCTAGATTCATGCACAGAGAGGCCATGGTCGCGGAGGGTTTACTGATAGAGGACGAAGTGGCCGAAGCAGAGGACAGCCAGCCGCCAGCAGAGTACGGCCAGTTGCTAGTAGGGGACCGCCAGTTGCAGGCAGAGGACAGGCATGGGTTTTCGCGTTGACGCATCAGGATGCACATGCGTCCAATGCTGTGGTCTCAGGTACCCTATCAGTATATTCTGTTGACGCACACGTGTTGTTTGATCCCAGATCCACGCACTCGTACGTTTCCACACACTTCGTACCGAGTTTGGGTAGAGAGTCCGGTTTGCTTGATCAGCCGCTTGTTGTGACCACTCCTGTTGGAGAGTCATTTGTTGCTAGGCACGTGTTCCGATCCTGTGTTGTCCATATGGGCGAGAGAGAGTTGCCTGTCGACTTGATCCTTCTAGAGATGTTGGACTTCGACGTTCTTTTGGGCATGGATTAATTAGCCACGTACTATGCGTCTGTGGACTGCCGTGAGAAGACAGTTAGATTTTGTTTTCCTGGCGAGTCGGCTTTTGTTGTGCAGGGGGGCCGTGGTGCCGCCCCTCACATTTTGATTTCTTTTCTTCACGCTGGACAGCTGTTGAGGAAGGGATGTCAGGGATTTCTATCCTATGTTTGCGATACTAGAGCTACAGATGTTCCTTTGGACCAGGTTCTGATTGTGTGTGAGTTCCCTGATATCTTCCCTGACGAGCTTCCTGGGTTACCGCCTGAGCGCGACATTGTTTTCTGTATTGATTTGATTCCAGGCACGGGGCCTATTTCTATATCGCCTTATCGGATGGTCCCGACGGAGCTTAGTGAGTTGAAAGGTCAGTTGCAAGATTTGCTGGATAAGGGACTTATTCGACCCAGTGTTTCTCCTTGGGGTGCTCCGGTCCTGTTTGACAAGAAGAAGGACGGCAGTTTGCGTTTGTTTATAACTACCGCCAGCTGAACAGGGTTACCGTGCGGAACAGATATCCTTTGCCACGCATCGACGATTTGTTCGACCAGCTTCAGGGGGCAGGATATTTTTCAAGGATCGACTTGCGATCAGGATACCATCAGCTGCGGGTTCGACAGGAGGATATACTGAGGACAGCTTTCCGCACGCGCTATGGCCATTATGAGTTTTTGGTGATGTCGTTCGGACTCACCAATGCCCCAGCAGCATTTATGGACTTGATAAGCCGTATATTCAGGCCGTATTTAGACTTGTTCATCATCGTATTCATTGACGATATTTTAGTGTATTCCCGTAGCAGAGAGGAGCACGAGCAGCACCTGCGGATCACACTGCAGACTTTGAGGGAGCACCAGCTTTTCGCAAAATTCTCCAAGTGCGCATTCTGTCTTGACAGCGTAGACTTCTTGGGTCATGTGATTACACGAGATGGTATATGTGTGGACCCGAGGAAGATTGGGGCCGTTCAGAGTTGGCCCAGACCCGCATCAGTTACGGAGATCCGCAGCTTTCTAGGATTGGCCGGGTATTACAGGCGATTTGTACAGGACTTCTCCCGCATTGCTGCACCTTTGACCAGGTTGACCCGAAAGGGAGTTCCTTTCGATTGGACGGAGGAGTGCGAGCATAGCTTTCAGCAGCTACGTACTTGTTTGACTACGGCTCCGGTGTTATCATTGCCTTCAGGATCAGGCGGATTTGTGGTCTATTGTGACGCTTCACGAGAGGGGCTAGGGTGCGTATTGATGCAGTATGATAGGGTGATCGTGTATGCTTCACGGCAGTTGAAGAAACATGAACAGAACTACCATACTCACGATTTGGAGATGGCTGGAGTGGTCTTTGCACTCAAGATCTGGCGACATTACCTATACGGCGAGTCGTGCCAGATATTCACTGATCACAAGAGCTTAAAGTATATATTTCAGCAGCGAGACCTAAATCTTAGACAACGCCGTTGGATGGAACTAGTGAAAGACTACGATTGCGAGATCTTGTATCACCCGGGAAAGGCGAACGTAGTGGCGGATGCTTTGAGCAGGAGGCCCAGGGGTAGTCTATCTTGTTTGAGCACAGTGCAGAGGCAGTCGTCGGCAGATTAGCAGATTTTATGCGACAGCCGAGTGCAGTTCGAGTTCACGCCGATCGGAGGACAGCTTGCGCATGTTCGTGCACGCCCACAGTTGCTTGACCGTATATATGAGGCACGGTACAGTGATGACCGTTGTTCAGAGATCATGGCACAGATTGGACAGGGCAGATTTTCTGAGTTCGTGATCGATGATCAGGGGATACTGCAATTTGGGCCTAGACTGTGCGTACCAGATGCTGAGGGACTGCGGCGTGAGATTCTTGAGGAGGCACATCGATCGGTGTATAGTGTTCATCCGGGTTCCACCAAGATGTACCATGATATGAGAGATGTTTAATGGTGGGATGGAATGAAGAGGGACATCGCAGACTTTGTGTCGAGATGCCTGACTTGTCAACAAGTCAAGGCCAAGCACCAGAGGCCAGCGGGAGAGCTACAGCCGTTACCCATTCCGGAGTGGAAATGGGAACAGATTTCTATGGATTTCGTTGTTGGTCTACCCAGGACTAGACGAGGGTATGACTCCATCTGGGTGATCGTGGATCGTTTGACGAAAGCGGCTCACTTCCTACCGGTGAAGACGGCTTTCGGATTTGCTCAGTATGCCCAGATTTACATCGACGAGATTGTACGACTACATGGAGTCCCGACGTGTATCGTGTCCGACCGAGGCACCCAGTTTACCAGCCGACTATGGAAGAGGCTTCAGGAGGCGTTGGGCACACGCTTGAGTTTTAGCACGGCATTTCATCCGCAGACCGACGGTCAGTCAGAGCGGACTATTCAGACTCTCAAAGACATGCTCCGAGCGTGCGTTTTAGACTTTGGAGGTAGCTGGGATCATCATTTACCCTTGGTGGAGTTCTCCTACAACAATAGTTTCCAGGATACTATTCAGATGGCTCCTTTCGAGGCCTTGTATGGGAGAAGATGTAGATCGCCCGTATATTGGATAGAGCTCAGTGAGAGCAGTATTTTGGGGCCACAGATCGTATAGGAGACGACCGAGAAGATTCAGCTGATTCGAGACAGGATGAGGACAGCTCAGAGCAGGTAGGAATCATATGCTGACAGACGCCGCCGCAGATTAGAGTTCGCAGTTGGCGATCACGTTTTTCTGAGGGTCTCTCCGATGAAGGGAGTGATGAGGTTTGGACGGAAGGGGAAGCTTAGCCCCAGATTCATATGTCCCTTCAAGGTCCTCGAGCGTATGGGCGCAGTGGCATATCGTTTAGCTCTTCCACCCGACTTCCCAGATGTTCACCCCGTATTCCACGTGTCGATGCTTCGCATATACCTACATGACCCTTCGCACATGATTCAGCATCAGACCGTTCAGCTCGAGCGCGATCTTTCATTCACCGAGCAGCCAGTCGTGATATTGGACCGGTAGGTGAAGAAACTTAGATCGAAGGTCTTGCCATCAGTGAAGGTGCTTTGGCGCAGCCCGAATGGTGAAGAGATCACTTGGGAGGCCGAGGGCGAGATGCGGAAGAAATTCCCTCATCTCTCTGAAGGTATGCGTAGCTTTATATTTTTAAATTCGGGGATGAATTTCTTTAAGGGGGGAAGATTGTAACACCTTAGGATATGATTAATGGATAATTATATTTTAATACATGGTTTTTAATAAAAAGTTTACCAAATTGATTTTTAAATATTTTACCAAATTTAATGAATATTTTATTAGAATTTTCCTATGCTTGCACACACTTGTGCATGTAAACTAGGGTTAAATTAAGGTTAAACCATGTTTAGCAACCATGGTAGACTAACCCTTCCTTGTTAAGTTTATTTGGTTTTAATTAAGGGTTGTTTTTTTTTAATGGAAAAACCATTTGAATTTTAGTTGACTTGGGGAGTGAGTGAGAGAGAGTGGGCATCATGGCAAGTGCCATGCTTGCATTAAATGAAGAGAGAGGGGGGGTTGACTAGCTTAACTCCCATTTCTTTTGTTACTACACTCATTTCTTCTCACATCTCTCTCACTCCCACTCACACACACAACACAGCACCAGCAGCAGAAGCATCAGCAGCAGCTCCGGCATCAGCAGCAGCTCCAGCAAGCAGCAGCAACAGCAACAGCAACAGCATGAAGCAGCAGCAATAACAGAAGCAGTAGCAGCAACAGCAGCAACAGCTCCAGCAGCAACAGCAGCAACAAATCTTCTTCTTCTACTCCTTCTCCTGCTTCTTAGGATCCCTAGGGGGTATAATCCCTGAACTCATTTCCCTTTTGCTAAACTTATGTGTAGAATTAGCTTCGGTTAGTGATAAAAGTGAGTTTTTGTGCTTGAAATGGTGGATTGTGTGGACTTTTGGTTAGGGGATGATTTTATTGGTTAGCCTAGCCTAGTTAAGTGTTATTAGGGCCACATAAACTGAGATTAACCCAAGATTTCACCAAAATACCCTAGGTTTCCCTTTTGTGCAAAATATAACGTTTTTAAGTGAATTCTTAGCTTTCTGTGATCTGCTTTAGACCCGGGGGTTTCAGATAAAAATTGAGTTAACTGGAGCATACTTCGTAGACCTTGATCACACCACCAGAGCACGAACACCAGACGCCCAACCCAGGCCGCCGTTTTATTCATTCTGGCCGCAAATTGCGGCCAGACAGGGGACTTAGGGGTTAGGGTTTTGGCTAGAGGAGTCTTCTATTTTTTTAGGGTCTGTGATATGTGCAATTTTGTAAGTTTTCACCTGTATCAAAATATGGAACCATATATCGTTTTTCTAGTACGTTTAGTTTGCGCGACACGTGTGATACGTTTGTGGGTTTAGTGTTCCAGCCTTTCGCGACGTGTCGGGGTAGTTTTAGACGCGTATACACACGTTTCAGCGTATCATACACACGCGCGTTTAGTTCGCGACGCGAGTTTCTCGTTTGATTTCGATATCGCGTTTTGCGAGATATTTTGCTTATATATGGATTTCTTGTGTAAATTCCAGGTTCGCAGGAGGGTACGTCAGACGCCGCAAAGAAGGGGAAGCAAGTGGTCGGCTACACTTAGCACGCGACCAGGTGAGTAGATTTAACATCTACGGGGAAATCGCCCGTATGGCGTTAAGCGTCAGGACGTGATAGGATATTTAGTCGTAGATGTTCATATGGACTATTGTAGCATACCTTCTTGTTGCATATACAATTGGTAGTATATAACACTTCACTGTCACTAACGGTTAAAGCTGCATGAGCACTAATTGTATGTTACACTCACACCGTTAGTGATTACCATGACACGTGCACTATAGGATTGCTACGAATTACATATCGTATGATTGCCGCATCATTGATGATTGTCATGACTTGTCGCAAATACACATATATTGATATCTTCATACCTGCATACATGCACACTGTATATTCATACCAGTGCACACATATATTGATATCTTCATACCTGCGCACATGCACACTGTATATTCATACCAGTGCACGCATATATTGATATCTTCGTACCTGCACACATGCACACTGTATATTCATACCAGTACACGCATATATTGATATCTTCATACCTGCGCACATGCACACTGTATATTCATACCAGTGCACGCATATATTGATATCTTCATACCTGCGCATATGCACACTGTATATTCATACCAGTGCACGCATATATTGATATCTTCATACTTGTGCACATGCACACTGTATATTCATACCAGTGCACGCATATGCGTGCACTGGTATGAATATACAGTGTGCATGTGCGCAGGTATGAAGATATCATCATACCTGCGTACATGCACACTGTATATTCATACCAGTGCACACATATATTGATATCATCGTACCTGCGCACATGCACATTGTATATTCATACCAGTGCACACACATATTGATATCTTCATACTTGCGCACATGCACACTGTATTTTCATAGTAGTGCTACACTCATATTCGCGTATATATCCATTTGCACATCCATACCTACATGCATACATAAGTTATATACATGGATGATATCGATTTGATTTCATGAATAATACAGACCGCAAGAAGACTCGTATTGTTAGACGGTGAGCCCGGCGGAGGGACTACTACCTACCGGTGATTGGTTAGACCTGGCGATTATCCGGAAGATACCGACCAGAGTCGATAGATGGATACGGGGCGACGCGTGCTGCCGGGGCCGAGGGCCGATTCCGCATACGAAGCCCGTGGGCCGATCCGACTGACGGAGTAAGATACTTAAGGATTTGCGTGTAGATGCTAGACACGGCTATTTTATGATATTTCGAGTGCCGGTGTTGGGCACTCACGATTCTATGATATTTATAGGATTTGAGGGCCGATGAGGATGACGACGCCTGAGTTTTACTGGGATTTGGGTGTATTGATGGACACCGATTATTTTCCACGTTGACATTCCGTGTAGATGTTATTTATTCACATGCTCAGCATTCAGTATTATACATCTCATCCTGTACCTGTAGTACCTGATAGAGTACACAGGCTATGCATGATTATTGCATACCCTGCTTATCATATAGAGATGCTATTAGATCGCACTTGTTGCCTGATTATTGCTCATCTAGCTCATCATATAGATGTTATCTGTTGGCATAGGTTAGAGTATCGTAGCACGTGCATACTCGTGATTACCTTTATATGTTATCTACTATTCACGAGTTGGCAACTCACCCCCATTGTGCCACAGTGTTTGCAGGTTGCCCCTCGGAGTAGTCGCGGCAGGCTGTTTTATTGCATCTCTTGATACAAATACCATTGCAGTTGGCGTGCGAGCCCTTTTGCTGATAGGTGGGTTTTTGTGCGGTATCTGTTTATTTCCAGTTGTATACATCATTGTATGTAGTATTCTCCATCTACTACTTATGTATTGACTTAAAGACCAGTTGCGAGGACAATGTATATGATTTTGTACTCTGGTGTCGAGCTCGTTGTGAGCCGACTTTATTTATGCAGCTTTATCTTTCATGATATTTGTTTTCACTTATACTGCTCATTTCTTCGCTACGGCGTCGTATATTATCATTATGGTGATTGTTTCCACCGTTGGGCGTGATTGCTCCTATTTGGGATGCTTATTTCTTATTGTACATCATTTTACTCATATATTGTTTTGTACCCGATTTCGGGGCTAGTTTTTGCAAAGGAAATGCTGCCAAAATTTTTAAGATAATAACTTGCACTTTAAAGAACTTTACTAAATTACTTAAGGTTTTCCAAACGCTTTAACAAATGTTTCCATTAAATGTTTAAACACTCAATACTTTTAATGGTTTTGATTTCTGAATTTCGGCTTACTTAGTCGCGTTACGCCTGTAGACGTTACGTGGTTAAGTGCCGGTCACGGGCCGAACTTTGGGTCGTGACAAAGTTGGTATCAGAGCGTAGGTTTTACCTTCGGAGTGTAGGATGACCCTGGTATGATGGAGTAGGTAGCTGAAGCAGAGTGGCGTAGCGTGCGTATGTTCCGAGGCATACTCACGACACGGTACTCCGCCTAAGCGACCTTAGGACTTATTGATTGAAATTCCTTCATGATTGTATACATTCTTATGATTCAATCTCCGTATCCTTATCGAATCCTACTTTCTTTTCAGCCATTATGCCGCCAAAGACTACGAGGGCGCAGAGAGCGGCCGCGAGAGCCGAGATTCGAGTTGACTCGTAGGAGACAAGGACTGATCCGGGTAGTACACCAGTTGTACCAGAGCGCGACAGATCAGATTGCTATGCTAGGGGCCGGTATGCAGGAGATGCGCCAGATGATAGAATCGCTAGTTGAGACGCTTCGAGTGCAGCGACCAGAGGTAGTTCCACCCGTTACGGGGACCGCGATGGTACCTACAGTACAGGCAGTTGACCCTGCAGCCACGGAGGTAATTACGGTATCGCTATCAGAGTTCATGAGGCTGAAGCCTCCAGTCTTCACAGGCACCGATGCAGCCGAGGACCCACAGTCCTTCATTGATAGGATGGCCCGGATATGTCGTTTCCTCAGATGCTCAGATGCGAGATGGGTAGAGTTCGTGAGCTTTCGCCTGGAAGGTCTTGCTGTAACATTTTCAAAAGTATAAAATATTAATTTTAGGAATTTTTATGATTTAATATTATTTATTGATTATTTTAATATTAAATTAATGATTAAATGCAAATAAATAGGAAAAATGTTGGAAAAATTAGGAAAAATTTTGGAAAATTCTAAAATACGGTAAATTAATGAATTATGACATTTTTAAGTTTTTGTGATTAGTTTGACACTAATTTAGTGCTAATCGCGATTAAAATCGCTAATCGGGGTTTGCGGTAATTTTGTGCAAAACATGCACATATCACTTCTTTTCTACACTTGTGCTTTTCTAGCCATGGTTTTCATTTGGGTTTACTATTCTTGTGAGAAGGTTTTGGGAATTAAAGAGAAAAGAAAAAGAAAAGAAAAGGATAAAGAATGGGGTTGGTGAGAGAGAGGTATGGGTGCACATTTGACTAACACTTAGCCATTTCTCCTCATTTTCCCTCCCTCATCTTGAACTCCTGCTGCTGCTGCTCCTTTTCCCCCCTTCCTCCACCTTCAATCCCTCATTTCATCTCAAAACTCAACTCAAAACCTCACATCCCTTTCACGAAAAAGATGCACAAGCTCGAGATCTACGCAATGGACCAAGAAAGCGTGGATTTTGGCCATAGGGGCAACTCAAGAAAATTCTTGAGTTGCTAATGGAGGTAATTACTGGACCATTAGCTTAATTGTAGTATTTCCTTTAACCCCATGTTAAGATTATATCGATATTGTGTGATATTATGGACTTGGTGATAACCTAGTTAGGGTTTGAGAGAAACTTGAGTTGTAATGTGAAATTGAGCTCAGTAGAGGACTTGTAAACACCCTAGCGCATGAATTAAGACCCTAACCTGAAACTAGAAACCATAATACGGATTTTGGAAACCGATATCGGGGAAATTGTGTAATCTGTGAAGGTTTATTTGAATCTGCTATCATACGAGGCACCTGAAAATGATATTGAGTGGATAGAGATATGTGCAGGCACCATAGAACCACCACACCAAACCCTAGCTCCCCACTCCACTTTTTGGCCGCCGAAATTCCCATTCTGGCAGCAATTTGCGGCCAGACCAGGGAGGAATTTCCTCGTTTTGCGTGCATGCCCCCAATTCCTTAATTCTTGGCCCAGGGTACTTCTAGTTTTCACAGATTCCATCTAGGATAAAATCTGGGACATATATCCTAAGTTGCTATTTGGGTTTCGTGTTTCCGTATTTATGTATTTTTGATTCTGAAATTATGGATTGTGTTTTACCTCGACTATTGGGCGTTTATACGACGATATAGAGGATTTGTTGATGGTTTGAAGGCGTGCCATAGGTTCTCACCTATAGGCCCCCTTATCGTGTCGTTTGGATTTCATGCGCCGTTTAGCTTGGAATTGGTTTTAATGCGTATATGCGACACTTTGATGTGTAGGTACTCATGAGGACTTCGGGACGACAAGCAAATGCATGGTGACGTCCGCAAATGATGATGCAAGGTGAGTAGATTATATCTACAGGGGGAAGTCGGGTGGATGGCGTATAGCACCCCCGCAGTCCGTAGTTAGTATACTATATATAGTGGTTATATGATAGTTTAGTGTGTTGTAGCTTGTGATAGGTGTATTATGGATAGTGTAGGGTAGAAGTGACTAGTGTAGTTCATAGTCGCGAACCCTAGGGTAGAATTACACCTACACACACACCCTTGCATATTACTTGTACTTACACGGTGTTTGATGATATGGGATGACTTTGGAGGTGAGTCGATGATGTGGCTTGGTGCCGTGAGATCGATGGTTTGATACGATTCATATGTGGAATATGACTTGTGATTCTTGCGGGCTTGGGATATGTGTTACCCCCGCATGCATACTTTATTGATGGTATCGTTTTGTACTGACATAGAGTAGTACCCCAGACTATATGATCTGATGATAGTGATACCGGTTATGTGACGAGATAGTGAGATGTTGACCTGTACCCAGCTTTTGGGGATGCCGTACGATGATTTACCGTACGAGCCGATATTGATGATAGATCCGCACTCATAACTCGAGGATATCTTACGATATGACATTGAGGCGAGATCACCGACTATATACCTATACATATAACTTGACTCAGATTTAGGTGGTTTCCACACCTACCCCTCCTGATCGACCTGATACTTAGATGTAGTTTGCATAGTAGATACTTCACTGTGGTGTTGACTACTAGATTTCTGCATTTTCATGCTATTCGTATTGCTTGGCATACTGTACACTTATACCTGTACACCAACATAGATGATTCATTCTAAAGGAGCGGTTTCTCTCGACATATGCACATTACTATTCCATGTTGCATGATTTCGGATATGATTACCTTTCTTTACATATCGCATACATCATGGATTGATTGCATAGCACATCGTATTGGATCATTGCAGTGTAGCTTATCTATATGTGACATGACTCGATGTTCATATTTGATACCTATATCACATTGGATCATTGCATTATAGCTTATCTATATATGACATGACTTGATATTCATACCTGATACACATATCCCATCACAATTACTTGTATTATTGGTTGAGATTCATGTGATTTCTGGATTTGGGAACCGTGGCCTTTTTAAATAAATAATCATTTAAAAACCCGGTTCCCTTGATATGATATTTGGGGCGCCGCCCCGTGTTTTCTCGGTGCTAGAGGATGTACTGAGAGAGGGATGACCCGGAATGACGGATTCCCGATATATACTTTGAGATAGGGCTGACCCGGAATGACGGATGCCCGATGGATTGATTTAGGGCTGACCCTGAATGACGGATGCCCGATGTACTGAGAGAGGGATGACCCGGACTGACGGATTCCCGATATATACTTTGATATAGGGCTGACCCGGAATGACGGATGCCCGATGGATTGATATAGGGCTGACCCGGAATGACGGATGCCCGATGCATTGAGAGAGGGATGACCCGGACTGACGGATTCCCGATATATATATACTCTGAGAGAGGGCTGACCCGGAATGACGGATGCCCGATACATGAGGATTTACGTGTCGATGCTAGGCACGGGTTTCATGATGTTTTTCCATGATTTTGTTTATATCCTCACATTGCATACATGATGCTTATTGTCATTGGGTGACGGGTGGACGGGTTCCACATATATACAGATATGAATCATATACAGACATAGATCATATATAGATATGGATCATATACAGACATAGATCATATACAGACATAGATCATATACAGACTGGATTTACACTGATCATACTTCATTTGTATATATAACAGGGCATGAGGGCGCTGTTATATATACCCTTACACCAATATTAGTGGTATGGGACGCTAATATATGTGTATTGATATCATTGATACTTCATCATATTTACTTCTTGCAGACATACCTTATACTGATGACATGTTATTACTTGAGTACCTGGCATGACATACATGATTAGATGTTACCTTGCTACCTTATCACACTCAGATGTACTCTTATGGTTATATTACTGATCGTTGACTTAGGTTTATGTCTTGCTTTCGGTTTCTTCTTGTAGATATTTTCTATTCACGAGTTGGCAACTCACCCCCGTTGTGCCACAGTTCTTGCAGGTTCTGCCGTACAGGTTTCATTGCGGCATTTCTGGCACACTACTTCTTGAGGGTGTTTTGCTTTTGGTAGGTGGATTCTTTCGCATCAGGAACCACCATTGTACTTGTATTATTCATTGTATCTAGAATTTCCATCAACCAAAACTTGTATATTGTTTTAGACCTAGACTTTAGTGATGTATTATTCGACCTTAGAGTCGCGCTTAGTAGTATTGCGGTTTCTTATTGCTTTGAGCTTTCTTTTGGGTTTGATCCTCGCCACTTGGCGTTGTATATTATTGTTAAACATGTAATTTCTTTACTTATTCTTAAAAAGGGTTTTAGATTTCTGGGTTTTCGGCTTACTTAGTCGCGTTATGCATGTAGACGTTACGTGGTTAAGTGCCGGTCACGGGCCAAACTTTGGGTCGTGACAAAGTTGGTATCAGAGCGCTAGGTTGACCTTGGTTCGAGTCTAAGTTTGACTATGTGGAGCCTAGGGCGTTTATATATATATACGGAACTTAGGCTTGACCTTACGGAACTTAGACTTGGTCGAGGGGGTATTAGACCCGAACTTTCGTCGTATTAGGATGACCCTTGGTTGATGGAATAGATGACTAAAGTAGAGTGACGTACCGTTGGTATGTTCCGCGGCATACTTACGATACGCTACTCCGCTTAAGGAACCTTAGGATGTGCATATTCTTAGAGATCAGTGATTCTCTTTATATCCGGGATTATACATCCATCTGAGATCCCCGATTCTATTAGTTTCATGATCATACCTTCATTGATGCTGTTCCTTCCTATGATCATGTATCTACCCTGGATCTGTTGTTTCCTTCCTTGCCATTGATGTGCCCCTTTTGATACTCGATCGAGGTTCCTGTCACCATGTTTGAGCGCAGTTTGGGCTACTGCTGGGGTTACGGCCGGTGTGAGCTCGTCTGATACGAGGGCCGACCATTGTGTTTTCTGGTGACATGGGAACGTCTCGAGTTAGTATTGGTGTTTGTGACCTCTGGTGGAGGCGAGTGCTTGGATTTGCACCGGATGATCGGGCCATTGTTAGAACTGCCTGTGGTGAGAGGACTGTTGATGTACAGCATACCTCAGAGATTGTGATGTCGCCTACCGTGCAGACAGATGGACCAGCTGTTGCTGAGATTGACAGGATGTCGCTTTCGGAGCTTACGAGCTGAGATTGCCGGAGCTTTCAGGCAGATATGAGACAGATGATAGCTAGTCTACCCGATTTGAGAGACGAAGGTGATTCGTCCGATTTATGCACCAGAGCGGGCCTAGTTGAGTTGAAGATTTCCAGTGTGGAGAGTCTTACTCAGATCTAGAGAAGACCGATTCAGAGACGACCGCCACTGTGTTGCCTTTCCTGGAGGATTGAGGCGCTGTTCGGCGTACAGGCGAATGAGCCAGTTGCTGCTGCAAATGACGAGATATCGCCCAGATGGTTGGAGCTATTGCAGCGTGAGCATATACTCAGAGAGATGATAGCGAGTCGCTAGTCACCTGAGGATGAATGACTAGGGCATGTGGTTCGTTCGTTTACCGATGCGAGATCATCAGATAGATTGTTTCCAGCTAGAGACGACTTCATGCAGGTTCGTCGAGAGTCGATTGAGACGATCAAATGTAAGGAGCCTATTTTCCAAGTTTAGAGTATAAGGAAAGACATGCAGGTGATTCTATGGACCCTCTAGAAGAATGAAACCCTAACTCGACTTAATGACCATGTGAAAACCTATGAACCTTCGGGTTTGCGGCGGTTCCACGGCGCCATTACTGAGGCTTGGATTTGCCCTTCTACGGCTGGACCACCGACGCTGTGGCATGTACTCGATACTACTAAATTGTACCCGAGATGTGAGCTCTTGGGGGATTATGAGGATCTGACGAGTCGATCAGATGGTTCGACATCTTTCGGATATCGTGATGGGACACTGCTTGGGAGACTCCAGATGCAAGCGTAGCCGTCGGAGCGCAGTTCGTGTGGCCACGATGAGTTAGGTCCGAATCAGTCGACATTGAGCAATGTGGAGTAGAGAATTCGTACGAGGTTTCGACGAGATGACGTCCCACTCCGCTGACATCAGAAATGTTATACGCACCCAGAGGCGTGGTATATGGATATATCTTCCAGAAAGAAGCGCGATGAGTATGCAGCCATTCCGGAATAAGCTTTAGCTTCAGCATTGGATGATGACTTCCGGGCAATTCGGCAGGTATGAGACTTGAGGAAAGAACCTCGACAGGACCCTTCTGGAGAACGATACTAGAAGACCTAGACCCGGGGGTGGTCGTATTGCGCACACCCAGCAGGACAGAGTTCGGCTTTGTCGACGAGGTAGTTGACCAGGTTCGGATAAAGGAACTTACCCAGATGCATTGCAAATTGATCAGGGATGGACGAGTGACGAGTATTCCTCCGATGGTTGGGACGTGTTCCCGAGGATCTGTTCGGCCTGACATCTTCTACAGGATGGTGAAACTACAGAGTACGCGATTTCGAGTCCGTGCGAGAGACTTCAGATTGGCCGTGGCCGAGAACAGTGCAGTGCAAGGTAGCTTGGCGTGACGTCATAGTGGACGACGATGGAGACAAGTGGAACAAGATGTTCGTGTGAGACACTGATGAGCTGTCATTGCTTTCCGTCGAGACTAGAGACCTGATAGGCTTACAGAGACGTTGGGATGTGACCAATTTCCGAGAAAAGGTTGTGTTGAAGGCACAGATGTCTATCAAGCGAGAAGAGGTAGTACAAGAGAGCCAGCCTCTGTGCAGATCGGCATAGGCATGATTGGAAGAGACCTTGAGCAGGATTCCTTCGAGGACATTGCTGCAATGATGTTTGCACCCAGGATCAGATGTGTGACGTGCATTCAGAGAGCCAGAGGCCGACACCAGTGATATGCTGCCTTACGAGTGGTCATGAGGATTGACCGAGAGGTGACCAGAGAAGTGCCAGAACGGGATCGTCCCCGTTAGCACACCTGACAAGGCCGATGAGCCGATTGACTGCGAGATAGGTAATCCGCAGAGAAGATAAGGACCCAGAGTCAGAGGACGCCAGACCGTGAGCAAGAGGCAAGTAGATATCTTGCGCTGCTAGCATTGGATGCACCCTTAATGTGTTGAGGTACGATTTTGGTGCACACCAGATGCACTAAATCGGGTTTCCTTGTGCATGTTAGATGCACCTGGTTTTGCTGTCAGGCACACACGTTGCCTATTACAGATGTTGTGTGCACACCCGTTGCACCTGTATGGTACTTAGGTGGGTTTTGTTTTCCGTGCGCACCTGACGCACGGGGTATTCTTATTTACGCCTTAGGATTGATGTTTGAGGAGCCCGACAATTTGGATTTTTGCTGAAATTGTTTTAGTAGTGGGGGTTTAAATTTAAATTCGGGGACCGAATTTCTTTAAGGGGGGTAGATTGTAACATTTTCAAAAGTATAAAATATTGATTTTAGGAATTTTTATGATTTAATATTATTTATTGATTATTTTAATATTAAATTAATGATTAAATGCAAATAAATAGGAAAAATGTTAGAAAAATTAGGAAAAATTTTGGAAAATTCTAAAATATGGTAAATTAGTGAATTATGACATTTTTAAGTTTTTGTGATTAGTTTGGCACTAATTTAGTGCTAATCGCGATTAAAATCGCTAATCGGGGTTTGCGGTAATTTTGTGCAAAACATGCACATATCACTTCTTTTCTACACTTGTGCTTTTCTAGCCATGGTTTTCATTTGGGTTTACTATTCTTGTGAGAAGGTTTTGGGAATTAAAGAGAAAAGAAAAAGAAAAGAAAAGGATAAAGAATGGGGTTGGTGAGAGAGAGGTATGGGTGCACATTTGACTAACACTTAGCCATTTCTCCTCATTTTCCCTCCCTCATCTTGAACTCCTGCTGCTGCTGCTCCTTTTCCCCCCCTTCCTCCACCTTCAATCCCTCATTTCATCTCAAAACTCAACTCAAAACCTCACATCCCTTTCACGAAAAAGATGCACAAGCTCGAGATCTACGCAATGGACCAAGAAAGCGTGGATTTTGGCCACTGGGGCAACTCAAGAAAATTCTTGAGTTGCTAATGGAGGTAATTACTGGACCATTAGCTTAATTGTAGTATTTCCTTTAACCCCATGTTAAGATTATATCGATATTGTGTGATATTATGGACTTGGTGATAACCTAGTTAGGGTTTGAGAGAAACTTGAGTTGTAATGTGAAATTGAGCTCAGTAGAGGACTTATAAACACCCTAGTGCATGAATTGAGACCCTAACCTGAAACTAGAAACCATAATACAGATTTTGGAAACCGATATCGGGGAAATTGTGTAATCTGTGAAGGTTTATTTGAATCTGCTATCATACGAGGCACCTGAAAATGATATTGAGTGGATAGAGATATGTGCAGGCACCATAGAACCACCACACCAAACCCTAGCTCCCCACTCCACTTTTTGGCCACCGAAATTCCCATTCTGGCCGCAATTTGCGGCCAAACCAGGGAGGAATTTCCTCGTTTTGCGTGCATGCCCCCAATTCCTTAATTCTTGGCCCAGGGTACTTCTAGTTTTGACAGATTCCATCTAGGATAAAATCTGGGACATATATCCTAAGTTGCTATTTGGGTTTCGTGTTTCCGTATTTATGTATTTTTGATTCTGAAATTATGGATTGTGTTTTGCCTCGACTATTGGGCGTTTATACGACGATATAGAGGATTTGTTGATGGTTTGAAGGCGTGCCATAGGTTCTCACCTATAGGCCCCCTTATCATGTCGTTTGGATTTCATGCGCCGTTTAGCTTGGAATTGGTTTTAATGCATATATGCGACACTTTGATGTGTAGGTACTCATGAGGACTTCGGGACGACAAGCAAATGCATGGTGACGTCCGCAAATGATGATGCAAGGTGAGTAGATTATATCTACAGGGGGAAGTCGGGTGGATGGCGTATAGCACCCCCGCAGTCCGTAGTTAGTATACTATATATAGTGGTTATATGATAGTTTAGTGTGTTGTAGCTTGTGATAGGTGTATTATGGATAATATAGGGTAGAAGTGACTAGTGTAGTTCATAGTCGCGAACCCTAGGGTAGAATTACACCTACACACACACCCTTGCATATTACTTGTACTTACACGGTGTTTGATGATATGGGATGACTTTGGAGGTGAGTCGATGATGTGGCTTGGTGCCGTGAGATCGGTGGTTTGATACGATTCATATGTGGAATATGACTTGTGATTCTTGCGGGCTTGGGATATGTGTTACCCCCGCATGCATACTTTATTGATGGTATCGTTTTGTACTGACATAGAGTAGTACCCCAGACTATATGATCTGATGATAGTGATACCGGTTATGTGACGAGATAGTGAGATGTTGACCTGTACCCAGCTTCTGGGGATGCCGTACGATGATTTACCGTACGAGCCGATATTGATGATAGATCTGCACTCATAACTCGAGGATATCTTACGATATGACATTGAGGCGAGATCACCGACTATATACCTATACATATACCTTGACTCAGATTTAGGTGGTTTCCACACCTACCCCTCCTGGTCGACCTGATACTTAGATGTAGTTTGCATAGTAGATACTTCACTGTGGTGTTGACTACTAGATTTCTGCATTTTCATGCTATTCGTATTGCTTGGCATGCTGTACACTTATACCTGTACACCAACATAGATGATTCATTCTAAAGGAGCGGTTTCTCTCGACATATGCACATTACTATTCCATGTTGCATGATTTCGGATATGATTACCTTTCTTTACATATCGCATACATCATGGATTGATTGCATAGCACATCGTATTGGATCATTGCAGTGTAGCTTATCTATATGTGACATGACTCGATGTTCATATTTGATACCTATATCACATTGGATCATTGCATTGTAGCTTATCTATATGTGACATGACTTGATATTCATACCTGATACACATATCCCATCACAATTACTTGTATTATTGGTTGAGATTCATGTGATTTCTGGATTTGGGAACCGTGGCCTTTTTAAATAAATAATCATTTAAAAACCCGGTTCCCTTGATATGATATTTGGGGCGCCGCCCCGTGTTTTCTCGGTGCTAGAGGATGTACTGAGAGAGGGATGACCCGGAATGACGGATTCCCGATATATACTTTGAGATAGGGCTGACCCGGAATGACGGATGCCCGATGGATTGATTTAGGGCTGACCCTGAATGACGGATGCCCGATGTACTGAGAGAGGGATGACCCGGACTGACGGATTCCCGATATATACTTTGATATAGGGCTGACCCGGAATGACGGATGCCCGATGGATTGATATAGGGCTGACCCGGAATGACGGATGCCCGATGCATTGAGAGAGGGATGACCCGGACTGACGGATTCCCGATATATATATACTCTGAGAGAGGGCTGACCCGGAATGACGGATGCCCGATACATGAGGATTTACGTGTCGATGCTAGGCACGGGTTTCATGATGTTTTTCCATGATTTTGTTTATATCCTCACATTGCATACATGATGCTTATTGTCATTGGGTGACGGGTGGACGGGTTCCACATATATACAGATATGAATCATATACAGACATAGATCATATATAGATATGGATCATATACAGACATAGATCATATACAGACATAGATCATATACAGACTGGATTTACACTGATCATACTTCATTTATATATATAACAGGGCATGAGGGCGCTGTTATATATACCCTTACACCAATATTAGTGGTATGGGACGCTAATATATGTGTATTGATATCATTGATACTTCATCATATTTACTTCTTGCAGACATACCTTATACTGATGACATGTTATTACTTGAGTACCTGGCATGACATACATGATTAGATGTTACCTTGCTACCTTATCACACTCAGATGTACTCTTATGGTTATATTACTGATCGTTGACTTAGGTTTATGTCTTGCTTTCGGTTTCTGCTTGTAGATATTTTCTATTCACGAGTTGGCAACTCACCCCCGTTGTGCCACAGTTCTTGCAGGTTCTGCCGTACAGGTTTCATTGCAGCATTTCTGGCACACTACTTCTTGAGGGTGTTTTGCTTTTGGTAGGTGGATTCTTTCGCATCAGGAACCACCATTGTACTTGTATTATTCATTGTATCTAGAATTTCCATCAACCAAAACTTGTATCTTGTTTCAGACCTAGACTTTAGTGATGTATTATTCGACCTTAGAGTCGCGTTTAGTAGTATTGCGGTTTCTTGTTGCTTTGAGCTTTCTTTTGGGTTTGATCCTCGCCACTTGGCGTTGTATATTATTGTTAAACATGTAGTTTCTTTACTTATTCTTAAAAAGGGTTTTAGATTTCTGGGTTTTCGGCTTACTTAGTCGCGTTACGCCAGTAGACGTTACGTGGTTAAGTGCCGGTCACGGGCCAAACTTTGGGTCGTGACACTTGCGCAGAAATGGTGTGTATCTGTCGAGAAGGGCAGAGCAGCAGGTCTTCCTCCTATGACCTAGACCGAGTTTGTGACGGTGTTTCTAGCCCGTTTCCATCCCCAGAGTGTCAGGGATGCCCGAGTACGCAGATTCGAGTCCTTACGCCAGACGCCGGAGATGACAGTGGCAGAGTACTGTTCCCCTCCGAACGGACACGCGGGACGTCTGGGGCGTCTCGCCTGAGGTTCGGGGCAGATGCCAATAGGTGCTATCCGTCCACCTCTCCGAAGATGCCAAGTTGATCCATGGCGCCATGTATCGGAGGTTTAGACGGATGCGTCCGATGTAGCAGACTTCGTCAGATTCCCCCTCGTTTGAGGGGTTTTTGATTGTGGGGACGCTCTTCCCTGCAGGCGCAAGCCCCTGCAGTTAATTACGCTACCGCATCGCGGTAACAACTTTCTCCTTCTCCAGATGGTCACTTCGTGTCGTGTGTTTTTGTTTTATGTTTTCCTGCCCGTGGATCGTTTACGGAGACCGAGTTATGTCGTCGCCCGTAGGGCATGGACTAGTCCAAATCCGTGTTGTCTTAGATTTGGGTTTGGGAGGGTTTGGTTTGAGGACACGTTAGCCATACTTGAGGCTAAGATCAACTCGAATATTCGTTAAGGATACATTAGTCTAGTTTGAGACCAAGATCAACTTAACGGGATCGTTTAGATCCGACAAAGGAGCGTTTGGACTCCATTGTTCCAGTTTTAGGGACATAGTGGTCCATCGTATGTGTGGCCATCGGGACCCGTCACCTCTCTGACGACGTTGAAGGATTACAACGACGGATGTCAGAGGAGTTCAGAGATGTACCCTCGAGCCAGAGTTAATTAGGGGGGATTTATAGTCCAGTCTGCTTGAAGGTTTAAGGACGCGTTAGCCATCTTTGAGGCTAAGATCAACTTAAACAGGACCGTTTAGATCCGACGAAAGAGCATATGGAAGCTCTATGATTCTAGTTTAGGGACATTGCGGTCCATGGGTAGTTTTAAGGATATTGCGGTCCGTGGGTAGTTTAAGGACATTGCGGTCCGTGGTTAGTTTAAGGACATTGCGGTCCATTGGTAGTTTTAAGACATCTCGGTCAAGGTTAAGGACGTCGTAGTCCATGGGTTTAAGGACTCCACAGTCCGGTATGTGCTCTGGATGCTTCACACGGGTTCGTTGCCGTGCTAGGCGAGGACCAGGCTCCGCTCTGGATGCTTCACACGGGTTCACTGCCGTGCTCTGCGAGGACCAGGATCCGCTCTGGACGTTTTCCACGGGGTCAAAGAGTGACGTTATCCGCGTTCCACGTAACCAGGAATTTTGCATTATGCATGGGTTTAAGGACCCCACAGTCCATATCATGAGTGGTCATCGGGACCCGTCACCTCTTTGAAGACATTGAGGGATTACAATGCCAAGTATCAAAGGAGTGAAGAGATGTACCCTAGAACCGGGATGGATTAAATATTCCCTGGCCCAATTTGGGTCAAGACTGATCAATTATGTTATGAGCCCATTGGCCCAGTTAATCACAAATTGAGGACTTATGGCCAGCTTGGGCTAAGTCCAGTCAGGTCTGGAATATTGACTTTTTGTTGGTCCATTGAGGGAGAGACATTGCCTCTATCCCTTCAGCCGATCGGGCCAAAGCCTAGTGTTAAACACTTCAGAGCAATCAGTGTTGAACACTGGCAACGAGATTGATAAGTTAGTGTTCAACACTAAGAGATAATTGGTGTTAAACACCAGCAATAAGGCTTTTTTCAAATTAGTGTTAAACACTAAAACAGATCAGTGTTGAACACTGCCAATAAGGCTTTTTTAATCATTGTTGAATGCTAAGGCCCAACAGTGTTTTAACACTGGGTTTGAGAGTTCCAATTTAGTGTTGAACACTAAGGCAAAAAGGGGTCACGTGGCAACACGTGAGAGCGCCCTCTTTCCATTTATTCTGCTGAAATCGCTGCATCTTTCAGGGCATCACGTGCCATCACGTGATGGGCATTCATATGCTCATTTGTTAGAGCTTTTGTTAAGGGTCACGTGGGTCACGTGAGGGACTGCCTCAAAGGGTTTTCTATAGATCTCTTGGGGGGGTCACGTGGTGGCACGTGACCCTGCCTCTATGTATGTCGTTTTTAGAGGATCTGTTCATCCTTTTTCAGGAATTAAATTCCTCGGGCTTTAATTTTCAAAGGAATTAAATTCCTACTTCCTTTTAAAGACTTGTATTCTGGAACAGAGTTGAACTCCGAATTTTCTGTAGGAATTAAATTCCTCGTTTATGTGGAGAACTGAAGAGGGTTCAACCCTTAATAAAAGCTTTCAAGGAATTATACTTCCCATTTTAAAGAATTATAATTAAGGGAATTAAATTCCTGCTGTTTCCACAGAACCATATTCTTAATTAGGGTTCAACCCTGTTTCTTTTGTTTTGAAGGAATTAAATTCCCATGATACAGGGTCGAGCCCTAATTTTATTTTTAAAGGAATTGAATTCCTATAGTTCTGCGAGAATTAAATTCTCATGCTTGCGTTCCCTCTCTATGTTTTGGATCTGCATGGCAGGATCTCAACCCATTGAGAATTAAATTCTCAACCTAAAGGGGAGATGTGCACTTTGCAGATCCTCTATCAAAGAGAGAAGAAATGTGCTCTTCTGTTTTATGTATCAGAGTTAAACTCTGTTGAGAATTAAATTCCCCCTCTTTCAAAAGGCCTTCCCTTTCTTACCTAGGGTTTTTGCAGAAGATCCAAGTCTTTTCCAAGTATCAAAGCTTTTCTCCTTTTTTCTTTCTCTACGCGTATATCTCTGTCTCTCTATATCTCTCCCTCCCTATTGTGTCTCTTGGCTCCTATTTATAGGAGAAGCAGCCGAATGAATTAGTTTTTGATGAATCTTCACTGAGAGATTTGATTTGCATCCATCATTCGTTTTGGACCTTTGGATTATTGGGTGAATTTTATTCACCATTGGATTTTAAATCCAGAGATTCTCCTTTGTTATTTTGGTTAGATTTAAGGGGGAAATCTTTCCAAACCCGAGATTTTCCATAGATATATGATATTTAATCGTCTCTAAATCTTTAATTTGATTGGTCCCAGATACTCACTTTCCTTTGGAAGGATTCAAATTTCCTTCAGAATTTAATTCTGCCGTCAACATGGGCTTTGAGAGCCGGTCACGTGTGACCACGTGACCCATGGTCACGTGCGGACACGTGACCCCCTTTTGGAATGAGCCTCCTTCTTTCTCTTGCGTCTGTCTTCTGATTGCTGCTTCAATGTCACGTGCTACCACGTGACCCCTGGTCACGTGTGAGCACGTGACCCTTGTTTGAACTCTCTTTCTTTAGTTCAACGGGAGAACTGATCTGCTGTCTTGCACGTCACGTGGCAACACGTGACCTTGGTCACGTGGGAGCACGTGACCTCTTCTGAGGCTCCTTTCCTTGTCTTGATCAGGGGACTAATGTGTGCTTTTCTGCCGCCTTATATGTCACGTGTCGACACGTGACTGCCGGTCACGTGTAAGCACGTGGCCCCTTTTTGAAGCTTTTCCCAGAAGCTTTCCTGATTTTAAATCAGGAAACAAATGCCCCCACAGCGTTGTTCTCACGTGTCTGCACGTGAGTGCAACGCTGTCATCTTTGTGACCGTTGGATTCATTTAGGGATCTGAGGAGATGAAACGTTTCCATTGCCTTCTATAAATACCTCTGTCTCTTCATAGGAGCCTTCACTCTGCTCGTCTTCTTCCTCTGAGAACTTTTCTTTGAAAATTTAATTCTCCTCTTCCAGAGCTTAGTTCTCTGTTTTTTAAAAATTTTCCAGAGTTTAACTCTGTTGACGGATCCCTTTTCCCCAGGTAATAATGTTGAACGGCCGAAGCGCCTTCGTCCTTAAAAGGACTCTTTGGATTTTAAATCCATATTAAGGGTTTCGTAACGAACCCATTTTTCTTCAAGTTTTTTAACCAAAATATGAGACCACTTGACTTCCCGCAGTAGGTTACTTAGGGTTCAGATGGTCCCTTAGGGAGATGATGATGGCGGTTCAAACCCATGGAATTTAATTCCATTCAAAATGTTTCTGGGAATTTAATTCCCTTTCCTTAATAAGGAATTAAATTCCAACGAAGAACTCGATTTCTTCACACAGAGGCTCCCTGGGGTCTCTTGGCTCGAGGCGGTTCTTCTGCCATTAATGAAATGGTGGCTTTGTAATGAATCTCTTTGACTTTTATCTTAGGTACGATGGATGCCCATTTGTATAGACTTGACGAGATCATCTCCTACGGGAACATTCGTGCGCTGGGCCGCAGTCAGAACCAGGAGTTCACCGATGCTCAGTGTGCCGAGATCATGAGCCGCTTCAATGAGTACAACCATAGGCTCCTCCCCCGTCGCTCTTCTCTTCTGAGGCTAATCGTGCTGGCGATCCGGGAGGCACTTCCTCTCTTTTGCGCCGGCATACCGCTCGGGGACTTGGACACTGCCGAGGATAAGGTGCATTCGGTGTACTTTATGGGCTTGAGCTCAAAGAGAAGGCGGGATGATCTCATTGATCTCCTTCATCAGATTTTTCAGCAATCAGCCATACTGGGCGCCTACCGGAGGGAAGAGGACATCCGCGGGGACCCCGATGCCTGTGACCGTGAGAGAAAGCATACTCGGGAGGTTCGAAATGCTTGGAAGATCTTGAATAAAGTCAATTCCGAGTTTCTCAACCCATGCCCCGCGTCCGAAGCCTTACCATTGTAAAAGTTTTTTCTTTTTATTTTGTATTGCCTTCTTGAAGTCTAGATGATAAGTTTTGTTGTATCCTGGTATATTTGCATGCTTTTCCTTTAAGATTTTATTATTTTGCTACTGTTGTTACTCGTGCCTTTAATATGTAGGGTACCACTCCATATTTCTCTTTTAACTGCACGTCAGTTTTTTTAGGCCTCACGTTTTCCACACGTGGGATCCCTTAATGTGGTTGTTCACAAGATTTTCCTCATGCCATATCCTCAGTGCAGAAGAAGGGCCTTGGGAATAGTTCCGTATCCTTGATTTTCGGGGCCTTTCCTTTTTTAGGCCTTGGAAATAATTTCCATGCAGGATTTTCCGCGCACAGCACTTAATGCACTTCATTATATATGAGGCTATAGCCTTCTTTACTTTTCACGGAGAGATTCATATATATTTTTCTTGAGGGAGAAACGAGTGCCATGGCTTGTAATCGCCCTCATGCTCGTCGACAGCCGTGGGAAGTTCCTCTTGAGGAGATGATCCCCCGCTTTGCTGCTCGGTTGGTGGACCCTCTCCTTACCGACAACGAATGCGACTCAGCCATGCATGAACTCTCGATCCGTAGGGGGTCTCCCCTCCCGATGGGTTCTCTCTGGCTCCGGATGATCCTCACGGCCGTGCTTGCCGATATTCCTCCTCACCCGGCAGAGATGGCCCTGGCGATGCTTGATGCGGCGGAGGAAAAGCTCGAGGGCTTTCATGAAGCCTGCCTGATTACTCAGGCTCTGAGGGACTGCTCAATTCATCTACTGAGCGAGATAAAGGCCCGGCGAGCTATTATGTTTGCATTCGCGGACGAACACGGCACCAACCGATGGGGAGCGACTCCTCGCGAGAATCGCCGCTTCGATGTGCTGGAGAAAGCGGAGAGAGAGATGGAGAATCTTGTCCTTTGCTTCATCAACCCCTGTGCCGTTGATCTTGTGTTTGGTGACCTTTTTCGTTAGTGTAGAACCCTTCTTTTTTTTTTTTTTAATTGGCCCCCTTTTTTTTGTATGCTTTATGTTGAACTTCCATGTAGGCTCGGTACTCGTATGTATGTTTCCGCTTGCACGAATAAATTTTGTGTTCCTTTTTATGAAAACTTTCTTCAATTACCAATACTATTGTCATGTTGCGTGCGAATCAAAGCCTTGAATTTTATCTCTCTTCCGAATGTCCATATAATCGCGAACACATGCTCGATAGGATAAACATTGGAAATTTTCTCGTTGCTTTTCATACCAGGTGATATGAACTTGTTTCAGATCGATTAGTGCTGTCAACCGGAAGCCCATTCATATGGCCTTGTAAGTGTCTTGTTTCTAAGGTCGTGGTCATGAAAGCGAGCTTACGTGGCCTGGTAGAGCGGCACGTAGCGAACATATTGTTGTGCGAGAAGAGGGTTCGGCTGTAAACTTTCAGAGAGGGAGCTAGCTTCTAAGGCGCTGAGCGAGCTTCAGGCCAGCCTTACAGCCAAAGCCAACAAAGCGTATGAGCTATGGCGGGTGCTTCAGGAGTCCATCAAGGAGGGGGTGGCTCTTGATAAAGCCGCCACGTTTACTCGCGAGAGGGTTGAGGCTCACAAGGCCACTGAAAAAGAGCTTGAAGCCCGGCTTGCTTCATATCAGGCCCAGCAAGCTCAGGCGGAGGCTCGTCTTCTGGAGATCCTGCGTCATGAAGCCGTGGCTCAACAACAGAATGACGAGCTGGTGAAATTATTGCACCGCCCGCCGGCTTAAAGACTTGTATCTTTTTTCCTTCTTGTACATACTCGTGGATGAGAGTATCTTTTTTTTTTGTTTTGGATTGTACTTTGTATCCATTTTGGTTTATGAATAAAAGATACAATTTTCCTCTTGATGATGTGTCCCCTTTTCATTGAATGCATTCTACGGATATTCTATCTTAATCTTCTTGCAGGACAGCAATGGCTCAGGACTCAGGGTTAAGATCTGCTTCCTAGGGCTTTTTCATTTTATGAGCCACGAGGGTCTCCTAAGGAGTTTTTCTCCCTACAGGTCGAGAGGATCCCACAGGTGTGAGTTCTTCTTAAAGATCGTGAGGATCCTTAAGCGGGTTTTCCCTTGAGAGTCGTAAGGACCTCACAAGAGAGTTTTCTTCCTTACAGGTCGTGAGGGCCTGCAAGTGCCGGATGTGATCACCCTTATCCGTGTTTCACGGGGTTAGGGGTCTCTCAAGGTATCGTAGTTTAAAGACGTCACGGTCAAGGTTAAGGACCTCATAGTCCGTGGATTTAAGGACTCCACAGTCCAATGTTAGTTTTAAGACATCACGGTCAAGGTTAAGGACCTCATAGTCCGTGGATTTAGGGACTCCACGGTCCAGTGTTAGTTTTAAGACATCACGGTCAAGGTTAAGGACCTCATAGTCCGTGGATTTAGGAACTCCGCAGTCCGATGTTTGGTTGCAGGGACCCGTCACCTCTTTGAAGACGTTGAGGAATTACAACGCCAGGTATCAAAGGAGTGGAAAGATGTACCCTTAAACCAAGGCAGGCTCCGTAGGGAATCGGGGGTTGATCGTTAGTTTTAAGACATCGCGGTCGAGGTTAAGGACGTCATAGTCCGTAGATTTTAAGGACTCCACAGTCCGGTATTTGCTCTGGATGCTTCACACGGGTTCACTGCCGTGCTTGGCGAGGACCAGGCTCCGCTCTGGGCGTTTTCCGCGGGGTCAAAGAGTGACGTTATCCGCGTTCCACGTAACCAGGAATTTTGCGCTAGATGCTTCACACGGGTTCACTGCCGCGTTAGGCGAGGACTAGGCTCCGCTCTGGATGCTTCGCATGGGTTCACTGCCATGCTCTGCGAGGACCAGGATCCGCTCTGGACGTTTTCCACGGGGTCAAGGAGTGACATTATCCGCGTTCCACGTAACCAGGAATTTTGCGCTAGATGCTTCACACGGGTTCACTGCCGCGTTAGGCGAGGACTAGGCTCCGCTCTGGATGCTTTGCACGGGTTCACTGCCATGCTCTGCGAGGACCAGGATCCGCTCTGGATGTTTTCCACGGGGTCAAAGAGTGACGTTATCCGCTTTCCACGTAACCAGGAAGTTTGCACTAGATGCTTCACACGGGTTCACTGCCGCGTTAGGCGAGGATTAGGCTCCGCTCTGGATGCTTCGCACGGGTTCACTGCCATGCTCTGCGAGGACCAGGATCCGCTCTGGACGTTTTCTACGGGGTCAAAGAGTGACGTTATCCGCTTTCCATGTAACCAGGAAGTTTGCACTAGATGCTTCACACGGGTTCACTGCCGCGTTAGGCGAGGACTAGGCTCCGCTCTGGATGCTTCACATGGGTTCACTGCCATGCTCTGCGAGGACCAGGATCCGCTCTGGACGTTTTCCACGGGGTCAGAGAGTGACATTATCCGCGTTCCACGTAACCAGGAAGTTTGTTGATTGTATCCGTATTTCACGGGATGGGGGTTTGACTCTTGGTGATGTGTATATCATCGAGTCATGGAACTGGGGGTTGCCGCTGTTCCGTTTCGCTTGATATTGTGTCTGTCGAACGACGAGATGATCTCTAGGCTATCTGTGAACCGTCGAGATTTGGCTTCTCCTTATGATGAAACCTGGGGAAGGAGTATGATCCCATCTTTGATTGCGCCCCTGAATTGCATACAGGGATAAATGTAACATCACCTGTAGGGCGAGGATTTCACTTTTATTTTATTTCTTTCTCCGCGATGCTCTGTCACTTCGGCTATTTTGTAAGCGCGTGTGGCTTGCTAGCTTTTTCGCTGCCAGTCTGGATTTAAGGCACCGATTTCGGCATCAGCACCGCTACAACTGGGATGTTGCCAGGAGCGAATCATCATTTGCCTCTGTCGATATTTGAACAAAGGTGGCTTAGTAAACAGGGTTAAGGGTCCTGCCGACCAAGACTTCTGACTTTATGAGCCGTAAGGGTCTCACAAAGGTGTTTCTCCCTATAAGTCGTGAGGATCTTGCAGGTGGATTTTTTTTCCTTAGGGATCGTGAGGATTCCTAAGTGTGTGCTCCTCTGTAGGTCGTAAGGATCCTACAAGAGGGCTTTCTCCTCATGGATCGAGAGGACCCACAAGGGTTGGACTTTACTGGGGAAATGTTTATTCGCGCCCGTGGATTGTATACAAGGGTCAGTATTGAGCCTCTTGTAGAGCAATATCGAGGGTTGTGGAGGATTTGCTTAAGAACAGGTTTAGGTTTCTGTAACTTAAGACTTTCAAGTCTTATGAGCCGTGAGGGTCTCATAAGAGAATTCTCCTTACGAGTCGTGAGGATCTCGTAAGTGTATTTTCTCCTTAGGAATCGTGAGGATCCCCAAGTGTGTTGCTCCTTTGTGAGTCGTAAGGATCTCACGCAGGTGATTTCTCCTTACAAGGTCGAGAGGACCCTATAAGTGTCTTTCAACGAGGTTGCGCCCTTTCGGGTTTTCACAAACACTCGCCGGTAGTCCTGCTGTTTTTACTCACGGAGCCCTTTCGGGTTTTCATCCGTGCCCATTTTGCTTTATGGACATACCGTTTTTTTTTTCTCTTCTTTTTTTTTATATCTCGTCAGCCTAAGGATGCTGTGGTAGTAATTTAGGGACGTTTCGGTCCATCGTTAGTTTAAGGACGTTTCGGTCCGTCGCTAGTTTAAGGACGTTTCGGTCCGTCGCTAGTTTAAGGACGTTTCGGTCCGTTGTTAGTTTAGGGACATTTCGGTCCGTCTTTAGTTTAAGGACGTTTCGGTCCGTCTTTAGTTTAAGGACGTTTCGGTCCGTTGTTATGGGAAGGCCGGCTGCTGCTTGTAAAGTCTGAGCCTAGGAAGATAGCGAGCGGACATAGTCGTCGTCATCTATCATTGACCCAGGCTATGGCTCATTAAGCGTAGTATTTCTTTAAGAAGCGGCCATTTATTGGCCTGAAAGGTCTTTCACCGTGCATGTCCATGAGTAGATAGGCTCCACCCTGGTAGACCTTGTCTATGATGTAAGGGCCTTCGTAGTTTGGCTCAAATTTTCCCCGTTTGGCACGATTGGGGATCATAGGTCTCTTAACCACTAGCACGAGTTCGCCTTGGCGGAATGTCCTCGGCCTGGTCAATCTTTCGTACGAGCGCGTCATCTTTGCTTTGTAGGCTTCCAGATGTTGTTGCGCTATGAGTCGGGTTTCGTCGAGGGCATCAAGCTCTTCAAGCCGAAGGTGAGCATTTTCTTCGTCCGTCAGCTCGTGGTGGATTGCCACTCGTAGAGAGGGTAACTCTATCTCGAGGGGGAGTACTGCTTCCGTCCCAAATACCAACACGTACGGCGTTGTGTTCGTGGCCGCCTTGAATGTAGTTCGATAAGCCCAAAGGGCTTCTTGCAGCCTCTCGTGCCAGTCTCTCTTATTCCGGGAAACGGTCTTTTTTATGATCTTCGTCAAGGTCTTATTGAAGGCCTCGGCCAGACCGTTGGCTCGTGGGTTGTAAACTGAAGAATACCTCCAATCTATATTGTGCTGTTGCGCGAAGCGGCTAATCTTATGGCTTCTGTAGGCTGGCCCGTTATCGGAGATAATCCGCCGTGGGGTTCCAAACCGATAGATGACGTGCGTCTTGAAGAAATGGAGGATATTCTCCGTCTTCACTTCCCTCAGTGGTACTGCCTCTGCCCATTTGGAGAAGTAATCAGTTGTCGCCAGGATAAAACGATGTCCCCGAGATGATGCTGGCTCAATGGGGCCGACTATGTCAGTCCCCCACATCTCGAATGGCCAGCTGGCCACCGTTGGGTGTAGCGGATTCGGATGTTGGTGGATGAAGTCTCCATGAATCTGGCATGAGTGGCATTGCTTCGCATACTCGAGGCAGTCCTGGATCATCGCGGGCCAGTAGTAGCCCATTCGTTTAATCTTTAACTTCATCTTCGGGCCTGCTTGGTGAGAACCGCAAAGTCCGTCATGAACTTCCTGAATGACTCTTTCTGCTTCGTCAGATCCTAAGCATCTCAGCCATAGGGAATTAAACGATCTCTTGTATAGGGTATCGTTGACGAGAGCGAAAGATAGAGCTCGTTTCATGAGCTGATGTCTTGAGGACGCTTCTTTGGACATTCGGCGGGACTTAAAGTAGTCTATGAAGACTTCCCTCCAGTCCTCGGCCTTCTCTTGGTCTTTTATTTATAGGGTTGTCTGCTCAGTCGCTCCCTCTTTATATAATTCCGGAGGTATTTCTGCCAGGGTGAGCACTCGACGGCTTTGTACCACGATTCTGACATCATCGAGGTTCTCGTCAGCCAGTTCTTTAGCAAGTTTGGCTAACGCGTCTGCTTTGCTGTTTTCCGCGCGTGGTATGTTCTCCAAAGTGTAGGAGGGAATTTGGGTCAATAGTTGTTGCACCCTTTCGCCGTACTTCACCAGCTCCGGTTTGCACGTTTGGTAGTCACCATTTACTTGACTAACGACCAGCTGAGAATCCCCGTATATGAGGAGGTCTTCAATTCCCATGTCAATGGCAAGCTCGAGGCCTGCTATCAGAGCTTCGTATTCAGCTTCGTTGTTGGTCCTCGGCTCTGTCAAGAAGAAGGCGAAGCGCATTATCCCTCCTTGTGGAGTCTCAAAGATGAGGCCTATCCCTGATTTGATCATTGGGATACCTTGTTTCTGTTTCTTTACGGAGGACGCTCCGTCGAAATAGAGTTCCCATCGGGTGCTCTTGCCGCCAATCGCATCGAATGCATGCTCGTCCGGCAAATCACAGTTTAGAGGAGAGTCGGCCGGTATCGGGTGCTCAGCGAGGAAGTCAGCAATAGCCTGGCCTTTTACTGCCTTGAGAGGTTGGTATGTTATCGAGAACTCCATCAAGAGCAGGGCCCATTTAGCGAGTCGTCCCGTCAATATGGCTTTTGACATCAAGTATTTAAGAGGGTCCACCTTCGAGATGAGGCAGACTTCGTGTGCCAACGCATAGTGCCTGAGCTTTGTTATCGCGAAGATTAACGCCAAGCAATGTTTTTCAATGGGAGAGTAATTGCTTTCTACCCCCAGTAGAACTCGACTTAAGTAGTAGAGTGCTCTCTCTTTCCCCTGGTCATTCTCTTGCGCCCATAGTGCGCCCAGGGAACCTTCGAGGGCAGTTGTATAAAGAATGAGGGGTTTTCCCTTGACCGGCGCAGCCAATACCGGCGGGTTCTGCAGGTACTGCTTGATCTCGTCTAGTGCACCTTGGCATTTTTGATCCCAGACGAATGGGGTTCCCTTCTTCATCAGGTGACTGTAGGGGCGGCATTTGCCTGAAAGATTTGCGATAAATCGCCGGATGTATGCGAGCTTTCCTTGGAGAGACCGCAACTGTTTGAGGGTTCTTGGCGGAGGCATTTCCATGATCGCTTTAATCTTTGACGGATCTATTTCAATACCTCGGTGTCGAAAGATGAATCCCAGGAATTTGCCCGAGGAGACTCCGAACGCGCATTTGAGGGGATTCATTTTCAAGTTATATTGCCGAAGGCGTTGAAACACAGTCTCCAAGTGGTTTAAATGCTCTTCGTATGACATGCTCTTTACTACGAGGTCATCGATATAGCACTCGACGATGTCATGTATGAGGTCGTCGAAGATCTTTGTCATGGCCCTTTGATAGGTAGCGCCAGCGTTCTTTAAACCAAAGGGCATAACCCTGTAGCAGAATATACCCAAAGGGGTCCGGAAAGCGGTGTGCTTCTGGTCTTCGGGATGCATCTTTATCTGATTGTATCCTGACGAACCGTCCATAAAGGAGAAAACCTCGTGAGTGGACGTGTTATCTATCATTAGCTCGGTTACCGGTACTGGGAAATCATCCTTTGGACAGGCTTTATTGAGATCCCTGAAATCCACGCATATGCGTACCGTCCCATTCTTTTTCATTACAGGAACGATATTGGCGATCCAATCGGGATATTGGACTTCTTGGATAAATCCAGAATCGATCAGCTTCTTGACTTCGGCGTTGATGCTCATTTCAAGCTCGAGTCGCATCCTCCTTGGCGCCTGCTTGACTGGCTTGATATCTGGGGATATTGCTAATTTATGCACAGCAACTTCCGGATCTAATCCTGGCATCTCGGAGTAGTTCCACGCGAAGCAGTCTTTATGCCGTAGAAGCACGTTTTTTAACGCAGCCACCTTTTCTTCAGAGAGTAGCTCGCTGACGAATGTCGGTCGCGGGTCATCTGCCGATCCCAACTCAATCTTCCTGAGGTTATCTGCAGTAGTATGTATACCGTCTTCCAGTTCTTTCGGAGCGGGCGGAAATTCTGAGATCACCTCATCATCGCTGTTTTCAAAGCACCGGGGAAGGTCATCTATCGTAATCGTATAACAGGTGCGAATCCGCTCCCGGGACTGAGGCGGATCCGGTTCTGCTCTTGCGGCCTTGGGCTCGTGCTTTCGTGGCGGCGTTACCCTCCAGCTGTTGGATAAAGCGAATCTGCCCCGTCGGTACTGGTCTTCGACCCAGTTCTTGAAGGTGAAGCAGTCTTCGGTAGGATGTCCTATGGCTCGATGATAAGAGCAATAGCCCGAGCGAGAGGCCTTATTAGCTTGTCCAGGGTGTCTAGACTCTGGAAGCGTGATCATCTGATGTTTTAGGGCGAGCTTGAGTAACCTTTCCGTCTTGTCTCGGGGGAAGGAGTACGCTCGACTCATCTTTTCTATGAAGGGCGAATCCGAGCTGTGCAGTACCCGATCACGTAACCCTCTAATCTTGCGTCGTTGTTGTTGGCTCTTCCTTCCGCTTCTCGACTTATTTCCGTCTCCGCATCAGGCCTTTCGCATGAAGGGTTGACAAGGATGAACATCTTTGTCTTTCACAGTCTGTTGAAATAGACGTTGCGTCGTGGCCTTCTCGTAGATGGCCATTTCGCGGCTGTGGTCTTCCCGAGCTTTCTGACCCACTTTCCTGATAGGCTTGCCCATTCGTTCTTCAAACGACGGACTTGGCGCTTCAATCGCGGGGTCTAATTTTGATGAGGGGTCGGCATCTCCTGACAGGGCGTCTTCCTCTTCATCAAAGGTGTATATGGCGTAGTTACTGTGGGCTCGCTCCCGTTTTCCGGTTCTCGCGTATCCAAGCCCGAGTGTTTCCATTTTCCCGTTGGGCAATTTGCGTTGGGTTCCAGGGACATCCCAAATCCTGTTGTAGAACCGAGCTTGTCGAACAGTTTGTTTTAAGGGTACTCCTTGGCGCTTCAATAGCTTCTTTAATCCGTTCGTATAGTATCTAGGCAGACGGATGGGTTGGAGTCTGTCGCATGTAGCATCTGTGTCATGCCAGATCTCTTTCTCTATTTTCGACTCTGAGGATCGGTAGAATAGGATCACCTTCTCACCCTTACGCCTGGGAGGGACGTAAAACGTTTGCAGGTCCTGCACACTGTGAGCTTGAAGCGTGTCGAGATCCTTGTAGTGTTCCCGCGGTACCATGGTGATTTGCAAACTATGGTCATTGTCAGGGGGTGCTTGTATTGAAAGCCGATTGGAGAATACGGCATTGACCTCATCTTCTGAATCACTCCCGAAAACCAGTATGGGGGTGGGCGTCCCCAGGTTGTTGCGTTGAGATGGCCCTGTATAAACTATCTCTTCCTCTTCCTCGGTATCGCTCCCGAAAACAGGGATGGTGGCGGCGGCTTTGTTCTCCGGGTTGCGACCCCTTTCCGTATCCTCGAAATCTGGCAAGAAGTATTTCGCATCCTCGTATTTACGGACTTCGTTCACGGAAAATGGGTTCAACTCGCCTGTTACAGTATACTCGAAACCATCTTTAAAGTACTTCATACACTGATGTTGTGTAGAAGGGATGATGTTGTACTCGTATAGCCAAGGACGGCCGAGCAAGGCGTTGTAGCAGGTCTTGGCGTCAATGACATGGAATTTGATGTCTGTGACGAGAAGCCCGAAGCGTAACGTTAGTATTACGGACCCGAGAGTCCGTGACGATTGTGAGTCGAAACCGGAGATAGTAATTTTGTCACGAGCGAGGTGTTGCACGCTCATGCAGATTTCCTTCAACACCCGAACATTAAGGAGATTTACGGAGGATCCATTATCCACCAGGATCTTGCCTATCTTGATGTCATGGCAGTATCCGGAGACGTATAGGGGACGGTTGTGGTCGCACGTCCCGAGAAGGAGGTCTTCATCACCGAAAGTGACGTCGGCCGTATGCACTTCCTCCAGTTCGTCCTTCATCTTTTCAGTGGCGAGAAAGGCTTGGAATTGCTCAGGTTCTTGTAATGCCTTAATTAGTGAGTCCCGCGCTTCTTTTGATAATAGGAGAGCGTCGAGAATGCTAAGCTGAGAAGGTAGCTTCCTTAGATGCGCGAGGATGTTATAGTCCACTTTATTCCTCCTAGGAGGGTCTTTGGCAGCCAGTTCTTTTGCGACTTGGTCATCCAAAGTGATATCTTCAGTGACCTTTTCCTTTCCCTTATCTTTTCTGTTCGTAGGCCCGAGATTCTTTTCTGGGAGTGTGCGATTGCGCAGCTGGATGTTCTCGCAGGCTTCCGATTTCTCCTCTTTCCCTAACACGGACTCTTCAAAGAGAGGGCCCAGAGTCACTTCTTCATCAGAGTCGCTCCCAAAGGTGAGAACTTGTGACCCTTCGGCATGAGCCATATAACAGTTGCTAGTAATTCTGTTGGGCCCGTCGACAGTGCTTCTTTGCTCCCTACGGCTCTTGCGTTTCATGCGCTTATAATGTTGCCGACGAGCAACATATCCTTGCCACCATATCTTAAAGGCGTCGCACTCCTCTGTGGGGTAGTGAGATTTTCCGATGATATGCGCAATAGTCAGGGTGCCTCTCCGCCCCATCGTGCCTATTTCCTTCCGAAGGTGGTAGCTTAATTCCCATTGACATAGCTTTGGCGAACCTTTTCTTGTCTTGAATATCTTCCTGTCCATTCGGACGCCTTTCGTTCTGGCAGGGGTAGCTCAAACTCTTTCGTTCAGTCGCCCGCATTTGGTTCCTTCTGATGCTGCCATCTCACGCTCCTGATCCGCTTTACTTTTTAGACGAATCTCGTCTAAGAAGGCATTGATCATATCAGTGTCAGCCTCGCACAGCTCTGGTTCGGGCTTTGCCTCGGCTTCTTGGTGTCAAGAGCTTCTCGCCATTGTTAAGCGAGTGGGAGATTACGTTACAACTTGCCACATACTCTTCGGATTCATCCGATGAGCTCTCTTCATCATCTTCGTCTTGAAAGGTATGATCGAGGAATTCTCGCAGTGTGACAGGAGTTCGCGCCTTCTGATTATATTCTTCAGCGCGTCGATTTGCTTCTGCAATTTCGTGCGCTCGTCTCCAAGCCTCGCGGGCTTCTTGGATTTCTTCTTCTTCTTCTTCGATGCTTTTGACGGCTGGGCGTGAGTATTTGGATCTTTATTATGAGTCTTCATAGTTAGGCGGGGCCTCAGCATCCCTTCGATAATTTGAGGTTCAAGAGGGTCCTTCCATTCGATTGCAGGGCACGCATGAAGGTCTTTCAGCATCCTTTTGGTTTTAGTTGATAGTACGACTTCCCATGGAGCTTCTTCAATAAAGGAGCAGGTTGCTCCCGGTGTATCTGCTTTCTTAGGAGTATGCGGTTGTGGTGGGTCACCTTCCAACGGATGACTTACCGTTTGATGGTAAGGCAGTAGTTAGGGTTATTCACCTCAGTGGGTTGTGGCGGTCGCCTTGGATTGGTAGGTTTATAAGTCTGTTGCGTATTGCAGCTCAAATAACCGTTTCGTCTTGTCTCGTGGGAACGAGTAGGACGCTTCATCTTTTCGTTATAATATCGGCGTCTTTCTCCAATTGATCTGCCGATTTCGGGGCGTCGGGTTGCTGTTGGGCATTCGCGACAAAAGTTGCCCATCCTTTACCCTTGTCATTCGAGGTTCTGGCTTCGGGGCAGGTAGTCTATGACCCATCTGGTCCATCTGAGCAACTTGTCGATTAAGCCTGGAATGTGGTTGCTTAAAGAACATCATAAACTGGGAGATAGTTGCGTGGGGTCTAGGGTTCCACGAACATCATGCCCACTGCGGGTGCTTCCTCAATGCGTTGCTCGCATCTCGACCACAAAATTCCGCCAGCGTATAGCATATTGGACCCAGGTTTCGCCTGGTTTTACCTGGCGTTAATCAAAGCGGTCATTGGAGTGCGTTCGCTGGCACTCGCGAATCGCTGAGTGAATAACAATTCCATTTCAGCGAACGTTTTGATAGAATCGTTCGGGAGTTCCGAATACCATTCGAACGCTGTTTCTGATAAGCTGCCCACGAACTGGCGGAGCAACAGTTTATCGTCACCGCCGGTGTTACCGCAGAGGGCCCGGAACTGGGCGACGTGTTGATGGGATTGCCGGTCCCCTTATACACATGGAATTTCGGTATCGTGTAGCCTTGCGGGTATTTGATTTGATCGTACCAGCTCGGATACGGCCGCCCCGTTTTCACGACTTGACCAGCTGCTTCAGTCGCATGATGGACCCGGATTTGCTGGGCTATGTAGTCAGCCAAGTCAGCTTTAGAGATTGTCTCCTCCTTGGCCGTTGAGAGGGCTGGTGGTGGATTTGACGTTTCTCCTCGGTCGTCTTCCAGAACGATTGGGGGATCCTCGGCGGTGGGTCCTGTTGGATCATCATTCTATCATATCTTGGTAGAGAAGGCCCATGCGCTGTATATTAGCCGCTTGTTCGGCAGCCTCTTTGTCCTTTTTCTCCAATGTCCGGCGAAGGAACTCAGCGTCGGTTTCCTCCTCCCCTGAGGGCGTTTCTGGGCTTTCTTTGGCCCGGTAAGTGCAAGCCATAGCACTCATCATTTCCTGCAACTTTTGTTGTTGTTCCTGGGCTCTCGTCACGGATCGGGTCAGCGGTCGGTGGCCCGTAGAAGTGCGGCTTTCCTCCTTTCCAGAAGCCATATAAACAGTGTGTACCGTCGTGCCCCCAGACTTAGGGTGTCTGGGCTCATTGTTTTTAGCCGTCGTTGCATGTTGAGGGATCTTCTCTGGCTCCCTCCTTTTATGAGCCATGGAGGTTGAGGGGGCCGTTGAGGAGGGCGTCCAGATAGTCTTTTGGGGTTTAGCCTGGTGACCAGCCTTCGGTTGGATTTTCAGCTTCTTGTGCTGGCGGGAGAAGTTTGGATCGATGATTGAGTCTCGGGCCTGCCGCCAAACCTTATAGATTTTGGAAGACAGCCGTTGAGGAGATCGGGGCTGGTCTGATTTTATTTCCACGACCTTTCCTGATGGGGGAGGAGACCTCTTTAGCACTGCAGTAGGGGAATTCTTTTCGCACCTTATTTAACATTTCGAAGCTGTTCCCAGTTGGGACAGCAGCATTAACTTCTATCACCGGGGCTGGTGGAGTCAATCCAGAGGGGGAGTTGCCCCCAGCCTTCCTTATTCGGCGCCAATGACGACGTCGAGCGCGTCGAGCAGACGGCGTAGAGTCAGCTATAAGAATGGTTTCGTCTTGCCCCCTGTGTGGGTGGGGGGTCGTTGTTGGTGTTAGCCTGTCAAAGACCGATGTCCTCTGTGCAGCGGAGCGGGAGTCGAAGCTATTAATCTTGTGAAAATCGATTTCTTGACCGGGGAAACCGCCTTGGCGATTTTGGAGGCAGGGGCGGCCGCTTTCTTAGAAGCAGCCTTCTCTGAGATCATGGGTCCGTGATGAGTTTGCAAGATTTCTGGCCCAATCTAGAGAAGACCGAGGCTTTGACGTTGGGCGACTCGTTGAGAGGAGCCGCGGCAGGGGCAAAACGATCAAGACCGACTTCCTGAGAGTTTCCTTCGTCAGCAGCGGCGCCACGAAGCTTGATGGGGGGAGCATAGTCCAAAGAACAATCCGGTAGTGGCTTGAGTCACTTGGTCCACCGGCATTGTGAACAACGAAGCAGCTTGGGGTCCATAGGCTATACCTCCTGGCGAGGTAGAGCGTTGGTCGCAATTGCAGTTTGAGCAGTTGAAGGACTTCGCGGAAGTAGCAGCCATCGATCCTTTGTTTTCTGCAATAGGCAATACGCCAATTCTTAGTATCTCGAAACCCAAGGGCAATCATTGGCGAACCGCGATTGGTTCGCGAATCACGACACACGAAGTATGGAGTGGAAAGGAGGAAAAGGTCACACCGGGCGTGCCAGAATCAGTTCCCCTCCGAACAGACACGCGGGACGTCTGGGGCGTCTCGCCTGAGGTTCGGGGCAGATGCCAATAGGTGCTATCCGTCCACCTCTCCGAAGATGCCAAGTTGATCCATGGCGCCATGTATCGGAGGTTTAGACGGATGCGTCCGATGTAGCAGACTTCGTCAGATTCCCCCTCGTTTGAGGGTTTTTGATTGTGGGGACGCTCTTCCCTGCAGGCGCAAGCCCCTGCAGTTAATTACGCTACCGCATCGCGGTAACAACTTTCTCCTTCTCCAGATGGTCACTTCGTGTCGTGTGTTTTTGTTTTATGTTTTCCTGCCCGTGGATCGTTTACGGAGACCGAGTTATGTCGTCGCCCGTAGGGCATGGACTAGTCCAAATCCGTGTTGTCTTAGATTTGGGTTTGGGGGAGGGTTTGGTTTGAGGACACGTTAGCCATACTTGAGGCTAAGATCAACTCGAACATTCGTTAAGGATACATTAGTCTAGTTTGAGACCAAGATCAACTTAACGAGGTCGTTTAGATCCGACAAAGGAGCGTTTGGACTCCATTGTTCCAGTTTTAGGGACATAGTGGTCCATCGTATGTGTGGCCGTCGGGACCCGTCACCTCTCTGACGACGTTGAAGGATTACAACGACGGATGTCAGAGGAGTTCAGAGATGTACCCTCGAGCCAGAGTTAATTAGGGGGGATTCATAGTCCAGTCTGCTTGAAGGTTTAAGGACGCGTTAGCCATCTTTGAGGCTAAGATCAACTTAAACAGGACCGTTTAAATCCGACGAAAGAGCATATGGAAGCTCTATGATTCTAGTTTAGGGACATTGCGGTCCATGGGTAGTTTTAAGGACATTACGGTCCGTGGGTAGTTTAAGGACATTGCGGTCCGTGGTTAGTTTAAGGACATTGCGGTCCATTGGTAGTTTTAAGACATCTCGGTCAAGGTTAAGGACGTCGTAGTCCATGGGTTTAAGGACTCCACAGTCCGGTATGTGCTCTGGATGCTTCACACGGGTTCGTTGCCGTGCTAGGCGAGGACCAGGCTCCGCTCTGGATGCTTCACACGGGTTCACTGCCGTGCTCTGCGAGGACCAGGATCCGCTCTGGACGTTTTCCACGGGGTCAAAGAGTGACGTTATCCGCGTTCCACGTAACCAGGAATTTTGCATTATGCATGGGTTTAAGGACCCCACAGTCCATATCATGAGTGGTCATCGGGACCCGTCACCTCTTTGAAGACATTGAGGGATTACAATGCCAAGTATCAAAGGAGTGAAGAGATGTACCCTAGAACCGGGATGGATTAAATAGTCCCTGGCCCAATTTGGGTCAAGACTGATCAATTATGTTATGAGCCCATTGGCCCAGTTAATCACAAATTGAGGACTTATGGCCAGCTTGGGCTAAGTCCAGTCAGGTCTGGAATATTGACTTTTTGTTGGTCCATTGAGGGAGAGACATTGCCTCTATCCCTTCAGCCGATCGGGCCAAAGCCTAGTGTTAAACACTTCAGAGCAATCAGTGTTGAACACTGGCAACGAGGTTGATAAGTTAGTGTTCAACACTAAGAGATAATTGGTGTTAAACCACCAGCATAAGGCTTTTTTCAAATTAGTGTTAAACACTAAAACAGATCAGTGTTGAACACTGCCAATAAGGCTTTTTTAATCATTGTTGAATGCTAAGGCCCAACAGTGTTTTAACACTGGGTTTGAGAGTTCCAATTTAGTGTTGAACACTAAGGCAAAAAGGGGTCACGTGGCAACACGTGAGAGCGCCCTCTTTCCATTTATTCTGCTGAAATCGCTGCATCTTTCAGGGCATCACGTGCCATCACGTGATGGGCATTCATATGCTCATTTGTTAGAGCTTTTGTTAAGGGTCACGTGGGTCACGTGAGGGACTGCCTCAAAGGGTTTTCTATAGATCTCTTGGGGGGGTCACGTGGTGGCACGTGACCCTGCCTCTATGTATGTCGTTTTTAGAGGATCTGTTCATCCTTTTTCAGGAATTAAATTCCTCGGGCTTTAATTTTCAAAGGAATTAAATTCCTACTTCCTTTTGAAGACTTGTATTCTGGAACAGAGTTGAACTCCGAATTTTCTGTAGGAATTAAATTCCTCGTTTATGTGGAGAACTGAAGAGGGTTCAACCCTTAATAAAAGCTTTCAAGGAATTATACTTCCCATTTTAAAGAATTATAATTAAGGGAATTAAATTCCTGCTGTTTCCACAGAACCATATTCTTAATTAGGGTTCAACCCTGTTTCTTTTGTTTTGAAGGAATTAAATTCCCATGATACAGGGTCGAGCCCTAATTTTATTTTTAAAGGAATTGAATTCCTATAGTTCTGCGAGAATTAAATTCTCATGCTTGCGTTCCCTCTCTATGTTTTGGATCTGCATGGCAGGATCTCAACCCATTGAGAATTAAATTCTCAACCTAAAGGGGAGATGTGTACTTTGCAGATCCTCTATCAAAGAGAGAAGAAATGTGCTCTTCTGTTTTATGTATCAGAGTTAAACTCTGTTGAGAATTAAATTCCCCCTCTTTCAAAAGGCCTTCCCTTTCTTACCTAGGGTTTTTGCAGAAGATCCAAGTCTTTTGCAAGTATCAAAGCTTTTCTCCTTTTTTCTTTCTCTGCGCGTATATCTCTGTCTCTCTATATCTCTCCCTCCCTATTGTGTCTCTTGGCTCCTATTTATAGGAGAAGCAGCCGAATGAATTAGTTTTTGATGAATCTTCACTGAGAGATTTGATTTGCATCCATCATTCGTTTTGGACCTTTGGATTATTGGGTGAATTTTATTCACCATTGGATTTTAAATCCAGAGATTCTCCTTTGTTATTTTGGTTAGATTTAAGGGGGAAATCTTTCCAAACCCGAGATTTTCCATAGATATATGATATTTAATCGTCTCTGAATCTTTAATTTGATTGGTCCCAGATACTCACTTTCCTTTGGAAGGATTCAAATTTCCTTCAGAATTTAATTCTGCCGTCAACATGGGCTTTGAGAGCCGGTCACGTGTGACCACGTGACCCATGGTCACGTGCGGACACGTGACCCCCTTTTGGAATGAGCCTCCCTCTTTCTCTTGCGTCTGTCTTCTGATTGCTGCTTCAATGTCACGTGCTACCACGTGACCCCTGGTCACGTGTGAGCACGTGACCCTTGTTTGAACTCTCTTTCTTTAGTTCAACGGGAGAACTGATCTGCTGTCTTGCACGTCACGTGGCAACACGTGACCTTGGTCACGTGGGAGCACGTGACCTCTTCTGAGGCTCCTTTCCTTGTCTTGATCAGGGGACTAATGTGTGCTTTTCTGCCGCCTTATATGTCACGTGTCGACACGTGACTGCCGGTCACGTGTAAGCACGTGGCCCCTTTTTGAAGCTTTTCCCAGAAGCTTTCCTGATTTTAAATCAGGAAACAAGTACGATGTGCTATTCACCGAGCTATCAGTTTATGCTCCATACCTAGTGGCTACTGAGGAGATGCGAGTCAAGATATTTGTTCGAGGCTTGCTTACCCCGCTGTTCCTTGCGATCAGCGCACAGCATTGCGAGACTTATGCAGCAGCTGTAGACGTAGCCCTATTAGTCGAGGAGCACCTTGCAGAGACTTCGGTAGTTCCAGGGCCGAAGAGGGTTCGTACTGATACAGCAGCATAGGGACTTCCATTCAGACGCCGTGATAGACGTCGTACAGGTGGCAGAGACTCAGGGCGAGGTCAGATATATAGCTCTTATCCCCAAGAAGGTCAGCAGTCGTCGCGTGGATGCTTTGGGTATGGTAGTCCCCGTCACCGCATCAGAGATTGTACCGAGATACGCTGGAGGGAGGCAGCAGTACCACAAGTCCCACTTCCACCTTCTCCACCCCAGAGGGCTTTGCCTATTCTACCTACTGTTGCTCCACGCCAGATTCATGCACAGAGAGGCCGTGGTCGCGGAGGGTTTACTCATAGAGGACAGCCAGTTGCTAGTAGGGGACCGCCAGTTGCAGGCAGAAGAGAGGCACGGGTTTTCGCGTTGACGCATCAGGACGCGCAGGCGTCCAATGCTGTGGTCTCAGGTACGCTATCAGTATGTTCTGTTGACGCACACGTGTTGTTTGATCCCGGATCCACGCACTCGCACGTTTCCACACACTTCGTGTCGAGTTTGGGTAAAGAGTCCGGTTTGCTTGATCAGCCGCTTGTTGTGACCACTCATGTAGGAGAGTCGTTTATTGCTAGGCACGTATTCCGATCCTGTGTTGTCCGTATGGGCGAGAGAGAGTTGCTTGTCGACTTAATCCTTCTTAAGATGTTGGACTTCGACGTTCTTTTGGGCATGGATTGGTTAGCCACGTGCTATGCGTCTGTGGACTGCCGTGAGAAGACAGTTAGATTTTATTTTCCCGGCGAGTCGGCTTTTGTTGTGCAGGGGGACCGTGGTGCCGCCCCTCACATTTTGAGTTCTTCTCTTCGCGCTGGACAGCTGTTGAGGAAGGGATGTCAGGGATTTCTAGCCTATGTTTGCGATACTAGAGCTACAGATGTTCCTTTGGACCAGGTTCCGAATGTTTGTGAGTTCCCTGATGTCTTCCCAGACGAGCTTCCTGGGTTACCGCCTGAGCGCGACATTGTTTTCTGTATTGATTTGATTCCCGACACGGGGCCTATTTCTATACCGACTTATCGGATGGCCCTGATGGAGCTTAGTGAGTTGAAAGGTCAGTTGCAAGATTTGCTGGATAAGGGACTTATTCGACCCAGTGTTTCTCCTTGGGGTGCTCCGGTCCTGTTTGTCAAGAAGAAGGACGGCAGTTTGCGTTTGTGTATCGACTACCGCCAGCTGAACAGGGTTACCGTGCGGAACAGATATCCTTTGCCACGCATCGACGATTTGTTCGACCAGCTTCATGGAGCAGGATATTTTTCGAGGATCGACTTGCGATCAGGATACCATCAGCTGCGGGTTCGACAGGTGGATATACCGAGGACAGCTTTCCGCACGCGCTACGGCCATTATGAGTTTTTGGTGATGTCGTTCGGACTCACCAATGCCCCAGCAGCATTTATGGACTTGATGAACCGTATATTCAGGCCGTATTTGGACTTATTCATCGTATTTATTGACGATATTTTAGTGTATTCCCGTAGCAGAGAGGAGCACGAGCAGCACCTACGAATCACACTGCAGACTTTGAGGGAGCACCAGCTTTTCGCAAAATTCTCCAAGTGCGCATTCTGGCTTGACGGCGTAGACTTCTTCGGTCGCGTGATTACACGAGACGGTATATGTGTGGACCCGAGGAAGATTGGGGCCATTTAGAGTTGGCCCAAACCCGCATCAGTTACGGAGATCCGCAGTTTTCTAGGATTGGCCGGGTATTACAGGCGATTTGTACAGGACTTCTGCCGCATTACTGCACCTTTGACCGGGTTGACCCGGAAGGGAGTTCCTTTCGATTGGACGGAGGAGTGCGAGCATAGCTTTCAGCAGCTATGGACTTGTTTGACTACGGCTCTGGTGTTATCATTGCCTTCAGGATCAGGCGGATTTGTGTTCTATTGTGATGCTTCACGAGTGGGGATAGGGTGCGTATTGATGCAGCATGACAGGATGATTGCGTATGCTTCACGGCAGTCGAAGAAACATGAATAGAACTACCCTACTCACGATTTGGAGATGGCTGCAGTGGTCTTTGCACTCAAGATCTAGTGACATTACCTATACGGCGAGTCGTGCCAGATATTCACTGATCACAAGAGCTTAAAGTATATATTTCAGCAGCGAGACCTGAATCTTAGACAGTGCCGTTGGATGGAACTAGTGAAGGACTACGATTGCGAGATCTTGTATCACCCGGGCAAGGCGAACGTAGTGGCGGATGCTTTGAGCAGGAGGCCCAGGGGTAGTCTATCTTGTTTGAGTGCAGTGCAGAGGCAGTCTGTTGGAGATAGTGCCCTCAGAGTCAATTATTGGATCACAGGCACGTGATTGCAATGATTGAGGGAGGACCTATCCCGGTAGGACAGTCTTACTCGAGATGATAGTATGCTATCTGGTTTACCTTTATCATCGTGTACTGCTTTAGGTGACCTGACAGGTCGCTATTGCACGTTGATAGAGCCCCTAGGATTCTTGCTTGACTGCCAGCAGTATGAGGGCGATCATATACGTGGGAGCTGGTAGTCTATAAGCTCATCCTTAAAAGGTCCCTAGTCATGGGAGTTTCGAGATAGGGCATCGATACTCCAGAGTAGACTAGTGTATACAGTCGAGACCCCGACGAGGGGCGGTGGCCGGTCTCACAAGCCATTGGTGTCAGTTGGATCACCTAAGATGTATACAGGTGCTCATTGGGTTATGAGTACACCGGACAGGACTCGCCGGGAACATACTAGTTGGTCTTATACCTGACGTCAGATAGCAGTTCCCAGGTGACATGTGTACAGGTTAGTTCATCGACCTGGGGATCGTCATTTGTCTCGTGTGAGTTCCCACTGTGCTTTGATTACTACCCTACCATGGCTCAAAGGAGTCGTGCAAACAGGTTTTAGTTGGGTACAGTCCCGAGCCACATGGAGGCAGTGAGCGGATCTTCAGGGGTCCGTCTCTCCCGGTATTGGGGGTGAGGTCGCGCTGTGTCTAGGAGAGCCATTACACGAAGTCCTTGGCCAAGGCAGGAGATTTACTGGTAGGTATTCCAGTAGTATCTCAGGGTGTTCTGGGCTACACTCCGACATGACTTGTACCGCATTTGGGGGTCTGACTTTTACCAACCCCCTAGGCCCGACATGCGATGCTCATAGACGAACGGACCGGACTGTATGGATATTGTCACTGACAGGCTCAGTAGGGTGTCAGGATGAGTTCGCTCATCGACGTCCCCTTTGGTCAATAGCTGGTGGCCCGTCACGTATTGGCTTATACCTCTGACGTGCTAGTGGTTAAATCCACAGCCATAGTATTGACGAGTCTTTAGAGTCCACCACACTTACAGTTACTCAAGTTTCGGGTGAAACGCTGTAGAGGCCGTATGGAGATATGGCACGGTTCGATCAGATACGTGCGGTATTGCACGGATCGTGATCGGACGGTTTTTACTAGCCGGCTTTGGCTTAAGCCGGATCGTAGTATTAGATAGTGTAGTTTTGTCTCATTGCATTTGTATCCGGTCGGAATACAGATGCGGGTGTGTATGCACAGTATCGGGGTTTTCCTGTAATTTATTACGGGGCCAGTTTTCTGGAGTTGCCAGTTTGCATTCCGTTCCGGCCGGTTTTCCTTCGTTCTTTCCCGGCCGGACTTTTTTGGTGGAGGGGGTTATTTGCAAGTTTGCAAATAACACATTGTGGAGGGGTTTCTTGCAAATGTATTGATTATGATAGCATCTTTTTGATACCATTCTTTTCTATCATCATTTCTTTCTTTTGTGAGATTAGAAAGGATTTGAGGTTGATTTGATTTTGTGATCATGATGTTTAGGTTATGGTCACCCTTTCACTTTTACTACCATCACCTCCCTTCTTATTATGGATTCATATTCTTTCCTCCACCATTCTAACATGATAAGGTTTCATTTTGAGAAAAGAGAAGATGAGAGTTTCATTCTTGAGAGTGTGGCATTCTTGATCTCATTTTCATGCTAGAAAAATGCAAGCACCATTTTTCTTATCTTGATTCCTCCATCATCTTCAAATGGCAACAAAACCCCAAATGAGACATAGCCTCTACACTACACATTCTACAGCAAATCTTGGACGTGTCGGCCAGCCAACTTCGCGCCCGAGTTGCCTCGGTATTGAGGTGGGAGCCCGTAAAAGATACAGGCGATGTGGTGCCCTTTCGGCAAGGAGGCGACAACCGGAGTTTCCGTAGGAGATCGGGACGATGACGAGAGGACCGGAGGACTCGGATCACTCGGTATATCTCTAACCCGTCTTGTAGTTAGCTTAGACTAGTTAATGGTTCGATCCGGGTGTTTAGTGCGCTGTGGTGCCGGTTTGCTAAGTTCGCAAAATTAAAGTTTATCACCGCTTCCGCATTCCAGCGTCGGATTGACGGCCGGGGCGCCGCCGTGCACTTAAAGTGGTATCAGAGCCTTGCCATTAACTTCGTCTAGCTTTGTTTGATGTGTTTACATTTCCGATCGACCAAAATTCCAAAAAACCACATTTTCCTCACATCAGTTTTCTGTTGAAATTTTTTGATGTCTAAAAATTTTTCAGGTTGTAGAAAATTGATGTACTTTAAGTTCTAAGAGTTCTGGGAAAATTCGAGACATTGATCTCTCTGGTAGAGCGCGGAACCGCGGCAAAACCCCCCTTGTTGCCGCGGTTCCGCCGCCGGTTTGAGGGATCAATGGGTCGAAATTTTCCAGTGGGCTTGTGGGCTGATTTTGGGGGTTTTGGAATATTAAATTTGGGCCCAGAATTTCTGTGAGTGCTGCAGTATTGTTTGGGGGCCCACTTGTTAATTTTTGATCGATCGGATATTTTAAACACATTATTTCACAGTATTTACATTATATCTGCGACCGTGAATGTCACTTGATCGGCAAATCCAGTCTAACTGCTATAACCCGGTTAGACAGATTTGCGAACGTGACTTTCACGTTGATGTTCTGTGATTTTGCTGTGATGTTGCGGATCGGTCGTGGGGATAGCCTGGATGCAATGTTAGTACAGTGTTGTTGTATTATGTACATTTGATATTGCGGGGCGAGCGTCCGACATGTGGACTGCCATCACTGCCTGTTTGTATTATTCTTTTGGGGCACGACCTGGTTGCGGTCGATGTACCCGATGTATGTATATTTTACTTTCTGTACTAGGATTACCCCGCGGAGGGGTGCACGGATGGCTGGGTTCTAGAGGGCAACAAGCCCACATCTCATGGCATTGAGACGGAGGGGGCTTCACTCTAGGATTGGCGGGCTATTCGCCGCACTCGTAGGGGGTACAGGTTGACCCAGGAGGGGTGCCCAAGTTGCCGGATTCCGTGAAGTGCTGGGTGGTCCATTCACGGAGCTGAAGGGGGCTGCCTCGCTTCAGGTTTTGGCGGGTAACTTGCCGCGCCCGTAGGGGTCTAGGATTTCATTGCACAGGCTATCCACACGACCAGGGGAACATCGGGTTTCAGCGGCTCTGTGAAATCCGGGGATCCCAGATATCTGTATTGTTCTGTGATGCTGTACATTTCTGTGATGTTGCATTTTTATCACGCCTTGAGCGAATATAATATATTGGTATATATATTAGTAGATGTTGTATATGTTTTACATCCGCGCTAGTCCAGTCCCCGCTCTGTCGTTAGTTAGCTAACCTAACGGGTAATGACGGGACCCAGTGGCGAATGCGGATGGCATATACGTACATCAGTATATTTTCGTTCTTTGTGGTGTGATCAATTGATGGGACTGCGTTGATTCGGATCAATGCAAGTTAAAACAAACCTATTTTGATGTTGTTGGAACACTTTTTCAAAAAGCTGTTATTGTAAGGGCGTTCTCTTTTGTTTTGCATCGTGGTATTCAGTTGGAATATCCTGCTCCTCAGTCGACGAGGCAAGGGCCGAGATCCCTTCACCGGGAGTGACCCCTTGGACAGAAGTTTGCATCAGGGCATTAACTTCACTATAGCCGATTACTTTTGCTTTGCATCGTGGTATTCAGTTGGAATATCCTGCACCTCATTCTACGGGGAAAGAGCCGAGATCCCTTCACCGGGAGTGACCTCTTTAGCAAAGGTTTTCGTCACTATATTTTTATAAAGCTATCAGTTCCTTCAACGATATCAAGTTCACTACGTTAAAGGTTTTCGCCAGAAACCATTCGTAGCCCTCCGTCGTTTCATATGGGTAGTCAATAGTATTCAAGCTGTGTTTGTTGGCCATAGTCAAGGCACAGTGTTTGGTAGCTGTTGGGTATTCATATGCTGCATAGATAGATGCGTTGGTTTGGGACAGTCGTATAGCCTTGTTGGCCCTAGTCATGGGCTTATACGGGTGGGTTCAAATCAGCCTGGACAATGACGGGTAGAACTTGACATGTGACTTATGATTTGTTGGCCTTAGTCAAGGCCATAAGAGCATGGGGCAAAAATCCACATCGGGAGTTTCAAAAGAACTAAAACTTGCCAGATATGCGCATACCTTCTGGAGTATGATAACGTGAGCGGATTCCGTCACGTTATCATGCGATGATAGTTGGATCCCGATTCCCACTGATGAGTTGGTTTACTCCTCAGGTGACCCCGACTAATTCTTCTTTCAGGTTTGGAGGAGAATTTGAGGTACAGTGGGAGGTTTCCAGATTAGATAAAGTGATAACCATTCTGATCTAGGATAGAGTGCACGATGAGCATTTCTTTTCTCTCTCTCTTCGGCAGCGACCATTGACCCGACCCTAGACTATGACTCAGTGACCAAGTTGACCGAACCTTCTTAACATTGGCTTTTGGATTGTCAGAGTCGCTAACCTCATTGCCACTCCTATTTTTACTCTTTTCTCCAGGACACCCCGTATTACTACGAACGTCCACTTCCATTGGACAAAACCATCGTATGGTTATATACGAACTCGAAGGAATTCGAGGATGGTTTCCGGTTCTGGAGAAAACGGATAGGACTATTCAGTTGTCTTTTCTTTTCACCTTCTTTCAGGTTGCGAGTACTCCTTGGTTTAGGAGTAGTGCACCTATTACGCAAATTGGATAGTCTTCTTCTAAACCATAGGCTGGTGCCGACCGGTAGGGAATGAAGAAAGCCAATTAGCCTAAACGGTGTACAGAAGGTATTAAGTTCAGACAAAGCAAGGGATTAATAAGAGGGCAAAGTAAATTGCGACTGCTATTCACGACCAAACCAAGTATTTCTTCGCTAATCCTAAATCACCTTTGTATTTCTCCAGGACACTCCGTATCACTACGAAGATCCCAGTTTATTGGATAATCCATCGTATGGTTATATACGAACTCGAAAGGAACTTGTTCCAGTTCGGGGATGGATCCTGGTTCAGGAGAAATAGGAATAAAGTACATTCAGGTGTCTTTTATCTTCACCTTCTCTCGCGTTGCGAGTGCACCTAGGATTAGGACAGTACACCCTTTATGCTTATTGGATAGTCTTCTTCCAAACCATAGGCTGGTGCCGAACGGTAGGGAAAGAAGAAAACCATTTGGCCTAAAGGGATGTACAGAAGGTAATGACTAAAGACATATAAAGGGATTTGGAGAGGTGGCAAAGAATTATAAGGTTACAGTCGTGAATCTGGATGATGGAAGAGGCATTACTAGGAATACCGGGATACCCCATCGAAACATTTCAATGTTTCTGTTTCACTGTGTACTGTTAAAAGAAAACTGATTTCCCGATTAGACACTTGCTCCAGGGTATGTATTTACCAGGTATGATTCTCACATCTGTATGCTTTTACAGATAATGAGTGGGAGTAAGTTATTGGGAATTAGGTGACCATCCTCATTATATCGGGATTCGTTGGAATTGGTGATATTTGAGGAAGCCACCTGGGTTGTTTGCCGATCGGCGAATATTTGGTTTTGAATATCCGTTGTTATGCACCAATTTCAAATTGATATATCTGTACGTCTATTTTTATAGAGTGAGACATACCTTTTTGAAATTATGTCTATGACATTTACCTATACCAGTGGATGGTTAGGTAAGGAGCATTGAACAGCGGTGTAATTCTTCTTAACCAAAAGTACAGTTTTCAACCTACGACACACAGTGAATGAGTCACTAGACTCAGGGGACTTATACAGAGTATTGTATATTGTCTAGGGTCCATCAGGACAGAGGGGTTGGTCCTCGTACTATATTCGGTTTACTTATGACTTCTCTAGTTTTTAGACAAGTGTTTCGTGGAAACACAGGGTCCGAATTTTGAGAAGTTATAGGTATTTGAATAAAGTAGAGAACCAGATATTGCAAGTATCGGGATTCTTCAAAGTGATCGAAGATGTAGATACTTGTGTATGGTATTCAGTTGATAGTAATGATTAAGAGAACTTGCTTCTCTTTCGGGTTGCTCATAATTGGAAGCATTCCTAAGTTGAGTAACGCTGATCGGCCTCTTTCCATTTAGTTGACATGCACTGGAGACAGCTGCATGATTTGAATCTGGTTCAATTAAATCAGTGCCTCTGGTTCTATATTGGATATAGAACAGTTCATATCTTAACGATGTTAAGGTACGGGGAGTTGTCTGGCTTATGATTAAAACCAGACACTGGACAACTCAAGGCACGTTTCTGTAATGGCTGTTTGTGGGTTGACCCAGGCTATGACGAGGGTTGATTTTCTACCATCTGGCAGATCAATAGAAATATTGTTCTAGACTCGCCACAGTTTTATTAAAAATGGATTTTTTCAAAAACAGTAGTGGGAGTATGGTAGAACTGGAAGTGATTCCAGAACCGCAAACGATTACTGAAGATTTGATAAGGAACCTAAAGATTCAATCTGTTTTGACATTCCATTGGCCACTCCGCAGATAAGCTGGGTAACTTCAGGCACCCGAGAGGTACTTCGGTAGCCTCAAGGACGGTGACAGGGAAGTTCTTGTTTACCCAAACTTACCATTGCTGTTGTTCCAGACTGTGAGACCCGGCAGGAGGATGAGTATAGCGTCTTTCTAAACTAGTTTTAGAAGTGCACGTCTATATGACTCTGGCAGAGGGTTGTCGTAGTCAGTGGGAGCAGTGGAAGCATTGGTGGACAGATGGCTTATGTCTATTTATAGACTAAAGCAGTTATAGCGGATATAGATCATCTATTTCTGATATGACAGTCATAGGTTTGACTTCATCAGAATAGGGGATGGATCTGTTCAGAAGGTAGTAGGGTGTGATGTCATGGTATTTGGATGACATACACAGAGTAGGAAGTGATATTCCTATACTACGATCGGTTATACTTTGGTCGTCACACAGTGGTTTCTCCACAAAGGACTTGGACATTATATCAGACATACTGATTACTAGATCTATGGTTTTTAGATCTAGATTTGGGTGGTTTCCCAATCAGGGTACTTTGACAGCATTCTAAGAGTATTTAGAATGGACGACTCCTGGCACGGTAGTGTACCTGCAGGTGATGGAGTCACCCTCTCTAAAGGTGTCTTATAGACTAAAGTAGAGAGGGATGTGCATGATTGGCAGATCACTTGCTTAGGCAATTGAGTCAATCATGAGATGTCAAGTACCACACCAGATATTGTTCTTGCACTAGATGCAATAAGTTGACATTGATCCAATCCTAGAGAAACAGTCAGAAGCAGTTTTAGAACATAAGAGGATGTTCTACGGATATGATAACGACAGCCTCATTTGGGAGACAGTTATCATTCCAGGCTTCCAAGGTGACATGGACGACAAGGAGGTTGTCAAAGTTATAGTTTTCCTTCTGACGAGGGGCAGTATTTTGGACAGGTGGTCCAAGGCAATACTAAGGGTGGCATGGCGCAGGATACTGATTAAGTTCAGTTGACGATACAGTCTAAGAAGTTTGGATTTGGAGTTCATAAATGAGCTAGGTCCCATCAGACATCCAGACATTCTAAGGCAGGTATTGCTCATTTCGGGAGATGGCTTTCTCCGCGAACTTGAGATATAGAGAGACATAGAAAGAAACATCTAGGCGGATCCACTCACTGAGGCTATTCCTCGACCGCAATAGTTTCACAAACGGGATTTGTGAGACTGACTAGTAGAGGAGTTGGGTATTCGGTATCACACAGGCTGTGAGTATGCGACATCGCAATAATTAGCCTTAAGTGCAAGTGGGAGATTGTTGGAGATAGTGCCCTCAGAGTCAATTATTGGATCACAGGCACGTGATTGCAATGATTGAGGGAGGACCTATCCCGGTAGGACAGTCTTACTCGAGATGATAGTATGCTATCTGGTTTACCTTTATCATCGTGTACTGCTTTAGGTGACCTGACAGGTCGCTATTGCACGTTGATAGAGCCCCTAGGATTCTTGCTTGACTGCCAGCAGTATGAGGGCGATCATATACGTAGGAGCTGGTAGTCTATAAACTCATCCTTAAAAGGTCCCTAGTCGTGGGAGTTTCGAGATAGGGCATCGATACTCCAGAGTAGACTAGTGTATACAGTCGAGACCCCGACGAGGGACGGTGGCCGGTCTCACAAGCCATTGGTGTCAGTTGGATCACCTAAGATGTATACAGGTGCTCATTGGGTTATGAGTACACCGGACAGGACTCGCCGGGAACATGCTAGTTGGTCTTATACCTGACGTCAGATAGCAGTTCCCAGGTGATATGTGTACAGGTTAGTTCATCGACCTGGGGATCGTCATTTGTCTCATGTGAGTTCCCACTGTGCTTTGATTACTACCCTACCATGGCTCAAAGGAGTCGTGCAAACAGATTTTAGTTGGGTACAGTCCCGAGCCACATGGAGGCAGTGAGCAGATCTTCAGGGGTTCGTCTCTCCCGGTATTGGGGGTGAGGTCGCGCTGTGTCTAGGAGAGCCATTACACGAAGTCCTTGGCCAAGGCAGGAGATTTACTGGTAGGTATTCTAGTAGTATCTCAGGGTGTTCTGGACTACACTCCGACACGACTTGTACCACTTTTGGGGGTCTGACTTTTACCAAACCCCTAGGCCCGACATGCGATGCTCATAGACGAACGGACCGGACTGTACGGATATTGTCACTGACAGGCTCAGTAGGGTGTCAGGATGAGTTCGCTCATCGACGTCCCCTTTGGTCAATAGCTGGTGGCCCGTCACGTATTGGCTTATACCTCTGACGTGCTAGTGGTTAAATCCACAGCCATAGTATTGACGAGTCTTTAGAGTCCACCACACTTACAGTTACTCAAGTTTCGGGCGAAACACTGTAGAGGCCGTATGGAGATATGGCACGGTTCGATCAGATACGTGCGGTATTGCACGGATCATGATCGGACGGTTTTTACTAGCCGGCTTTAGCTTAAGCCGGATCGTAGTATTAGATAGTGTAGTTTTGTCTCATTGCATTTGTATCCGGTCGGAATACAGATGCGGGTGTGTATGCACAGTATCGGGGTTTTCTTGTAATTTATTACGGGGCCAGTTTTCTGGAGTTGCCAGTTTGCATTCCGTTCCGGCCGGTTTTCCTTTGTTCTTTCCCGGCCGGACTTTTTCGGTGGAGGGGGTTATTTGCAAGTTTGCAAATAACACATTGTGGAGGGGTTTCTTGCAAATGTATTGATTATGATAGCATCTTTTTGATACCATTCTTTTCTATCATCATTTCTTGCTTTTGTGAGATTAGAAAGGATTTGAGGTTGATTTGATTTTGTGATCATGATGTTTAGGTTATGGTCACCCTTTCACTTTTACTACCATCACCTCCCTTCTTATTATGGATTCATATTCTTTCCTCCACCATTCTAACATGATAAGGTTTCATTTTGAGAAAAGAGAAGATGAGAGTTTCATTCTTGAGAGTGTGGCATTCTTGATCTCATTTTCATGCTGGAAAAATGCAAGCACCATTTTTCTTATCTTGATTCCTCCATCATCTTCAAATGGCAACAAAACCCCAAATGAGACATAGCCTCTACACTACACATTCTACAGCAAATCTTGGACGCGTCGGCCAGCCAACTTCGCACCCGAAGTGCCTCGGTATTGAGGTGGGAGCCCGTAAAAGATACAGGCGATGTGGTGCCCTTCCGGCAAGGAGGCGACGACCGGAGTTTCCGCAGGAGATCGGGACGATGACGAGAAGACCGGAGGACTCGGATCACTCGGTATATCTCTAACCCGTCTTGTAGTTAGCTTAGACTAGTTAATGGTTCGATCCGGGTGTTTAGTGCGTGGTGGTGCCGGTTTGCTAAGTTCGCAAAATTAAAGTTTATCACCGCTTCCGCATTCCGGCGTCGGATTAACGGCCGGGGCGCCGCCGTGCACTTACACAGTCGTCGGCAGATTGGCAGATTTTATGCGATAGCCGAGTGCAGTTCGAGTTCACGCCGATCGGAGGACAGCTTGCGCATGTTCGTGCACGCCCACAGTTGCTTGACCGTATACATGAGGCACGGTACAGTGATGATCGTTGTTCAGAGATCATGGAACAGATTGGACAGAACAGATTTTCCGAGTTCGTGATCGATGATCAGGGGATACTGCAATTTGGGCCTAGACTGTGCGTACAAGATGCTGAGGGACTGCGGCGTGAGATTCTTGAGGAGGCATATCGATCGGTGTATAATGTTCATCCGGGTTCCACCAAGATGTACCATGATATGAGAGATGTTTAATGGTGGGACGGAATGAAGAGGGACATCGCCGACTTCGTGTCGAGATGCCTGACTTGTCAGCAAGTCAAGGCTAAGCACCAGAGGCCAGCGGGAGAGCTACAGCCGTTACCCTTTCCGGAGTGGAAATGGGAACAGATTTCTATGGATTTCGTTGTTGGTCTACCCAGGACTAGACGAGGGTATGACTCCATCTGGGTGATCGTGGATCGTTTGACGAAAGCGGCTCACTTCCTGCCGGTGAAGACGGCTTTCGGATTTTCTCGGTATGCCCATATTTACATCGACGAGATTATACGACTACATGGAGTCCCGACGTGTATCGTGTCCGACCGAGGCACCCAGTTTTCCAGCCGACTATGGAAGAGGCTTCAGGAGGCGTTGGGCACACGCTTGAGTTTTAGCACAGCATTTCATCCGCAGACCGACGGCCAGTCAGAGCGGACTATTCAGACTCTCGAGGATATGCTCCGAGCGTGCGTTTTAGACTTTGGAGGTAACTGGGATCATCATTTACCCTTGGTGGAGTTCTCCTACAACAATAGTTTCCAAGATACTATTCAGATGGCTCCTTTCGGGGCTTTGTATGGGAGAAGATGTAGATCGCCCGTCTGTTGGATAGAGCTCAGTGAGAGCAGTATTTTGGGGCCACAGATCGTACAGGAAACGACCGAGAAGATTCAGCTGATTCGAGACAGGATGAGGACAGCTCAGAGCAGGTAGAAATCATATGCTGGCTGACGCCGCCGCAGATTAGAGTTCGCAGTTGGCGATCACGTTTTTCTGAGGGTCTCTCCGATGAAGGGAGTGATGAGGTTTGGACGGAAGGGGAAGCTTAGCCCCAGATTCATAGGTCCCTTCGAGGTCCTCGAGCGTGTGGGGGCAGTGGCATATCGTTTGGCTCTTCCACCCGACTTTCCAGATGTTCACCCTGTATTCCACGTGTCGATGCTTCGCATATACCTACATGACCCTTCGCACATGATTCAGCATCAGACCGTTCAGCTCGAGCGCGATCTTTCATTCACCGAGCAGCCAGTCGTGATATTGGACCGACAGGTGAAGAAACTTAGATCGAAGGTCTTGCCATCAGTGAAGGTGCTTTGGCGCAGCCCGAATGGTGAAGAGATCACTTGGGAGGCCGAGGGCGAGATGCGGAAGAAATTCCCTCATCTCTTTGAAGGTATGCGTAGCTTTATATTTTTAAATTCGGGGATGAATTTCTTTAAGGGGGGAAGATTGTAACACCTTAGGATATGATTAATGGATAATTATATTTTAATATATGGTTTTTAATAAAAAGTTTACCAAATTGATTTTTAAATATTTTACCAAATTTAATGAATATTTTATTAGAATTTTCCTAGGCTTGCACACACTTGTGCATGTAAACTAGGGTTAAATTATGGTTAAACCATGTTTAGCAACCATGGTAGACTAACCCTTCCTTGTTAAGTTTATTTGGTTTTAATTAAGGGTTGTTGTTTTTTAATGGAAAAACCATTTGAATTTTAGTTGACTTGGGGAGTGAGAGAGAGAGAGAGAGTGGGCATCATGGCAAGTGCCATGCTTGCATTAAATGAAGAGAGAGAGGGGGTTGACTGGCTTAACTCCCATTTCTTTTGTTACTACACTCATTTCATCTCACATCTCACTCACGCACACAACACAGCACCAGCAGCAGAAGCATCAGCAGCAGCTCCAGCATCAGCGGCAGCTCCAGCAAGCAGCAACAACAGCAACAGCATGAAGCAGGAGCAGCAACAGAAGTAGTAGCAGCTACAGCAACAACAGCTCCAGCTGCAACAGCAGCACCAAATCTTCTTCTTCTACTCCTTCTCCAGCATCTTAGGATCCCTAGGGGGTATAATCTCTGAACTCATTTCCCTTTTGCTAAACTTATGTGTAGAATTAGCTTCGGTTAGTGATAAATGTGAGTTTTTGTGCTTGAAATGGTGGATTGTGTGGACTTTTGGTTAGGGGATGATTTTATTGGTTAGCTTAGCCTAGTTAAGTGTTATTAGGGCCACATAAACTGAGATTAACCCCAGATTTCACCAAAATACCCTAGGTTTCCCTTTTGTGCAAAATATAATGTTTTTAAGTGAATTCTTAGCTTTTTGTGATCTGCTTTAGACCCGGGGGTTTCAGATTAAAATTGAGTTAACTGGAGCATACTTGGTAGACCTTGATCACACCACCAGAGCACGAACCCCAGACACCCAACTCAGGCCGCCGTTTTATTCATTCTCACCGCAAATTGCGGCTAGACATGGGACTTAAGGGTTAAGGTTTTGGCTAGAGGGGTCTTCTATATTTTTAGGGTCTGTGGTATGTGCAATTTTGTAAGTTTTCACCTGTATCAAAATCTGGAACCATATATCGTTTTTCTAGTACGTTTAGTTTGCGCGACATGTGTGATACATTTGTGGGTTTAGTGTTCCAGCGTATCCCGACGTGTCGGGGTAGTTTTAGACGCGTATACACACGTTTCAGCATATCGTACACACGCGCATTTAGTTCGCGACGCGAGTTTCTCGTTTGATTTCGATGTCGCGTTTTGCGAGATATTTTGCTTAAATATGGATTCCTTGTGTAAATTCCAGATTCGCAGGCGGGTACGTCAGACGCCGCAAAGAAGGGGAAGCAAGTGGTCGGCTACGCTTAGCACGCGACCAGGTGAGTAGATTTAACATCTACGGGGAAATCGCTCGTATGGCGTTAAGCGTCATGGCGTGATAGGATATTTAGTCGTAGATGTTCATATGGACTATTGTAGCATACCTTCTTGTTGCATATACAATTGGTAGTATATAACACTTCACTGTCACTAACGGTTAAAGCTGCATGAGCACTAATTGTATGTTATACTCACACCGTTAGTGATTGCCATGACACTTGCACTATAGGATTGCTACGAATTACATATCGTTTGATTGCCGCATCATTGATGATTGTCATGACTTGTCGCATAGACACATATATTGATATCTTCATACCTACGCACATGCACACTGTATATTCATACCAGTGTACGCATATATTGATATCTTCATACCTGCGCACATGCACACTGTATATTCATACCGGTGCACGCATATATTGATATCTTCATACCTTCGCACATGCACACTGTATATTCATACCAGTGCACGCATATATTGATATCTTCATACCTGCGCACATGCACACTGTATATTCATACCAGTGCACGCGTATATTGATATCTTCATACCTGCGCACATGCACTCTGTATATTCATACCAGTGCACGCGTATATTGATATCTTCATACCTGCGCACATGCACATTGTATATTCATACCAGTGCACGCGTATATTGATATCTTCATACATGCGCACATGCACACTGTATATTCATACCAGTGCATGCGTATATTGATATCTTCATACCTGCGCACATGCACACTGTATATTCATACCAGTGCACGCGTATATTGATATCTTCATACCTGCGCACATGCAAACTGTATATTCATACCAGTGCATGCGTATATTGATATCTTCATACCTGCGCACATGCACACTGTATATTCATACCAGTGCACCCATATATTGATATCATTATACCTGCGCACATGCACACTGTATATTCATACCAGTGCACCCATATATTGATATCATCGTACCTGCGCACATGCACACTGTATATTCATACCAGTGCACACATATATTGATATCATCGTACCTGCGCACATGCACATTGTATATTCATACTAGTGCACACACATATTGATATCTTCATACTTGCGCACATGCACACTGTATTTTCATAGTAGTGCTACACTCATATTCGCGTATATATTCATTTGCACATCCATACCTACATACATACATATGTTATATACATGGATGATATCGATTTGATTTCATGAATAATAGGGACCGCATGAGATATTTTCAAAACTGGATTCTTTTAAAGGAGCGGTTTTCCCTTTTTACTCTTAGTGTCATAGGAAACATTGCATGGATTTATGCATTGAGTTTGGATTTATGGGATTTCTGGATTTGAGAACCGTAGTATTATTTTAAGAAAATACGCTCTGTTTTAAAAACCCGGTTTCTCTTGATATGATATTTCAGTGCATCCACCATGAGTTTTCTTGGTTCCAGAGAGCTTGTGTGAGTATACCCGATTCGAGGAGCGGTAGGCACCGATTGCGGGTACATGGTGGACCCGGTATGGTACCCCGGGGCAAGAAGACTCGTATTGTTATACGGTGAGCCCGGCGGAAGAACTACTACCTACCGGTGATTGGTTAGACTTGGCGATTATCCGGAGGATACCGACCAGTGTCGAAGATGGATATGGGACGACGCGTACTGCCGGGACCGAGGGCCAATTCCGCAGACGGAGCCCGTGGGCCGATCCGACTGACGGAGCCCGATACTTGAGGATTTGCGTGTCGATGCTAGACACTGCTATTTTATGATATTTCGAGTGCCGATGTTGGGCACTCACGATTCTATAAGATTTACAGGATTTGAGGGCCGATGAGGATGACGGCGCCTGAGTTTTACTGGGATTTGGGTGTATTGATGGACACCGATTATTTTCCACGTTGACATTCCGTGTAGATGTTATTTATTCCCATGCTCAGTTTTCAGTATTATACATCTCATCCTGTACCTGTAGTACCTGATAGAGTACACAGGCTATGCATGATTATTGCATACCCTGCTTATCATATAGAGATGCTATTAGATCGCACTTGTTGCCTGATTATTGCTCATCTAGCTCATCATATAGATATTATCTGTTGGCATAGGTTAGAGTATCGTAGCACGTGCATACTCGCGATTACCTTTATATGTTATCTATTATTCACGAGTTGGCAACTCACCCCCGTTGTGCCACAGTGTTTGCAGGTTGCCCCTCGGAGTAGTCGCGGCAGGCTGTTTTATTGCATCTTTTGATACAGATACCATTGCAGTTGGCGTGCGAGCCCTTTTGCTGATAGGTGGGTTTTTATGCGGTATCTGTTTATTTTCCAGTTTTATACATCATTGTATGTAGTATTCTCCATCTACTACTTATGTATTGACTTAGAGACCAGTTACGAGGACGATGTATATTATTTTGTACTCTGGTGTCGAGCTCGTTGTGAGCCAACTTTATTTATGCAGCTTTATCTTTCATGATATTTGTTTTCACTTATACTGCTCATTTCTTCGCTCCGGCGTCGTATATTATCATTGTGGTGATTGTTTCCGCCGTTGGGCGTGATTGCTCCCGTTTGGGATGCTTATTTCTTATTGTACATCATTTTACTCATATATTGTTTTGTACCCGATTTCAGGGCTAGTTTTTGCAAAGGAAATGCTGCCAAAATTTTTAAGATAATAACTTGCACTTTAAAGAACTTTACTAAATTACTTAAGGTTTTCCAAACACTTTAACAAATGTTTCCATTAAATGTTTAAACACTCAATACTTTTAATAGTTTTGATTTCTGGGTTTCGGTTTACTTAGTCGCGTTACGCCTGTAGACGTTACGTGGTTAAGTGCCGGTCACGGGCCGAACTTTGGGTCGTGATAGAGAATCCCGAGCTTTAGTTCACTTGTATATACTTTGCTTTCAGTTCATGCCATTGTTTACGCATTGCTTTCCATATTGTATTTACTTTTCAGTTGCATTGTAAAGAATATTTAATAAATAAAAACTTGCTGTTCATTTACATCTTATGTCATTCTTGTGTACATTTATATTATATTGCTTATCTACGCTTAACGTGTTTACTTCTGAGTAAATACGTCGCGTGACACGTCACATCTCCTTACCGTACTCTGGGAAGCGGGGCGTGACACTCGTTGATGGTGACATCGAAAATTATGTCATAGAGAATGACGGTCCTATCACTTATCGACAAGCCATAAAGAGTAAAGACTCTTATAAATGGTTAGATGTCATGAAATCTAAAATTGACTCAATGCACTCCAAAAAAGTGTGGACTTTGGAGGATGCTTCTAAAGGGGTAAACCCAATTAGGAGCAAATGGGTTTTCAAGAAGAAGATCAGTGCAGATGAGAAGGTGGAGACCTTCAAATCTAAACTGATGGCGAAAGGCTTCCGTCAAAGAACAGGTGTGGATTTTTATGAAAGCTTTTCTCCAGTTGTGATGCTTAAGTCGATAAGAATTATGCTTGCAATCGCTGCTTATTATGACTACAAAATTTGGCAGATGGATATCAAGACGGTTTTCCTAAACGATACTTTAGAAGAGAGCGTTTATATGATACAGCCAGATGGTTTGGAGGTCAGTGGGAGCGGCGGTAAAGCATGCATTGCTTAAGTCCATTTATGGACTAAAGCAAGCATTTAGAAGATGGAACATCTGTTTTGATGAAATAATCAAAGGGTTTGATTTCATCAAAAGTGATGATGAACCAAGTCTTTATAAGAAGGTTATAGAGAGTAATGTTATGTTCCTCATATTGTATGTAGACAGCATACTTCTAATAGGCAATGGGTATCAACATTGCAGTCAGTAAAGATCTGGCTATCACAAAATTTTTTGATGAAGGATTTGGGTGAAGCATCCTATATACGGGGTATAAAGATCTATAGAGATAGATCTAAGAGGATGATTGGGTTATCCCAATCGAAGTACATAGATGATATAATGAAGAGGTTCAGTATGGAACATACCAAGATGATCAAGCATGGTAATGTACCTTCTAGGCATGTTATATCTCTCTCTAAGGATATGTCTCCCAAAACAGATGAGAGAGAAAACATATGGATAAGACGCCATATGTTTCGGCAGTTGGGTCTATCATGTATGTGATGTTATATACTAGACCTGATGTGGCTTATGAACTTGGTGCATTAAGTAGATATTAGTCTAATCCTAAAGAACAATACTGGATTTCTGGTAAGGCTATACTCAGGAGATGTACCTTGTATTTGGTAAAGGTGACCTCAAGGATGAGGCGTTTACTGACTCCATTTTTTAGAGTAGATACGAAAGATAATATAGCGGATCCATTCACTAATGCTTTTTCTTAACCGTAGTTCGAGAGACTCATTAAGATGTTGTGTATGCGATACGATAATAATTGGCCTTAAATGCAAGTGGGAGATTGTTAGATATTGGTGTCCTTAGAGCCAATTAGTTGAAATTGTGACGTACATGTATAAAACTTTCTCATTCATAATAATAGTATGCTATTTGGTTTTTTCTTTATTGGTATATCTTTTAATTATAATACTCTGTTTATTATTGATTACTAATAAAGTCCGTAGAATAATATCATGTAAGTCAATGTCGCGCACCCCGCGGGTTCGCAGGGAGGCGGAATACGCAAAAAACGATTTTTATGGGCTTCGCAACACCGACTTGAACTCCAGGATCGATACTAAACCCTAACTAGCAAAACTGTTTGAGGTTAACTACTTAGATAGAAAGTTATACCTCACAGAACCATGTCCTTTGGGTCTTCTTGTTGTCCTCCTCCTTGTCATAGGCTCCTCAGATCGTATACAGATCGGACCTCCTCGTCGGTCCTCTCAAGTCAAAGACGATCCACCCAAGAGTCTATAGTCCGAGCTCAAATCTCAAATCCGAGGTAACTAAGGCACCTGGTTCGCTAAACTAGATGTCCTAAATGATGTAGAGAGTGAAGATGGATTAGTTTGTCTCTAAATACCCTAGATTTCTCAACACATGAGACATTTAGGGTTAGAGGAAGAAGAAGGAGCTTGAGGAAAAGAGAGTGTAGAAAATGAACATTAGAAATGAGATGGCTATCTCTTGTTGACTTATGAAGCATACCAATAATTCATAACCATAAATATCTAGCAAGCTTGCAAAATATCTAACATGCTTGTAAAATATCTAGCATGCTTCAGTGAGTTACCTAGTAAGTCATGCCATGAGTCACCAAGTAGCCATGCCTCATTTAATGAAAACATACACCTCATTAATCTTTTAATCAAAAGATTAAAAACCCTAATGAGATGTCTTCTTCTAGAAGCAATCTTGAGTAAATTACAAGAATACCCCTCATCCGTATATACATACCCGTATCCGTATCCCGAAAAATACGAATACAAATAGACGAAAATAATCCATCAATATAATACTAGGATCTGGCTTAAACCAAAGCCTACTAATATTATCCGCCCGAACATCATACGTGCATAAGTACACGTATGTGATCGAAGCCCTGTCGTAAAACCATACGACCTCTACATCTTTTGCCCGATGCAGGGAAACCCTCTGTGTGGGACTCTAAAGACTCGACACTATGCTGGCAGTGGATTTAACCACAAGCCGTCAGCGGTATTAGCTGCACGTAACGGCTACCCAGGTATCTGTCGATAAGAAGGCCGGTGAGCAAAATCATCCGAACTCTTACTGAGCCTATCTGTGAAAATCTTCGTACAGTCCGGTCTGTTCGTATAAGAGTATCGCATATCGAGCCTAGGGACGGTAATCTTCAGACCCCTAATAGCGCAATAAGTCATGCCGGAGTGTAGCCCAAAACACCCTGAGAAACTACTGGAGTACCTACCAGTAAATTTCGCTTGCCCTGGCCAGGGAATTTGTGTAATGGCTTTTTGAACACAGCGCGATATCAACCCCCATACCGGGAAAGACGAATCCTATCTAACCGCCACTGCCTCCAAATACTTCGGGACTACACCCAACTACTACCTGTTTGCACGACTCCTTTAAGCCGTGATAGGGTAGTAATCTAAGAACAGTAGGAACACACTCGAGGCGAAATAGCAGTGTCAAGTCGATGAACTAAGCTGTACTCATGTCACCAGGGAACTGCTATCCGACAATAGGTATAATACCCACCAGCAGCTCCCTACGAGTCTTGTCCAGTGTACTCATAACCCAATGAGCACTTGCATAATATCTCCAATACGGTTTACTAATGGCTGTGGGACAGACCATCTCCCCTGCTGGGATGAGAAGCGTATGCACTAGTCTACTCTGGAGTATCGATCCCCCATCTCGATAATCCTACGACTAGGGACATGTATAAGGATGTGCTTATAGACTACCCAACCCCCACTAGTGTGACTTCTATCACAATGCTGGTAATCAAGCAAAGATCCTAAGGCTCTGCCAATATGTATAAGCGATATACTAAAAGAAACACATGCACATATTGAGGTAGAAACAAACCAGGTAGCATACTACCATTTCGAGTAAGACTGTTACTATATCCTTGTTTATCCCAAGCTTCCAATATGTAATATACAAACCAGTATGATACAATAATGGCATCTAGGGCATATATCACTAACATATCATACTACAGGATTGTGATGTAGATCACAATAATGAGACCTGACTAGTCGATAAGTATATTCTTAAATGTTCCTAGCTGTAGAAGTATCGAGACAGGACATTGATACTCCGGAAGACTAGTGTATACAATACTTACTCATTAGAGAGTAATGACTGTTCTTATAGTCATCTGATGTGGTGACATTAGAGTATTGTATGCAGGTGCTTATAGCTGATAAGTACACCGAACGAGTCACCTTGAATTTCCAGTTGGTAATTATACATAACTGTCATATGGAAATTCATATAGTGACGACTGGTATGACTTAGTATCCAAACATGAGATTCGTCATAGTACCTTGCGTTTGTTAGAGATTACGTTAGTTACTACCCAACCACAGATCCATTGATACTGTATATAACGGTAGTAGTTGGGGATGATCAAATACATGTGAAGGTTGTGAGGAGTTAACATGAGATTCGTCTCTCCGGTATATGAAGAACAGTATTCTGCAGCGTGTGATATATCAGTGACCTAAAATCTCTGGCTAGAGCACTAGAGATCAAATAATAAGTGGTTATCAGTTTGATTTCTGAGTTACGTGATAATATCAACACAACAGTTATTTGAGTTATTAGGTTTTGACAGTACTACCAAGCCCTAGACCAAATAAGGAGCACAAGTATACGAAGAGACCGGACTGTACAATAGTTGCTACTGATAGGTACTAATTTGCTTAGATAGTATTTTCTTATTCCAATCCATTCATCGACAGTTTGCCAAGTAGTTAAATACGTAGCTATCGTCCCTATAAACTTTTGGATTTTATTGCTTACAGAATTAGTTCGAATTGTTCGAATTAATTATCCACTGCTGAGTAAATGTCGAGCCTCTATGGTCACACATAGGTGAACTCCTACTTTCCAAATATAGAACTATAAAAGAAGAGAAAGTATATGCTTGAAATACAAAAAAAAAGGATTTAATTAAATAAGTATATTTGATGTACTATAAATTAAATAAGGGTAAAATTGTCAAATACGATTTGACGTGCTGCTCAAAATAATATACAATATTAAATGAGTAAATAACATATGCCCATATATATATATATATATATATATGTGTGTGTGTGTGTGTGTGTGTGTGTGTAATTATAAATATATAAATATATATGTTGATATATATAAATATTTATAAAATAATATTGTTGTGCATTTGATGTGTATCAAATTTTATATGTATATGTATATGTGTGGGCCAACATGTATTAAGTAATAACTAATTAGTTGGTTTAAGGGATTAAACAAATTAATTAATTGTGAGGGTTTTATTAGAAAATTATTCACTATATATAGGCTTCTATTTGATACAAACCCTAACCCTAATCAATTCCCAAATCCCCCTTCTAAAAGTTTCGGCCATTCCCTCTTCTCTTTTAGCCAAAATTTATTAGGAGAAATAAATTAAAAATTTTAATTTTAATTTTTCTTCTTTAATTATAATTCTCTATAATTAATTAGATCAGCTAACTAATTAATTAGAATTCATTGATCTTAGAGATTTGTGTGAAGACGAGCAAGAAGATCATCAAGGTGTAATCAAGTCACCTTAATTGGATAGGAATCGCTAGCACGGCAAATGGAACGCAAATCCGAATTTGCGCTAAGGTATTAGCTTTTCGAATCAATTAAGGGTTAATAGATTTCATTTATAATTAACCTAATTTATAAATCCTAATCGGTGTTGATATAAAAAAAAATTAATTTTCCCTTCCGCTGCGTTACACCATTTTCACCAACACCTTTTCATCGTTGAAATGCAATGTAAAAAGTTCTATTATCGGTAAACCATTAATTTTGTACCCATTAAATCAACGGTGAAAAATAATGAAATCACATGAAATTTGGTTTATCCACGTCTTACACGATAAAGATGATGATGATGGGTTTCGATCGTTAAAAAAATTGAGGAGACTGTATTTTTTCGATACCATAAGAGAAAATTTCCTTCTATGAAAGGTGCCATATGAGAGAATTTTCTCCTATGGCATCGAAAAAGTACACCCTCCATGATTTCTTTTGACGATCGACACCCATCATCGTCATCTTTACTATGTAACATGTGGATGCAAAAAATTTCATGTGATTCCACCACTTTTTCACCGTTGATTTAGTCGGTGCATAATTAATGGTTTACCGACAATAGAACTTTTAATTATGCACCGACTAAATCAACGGTGAAAAAGTGATGGAATCACATGAAATTTGGTGTATCCACGTCTTAGATGAGAAAGATGACGATGATGGGTGCCAATAGTTGAATAACATATTGGAGGGTGTAGTGTTTTTTATACCACCTGACAAAAAATCCTCAGACGGCCTCTTTTCTTCATTATATATATATATATATATATATACACACACGAGAATAATGGAGGAAATGTGTCATAGGAGAGAATTTCCCCTTATGGCTTTAAAAAATTGCACCCTCCGAGATTTTTTTTCAACGATCGGCACCCATCACCTCCATCTTTATTTATGTAGATACAAATTTCATGTGATTCTACCACTATTTCACCGTTGATTTAGTGCGTGTAAAATTAACGGTATATCGAAAATAGAACCCTTTATATTGGTAATTTAACGGTGAAAAAGCAATATAATCATATGCAATTTGGTGTATCCACATCTTAAATGATAAAGATGGAGATGATGGGTACCGATCGTCAGAAAAAAATGGTGGAGTTTGTATTTTTCCGACGCCAAAGGAGGAAATTCCCTTTTATGGCCTCTTTTCTTCATTATATATATATATATATATATATATATATATATATATATATATATAATCGTACCAACTTTTTAACCATTGGATTTGTTTTGAGATATGTGCAAACAATTATGAAGAAAATTTTTCATTTATTCAAATATCGCCAAATCATTTGCACACATCTTGTTTTCGCCTAAAATTTTTGCGGAAAAGAGCCAAAAGGATCAAATGACAGCAATACGCTTAAGAAAATGCAAACCAGTATTTTCTGGTCTGTATTTTTCCAAACATTCGACTGAGAATCAGACAAATTCTGATGGCATCGAAAGCGTCTCGAAAAGATCTTCGATTTGAAATATTATAGGCCTCATAATTCTTCTGAAATCAAAAGTTATGAGCAAACGTATTATGCACGTATGGTCTAAGTAATACTCTATCACATGAGAGATACATCTTTAATCCCACGTCAAGGAAAAGAGAGATCCCTTCTCTACCTCTTCCCAATAAATAAGAGGGAAGACCTCTCAAAAAAGGGTGAGAATTCGTTCTCACATAAGCCATCGCTTTTCTTAGGTATACTTGCCCCCTTAGTGCGCATATACACAAGTGCCAGTGCCATGCATACACGTGCAGCGCACGTGCGCCGGTGCCATGTGCGCACGTGCAGCGCACGTACCATGCTCACACGTGCGCAGGTGCTATACGCAACACGTGCAGCGCACGTGCGTCAATGGGCCGATTCCATGAGCAACACATGTGGCGCACGTGTGCCGGCATCAAGTGCAAAATACGCCAAGCATAAAGAAGCTTTTCCGGCATCTCAGAATAACGCGACTGGTTTAAGGATACATCTCTCCACACTTTCGATATACGGCGCTGTAATTCTTCAGCGTTTTCGAAGAGGTGATAGGTCCCAACGACCAACAATCTCTCCTTCATCTTTCCTTTGAAGTCTAGTCTTCATCAAATAGAAACATACGCTTCACTTGAAAGCTTAAGCTTTCATAAATGGGCGCATCCTATGTAATTGCGCAAGGGCACAAATGCCAATGGTTCTCTCCAAATGCGCACGTGCGATGCACATGCATCCAAAAAGAATAAAAGACATGAGTTTGAAGCTTTTGCTTCATTGAAAGCCTTTGCTCTCTCGAAAGTCAACAACTTTCCTCTACTAATGCGTACCCCATACAGACGCGCGTGCTACACACGTGCGCGCAAGCTAAAAGCATTCTCTATAAGGATGTGCGTAATATGTGCTATATACATGTGCGTAAGTGAACAATATCATCTTTCAAACATGCGCACATATGGAAATTTGACCCGATAACAAGTGCGCAACCACGTGATATGCACGTGCGCAGCCCTCAACTATAAGATATGCACACCACGTGATATGCACATGCGTAGCCTTCAACCATAAGAGATGTGCATCACATGATATGCACGTGTGCATGAGTCAAACGACACCCAAGTTGTGTGCACCTATATATGCGCATTTGGCAAGATTGCCAAGTTGAATCATACGTGCGATGCACATGCTCATGTGTCTAAGATTATAGCGCGCATGTACGTTCCTTGAAGCAGACACTTCTAATAAGAAATAAATCTTGTTGATAAGGAATCAAATCCTTAATTAGAAGTAAAATCTTCTATTAAGATTCATGATCTCCATCCAATGGTGATTAAAGATCACCACTTGATCATGATATCAATCGAGATCTCTAAATGAGAGATTCTCTCAAACTGATTGATATTTCTCATGTCCTATATAAAGGACTCAGGAAATCGAAATCGAAATCAAAGAGAGGAGAGACCTACCTATAAGTTTAAATATAGAACTCAAGTCTTTTTCATCTTTTTCCTCAGTGAACAAGTGTGCAAGGTAGAGATAAAAGAGAAAAACTTCTTTTTTCTCCATTAAAAAAGCTTTTGCTTTTACATAGAAACCTTTGCAACTTTTTCAAATCCATTGATTCGCCGTAAAAGATCAAATGATCTTAAGGCCCGTCTCTCGTTCATAAATTATATACTTTTGCGAGAGATTGATTCTAAAATCTAAGAAAATAATATGTGCATCATAAAACGCATATACATGATCTGAAAATAGATTAAAAAAATCGAAGCTTTTGCTTCTTCGGAAAGACAAGAAGAAGAAAAGAACATAAAACAAAAGTAATTGCTTTTCTGTGAAAGTTTTTGCTTTCTAATCGGAACAAGTGCGTACCCAAACTAGTACGCACTTAATAAAAGATTGTCGTCTTGTTGATATGCACATCACGTGATATGCATGTGTGTGCACTTGTTGGATGATACCCATAACGGTATGCGCGTCACGTGATATGCACGTGTGCACATTTGTTGAAAATGGCCCATGAATGTACGAGCGTCACGTGATATGCATGTTGAATTTTTGCATGTGCATAAATATACATGCGCACTTATGATTTTAAACTGTTGACAAGTGCGAGCCACGTGCGCAGTCCCCGATCGCAAGCGGGTGCGTAACCCACGTAATATGCACGTGCACACTCTCATCAAATATGTTATATGTACATGTGCACGTGGACATCAACATTTTCTTGATTATTTAGTTAAAATAAACTAAGTATAGAAACTCTCGCTTCTCATATATGATCCATTGATCAACATATCAGTGATTTCCAAATTAATCTTTGTCCCACATACGACTAATGATCTTTCATCGATGTCATCCAAATTGATCTTAATCTCATATACGACTAATGATCTTTCATCTAAGCTGATTTTAGTCACATACATGACTAATGATTCTCAAATCATATCAATATCCAAATTGAACTTAGTCTCATAAGACTAACGATCCTCTGTTCCGACATGATCTTTTCCCTCATATACGGGATTTGGTTCAAGGGTACATCTTTCCACATCTTTGATATACGGCGTTGTAATTTCTCAGCGTTTTCAGAGAGGTGGCGGGTCCCAACAACCAACAACTCCTACTCGTCCCAACTTGATGAAAAATATGAAACTTCATCAAGACGGTCATTATATATATATATATATATATATATATATATATATATATATATATATATATACGTATATCTTTGAAGGAAACATAAATGCCTTCAAATTAGATCGCACCCCAATATTGGACGCATCCCATGTTACCATCGTTCACTTCGCCATGTAAAATATACACGTGCACGTAAGATGAAGGATGGACCGAAATGTCCTACTTCATCCCGAACACGGGAATGTTGGACTGAAATGTTCCTAACTAATATCGGACCACGATATTCTTAAACTAATATATTTGGTCCTATGACTAATCTCCATATTGATCCCCGTATACAATCCACGGGCATAACCTATCACGACCCGGAACTAGAACGCGACTGGCACTTGAATCGCGTGAAGTCTATAGGATCCCACTGTAACCCAAGTAAGCCGAAAGCCTAGAAGTTTAAACCTTTTAGGAAAATAGTAGAGGTGAAATTTTGAAATAAAAGTACAATGAAATCAAGTTCTTTCTTTAAAACCATAAGTAATGTTATATGAAAATACAAGTGGGTTATATACTATAGTTGAAACATTTTCGTCATTTGAAATTTGGGCAGCACTTCCTTTGTAAATTTTGAAATAAAACCAATACATAGCAATAATAATAGGCATCCCCAAGCGGGAGCCAGCTCTTCGCCAATTGGCGGAAACAACTACATGAATACAAATATACAACGCCTAAGGCGAAAATCAAACACAGAAAAGAAAGTAAAGAAACCAAAACATCATCAAGGAAACCAGAAACAAAGAATAAATACATATACGTGACTCTGGGTCCGAACGAATATACAATCTGTGGTTTCTAAGTTTACCAAATATACATAGTCTGGTTGATGGAGCTTTTAACTAGATACAACTGAATAATAATGTATACAAATGGTGGTCACGATCCAAAGTGTACCCTATCTACCAATGCAAATCACCCAGAAGAAACTTTGTGCCAGCAAGCCGCTACAGAATCCATGCGATCGATCTTGCAAGAAAACTATGGCACAACGGGGGTGAGTTGCCAACTCATGAGCAGAAGACATCACCGGGTAGAAATCGAATGTATGACGGTCTCCTAGGTCATACAGTAATATAATAATATCGAGTGGTAACAAGGGTGACAGTGTAAACATAAAGTATAATAATACTAATATAATAGTGTCCGTGTCATAATGTGGTACCATGCCATCTGTATCATATGTGTGTGTGTAAGTGTATCATCTAACGTGTGTCCATCAACGACACACCAAATCATCATAAAAACCTGAGTGTCTAGTATCGACACTCGAAAATATTATAAAACCCATGTCCAGTATCAACACGTAAATCCTTATATCTCGGGCGCCGTCTCATCGGATCGGCCTTCAAATCCATCTGATCACACGACTCTGGTCGGTATCCTCCGAATATCCACCGAGCCAAAACTATCACCGGCCGGTAGTGCTCCCTTGCAGGGCTCAACGTCTCTCTATACGATTTTCTTGCCCCGGGTACCGTACCGGGTCCACCATGTACCCATAGACGGCGCCTCTTCTCTCCTCGAATCGGGTATATACATCGCTCAGAACCAAGAAAACTCATGGTGAACGCCACACATCATATCAAGAGAAACCGCATTTTTAAAACAATCACAAGTTTTCAAAATTTATCTGCGGTTTCTCAAATCCAGAAATCTCATAAAAACCGAATCTCATAATCATGAAACAATAATGAAATAATGAGTACCGGTACATAACAAATATATAATGCATAACCAGTGTGTGTATATAAACGTGGCATCTAATTAGGTAAGAAAATGCAATATCTAAACTAGCATGTGCGGTAATGAGTACTGAAAAACTACAGGTTATCAGGATATATAGTGAAGTAGCGATCTCTAATATGTACGTGGCATGTCAATTACCGATGATGAGTGTGTGAGCACGCAAATATATGTACGTGCAACATGCACATTATCGGTAATAGTGCGTGTCATACAAGATAAGGAAAGAAACGCGTCATGTATATTTCAAGAAAAAGAATAATACGAGCATAGAAGGAAAAAAAAAGTAAACGCATAAGTATAAAGTACATAGCTACAGATGAACCATACAGTTATAGTTTAAAACAGTAAGAATCGTTTTTAGAAAAATAGGGGCTGCGGTGTTTTTGAGAAAAAGATACCATTTGAAAATCCATAGCATCCCTTGTAACGACCCCAATATTAATATACCTCCATATTTTCTTTCTTTAGTAAAATATTGTATTTATTTATTCTTAGTATTTTCTATATATTTTGTTTTTTATAAATATATTATTTTATTATTCCATCTATTTTTCCCAAACACATTTCCTTAAAACTAAATTTTAACTTTTTTTTCAAATTAAACATAAGAGCTAACCCAGCCCATAACTCAAATCCAATTTCATTTTCATTTTCTTTAATAAAACTATGAGCCCAAAAGCCCACTTTCTTTTTAAGTAACATCGTATATTTAATTCTTATTAAATATGTGTATGAACAACCTTATAGCTCATTGGTTAAGTCTTTGCATTGTTATTCTATAGATCACATGTTCAAATCCCCATTCTTGCAATTATTTTTTATCAATTTTTATTCTTCTCATAACTTACAAATAAGATATTTCATTTCCAAAATGAATGGTGACCTTTTTCTCTTTTAATTCCCATGTTGAATGCATATATTATTATAAATAATTCACCATTACACCATCTTTATTTGTCCCCCTCTTTCTTTTTCTTTCTCACATTTTTCTATCTCTCCCTTCTCCCTCTTCACCTAGAGTCATAGAAGAAGAACACCAAGAAGTTTTAAGAAAATCTCGCTAGTAACGCGAGGTTATCGATGGATAGACAAATCCGGTGACAATACCGGCTTGTGTATATAAGTCCCTTCTCTCTTTCCCTCCCTCCATCTCTTTCTCTTTATCTTTATCTTTTTTATATTGCCATGAAAAACTTTCCTTGCCATATCATAGTCCCTAAATAATTAATTAAATGGATACATATATAAATAATGAACACACACAAACATACACAAATATATAGTTTGTAAAGTCTTTTTCATTACTCCCAATCCATATGTTAAGATTTCATAGTAACCAATTAGGTTGCATCATTTGTTGTTGTATTTTAAATTAATTTATTTAAAGTTTGTAAAAAAAAATGAAGTTACGAATAAATACCATGGTTTTCTCATTTCTCACATGTGACATATCAATATCTTTACTTTTAAAATATTTTTTAGAAATTAATTTTTACTTATGGAAATTTCAAAAAATTTACATATGATAGAATATATTTTTTTGTACACGCTGTAAAAATTTTAGATCGAACCGCATAACGGTTTAGGAATTATATCGGTTTTATTCACTGTTCGTAAAACAGAAAACTGCAGTTATCGGTCAAATTTTAGGACACAAAACTTGCGATACCGATATCCAAATTGAGCAAACTCAGGTGTTTTGGATATCTATATCGAATAATATAGATTTTCATAGTTCTAAGTTTTTACTGAAAACCGACGTAAACTGCGTTAAAATATTAAACGACGAATCTGGACATAATCTGTCCTGATTCACACACTGTTTTTAAATTGGACATAACTCAAACACCCGATATCCGTTCGTGACAAAATTAGATGTGTAGATGCATAATTGATAGATCTATAATTTTATGTATATTAGATTACTTATAAATGCATGAAATAACTCGATATAGGCTTTGCAATATAATATATTGTTGCTGTCCAGAAATCTAAATTTCTGTTTTAAATGCTAATATTAAAACGATCATAACTAGAGCTTCAGAAATCCAAATCATGTGAATCTTGGTGTTTTGGATAAGTACTCCGAATGAAATATAATTTTCTAATAATTTTTGTAACCTAAAACCTGATAGAAATTAACTAAAACTGCGTTTTAAAAATATGTGACGGTGCTGAACAGATTCTGATCCGTTTTGCGTGACGATATGAAAACATGTATATCTCCAAAACCGGTAGTCGTATTTAGGCGAGACTGGAACTCACATGTGAATAACACTTAATTCTATATTTCCATTTATATTCTGACTTTAAATAACTTGATTAACTAGTCGTACATATCACATATTTACAGCAATGTTTTTGGACGTTTCTTGTATACTTATCACATATCATGTTCTATGATTGCTTATCTATTTTTATCTATATGACTTGTGATTAAACCATTACATACTAGAATTGACTTGATCTTGACACAACTTAATCATGAATACTTGAACCCAGTATTCACACTTGAACCAACTTGACTCGAACCATGAATACAATTGGCTTGACTTGCACTTAACATGACTACATGAACTCAATCTTGAAAACTTAATATCATACATCACCTTTGGTATTTATGGATTCGATCAAGACTCATAACATTAATCATAGACATATATACACGGGTTGTTGGGGTAGTTTTATTATGAATCCAACGGAATCTCATGAGTCCCATTATAACAAATAACGTTGCTGTGGTACCGGGCTGAAACAGTATAAATAACGTTGCTGTGGTACCGAGCTGAAACGGTACATCACAAATTCATGAATGAGGGCCCGCGTTTCTAAGCCCCTGGATGATGCCTGTTGGGTTTGGAATACTTCGATAACAATTGAAGTCCCGCTATTTTGGGCCCGTGATTCCTTGCCTCTGGACGATAGCCTTGGGTTCGAGAATACTCTTGTGATTGGTTGATATTCACACTTGAACTCATGTTAGTTACTTTTACCCTTTTAGAGACCTTTTAGGACACTTACATTCACTTCATATTCACTATACTTATACTCCACGGCCATGCTATACTTGTTTGCTATGCTCATGTTACATTTCCATGCTGATATAGTTGCTATATACATTACCATATTTGTTCACATATTACAATTTCCATTTATACTATATTACATGTCATCTTGCACTCAATTTATATATTACACATCTCTGTTAAGACTTACGGAGCGTTAGTTCGCTGACGGGCATTCCACCCACTTCTTTCTATTCTTGGAATGTTCGTCATGTGACATTGAGACAGAGAAGATAGAAGTGGTCGAAAAGGAGTACAACCAGTTCGCATCACAAACAGACGTATAGTTTCATTCAGTTTTTCATTTCATTTTAGCTTATTTATGTATGCCTCCTTATTAAGGCTTATCATGTTAAATATCTTGTATTCAGATATTTTGTCTACTATGAATCATGAATGTAATAAATCACAGTTGGATTTTATTCTTTTGTTTATTCTTGTTAGTTTATGTTACTTATAGACGCTTAACGTATTTATTTTGAGAAATGACCTTCTCGGAATAAATACGTCACGGGCTTGCCACGTCACCGTTTCCATCTACAGGGAAGCGGGGCATGACATCCCTTGAAGTTGACATTTAAAAATGCATAACGATTCGTTAGTTTTTTTGAAAATAGATATGGCTCTAATTATATCTTAATACTTACGTAAGTGATTAGAAAACAATAATTTTCTGAGTCGATACATCCATAAGTCGGCGATCCCGCCTCATAGTATCACGTACGGTATAATCTATCGTACGGCATTATCACGTCAAGAGTGCAGATCAATCATCATGTATATCATATCGCGTGCGGTATAATTTATCGTACAATATCATCAAATCAAGTGTATGGCTCAATCATCATGTTCATCATATCACGTACGGTATTATCCATCGTATGATATCATCAAATCAAGTGTGTGGCTCAATCATCTAGTCCTATATCGCCACATGTTATATTATCTCGTATCGTATTAAGAACATATATATCGCCTAATCTTTATATAATAGAGTATATCATATCGTATCCTGCCATTTCATCTCATATCCTGTAACATAGCCTCGTGACATCAGGTCCAATCATGTCGACTCATATCATTATAACATGTTATATCCTCATCTCATGATGTTATGTCGAAATTATCCTCAAACTTACATGTATGTATGTATGTATATGTATGTATGTATGTATATATACATATATATATACATATATACATGTTGGGTGTTTTTCGTCAACCCATTGAGATGGGAATACGCGTGCACTTGTCAGGCGCAATACAGATTCCCCCTGTTTAGGGTAGGCTGGGGTTTATTGATTGTGGGGATCCGAATCTCCGGCCGCCGCGGGCTAAGCTACTGTTAATTACCCATCGCCTTTGGAACGAGGGAACTTCCGATTGACGGGTCAAACAGGTCATGCAAACTCAATGTGCAGTGTTGTGTTTTGAAGGGGTTTTGGATATATCGAGGGCCCCGCGGAGTTTTACGGGGGTCCCACTACCCGGATAGCGGGCCGGGGGTCAAGAGGGCTAGCAGCCCCCGTGCGGGATACGGGGCAGCACCCCGTTAGAAATTTTTTCTAACGGGGAAAGTGTTGTGGAGTGTGGGAAAATGTAGGGTGAGGAGCGTCTTAATGATGCTAGAGAACTGGGCTCTGGGCCTTTGGGCGCTGGGCATTTGGGCGCTAGGCGCTTGGGCGCTGGTGCCTCACGTGCCTGGCACGCGGGCGCTAGGCGCTTGGGCGCTAGCGCCTTACGTGCCCGGCACGCGGGCGCTGGGCGTTTGTACGCCGGCGGAAAGAAGGGGGCTTTTAGCCCCTGAAATAGGAGTTAAACACCGAAAGATGGTTTTTTATTTATAGAGTTAAACTCTGACAGATGTTGAATGGAGTTGAACTCCTATAAAAAAGGAGTATGATTTATGGAGTTAAACTCTAACAGATTTTGAATGGAGTTAAACTCCTAGAAATCTTTGGAAATTATCAAAGGGGGCCCCTTTCTTCTTCCTTTTGGCCCTGGATCTTATTTTAGGCCTTGGACCTTCCCAAGGTGGGATTTTTGGAGATGAGACTCCTTCTTCCTCTCGATTGGCCGGATCTTGGAGAAAAGGGGGTGAGATTTAAAATCTTTCCTTTTTGAGATCTGATGGAAGATCTGAGTTTCCTTCCAAGAGTTTGATGGTGAAAACTATTTATTTTTGGAAAAGGAAGAGTTAAACTCTTGATTTAATTCAATAAGAGGAGAAGGTTTTAGAACTTTGAGGAAGGGGAAGTAGGCACAGAAACACAAAACTTTAAGGGGGATCAATTATTCTTCTTTTATTTTATTATCATGTTGCCTTATATAAGCTTACAAATTTACACATAGCCTCTTGGGCTTTACAAAATAGCATTTTACCCATCCCATGCTTCATGTGCTCATTTCTTTTGCACATGAGTCATGGGCTTTACAAAAATTTGGCTTTATGCCCATTTTTCTTACATTTATTCAAAAAAAAGAACATCAAAATTATTTATTACATGATTTTCATTTTGGCATGGGAGAGGCCGGCCGCGGGGCTCGACTTGGGCATGGGCCCACTTGATCTGGGCTTGGGCCCGCTTACTTGGGGTTGACTTTGACTTTGACTTGGTCAACCGGGGTGTAATTTTTTACCCCAACAATACACACACACACACATATTTATGTGTGTGTGCAACATATATACTGATGGCTTGAGGCTAAGAAAATAAGAACTAAGGACATACCTCCCTACGAGTACACTTACTATCGTCTATAGTCTCCTAGAACCCTATTAGCTAAGTATACATATCTAATATTTTTATATATATATAACTATATATAAGTAACCTAATACTACGGTTGCGGGGGTGCTATACGTCATCCACCCGACTTTCCCCGTAGATATACATTTACTCACCTACTATCCTCGCTCTTGCAGAAGTTGACGAATGCCTTGTTCTCCTTTGTCGTCCCGGAAGTCCACGCGGAGGTACCTACAATTCAACGCATATCGTATCGTCATCAAAAATCAAATCCAAAAACCGATACGGCAAGCGAGATGTACATAGGTTAGAACCAATGGTCCATGTATATAAGAATAACCAAACAACTCCCGACGTTGACGTACGAACGTCAAACAACCAAGTCAAAACTCAAATATCAAAAATCTAGTTTCAAATGTTGCAAAAACGAAATCAGCAACTTAGAAAAACACTTCCAGATTTTACCTAAGGTGAAATTAGGACATTCTGCATATAGGATAGACCTAGAAATCATATGCTTGAGCTATGGACCAAGAACCAAATCCTAATTCTAAGGTCAGGCCGCAAATTGCGGCCAATACGGATATTTTGGCGACCAAGAATAGGAGATGGGGGCTCGACCTTCAGGGTTAGCTTCCTAAGCGACTGCACATCTCTATGTGTATGCAATTTATTTTTCAGAGCTCTCGAGTCATTCCAGATTTCATTAGAACACTACAATTCAACAAAACACCCGATGTCGGAAAATTCTAAGTTCGTTTTTTGGGACTTCTAAACTCACTTAGTCCAGGGATTCTATAACTAAAGGCTAGTAGTCACTCTCTAAACTCTCTACAATATATCTACTACTCATTCAACCCATAAAAGTTCACCCTATTATTTTCCAAGTTCACTAAACATAACTTGTTTAACTCTAAATTAGCATAGAAGGTTAGGAAACTTAAACACTTGACTAAAAGTGAGGGAATTACCTTAAAAGGACAACTCAAGAAAATTCTAAGATGGTCAAATGAGCTCAAGACTAGAATTTGATCCCACCAAGAGGCTTGTAGTGATGTGATGAACATTATTTGTGAAGGGGACATGGGATTTTGATGATGTTTTGAAAGGGTTGTATGGTGGTAGAAAGGATGGGAGATAAAGAAAATGGAGGAGATGAAGAAAAGAAAGAAGATGAAGAAAATAAGGAGATGAGGAAAAGCCAAGGAGAAGTGTAGAATCTTCTCTCCCTCTCTCTCCTCAACCATGCTTCCTTGTCCCTTTACATTCTATTTTTTTTTTCTTTTAACAAAGATACAAAACAAATTAAAAGCAAACTCAAAAAAAGAAACCATGGCAATAAATACGGACTAATGTCACAATATGAAATGTAGCATGTCATAATACATAAATATGGTTTAATACATAATTAGTAAAATACTAATCAAGTTTAGTATAAACTTGTATGTAAATAATTGAATAAAAATTATAAAAGCCTAAATCCAATAAATGCTTCCATAATTAATAATTCATTTTAAAATTCCAATTATTTTTTCCAAATTATATGTATATAATTATACCATTTCATTAAAACTAATTTTCCATACTTTTATAATATTCATAAAATTTATTATTTTATTATTTAAATTCCAAAAATAATATTTTATATTTCTGAAATATTACAATCTTCCCCCTTAAATAAATTCGGTCCCCGAATTTAAATTTAAACCCCCCAAATAGTAAAATATTTTAGTAAATCTATTAAATCAACGGGGCTCCGAAATCACGAATACGTAAAATATATCATAGCGCAACGCATGCGCATGAAAACGAGTGCAAAATTCAAAAATCAAAACTCTGTCAAGCGTCACACAATCATAGGAGTTATGAAGAAAATCCAAGTTTCAAAATTTACAGTAAAAATCATACATAATATAATCAAGGCTATATACTATATATAGTATGCATCCTTGTGAAATCGTCTAAGCAACCGAATAAAAATGCATGCAAAATTCTTTTCAAATCACCGTGTGATGCGTATATCACGGCACAAATAGCGGATGCTCATTTTTTAAAGAAATATATATATACGTTTTAGTTAAGATATACGTCCCGCTTTTTGAAAATGATTTGGAAGGGTTTTCTTTATAAAATTTCGTGTCGCTCATGAACACGTAGGAAAATAATGAGACTATAGCTCCTTTTTGAAAATATCTTCGCTAAATATCGATGCATGAAAAAGATACTCAGGCACTTTTTTCAGACCGGTCCTACTCGGTTACTATATCATATGGTATATATCATAAAAACATGATGCCCGAAAGAATTCAATCTCAATAAGTGTATACAAAAAAAAAATACCGCGTGCGTCTGGTGCGCACGGAAATCAAAGTCAAATACAAGTGCCACGAATGTGCACAGAAGCAAAAACTAAGTGCGATGGGTGTGCATGGAAGCATCTGTCAAGTGCAACGGGTGTGCACGACAAAAATACCAGGTGCATCTAATATGCACGAAGAATCTCGATTAAGTGCACCTGGTGTATACAAAATTACATCAAGTGCGCCAAATATGCGCAAGAATCTAAATCAAGTGCGTCGGGTCCGCACAAAAACATCTGGTGCAATAGAGTGCACGAAAACAAATATCAAGTGCATTAGGTGCACGAAAACATAAATCTAGTGCACTAGGATGCACAAAAACGAATATCAACTATATGAATCGAGATCACGGTATACAACATGCACGAGATCAAAATCAAGTATACCGGGGTGTATGAAATCATAAACATGTGTAACTGCGTGCACAAAACCCATATCAATGCACTGAAAGCGCACGTGAACTACACCGAGTGCATAAGTCAAAATCAAGTGCATACTATATGCACGAAATTAAAATCAAGTATATCGGAGTACACAAAATCAAAATCGACTGTATCAAGATACACTGAATCATAAATATGTACAACAAGTGCACAAAACAAAATCGAGTGCAATGGATATGCACAAAAACAAAAATCACTACAACTAGTATATAAAAATATGAATCGAGTGCAACTGTGGTGCACATAGGAAATATCAATCATGAAACTAATCATCAAAACTCAAAATTCTAAAACAATTTGAGCGTGATACTCAGATCACTAAACATAAATCAAAATAAATGATATTGAGGTACACCTCCTTCAATGTCGAAAGGTGCCGGTGCACTCAAGGCTGGCAGAACAAGCATATCTACTTGCCTCATGCCCACGGTCTGGTGTTCTCTGTTCCTGGGTTCTCATTTTTCTCCGTGGATCACCAATTGCATGACTTCTCGGCTCAACAGTTGGTTAGGGGATAGCAACGGAAACAGTCCCGTTCTGACGCTTCTCTGAACATCTCCTAGCCAATTAACATGGCCACTCATAATGTAGCACGTCAATGATGGTGGCCTCTGGCCCTCTGAGTACATGCCATACAATCGATCCTGGGTCTAAATCTTACCGCTATGATGTCCTGGAAAGAACATGCTATGGTCTCTTCCGATCTCATCATTGCCGAACTGCCCGGAAGTTGGCACTCTTTATATTAATCTGTTCCTTGTTCCGAGACAGCTGCATTCTCATCATGACTTTCCTCTGGAAATACGGCTGTATCCAACGCCTCTGCGTACATATTAAGCTTCTGGTATCAACGGAGAAGAATGACTCATTAAGAGTTCACACAAATCCCTTATCCACTTTCTTTCAATATTGACTAATTCGGAATCATCTCTTCGTAGATGTGTGGACTGCAAGTCCGTGTCTGGCTATAGTCATATCCAGAGTCTCTCACAAGGACACGAAACTACGAGTTCGGTATTTTCAACACTCTGTGGAAGACAGCTGGACAATTACATTCTCTGGAACTCGTCCAAGTCATCGGAGGAATACGCTTTGCTCGTCCTTTCTTGATCGACTTACACCAGGTCTAAGCAAGACCCTTGAAACTGAAATTATTCGACTTAACTGATCCTGCGTCGGGGTACTCGAACAAATGATTCATCTTAGTCACTTTATCCAAGAATGATTAGCAATCTTCTATCAAATCCCTGTCTGTAAACTCATGTGGCTTCGGCTATATAAACTCTGGAGGCGACATCCGGTCAATCTCAGCAATAGCTGGTCCATCTGTCTGCACGGTAGACAACACATCGATTTCTGAAGTAAGCTGTATCTCAACGGTCCTCTCAATCTGGCCGGCCTCAAGCGATGGCCTGATCATCCAGTGCAGATCCTGAACGCTCGTGTCAAACGAGAAATCCTAGTAAAACGATAAATCAATACGTTCCTACGTCACTGGAGTACATCCTGGTCAGTCCTCGTCCCGGACGAGCCCGCTTTGACCGCATGTTTAGCCGCAGCTCTCTCTGCTCGTGCAGCCAAGGTAACAGAAACCACAATCCGATATCGATGAGGATAGATCATAGGAATGAATAAAATAACGAATCTTAAGAAATGTACATCCTAAGGCCACTTAAGCGGAGCAGCATATCGTAAGTATGCTGGGGAACATACACACGGTACGTCACTCTACTTAACTTACCTACTCCATCAACCAAGGTCAACCTACGTAATGAAAGTTCGGGTCTAATACCCCTCAGTCAAGTCAAAATTCCGTAAGGTCAAGCCTAGGTTTTGAAATATATATACACCTTAGACTCTGCATAGTCAAACCTAGACTCGAACCAAGGTTAAATCTAATGCTCTGATACCAACTTTTTCATGACCCGAAACTGGAACGTGGCTGGAACTTGAATCACGTGAAGTCTATAGGACCCCACTGTAACCAAAGTAAGCCGAAAGCCCAGAAGTCTAAACCTTTTAGGAAAAAAGTGAAGGTGAAGTTTTGAACTAAAAGTATAATGATATCAATTTTTTTTAAACCATAAATAATGTTATATGAAAATATAAGAAGATATATACTATAGTTGAAACATTTTTGTCATTTGAAATTTAGGCAGCACATCCTTTGTAAATTTTAAAACAAAACCAATACATAGCAATAATAATAGACATTCCCAAGCGGGAGCTAGCTCTTCGCCAATTGGCGGAAACAACCACACGAATTCAAATATGCGACGCCTAAGGCGAAAATCAAACACAGAAAATAAAGTAAAGAAACCAAAACATCATCAAGGAAACCAGAAATAAAGAATAAATACATATTCGTGACTCTAGGTCCGAACGAATATACAATCTGTGGTTTCTAAGTTTACCAAATATATATAGTCTGGTTGATGGAGCTTTTAACTAGATACAACTGAATAATAATGTATATAAATGGTGGTCACGATCCAAAGTGTACCGCACCTACCAATGCAAATCACCCAGAAGAAACTGCGTGCCAGCAAGCCGCTACTGAATCCGTGCGGTCGATCCTGCAAGAAAATTATGGCACAACGGGGGTGAGTTGCCAACTCGTGAGCAGAAGACATCACCGGGGAGAAATCGAATGTATGACGATCTCTTAGGTCATAAAGTAATGTAATAATATCGAGTGGTAACAAGGGTGATAGTGTAAACATAAGTATAATAACACTTATATAATCGTGTCCGTGTCATAATGTGGTACCATGTCATCTGTATCATATATATATGTGTATAGGTGTATCATCCAACGTGTGTCCATCAACGACACACCAGATCATCATAAAAACCTGAGTGCCCAGTATCGACACTCGAAAACATCATAAAACCTGTTTCCAGCATCGACACGTAAATCCTCATACCTCGGGCGTCGTTTCATCGGATCGGCCCTCAAATCCATCTGATCACACGACCCCGGTCGATATCCTCCGGATATTCGCTGAGCCAAAACTATCATCGGTCGGTAGTCCTCCCCTGCCGGGATCAACGTCTCTCTATACGATCTTCTTGCCCCGGGGTACCGTACCGGGTCTACCATGTACCCGCAGACGGTGCCTCCTCTCTTCTCGAATCAGGTATATACATAGCTCAGAACAGAGAAAACTCATGGTGGACGCCACACATCATATCAAGAGAAACCGCGTTTTTAAAACAATCACAAGTTTTCAAAATGTATCTGCGGTTTCTCAAATCCAAAAATCTCATGAAAATCGAATCTCATAAGCATGAAACAATAATGAAAAAATGAGTACCGGCACAGAACAAATCTATAGTGCATAACCAGTGTGTATATATAAACATGGCATCTAATTAGGTAAGAAAATGCAATATCTAAACTAGCATGTGCGGTAATGACTACTAAACAATACAGAAAAACTACAGGTTATCAGGTTATATAGTGAAGTAGCGATCTCTAATGTGTAAGTGGCCTGGCAATTACTAATGATGAGTGTGTGAGCCAGCGAGTATGTGTATTTGCAACATGCGCATCATTGGTAATAGTGTGTGTCCTAGTAGATGATGTCATATAAGATAAGAAAAGGAATGCGACATGTATATTTCAAGAAAAAGAATAATACGAGTATAGCAGAAAAAGGAAAAAGGAAACGCAACAGTATAAAATACATAGCTACATATGAGCCATACAGTTGTAGTCTAAAATAGTAAGAATCGTTGATTTTAGAAAAATAGGGGCTATGGTATTTTTAAGAAAAAGATACCATTTGAAAATCCGTAGCGTCCCTTGAAGTTGACATTTTAAAATGCATAACGATTCGTTAGTTTTTTGAAAATAGGTATGACTCTAATTATATCTTAATACCTACGTAAGTGATTAGAAAACAATAATTTTCCCAGTCGATACATCTATAAGTCGGCTATCCCGCCTTATAGTTTCACGTACGGTATAATCCATCGTACGGCATTATCACGTCAAGAGTGTGGATCAATCATCATGTATATCATATCGCGTACGGTATAATCCATCATACGATATTATCAAATCAAGTGTGTGGCTCAATCATCATGTTCATTATATCACGTACGGTATTATCCATCATACGATATCATCAAATCAAGTGTGTGGCTTAATCATCTAGTCCCATATCGTCACATGTTATATTATCTCGTATCGTATTATGAACATATATATCGTCTAATCTTTATATAATATAGTATATCATATCGTATCCTGCCATTTCATCTCATACCCTATAACATAGCCTCGTGACATCGGGTCCGATCGTATCGACTCATATCATTATAACATGTCATATCCTCATCTCGTGATTTTATGTCGAAATTGCCCTCAAACTTATATGTGTATATATATATATACACATGCATATACATATACATATATACACACATACACACATATCTGTGTGTGTGTACAACATGTATACCAATGGCTTAAGGCTAATAAAATAAGCACTAAGGACATACCTCCCTACGAGTACACTTACTATCGTCTATAGTCTCTTAGAACCCTATTAGCTAAGTATACATATCTAATATATATATATAAGCAACCTAATACTACGGTTGCGGAGGTGTTATACGCCATCCACTCGACTTCCCCCGTAGATATACATCTACTCACCTACTATCCTCGCTCTAGCAGAAGTCGACGAATGTCTTGTTCTCCTTTGTCTTCCCGGAAGTCCACGTGAAGGTATCTACAATTCAATGCATATCGTATTGTCATCAAAAATCAAATCCGAAAACCGATACGGCAAGAGAGACGTACATAGGTTAGAACCTATGGTCCACGCATGCAAGAATAACCAAACAACTCCCGACGTTGACGTACGAATGTCAAACAACCGAGTCAAAACTTAAATATCAATAATCTAGTTTCAAACGTCGTAAAAACGAAATCAACAATTTAGAAAAACACTCCCAGATTTTACCTAAGGTGAAATTAGGACATTATGCATATAGAGTAGGCCTGGATATCAAATGTTTGAGCTATGGACCAAGAACCAAATCCTAATTCTAAGGTCAGGCCGCAAATTGCGCCCAATACGGATATTTTGGCGGCCAAGAAAAGGAGATGGGGGCTCGGGCTTCAGGGATAGCTTCCTAAATGACTGCACATCTCTCTGTATATGCAATTTATTTTTCAGAGCTCTCGAGTCATTTCAGATTTCATTAGAACACCACAATTCAACAAAACACCCGATGTCAGAAAATTCTAAGTTCGTGTTTTGGGACTTCTAAACTCACTTAGTCCAGGAATTCTATAACTAAAGGCTAGTAGTCACTCTCTAAACTCTCTACTATATATCTACTACTCATTCAACCCACAAAAGATCATCCTAGAATTTTCCAAGTTCACTAAACATAACTTGTTTAACTCTAAACTAGCATAGAAGGTTAGGAAACTTAAACACTTAAATAAAAGTGAGGGAACTACCTTAAAAGGACAACTCAAGAAAATTCTAAGATGGTCAAATGAGCTCAAGACTAGAATTTGATCCCACCAAGAAGCTTGTAGTGATGTGATAAACATTATTTATGAAGGGAACATGGGATTTTGATGAACTTTTGGGAGGGTTGTATGGTGGTAGAAAATGTGGTGGAGGAGATAAAGAAAATGGAGGAGGAGATGAAGAAAAGAAAGAAGATGAAGAAAATAAGGAGATGAGGAAAAGCCAAGGAGAAGTGTAGAACCTTCTCTCTCTCTCTCCTCAACCATGCTTCCTTGTCCCCTCACATTCTATTTTTCTTTTCTTTTTAAAAAAAACAAAACAAATTAAAAGCAAACTCAAAAAAAGAAACCATGGCAATAAATATGGACCAATGTCACAATATAAAATGTAGCATGTCATGATACATAAATATGGTTTAATACATAATTAGTAAAATACTAATCAAGTTTAGCATAAACTTATATGTAAATAATTGTATAAAAATTATAAAAATCCAAATCTAATAAATGCTTCCATAATTAATAATTCATTTTAAAATTCTAATTATTTTTTCCAAATTATATGTATATAATTATATTATTTCATTAAAACTAATTTTCCATACTTTTATAATATTCATAAAATTTATTATTTTATTATTTAAATTCCAAAAATAATATTTTATATTTTTGAAATGTTATATAACCAAGCCATATTCCATCTCATGTTCCCTATGAACCGCGATGTCCTTAAACTAATATGTTTTTCCCTGTGGACTGTCTCCATATTGACTACCGTATATTATCCATGAGCTATTCATATATGATCTAATGATCAATTGAGCCTATATGATCATTGTTCCTAAGTCGATCTTAGTCCGATATATGACTGACGATCCTTAAATCAAACCCATATATCCTATGAACTGATGGACGTCATTTATATGAGATCTATATCCTAAGTTCAAAACCCCTAATCTAATATACAGATTTGGATTGATCCACGCCTACGGGGGATGATATATATTAGTCTCCATATACAATTCTAGAGCAACCCCATAATAGACAAATATAACACAACATGAAGTGATCTGTCTGGAGTAGGTGAAAATTGTTATCGCAATGCGATAGCGTAATTAGCTGCAGGAGCTTGCGCCTGCAAGGAAGAGTGTCCCCACAATCCAAAAAAAAACCTCCTCACAAATAAGGGGGAATCTGATAAGACACGTTACAACGGTTGCATCTATCCAAACCTCCGATATACGGTGTCATAAATCAATTTGGTATCTTCGGGGAGATGGATGGATATGTTTTATATAGCATCTGCCCCCAAATTCAGGCTAAACGCCTCTGTGTTTCAGTCTAGCCTTCGGCGGTAAACACATAACAATATGGATCCAAAAGTTAAAAATTTGAAAGGATACTCTCTTTATATATATAGAGAGAGAGAAACGGAGGAAATGTGCCATAAGAGAGAACTTCCTCTTATGGTGTCGAAAAAATACATCCTCCATGATTTCTTTTGCAGATCGACATTTATTATCTTCATCTTTATCATCTAAGATGTGGTTACACCAAATTTCATTTGATTCTTCCACTTTTTCACCATTGATTCAGTTGGTGCAAAATTAACGGTTTACCGATAATAGAACTTTTTATATTGCTAATTAAATGGTGAAAAGGTGGTAGAATCAAGTGGAATTTGGTATATCCATATCTTAGACGATAAAGATGATGATGCCGATAGGTGCAAATCGTTGAATAAAATATTGGAAGGTGTATTTTTTCGACGCCGTCTAACGAAAAACCCTCTTAGGACATCTTTTCTTCATAATTCTCTCTCCCTCTCACCCACACATATGAGAATAATGGAGAAAAGTGGCCTTAGGAGTCTTTTTTATCAGACGGTGTTAAAAAAACTTTACCCTCCGACGACCGGCACCGGCCATCTTGAACTACATCGTCTAATATGTCGGTACACCAAATTCCATATAATTCTAATATCTTTTCACCGTCGATTTATTGAGTGCAAAATTAATGGTTTACCGATAATAGAATTTTTTTCATTGCTAAATCAATGGTGAAAAGGTGTTAGACCACATGAAATTTGGTGTACCGACATGTTAGACGATGTAGATCAATATGAATGATACCTATCGTCGAAAAAATGGTTGAGAGTGTAGCTTTTTAACGCAACCTGACGAAAAAGCCTCATGAGGCCTCTCTCTCTCTCTCTCTCTCTCTCTATATATATATATATATATATATATATATATATATATATATATATATATATATATATCGGCTACTCCCCTGGTGTATCTAAGTTATTTATATCATGTGCAGCAGCAACATGGTTGAAACTTTTTTGCCACCGTTCATCTTGATCTTATGTTTCAATATACATCGATACCAAATTTTATGCCGTTTGGATACCTTTTACCTAGGCATACTAAAATGATCGGTTTTCCAACAACATAACATTTTACGAACTTAGAGCAATGACCAAAAAGTGTTCAAATCATATGAAAATTTGTTTGTTCATGTTTTAAAACATGAAAATCAATATGAACAGTGATAATCATGTGAAAAAATGATCTATCATGTTGTTTATAACTAACTTAATTACAAAATTAGCCACTCCTATATATATTTATAGTTAAAGATATCATATGGTGTATAAGATGAGGCAATCACCGTCTTCTTCTTCATTTTTGCCAGTTCAATTTAGGATGTGTTAAGATATAAATATCTTTTATGATATATTTTATATATCTTTTATATTATTTTGTATTTATTTTTTTACATTAGGGTTTCATCTTGTGGGTTATATATAGAGAAGAATATTGTACATTGCTCTTTGATCAATCAATAATATTATTTTCCTCTTTTCCCAAAATCTTCGATTTCTTCATTATTCTCATGTGAGAGAGAGAGAGAATAATGAAGGAAAGATACCCTAGGGGTATTTTTTATCAGATGGTGTTAAAAAACCATACCCTCTACCATTTTTTCCGACGACGGCCGGCATCGGCTATCTTGATCTATATCGTCTAATATGTCGGTACACCAAATTCCATATGGTTCTAATATCTTTTCACCGTCGATTTAGTGAGTGCAAAATTAACGATTTACCGATAATAGAATTTTTTTTATTGCTAAATCAACGGTAAAAAGGTGTTAGAATCACATGAAATTTGGTATACCGACATATTAGACGATGTAAATCAAGATGAACGATACCTGTCGTCAAAAAAATGGTTGAGGGTGTAGTTTTTTAATGCCACCTGACGAAAAAGCCTAATAGCCCCCCCCCCCCCCCCCACCCCCCTCTCTCTCTCTCTCTATATATATATATATATATACTCTCTCTCTCTCTCTCTCTCTCTATATATATATATATATATATATATATATATATATGCTAATTTACTCTCCAGGTGTATCTAAGTTATTTATATCATGAGCAATAGCAACATGATAGAAATTTTTTTGCCACCATTCATCTTGATCTTATGTTTCAATATATATGCATATCAAATTTTATATCGTTTGGATACTTTTTACCTAGGAATACTAAAATGACCGGTTTTCCAACAACATAACATTTTACGAACTTAGATCAATGAGCAAAAAGTGTTCCAATCATATGAAAATTTGTTTATTCATGTTTTAAAACATAAAAATCAATATGAATAGTGACAATCATCAAGTTGTTGTTTTTGCATAGGGTATAACTAAATTACAAAATTAGCCACTCTCATATATATATTTATAGTTAAAGAAATCATATGGTGTATAAGATGAGGCAGTCGCCATCTTCTTTCTTCTTTTTTGCCAGTGCAATTTAGGATATGTTAAGATATACATATCTTTTATGATATTTTTTATATATCTTTTATATTGTTTGTATTTATCTTTTTGGATTAGGGTTTTATCTTGTGGGTGAGCTATATATAGAGAGCCATATTATACACTGCTCTTTGATCAATCAATAATATTATTTTCCTTTGTCTCCAAAATCTACGATTTATAATATGGTATCAGAGCTGGGTTAATAACATTCATGGATTTGTACTTTAACACACACATCTTCGGGCCTTCATGCTCTCTTAGCCTTATGTATCTCTTGAGCCTTCGTGCTCTCTTGTATGTGATCCGAGCTTTCATGCCGAACTTTGAGATTTCGTGCTCTATACGATCCATGTGACAACCACGTTGGACGTGAGGAGAAGTGTCGAGATGTGTGGATTAAAATAATCTCACATTGGAAAAAGTATGAGATGTGCATGCGTATAAGATATAAGATGGGGACAAAGCTCAACAAGGCTTGAGTGTTATTGTTGGAACACATTTATATCAAAAACTCGTGTACACTCGTATATAAATTTACAATCGCCCCCTCATTCGTTTATAATTAAATTTAATATGGTATCAGAGCTAGGTTGATAATACGTATGAATTTAATAGCTAGGATGTAATTTTTCAGCATCACTGCATAGATTCTCATAATTTCTGATATAGTAGATCATTCTTCCTTTTATACATAGATGCAGGCCGAATCATATTAAATCCTTATGTTAGTTTTTTATGATTTTCTCTTGTTATCGTTTGTGCTACGTTGTGTTCTGTTGTATTGGGTATTGGCATCTCCCCTTCTGGGGTCCCAAATCCGCATCTTCTCTTACATAAAATAAAATCTAAAAAAAAACGAAACGAAAAAACAAAAACTAAGAAAATGCATGAAGATTTTCCACAGTATCCAAAGGCCAGCTTTTATCTTGTTTGAATTTTCGCAAAGGACAAATCACGCAGTAAAAACTCATTAATTTCATCATGAACAACCCCAAGTCCATCCAAAGGATCAATTATTTAATTAATTCCCCATGCATATATCTATATCTATATATACATGAGGTTACCTTCATTAATGAAAGTGTCCACAAGAAAATAAAAGCAATCCCATTTCCTTTTCAATTCCAAGTAACAATGAAGATCCCTGCAATGATTTTGCTTGTTGTTCTCATTTTCGCCATGTCCTTGGAATTCGCACTTCCATCGCGCGTATCCCGCATGACATCTGTGTTCGTCACAAATGCCGATGCTCCATTTCCATCGGTTACTGGAGACGGTGTTCCATCGCGGTTGCTGCGAACAAACAACATGGAGCATTCCGAGGATGTGATACCGAACAAACGTGAGTGTACTCTTACACATGCAGTACACATATTAATTAGTACTGCATATACACACACAACTGTATATAGCTCGAAAGTTTTCTAGGATGTGGCCTTCTCACATATAATGTAAAGAAAATATTCTGAAAATGAGAAAAATCCTTAAATCTAATGGTCTACATCATTCAATTTTTCATGTACAATGTATGTGGAATATGTTAATGCACAGACAAAAGATTTGAAAAGATTCTTGAAAAATATTTAATTAAAATATTTAATTAACATAATTAATAGATTTCTAAAGCTTTTCTTTTACGTACATATATTTTGTACTAGATCATCCAGTTTAATGCAACTCCACCAAAATTCCAAGTTATGATAGAGAATTGAGCAAAAGATTTGAGTGTCCTTTTGTGGGACCTAAACTTGACCTTGTTTGCGCCGCAGCCGCATATTATTTAATAATCCCTTTTTAAAAAACGCATTAATTTGGCAAGATTTGAACATCAATTGCTCATGTACTATCGAGCTACACCAGAACCCTAAAGCTGAACGTGATTTTATATCATAACATTGATCTCAATACTGAATATCCTGATCCTAAGTTTTAATTATTTTCTTCTTTTTGAGCAGAGTACTTAAGTTCATATTTTAACATTCTCAATATTGAATATTATGATCCTAATTAATCTCGATTTCTTATGATTGACTACCTCTATCTTTTTGGTGATTTGTGTTCGAGAAATGCAGCATGCCCAGGTTACTGCCCATCTCCAAAAGTTTGTTGCTGGAAGAACTCTCGAATTTCGCCAGATGACCGATGTTACTGTATCACTTGCAGGAGCACCATTGCTAGATGTTGGAAGCCTCCTGCTGCAGTTTAAACGTTGGAAGCCTTAATTTGTAGTTGCATTGCGAACCCTGCTCATCATCTGGGTTTTAGCTATGAGCTTTTAAAATAAAATTAGAAAAGGGCAACTTGCTTAATTGATTATGGTGCTTAATTTTGTGTTCATGACTTCTCCTTATAGCCTTTTCATTTATATTTTGTTGCGACTCTCTATCCTTAAAATTACATAAAGCTAATAATTATATAGCTGATTAGCGCCTTTCATTAATATTTTTCTTTTTAATTGAAACTTGAGGATAGAGAGTCTATGGTTAGTTTTACTAATTCACATGTAGATTGATTCCAATAATTATAGAAGAAAATTCTTTATATATCGTTCTTAAGCATTAAACTATAGGTTCCTCTGCTTTTTCTTAATTCTTGATGATTTTTTAAAAAAAATTTCTGGAAGAAAAAATAATTTGAAACAAGAAAAGGGGTTTAAAAGGAGTGAACCGGAGTGGAGAAACGAGACCGCTGCCATTCACAAAATTCGGTTATATATTCCGGCCATGTATTTATACCATATGTGTTTTTATAGGCTTTCTAATTAATGGGTGCAAATAATAATTGATACAGTATGTTGTTGGTGAATCAGAATAAAAGCTATCAACGATTCGAAAAGAATATGGCGGACCTGGTGTTTTTAATGTAAGTGAATTTAATACCAGTCTTTTTGCAAAATGGATGGGGAGGGTTTTGAACAAAATTATAAATAAAGGGAAAATTCACAAGAGTCAGAGTCAAAGAATAAATGCCAAAAATAGATCTCATATGTAATAATCAACACCATTTTATTCATCACAATTATCATATCATATGCAAAGTCCCAAGAATTTTATAATTACAAACAATTTTTATTCGCATTTGTCCAAGCATCCAAGGCAATGACAGGATGTAGAATTTGCAACAGCGAAGCGACATTTCTTTGGGTGAGGGCAGAATCCAGGACAAACTGCATATTTGTTTGTGATAGTGCTCGATATTGGCGATCCCGAAGATCCCGACACATGGCAGATGTCGTGTCCCAGAACTCAGAAAAGAGGGCCCACAGGGACCGGCCAGGCCACCCCTGTACCCGACCTGCAAACCCAAGCTGGCTCGCCTCAGAGCCCCCTGCAAATTGGCCTCCTCGGCCTCTCAGCTCGCCCACGAGCTACCACAGGACCAAGATAACTCGGCTCCCCCGTTCGTCCCCGAGCTCTCCCGCCGAGGCCATCTTCCTCGGTCCCTCCGACCGACCAAACTCCACCATTCACAGGCGTAACCGCTGCTCCGCGAATCTCGTCATGTGCGGATTCTCCGCCGGCAATATCCCACGTTCCACGTCATCACGATCCCCAATAACGGGCGATCCGCTTGTTACGCGGGCGTAACGTCGAGAGCGTAACCGCCGGCGAGATTCTCTTGCCTGCTGCCGCGTGCTACCGCCACTATATAAATCCCCATTACAAAAGGGTCAGGCAAGCCATTCTTTACACTTGTGCCGTTACTCTGCTCGGATATTGTCACTGACTTGAGCGTCGGAGGGTCCTCGGTGGTACCAAACCACTCCGAGACTTCTTTGCAGGTACACGGCGGCAACCTTCTCATCCCACTTTGTCCTCTCAAAACCCATTGAGACCTACACACAACGAAGGACAATCAACTCAGTTCATCTTGAGATCAACGGAAGACAACATCTGACGGAGGCCTGGAAAAGAGCTCCATCAGTTGGCGCCGTCTGTAGGAAAACAGATTCCACAAAATACAAAGTTGACTTTCCTATCTCCTCTCTCATGTTGGACGACCATCCTGGGGATCCCGGTACCAGCCGTCGCCTTCCACTCACGAAGGCGGGGACGAACCTTCCCCCATGACCGTAATCAACGCCCTCGCAGGCCGGATAGATCGCCTGCAATCCCTCGTGGAAGCCCTCGTCTGTGTCCAAACGACTGCGCCCGGGCCGCAGATCGCTGCACCGCCGCCGCCAGAAGGCTCCGCCCCTGTCTGGACGGCCAACCACCAGCAGGCTGCATCCCCTCGCCACCGGTCCCTCGAACCGGTGCTCCCTGAGTGTCACGCCCCGCTTCCCAAAATGCGGAACACGAGGGGTTGACAAGGCCAGCCATGCTCCTACGGTTAAGGAAATATCCTGCCGTAGTCATACTTCGGCTTCTAGCTTTGCGTGGTAACCAGTAATACAACGCACAGGTAATGAGAAATGCAGTATATAAATCAAAACAAATACAAAGAACTAACCAGATAGGGATCAAGAGAGTATGGTTCTAGGTAGCTGATCAAAATGTCCGCGATGTCCTCAAGGTACGTCTGGTCCTGATCCAAGCTAAGTCCACTTCTCACTCTGAGCATGCATACTCAGGTCGTCAGAGCAACACGATAGCAATATATACATAGGTGCAAGTGATAACTCGTACAGTAATAATGGATACATAACAGTAAATCAAGATAGTAGAGATATGAACATGAAGTAGCCAATGCGGGTGTCTAAAAGAGCAGGTGAACAGTAAAGCAGTAAAATAGTATGTCAGGTGTATCAATACAGTAAGTAATGCATGTCAATGTCACTATCCCTATCAGTCTCTAAGTCTCACTGTACATGTCACTAAGCCTATCGTCAGTCCAAGCGTGAGAGTCAACCCCTCGTGAGTGTCCCCCATCCAAGGGTAGGACCCAAGGGCAAGGGACCACGGGCCCAACATATAACGCACGGTAATAATCACGTAATATCCCTGTAAATCTCCATATATCTCCATATATATGCCGGCATGGGACTCCCGAGATTCTGTTGAACTCACACTCAAACAACCCCACACCCCGTGGTCTACATCAAACGCCAATCATAACCTCAAATACCAATCGGTCCATGACAAGTCTGCGCGAGAACTGGAGACAGGATCTCCATCAAGCACGTCCCGACTGATACCCAAGGTAAATGGACAGTGTCTGGTGCCTTACCTGTGACACCCATACAAGTGCTCCCATAAGTGTCCCATACCACTTATAGTCACACTTATACGCGCCCCACAGACGTCGACAATGCAAAGCATCAATAGAATTCACTGATTGTGTACAAGTACGTGTTACTATCACTTATCCAATCATGCTCAACCACTAACGTACTAGCCACAATCACCGTTAATACCTAACACTGGGTAATGCACATGATCACTAACTTACCAATGCAATGACATATATATAATGTGATGAGAAAACAGTATTTAAGGCATGATTAAGATGTCATCAAACGATATCCTACCACTTGCATAAATCTTCATAATTCATACATGTACAATTTAGCGAAACAATGAATAGTGGATAAGTAGTGTGTTTGATTATCTAACCATCAAAATTGGTTTCACGTCAATCGGGCTTCGGGATCGCTAGATATGGCCATTTCCTTTCAAGCGTTCACTGCTGGAAATCCGGTTTCAGAATCGGAAGTCCGTTTCGTAACGCATTTTAATCCCAGATGGGACCATAATTTAGTGACGCTACAGTTGAATTAAATCTAGGGTTTTCAATAAGGTTTTCAACGCAATAGACGGATTCTTAATCGCGTCTGTACGTCAAAAGTTCTGCACTTTTCAACATTAGTATGTCAATTCTGTTTCTGTTTGGGACTGCTAGACGTCCCGATCTTCTAAATTGCAGTTTAAATAACAAACGACGATATAACGGGGTGAAATCACTTGAGTCATTTATATAACAGATTGATCTTCAATAACATGCTGGGTTTCGCAACATACGAGTTCGGGAAACAAGATAGTAAACATTACGGGACAGAAAACAATAACCAGAGTTGCTCTCGAACCAATTCTCATCATAATATTAGTACAGAAACAACTAAGAACTCGCATAGGGTTACAGGTCGTCGAGACGAATTTGATTTGAGCCCTCGAACGCCCCATTTCAATATGTACATAATTTATTGTGATTTTAACAATTTTCAGGTGCGGGAAATCCCCAGTTTTTACGGGTGTAATTGGGGGTGATCGTTTAAGGCGTTAACAGTCATATTTTTCAGTGAAATTTCACCACAAGGTTCATTATCACATGAGCCAGATTATGCAATCAAGTTCCGTCAAATTAAACGGAGGTTTTCACTGGGATCTTGCATCGAACAGTTAAGTCATATAAGGTTTTCATGAATCGCAGACAGGGAATTAATGCGGTTTGAATTTATAACGGAAATAATATAGCATGTAGCAAGTAGGGTACTTGCCTGTAGACGTTCTAGCGATGAACGACAGCAGCAACGGCACGGACGCGCGACGAACGGCGCGGCTAGGGTTCACGGTCTCGGCTCGAGCTTGGGCTCTTGGACTCGATGTCTCGGTGGGTGCGACGGACGTACGCTGGCGTTGCGACGGTTACAACCTTGCTGATGATGACAGACGCAGAGACTGAAGCCACGGCTTTTTCGGCGACGATGACGGCTGGAATAGCGGCGATCGACGATAGGGGCAAGTGCTCGATGAAATAGCTAATGCTGGGTTTGAGGCTTGGGCTAGCCTCGAGGCTCGGTCTCGGCTGGAGGTGGTGGCGACGGGTACTGTAGCTCCAGCAGGGAGGAGAGGTGCTGAGAGAGAGAGAGAGATCTTTAGAGTGAGAGAGAGAGAAAAACAGAGAGAGAGGGGGGAGGGAAAGCAACAGAGAGATAGAGAGAGAGAGAGAGAGATTTAGAGAGAGGGAGAGACTTAGAGAGAGAGAGAGACTATGAGAGACAGAGGGAGAGACTTTGAGAGACATAGGGATTGAGAGAGAGAGAGAACTAGAGAGATATAGAGAGAGACTGAGAGAGCGACACAGAGAGAGAGAGAGAGAGAGAGATTCACCGAGTGCTGGCGTGGGGTCGACGGAGGCGCCGTCGGGGTTGTCAAGGCGGCCGATGGGAGGAGGAGGCGAGGGTGTCGAGGGGGTGGCCGGTTGTGAGGAGACGGCGAGGGTGTCGAGGGGGTGGCCGGTTGTGAGGAGACGTCGAGGGAGAAGCCCGAGGCGTTGGAGGCGTCGGTGGTTGCTGGGGCGTTGACGGTGGATGAGCTTGGTCGATGGAGGAGGAGTAGGGCTTGGCTGCAATGCAGGGGCTTGGAAGAACTCGGCGGTGGGTTGATGCAGAGAGGTGTGGCAAGGAGTTAGTCGAGGGGATTGAGCTCGGGGGGTTTGAGTTTTGGAGAGAGGAGAGCGAGGGAGGAAGGATGAGGGGTGTAGTCGTCGTCGTCGAGGGGAGTGGGATGCAGGGACTCGAGTGAGGGGTTTTCTGTGGAGAGAGGGAGAAGGAGGAGTTTGAGGTCGAGAGTGTGAGGGAGAGAGGAGTGAGCCGTTGGGGGAGCGGGTCGTAGGGGTGCGCGCGTCGTGGGTGCGAGGAGCGGGGCGTTGGCGTGGCAGGCGGCGACATGGGGAACGTGGGTACGTGGGTTCACACGAAAGAGGCGGGAAGGAGAACGAAGAGGAGGAGGAAGGAACGAAGCGGGTCGGGTTTGGTGTGGGTGTTAGGCTGGAAGAGCAAGTGTGGGCTGAGAGGGGTCTTGGGCCGGGAAATTAATTTAAGATGAAAGAATTGGAGTTGGATGGGGTCACGGGCTCGGGAGCTGGGCCGAGGGAGGAAATTTGTTTAATTTATTTAGTTAACTTATGGATAGGAGAGTGGGCTGGCCAATTAAGGAAAATAGAGGAAAATGAGATGGGCCGGGCTTTAGGAATTTAAATTGATTGGGGAAAGAAAAGTTGGGTCGGACTCTGGATTAAGAAATGGAAAAAAGGGTGTAGATAATAGAGTTTTGGATTAGTTTAGGGAAAAATGAAAGGGTTTAAGTATTGAAATTAGTTTTAGAAAAATATGGATTTAAGAAGGGAAAGTAGAATAAAAGAATTAGGATAAAATAATTATAAATACAATTAGGTAAAAATTGTAAGTGACCCCTATTTAATAAAAATACGGCTATTGGCTTATAAAAGAACCGGGCATTATATCATACCACCCTTACAAAAATTTCGCCCTCGAAATTTAAAACAAATGATAAGCTATATGAAGTAACATGCAAAAGGCTATGACCTCAAACCCTCACATAAAGTGGTTTTCTTAAAACAGTTAAAAGAAGAAGAAAAAAACAAAACGAGGGTCTAGGTAAATATAGGGCAGAAATCAACTATAAGGGAAAACTATATGTACAAGGGAATAAAATAGCTGTAACGGACAACAACACCCGAGGCATGCTAGATAAAATCGAGATCTTAAATATGCATATATACGTATATCAACATAGCGCTGCTAAAAATAATGGCACCAGACTTAACTATTTATAATAGTAAACTATAAACACAATACCCGGAAAAATAAAGTGCCAGTAATAAAATAGTGGAGGATTTATCGATAGGTTAAAATATTTTAGGATAACGTATCAATCAAACAATTTTAACATAATTTAGGAAGCCACATTGTGAAAATATAAAACATGGAACAAAATATGCGCGATATATGGTCGCGCTATGAAAAACGTGAAGGATAGTAAACCGTTTAACATGGGTGAAATGGAAGTAGTCAATAACACGCAATTTTTTTTTTGATAAATACAAAATAGTGGAAACTAAGTTTTCGAATAACGATGTCCCTAAATGTAGTTTGGGTAAAAGGAAATAACACAGTGTATAGGGCTAGCCAGGGTAAAGATTTCAATGGAGTAAGGCCCATTCAAAAGATCGGGGTGCAGCACTTTTTAATCTAAGCGAGGGTCAAAACAACACAAGGGGCAGGAGCGAAGGACAGTAATGAATCTCAGGGGGAAAGGAACATATAGGAGAATAGTCAAATCATCATGTGAACCAACAATCAAAAATTAGCAAACTCAGAAATTTTATTTCATTCCAGAAAATTCTCAACAAAGCATCTCGGAAGTAAAAGATAACCCTAACTATACATAGGTTTATTAGTCCAGAGGAGACAAAAACTGGATCATGTCAGTCGCGGTTGTGGGAGTTCAGCAGGTTACGGTAGGATCGTGCGCTCAGATAGGGGCGTCCATCCCCATATCGCCTTGCTGGGATCGCCACTGGAAGTTCTTCTGCCGCGAAGTCTTGTTCGTTTGGTCCTTCTTCCTCAGCTGGAGCTTCTTCATCCAGGTCTGCTTCCATATGATTCTCTTCTTCTGGATCCTCTTCTATAGGGTTTTCCTCCACTGGATTTCCTTCTAGCGGGCCCTCCTCGGGATCCTCTTCTATCAGGTTCTCTTCAGGGTCTTCTTCCTCCTCGTCGGAATCACCGATCATGTCAACCTCTGGGGCCGCGGCTCCTTCGTTCTCGGAATCGCTGTTTCCGAAAATAACCTGGGGGCCGTTGATCTCATCATCCGAACTCACCAGCATGCGGTCTAAGGAAACGCATGACTGTGCATCCTCATCTAGATGCGGCGCTACTCCAGGGTGGGCCATGGCCTGAAAAGAAAGAGTCATAATCAGACAGTGGAACATATTAAGAAAATAATCAAGGATACGGAGTACAAGGAAAATATGCAGTAGGAAATGACTGAAAAACAAAATCTAGAATACGGATGCAATGAATAGTATAAGTAAAGTGAGTGGGAAGGGAACGATACATGCATCACAACTCAGAATTTTATTACATTCAGCCAAAAGTTTAACGGATACAGGATCTCAAACGAAAAGAGAAATATTTACAAGGAAGTGACAACATTTTATTACAAGCAGAAAACGTGATAACTCTTTCTTTGATTACTAGACTGCTACATTCTCGTCACGCGAGTTGAATCCTGTGCTGGGTCCGCCCTATCCTCGAAGTTCGAACCATGAAATAACCATCACTTGGCAGAAGTGGAGAGCGTGGACGAATATCCTCCTCGTCGCTCCTTCCTTTTAGGGCAACCGTTGATAAGATGTTCGCTGGATCCGCAAATCAGGCACTGCCCTTTGGCGTTGCGACAATCTCTCTGAAGGTGCCCTGGCTTCTTGCAGTATCCACAATGTGGAGCCTTCCGCTGCTTCCGTGGCTGGGGAATAAGTGGGTGCTTCATCTTCATCTCTTTTCCTTGTCTAACGGGGATTCCCTTACGATTTGAGACTTCCGCTGGTGCCTGAGTCATCTGCCTTCCTAGTCCTTCAGCTAACAGGTCGTTTGTTCGCTCCTGGGCTTCCTTCAGACCCTGCAATGCATTCAGAATCTCTACGGTCTGATTCGGGGGAGTGGAGGTAGGGGAGAGTCGTTGGAAGACATGGTCCCGAAACAACAATTTTGAGGTCGATATAAGGCACAAGCCATAAGAATTAAAATATAATACGGACTGGGCGAGGAATCAAGAATATCGGGTGTGATGAAATATATTACAAGTGGAAATCAGCTGTAGGACTCTAAATCACCTAAACAGAGTACAGTATTGTAACTATGATGTAGTTTACAATTACAACCACGTAACCCTGCCAAGTCACCCGAAACCCTAGCGGATGGATAGCAGAACACACAATGTGAATAAGGATTAAGAGTAACAAGTTTACAATCTAGACCGAGGGATGTCTTAAATTGTCAAGCTCTACACGGAAAACTGCAATCCCAATCGAAACAAAACCTGGCTCTGATACCAACAAAACCATGTCATGCCCCGCTTCCCAAAATGCGGAACACGAGGGGTTGACAAGGCCAGCCATGCTCCTACGGTCAAGGAAATATCTTGCCGTAGTCACACTTCGGCTTCTAGCTTTGCGTGGTAACCAGTAATACAACGCACATGTAATGAGAAATGCAGTATATAAATCAAAACAAATACAAAGAACTAACCAAATGGGGATCAAGAGAGTATGGTTCTGGGTAGCTGATCAAAATGTCCGCGATGTCCTCGAGGTACGTCTGGTTCTGGTCCAAGCTAAGTCCACTTCTCACTCTGAGCATGCATACTCAGGTCGTCAGAGCGACACGATAGCAATATATACATAGGTGCAAGTGGTAACTCGTACAGTAATAATGGATACATAACAGTAAATCAAGATAGTAGAGATATGAACATGAAGTAGCCAATGCGGGTGTCTAAAAGAGCAGGTGAACAGTAAAGCAATAAAATAGTATGTCAGGTGTGTCAATACAGTAAGTAATGCATGTCAATGTCACTATCCCTATCAGTCTCTAAGTCTCACTGTACATGTCACTAAGCCTATCGTCAGTCCAAGTGTGAGAGTCAACCCCTCGTGAGTGTCCCCCACCCAAGGATAGGACCCAAGGGCAAGGGACCACGGACCCAACATATAACGCACGGTAATAATCACGTAATATCCCTGTAAATCTCCATATATCTCCATATATATGCCGACATGGGACTCCCGAGATTCTATTGAACTCACACTCAAACTACCCCACATCCCGTGGTCTACATCAAACGCCAATCATAACCTCAAATACCGGTCGGTCCATGACAAGTCTGCGCGAGAACTGGAGACAGGATCTCCATCAAGCATGTCCCGACTGATACCCAAGGTAAATGGACAGTGTCTGGTGCCTTACCTGTGACACCCATACAAGTGCTCCCTTAAGTGTCTCATACCACTTATAGTCACACTTATACGCGCCCCACAGACGTCGACAATGCAAAGCATCAATAGGGTTCACTGATTGTGTACAAGTACGTGTCATTATCACTTATCCAATCATGCTCAACCACTAACGTACTTGCCACAATCATCGCTAATACCTAACACTGGGTAATGCACATGATCACTAACTAACCAATGCAATGACATATATATAATGTGATGAGAAAACAGTATTTAAGGCATGATTAAGATGTCATCAAACGATATCCTACCACTTGCATAAATCTTCATAATTCATACATGTACAATTTAGCAAAAAAATGAACTGGGGATAAGTAGTATGTTTGATTATCTAACCATCAAAATTGGTTTCACGTCAATCGGGCTTCGGGAACGCTAGATATGGCCATTTCCTTTCAAGCGTTCACTGCTGGAAATCCGGTTTCAGAATCGGAAGTCCTTTTCGTAACGCATTTTAATCCTATATGGGACCAGAATTTAGTGATGCTACGTTTAATGAAATCTAGGGTTTTCAATAAGGTTTTCAACGCAATAGACAGATTCTCAATCGTGTCTGTACGTCAAAAGTTATGCACTGTTCAACACTAGTATGTCAATTTTGTTTCTGTTTGGAACTGCTAGACGTCCCGATCTTCTAAATTGCAGTTTAAATAACAAACGACGATATAACGGGGTGAAATCACTTGAGTCATTTAGCTAACAGATTGATCTTCAATAACATGCAGGGTTTCGCAACATACGAGTTCGGGAAACAAGGTAGTAAATATTACGGGACAAAAAACAATAACCAGAGTTGCTCTGGACTGCAGTCCAGAGCCGCTCTCGAACCAATTCTCGTCATAATATTAGTACATAAACAACTAATAACTCACATAGGGTTACAGGTCGTCGAGACGGATTCGATTTGAGCCCTCGAACGCCCCATTTCAATATGTACATAATTTATTGTGATTTTAATAATTTTCAGGTGCGGGAAATCCCTAGTTTTTACGGGTGTAATTGGGGGTGATCGTTTAAGTCGTTAACAGTCATATTTTTTAGTGAAATTTCACCACAAGGTTCATTATCACATGGGACAGATTATGCAATCAAGTTCCGTCAAATTAAATGGAGGTTTTCACTGGGATCTTGCATCGAACAGTTAAGTCATATAAGGTTTTCATGAATCGCAAACAGGGAATTAATGCGGTTTGAATTTATAACGGAAATAATATAGCATGTAGCAAGTAGGGTACTTACCTGGAGACGTTCTGGCGATGCACGGCAGCGGCAATGGCACGGACGCGTGATGAACGGCGCGGCTAGGGTTCGCGGTCTCGGCTCGAGCTTGGGCTCTTGGACTCGATGTCTCGGTGGGTGCGACGGACGTGTGCTGGAGTTGCGACGGTTACAACCTTGCTGATGATGACGGACGCAGAGACTGAAGCCACGGCTTTTTCGGCGATGATGACGGCTGGAATAGCGGTGATCGACGATAGGGGCAAGTGCTCGTTGAAATGTCTAATGCTGGGTTTGAGGCTTGGGCTAGCCTCGAGGCTCGGTCTCGGCTGGAGGTGGTGGCGACGGGTACTGTAGCTCCAGCAGGGAGGAGAGGTGCTGAGAGAGAGAGAGAAAAAGAGAGAGAGAGAGAGGGAGGGAGGGAGAGCAACAGAGAGATAGAGAGAAAGTGAGAGAGAGATTTAGAGAGAGGGGGAGACTTAGAGAGAGAGAGACAGAGGGAGAGACTTTCAGAGACAGAGGGATTGAGAGAGAGAGAGAGAGACAGAGGGAGAGACTTTCAGAGACAAAGGGATTGAGAGAGAGACTGAGAGAGCGACAGAGAGAAAGAGAGGAAGAGAGAGATTCACCGAGTGCCGTGGGGTCGACGGAGGCGCCGTCGGGGTTGTCAAGGCGGCCGATGGGAGGAGGCGGCGAGGGTGTCGAGGGGGTGACCGGTTGTGAGGAGACGGCGAGGGTGTCGAGGGGGTGGCCGGTTGTGAGGAGACGTCGAGGGAGGAGCCCGAGGCATTGGAGGCGTCGGTGGTTGCTGGGGTGTTGACGGTGGATGAACTTGGTCGATGGAGGAGGAGTGGGGCTTGGCTGCAATGCAGGGGCTTGGAAGAACTCGGCGGTGGGTTGATGCAGAGATGGTGTGGCGAGGAGTTAGGCGAGGGGATTGAGCTTGGGGGGTTTTAGTTTTGGAGAGAGGAGAGCGAGGGAGGAAGGATGAGGGGTGTAGTCGTCGTCGTCGTCGAGGGGAGTGGGATGCAGGGACTCGAGTGAGGGGTTTTCTGTGGAGAGAGGGAGAAGGAGGAGTTTGAGGTCGAGAGTGTGAAGGAGAGAGGAGTGAGCCGTTGGGGGGGAGGGTCGTAGGGGTGCGCGCGTCATGGGCGTGAGGAGCGGGGCGTTGGCGTGGCAGGCGACGACGTAGGGAATGTGAGTACGTGGGTTCACGCGAAAGAGGCGGGAAGGAGAACGAAGAGGAGGAGGATGGAACGAAGCGGGTCGGGTTTGGTGTGGGTGTTAGGTTGGAAGAGCAAGTGTGGGCTGAGAGGGGTCTTGGGCCGGGAAATTAATTTAAGATGAAAGAATTGGAGTTGGATGGGGTCACGGGCTCGGGAGCTGGGCCGAGGGAGGAAATTTGTTTAATTTATTTGGTTAACTTATGGATAGGAGAGTGGGCTGGCCAATTAAGGAAAATAGAGGAAAATGAGATGGGCCGGGCTTTAGGAATTTAAATTGATTGGGGAAAGAAAAGTTGGGTCGGGCTCTGGATTAAGGAATGGAAAAATATAAGGGAGTAGATAATAGAGTTTTGGATTAGTTTAGGGAAAAATGAAAGGGTTTAAGTATTGAAATTAGTTTTAGAAAAATATGGATTTAAGAAGGGAAAGTAGAATATAATAATTAGGATAAAATAATTATAAATACAATTAGGTAAAAATTGTAAGTGACCCCTATTTAATAAAAATACGGCTATTGGCTTATAAAAGAACCGGGCATTACACTGAGGGCCGCTGGGCACCTTAGGGCTCCACACCGAGATCCGCCGCCAGGGAGCCTCGCCCCGAGCTTCCTCACGACCCTTACCCTCCTGAGGAAATGTCGGGCACCTCTCCTATCCACAAGCGTGGCCGACCCCATCATGGTCGGCGGGAACGCACTGATGGGGTTCATCCCGGCGACTCAAGGGCTTCCCCGTCCCGGGACCTGAGGCACCTCATCGGGAGAAACCGGGACCGCTCCCATACGCAGTCCGCCCGCGGGGGGGCCCGGGAATCCCGAGGTGCCGATTCCTCGAGGTACCACAGTCGGCTCGACGCCCTCGAGAAGAAGATCGAGGGCATGCGCCGAGAAGCCCACTTCTCGAGCGACGGGGCTAAGTACGCCTCCGACTCGCTCACGAAGCCATTCACCGAGGAACTGCGAGCCGTACGCGTCTCCTCGCGCAACAAGCCCCCGAAGGTCTCTCTGTTCGACGGGAAAACTGACCCTAAGGACCACTTGGACGCCTTCACCGCGGGGATGAGCTTCTAAGATCACTCTGACGCCGCCCAGTGCAGGGCCTTCCCGGCCACCCTGATCCGCGCGGGTCGGGACTGGTTCCGGGGGCTCGAGCCCCACTCAATATCAACTTTCAACGAGCTAGCCACCCAGTTCCTCGGCCACTTCGTGGGAAACCGTCGACAGAAACGCACAGTCGACTACCTCTTCACGGTCAAAAGCGGAGACAGGGAAACGTTCAAGGCCTACGTCACCCGCTTCTACAACGCCCTCCTCGAAGTGCCCGAGCACCGGGACGAGACCGTCATAACGGCGCTCAGGTCCGGTCTGAGGCGCAAAGAATGGTTGCGCTCCTTCGTGCTAGCTTAACCTAAGACCATGGCCGAAGTCAAGGCGTGGACCGAGCGCAAGGTCCAGCTGGAATCCGAAGTGAATGCCAACCTTCCTCGGGCGGATCAACCCGACCAGAAGAAGAGGATTCGGGAGGACGGGCCGGAGCGTCAGCAGCCCTACCACCCGAAATTCCAAGAGTACACCCCCCTCAACGTCTCCCTCGCAGTGTTGCTGGAGGAGACCCAGAACGAGGGGCTCTTCAAGTTTCCCCCGGTCCCACGCCAGGGCGCCAAGCGAGGCCGGGGCCCCTATTGCGCTTTCCACCGGATGCCGGGCCACGCTACGGAGGACTGCAAACAATTGAGGAACTACGTTGAGGAGCTCATCCGGTCTGAGCACCTCGCCTCCTACCTAAGGGACAAACGGCAGGCCGACCGTGAGCAAGAGCAGCCTCACCCTCCCACCGACCTGACAATCGGCCAGATCATGCTTGTTTCAGCGGACGGTCAACCCGGGGCCCAGGGAGCCCCATGCTCTATGCCCAGCGCGGGGGCCGATGGCCCTCCAGGGAGCTCGGCCCATGCCGATAAAGTCATCTTTTAGCCTGTAACCCTTTTTTATTTTTACTTTGTTATATTGTTTTCTTTTTTTTTTAGCGCGAGTTCTTCCCAAGATCTACTGTTAAGTTTGATAAAGATCAATGAAGCATTGCGCAAAATAAAGGAAAGCATTGTTTTATTCGAAGGGTATTATGGGTTCCTCAGCCATACATAAAAAAAGGAAGAAAAAAGGGGGGAGTTACAATAGTGGGGGAACGGGGTGCAGCAAGCATTGTTCGTGGTACTCGGTGAAAATCTCCAACAGCCGGGGCCTCGCAAGTTCCAGCCTTTGCCCCCGGTTCCCCCCGCGGGCATCGACTCCGAGCCTCAGCTCGTAGCATTCACGGACAAGCGCCTCTGAGCGGGCCAGCCGGTTCGCGGAGATTAGGCCGAAGCGCCTCAAAGACCGCAGCTTGCCCACGGCCTCATCGAAGAGCAGCTCCGACACGGGGTTGTGAAGCCCCGATGATGTCCTCTAGATGGAGTACATCAGTAGCTGCAGCAGGGAGGAGCGTCTAGGGAGCAACCGGCCGAAGTGATCCTCAATGCGCCCGTAAACCAACTGCACCGTGTCCTCGGTGCAGTAGGGGTCGTAGAGGTACACATCTCCGAAGCTGACGATGTCGGGGATGATGAATGGAAAATCCTCCATTCTCGATGGCCTGTCTGCGAAAGGAGGGGGGCTAGTGCTCCTTATATAGCCCGATGCACTGCCCAACAGTCGCCCGCTTTCGCCTAGGGAGTCTCCGCCACGCGGCGTACATCGAGCGTTATCTGGTGAGAACGAAGCGACGCGTCCCTGTCGCTTCGCCTCCTCCCCCCCGCATTCAATGAGATGGCTGCCAACGCCATTGCCCCGACCGTTCCCATCCCGCACCTACAACTGATAGTCAGGCCGCACCTCGTCGAGACCGAGGACCCCTCGCTTAGCTATCCCCCGCGGGCATCCTCCCTGCCGCGACACCGGGGATCGAAAATCCCTCTCCGGGGCAGTTGAGCCCGAGCTTCCATCGCTCGGCTACCCCCAGCGGGCAGCTTCCCTGCCTCAATGCCGAGGATCGAAAAAGCCCTCCCAGAGGCAGTCGAGCCTGAACTTCCCTCGCTCGGCTATCCCTAGTGGGCAGCTTCCCTGCCTCAACGCCAGGGATCGAAAAGCCCTCTCAGAGGTAGTCAAAGCCTGAGGTTCCCTCCACTCGGCTGTCCCCAGCGGGCAACTTCCCTGCCACAACGCCGGGGATCAAAAAGCCCTCTCAGAGGCAGTCGAGTCCGAGCTTCCCTCGCCCGGCTATCCCTAGCGGGCAGCTTCCCTGCCTCAACGCTGGGGATCAAAAAGCCCTCCCAGAGGCAGTCGATCTCGAGGTTCCCTCGCCCGGGCTATCCCTTGCAGGCAGCTTCACTGCCACAACGCTGGGGGATCAAAGAAGCCCTCCCAGAGGCAGTCGAGGCCTGAGGTTCCCTCACCCGGCTATCCTTCAGGACAAAAGCCCTCTCCAAGTGGCACCGGGCAGCAACCCTACCCGGCCAAGGATCCTTGGTAGGCTTCTTACAGCCTTATAACTTTTTCTCGCGCCAGGGACCAAAGTCCTCCCAGAGGCAGTCGGGTCTTTTCCCGGCTATCCCCGGCTGGTAGCTTCCTACCACAACCGACAGGGATCAAAGTCCTCGCCAAGAGGCACCGGACGGTAACCCCGTTCGGTCCCCATCCTGAAGGATCAAAAGCCCTCGCAGGAGGAAAACCAAACAGCTACCCTGCTCGGTCATCTCCGGATGGTATTTCCCTACCGCAACGCCAGGGATCGGAAAGCCCTCGCCAAAAGGCATCGAGCAGCTACCCTGCTCGGCTACCCTTCACAGGCCTCTCACGGCCCTCCAGCGTCAGGGATCAAAGCCCTCGCCAAGGGCCACCGAGCAGCTACCCTGCTCGGCCATCCTTCGCAGGCCTCTCACGGCCCCTCCAGCGTCAAGGACCAAAGCCCTCATCGTGAGGCCGCTGAGTTCCTTCCTGCTCGGCGCATCCCAGCGGGAATCCTCCTACCCAACAAGAGACTTCAGGTATGTCCAAGCCTAAATGATCTCCCCTCGACTCCGGGGCCCAGGGAGTACCTCCTCGAAAACGCTCGTCGGCAAGCGATCACAGTCAACTCGACGGGCGATCGTTAGACAGCGGGCTAACCTGACATTAAAACACAACGGTGCAGGCAAGAACAAATAACATTCTTCACAAACAGGCAGAACAGGGAAGCTAAGGAAGAACTTCATCGTTACCAAAAAACAGTTTTTGTTTACAAAGGGTATTTCTCGGCTCCCCAGCATTACAAAATTCAAAGGAAAACAAAATAAAGACACGAGAATGGAAGCCCTACGCCTCGGGGCCGGGCGCGACCTCGAGGTCCTCGACCTCCACCACCGGGGGCGCCGGATCCTCGGCCATCTCCTTGCCGGGGACTTTTTCCCCTTGCTCGTCGGCGACAACGAGGGGGAACTCAGCCCGCAGGTCTGCGTCGTCGAACTCTGGCATTCGGGACTTGACGGCATCGAGGGCGTCGTGCCAAATGCGGGTCGTGGCCACGGCCAAGTCGTGGTAAAAATCCTTTGACCCCTTATAGGACGCCACCGCCCTCGACTCGGCCGACTTAACCGCCTCGGCCGTCGCACCCAGCTCCTTCCGGAGGGTCTTCACCGTCTGCTTCAGGTTGCCGGCGAGCACCTGAGAGTCCCCGAGCTTGCCCTCAGCGATCACGGCGGCCTCGCGATGCCGGGCGACCTCCCTTTTTCCGGCGTTCATCTCGCCCTCCAAGGCGGCGATCCTCGCCGACATCGCCTACTGTTCCCGTCTGGAGCTCTCTTTCAATGCGGCGAGCTGGCCCGCGGACTCCACCGCCGGGGGTACCACCTCGGTCTTTATGCGAAGGGCGAGGGCCACGTGCTGGAGGACCTGGGAAGATATTTTAAAAAAAATGGGGGGGGGGAGAAGAGATCAGAGAGACGAAGAAGGCAACAAGTCTCACAAGCGAGCCAGGGGCTTACCTGCACAGACTCCTGGGCGATCGACGCCAGCTGAGCCCTGAAGGTTCCCCCGGGAACCCGAGCCCCAGCCGAGGCCTCTATCTCGTGCAGGAGGCTGTCCGCGACCGACAGCTCCGACGGTACCGCGAACTGAAGCCCCCTTCCTCCACTACGGTCGTCAAAGACCGTCCCCGGGGGGGTCTCCGGGAACCCCTCTTGAGCGACTCTGGGGGAGAGCCGGCCTCCTCTTCCTAGGCAGTGTCCTCCACAATCAGGGCCCGCTTCCGACCCGACGTTCGGCTGGGGCAATGGGCAGGATCTATCGCCGATCGTCCTCAGGGCGACGCCACCGGGGCAGGACGAGCCGGGGCAGGCGGCACCCGGGAAGAGCTGGCACCCCCGGCTCTGGTAGGCTGCCTCGGCTGGTGCATAACATCCCTGAGAGCTCCAAAGTCCATGGATCCTGCACGAAACAAACACCCAACTTATCAGCAACACGAGTAAAACATAAGCTCATAAAGCAAGCCTAACTTAGCGACGAACTCGACGGGGCTAAAGACGAACCAGCTCAAGACCCTCTCGGACAACAGCACGTCATAACGGGGGATGGGCTCCCATGACGCCACTCTCACAGCGGTGGGGTCATTGGACAGGCTCCCCGGCAGGCACTTCTCCTTCGACCATTTGGTAGGCACTGGCCAGTCCTCGTCCTCGGGAGGGGAAACGAAGAAAAACTTCTTTTTCCAATCATGAATGGAGGAGGGCAAGGCCACGACACCGGTCCCGGCAGCAACCCCGGGCCGCTTCCTAAAGGCAAAGTACACCCACCTGGGGTCGCCCGCTCGACCGCCGGGGTGACTCTTGAATGCAAGGGAGGAATCGAGAAGGGAAAGACTAAAAGGAACTGCCTGCAGCCTCAGGCGGACCAAGAACCAAAGGAGAATCCTCCATGAGTTCTGCACTAACTGGCCGGGGGCCAGACCGAAGAAGTTTAGAGCGGCAATGACCTCAGAAGAGAAGGGCAGGCGCATTCCGCCCCAAAAGCTTCCAAGTACAGGGCAATCTCCCTGCTCCGCACCTGATCGGCCCTCTCTCCCTCCTTGGCCAGACGAAGCGTGTAGCGTGGGGGAATGTGGAAGCGAGCCCGAGCGTTGACGAGCTCGTCCTCATGCCTCATCCAACACGGGGTGCTGGGGGCCACATCTGTCGCCTCCTCCCTGAAGGCGGCCCCCGCCTCACGACCCCGGGGAGAGGGGCCAGCCCCTGCCCCCCGAGGAGACTCGGACACAGTTAAGGGAACCCTAGCATCTACTCCTACAACGTCTACTGATTCTACAGAAGAGGAAGACATCTAACCTTGGAAAAGAAAGTCTTCAAGGGCTGGAGCGAGAGAAGGGAGACGAGCGCCGAGCAGCTGGGGCCTGAGGGAGGAAAATATGAAGGAGTAAGGGCCCTAGGCCGGGCCCCACCCACATTTATCACTGCCTGCGACCTCATCCAACGGCACCCGTCGTCTCCCGCCAAAACGGCCCATTGCGCCCAGCGGCTCAGATCGTTCAACGTGGCAGCCCTACGATTGACTGTATCCCATCAGACGCCGCAGACCTGCGCGCGTCACATCAGCCGGTTGGCGCCCGACACGTGGACCGTCGTTTCGGCTGCAGAGTGCACGAACCGGCGCACCTTCTTTAAATGCAATGATCTCGCCTTGATTCGCTAGCGGAAAGGACAACCGACGGCCCGAGGACTCGTCCCGACAAAACCCTAGAATGGATCTCACCTCGGGAGGCCCGGTTGTCCACTCCTGACCCGACCCGCTAGCTGGTTGGGACAAGAGTGGGGGGCTAATGATTATGCTCGATATTGACGATCCCGAAGATCCTGACACGTGGCAGATGCCTTGTCCTAGAACTCAGAAGAGGGGGCCCACAGGGACCGGCCAGGCCACCCCTGTACCCGACCTGCAAACACAAGCTGGCTCGCCTCAGAGCCCCCCGCAAATTGGCCTCCTCGGCCTCTCAGCTCGCCCATGAGCTACCGCAGGACCAAGATACCTCGGCTCCCCCGCTCGTTCCCGAGCTCTCCCGTCGAGGCTATCTTCCTCGGTCCCTCTGACCGACCAAACTCCACCATTCACAGGCATAACCGCTGCTTCGCGAATCTCGCCATGTGCGAATTCTCCGCCGGCAACATCCCACGTTCCACGCCATCACGATCCCCATTAACGAGCGATCCGCTTGTTACGCGGGCATAACGTCGAGAGCGTAACCGCCGGCGAGATTCTCGTGCCTGTTGCCGCGTGCTACCGCCACTATATAAACCCCCATCACAAAGGGGTCAGGCAAGCCAATCTTTGCAGGTACACGACGGCAGCCTTCTCATCCCACTTTGTCCTCTCAAAACCCATTGAGACCCACACGCAACGAAGGACAATCAACCCAGTTCACCTTGAGATCAACGAAAGACAACATCTGACGGAGGCCTGGAAAGGAGCTCATCAGTTTGTCACCGGAAATCACATGTAGGAGGGGAAAAATTTAGTCTAAGAATTCTTATTTGCAAAAATAAAAGAACAAAAAAAATAAATAAGTATAGCTGAAATGAAAATACAAGGATGACACTCACAAAGCTATGTGGTTTGCGGTTCGGCATGCTGCATCAATTGCGGCTCATCATTGCATGAGTCTATCGGTTGTTGCTCGATGCAGGATGGCTCGGTGCACATAATCGGAGGTCGTTTCAGTTTCGGCAAGCAGGGTCCTCTGACTGCAACTGCAACATAGATCGATATTGCAAATAATAGCACCAAAAGCATAACCAAGCCGAATATCTTGATAATGTTGAAATTAATAGCTTATTAATTAATATAAACTATATTGGTAGAAATGAAAAGGATTTATTATTTATAGTTGAAAAGAAAATCATGGAAAATGTATGAATGTGAGAGATGCAATTGATAAGTCGATGAACAAAATTGTATACAGAATCATTTTTTTCGGTGACTAAAAGGGAAGGATATCTACCGACATACTCGGACAATGAATAATGATCAAAGAACCGGTGTTTTCTAATATTGTATACAGATTGTTAAAATTGTTTATTATGTTAGTAGTTAAATTTGCACTATAATTGATATCAACACCATGTGACGGAGCTCCTTTTCAGGCCTCCGTCAGATGTTGTCTTCCGTTGATCTTAAGATGAACTGGGTTGATTGTCCTTCGTTGCGTGTGGGTCTCAATGGGTTTTAAGAGGACAAAGTGGGATGAGAAGGCTGCCGCCGTGTACCTGCAAAAAAGTCCCGGGGTGGTTTGGTACCACCGAGGACCCTCCGACGCTCAAGTCAGTGACAATATCCGAGCAGAGTAACGGCGCAAGTGTAAAGAATGGCTTGCCTGACCCCTTTGTGATGGGGGTTTATATAGTGGCGGTAGCACGCGGCAGCAGGCACGAGAATCTCACCGGCGGTTACGCTCTCGACGTTACGCCCGCGTAATAAGCGGATCGCCCATTAATGGGGATCGTGATGGCGTGGAACGTGGGATGTTGCCGGCGGAGAATCCGCGCATGGCGAGATTCGCGGAGCAGCGGTTACGCCTGTGAATGGTGGAGTTTGGTCGGTCGGAGGGACCGAGGAAGATGGCATCGGCGGGAGAGCTCGGGAACGAGCGGGGGAGCCGAGGTATCTTGGTCCTGTGGTAGCTCGTGGGCGAGCTGAGAGGCCGAGGAGGCCAATTTGCGGGGGGCTCTGAGGCGAGCCAGCTTGTGTTTGCAGGTCGGGTATAGGGGTGGCCTGGCCGGTCCCTGTGGGCCCCCTCTTCTGAGTTCTGGGACACGGCATCTGCCACGTGTCAGGATCTTCGGGATCGCCAATATCGAGCACTATCATTAGCCCCCCACTCTTGTTCCGACCAGCTAGCAGGTCGGGTCAGGAGTGGACTGCCGGGCCTCCCGAGGTGAGATCCATTCTAGGGTTTCGTCGGGACGAGTCCTCGGGCCGTCGGTTGTCCTTTCCGCTAGCGAATCAAGGCGAGATCTTTACATTTAAAGAAGGTGCGCCGGTTCGTGCACTTTGCAGCCGAAACAACGGTCCACGTGTCGGGCGCCAACCGGCTGATGTGACGCACGCAGGTCTGCGGCGTCTGATGGGATGCAGTCAATCGCAGGGCTGCCACGTGGAACGATCTGAGCCTCTGGGCGCAATGGGCCGTTTCGGCGGGAGACGACGGGTGCCATTGGATGAGGTCGCGGGCGGTGATAAATGTGGGTGGGGCCCGGCCTAGGGCCCTTACTCCTTCATATTTTCCTCCCTCAAGCCCCAACTGCTCGCGCTCGTCTCCCCTCTCTCGCTCCAGCCCTTGAAGACTTTCTTTTCCAAGGTTAGATGTCTTCCTCTTCTGTAGAATCAGTAGACGTTGTAGGAGTAGGTGCTAGGGTTCCCTTAGCTGTGTCCGAGTCCCTTCGGAGGGCAGGGGCTGGCCTCTCTCCCTGGGGTCATGAGGCGGGGGCCGCCTTCAGGAAGGAGGCGGCAGATGTGGCCCCCAGCACCCCGTGTTGGATGAGGCATGAGGACAAGCTCGTCAACGCTCGGGTTCGCTTCCACATTTCCCCGCGCTACACACTTCGTCTAGCTAAGGAGGGAGAGAGGACCAATCAGGTGCGGGGCAGGGAGATTGCCCTGTACTTGGAAGCTTTTTGGGGCGGAATGCGCCTGCCCTTCTCTCTTGAGGTCATTGCCGCTCTAACTTCTTCGGTCTGGCCTCCGGCCAGTTAGTGCCGAACTTATGGAGGATTCTCCTTGGGTTCTTGGTCCGCCTGAGGCTGCAGGCGGTTCCTTTTAGTCCTTCCTTTCTCGATTCCTCCCTTGCATTCAAGAGTCACCCCGGCGGTCGAGCGGGCGACCCCAGGTGGGTGTATTTTGCCTTTAGGAAGCGACCCGGGGTTGCTGCCGGGACTGGTGTCGTGTCCTTGCCCTCCTCCATTCATGATTGGAAAAAGAAGTTTTTCTTCGTTTCCCCTCTCGAGGGCGAGGACTGGCCAGTGCCCACCAAATGGTCGAGGGAGAAGTGCCTGCCGGGGAGCCTGTCCAACCACCCCACCGCGGTGAGAGTGGCGTCATGGGAGCCCATCCTCCGTTATGACGTGCTGCTGTCCGAGAGGGTCTTGAGCTAGGTCAGATTAATTTAGAAGATTATTGAGATATAATCATGTAAGTTGTAATATCATACATTTATAAACTTCATAGGTCAACATAGGAAGAATTAACTTGTAGATTATTTCTTTAGTTTTTCAATTTTTCGTTGCTGTCGTATAAGAAAATTTTGAAATTATCGAAAATCTCATAACTTTATGTTTTCTTCAATTTTTAATATTTTGCATGTTGAAGGCCTACAAAAATCGTGAAATTTACAAAAATCTTAAAATTTTCTGTTTTAATACTTTTTCCAGTATTTTCCTTGTTATATAACACATGATAATTGTGATATGGAAAAAATCATAAAATTTTCCGTTTTCTTCAAAATTTCGGTATTTAGCGTGATATTGCACACGAAAATCGAGAAGTTTTCGAAAATCCTAAAAAATATTACATTCCCTCGATAATTTGCATACTTTAAAAATAGCAAAATTTTCAAAAATCACAATTTTTTTTTTACGTTTTCCAATATTTTGCTTGTTATATCATAAGAAAATCACAATTTTTAAATACTTGGTTTTTTCAATATTTTGATTGTTATAAACAAGTTTTAAATATCGGATATCGGAATCGTATCGGACAGATGCTTCATATCGCTTATATGGAGGATATATCGAGTGATATCACCATATTGGCCAATATATCGGGTGATATTATATCGGTTTTATCGTATCGTAAGTGGTACCAAAACGATATACAGGCCGATATGACCGATAATTGATTCACTGGTTATAACACATGATAATCACAAAAGTTACGAAAATCCTTTACTTCAAATTTCAATATTTTGCTTGCCATAGAAAACAATAATTGCGAAATTTTCAAAAATTCTTATTTTCTGCTGTTTTTCTGTGTGTCCCATGTTATAACACACGCAAATCGGAGAAAACTTTCGGAAATCTTAATTTTTTTTCTTGTTCTTTGGTTTTCAATATTCTGTGCTATAGAATACAAAATTCGTGAAATTTTGTACGAATCTTAGAATTTGTACACAAAAACTATGATATTTTCAAAATATCCCAAAATTTCTCCTTCAATTATTCATTATTGTGTATGCTAGTATTAGAAAATCAATGAAATTTTCAAAAATTATAAAAAAATTTATTTTCTTTTTTTTTCAATATTTTACATGTGCATATGAAAATTGTAAAATTTTCAAAAATATTAAATTTTTCTTTGGTTTTTTAAATATTTTCCTTAATAACACTCGAAAATTGCGAACTTTACAAAAATCCCAATATTATGTTTTGCATTTGATTTTTCAATACTTTACATGTTTTAGCAAAGGAAAACTGCAATTTTTTTTATTGTCTTCCTTTTTCAATATTATGCATGCTTAATCCCAAAACTGAGATTTTAAAAAATCTTAACATATTTTGTTTTCTCTGATTTCTTAATATTTTGCTTAACATCGCAAAATTTACAAAAAATATCCTGTATTTTTTTTAAGTTCAAATTTTCAATTTTTTGCAATTTAACTCAAGAAAATCATGAAATTTTTAATTCTCAAAATTTTTTATTTTCTTCGGTTTTTCAATATTTACTTGCAAATGAAAATCATAAAAATTTTCACAAAATTTTCAAAAAGCTCAAAAAAATTCTTTTTTAAAAATTCTTTTGCATATTATTAGTACAACACAAAAAAATTCATGAATTTTTTTAAAAACCTCCTAATTTTTCTATTTCATCCGTTTTTCGCTATTTTGCACGATATACCATACAAAATTCTTAAAATTTTTGGTTTTATTTTGTTTGTCAATTTATCTTTTTCTATAGCATACAAAAATGGGGATATTTTCCAAAGAGTAAATTGTAAAATAAAAACCAGGCCCACTTCAAACTTGCATAAAAATCCTAAGCTTTTGCTATTGTTAAACAACCCTTAGGTCCAATCAAAACCCTGTTGGATATGTATGCCCTAAAGACAATTATTGTATATATATACAGTGGATGTTTGGACATACGTATGTATAGGACAATCTTACTCGATATGATAGTATGCTATTTAATTTATCTTTATCTTAACATGTGTATATGTTTACTTATTATTACGTATCGCTAATACATATTGATAAAGCCCACAGGATTATTTCTTGACTACCAGCGTTATGATGACGATCATACATGTGGGGGCTGGATGGTCCATAAGCACATCTTTCAATTTTTTTTAGTTGTGGGAATACCGAGACTGGGCATCGATATTCCGGAGTAGACTGGTGTATACGTTTCTAAACCAGGACGATGGGCAATGATTGGTTCCATAGCCATTGGTGTTTGGCTGCTAAGATCGCATACAGGTGCTCACTGGGGGTGAGTACACTGGACAGACTCGCCGAGAACTTCTAAATGGTATTATATCTATCGTCAGATAGCAGTTCTCAGGTAATATGTGTACAGATTATTCTTTAGACCTGAGATCGTCATTTGTCTCATGTGAGTTCCCACTGTACTTAGATTGCTACCTTACGACAACTTTACTGAGTCATGCAAACATATTTTAGTTGGGTATAGTCCCGAGCCATATGGAGGCAGTGAGCGATTGTTAGGGATTCGTCTCTTCCGGTATAGAGAGTCGATGTCGCACCGTATTTGGTTGGCCAGCACCATAAGACCTTGACCAAGTTAGATGAGATTTACTGATAGTTAGATCAGTAGTTTCTCGGATCGGTCCTGAGCCATATCGGTACGAATTATTGGGTTATTAGGGTCTGACGTATACCACCTCTAGACTCGGTATGCGATACACTTAGACGAAGAGACCGAACTGTACGGAGATTCTCACAGATAGGCTTAGTAGGGGTTCGGATGAGCTTGCTTATCGGCTTTCCTTTTCAACAAATACCTGAATAGCCGTTACGTAAAGCTAGTGCCGCTAACATGCTTATGGTTATGGATTTATCCAGTAACTCACTGCCAGCATACTGTCGAGTCTTTAGAGTCCCACACGGAGGGTTTCTCTGGTTCAAGCGAAATGATGTAGTGACCGTATTTTGATACGTGCAAGGTTCTGATTAAATACGTGTACTAGCTATACGGATTTTAATCGGGTGGATGGTAATACTAATCGGCTTAGGATTTAGCCTGATTATTAAATCAAGTATTGATTTAATAATTTACACACACACACACACATATATTTTGATATGTATATTTTAGTATTATGTCCACTGTATTATTTTATCATTTTGGGTATTCGTATTTCGATACGAATACTGGTATGTATATACGGAGATATATATTTGTATTTATACAAGTATGCATTCTAGAAGGAGGACACCTTATTTTGATTTTTCCATTTATTTGTTTAAATGGAAATGGGGTGGCTTAAGAATGGTGAGAGACATGGTTGAATATGGTAGACAAATGAATTATTAATTCATTTTTCTACACTATTCAAATATGGTTGCTATTTGATATTTGCAAAAATGATTATACAAAATCATGGCTTGTATTCTCTCTCACTAAAAATTCATTCTCACCATTTTTTTTCTCTTTCCTTTTGATCTGTTCTTGAGCTTCATGCCCTCCTTCATCTTCCCTACACTCTTATGTGTTGAGAATCAAGGGAAAAGATTGAAAAATACTAGAACATATCACTACTTCTCTAAGCACCTTAGATTAGAAATCTAGGGTCTTTAATTGCCTCACTTGCTTATTTGTGTGAAGCTAAAGCCTTGAACCATATCTCTCGGATGGATCATCTTCAACCAAGGAGGACCGGCTTACAAGCTCGATCCCGGAGCCTCTAGGAGCTAAAGAAATGGATAGAAGACCGAAAGACATGAATCCTTAGGTATAACCATCTAACCTAGTAGTTAAAACTCTTTGTAGTTTACTAGTTTTAGTATTTGGTTTATATTCTATGGTTTTAGTTTCTAGCGTCTCTTGAAATTCTTCGTTTTTCATTCCGCAAAGGCAGCGGTTGTAACGGTAAGGGCGCTAGGAACATCATCAAGGTATCAGAACCACCCAAACACTATAAATTAGTAGTAGACGATGCTTAAGTTTCAAAACCAAAAATTTTCGATCTTCAAAACATAGTTTATGTTCGGAATTTTTTTGATCTCTAAAATTTTTTAAACAAGTTTAGAGGCGTGTTCTTGATATGAAATTGACACATGACAAAAACGAGGTAGAACAGAGCTAATAAAACCGCCCAAAATCCATTTTTCCCCGTTTCTTGCAGTTTTGTGTGCTCCTCCCGTCCTCGTTTTCATCCAGTGTCTTGAGTTTTGGGAATTGAGATTTTTGGTTATGTTTGATTTGCTCCAGATTTCATTGAGAGTTATCTTTGTATTCAGGCAACTCGAAAAGTTTTAAAACTCGAAACTTTTGCATTGTTGATATCTGTGATGTTGTACATGTGCTTCAAACGTCGTCTAATTGTTATATGTCATTTAGACGGGGCTGCACATACTTACTTGTGTTGTTGTGATGTGTATCTCTGTGATGGTTTATACAGATTGTCGTGTTGGATAACCCTTCGTGCGATATTGGTTGCACAGTTGTGTCTTTTGTATATTTATTATTGCGGGGTGAGTGTCTGACTGGTGGATTGTTGTTTCTGCCTGTTTGTATATTCTTTTATTGGGACATAGCCGGGTTGAGGTCGATGTCACAATTGTATATTATTTTATTTCTGTGCTAGGATAAACCCACGGAGAAGTGCTCGAATAGACGGGTTCTAGAGTGTGCTAGGTGTTCATCTCACAGTGGTAAGTTCGAGCCGCCTCGCTCTAGAATTGATGGGCTATTCGCCGCACTTGTAGGGGTTTTAGGATGCCCACGGTGGAGTGTTCAAGTTACCAGATTCCATGAAGTGCCGGGTGGCCCACTCATGACCCAGAGTGCGGGTTACCTCACTTCCAGAATTGGCGAGTAACTTGCCGCGCTCGTAGGGGTCTTGGTATGATGTTGTATGAGCTATCCACATGACCAGAGATCGTCGAGTTTCATTTGCGGCTCAAATGAAATGCGGGGCTTCTAGATTATCCGCTATTCCATTTTGTTTATCGCATGCATGAGATGTTTATTATATTATGCCTAAGATGACTATATATATATATATTTATAAATGTTGTATATGTTTTGTATCTGCGCTAGCCCTGCTCATGCACTGTCGTAAGTTAAGTAATCTTACAGTGAAGTCCCTGGACTACATGGCGAATGCGGATGGCATATACGTACATTCCATTTTCATTATTTTCTGGTGTGATAGGACTTAATTGATAGGACCGGCTTAATTTTGATTAATGCAAAAAAATAAACCTTATATGATGTTGTCGGAACAAATTTACCGAAAAACTATAGTCATGTTCTTTTGCTTTGCATAGAGGTCTTCGGTTAGGAATATCATGCACCTCATTCGACGAGGGAAGAGCCTTGATCCCTTCATGGGGATTTCACTCTTAAGAAAAAGTTTGCGTTACTACAAATTACTCAGTTTTTTTTCAAAACCACTCGTTTTAAAAACGGAGCCTGAACTGCTCCTTTTCAAAACTACTCGGTTCCTTCAACGATATCAAGTTCATTACGTTAAAGGTTTTTCGCCAAAAACCAGTCTAGCCCTCCGTCATTTCAGATGAGCGGTACTTAGTATCCGTTCTGCATTTGTTGGCCTTTGTCAAGACGTAGTGTGCGGTAGCTAGATATTGATTGCTTGTTGTATACAGATGTGATTGTCTATGAAAGTCGTATAGCCTTGTTGTTCTTTGTCAAGGGCTCATACGGATAGGTCTATATTAATCAAAATAATGACGGGTTGAACTTGACTAGCGGTTTATGGCTTGTTGGCCTTTGTCAAGGTCATAAGCCGTTAGGGGTAAAAACTATATCGGGAGTTTCAAATATATGGAAAACTTACCAAGTATGTACATACCTTCTGGAGTGTGATGATTTCCATCTAGATTATCACGTGATGATAGTTGGGTCCTGATTCCCACTGATGAATAGGATTACTCTTGGAAGATATTTTTCACTTCACAATTAGCTAACCTATTAGATGTCTAGAAAGGTGTTAACGGGGATACGCCTCTACGAAAACGAGGTTTATTTTAATTAGGTTCGTGCGAGAGCACAGGGAACCTCCCTCAGAGTACCAACACCCACCTAGCTAAATGGTTTGCGAACTTGTAAGGTGTAAATGATCTCGACTAGTTCTCCTTTTAAAAGTTTGAAGGAGAATTCAAGAAGACGGTGGGAACCATCCTAATTAGATAAATTAAAAATCAATTTAATCTTGCAAGAGTATACGCTGAGTGTTTCTTTTCCCTCTCTCTCTCCAGGTAGTAACCATGTCACGCCTTAATCAAGATAATAAAATGTATGGCTTGACCAAACTAGCTTATTACACTGGGCTAGAGAACGTCGGTTCGGCTCTAACTTGTGACAACTGTCACGAGTATGGACAAGAGAAAGAGGAATGAAAGGACTTCCATTTGACCCTGATGAAGGAGAAGTGTTCTAATGCATCTTTTTCGGGTGTTCTTGTTATTGAAAACTGTTTTTTGGTCAGTTCTACCTTCTGGGTACTAGATACCTAATTTGGATCTCATATCTGTAATTTATTCAGGAACTGAGAAAATATAGGATGGTTGGAATTGGTGATGTGTCCCTCAGAGTATGGAACATAGCACAAGTTGATACTGCTGTCATTGGTGAATATCACCTAGTATTGCCAAGCGGCAATACTATGATTTTGAACAACTGCTACTATATACCTTCCATGCTTTGCAATATTATATCCATTTCTTTACTTAATAAAAATAGATATAATTTTGTTCTAGATAGAAATATCATGAACATTTATCTTAATCAGGTATTGGTTGCAAAAGATACACCGTGTAATGGTATCTATGTTCTTAATCAAAACATAGTTCTTAATATACAAAACACACGCAAGAGGATGAGTTCAGATACAAACGAAACCTACTTATGGTATTATAGATTTGGTCATATCAGTGAGAAAAGACTATATAAGTTACAAAAAGATGGAAATTTGAATCCGTTCGAATTTTCATGTTATGAAATTTGTCAGTCGTGTCTCAAAGGAAAGACGACCAAAACGACGTTCACGGGACACAGAGAAAGAGCTACAAGGCACTTGGGACTCATACACAGTGATATATGTGGTCCAATATCTATACATGCAAGAGGTGGATTCTCGTACTTTATTCATTTACTAATGATCTCTCTAGATTCGGATATGTATTTCTGATAAAACATAAATCTGAATTTTTTTAAGAAATTCAAACAATATAAGAACGAAGTAGAGAACCAGATAGGAAAAAGTATCAAGATCTTTCGATTTGATTCAGGAGGGTAATACTTGAGCATGGAATTCCTTAATTTTCTAAAAGAGAATGGTATTCTCTCTCAGCTTACTCCTCCGTATACACCACATCACAGTGGTGTATCGGAGCAGACGAATCATATCCTATTGGATATGGTTCGTTTCATGATGAGTAGTGCTGAGTTGCCTCTTTCATTCTGGGGACATGCTCTTTAGACAACGGCATTCCTATTGAATCAAGTTCCATCCAAATCAGTGCCTAAGACTCCATATAAAATATGGAGTGGAAAGAAACCATGTCTTAAACGTATTAAGATATGTGGCTATCCGGCATATGTAAAAGTGCAAACTCTAGACAAATTTCAGGCACGATCAGTTCTATGTAAGTTTGTAGGATATCCTAAGCATTCGCATGGATATCTGTTCTACCACACTGAGGAACAGAAGGTGTTTATTACTCGCCACGCCATCTTTTTAGATAAGGAGTTTCTTAGAAAAGAAATTAGTGGAACTTGGTAGAACTGGAAGAAATTCTGGGACCAAAACCCGAAACTCAAGATTTGGTAGAATCACAGGATTCAATAGTCCTTGACGAACCCCAGCCACTCTGCAGATCTAGAGGGATTTCTCATCCTCCTGAGAAATACTACGGTTTTCTCATAGACGGGAATCGAGAGAATTGCATCTTGAAAGAAGATGATCCTACTAGTTTTGAGCAGGCCATTACCAGTAGGGACTCTGAGAAATTGTTGGATGCTATGCGATCCGAAATGGAATCCATGTACACCAACAAAGTTTGGACTTTGAATGTTGCTCCTCCAGGAATAAAACCCATTGTATGCAAGCATATTTCTAAAAAAATGGTGTAGATGGACAGGTCGAAACCTATAAGGTTAGATTTGTTGCAAAAGGTTTTCGTCAAAGACCCGATGTGGACTATGACGAAACTTTTTCTTCAGTGGCTATGCTCAAATCCATTCGGATCCTACTTACCATTGCTGCCTTCCATGACTTTGATAACTGGTAGATGGACCTAAAAATGGCTTTTCTAAATAGAAGTTTAGAAGCTTGCGTTTATATGGATCAGCCGGAGGGATTCAATGACAGTGGGAGCAACGGGAAGGTGTGCAAATTGCTTAAATCAATTTATTGGTTAAAACAGGTATCGCGGAGCTGGAACATCTGTTTTGATAAGACGGTCAAAGAATTTAACTTCATCAAAAACGAGGATTAGCCTTGTATCTACAAGAAAATTGTAGGGAGAGCTGTCGTATTTCTCGTCTTGTACGTCGATGATATTCTCCTGATAGGAAATGATATTCCTATGCTACAATCAGTCAAGCTGTTCTTGTCACAAAAGTTCTCCATGAAAGACCTGGGTGATGCCTCCTACATTCTACGGATAAAAATCTACAGAGATGATCCAAGAGAATGTTGGGATTTTCACAGTCTAGGTACATAGACGCCATACTAAAAAGATTTAGTATGGAAGATTTCAAGTGCGGTAATATACCCGTTTTGCATGGAATCACCCTCTCCAAAGAGATATCTTCAAAGACTTATGAGGATAGGGCTCGCATGAGTATTATACCCTATGCTTCGGCAGTAGAATTTATAATGTATGCGATAGTATGTACCAGACCAGATATAGCTTATGCACTTAGTGTGGTAAGCCGGTATCAGTCAAACCCACGGAAGAAACACTGGATAGCTGTGAAGAACATTCTCAAGTACCTGAGAAGGACTAAGGAGATGATCTTAGTATACGATAATGGAGACCTTCAGGTAGTGTCCTTTACCGATTCAAGCTTCTAAAGTGATAAGGATGACAACAAATCTGTCTCGGGTTATGTGTTTACTCTCAACGGAGGAGCGGTCTGTTGGAAGAGCTCCAAACATGACACCATTGTAGACTCAATAATGGAGGCTGAATACATTGCTGCCAATGATGCCGCAAAAGAAGCGGTCTGGATGAAGAAGTTCATTACTGAACTAGAGGTGGTTCCGTCCATTGTTGATCCAATACCTTTGTATTGCGATAACAATAGAGTTATGGCTTTAGCAAAAGAACCACGGTCCCATTAGAGATCTAATTAAACACATCTTAAGGCGGTATCACTTGATTAGGGAGATCGTACATCGCCGGGAGATTGAGGTGCGGAGAGTAGATACAAAAGAGAACACGGTGGATCCATTCACAAAGGGTCTCCCTCAAACACAATTCGAGAGGCTATTTGAGATGTTGGGTATGCGATACGCCAACAACTGGCCCTGGTACAGAAATTGGGTACTCGATACGCCAATAACTGGCCTTAGTGCAAATAGGAGATTGTTGGATATGTATGCCGTAGAGACCATTATTGTATATATATAGTGGATACTTAGACATATGTATGTACATGGTAATCTTGCTCGATATGATAATATGCTATTTGGTTTGTCTTTATATTAACATGTGTATATGTTTTACTTGTTATTATGTATCGCTAATACATGTTGATAAAGCCCGTAGGATTATTGCTTGATTACCAGCGTTATGATGGCGATCATACATATGGGGGCTGGATAGTCCATAAGCACATTCTTAAATGTCCCTAGTCGTGAGAGTATCGAGATTGAGCATCGATATTCCGAAGTAGACTGATGTATATGTTTCTAGACCCTGACGAAGGGTGACGGTTGGTCCCACAGCCATTAGTGTTTGGCACCTAAGATCGTATACAGGTGCTCGCTGGGGGAGAGTATACTGGACGGACCAGTCGAGAACTTCTAGATGGTATTATACCTATCGTCAGATAGCAGTTCTCAGGTGACATGAGTACAGGTTAGTATTCAGACCTTAGATCGTCATTTGTCTCGTGTGAGTTCCCACTGTACTTAGATTATTACCCTACCACGACTCTACTGAGTCGTGCAAACAGCTTTTAGTTAGGTACAGTCCCAAGCCACATGGAGGCAGTGAGCGATTATTAGGGATTCGTCTCTCTCGATATAGGGAGTCGATGCCGCACTATGTTCGGTTAGCCAGCACCATAAGACCTTAGCTAAGGCAGATGAGATTTACTGATAGTTAGATTAGTAGTTTCTCGGATCGGTCCTGAGCCACATCGACACAAATTATCGGGTTATTAGGGTCTGACGTATACCACCCCTAGACCCGATATGCGATACTCTTAGACGAAGAGACCAGACTGAATGGAGATTGTCACAGATAAGCCCGGTAGGGGTTCGGATGAGCTTGCTCGTCGGCCTTCCTTTTCGACAGATACTTGGGTAGCCGTTACGTATAGCTAGGGCCGCTAACATGCTTGTGTTTATGAATTTATCCAATAACTCACTGCCGGCGTACTGTTGAGTCTTTAGAGTACCACACAAAGAGTTTCCTTGGTTCAGGCGAAATGATGTAGTGGCTGTATTTTGATACGTGCAGAGTTCTGATTAAATACGTGTACCAACTATACAGATTTTAATCGGGTGGATGGTAATACCAGCCGGTTTAGGATTAAGTCGAATTATTAAATCATGTATTGATTTTATAATTTACATATATATCTTTCGATATGTATATTCTAGTAATATGTTTATTATATTATTCTATCTTTTTGGGTATTCGTATTTCGATATGAATACGGGTATGTATATACGGATATGTATTCTTATATTTATCCAAGTATGTATTCTAGAAGGATGACACCTCATTTTGGGTTTTCCATTTATTTGTTTAAATGGAAATGAAGTGGCAGGGTGAGGTGGCTTATGAATGGTGAGAGGCATGGTTGAATAGGGTAGACAAATGAATTATTAATTCATTTGTCTACACTATTCAAGTATGGTTGCTATTTTATATTTGCAAAAATGATTATATAAAACCATGGCTTGTATTTTCTCTCACTAAGAGATTCATTCTCATCATTTCTTTTCTCTCTCTCATTTTGATCAAGTTCTTGAGCTTCACTTCCTCCTTCATCTTTCCTATACTCTCATGTGTTAAGAATCAAGAGAAAGCAATAGAAAAATATTAAAACACATCACTACTTCTCTAAGCATCTTAGATTAGCAATTTAGGGTCTATAGTTGGTTCACTTGTTTGTTTGTGTGAATCTAGAGCCTTGAACGATATCTCTCGGATGGATCATCTTCAACTAAAGAGGACCGGTTTACAAACTCGATCCCGGAGCCTCTTGGAGCTAAAGAAGTGGATAGAACACCGAAGGACACGAATTCTTAGGTATAACCTTCTAACCTAGTAATTAAAACTCTTTATAGTTTACTAGTTTTAGTGTTTAGTTTAGATTCTAGGGTTTTAGTTTCTAGCGCGTCTCAAAATTCTTTGTATTTCATTCCGCAAAGGCCGCGGTTGTAGTGGTAAGGACGCTAGGAACATCTTCAAACCCCCTGCATACCAGTTGTCTGTAATATCTGACCAGTTGCGGTTTCTTATAATATCTAAACAATTGCATATAATATCCAAGCAGTTGAGAGAATACCGTACCTAAATGAAATACAGCCCATGTTTTTTACACAAAGATTTTAAATTGTAAGTTCTTCCCAACAATTTTGAAAATTACAGGGTATTTTAAACAATTCCTGAACGGGCCAGGGGCTTTTTCACAATTTACCCTATTCCAAAATCCTAATTTTTTTTATCCTATTCAAAATTTAATTATTTTACATGCACACAAGAATAGTGACATTTTAAAAATTTTCAAAAGTATAAACTTTTTTCGGTTTTTCAATATTTATACCGATAGAAAGCGGCGCGATGGTTAGTGAACATTTTCACATTAGCAGATTTTGTAAATAATTAAGGTTATGCCATTAGTTCAAAAATATTGAATATATAGTGTAGGCATTTTTGAATTAGAATCATGCCTTGGGGTTGATTATGTCAAAGGGAATATGAAAGGTTACTCATGAGCACGTGGCTCGCTAAAACCACGTGAGACCCACTTGCTAAAACCCCCTAAATTAATCCATAACTTTATCTTCTTCCATAATTACAAAATATTAATTAGCAACCGTGTAGTCCAAAACTGCAGTGGCTTTTCATATCGGCCAGTAAGATCCAGAGACCTAACTGTAAAATAACCAACGGGTCCCACTGACTCCTGTGAGAGGCCTATACAGTTTGGGTCTGCAGGGACCCTGCAGGATCCATTTCCTCAATATCTATTGTATATTTTTAATAAAATGTTATGATTATGGTTTTTAATTTTATCTTCTTAAAATACCATGGACTTTAACCGTTTTCCAGATAAATACCATGGATTTTGGGTTTAACCGTTTTCCAGATAAATACCATAAACTTTCTACGCAAATAAATAAAATGGGCATTCATTGTTTTTCATTTTTTTGATAGCAAATCTTTACAATAATATGGTGTTAACATCAACTCCAACCTCCTTATATTTTCACTAAAATACCATAGACATTTTACGTTTATCAGATACATGCCATGGACTTCATTTCTACAAGTAAATATAATGCATATTCAACGTTTTTCGGATAAACACCATAGGGTTTGTTACAAATAAATACGATGGCATTTCACCATTTTTCCGATAAATATCATGGACTTCGTTCTTTACAAATAAATACCAGGGATTTTCAACATTTTTAATCTAAGTACCATGAAGTTTGTCGTTTATAAATAAATAATATGGACTCTCACTTGATTTTTAGAAAAATACCTTAGAACTTTGTTTTTATCCATTTTCTATATAAATACTATGGAGTTTTTCCACAAATAAATAGAGTTTTAGTGATAGCAAAGCTTCACAATACGGTTCTGCCATCGTCTTGAAACCACACTAGATTTTCATTAAAATATCACAACTTTCAACCTTTTTGGATAAATACCATGATCTTCATTTTACAAATAAACACTATGCATATTCAACATTGTTGGGGTTGTTGGGATAATTATGGACTTTTTTTGTTACAATGACTATCATTCATATTCAACATTTATTCATAAATACTATGGACTTTGTTTTCAACAAATAAATATCATGGACTTCCACCGCTTTTAAATAAATGTCATTTTTACAGTTTATTCCAAAAACCACTGCATCGCGCGGTGTTTACCGCTTGTATTGCTTACTATATCAAACGAAAATTGTATTCAAAACTCTGAAATATTCGATTTATCAATATTTTGTATGCCATCGCATATGAAAATCGAGAAACAAACCGCAAGATTTTCAAAAATTCCAATAGTTTTTGTCTTCTTAAATTTTTTCCATATTTTAAATACTTTATCAAATTTTATGTAAAAATCTTAATTTTTTGTTTTATTCGGTTCTAATATTTTGCCTGGTCATGAAATTCTCAGACATCTCAATCTTTTCTATTTTCTTTGGATTTCAGTATATTGCATATGATAATTATTTTAGGATTTTCAATATTTTGTTTCGTATATTACATGAAAATTGCAAAATCTACAGAATTCTCGAAAATTTTGGTTCTTTCCAATTTTTAATATATTACACATTATAGGGTAAGAAAATATCAAAATTTTCAAAGATAGTAAAGTTATCTGTTTTCTGTGGTATTTCAACATGCTATTTGTTATAGCACACGAAATTCATGAAATGTTCAAAAATTTCATGTTTTTCTTCAGTTTACGATATTTTCAATGCTATAGAACACGAAAATTGAAATTTTGAAAGATATCAAGAATATTTTTTTTGGTTTTTTAATATTTTACTTGCTAACACGAAAAATGCGATATTTTCAAGAATCCCAAATTTTTTCCCCTTCGTATTTTCAATATTTTACTTTGTAAATTCGTTACATTTCCAAAAATCTTAAAATTTTATGTTTTTTCTGTCTTTTAATATTTGCTTGTTGTAGAGTGTTTTTCATCATCCTATTGAGATAGAATGCTCATATGTTTCTAGCGTGTACAGGCTTCCCCTGCTTGATGGTGGAATGGAATTTATTGATCATGGGGATTCTAATCTCTGGCAGCCACGGAAAAAACCGCTGTTAATTATCTCTTGGTTTGAGACGAGCGAACCTCAGATTAACGAGTCATGCGGATTATGCGAACTCAATATGAAATATGTGTTTTGTGTGTGTTGAGTCATGTTTGAAAGTGATTTTTAAGGGTGCTTGAACATATCGAGAGCTATCACACGGGGTCCCGCTGACCGAGTTTGGAAGGCCACTCGAAACTGCGGGGCCTCCTTTAGGGGGGTTCCGAGACGAAGCCCCCCGACAGCGGGATCCCTCATTTGGGGTGGTCCCGACAGCGGGACTCTCTACGAGAGGGATCCCGAAAGTGGGATACCTCTTTGGAAGGTCCCGACAGCGGGACCCCCTAAGAGGTAGAGACCCCGTATGCGGGATCCCCTTTTTGGGGGCCCCGAGAAGGGAACCCCTCTTTAGGGGGGTTCCGAAGACGGGACTCCTGAAAGGGGTTCCCGTTTTCGGGAACCCCTCTTTAGAGGGGGTTCCGAAGAAGAGACCCTTTGTTTGGTGGGTTCCGAAAAGAAGACCCTTTTTGGAGGGTTTCTGTAACAACCTTAATTTTTCTATACAAATTTTTGGACAACTTTTTTTCAAAATTATTTAAAGGGGTATTTATTGTCTGAGCACAAGATAAGTAATTAATTAGCAATTTAATTACAAAAAGGAGCTTGTGGTTCATTGGTAATACCTTACACTGTTGAACCAAGCCACTAGAATTCGAATCACATACCCCACATTATTTTTAATATTGTTTTATTTTTGATTTTTAGAATACCAACAGTTTACACGTGCATTACTCACAAAAAACCCCACTACACCCATAAATGTTAATGTACCAGTGAGAAGGTGAGACGATGGCACAGCCCGGTGGCCGGATCGGCCGATTCGGGCCAGCGCCGCCGGCCGGACTCGGCCCGACCGCCGAGTCCCCAACTGATGAAATCTGCCTCTTGGGCTCCCCTACCCCCCTGCACACTTCATTTACCTAGATCGGTTCTAGAGAATTCATAAAACCTCATTTACTCCATTTTTTTAATACATTTTAATATATTTTTACATTTTTTTCAATTAAACTCTTCATCTACCCTAACCCTATAAATACCACCCATAAACACTACCCTCTCACCCCAAAATTCTGAGCCAACTCTCAAGAAATTTCTAGAAACCCTAGTGTACTTTGGAAGAAGCGAAAGGCGAAGCTCCGGTGAATTTTCCGGCCATCTTTTGACGACGATCCTAGGAACTCCCGACGACGAAACGACGCACCGTTGACTCCTCTCGTCTCCCCTTCCTCTCCTATGTTAACTAAACCCGTAACTCCCCATCTCTCTTCTCTATTCTTTTTCAAAAAATACGGAATTACAAAACCCAACGGAATCGGAACAAATTCGATTTCTGATTCGATTTCTTCCTAAAATCCCACTTTTCTTTAATACAATTATGCTAAAACCAATTCATGTTGACTATTAAACACTAACTAATCATATTGAACAAGTTCTATATCAAAAGTAATTGCTATTTCCATTTTACCGTATTTTTTCATTAAAATACCATATAGTTTCTTTTCTACATTTAAACCATCAAAACCTTGTTATACCTTTAAGTAGATCACGAGATAATGACCTACCTCCTCACAAAACTCATATGCAATACAACACAATACCCTCGGGAACATAGAATACGGGAAAACGACATTTTTACAAATAAATACCATTACTAATAAAACCATTTTCTAAACGATTTAGTATTTATACAAATCTTTGCAAAAGCGCCACTACAACTCATTTGGGGAACCCGTTCGAGATGGTGCGGATTATCGCACATTCTCGGGCTTAGTAGTGCGAGATGCAGACCTCCGCAAGGAGCATTCGGTCTCGAAAGATTTAAAATACGATATCTTAAGAAAATGAGATTTTTAGAATTATAATATAAATATATTAAAATTATTTATATATGTGTGTGTGTGTGTGTGTGTAACATTAAAAGATCTATTTTGTAAGAATATAAATATTACAACTCTTTTCAAAAATCACAAGAATCGGTTTACATTAAAATACCATGAAATCCATACTAGTTTAATATTCCACTTTAATACCATATATTATGAAAATTAAGTTATTCTCAATACAAATGGTATATGTATAAAATCCATATTTATTACAACTCTAAAGACGATAACTAAATACTTAGGGAGTATTTTGAAAACTATAGAAAAGTATTTTTACATAAAACCCCCTCAAGTTCTATAAATTACCCTAAGAACCCTAATAAACATAGGTTTAAGTGGACCAATCTCTTGAGTCTCAGGGAGCCGGAGAAATGGGTGCTTGCCTATCTAAGGTAGACAATTAACAAACGGTGTTATCAACACGGTAATCGTCTTTGAAAAAGACACAAATCCTACCGCCCATATGCAGCGGTTACCGATAATATCAAAACTATCAGGACTTCAATTTACTTTTCTAATTGTCTGACTCAGTTAAGTCTCTTTAATAATCTAACTTGAATACGATTCAAGTACAATCTACAATCTATAATCTACAATATTACAATTCAACATGAATCTATTATTCTATATATTTAATCTATCAATCTATACAATTTGACCGGACCGAACCGAACCATGGATATACATTCCATTTATATGATTCTCCAGTTACATCCATTTACCTGATTCTACAGTTACATCCGTTTACTGATATCATGGTTTCGGTAAGTCATCCAATTATACAATCTACATTACAATACAATTACAATACAAACAATACAATCAAGATAACACGAGGTTTAAAGGATAGACTGGTACGGAAGGTGTTAAAAATGGCACGAGACTGCAAGATTTAAGACGTAATTACAGCCATGCCGTTGTTCCGTGGTATTATCGACGGAGCCTTATACTCTATATTCCGTTTGCTCTGGTCTCTAGCATATAGAGACCCCTCTCGTATACACTGGCATCCTTCTGTACCAAGCTACAAACAACAGCGTTAACACAACATTATACCAATATACTACAACTTTAAAAGCTACCTTCTTATTCTGTCTATTCTATTTCTCCATTTTCTTTGGGACTTACCGAGCGATCTATTTGCTGACGACATTCTTTTCTTTTTTCTTTGAATGCCGTCAGGTGATCTGGACACGTCAGAGATCGAGCCCGGTGCTAAAGACTTGGACCATTTCGTTGAAGACCCAGAGATTTAGTTCATTATACACTTTATTTTAGTACCTTTTCTTTTCTGTTATGCCATTGTTTAGGCATTGCTTTATTTCAGTTGTATTTACTTTTCCATGCATTGTACAAAAAGAATGTGAATAAATAAAGTTGTTGTTTTATTAAATCTTGTCTCTTGTGCATTTACTTTTATATTGCTTAGATACGCTTAGCGTATGTACTTCTGAGTATATACGTAGCGGCCTCGTTGCGTCCTCTGCCCGTACACTGAGAAGCGGGGCGTGACAGTTTCTAAAGGCTAGACCCCTGGAAGGAGATTCCGAAAGGGAAACCCTTCTTTAAAGGGTTCCAAAGACGGGACCCCTTCGGAAACCCCCTCATTAGGGTTTTCCCAAATACGAGACCCCTCTTTAGGGGGGTTCTAAAGGCTGGAACTTTCTTTGGGGGCTTCTAAAAGCGGAAACTTCCTTCTTGGGGGAGTTCCGATTATGAATATGGATTGTGATCCATATTCTCGTGGATCACATGGGAGATACGGTATCGAAGAGGGTTCATGTAGGTAAAATCTATAAGCTTTCACTCTAAATACATCGATTTTATGCATTTTGTTGGTGAAACCCATCGAATTCACACGATTCTTCATCTATGGTGCTTGCTTGGGGTGAAATCCATGGGTTTTCACCCCAAGAGTTTTTCTTCTTCTTCTTCCTTTTTTCTTTGATTTGATGAAAAAAATCAAAGTCGTTTATCTTGTTTTGGGTCTTAATATAGTTTTATTTTGGTTTTTAAGAGAAAAGGAACTCTTTTTATGAGTTTCTAGATGTTGAAGACGAAGTGAGAGATGAGAGAGAAAATCGCTTCAATGGAGCTGAATGATCAAAACCTTTGAAACAATAGAATGAGAAGAAGTTCATTTCTATTTTCGGTAGGTTTAAATACTCCTTATATCTTACATTTGAGCAATTGGGTTTTACGAATTCGTTTTTTGTCTATTTTCTTAACATATGCGCATGATTTTACACCTTTGCCCCTTGGGCTTTACAAAATTGACTTTTTGCCCATTTCTTTTATATTTATTTTTACTAAATTACATAATAAAACTATTTATTACATTTCATCCTTTCATTTACATTTTTGCCATGGAGCCGGCCCCCATGCTTGAGTTTGGTCCCGTCTTGGGCACACTTGATTTGAGTTTGGGCTTGAGCCCAGGTTTGTGCTTGAGCCCACCTTTTTGGGGTTTGACTTTGATTTTGACATTTTCTCTTTTGGTCAACCGGGTGTAATTTTTTATCCAACACTTGTTTCTGTATACAAAAATTATGAAATTTTCAAAATCCCAAAATTTCTTTCTTTCTTCTATTTTTTAATATTTGACTTTCTAGGCATGAAAATGAAAATCATGAAATTTTAAAAATTCTCGAAAATAATTTGGCTTCCTTGGCTCTTTTGATATTCATGCATGTAGAAATCACAGAATCTTCCAAAAATCTTTTTGGTTTTTTCATTTTTTATTCAAAATTTACATGCTATATAGCACATGAAAATTGCAAAATTTTAAGAATATCTACAAAATGATTTGTTTTTCATCAAAAATTTCAACATTTTGTTAGCATATTCAAAAATCAGGCGATTTTCAAAAATCTCGAAATTACTATATTTTAAAAGTCCCAAAGTTAGTGATTTTCTTCAAAAATTTTAACATTATAAGTTTATAGCATATAAAATTCATGAAATTTTAAAAAAATTAATTTTTTTTTTCAATTTTAAAGAATTTTTCTTTGAGCAAACGAAAAAACCGCTAAATTTTGAAAAATATCATAAAAATTGCTCTTTACAGATATTCAATTTTTTGGATGCTAGAACAAGAAAATCAAAAAATTAAAGTAACCACAAATTTATTTTGTTCCGTTTTTTTTATTATTTTGCATACTATAGCACTAGAAAATCGTGAAATTTTAAAAATCTCAATTTTGTAAGTTTTTCAATAGTTTAATTGGTATAGCAGATTAAAATCGTGATATTTTCAAACATCTCAAAATGTATTGTTCTTTTCGGTTTTCAATACTTTGTTTTCTTGACACACGAAAATAGTGAAATTTTTAAAAATTTCTAAACAATTTTCTTCTTTTTTAATATTTTGCATGATATGTATAGCACATGAAAATTATGGAAATTTAAAAAATACAAGATATATTAGTAGTTTATACGCTATAGCACACAAAAATCACGTAATTTCCAAAATCTCAAAATTTAAGTTTTCCTACGAGTTTTCGATTGTTTCCTTGCTATAGCAAGTAAAAATCGAGTAATTTTCAAAACTCTCAAAATTTATTGTTTTCTTCGGTTTTTCATTATATTGCTTGTGCAAAAGTATAATTTTTTTTAAAAATCTGACTTTTTTATATTTTCCTTTGGTTTTAAAATGCTTTGCATGCTAATTGCACGGAAATCGCATATTTTCCAATTTTTTTTTCTGTTTGCTTTAGTTTTTATATTGATACAATAATACATGAAAGTAGTGAATTTCCAAAAATCTCAAAACATTATATTTTCTTCCTTTTAATATTTTATGTGTTATAATACATATTGCTACTATAATACATGAAAATCGTCAAATTTTCAAAAATCCAATGTTTTAGTATTTTGTTTGTCATAGCATATAAAAATCACGATTTTTTTTAAAATATCATAATTTTCTATTTTCTTATGATTTTTTTCAATATTTTGTATGTCAAAGCATACAAAATAGTGAAATTTTTAAAATAATCAAAATCTTATGTTATTTTCGGCTTTTCAATATTTTGCCTGTTATTAACCAAGAAATGCAATAAATTTCAAAAATCTCAAAATTTTCTATTTTCCCTGCGAGTTTTCCGGTATTTTCTGTTCTATTGTATAACATTTCCCAAATCATGAATAAAAGGCCATCTTTAAGGAGATTTTTTAATGTAAAAAGGAACTTTATTCATGTGATGAAATATCAACTTTAATCTAAGAATGATTTCCCATTCCAGGAGTGGCAAGGGTTTTTTGACAATATACCCTAAGGTTAATTATTAAGCTATACATCAATTATTTTAATATTATTTTACATATGAAATCATAATACTTATTTTATGAAGTCTTAAAATAATCGGTTCGCCTTTTCTTAGAAATAGGAACTCCTGATTTATGACATGAACGATCCAATCCGTTCAAGTTGATCATCCAACCTTCTAACCTATATCTATAAAAAATCAAAAGATTTGAAAAACTCTAACCCATCCATCGAATGAGTGCAAAAATGAACGTCTTTCGATAATGCACATAAATTTTATTTCATGTATGGGTTAAAGGTCTTTATATCCTTTGATTTTTCATAAACTTAGATTAAAAGGTATGGTGATCAACTTGAATGGATCGGATCGTTCAAGTATGTCGTAGTTTGAGAGTTCCTGTTTTTTAAAACACGATCCGGTTTGCAATAAATCACTCCCTAAAGGGGTGATATTGATAACACATACATAAATAAGCATACAAATCAGGGGGTTGGTTTTAAAATAAATTCAATAATTTACTTCTTTTTCATAATTATGGAACCTGATGATGCTCAATACTGAGAACTCCCCAGATCACTACACGTGGCAGATGACGTGTCCCAAGGCTTACGAGAAAGGAGTAAGAACGGTACGTTGAAGGCGTACCCCGGGTCTTCCTCCCGAGAATTTTCCCGACCCTCGGTGGCCTTCTAGACCACTCCTGTGCTCGTCTTACAAATAACCATTGGGTCTCCTCCGAGCCTTCCTGCACGCTGAGCTTCCTCAGCCCTCCCAGCTCACCTCCGAGCTATCACAGAACCAAGCTTGCTCGGCCTCCCGCTCGCCTCCGAGCCTCCCGCCGAGCTTAGCTTCCTCGGTCTCATCGACCGACCCAGAGCGCAGATCATCAACGTCCCAGACATGGCCCTGCGAATCTCTCCATACGCGAGATATCCGCCGCCCCATGATCCCGTGTCCCATGCCATCACGTTCCCCCGTTAACGGGCGTATCTCGCCATTAATGGAGGATCCCTCCATCCGCGTAGGCGCGGCTCCAAGGGCGTAACGGCCGGTGTAAATCTCGCGCCCGCCAGCCCATGGCTGCCACTATATAAACCCCCTCTCAGACTACTCAGATAAAATAATTCTATCTGAATAGGCCGCTATTCTGCCCAAATACCTCGACTAACTTGATCGTTGAGGGTCCACGGTGGTACAACTACCCCGGAACTTCCTTGCAGGTAGCTCGGATTCATTCCAAATAATGCCCACTGAGATCCACATGCTTCAGGAGGCAACCCTCAAACCTAATCTTAGCCATCCATCAACGCTCGCTACAAATCAACGGATGACAACATCTGAAGGAAATCTAGATCTCCATCAGTTGGCGCCGTCTGTGGGAAATCTCAAAAATTCCGCTCAACGAAAGTTGATCTTCCGATCTCGAACTCATGGGGAGTGATCACCACGACGATCCAAGCACTAGCCGCCGTCCTCCCTACAACGGAGGAGTGGATGGATCCCCTCCTCTCCTGAACGCCATTCACACACTGTCTCCGCGAATAGATCGTCTCGCGTCCGTCGTGGATGCGCTTGTCCGTGTCCAAACGGCGGGACAAGCTCCCCAAGTCGCCGCTCCCCCACCTCGGGAGCGACACATAAGGAGAGAAGACACCGCCCGCGCCGGCACATCCGAGCACCGCCTCGCTATCTCCGGCGTCCAAATATCCCTTGTGGCGACCAATTCGATGACCCGGTAGGCACCTCACAGCTCGACGCCGAGGTCTTATGAAAGAGCACCCCGCCCTGAGGCCCATCACGCTCCTGTCCCTTCCGAGGAGGTGTCGGTCAGCTCCCAGGCATGGCCGGCGCCCTCTCCCTCGACAGGTTCGCACGGACGGGACTCACCACGGTAGCTCGAGGACGACCTCGCCAAGGGACCTGAGGAACCTCATCGAACGGAACCGGAACCGCGGCCAGGCGCAGGTCGCTAGTAGCAGGGGCCATAAATCCGAGTATGCCGAATCCTCGGGATACCACGACCGACTCGATTCCCTTGAAAAGAAGATCGAGGGTATAAATCGGGAGAGTCGTCCTTCAAGCAACGGGGCTAGATATGCCGCCGACTCGTTTACGAGGCCCTTCACAGAAGAGTTGCTCGCTGTCCACGTCTCCTCCAAGAAGAAGCCTCCAAAGCTGTCTCTCTTCGACGGAAAGTCCAACTCGGAAGACCACTTGGACGCGTTCACGGCGGGGATGAGCTTCCAGGACAACTCCGACGCCGCCCAATGCCAAGCGTTCCCTGCCACTTCCATCCGCGCTGGACGAGATTGGTTCCGAGGACTCACGCCATGCTCCATCTCTACCTTCGATGAGCTGGCCGCCCAATTCCTCGGCCATTTCTTCGGGAAAAGACGGCAGAAGTGGAACGTCAACCAACTCTTCACTATAAAGAGCGGAGACAAGGAATCTTTCAAAGGATACGTCACCCGATTCTACAATGCTCTTCTTGAGGTCCCAGAGCACTGGGATGAGACGGTCATCACGACCCTTAGGTCGGGTCTTAGGCACAAGGAGTGGCTCCGCTCCTTTGCATTAGCGCAACCTAAGACTATGGCCGAGGTAAAAGCCTGGACTGAGCGAGAGATCCAGCTCGAGTCCGAAGTGAACGCGAATCTACCCCGGACCGACCAGGCCGATCAAAAGAAGAGGGCCAGTGAAGATAAAAAGAAGATTGACCGGCCAAAGCCGTACTTCCCAAAGTTCCAGGAGTATACCCCACTCAACATCTCCCAGACAGAGATGTTGGAGGAGGCGAAGGGCGAGAGATTCTTCAAACTCCCACCGGTCGACAATAGGGTGGCCAAACGGACACGAGGCCTCTACTGCGCCTTCCACAGGTTGCAGGGACACCCCACCGAGCACTGCAAACAGCTCCGAGACTACATCGAGGAGTTAATTCGCTCGGGGAACCTGGCAAAATACTTGCGAGAAAAATGACAAGCTGACCGAGAGCAAGAGCACCGTCCCCCTCCCAGCGAATTGACGATCGGCCAAATCATGGTCGTATCAGTGGGAGGTGTGCCTGGGGACGGCGAGATCTGACCTCTCCTACCAGTCGAAGGGACAAGCAGCCAGCCTATGAAGAGGACCAAAGCAGCCGAGCCCATCACCTTTACCGATGAGGATCTCCACGGGATATCCTTGCCTCACAACGACCCCCTGGTGATTACAGCGCGGGTCCACCGCTACGAGGTTCAAAGGATACTGGTCGACTCGGGAAGCTCGGCAGACATCCTCTTCTATGACTACTTTCTACGTCTAGGGCTTAGCCCGTCAGACTTGGGGCCGACCGCCCACATCCTATCGGGGTATGCTAACCACTCCATCCCGTCGGAAGGAGTGTGTTGGGGTAAAAATTTACACCCCGGTTGACCGAGTCAAAGTCAAGATCAACCCCCAAGCTAGGTGGGCCTAAGCCCAGGTCAAGCGGACCCATGCCGAAGTCAAGCCCACGGCCAGCCTCCCCATGGCAACGACAAAATCATGTAATAAATAATTATTATGTAATTTTTTATACATGAATGTATGTAAAATGGGCATAAAGCCAATATTTTGTAAGCCCATGGCTTATGTGCAAAAATGAAATGGCACATGAGCCATGGGATAGGCAAAATGCCATTTTATAAAGCCCAAGGGGTTATATGCAAATATGTAAGCCTATAAAAGGCAACATGATAATGAATAAAGCAACACTCTTCATTCTCACAAAAAACCTAGGGTTTGTATCTCTTTCCCTTTTCTGAAGGTATCAAACCTTCTTCTTTCTTTTGAATTAAATCAAGAGTTTTACTCTTCCTTTTCAAAAACAAAATAGTTTTTCACCACGAAACCCACAAAGGGGAACTTGGATCTGTCATCAGATCTCAAAAAGGAGAGATTTTGAGATCTCACATCTCTTGATCTTCAAGATCCAGCTAACAGAGGAGGAAGAGGAAGAACCCCTTTCATTAACCCCAAAAACACACTCAGGAGTCCAACTCCTCTCGGATTTCTCTTTCGAGAAATCTTTTTTTAGGCTAAAAACCTCTTTTTCTCGCCGGCGCTCAAGCGCAGAGCGCCCGCGTGCCGACACGTGGCGCGCTTGCGCTCCAGTGCTCAGCGCTCGAGCGCAAAGCGCCCACGTGCCGACACGTGGTGCGCTTGCGCTCAAGCGCAAGCGCTCGAGCGCAAGTCGCCCCCGTGCTGACACGTGGCGCGCTTGCGCTCAAGAGAAAGCACTCCAGTGCAAGTCACCCCGGTGCCGACACGTGGCGCGCAAGCGCTCAAGCGCAAGCGCTCAAGCACAAATCGCCCCCGTGCCGACACGTGGCGCACTTGCGCTCAAGCGCAGAGCGCCCACGTGCCGACACGTGGCACTCTAGCGCCTGAGCGCACAGCACCTAGGCGCACAGCGCCCAAGGTGCTGCCCCACGCATCCTTTGGATGTCTTTTCCCCCTCTTTTTATGTACATACATATATATATACATATGTATACATATTTACACACACACATACTCCATGACACTGTCTCTGTTAGAAAAAAAATTCTAACGGGGCGCTGCCCCGCACCCCGCAAGGGGGCTGCTAGCCCCCTTGACCCCCAGCCCTCTATCCGGGTAGCGGGACCCCCGTAAAAACTCTGCGTGGCTTCCGATATATCCAAACCCCCCTTTCAAAACACATCACACGCACACTGCACATTGAGTTCGCATGACCAGTTTAACCCGTCAATCGGAGGTTCCCTCACTCCAAAGGCGAGGGGTAATTAACGGCAGCTTAGTCCGCGGCTGCCGGAGATTCGGATCCCCACAATCATTAAACCCCGGCCTACCCTAGGCAGGGGGAATCTGTAGTACGCCTGACAAGCGTGCGCGTATTCCCATCTCAATGGGGTGACGAAAAACACCCTACAGAGTGGTCACCCTCCTACTTAACATCGGGGAGACAGGCTGTACACGTACTGTGCCTGTAGAGTTCATCGTTGCCAGAATTCCATTGGCCTACAATATCCTCCTAGGACGCTTGACACTAAATTCCCTCCGGGCCCAGATATCGACCTACCACCTCACGATCAAGTTTCAACTTGACCAAGGCGGAATAGGCCGGGCCTACAGGAACCAGCAAACCGCAAAATTTTTCTTCACAGCAACATCTTTGCCCGAGGAGCGAGGCGTTGACCTTGAGGGCACGGAGGATTTTAGGGGGTCCATGGATACTCAGGGACGAGCAAAAAGAAATCCGAGGAGCCCCGGTGGAGCCACTAACGGAGGTTCCCCTCGTCGAGGGGGACAATGAATGAACCGTCCAAATCGGGTCACTCTTAACAGGGGACCGACGTGACGACCTAGTCCTTTTCCTTGGAGGGAACTCGGACGTGTTCGCTTGGGCACCCGCCGACATGCCCGGGATTGACCTCAAAGTGATATCACATAAGCTTGGGGTCGACCGGACTGTCCGACCCGTCAGGAAAAAGAAACGAAGTTTCGCCCCGATCAAACAAAAAGCGATCGAAGACGAGATTGACAGGTTGCTCGCAACCAACTTCATTCGAAACTTGGCCTACTCATAATGGCTGGAGAATGTGGTAATGGCTAAAAAGGCGAGCGAAAAGTGGCGCATGTGCGTCGACTTCACATACCTCAACAAGGCCTGCCCGAAAGACAACTATCCCCTCCCTCAGATAGATCAGCTCGCAGATTTATAGACGCTTTCTCCGGCTACAACCAGATCCATATGAATCCGGAAGACGAAGAGCTCACCACATTCACAACGGACCGCGGGGTATATTGCTATAAAGTGATGCCCTTCGGCCTCAAAAATGCCGGGGCTACGTACCAACGCTTGGTCAACAGGATGTTTAAGCCTCAGATAGGCAGGAACATGGAAGTTTACGTCGATGACATGCTCGTCAAATCGACCTCGTTAGATTAGCACGCCAAAGATCTGGGCGGGGCTTTCGACGTCTTCTGCAAATACAAAATGAAGCTGAATCCCGCCAAATGCGCGTTCGGGGTCACTAGTGTAAAGTTCCTCGGATTCATGGTTACCTACCGTGGAATCGAGGCTAACCCGGAGAAAATCAGCGCCATCCTCAACATGGCCGCGCCAAAGACCAACGTCGAAATCATGCGGCTCACGGGGAGGGTAGCCGCCCTGAGTCGTTTCATGTCAAGATTCGGGGAAGAGTGCCTCCCATTCTTCAAAGCCTTGAGGAAGATCCCAAGGTTCGAATGGTCGGAGGAGTGTCAGATCGCTTTCGAGCAATTGAAAATGCACCTGGAGACTCTCCCACTGCTCACTCGTCCAGTTGAAGGAGACGAGCTATCGCTGTATCTAGCGATGTCCGATCAAGCTGCAGGCTCGGTGCTCGTCCGAGAGGTTAAAGGAGTCCAGAGGTCGGTCTACTATGTAAGCCATGTCTATAAGGATGCAAAAACAAGGTACCCGGCCATAGAGAAGATTGTCCTGGCGCATATATTGACCTCAAGGAAACCGCGTCACTACTTACAGGCACACACCATCCTCGTTCTCACCGAGCGCCCTTTAGGGGCTATTCTCGCCTCCCCAAGTCTTCTGGTGGTTTGGAGAAGTAGAGGTGGGAGTTGTCCCAATTCGACATCAAGTACCGCCCGAGGTAGGCTATTAAGGCACAGGTCTTAACCGATTTTATCGTCGAATGCACTATCCCAACAAAGAAGCGGTGTCTGTGCCGGACCCCGGATCTCAACCTTCGATCAAAGAGGGGCCCGAATCCATCCCCGACTGGGTCATTTACGTCGACGGGTCATCAACTGAGGAAGGCTGTAGTGTTGGCCTCATCGTCCGAGGCCCGAATGAGGCAGAGATAGAGTATTCCTTAAAACTCGGGTTCAAAGCCTCAAACAATGCCGCGGAGTACGAGGCTTTGCTCCCTGGACTGCGGATCGCCTCTAGAGTGGGGCTGAAGACAATACGAATCCGTAGTGACTCCGCCCTGGTCGTAGGCCATGTGACCGGCCGTTTCGAGGCGTGGGAACCTATGATGGTGAAATATTTAGCCGAGGTGAGAAGTCTACAGAAGGACTTCGACGAAGTTCAAGTGGAGCAGATCTCTCGACACCTGAACGTCCAGGCCGATACCCTGAGCAAGCTAGCTTCTTCCTACATGGCTAATAACAAGCGAAATATCCTCTTCGAGTTCCTGCCACGGCCCAGCGTGGAAGACGGAGCAACGCTACTCCAAGTTTACACGGCCCGGGAAGAAGGCCGGGATTGGAGGCAGCCCCTCGTGGAATTCCTGAAAGAGGGTACGCTCCCCGGAGATCGAGGGGAGGCCTGCCACCTTCGAGCCAAAACCCGCCATTTCGTCTGGAGCAGAGGGAACCTTTACAAGAAATCCTTCACTCAACCCCTGCTTCGGTGCGTCGATCCTTACGAAGCTGACTACGCACTCCGTGAGGTTCATGAAGGGGTCGGCGGAGCACATCAAAGGGCCCGCACCTTAGTCCAGAAGACACTCCTCCAAGGATACTATTGGCTGACCATCTATCAGGACGCCCAGAAGCTCGTCAGGAGGTGCAAGAGCTGCCAACTCCACGGCAGCATACCCCGCCTTCCGGCGACCGAGCTGACTACCCTGACCTCCCCATGTCCGTTTGCCCAGTGGGGAATGGACATGATAGGACAATCCCTATCGGTACGGGCGGGCACAAATACATCCTAGTCGCGGTGGAATACTTTACGAAGTGGATCGAACCGTACCCATCAGAAAACCGGACGCCACCACGACCATCAAGTTCCTGCAGAACAACATAATATTCCGGTTTGGAAACCCGAGGTGTATCATCACCGACCATGGGACGAATTTCGAAAACGAAAGAGTTAAGGGATTCTGCAGCGAATACCATATACTGATGAAGTTCGCCGCGGTCGCGCACCCCCAGTGCAACGGGCAGGCCGAGGTCGTTAACCGGGATGTCATCAGAGGCCTACGAGCTCGCCTAGAAGGAAGACATGGCAGTTGGGTCGACGAATTACCCGGGTCTTATGGGCCTTGCGCACATCGAAGAAGACCCCCACTGGAGAGACCCCCTTCAGCCTCTGCTACGGCACCGAGGCGGTGGTCCCAGCAGAGATCGGGCTGCCCAGTTACAGGGTCGAGCACTTCGACGACGAAGCAAACACCTCGGGCCTCTGGAATAATTTGGACATCTTGTTGGAGAAGCGGAACCGGGCACAGATCAGGGCTGCCGCCTACCAACAACAGACTGTTCGCTACTACAACGCACGAGTCAAGCATCGCGCCTTCAAAACCGGAGATTTGGTCCTAAGGCGGAACGAGTTCGTTGATCAGGGAAAGTTACACAAGTTTTCTCCAAAGTGGGACGACCCCTTTCTCATCTCCGAAGTCTTGCCCGGTGGGGTCTATCGCTTACAAGATGCTGCGGGTTGCAAATTTCCACGGCCTTCAATGCCGAGAAGCTCAAGTTGTACCTTTGAAAGTATATCTATGGATACATGTTTCTTCTTTGACAAAGCGATGTAAATTTTTCTAAGTTTCTTAATAATAAGAAAGAACTTCCCATACGTGTTTCCGTCTTCCTCGGCTCAAAGCTCACGGATTTCGTTTCGCAAAAATACTCAAATACACCCATAAGACAAAAAGGAAACAATAGAATATCGCAAAAAGGAGAACTTTATTTATTTATCAAAAGGTATTGTGGGCTCCTCAGCCTTACATAAAAATTGAAATTACAAAAGAGGGGGAACGGGGTCAAGGAAGTACTGCTGGTGATACTCTCTGGCGATCTCTGCCAGACAGGCCCTTGCCTCTTCAGCCCGCTCCTGCTGATGCTGCCCACAAACTCGGGATGCCATGGAAACGCCGGACCCTCCATCTGCCGAGCCCCGGCTCGCGATCTGTCTCTTTTGGAAGCACTCCAAAATAAGGGCTAAAGATCGGTCTTGCCCGCTCTTCGAGATAAGGCCAAGCACATATATCGTACGCATCTTGTCGAGTGCCTCATCCAGCAACTCTTCAGAGAAGGGGTTGTACAACCCCGGGGACTTCCTCCAGATTGCGTACATCAGCAATTGGAGGTGGGACGACCGACGAGGAAGGAGACAGTCGATGTGGTCCTCGATGGGCTGAACCACTCCCCGGTACCTCTCCTCAGAAATGGACTAGTTGTATAGATAGATGTCATCGGGAGTAATGATCTCTTCGATCGCATAGATACGCCTGGCCATCTCGAAAAAGCAATGCTGAAAAGTTGGCATCTCTTTCTCTATTTATAGCCTCCACATAATCCCCAAGAGCCCAAATTTGCGCGCTTGGGTGCGAATCCTGGGATTCGCTCAATTCTTCCAATACTGTACTGCCACGTGGCGGGTATCTCGTATTTCTCGGCGAATCGAAGTCGGAACGAAGCGGATCTTGGAATGCCTCGCCTCACCTGTGCGTTTTTTCCGTGTGCCGCCCACGACGGTCACTCTTCTAGGTATTCACACATCTAAGAAGACTGGGCAAAACTGAGCAACTTCACTGCTCGTACCGTCTTTGGCTGGTAGTTTACTATCCACCGACGCCAAGGATCAAACCCTCATCAAGAGGCCACCGAGAAGCTTCCCTGTTCGGTCCATCCTTAGCGGGTAACTTCTTACCCATCCACGCTAAGGATCGAAGCCCTCATCAAGAGTCCACCGAGCAGCTTCCCTGCTCGGTCCATCCTTAGTGGGTAACTTCTTACCCATCTATGCTAAGAATCGAAGCCCTCGTCAAGAGGCCACCGAGCAGCTTCCCTGCTCGGTCCATCCTTGGCTGGTAGTTTACTATCCACCGACGCCCAGGATCGAAGCCCTTGTCAAGAGGCTACCGAGCAGCTTCCCTGCTCAGTCCATCCTTGGCTGGTAGTTTACTACCTACCGACGCTAAGGATCGAAGCCCTTGTCAATAGGCCACCGAGCATCTTCCCTGCTCGGTCCATCCTTGGCTAGTATTTTACTACCCACCGACGCCAAGGATCGAAGCCCTCGTCAAGAGGCCACCGAGCAGCTTCACTGCTCGGTCCATCCTTTGCTTGTAGTTTACTACCCACTGACGCCAAGGATCGAAGCCCTCATCAAGAGGCCACCGAGCAGCTTTCCTGCTCGGTCCATCCTTAGCGGGTAGCTCCTACCCATCTACGCTAAGGATCGAAGCCCTCATCAAGAGGCCACCGAGCAGCTTCCCTGCTCTGTCCATCCTTAGTGGGTAACTTCTTACCCATCTACGCTAAGGATCGAAGCCCTCGTCAAGAGGCCACCGAGCGGGTTCCCTGCTCGGTCCATCCTTGGCCGGTAGTTTACTACCCACCAACGCCAAGCATAGAAGCCCTCGTCAAGAGGCCACTGAGTAGCTTCCCTGCTCGGTCCATCCTTGGCTGGTAATTTACTACCCACCGACAATAAGGATTGAAGCCCTCGTCAAGAGGCCACCGAGCAGCTTTCCTGCTCGGTCCATCCTTGGCTGGTAGTTTACTACCCACCGACGTCAAGGATCGAAGACCTCATCAAGAGGCCACTGAGCAGCTTCCCTGCTCGGTCCATCCTTGGCTGGTAGTTTACTACCCACAGACGCCAAGGATTGAAGCCCTCATCAAGAGGCCACCGAGCAGCTTCCCTGCTCGGTCCATCCTTAGTGGGTAACTTCTTACCCATTTACGCTAAGGATCGAAGCCCTCGCCAAGAGGCCACCGAGCGGCTTCCCTTCTCGGTCCATCCTTGGCTGGTAGTTTACTACCCACCGACGCCAAGGATCGAAGCCCTCATCAAGAGGTCACCGAGCAGCTTCCCTGCTCGGTCCATCCTTGGCTGGTAGTTTCCTACCCACCGGCGCCAAGGATCGAATCCCTCGTCAAGAGGCCACCGAGCAGCTTCCCTGCTCGGTCCATCCTTGGCTGGTATTTTACTACCCACTGACGCCAAGGATCGAAGCCCTCGTTAAGAGGCCACCGAGCAGCTTCCCTGCTCGGTCCATCCTTGGCTGGTAGTTTACTACCCACCGATGCCAAGGATCGAAGCCTTCATTAAGAGGCCACCGAGGAGCTTCCCTTCTCGGTTCATCCTTAGTGGGTAACTTCTTACTCGTCTACGCTAAGGATCGAAGCCCTCGTCAAGATGCCATTGAGCAGCTACCCTGCTTGGTCCATCCTTAGTGGGTAACTTCTTACCCATCTACGCTAAGGATCGAAGCCCTCGTCAAGAGGCCACCGAGCAGCTCCCCTGCTCGGTCCATCCTTAGTGGGTAACTTCTTACCCATCTGTGCTAAGGATCTAAACCCTCCCAAGAGGTCACCGAGCAGCTTCCCTTCTCGGTCTATCCTTAGTGGGTAGCTCCCTACCCATCTATACTGAGGATCGGAAGCCTTCAACCTCGTCTACGCCGACCTATCTTTAGAGAGATGGTCGCTAGTCTAACTCGAGGAAAAGGGCGAGTCTACGCCTTTCTACTCGGAAGTATCAACCGACATACCTTCAATGTGCGATCGCCACCTCGACTTCGGGGCCATAACAACGCCGACCTTACACCGGCCATTGTATGCTTTGACAAATAATTGTGTTTAACTCGACGCGCGATCACCAACTAAAGGATCGGTAGCCGACCTAGCGCTCATCAGGCGAGCAAAATGAAGACATTATCGCGAAATGGAAACATTGCTACAAAATTTTTTGCAAAAGGGCTTTATTTACAACTCGGGAACCTTTACAAAGGTATAGTGGGCTCCCCAGCCTTACAAAATCGCCCGAAGGCTTACAAAATTCCAAAACAAGAAAAAAATTAACAAAAAAGGGGCAAGGAGACTCAGGCCTCGGGGACGGGGAGGACCTTAACATGCTCCGTGGCAGCGTCGGAAACCGGGGTGGCAGCTTGAGGGTTGGCACCCACAGCAAGAGCTTCGGCACTGGGATCCGGGGTGATTGCCTTCTCCCCAACGCCCCCACCAGGGGACTTCCCCCCGGTGACGCTTCCGGCGGCATCCCCCTGCACCTCACCCTCGAGGGGGTACTCGAGCCGGAGCTTACAGTAGGGAAACTCCAGCATCAGCGCCTTGACGGCGTTGAGGGCATCATGCCAGACGAGGGCCGAGGCGTCTGCGAGGTTGGCGTAGAATTGATCCGACGTCTTGTAGCTCTCTTCCGTCTTCGCAGCCTGAAGGTCGGTGCGCCTCATTCCTTCCTTCATCGCCTCGTTTTCCCTCTTGAGGGTGTTTCGCGTCTTCTTCAGAGTGGCGGCGAGCACCCTGGCATCTTCCAACTTGGCCTCAACGACCTTGTTGGACTCCATCAAAACTCGGATGAACTCCCGGCAGTTGGCGTTCACCCCTTCCTCGGCAGCCACCCGGTCTTCGAGGGCAGCGATCTTCTCCCTCGCCTAACGCAACTCCCGGCTCAGGCACTCCTCCCGCGAGGAAGACTTGCCCGCTATCTGCTGCGCCGGGGCGATTTCCTCATGCTCCATGTTAGCGATGAGGGCGCAGTGCTGGAGAACCTGAGGAAAACGAAAGGAGGGGTTAAAAAGGTATCGATCCTTCCAACAAAAGGCCTAATGAAAACCCAAACGAGAGGCGGGCACTAACCTGCACGGCCTCCTGAGCTATGGCCGCGATTTGGGCCTTGAGGGTCCCCTAGGGGATTCTGCCTCCAGCCGACCGCTCCATCTCGGAGAGCAAGCTATCGGCGACAGAAAGCCCCGAGGGCACCTCATAGAAAAGATCCCCCTCTTGCACTCTTGAGGGGGGACCACAAGAGGGTCGGCCTCATCCGCCACCTCCAGGACCTGGGGTTCCTTCTCCCGAGCGTGTTTGCGGCTCTCCCTGTGGCTGGTCTCCAGAGCCCGGGGAGTAGTGGAACGCCTAGCTGAAGCGGCCGCCGACTGGGCTGGGCTCGCAGCGGGGTGTGACTGGCCGGCGCCTCCTGCAGGGTTACCTAAGACGACAGCAAGGTTTTAGGAGGCATCGTCCATGCCAAATTCAAAAATTTGCCGTTTTAGCTAACCCTAACTAAGAATCGTTAACTAGAAATTGACAGAAATGAAATGCAAACACTTTGCAAAAGTAAAGTGAGCAAGGAATACAACCTTTGTAGACCGGTCCTTCACTTCGATAACTCCGTTCAGTAGTCCCATTCACGGCGATCGTGAACTCTGGACTCTAGAGAGGCTCCCTTGAAGAAACGAACATGCTTGCTTCGAAGACTTCGAGGCCGAAGATGATCTACGTCGAGGAGACACTAACCCAAGCTATCTCTTCACTAATTACGGAATCAGTGAAGCAAACACGCTATACTAAATGGCAAGTAGTAGAGGATGATGAAGTAGGAAGTGGGCTCACTTTAGATTTGATTTTCTCACTCATTTTCTCACATCTCCATTGAAGGTAGAAAGCTTTTGAGGAAGAAGAAGATGAAGAAATATCTCTTATGATAATTATCCAAAAGATAATTGGAAACCATGGTGAGTTAATATCATATATTAACCTTTGTAGAGAGTTAATCATGGCTAGGTTTAATTGGTTGGGTCAACAAATATCTTAGCCAAAACAAAAGAGTGGACTTGGTCAAAGATCACTACAAGCTTCTACAAGCTTTCATCCATGACAAAATGCCACCTTTTGTAATTAGCAAAATAAATAAAACCTAGCAATTAAACCAAGTAGGGTGTAATTCATACACACACCTTTGTTGCATGTATCATCAAGCATGACACATAACATGCACACACAAATATATCACATATATTCAATGTGCACAAAATGAGAAAAAGAAATCATAAGTGAGCTTAATATTATTTAATGTAATATAATATATTAAATATATAATTATACATTAAATTATTAAATCAACTATTGATTTAATAATCCGGCTATATCACATATAACCGACTAATATCATGTGTAACAACTTATCGAATCAACACTTGATCCGATAACCCGGCTATATCGCATATAACCGACCAATGTCATAAATCGTGAGAATAGAATACTGTATCTCATATCGTATCAATCTCGGTCCCGCACATATCACATATGTGCTCCTACTCCGTTTCGCTTGAGCCAGGAAACCCCTGTGTAGGACTCTAAAGACTCGTCAATACGCCGGCAGTAGGTGATGATCATATCAAACACCCACAAGTCGCAAGCGGTCTGCTAAATGTAAAGGTCACCCGGGTATTGAGCGATCAAAAGACCAGCAAGCAAGCCTGCTCACTCTCCTGCGAATCCAATCAGTAACACTACCGTACAGTCCGGTCTCTTCGTCTGATATGTCGCATATCTCGTCTAGGGGTGGTAAACGTCAGACCCCAGTAACTCGATAAGTCGTGTCGATATGAGGCTCATAACGGGTCAAGAAACTACTGATAACACTTACCAGTATATCTTTGAAGCAGTCTTGGCCAAGGACTTCCTGTTATAGCCAATCGAGCACAGCGCAACATCAACCCCCAATACCGGGAGAGACGAAACCCCTCCTATCGCTCATTGCCTCCATGTGATTCGGGACTATACCCAAAAGCCACCATTTTGCACGTTCTCTTGAACGTGGTAAGGTGAAAATCAAAGCACAGTAGGAATCACACAAGACTCTATGACGATCTCGGGTCTACAGACTAACTTGTACCAGTGTCACCAGAGAACTGCTATCTGACGTGAGGTATAATACTATCTGGGAGTTCTTGTCGAGTTCGTCCAGTATACCCAGTCTCTACTGAGCACCCGTATACTATCTCTGATGTCAAACACCAATGGATATGAGATCATCCATCGCCCATCTACATGGGTCGAGAAGCTATACGCTAGTCTACTCTGGTATATCGATCCCTGTCTCGATACGCCCACGACTAGGAACATATGAAGGATGTACTTAGAGACTACACTGTCCCCACTAGTATGATCTGCATCACAATCCTGGTAGTCAAGTACTCATCCTAAGGGCTTTATCAACATGTGGCATAGAGACAATCAGTGTACATGTTAAGATAATGAGCAACCAGATAGCATACTATCATGTCGAGCAAGAAAGTCCTCACTATATATGTCTAAGCATCCACTACAATATACATTGTATGTACAATAATGGCCTCTAGAGCATATATATATAATTAACAATCTCCCACTTGCACTAGGGTCATCTGTTGTAGTATCTCATACCCAACAATCAGTAGTGGTTGAAGTATCTCATATTCAACCATCCCATAAAAGTCTCTCCTGGGAATAGGCCTTTGTGAGTGGATCCGTCCTGTTTTCCTCTGTGTCTACTCTACTATCCTCGATCTTCTTGGAGATCATCCATCTCCATGATCAGGTGATACTGCCTAAGAATATGTCTGGATCTCTGATGGGACGGAGGTTCCTAGGCATAAGCCACAAGTCCATTGTCACCTAATGGTAGGAACGAAGTTCATCTCATGAACTTATATATATATCCAGACTGCCTTTTTGGTAGCATCCTTGCTAGCAATGTATCCAGCCTTTATCATCTAGTTTTCCACGGTATCTAGCTTGGAACTCTTCCAACATACCGTACCTCTACTGAGGGTAAAGACAATGCCTGTGACTGACATTCAGTCAACCTTATCACCTTGGAAGCTATCCAGTGATTCTCCCCAGGATTGATTGATACATCTCACTACACCTAGTGAGAATCCTAACATCCACTTAGATCTATCTCATAGATCTATAAGCTAGGATTTAGGAGGTATCACCTTGATCCTATATGGAGAATCCTTGTGATAAGAGGAGATTGACCGAGCGTAGCATAGTAAACTCCTTTGCTATCAAGAGTATGTCATCCACGTACACTACGAGGATCACCACCATACTCCCTACTACCTTTTTGTATATACAAGGTTCATCTGTCATTTTGATGAAGTCAAAAGATTTGACTACCACATCAAAACAGATATTCTAACTCCGCGATGCCTGCTTTATCCCATAAAGTAACTTGCACACGTTTCCGCTGCTCCCACTGTTTACGAAGCCCTCTGGCTGTGTACTTATAGACGCTCCCTTCTAAATCACTATTTAGAAAAGCAGTCATGACACCTAACCGCCAGATATCGTAGTCATGGTATGTAGCAATGGCAAGTAGGATCCTGATGGACTTAAGCATAGGCACTAGAAAAGGTTTCATCATTATCCATACCTGGTCGATGACGAAAATCTTTTGCAACAAGTCTTAGCTCTGAAAATCTCAACTTTTCCATGTACACCAAGTAATCTTCTCAAGATATACTTGCTCCTGATGGGGATTTAACCCTTCAGATATAGCAACCAAAGTCCATACTTTGTTGGTGTATATGGATTCCATCTCAGATCGCTTAGCATCCAGCCATTCTGACAGAGTCCCTACTCCTGATGGCCTGCTCAAAACTAGTTGGGTCATCATCTCATGATGCAATCCTCGCTCCCACTGTCATAGAGAAAACTGAAGTATCTCTTAGGTGGGTAAGGAACCCTACCAGATCGGCGGAGAGGCTGAGGTTCGTTGGGAGCTATTGAATCCTCCGGTTCTACCAAATCATCAGCTGTTGTTTGTATAGATGGAACTCCTTCCAGTTCTATCTCATGACCACTAATTTCTTCATAAGAAATTCATTTTCCCAAAGGTGGCATGCTGAGAAACAAAACTCCTTTTTCTCTTCAGTGTGGTAGAAGATATTCCCTTGCTAATGCTTGGGATATCCAACAAACTTCCACAGAACTGACCTTGCCTCGAGCTTGTCCAGATTTTGCTTTTAGACATAGGCCGGACAACCCTAAATCTTAACTTTCTTAGGAGATGGGCTCTTCCCATACCATATCTCATATGGAGTGGTAGACACCTGATTTGGTTGGAACCCTATTCAATAAGTATGCAGCTTCACAAGTGCATAACCCCCAAAAGGAAATAGGCAACTCAGTAGTACTCATCATAGAGCACACCATATCACATAGGGTGCGAGTCCTCCGCCCCGATACACCAATGAACTGTGGTGTATTAAGAGGAGTAATGCTGAGAGAGAATCTCATTCTCCTTTAGAATAGTCCAGGAATTCCGTGCTCAAGTATTCTCCTCCCTGATCTCATCAAAGGATATAATACTTATACCTGTTTTGGTTCTCTACTTCTAACTTATATTCTTTGAATATCTCAAAAGGTTCAGACTTGTGTTTCAACAGGAACACATGTGCGAATCTTGAGAGATCATCAGTGAATATAATAAAGTACAAAGAACCAGTCCTGACTTGTGTAGATAGGGGACCTTCATACATCAGCATGTATCAATCCCAAGAGTTCACTAACTCTTTCTCTGTTTCCAATAAACGGAGCTATGGTCATCTTATCTTTGTGACATGACTGGCAAGTTTCACAAGATGTAAATTTAAACCGATTTAAATATGAATCTTTATATAACTTCAGCTAGTCGGGTCGCATTGATATGGCCTAGTCTACAATGCCTCAAGAAGGATTCGTTCATTTCTGAACTCTTCCTCTTGTGTATGTTTTGTACGTTAAGAACTGTGGTTTGATTTAGAACGTATATGCTTTTAGATAACGTGCCTGAACCGATCAACTCTTGATGTAGGAAAATGTTCAAAATATTATCCAACAATACAAAATTATGTCATTCTTTACTAAATAAAGAAACTGATATGATGTTGTATATTTAGTTCGGTATTTAATAACATTCGTTCATAATCAATGTATTTGGTAATACAGGGTGATAACTTCCAACAACATGGCTACAATACTTGCACCGTTTCCAACTCTTGAAACTTATCACCCTTTCTCAGTTCTCTACCTATTTGTAGCCTATGTAACATATTACATATATGGGATCCTGATCCGGTATCTCATACCCAGGACGTAAAGGATACTGAGAAACAGTTCTCTATAATAAACACACCCGAAGAAGATGCATCATCATGCACTTTTTTCGTTTGGGCGGCACGGGAATCCTGGTAATCCCCTATTTTCTGCTCGGTCTTATAACAATTATAAGTTGGAGCGGGACCAACGTTCCCCAGCTCAGTATAACAAGCGGGTTCGGTCAATACATCCATATTATTATCTTGATTAAGGCGTGACATGGTCGCTACTTGGAGAGAGAGAGAATAAAACACTCAGCGTATGCTCTTGCAAGATTAGATTGGTTATTAATTTATCTAATCAGGATGGCTCCCACTGTTTTAGTCAAATCTTCTTTCAAACCCTAAAAGGAAAGACTAGCCGAGATTAATTATACCGTACAAGTTCGCCAATCTTTCAGCCAGGCCAGTGCCGGTACTTTGAGGGAGGTTCCCCGTGCTTTCGCACGGACCTAATTAAAATAAAGCTCGTTTTCCCAGAGGCATAACCCCGTTGACATCTTTCTAGACACCTACTTGATCGGCTAATTGTAATGTGTAAAAATATCCCAGGAGTAACTCTTACTCGCAGTGGGTATCGGGATCCAACTATCTCATAGGAGGTATGCAATCTCATTGCAATTTTCAACACTTGAAATTCCCGATAATATTTTACCCCTAGCCTCCTATGACCTTGACGGAGGCCAACAAACCATAGGCTGTTAGTCAAGTTCAACCCGTTATTTCCTGCTTGAATTAAACCCACCCGCACGACCCTTGACGGAGGCCAACAAAGTCGCACGACCACCCTAACCCAATCGCATCATATGCTTATACAGATAAGCATAAATAGCTACCACACACTACAGCTTGACAAGGTCAACAAATGCAACACGAATACTAACTATTACTTATCTGAAATGACGGAGGGCTATGACAGGTTTTTAAGAAAACCTTTTACGTAATGAACTTGATATCGTTGTAGAATCGAGTGGTTTTAAATGGAGTGTTTTTGAGGCTTTTACTAGTTTTGCTAAAGAGATCACTCCCGGTGAAGGGATCTTGGCTCTTTCTTTATCGAATAAGGTGCAGGATATTTCACAAATACCACTATGCAAAGCAAAAAATATAAAAGCAATCAAAAGAAAAACCGAGGGTTGTAGTATCTGCCAGTTATTGCTAAAGAGGTCACTCCCGGTGAAGGGATCTCGGCTCTTTCCTTATCGAATAAGGTGGTGGATGTTCTACAAGGAACACCGCTATGCAAAGCAACAACTAGAGCTATCTGTTTCTGAAAATTCGATTCCACAACATCTTTAGGTTTCTTTTATTTCATTAATCTCATTAATGAAGTCCCATCATTTTAAGTTACCAAAACATCACAGATAAATATAACGTATGCTTATGCCATCCGCATTCGCCTCGATGTCCCATCGTGCACCGTTAGGTTAGGTAACTAACGGCAGATGGGGTAGGGCTAGCGCGGGTGTAAAACATAAGTAACGTCTATATAATATATCATATATACTATATCCTGTATTCATCTCATCAATTTATCAAATGATCACATCACAGAACATTGCAGCAGAAGATAACATATGAAATATTGGATATACTAGGATTTTCAGGATTTAAATTAAGCCTGTATAAAACACGGATTCCACGATCATGATGAATAGCCAATCCCACACCCCTAGACCCCTACGAGAGCGGCAAGCAACCCTTCCAATTCTAGAGTTAGGAGACCCGGTCTTGACTCCTCGAGATGGTCTCCCACTGGACCCTAGAACCCGGTTACTTGTACTCCCCGCCTTGGGTCTATCCTAATGCAGAAAAGTAAATAATATACAATGGTGACATCATCCTCAACCCGGAAGTGCCCCAATAAAAGAATATAACATACAATGAATTTTACATGAATGAAAATAAAAACCCTCATCTCACATAAAACCCCGGCTATTCAAACACGACGATCCAATATAACATATCACAGCAACACATAACATCACATGTCATCAACGTAAGTAAGTATGCGTATCCCAATTGTCGTTGACATATAGCAATGAAACCGACGATACACCACATATTACACCTACAGTCGCAGAAAAGAAAGTGAAAACTACAACAGTTGGAATCCGCAACCACCTTAGACATCATAAACCCAACGTATCACATACCTTGGATTTCATGCCTAACCAAATGAATTCCTTAGACATCGCATGCCTAACAATTATAAACCCCGCATTTTAGTCTCGATATTGAAAACACTTTTTAATATCATGTCGGGCAATTCAACAAGATTCCCGACATCCTGATCGAATGCTCGTCGGAAACTTTAGTAGACGGCCACACCCCCCGATGCCGTCGACGAAGTGCACTAAGGCATAACACCACTGCCGCAAGCACCCGAACGGATGCTTTTGGCGATGGGGTTCTCCTACAGTCACTTGGTCAGGGCTATGGGGCGTGGCTATCTATTAAGTTTACCCGGCGAGTATCCGCGTACGCTATATGATTGCGACGGACTTTTGATCTCATCAAAATCCCGTGGCAACCGATCAAATGAGACTAAACTGCTAGATTTATAATATTCAAATTAGTTATCTCATAACTACATGTAGATTCCAAATATTGTATCCCATCACATACTATCCGGACGAGGTTAAACTTTTCGATCGATTTATCAAAGTCCTATAATTTACCGACAGCTCAACACTTGAGCACAGTTCAATAATACCTAGAATATGCCACAGTACCTATGCACCAGCCGTAGAAGGGCAAACCCAAGCCTCACTCATGTCGCCACGGAACTACGGCAAACCCTAAGGTTTGACCGCGGTTCCGCGATCCAAAAAAGTCGAGTTAGGGTTTCATTCGTCTAGAGGGTTCATAGGATTACTTGCATGTTTTTCCGAATACGTTAAATTTGGAAAAATGAGGTTTTTGACATTCGATCGAACTTTTTAACTTCGTCTAGAATACATGCGAATAACCCGAAATAATATTAAAACTACGAATAAGAAACACTCCGAATTGTTTATAGTGTAAGATTACATCACATGCAAAATTAGCAAAAACAAACAACACCTGAAACACCAAAACCTAGTCACTGGAACACAGGCAAAAAATCAGGGGGTGAGATCGGAATTTGGCCGAGATCAAGGGTATGGGGCTCGGCCAAAAATTCTCCAAACTGCCTTAAATTTTGTCAGTGTTCATGATATATCACATATAGCACTCTGTAGTTGTTTAAAATTTTTTTGGACAATTATTTAAAATCGACAGAGAGCAGGTTTAGGCGTTTCAAGTTTCGTAGTATTTCGGTTTCGTAATCATAACAAAATCCGTATAAATTTCTAGCATGGCTCTGATACAACTGCAGGGTTATCTAAGACGACAGAAAGGTTTTGGGAGGCATCGTCCATGCCAAATTCAAAAATTTGCCGTTTTAGCAAACCCTAACTAAGATTCGTTAACTAGAAATTGACGGAAATGAAATGCAAACACTTTGCAAAAGTAAAGTGAGCAAGGAATACAACCTTTGTAGACCGGTCCTTCACTTCAATAGCTCCGTTCAGTAGTCCCCTTCGCTGCGATCGTGAACTCCGGACTCTAGAGAGGCTCCCTTGAAGAAACGAACATGTTTGCTTCGAAGACTTCGAGGCCAAAGATGATCTATGTTGAGGAGACACTAACACAAGCTATCTCTTCATTAATTACGGAATTATTGAAGCAAAAACCCTATACTAAATGGCAAGTAGTAGAGGATGATGAAGTAGGAAGTGGGCTCACTTTAGATTTGATTTTCTCACTCATTTTCTCACATCTCCATTGAAGCTAGAAAGCTTTTGAGGAAGAAGAAGAAGATGAAGAAATATCTCATATGATAATTATCCAAAGGATAATTGGTAACCATTGTGAATTAATATCATATATTAACCTTTGTAGAGAGTTAACCATGGCTAGGTTTAATTGGTTGGGTCAACAAATATCTTAGCCAAAACAAAAGAGTGGACTTGGTCAAAGATCAATACAAGCTTCTACAAGCTTTCATCCATGACAAAATGCCACCTTTTGTAATTAGCAAAATAAATAAAACCTAGCAATTAAACCAAGCATGGTGTAAGTCATACACACACCTTTGTTGTATGTATCATCAAGCATGACACATAACATGTACACACAAATATATCACATATATTCAATGTGCACAAAATGAGAAAAAGAAATCATAAGCGAGCTTAATATTAGTTAATGTAATATAATATATTAAATATATAATTATACATTAAATTATTAAATCAACTCTTGATTTAATAATCCGGCTATATCATATATAACCGACTAATATCATGTGTAACAATTTATCGAATCAACACTTGATCCGATAATCCGGCAATATCGCATATAACCGACAAATATCACAAATCGTGAGAATAGAATACTGTTTCTCATATCGTATCAATCTCGGTCCTGCACATATCACATATGTGCTCCTACTCCGTTTCGCTTGAGCCAGGAAACCCCTGTGTAGGACTCTAAAGACTCGTTAATACCCGTCAGTAGGTGATGATCATATCAAACACCCACAAGCCGCAAGAGGTCTACTAAACGTAACGGCCACCCGGGTATTGAGCGATCAGAAGAACAATAAGCAAGCCTGCTCACTCTCCTGTGAATCCAATCAGTAACACTATCGTACAGTCCGGTCTCTTCGTCTGATATGTCGCATATCTCGTCTAGGGATGGTAAACGTCAGACCCCAGTAACTCGATAAGTCGTGTCGATATGAGGCTCATAACGGGTCGAGAAACTACTGATAACAATTACCAGTATATCTCTGAAGCAGGCTTGGCCAAGGACTTCCTGTTATATCTAATCGAGCACAGCGCAACATCAACCCCCAATACCAGGAGAGACGAAACCCCTCCTATCGCTCATTGCCTCCATGTGATTCGGGTCTGTACCCAAAAGCCACCGTTTTGCACGTTCTCCAGAACGTGATAAGGTGGAAATCAAAGCACTGTAGGAATCACACAAGACTCTATGACGATCTCGGGTCTACAGACTAACCTGTACCAGTGTCACTAGAGAACTACCATCTGACGTGAGGTATAATACCATCTGGGAGTTCTCGGCGAGTCCGTCCAGTGTATCCAATCTCCACTGAGCACCCGTATACTATCTCTGATGTCAAACACCAATGGATATGGGATCATCCATCGTCCATCTACATGGGCCGAGAAGCTATACGCTAGTCTACTCTGGTATATCGATACCCTGTCTCGATACACCCACGACTAGGAACATATGAAGGATGTACTTAGCGACTACACTGTCCCCACTAGTATGATCTGCATACAATCCTGGTAGTCAAGTACTCATCCTAAGGGCTTTATCAACATGTGGCATATAGACAATCAGTGTACATGTTAAGATTAAGAGCAACCAGATAGCATACTATCATGTCGAGCAAGAAAGTCCTTACTATATATGTCCAAGCATCCACTACAATATACATCGTATGTACAGTAATGGCCTCTAGGGCATACATATAACTAACCCCTCCAGCCTTCCTCCCTTTCTTCTCGGCCATGGCAGCCCGGAATTTAGATCGATCCATCGGTTCTGCAAAAAAAGCGAAAATACAAAGAGGGGGTTAGTAATGCCAGAAAGAATGAAAGAATACACAAGTCTAAACAGGTCGCCTAAGCTCCTAACTTATCCGCAAACTGAACGGGGCTGAGCTCGACCCAATTGAGGGCCTGCTCGGACAGCAACACATCGGCCTATTGGACGGGCTCCCACGCCGACACTGTCATCGTTTCGGGATTGGACGACCGCCTCACCCCGGGTAGTAGGCCCTGTGCAACATGCACATGCCAATCCTCACGCTCGGGCGGCCCGACAAATAAGAATTTCTCCTTCCATTCATGGATGGAGGAAGGAACTGCCACGACCCCCGACCCGGCCGCCCCTCCCCTGTGTTTTCGAAAGGAAATGTATACCCAGCTCGGCTCGTCCTTACGGGTGCCGGGGTGATTTTTATAACAGAGGGAGGAGAGGAGAAGGGTCAGGCTGAAGGGGATTTCTTGTAGTCTCAACCGGACTAGGAACCCGAGGAGAATCCTCCACGAGTTCGGCACTAGCTGGCCCGGGGCTAATTGAAAACAGCGCAGCGCTGCACTCACCTCGGAGGAGAAGAGCAGGCGCATTACAGCCCAAAAGGTATCCAGGTACAAGGCAATCTTCTTGCCCCGCACCTGGTCTGCCCTCTTTCCTTCCCCGGCCAAGCGAAGCGAGTAGCCGGGGGAATGTGGAAATGAGCCCGGATTGTGGTGAGCTCATCCACATTCCTCAGGAGAGAAGGCGCGTCACGAGCACTCTTGATGCGCGCTCAAGGAACCGTCCCCGTCGCGCGGCCTTGGGAAGCAGGTCTAACCCTAACTCCCTTGGGGGATTCCGACTCGGACGAGGCAGAGAAAGAAGCGGCAGAAGACTCCCTAAACTCTACCTCAACTTTCTCAACTGACTTCCCAGAAGAAGACATCTAACCTGAGCAAAAGAAGGAGTCCTCCGAGGAAAAGGGAGCGAGAAATCCGACCTAAAAGGAAGAGTGCCGAGCTAACACACGCAGCGATGAGGAAATTATAGCGAAGTATGGATCCTGGGGGGGATCCTACCTCTATTTATAGCATTCGGCAAGCGCATCCAATGGCGCCGATCGATTCCCGCCAAAATAGACGCTTCGTGTCCAACGGCCATCAACTTTCCACGTGTCTCAAGAGCATTGGACACGTCCCTTCAAGCGCCAAGGACACCGGCGGCCCGTCACGTCAGCCAACCAGCACCGGATGCGTGGCCTGACGCCTCAACGAATGTACGATCGAGTCGGCGCTTCCCTTTTAATGCACGTTCTCTTCTCTGATCCGCTGACGTCATCAAAAAATATGACTAACTACCCGGGAATCCGTGCCGACGATGTCTTCAAGTAAGAACTTATCCCGGGCGACCGATCAGACCACTCTCGACCCGACCCATAAATAGGTCGGGACGAGAGTGGGGGGCTAATGATGATGCTCAATACTGAGAACTCCCCAGATCTCGACATGTGGCAGATGACGTGTCCCAAGGCTTACGAGAAAGGAGTAAGAACAGTACGTTGAAGGCGTACCCCGGGCCTTCATCCCGAGTGTTGGATATATGTATGCCCTAGAGGCCATTATGTGATGGTGGATGTATCTATACATGTATATATATATATATATATTCAGTATGCATTCTTGCTCGACATGATAGTATGCTATCTGGTTTTTCTTTATCGGACGTGTTGATTTGATCATGCTTTTATTCATTCATACATGCTGATAAAGCTCTGAGGATATTGGCTTGACTACTTTGATTATGATGGAGATCATACTAGTGGGACATCTGTAGTCTGTAAGCATATCCTGGAATGTCCCTAGTCGTAGGTATATCGAGACGGGGCATTGATATACCAGAGTAGACTAGCGTATATGATACTAGACCCATTCGATGGGCGATGAATGTTCCCACATTCATCGATGTTTGACATCAAGATCATATACGGGTGCTCAGTGGTGACCGGGTACACTGGACGGACTCGCCGAGAACTCCTATATGGAATTATATCTATCGTCGGATAGCAGTTCTCAGGTGACACTGGTACAGGTTAGTCTGTAGACCCGAGATCGTCATAGAGTCTTGTGTGTTCTCCCACTGTATTTTGATTGCCACCCTACCACGGCTCTACCGAGTCGTGCAAACAGGTGGCCGTTGGGTACAGTCCCGAGACACACGAAGGCGATGAGCGATAGGAGGGGTTTCGTCTCTTCCGGTATTGGGAGTTGATGCTGTGTTGTACCCGACTGGTTATATCAGCAAGTCCCTGGCCAGGGCTGCTGAGAATTGCTGATAAGTGTTATCAGTAGTTTCTCGATCTGTTATAGACCATTCACCGGCACGACTTATTGAGTTATTGGGGTCGACGTGACCATCCCTAGGCTCGATATGCAGCATATCTGACGAAGAGACCGGACTGTACGGAAGTGTTTCCGGTTGGCTCGACGGGAGTTGTAGCAGGTTCGCTTGTTTTCTTCTGATCGCTCAATACCCGGGTGGCCGTTACGTTTAGCTGACCGCTTGCGGTTTGGGGGTACTTGATATGATCATTACCCTCTGCCGGCGTATTGACGAGTCTTAGAGTCCCACACAGGAGTTACTTAGTCCAGACGAAACGTTGTGGTGCGCGTATGTGATATGCGCATGGACCCGATTAAAATGCGTGTATGTGATACCGTACATTGATCGGGCGGCTTGCTTTTGGTGGGGTCATATGTGATATGGCCGGATTGATAAATCAAGTGTTGATTTATCATTTAACCATTAGTTTTCTCACTTAAAACCTTTTCTTGCATGATGGATGTATGCATGTATATATGTGTTTCTTTTTTCTATTTTGTTTGCATGCACATGTGGATGTGCATACATATACACATACATACACCCATCTATCATGGTTGTTTACACATGGAAATGGTGGCAATATAAGACTCACACCATAGATTAAGTGATGGATTATTATTTGATTTTGTATTTAAAACAAATTGAAAAGAAAAGGATAATTCTTTCTAGCTTCTACATTCTTCTTTTAACCTAACCAAGCTCACCTACCTTTAACCTTGAGTTATCCTTCTCTTTATGACTTAAACTCAAGTTAAATAATGTCTCCATCATTTTAACCATGGTTGATAGTGAGAAGAAATAAAATATATAATGATATATTTCATTTCTTCTTACTATGGTTATTTTTATCATCTCTTGTTTAAATATTGCCACCATCTTCTTCCTCCTTGATATTTTGCTCTCTAGTTTCTTCTAGTGAGCAATATACACATAAAGAAAGGTTTTTGAAGTGAGATTCCAAACCACAACATCATTCTACACAAGTTTAGCCAACTTGTTTAGAGTGTTCTCTTCGATTTTCAAAGTTGCGAGCTTGGACGGGAAACTCCGGGTGGATCGTCGTGGACGTGAGAAGACTACAAGAGGACCTTCTTCCAACACCCAAGAGACTAAGGAGTCAAGCAAAAAGGGAGCTACAAAGGTTGTAGTCTCGAAACCCTAATTTGATTAGCTTTATGTTTCGTAACCCTAATTTTCTAGGATCGATTCCTTTGCATGCTTGTTTAGCACCATCAAAATCCAAACTTTGAGACATGTGATGCTTCAAAACTCATTATAAGGTGCTAGACAAACCTTTCATTGGTACTAGAGCCGACCTAGAATATTAGGCGACGCTTTTACGAAGTAAAAATCCCGATCGAACAAAAATACGACGTTTTTGGACCCTCTCTAGACAAATTCTAAAATCTGACCTTTTTAAGAATTAAAAATACTTAAAAAATACAGCAGGGAAATCTAAGAATTATGGTGAAATACGATGCCATGAACAGTTCATATGGCCGCGGAACCGCGGCAATTCCTTGCTTAGGCCGCGGCTCCGCGGCCGTACAGTGGTATCATTCCATGAAAATTGCACTATAATTCTTATGTCTGCTTGTACAATATTTTAGGTATGTTTAATCTGAATATAGTTCTGTATTTTCTGGAGATGGTTTTGGACGCATAGATTCGATCGATATTTTCATTATGTTACTTTTCTGGGTAAATTAGAAAGTATTGAAGTGTTTGAACGAGTATCATTTGCTCATTATTCACGGGGTTTAAATACTTTGGAGATACGTGCAAGTCTTTTTGTGATGGTCCCTCTAGAAGACAACAAACCTTAACTCGATTATGTGACCGTCTTGAACTGCTCTTTGAACCTTAGGGCTTGGGGCAGTACGGCGTGCCACATATGAGGCGTTGGCTTGACCCTTCTACGGCTGGACCGCTACTACTGTGTCACACTTCGGATTTTTTGAACCCTGCTCAAGTGTTGAGCTTTAGTGAATCTTGGGTACTTGATCGTTCGTTCGAAAACTTTAATACTGTCTGTTTATCTGGAATGTGATACAATATGTGGAATTCATATAGTTTAGGCATGAAATACGAAATATGTGATATTTCGCATTTATGATGTCTAAAGAGAATATGGATTCCAAATATTGTAGTTTTACACTTTCTTTTTCTGTGACCGTAAGTATAGTATGTACAATATCGCCGGTTTCGTTGCTATACATCAACGACAATTGGGGTATGCATACTTACTTACGTTGATGATATGAGATATTATGTGTTGTTGAGATATGATGTGCAGGATTGTCGCGATTGAATAGCCGGGGGGTTTTATGTGAGATGAGAGTTTTATATTTTCATTCATGTAAATTCAAATGTAATGTAATATTCTTTTATTTGGGGCACTTCCGGGTTGAGGTTGTATCACCAGTGTTGTATATTATTTACTTTTCTGCATTAGGATGGACCCAAGGAGGGGAGCACAGGTGACCGGGTTCTGGGGTTCAGTGGGAGGCCATCTCGAGGAGTCGAGACCGGGTCTCCTAAACTCCAGAATTGGTAGGGTCACTTGCCGCTCTCGTAGGGGTCCAGGGTGTGGGCTTGGCTATTCATCGCGACTGTGGAATCCTTATTTTCTATTCTGGCTAAATACTAAATACGGACGTCCTAGTATATCCCACGTTATATCTATGTTTCTGCTGCCTGTGTTCTGTGATATCTGAGACGAATGACATATTATATATATGATATATAGTAGACGTTGCTTATGTTTTACACCCGCGCTAGTCCCGTCCCGGTATGCCGTTAGTTAAGTAACCTAACGGTGCATAACGGAACATTGCGGCGAATGCGGATGGCATAAGCGTACTTGTTATTTTCGTTTCTTTTCTGTGATTGGCTTAAGGACTTAAATGATGGGATTACATTAATATGATTAATGTAAAGAAAATAAACCTAAAAAGATGTTGTAGAATCAAATTTGAAAACCACTCGGCTCTTTATGAAAAAGCTATATTTCAAAACTGCGGAGCACAAGCCACTCCTTTTGAAAACCGTTTGATTCTACAACGATATCAAGTTCAAAGCGTTAAAGATTTTCTTAAAAATCATTCGCAACCCTCCGTCATTTTAGGAAGTAGAGTACTTAGTATTCGTGCTACGTTTGTTGACTTTAGTTAAGGCGTAGTGTACGGTAGCTAAGTGATGTCTTCCTACACTGCATATGATGCGGATTAATTAGGACATTCATGCGACTTTGTTAACCATAATTAAGGGTCATATGAGTGGGTCTAATTGATCAAGAAATGACGGGTAGAACTTGACTGGTGCTTATGATTTGTTGACCATAGTTAAGGTCATAAGTACTAGGGTAAAAATTACATCGGGAATTTCAAGTGTTGAAATTTGCAATGAGATTGCATACCTTCCATGTGATGGTTGGATCCCGATCCCACTGTGGGCAATAGTTGCTCCTAGGAGAGTTTTACAGTTTACAATTAGCTAACTCATTAGGTGTCTAGAAAGGTGTTAACGGGGCTACGCCTCTGGGAAAACGAGGTTTACTTTAATTAGGTCCGTGCGAAAGCACGGGGAACCTCCCTCAAGTACCGACACTGGCCTGGCTGAACGGTTAGTGAAGTTGTAGACTGTAATTAATCCTGGCTAGTTTTCTTTTTTAAGGTTTGAAAGAAAAACTTGATTAAAGCAGTGGGAGACATCGATTAGACAAGATAATAACCAATCTGATCTATGCAAGAGCTTTCGCTGAGTGTATTCTTTTCTCTCTCTTAATGGCAGATACCCATGACTGGACTCAAGCTTCTACTAGATAAAAACAAACTGAATAGGACCAATTATAAAGACTGGCTGAGGAATCTGAAAATCGCCTTGACTTATGATAAAGTATCATATGTCCTCACGGCTTCAGCCCCGCCCGTCCCAGGTCCAAAATCCTCAGTTACGGACGTTGAAGTCCGCAAGACATGGGACGCTGACTGTGCCACGGCCAAATGCCTCGCGCTTGCATCGATGGACAATACACATCAAAAGCAGCACGAGAATATGGACATTCAAACCATATTTCTCCATACAAAGGAGTTGTATGGAGAGCAATCCCACGTATTACGATACGAAGCATCAAAGAAATTGTTTCAGATGCGAATGGCCCCTGGCACACCAGTAGGAGACCATGTTCTGAAGATGATAGCTCTTATAGAAGAGCTTGAGGACCTTGGATGGACGATGTACAATGAACAATATATAGATATTATTCTGCAGTCCCTCCCCTCCACCTTTGCTCAGTTCATAGTGAACTTCAACATGCATGGCATGGAGAAGGAACTCCCTGAACTCCTTAATATGTTAAGGAGTGCAGAGAGCACTATGAAGTTAGCAAAAACTCCCGTTATGACTATTGGACAGTCTTCCTCTTCTCGCCCGAAAGCTAAGGCCAAGGGAAAGAAAAAGAAGAAATCCACTAATCAAAAGGGCGGAGTTAAAAAGGTGAAGGGAAAGGGAAAGTCCAAGGCTGGAGACTCGGGGAAGGGCGAATGTTTTCATTGCCACAAGACAGGACATTGGAAGCGCAACTGCATGGAGTACTTAAGTCTCAAGAAGAAGCATGGTGATGCTTCTGCTTCAGGTGCGTTTGTAACAGAAAACTGTTTTTCAATAAACTCTGCTTCCTGGGTATTGGATACCGGTTCAGGTTCTCACATTTGCAATTCTATGCAGGGGCTGAGAAATAGCAAGGTTTTGAAGACAGGTGACCATACTCTCCGCGTTGGAAATGGTTCCAATGTACATACAGTCGCAGTGGGAGAGTATCACTTGGGGTTGCCATCTGGATGTATTTTGATTTTGAATCCATGTTATTTTGTACCAAGTATGCTATGTAATATAATATCCGTTTCTTTGTTGGACAATGAAGGATATAATTTTGTATTGCAGAACAATGTTATGAACATTCACCTAAATCAAATGTTGGTTGGGTATGGTACACTTAATAACGGAATATATGTCCTAAATCAACACACAGTTTTCAGTATACAACATACTAATAAAAGAAAACTTTCAGAATTAAATGAAGCTTTTCTTTGGCATTGTAGACTTGGTCATATTAACGAAACAAGACTAAACAAGTTACACAAAGATGGATATTTAAACTCTTTTGAATATAAATCTTATGCGACTTTCCAGTCTTGTATCAAGGGTAAAATGACCAAAACTCCATTTACCGGACACGGAGAAAGAGCTACTCAGCTCCTTGGCCTCATACATAGTGATGTATGCGGGCCAATGTCTACACAGGCTAGAGGCGGTTTTTCATACTTCATTACATTCACTGATGATTTCTCAAGATTCGGTCATGTATTTTTATTAAAGCACAAGTCCGAAGCTTTCGAGAAATTCATTGAATATAAACAAGAAGTAGAAAAACAAACCGGCTTGAGTATCAAGATGCTTCGATCAGATCGAGGTGGTGAGTATCTCAGTACAGAATTTGCAAACTTCCTAAAAGAGAATGAGATTCTCTCTCAGCTCACTCCTCCTTACACACCACAGCACAACGGTGTGTCAGAACGACGGAATAGGACCCTATTAGATATGGTCCGGTCCATGATGAGTGACGCTGAGTTACCAGTCTCGTTTTGGGGGCATGCATTGGAGACTGCAGCGTTTCTGCTAAACAGGGTTCCAACCAAAGCCGTGTCTACCACGCCATATGAGATATGGAATGGGAAGAGACCATCTCTTAAAAGAATTAAGATTTGGGGTTGCCCGGCCTATGTTAAAAAGCAGAATCCGGACAAACTCGAGACACGGTCAGTCATGTGTAACTTTGTAGGATATCCAAAGAATTCTTATGGATATCTATTCTACCACAAAGAGGAACAAAAAGTGTTTGTTTCTCAGTATGCCACATTCTTAGAAAAAGAGTTTTTCACAGATAGAGATGATGGCAAGGTGGTGGATCTAGAAGAGGTTCTAGAAACACAAACTACTAATGACGATTTGGTTGAACCGGCTGTTGCAATAGAAACTGAGGAACCTCGGCCACTCCGAAGGTTTGGTAGGACTTCTCGCCCACCGGAGAGGTACTACGGTTTCCTCATTGATGGTAACGGAGAAGATTGCATCATGGATGATGATGATCCTACCAGTTTTCAGCAAGCTATCACGAGTGGTGACTCTGTGAAGTGGCTGGATGCCATGAGATCCGAAATGGAATCTATGTACACCAACAAAGTATGGACTTTGGACGTTGTACCCCCTGGGGTAAAACCTGTAGGGTGCAAATGGATCTTTAAAAGAAAGATTGGTGTAGATGGGCAGGTAGAGACCTATAAGGCAAGACTTGTGGCAAAAGGTTTTCGTCAAAGACCAGGTTTGGACTATGACGAAACTTTTTCGCCCGTAGCCATGCTTAAATCCATTCGGATCCTACTTGCTATTGCTGCTCACTATGACTATGAAATCTGGTAGATGGACATTAAAACAGCATTTCTAAATGGAGAGTTAGAAGAATGCGTTTATATGGATCAGCCAGAGGGCTTCATTGACAGTGGGAGCAGCGGGAAAGTATGTAGACTGCTTAAATCCATATATGGGTTAAAACAGGCATCTCAGAGTTGGAACATCTGTTTCGATGATGTCATCAAAGAGTTTGATTTCATCAAAAATCCAGATGAACCTTGTGTTTATAAGAAGGCTGTAGGAAGAGCTGTCACATTCCTCGTATTGTACGTAGATGACATTCTTCTGATAGGAAATGATATTCCTATGCTATAGTCGGTCAAATCATTCTTATCACTAAGGTTCTCCATGAAGGACCTGGGTGATGCCACATACATCCTGGGCATAAGGATATATAGGGATAGATCCAAAAAGTTATTGGGATTGTCCCAAACCAGGTACATCAACACCATCCTAAAAAGGTTTAGTATGGAAGACTCCAAGCGGGGTGCCTTACCCGCTTGCCATGGAGTCACTCTCTCCAAGGATTCTTGTCCAAAGAACGATGAAGAGAGAGCTCGTATGAGCATTATACCCTATGCTTCGGCAGTAGGATCTATAATGTATGCGATGTTATGTACACGCCCAGATGTAGCTTATGCACTTTGTGTTGTAAGCATGTATCAATCCAACCCAGGGGAGAACCACTGGACAGCTGTGAAGAACATTCTTAAGTACTTACGAAGGACTAAAGAATTGTTCTTGGTGTATGGTAATACAGATCTCCAAATGGAGGCCTTTACCGATTCGAGCTTCCAGAGCGATAAGGATGACAGCAAATCTATCTCAGGGTTTGTGTTTACCCTCAATGGAGGGGCGGTAAGTTGGAAGAGTTCCAAACAGGATACCGTTGCAGACTCTACGATGGAGGCTGAGTACATTGCTGCAAATGATGCCGCCAAGGAAGCCGTCTGGATGAAGAAGTTCGTCTCGGAGCTAGGAGTAGTTCCAACCATTATTGATCCAATACCCTTGTATTGTGATAATAATGGGGCTATGGCGTTAGCCAAGGAGCCCAAGTCCCATCAGCAGTCCAGACACATCCTGAGGCGCTTTCATTTGATCCGGGAGATTGTAGATCGCCGCGAGATCGTGATTAAGAGAGTAGAACAAAGAATAACGCCGCGGATCCACTCACCAAGGCCCTCCCTCAGCCACAACATGAGCGACTTTTTGAGATGTTGGGTATGAGATACGCCAATAACTGGCCTTAGTGCAAGTGGGTGATTGTTGGATATATGTATGCCCTAGAGGACATTATGTGATGGTGGATGTATCTATACATGTATATATATATATATATATTCAGTATGCATTCTTGCTCGACATGATAGTATGCTATCTGGTTTTTCTTTATCTGACATGTTGATTTGATCATGCTTTTATTCATTCATACATGCTGATAAAGCCCTGAGGATATTGGCTTGACTACTTTGATTATGATGGAGATCATACTAGTGGGACATCTGTAGTCTGTAAGCATATCCTGGAATGTCCCTAGTCGTAGGTATATCGAGACGGGGCATTGATATACCAGAGTAGACTAGCGTATATGATACTAGACCCATTCGATGGGCGATGAATGTTCCCACATTCATCGATGTTTGACATCAAGATCATATACGGGTGCTCAGTGGTGACTGGGTACACTGGACGGACTCGCCGAGAACTCCTATATGGAATTATATCTATCGTCGGATAGCAGTTCTCAGGTGACACTGGTACAGGTTAGTCTGTAGACCCGAGATCGTCATAGAGTCTTGTGTGTTCTCCCACTGTATTTTGATTGCCACCCTACCACGGCTCTACCGAGTCGTGCAAACAGGTGGCCGTTGGGTACAGTCCCGAGACACACGAAGGCGATGAGCGATAGGAGGGGTTTCGTCTCTCCCGGTATTGGGAGTTGATGCTGTGCTGTGCCCGACTGGTTATATCAGCAAGTCCCTGGCCAGGGCTGCTGAGAATTGCTGATAAGTGTTATCAGTAGTTTCTCGATCTGTTATAGACCATTCACCGGCACGACTTATTGAGTTATTGGGGTCGACGTGACCATCCCTAGGCTCGATATGCAGCATATCTGACGAAGAGACCGGACTGTACGGAAGTGTTGCCGGTTGGCTCGACGGGAGTTGTAGCAGGTTCGCTTGTTTTCTTCTGATCGCTCAATACCCGGGTGGCCGTTACGTTTAGCTGACCGCTTGCGGTTTGGGGGTACTTGATATGATCATTACCCTCTGCCGGCGTATTGACGAGTCTTAGAGTCCCACACAGGAGTTACTTAGTCCAGGCGAAACGTTGTGGTGCGCGTATGTGATATGCGCATGGACCCGATTAAAATGCGCGTATGTGATCCCGTACATTGATCGGACGGCTTGCTTTTGGTGGGGTCATATGTGATATGGCCGGATTGATAAATCAAGTGTTGATTTATCATTTAACCATTAGTTTTCTCACTTAAAACCTTTTCTTGCATGATGGATGTATGCATGTATATATGTGTTTCTTTCTTTCTATTTTGTTTGCATGCACATATGGATGTGCATACATACACACATACATACACCCATCTATCATGGTTGTTTACACATGGAAATGGTGGCAATATAAGACTCACACCAAAGATTAAGTGATGGATTATTATTTGATTTTGTATTTAAAACAAATTGAAAAGAAAAGGATAATTCTTTCTAGCTTCTACATTCTTCTTTTAACCTAACCAAGCTCACCTACCGTTAACCTTGAGTTATCCTTCTCTTTATGACTTAAACTCAAGTTAAATAATATCTCCATCATTTTAACCATGGTTGATAGTGAGAAGAAATAAAATATATAATGATATATTTCATTTCTTCTTACTATGGTTATTTTTATCATCTCTTGTTTAAATATTGCCACCATCTTCTTCCTCCTTGATATTTTGCTCTCTAGTTTCTTCTAGTGAGCAATATACACATAAAGAAAGGTTTTTGAAGTGAGATTCCAAACCACAATATCATTCTACACAAGTTTAGCCAACTTGTTTAGAGTGTTCTCTTCGATTTTCAAAGTTGCGAGCTTGGACGGGAAACTCCGGGTGGATCGTCGTGGACGTGAGAAGACTACAAGAGGACCTTTTTCCAACACCCAAGAGACTAAGGAGTCAAGCAAAAAGGGAGCTACAAAGGTTGTAGTCTCGAAACCCTAATTTGGTTAGCTTTATGTTTCGTAACCCTAATTTTCTAGGATCGATTCCTTTGCATGCTTGTTTAGCACCATCAAAATCCAAACTTTGAGACATGTGATGCTTCAAAACTCATTATAAGGTGCTAGACAAACCTTCCACCGAGAATGTTCCCGACCCTCGGTGGCCTTCCAGACAACTCATATGCTCGTCTTACAAATAACCATTGGCTCGCTTCCGAGCCCTCCTGCACGCTGAGCTTCCTCAACCCTCCCATCTCGTCTTCGAGCTATCATAGAACCAAGCTTGCTCGGCCTTCGGCTTGTCTCCGAGCCTCCCGCCGAGCTCAGCTTTCTCGGTCTCATCCACCGACCCAGAGCGCAGATCATCAGCATCCCGGACATGGCCCCGCGAATCTCGCTATACGCGAGATATCCGTTGCCCCACGATCCCGTATCTCACGCCATCGCGTTCCCCCGTTAACGGGCATATCTCGCCATTAATGGAGGATCCCGCCGTTCGCGCAGGCGCGGCTCCAAGGGCGTAACGGCCGGCGTAAATCTCGCGCCCGCCAGCCCATGACTGCCACTATATAAACCCCCTCTCAGACGACTCAGGTAAGGCAATCCTATCTGAATAGGCCGCTACTCTGCCCAAATATCTCGACTAATTTGATCGTCGGAGGGTCCACGGTGGTACAACTACACCCGAACTTCCTTGTAGGTAGCTCGGCTTCATTTCAAATCAAGCCCGCTGAGATCCACACGCTTCAGGAGGCAACCCTAAAATCTAATCTCAGCTATCTATCAACGCTCGCTACAGATCAACGGAAGGCAACATCTGAAGGAGATCCAGATCTCCATCAGAACCTTTTAGTTTTAAAAAACAAATCAAGTTAAGAAACTGGGCCTGACAACAATTACCATAAAAATAAATAGATAAAGTGACTTGATCATACATTTTTTTGTACCATTCTCAACACTAAGAAGAAATTTGGCTTGGTTTTGCATTTGGTCCATCATCGTATCCGTCCATCGATTGTTGGAGGTCCTCTCATCCAGACAACAACTTCCAATTAATTAACATTTCAACAGGTTAGAAAGAACGTAAAAATAGCAGTAATTGTTCTATCAATAAAAATTAGTAGTTGAAAATTTCTTTTAAGAGATGCATGATATAAAGCCATGCACAATTAAGAGAAATTATTTTCTGCATCTAAGGCCTTATATGTATGAGGTAACTTCTAATATTAAATTCAAATTGAATTTTCTATCTTATAAGCCCTTATTAGCAATTAATACATATTAAATATCCAATAAAACTCCATTCTCTTTTCACACTCCATTGTCTTTTCAAAATTCTAATCTTTTTGTAATTAGAATAATAGCAGATATATGGACATTTCAATAAAAATATTTCAAGAAATTTTCATAGCTAAATTACATGCTACTTACTTTGTTGTTATAATTTCAAGTTTATATTTCTTTTCGTGAAAGCTTGAAAGATAAATAAACCTGATGGAGGTCGGAATCTCCCTCTAATCTTGTCCTCCGTAGATCTTGTTGCCAGCGGGGCTGAACGGTTGATATTTGATGTGAGGGCTGAGCGTGTGGCTCTCATTGGGCTATTGGTTGTTGTGGATGCTGAGCTATCTGCAAGGGAAGTCCCGGGTGGGAAACCACCGTGGGGCTCTCCGACGATCAAGTAAAAACAAAGAAATAATCAGGGTAGAGTAGCGGCATGTTGGAATGAGTTCGAGATACCTGGGTCGTCTGGAAAAGAGGTTTATATAGCGGGCGCATGAAGCGAGCCGATGCGAGATTCTTGCCGTCCGTTACGCCTATGCGCCACGTTCATGTTGATGGCGGGATACGTCCGTTAATGGCGAGATACGCTAGTAGGGGATGCGGGACGTGGAGCGGCGGAGATCTTGTCATGACGAGATACATGGAGCCGTTACAGGGTGTTCGGGCTCCGTGATCCCGGCCAAACAGGGATGCTGAGGGATCTCAAATATAAGATAGCTTGAAGATAAGCAAATGAGCTGAGGAGTCTCAGCTATAGGTAGCTCGGATACGAGCTACTGGCTGGTGGTCAGCAGAAAAGGGAATGCGCTCCGGGTAGGTTACCTGAAAGGTTGGGCGCAAGCTCGGAGGCGAGGCACTGAGAAATGTCCCCTATGTATCATACTTATTCCAGCTCTGTATCCTCCAGGAATATAGCGGGCTTACGTGGATGGCATTTCATCCGCTGCATGTCGTGATCCGGGGAATTTCCACTTATGAGCATCATCATTAGCCCCCCACTCTCATTCCGACCTATTTATGGGTCGGGTCGAGAGTGGTTTGCTCGGTATTCAACGTTCAGTTTGGTGCTGAGAATTCTTCGTAGTGGGTTGTCTGGGAATGGCGCAGCGCTTGGAGGCCGTGTCTCTTCGATCTCTGGATCCACATGGAGTTTCACGACGCGCCTTAATTTTCGTGCATATCCTTAACAATGTCAACGGATCAGCGAGATGGTGGCGCCATAAAGGAGACGTCGCTTTGCTCGCTTAGGCCATCGATTTTCATGCCACATGGCCATAATTGGGTGACGGGTTACGAGACGTCGCTCCCACCAGTTGGATCCGTGAGAGGGGGCAAACATCTAATGGTTGGTTGCCATGTGGCATCATCGGGGCCGTGGGGTGCGGCGCTTAGTTTTGGCGGGAGCGGATTTGGGCCATCTGATGGTTTTTGCTGAGTGTATAAATAGGGGAGGCCTTTCCTTAGGAAACACCTTTACTTCGCTTGTCTCCTATCATCTGAGGATTGATCGGTGCTCCATCCCTTAGGTCGGATGCTCAGTCAAAATCCACCTTCATCCACTCTTCCTTTGAATCAGGTCAGACGTCTTCCTTTGATATTTTTGTTGATGTAGTTGAGTCGGACGATGAAGCTTTAGCCTTTGAACCCGATCCCAGTGGATCATCTTCCTCTTTCTCAGCTTTTGATAACCAAGGAAGTTCTTCTTCTTCCTCCGCGTCAGGCTCGCCCCCAAGGGATGGTGATGCCCTTATTCTTCATCGTTAAGGGGAAAAAAGGGCCCCCAAGGTGCACATCGAGAATACTCGTGATGCACCATTGATATTGAATCGGCCGGACGACTTTTCCGATATTCGGGCTCATTTCCATATCCTCCTGGCTATTCGCTCCGTCTGACCAGAGAAGGTGAACGAGCAGACCGGGTATAGGGCAATGAGATTGCTCTGTACGTGGAAGCGTTCCGAGCAAGAATGTTTCTGCCCTTTTCACTCGAGGTTTGTCATCCTCCATTGCTTCCAACTTGTCCCTGTTGGGGTTCCTAGCGCTCTGGCCGTCGATCGCGGCCATTACGGAATGAAAAATTTTGGGTTTAAAAAACTTGGCGTTAAAAACAACTACCTAGAATCGAAACCAAACATGAAACTAGCAAGTTACAAAGAGGTTATCTACTGTGATATAGTTGTTTTACCAAAAGATCGGTGTCCTTCGGTCTTCTACCCTCTTTCTCGGCTCCTTGAGGTCTCCTTGATCGATCTTGGCCGCCGGTCTTCCTCCGTCGAAGATGATCAATCCGAGGGATGTGGTTCATGGCTCTGGCTCCATACTAAAAATCTAGTGGAGCAATCAGGGACTCTAGATTGCTAATCTAGAGTTTCTAGTGATGTAGTGAGTTGTTCTTAGTGTATTTTTATCTCTCATCCACCCTTGATTCTCAACATATAAGATAGTAGGGTGAAAGATCAAGAAGAAAGAGGAGGAGCTCAAGAAAAGCTAGTGAGGAGAGATGAGCAAAAATGGTGAGAATGATTTCCATCCAAAAAACACCAAGTGAGAGAAAACCATGAAGCATGGTTTTATATAAACATTTTTTTCAATAAACATATAGCAACCATACTTGAATAGTTTGCACAAATGAATTTACAATTCATTTTTCAACACTATTCAAGCATGGTTCTCACCATTCTCATCTCACTACCTATACACCTTATTTTCCATTTAAATTAATAAATGGATAAACTAAAATGAGGTGTCCACCTTCTAGAATGGTTTCCGTATAAATACGGAATACACTCAACTATATATACATACCCGTACACGTATCAAAATACGAATACCACAAAGAATATAATACTAGAATATATATATCAAAATATATATATGTAAATTATTAAATCAATACCTGATTTAATAATCCGGCCCAATCCCAAGCCAGCTAATATTATCAAACGTCCGATCGAAAATCCAGATAACTAGTACAATCATTCAATCGGAACCCTGCACGTATCAAAATACAGCTACTACACCTTTTCACCTAAACCAGGGAAACCCTCTATGTGGGACTCTAAAGACTCGACAGTGCGCCGGCAGTGAGTTACTGGATAAATCCATAACCATAAGCATGTCAGCGGTACTAGCTGTACATAATGGCTACCCGGGTACATGTCGAAAAGGATGGCCGACGAGCAAACTCATCCGGATCCCTACTGAGCCTATCTATGACAATCTCCGTACAGTCCGGTCTCTTTCTCTAAGAGTATCGCATATCGGGTCTAGACGGTGGATAAAGTCAGACCCCTAATAACGCGATATTTCGTGTCGATGTGAAGCCAATCACTGATTGAGAAACTACTTATCCAAATCAGTAATTCTCGTCCACCTTGGCCAAGAATTTCTGGTGATGGCCACCCGTGCATAACGCGACATCAACCCCCAATACAGGGAGAGACGAATCCCCGACGATCCGCTCACTGCTTCCATGTGGCTCAGGACTGTACCCAACTAAAATCTGTTTGCACGACTCCTTTGAGCCGTGGGAGGGTAGTAATCAAAGCATAGTGGGAACCCACATGAGGCAAATGACGTTCTCAGGTCGAAGGACTAACCTGTATTCATGTCACTTGAGAACTGCTATCTGACAATAGGTATAATACCAACTAGCATGTTCTCCGCGAGTCCGTCCAGTGTACTCCACCCCAGTGAGCTACGATCTTATGCGCGAAAGACCAATGGCTATGGGACCAACCATCGCCTCTCGTAGGGATGGAAATGTATACACCAGTCTACTCTGGAATATCGATGCCCAATCTTGATACTCCCACGACTACGGACATTTTAGGATGTGCTTATGGACTACCCAGCCCCCATATGTATGATCGCCATCATAACGCTGGTAATCAAGCAATAATCCTACGGGCTTTATCAACATGTAATAGTGATCTATAATACCAGATAATGTATGTACATGATGATAAATTCAAACCAGATAGCATACTATCATCTCGAGTAAGAATATTCTAGCCGTATAGGTCCTCTTTCAATCATCACAATCGCTTGCCTGCGATTACAATAATTGACTTGAGGGCAGTATATCCAACAATCTCACACTTGCACTTAAGGCTAATTATTTCGGTGTCGCGTACTCACAGCCCGAACACCTAACTTCTCAACTAACCAGTCTCACAAAACACGTTTGTGAAACTATCGCGTTCGAGAAATAGCCTCAGTGAGTGGATCCGCTCCAATGTTTTTATCTTTATCTCTTTATATCTCAACTTCGCGGAGAAAGACTATTTCCCGAAATGAGCGATACATGTCTTAGAATTTGTCTAGATATCTGATAGGACCAACTTCACAAATGAACTCCAAATCTAACAAACTTCTTAGACCATATCTTCTACTGAATTTAATCAGTATCCTGCGCTATGCCTTTCTCAGTATCCACCTGGACCACCTGTCCAACATACTGCCCTTAAAAAGAGGGAAAACTATTAACTCTGATAGGCACTCTGTCATCCAGGCCACCTTGGAAGCCTGAAATGATAACCGCCTCCTAAAGGAGGCTGTCGTTACCATATACCAAGAACATCCACTTATGTTCACAACTGCTTCCTAATGTTTCTCCAGGATTGGATTAATATATGCTTATTGCATCTGGTGCAAAAAGAAATATCTGGTGTGGTACTTGACATCTAATGATTGACTCAATTGCCTAAGCAAGTGATATGTCAATCATGCAAATCCCTCTCCTCATCAGTCTAAAAGACATCTTTTTAAAGAGGGTGACTCCATTACCTGCGGGTACACCACCACGCCAGGAGTCGTCCATTCTAAAACACTTTAAAATAGTGTTAAAGTACCCAAATCAGGACACTTCCCAATTCAAGATCTAAAACCATAGATCTAGTGACCAGAATTCCTGATATTTTATCTAGATCCTATGTGGAGAAACACCTTATGATAACCATAGTATAACCGATCATAGTATAGGAACATCACTTCCTATCAGGAGTACGTCATCCGAATACCAGGACATCACTCCTTACTATCTTCTTACCATGTCCATCTATTGTTCTGATGAATTCAAACTCTATGACTGTCACATCAAAAATAGGTGATCTATCTTCGCTATAATTTCATTAGTCTATAAATAAACATAAGCTATTGGCCTACCACGCTTCCGATGCGCCCACTGATTACAACAACCCTCTGGCAGATTTATATACACGTGCACTTCTAAACCTAATTTAGAACAACGTTATATTCATCTATCTGTCAGATCTTATAGTCTAGGACAACAGCAGTGGCAAACTTGGGTCATAAAAAACCTCCCTGTCACCATCTTTGAAGAGACCAAAGTACCTCTCGGGTAGCTGAGGTTACCCATTATATCTGCGGAGTGGCTAATGAATTGTCGAATCCAATTGAATTTTTAGGTTCTACTATATTTTCAGTAATCATTTGTGGTTCTGGAATCACTTCCAGTTCTACCATACCCCCACTTGTGTTTTCTGAAAAGAATTCATTTTACTAAAGAGGTGGTGAGTCAAGAACAATATAACTATTGATCTTCCAAATGGTAGAATGTTAACCCTCGTTAAAACCCAAGATAACCCAAAAACTGCCATTACTGAAATGTGCCTTGAGTTTATCCAAATTCTGGTTTTAAGCATAAGCCGGACTACTCCACATATCTTAACTTCGTTAACATATGAATCCATTCTATATCCAATATAGAAACAAAGACACTAATTTAATTTGAACCAGATTCAAAATACATGCAGCTATTTCCAGTGCATATTGACTAAATGGAAGAAGGCCAAGCAGCCTTACTCATCAAGGAGCGTACCCACGGATGAGTAACCTGAGAGAGAAGCAAGTTCTCAAATATATTATTTACGACAGAATACCTAGCATAAGTATCTACAGCTTCGATCACCATGAAGAATGCTGATACTTACAACGTATGGTTCTCTACTTTATTCTTATACCTATAACTTCTCAAAATTTAGATTTTGTATTTCAACGAAATGCTTGTCTAAAACAGAGAAGTCATAAGTAAACGGAATATAGTACGAGTACCAACCCTTTTGTCCTAATGGACATTGGACAACATATAATACATTGTATAAGTCCTTTGAGTTTAATAACTCAAATCCTGTGCGTCGTAGGTTGAAAACTGTGTTATGGTTAAGAAGAATTACACCGTTGTTGAATGTACCTTACCTAATCATCAACTGATATAGATAAACGTTATGAACATAATTTCAAAAAGTTATATCTCACTTTATAAAATAAACGTACAGATATATCAGTTTGAAATTGGTGCATAACAATGGATATTTAAAACTAAATATTTGTCGTTAGGAAAAACCCAGACGATCTCATCAAATATCACCAATAACAAAGAATTCTGATATTGAAGATCTAATCACACAATTCCCAATGTTCTACTCCCACTCAGTATCTGTAATGCCATACAGATGTGAGAATAAAGTCTAGTAAATACATACCCTGGAGTCAGAATCTAATTGGGAAAGCAATTTTCAATTAACACCGCACAGTAAGACTGAAATATGAAAATGTTTTGAGGGGGTGGCCGGGTATTCTTAGTAATGCCTCTTCCACTATCTAGATTCATGACAGTAGTCGCTATTTTCCTTTCCCTCACTGCAATCCTTTTATATGTCTGTACTTATTACCTTCTGTACACCATACTTAGGATAATTGGTTTTCTTCTTTCCCTACCTTTTGGCACCTGCCTGTGGTTTGGAAGAAGATTATCTAATAAGCATAATAGGTGTACTCCCCTAATACTAAGAGCTCTCGCAACCTGAGAGAAGGTAAAGAGAAAAGACAACCGAATAATTATTTTTTTCAATTTCTTCAGAACCAAAATCCATCCTCGAACAGAAACAAGTTTTTTCAAGTTCGTATGTAACTATACGATAGAATACCCAAGTAATATGGATCTTCGTAGTGATACAGAGTGTTCTGGAGAAATGCAAAGGGGAAGTAGGAGTGGCAGGGATATATGCGGCTTCGTCGTGAATGATAGTAGTCGCAATTTCCTTTGCCCTCACTCTAACCCCTTTATATATCTTTACTTCTTACTTTCTGTACATCATACTTAGGCTGATTGGTTTACTTCCTTTCCTACTTTTCGACACCTACCTATGCTTTGGAAGAAGACTATCCAATAAGCTTAATAGGTGTACTCTCCTAATATTAGGAGCCCTCGCAACCTGAGAGAAGGTAAAGAGAAAAGACAACCGAATAATTAATTTTTTTTATTCAATTTCTCCAGAACCAGAATCCATCCTCGAACAGAAACAAGTTTTTTCGAGTTCGTATGTTACTGTACAATGGCATATCCAAGAAATATGGATCTTCGTAGTGATACAGAGTGTTCTGGAGAAATGCAAAGGGGAACTAGGAGTGACAGTGATATATGCGGCTTCATCGTGAATGATAGTAGTCGCAATTTCCTTTTCCCCCACTCTAACTCCCTTTATAATTCTTTACTTCTTACCTTCTGTACACCATACCTAGGCTAATTGGTTTTCTTTCTTCCTTATCATTCGGCACATGCCTATGATTTGGAAGAAGACTATCCAATAAGCGTAATAGATGTACTCTCCTAATACTAGGAGCTTTCGTAACCTGAGAGAAGGTAAAGAGAAAAGACAATCGAATAATTCTATTCAATTTCTCTAGAACCGGAATCCATTCTCGAATTGAAATAACTTTCTTCGAGTTCGTGCAGGGTTCCCCAGTGCCCATGGCGCAGCAGAAGCGCGGATGGCGAACAAAAATTTCAAGCAAACACGAAGGAACCCCGAACCTAGAATCGATCCAAACGCCTAAAATAGCAAACCAAGTATGCAAAGAACGGAATACTACCTTCGACGCGTGTCCACCCAATCGTAGAAGACCCCTTCAAGCTTCGTGTATACTGTCCGGATCGTGCTTGAGTAGAGACCCCCTTACCGAAGAAGATCCACCTGAGGGAAACTGATCTAAGCTTCGGCTTCACCTAGTGAAGCGACTGACGCTCCAAGCTCTCTACGAATGGAGAGTGGGGATGTAGGAATATTTTCACTATCTTTTCTTTCTTTTCTAAGTTCATGTGAGCTACCTAGAAGAAGGAGGAGGAGGTGAAGAAGAGGAAGCCATGGAAAAAATGGCTAAGTCTTTTTGTGTAGGAAAGAAAAAGATCAAGTGTAGAAAAACAATATGGATTGGTTATTATTAACCATCCAAAACAATGCGTCACTAAAGAATGAGTCACTAAAGATAATATATTATAATAACCAAGCCATACCTCTCTACAAATATCTTCACACCTCATCCTTCACCTCATTCATGATTTCCTTATAAATGAAATCAATAAATGAAGTGTCCAACTTCTAGAACAAATTCCGTATAAATACGGAACACAACCCGGTATATGTATCGAAATACATATACGCGTATTCGTATAAAAATACGAATAGCCAAGAGAGAGAAAATGAATAGTGAACAATAATACTAGAATATACCTATTAAATATATATATATATATATATTATTAAATCAAAACCTGATTTAATAATTTGGCTTAATCCTAAACCGCTAGTATTATCAATCGTCCGATTAAAGTCCGTGTAGCCTATACACGTATTTAACCGGACACCCTGTATGTACCAACATACGTCATCTACACCATATCGCCTGAACCGGGAAAACTCTCAGTATGGGACTCTGAAGACTCGACAATACGCTGGCAGTGATTTACTAGATAAATCCAAAAACCACAAGTACGTCAGCGACACTAGCTGTACGTAACGGCTACCCAGGTATCTATCGAAAGGGAGGTCGACAATCAAGTCCGTATGTAACCTACTGAGCCTGAATGTGATAATCTTTGTATAGTCCGGTCTCTTCGTCTGAGAGTATCGCATACCGGGTCTAGGGGTGGAAATGTCAGACCCCTAATAACCCGATAAGTCGTGTCGGAGTCAAGCTCATCACCAACCGAGAAACCACTGAACTCATATCAGTAAATCTCATCTACCGTAGCCACGGATTTAGGGTGATAGCCAACCGAACATGGAACAACATCAACTCCTAATATCAAGAGAGACGAATCCCCGACAATCTCTCACTGCCTCCATGTGGCTCGGGACTGTACCCAACTAATACCTGTTTGTATGACTCCTTTGAGCCTTGGTAGGATAGTAATTAAAATACAGTGGGAACTCACACGAGACAAATGACGATCTCAGGTCAAAAGACTAACCTGTACAAATGCCACTCGAGAACTTCCATCTGGCGATAGATATAATACCATCTAGAAGTTCTCGGCGAGTCCATCCAGTGTACTCACCTTTAGTGAGCACATGTATACTATCTTAGGTAACATAACACCAATGTCTTGTGAGATCGGCCACTGCCCCTCGTCGGGGTCTTGAAAAGTATACACTAGTCTACTCCGAAATATCGATGCCCAGTCTCGATACTCCCACGACTAGGGACATTTAAGGATGTACTTATAGACTACCCAGCTCTCACGTATATGATCGCCATCATAATGCTGGCAGTCAAGAAATAATCCTACGGGCTTCATCCTTATGTATTAGCGACACGTAATATCAAGTAAAATGTGTACACATCAATGATAAAGACAAACCAGATAGCATACTATCATTTCGAGTGGGATTGTTCTATCTGTATAGGTCCTCCCTCAATTATCATAATCGCGTACCTGCAATTACAATAATTGCCTTGAGGGCACTATATCCAACAATCTCCCACTTGCACTTAAGGCTAATTATTGTGGTATCGCATACCCACATCCCGTGTGCTATCGAATACCCAATTTATCTACTAATCAATTTCTTAAATCTAATTTGAGAAACATCCGTGTATGAGAAATAGCCTCAGTGAGTGGATCCGCTATAATGTTTCAATTTCCTCTCTCTATATCTCAACTTCGTGGAGATGAACAATCTTCTGAATTGAGCGATACCCCGCTTTAATAATTTTGTTTGGATACAAGATGGGACCATGTTCATAAATGAACAATCTTATCCTACAAACTTCTTGGGCTGTATCCTCTGTTGAGTCATAACCAGTATCATGAACCATGCTTACCTCAGTATCCCTATTGGAACCCTATCCAATATACTGATCCTCTGAAGAGGCAAAACTCAAAACTTTGACAGCATCTCTGTCATCCATGTCACCTTGGAAGCCTAAACCGATAACCGCTTCTCGGAGGAGGCTGTTGTTATCATATACCAAGAACATCCTCTAATGTTCATAACCGCTTCCTTTTGTTTCCCCAGGATTGGATTAATATATGCTTACTACAGCAAGTGTATAAGCAATATCTGGTTTTGTACAAGACATTGCATGATTGAATCAATTTCCTAAGCAAATGATATGTCATTCATGTCAGTCCCTCTCCTTATAAGTCTGGAAGACATCTCTTTAGAGAGGGTGGCTCTATCACCTACGGGTACACCACTACACCAGGAGCCGTCCATTCTAAAATACTTTTAAAATGCAGTCTAAGTACCTGGATTGGGACACTTCCCAAATCTAGATCTAAAACCATAGATCTAGTCACCAGAATCCCTGATATTATATCCATATCCAACATGGAGAAAATACTATGTGACAACCAAAATTTGACCGATTGTAGTATAGGAATATCACTTCATATCTAAAGTATGTCATCCAAAACCCAGGACAGTAACCCCTACAACCTTCTGACTAGGTTCATCTGTTGTTTTGATGAAATCAATCACCTAAACTATCACATCAAAAACAGATGATCCGTCTCCGCTATTCATGCTTTAGTTTATGAATAGATATATGCAACTTGCACACCTTCCACTGCTCCCACTGACTACGATAACCCTCTGGTAGAGTCATATACACGTGCACTTTCAAATTCCCATTTGGAAAGATGCTATAGTCATCCTCTTGCCAGATATCATAGTCTAGAGCAGCAGCAGTGCCAAGTCATATCCGTATGGACTTTAGCGTAAACAGTGAACTAAAAGTCTCACACAATCCACAATAGGTATTTGATGAGAATATTTACAACAAGTCTATATTTATTAGGTCAATTCCTTTCCACATGCACAAATCTCGAAACATCTACTTGCTCCTAATGGGTTTTACCCCTTCAGGAGCACCCAACAAAGTCCAAAATTCATAATTTGATGAAGTACGTAGAGTCCATCTTGGATATAAAGCATCTGGTCACCTGGAAGTTACCACTTCCTATGACCTACAGATAACTAGTAGGGCTATCATAACCATGATGCCGACCTCTCTGTCACCATCACCAAGAAAACCGAAGTATCTCTCGAGTGGCTGAGGTCACCTACTAAAATCTGGGGAGTGGCTAATGGATTGTCAAATCCAATTGAATCCTTAGGTTCTACTAAATTTTCGATAACCATTTGTGGTTCTGGAATCACTTCCAGTTCTACCATACTCTCACTAGTTTCTTTTGCAAAAAAGATTCCTTTTATAAAAAGGTGGCGAGTCAAGAACAATGTAACTATTGATCTTGAAAATAGTAGAAGCAAAACCCTAGCGAATGCTAGGGATAATCCACAAACAGACATTACCGAAGCGTGCCTTGAGTTTGTCCAGATTCTGCATTTAAACAGGAATCAGATAACTCCATATCCTTATAACCTCAAGATATATAACCAATTTATATCCATATAGAATCAAAGGCACTAATTTAGATAGAACCGGATTCAAATATCATGCAGCCGTTTCCAGTGCATATCACCTAAATGGAAGAAGGCCAATACAACATTACTCATCAAGGAGCGAACCCGCAGATGAGTAACCTGAGAGAGAATCAAGTTCTCAATATTACTATGATAGAATACCTAGCATGAGTATCTATATCTTCAATCATTTCAAAGAATCCTGATATTTCCAACGTATAGTCTTCTAATTTATTCTTATACCTATAAACTTCTCAAAATCTGTAGACCTTGCATTACAACGAATGTTTGTCTAAAACAAGAGAACTTATAGGAAAATCTGAATGAAGTAAGAGTACCAACCCCTTGTCCAGAAGAACACTGGACAACATACATTTTCATGTATAAGTTCTAAGTGTATACTAACTCAAATTTCATGTATTGTAAGTTGAAAACTGTATTTTGGTCTAGAATGTCTTACACCGTTATTCAATACACCATACCTTATCCTCAACTGATAAAGGTAAATATTCAGAACACAATTTTCAAAATTTATATCTCATTTTATAAAATAAAGATAAAGATATTTCATTTTAAAATTGGTGCATAACAACGGTTATTAGAAACCAAAAATTTTGCCGTTAGGCAAAACCAGACAATTCAATCCAATATCACCAATTACAACGAATTCCGATATTGAGAATCAGATCGCCCATTTCCCAATATTCTACTCCTTCTCAACATCTGTAACGCCGTACAGATGTGAGATCCAAATCCGGTAAATACATACCCTGGAGTCAGAATTGATTGGGAAAACAGTTCTCGGTAACAGGTACACAGAAAATCTGAAACATAAATGTTTTAAGGGGGTGGCCGGGTATTCCTAGTAATGTCTTTTTCGCGATCCAGATTCATAACAGTAGTCGCAATTTCCTTTGCCCTCACTTCAATCCCTTTATATGTCTCTATATCTTACCTTCTGTATACCGTACTTACGCTAACTAGTTTTCTTCTTTCCGTACCTTTCGGCACCTGCCTAAGGTTTGGAAGAAGACTATCCAATAAGCATAATAAGTGTACTTTCCTAATACAAGGAGTTCTTGCAACCTGAGAGAAGGTAAAAAGAAGAGACAAACGAATAATACAATCTAAATTCTTTAGAACCAGTGGCCATGCTCGACTGAAATAATTTCTTCGAGTTCGTATGTAACTATACGACGGCCATTTCCAAGCAATATAGATCATCGTAGTGATACGGAATGTTATAGAGAAATGCAAAGGGAAAGTAGGAGTAGCAGGGATATTTTTGACTTTGTCATGAATCATGACAATCCAAAACCAATATGTGTAAGAAGGTTTGGTTAACTTGGTTAATGAATTTTAGGTAAGTCATGGGTCGCTGTACAAGAGAGAGAGAAAAGAAACACTCAGCGTGCACTCTATCAAGATTAGATTGGTTATCACTTTATCTAATCAGGATGGCTCCCACTGTTTCCTCGAATTCTCCTTCAAATCCTAAAATGAGAACTAGTCGGGATCATATACACCTTACAAGTTCGCTAACCGTTCAGCCAGGTCAGTGTTGGTACTCCGAGGGAGGTCCCCTGTAATTTTGCATGGACCCAATTAATAACCCCGTTTCCGTAGAGGCGTAATCTTGTTAACACTTTCTAGACACCTAATAGGTTAGCTAATTATGAAGTGAAAAATCTCCCGAGGAGTAATACCTACTCATCAGTGGGAATCGGGACCCAATTATAATCGTGTGACAACATGATGGAATCCACTCAAGTTACCACACTCGAGAAGGTATGCGCATGCCTGGAAAGTTTCCTTTATATTTGAAACTTCCGATATGGTTTTTGCCCCCAAGACCCAAGGACCTTGACGAATAATCAACAAATCAAGGGTCCTAATCAAATTCAACCCGTCATTATCTTGATTGCGTTAAACCCACCCGCATGACCCTTGACGAATAATTAACAAAGTTGTACGACTTTCCTAACGAATCCACATACCCTTGCGACAGAAAAGCATTACAGAGCTACCGCACACAACGCCTCGGCGAATAGTAACGACATACGTAGTGCGAATACTAAGCAATACTAATCTGAAATGACGGAGGGCTAAGGCTGGTTTTGGCGAAAAACCTTTAATGTAATGAATTTGATATCATTGAAAGAACTCGAGTGGCTTTGAAATAGAGTGGTTTAAGCACTGCTTTTTAAAACTAGTAACATAAATTTTTACTTAAGAGCGAATTCCCCGTGAAGGGATCAAGGCTCTTCCTTCATAAAATGAGGTGCTGGATATTCCTAACCGAATGCTTTTATCCAAAGCAAAAGAATATGACAGTTGTTTTGAAGAAAACCGAGTAGTTTTAAAAATTGGTTCCGACAACATCAAATAGGTTTGTTTTTCTTTGTATTAAAAATATAATGCAGTCCCATCAAATCTAGTTTCTAAGCCACAACAGAAACAACCAAAATAGCATGCTTTTATATGCCATCCGTATTCGCCACGGGGCCCCGTCATGCACCGTTAGGTTACTTAACTAACGGCAGAGCGGGGGTAGGACTGGTGCGGTTGCAAAATATATAGAAGTATATACTAAATGTATATAATATATATATCAACATCGCAAGCAGATAATAGTCATCACAGGCATGCGAACAACAATATGGAATAACGGATAAACTAGGAGTCCCGCGTTTCATTTGAGCCGTAAATGAAATGCGACATTCCTCGGTCGTGTGGATAGCCTGTACAAAGTCGATCCTAGACCCCTACGAGTGCGGCAAGCCACCTGCCAATTCTATAAACCGGGTAACACGCTCTCAACAAAGTGAGTCGGTCACCCGCCGCTTTCTAGAATCCGGTGACTTGTGCACTCCTCTGCGGGTCAATCCCAAACCCTCTATGAGTGCGGCGAATAGCCTGTCAATTCTATAGTAAGGCCCTCCGGTCTCAACGCCATGAGATGCGGGTCCGTTGCCCTCTAGAATCCGGCTATTGGAGCACTACTCTGCAGGGTAACCTAGTACAAAAATGAAATATATGTACAAGGGTGACAACGACCGTAACCAGGTCGAGCCCCAAAAAAGAATATACATAACGGCGGAAACCGCTGTCCACATATCGGATGCTCTCCCTGGTGGGCGGACTCGAAGTGGAAGCTTCCCTCTAATATACCAACTTAATCAAAACTGTACAATCAATATCGCACTAAAGGCTATCCCATACGACAATCCGCACAAACCATAACCATATATATATATATATATATATATAACCGCAGAAGTAAGCAACAACAGAATGTGTGCAACCCCGTCTAAATGAACATATAGAAATTAGACGACGTTCAGCAACACATATATAACATCACAGATACCGACAATGAAAAGTTTCGAGTCTTTAAAATCCCGAGTTGTCCCAAATCTAAGATGACACAAAGTGAAATTTGGGACAAATCAAACAGTACCAAAAATACCAATTTACAAAACCCAAGACATAGCATCAAAAAGATCTCCAAATGTGAATAGTAAAAAGGTGAGGCTGGCCAAAACCCCATTTTTTCCGGTTCAAACATGATGGAATGTGCTCGTTTTCATTGTGTATCTCTAACTAGTCTAGAGTAATCTTTTGCAATTGTTTAAAAAAAATTTAGAGACCAAAAAGTTTTTTGGACAGAAACTGTGTTTCAAAATCGGAGTTTTCGGTTTTGAAACTAAAGCATCGTCTAACACTTGTTTGGGGTGTTTGGGTGGCTCTAATACCACTGTAGGGTTCTCCAGTGCTCGTGGCGTAGCAGTAGCATGGATGGTGAATAAAAATTTCAAGCAAACACGAAGGAACCCCGAACCTAGAATCGATCCAAACGCCTAAACTAGCAAACCAAGTATGCAAAGAATGGAATACTACCTTCGACGCGTGTCCACCCAATCGTGGAAGACCTCTTTAAGCTCCGTGTATGCTTTTCGGATCGTTCTTGAGTAGAGACCTCCCTTACCGAAGAAGATCCACCTGAGCGAAACCGATCTAAGCTCCGGCTTCACCTAGTGAAGCGACCGACGCTCCAAGCTCGCTACGAATGGAGAGTGGGGATATAGGAATATTTTCACTAACTTTTCTCTCTTTTTTAAGCTCTTGTGAGCTACCTAGAAGAAGGAGGAGGAGGTGAAGAAGAGGAAGCCATGGAAAAAATGGCTAAGTCTTTTTGTGTAGGAAAGAAAAAGATCAAGTGTAGAAAAACAATATGGATTGGTTATTATTAACCATCCAAAACAATGAGTCACTAAAGATAATACATTATAATAACCATGACATACCTCTCTACAAATATCTTCACACCTCATCCTCCACCTTATTCATGATTTCCTTATAAAAGAAAATCAATAAATGAAATGTCTATCTTCTAGAACAAATTCTGTATAAATACGGAATACAACCCAGTATACATATCGAAATACATATACGCGTATTCATACAAAAATACGAATAGCCAAGGGAGAGAAAATGAATAGTGAACAATAATACTAGAATATACATATTAAAATATATATATATATATATATATATATATATATATATATATATATATATATATATATTAAATCAAAACCTGATTTAATAATCCGGCTTAATCCTAAACCGCTAGTATTATCAACCGTCCGACTATAGTCTGTGTAGCCTGTACACGTATTTAACCAGACATCCTGTATGTACCAACATACGTCTTCTACATTATATCGCCTGAACTGGGAAAACCTTATGTGTGGGACTTTAAAGACTCGACAATACGCTGGCAGTGATTTATTAGATAAATCCAAAAACCACAAGTACGTCAGAGGCACTAGCTGTACGTAACGACTACCCAGGTATCTATCGAAAGGGAGGTCGACAATCAAGTCCGTCCGTACCCTACCAAACTCGAATGTGACAATCTCCGTACAGTCCGGTTTTTTCGTCTGAAAATATTGCATACCGGGTCTAGGGGATGGAAATGTCAGAACCCTAATAACCCGATAAGTCGTGTCAGAGTCAAGCTCATCACCAACCGAGAAACTACCGAACTCATATCAGTAAATCTTATCTACCGTGGCCACGGATTTAGGGTGATAGCCAACTGAACACAGCACAACATCGACTCCTAATATCAAGAGAGACGAATCCCCGACAATCTCTCACTGCCTCCATATGGCTCGGGACTGTATCCAACTAAAACCTATTTGCACAACTCCTTTGAACCATGGCAGGGTAGTAATCAAAGTACAGTGGGAACTCACACGAGACAAATAATGATCTCAGGTCAAAATACTAACTTGTACAAATGCCACTCGAGAACTTCCATCTGAAGATAGATATAACACCATCTAGAAGTTCTCGGCGAGTCCGTCCAGTGTACTCACCTCCAGTGAGCACATGTATACTATCTTAGGTGACATAACACCAATGGCTTATGAGACCGACCACCGCCCCTCGTCGGGGTCTCAAAACGTATATACTAGTCTACTCCGGAATATCGATGCCCGGTCTCGATACTCCCACGACTAGGGACTGTTAGTTGTATGTATACCCTAGAGGCCATTATTCTACATGTGATGTATATTATAGTGGATGCTTGGACATATATAGGGAGGACTTTCTTACTCGACATGATAGTATGCTATCTGGTTGCTTTTATCTTAACATATACGCTTATTGTCTCTCTATTACATGTTGATAAAGCCCTTAGGATGAGTACTTGACTACCGGTATTATGATGCAGTTCATACTAGTGGGCAAGGTAATCGGTAAGTACATCCTTCAATTGTTCCTAGTCGTGGGAGTATCGAGACGGGGCATCGATATTCCACAGTAGACTAGCGTATACGCTTCTTGACCCATATGATGGGCGATGGATGATCCCATATCCATTGGTGTTTGACATCAGAGAAGGTATACGGGTGCTCAGTGGAGACGGGGTACACTGGACGGACTCGCCGAGAACTCCTAGATGGTATTATACCTATCGTCAGATAGCAGTTCTCTGGTGACACTGGTACAGGTTAGTCTGTCGACCCGAGATCGTCATAGAGTCTTGTGTGATTCCCATTGTGCTTTGATTTTCACCTTACCACGTTCAAGAGAACGTGCAAAATGGTGGATTTTGGGTACAGTCCCGAGTCACATGGAGGCAATGAGCGATAGGAGGGGATTTCGCCTATCCCGGTATTGAGGGTTGATGTTGCGCTATACTTGATTGTCCATAACAGGAAATCTCTGGCCAGGATTACTGAGATTTACTGGTAAGTGTTATCAGTAGTTTCTCAAACCGTTATGAGCCTCACATCGGCATGACTTATCAGGCTATTGGGGTTTGACGTTTACCACCCCCAAGCTGTGATATGCGACATATCAGGCGAAGAGACCGGACTATACGGTAGTGTTACTTATTGGATTCGCAGGAATATGAGTAGGCTTGCTTGTTGATTTTCTGATCGCTCAATACCCGGATAGCCGTTACGTCCAGCTAGTACCGCTGACGGCTTGTGGGTGTTTGATATGATCATCACCTACTGCCGGCGTATTGACGAGTCTTTAGAGTTCTACACTGAGGTTTCTTGGCTCAGGAGAAACGAAGTAGGAGAACATATGTGATATGTGCGGGACCGAGATTAATACGCGTATGTGATACCGTATTCTATTCTCGCGATATGTGATATCGGTCGGTTATATGTGATATAGCCGGGTTATCGAATCAAGTATTGATTCGATAAGATGATACATATGATATTAGCCGGTTATATGTGATATAGCCGGATTATTAAATCAAGTGTTGATTTAATAATTTAATGTATAATTATATATTTGATATATTAACTTACATTAACTACTATTAGCTCACTTAAGAATTCTTTTTCTTACTTGTGCATTTAGTATATATATGATATATATTAATGTACATTTTTGTGTGTCATGCTAGATGATACATGTGACATGGGTGTATGAGACTCACACCATGCTTATCATAATGATGGATTTTAATTATTTAAAGTAAATAAAAATTAGTTGGAAATTCGTCACATGGTTAGAAGCTTGGAGAAACTTGTAGTGACCATTGACTTAGTCCACTAATTTTGTTTTACATTAGATATTTATTAACCCAACCATTATCTTAAACCATGGTTATGTCTCTACATGAGTTATATGAGATATTTCTCACCCATGATTGCCATTCTACACATGACTTTTTTCCATGGTTGCCTTTCTTCATCTCCTTCCTCTAACTTTCTAGAAATTTGGGAGGTGAAGAAAATTAGTGAGAAAAATATTTCTAAAGTGAGAAAAAATCCTACTTCATCAACCTACACTAGATTAGCCATTTAGTTTTGGTTGTTTGCTTCACAATTAGTGAAGAGGTAGCTTGAGTTAGTGTCTCCTAGACGTAGATCATCTTCGACCACGAAAACTTCAAGCAAGCTTGTTCCTTTCATCTTGTGGAGCCTTTCTAGAGTCCGGGAGTTCACTACTTAGAGCGAAGGGACTACTACACGGAGCTATTGTGTTGGATATAGTGCCCTATAAGTCAATTATTGGATCGCAGGTACGTGATTGCAATGATTGAGGGAGGACCTATACTGACATGAAAGTCTTGCTCGAGATGATAGTATGCTATCTAGTTTGACTTTATCATCGTTTACATGCTTTAGTTCTCTATTGCATGTTGATAGAGCCCATAGGATTCTTGCTTGACTGCCAGCAGTATGATGGAGATCATATACGTAGGAGCTGGGGTCTGTAAGCACATCCTTGAAGTGTCCCTAGTCGTAGGAGTTTCGAGACAGGGCATCGATACTCCAGAGTAGACTAGTGTATACAGTCGAGACCCCGACGAGGGGCGATGGCCGGTCTCACAAGCCATTGGTGTCAGTTGGTTCACCTAAGATGTATACAGGTGCTCATTGCATTATGAGTACACTGGACAGGACTCGCCGGGAACATGCTAGTTGGTATTATATATATCGTCAGATAGCAGTTCCCTGGTGACATGTGTACAGGTTAGTTTGTCGACCTGAGATCGTCATTTGTCTCGTATGAGTTCCCACTGTGCTTAGATTACTACCTTACCACGCTCAAAGGAGACGTGCAAACAGGTTTTAGTTGGGTACAGTCCCGAGCCATAAGGAGGCAGTGAGCGGATCGTCGGGGATTCGTCTCTCCCGGTATTGGGGGTTGATATCGCACAGTGCACGGGTGGCCATCACTAGAAATGCTCGGCTGAGGTAGTGGAGAATTACTGATTTGGATCAGTAGTTTCTCAGGCGGTGATGGGCTTCATACCGACACGATTTATCGCGTTATTAGGGGTCTGACTTTATCCACACCTAGACTCGATATGCAATACTCTTTAGACGAACGGACCAGACTGTACGGATATTGTCACTGTCAGGCTCAGTAGGATTTATGGATGAGTTCGCTCGTCAGCTTCCCTCCCAATCAATACATAGGCAATCGTTACGTACAGCTTGTACCTCTGACGTGTTAGTGGTTATACCCAATGCCAGTGTGTTGATGAGTCATTAGATTTCCCCACAGACCGTTTCCCAAGTTCAGGCGAAACGTTGTAGAGGCTGTATGGTTTTATGGCAGGGTTCGGAAAATGCACGTGCGTTTTCGCACGTGTCATTTTTCGGGCAGATAATACTGGTCGGCTTTGGTTTAAGCCGGATCCGAGTATTATACTGTGTAGATATAATATCTTTGTCTCAGTTGCATTTGTATTCGGTCGTAATACAAATGCGGGTATGTTTATACTGTTACGGGGTTATCCTGAAATTCGTTTCAGGATTGCTTTTGGAAGTTGCCAGTTTCATGTTTTCTATCACCCGTATTTTTCATTCAGTTAAATGCTTATTTATCTTTTCTTGAGATGAGTGTGGAAGCTTCTTGAAGGTGACTAGGATGGTGAGGTGTTATGTGACCCATTAGTGCATTTAAATATTCATTTAATGCAAGGGTGACTAGGTTTATGATTTATCCTTTGCTTTTATTGTGTTCATACTAGGTGTCATTAGTGAGCCATGTTTCTTTAAGTGTGTTATGATAAGTATCATATCATTATGGTCACTACTCCTCTCCTACACTCACCCCCCTCCTCTTTATATATGGCCAGCCCCTCTTCACAAGATGATATGGTTGCTTGATTAAAATATTATAGTTTGGGATTCATGGAAATTAGATAGAAAGATTTCTTATTTCATTCCAATCCAAAAAGGCAACTTCATTAACCTTTCGTCCATGGCTTTGGATGTAACGAGACAAAGTGTTCTACTCATTCTCTACATCAATCTTGGTCATCTCTTTTAGCAAACTTGATGATCGAGTTGCCTCGGTTCAGAGGCAGGAGCCCGTTTAAAGATCCGTCGACGTGGTGCCACCTGGACGAGAAGACTGGAGATTCAGGAGATCGGAGCAGCCGCAACAAAGCGTGGGATAATGGTTGAAGACCGAAGGACTCGGATCGTTCGGTATAACATTTCTACCCACTTTGTAGTTTGTTAGTTTAGCTTTAATGGAAGACCCGGGTTATAGTACGCGATAGCGCCAGTTGTAAAAGTTTTTGTTCCGCATTTGGCGTCTGCTAGAAAGCCGGGGCTCTACCGTGGACTTACAGTGGTATCAGAGCCTCACCATTAAGCTTTACTAACTTGTGCTAACGCGTTTAAAATATCGATCGAGCGAAATTTCCAAAACTGCAATTTCTATGTGTAAAGTTTCTGTCGATTTTAAACCTGGTCTAAAAATTATTTTGAGCATCTCAGAAAATCGAGCAGGCTTTTTTAAGAACACTGGAGAAAAACGACCCTCTGATTCGACCGTACGGCCGCGGAACCTCCGCCAAAGCCATGCTTTGGCCGCGGATCCGCGGCCATCTTGGTGAATCAAAGGGCCATTTTTCTTCTGGAGGGTCTACATGGAAAATTATGGTTTCTGGTATATTTCTTTTGGGCCCAGATTTTGTTACTGTACAGCAGATGTACGTGGGGCCCACTTCGGGAAGTTTTGTCGATCGAAATTTTAAACATGTTAGTTTATAGTACTTATATTATATCTCCGACCGGGAATGCCATTTGAGCGGTAAATTGCGTCTAATTGCTATAGTTCTTTTAGACGGGTTTACGAACGTGACATTCGCGTTGATGTTCTGTGTTGTGCTGTGATGTTGCGGATTTGTCATGGTGGATAGCAGTGTGCAATGGTAGTGCTTTTTGAATTAATTTTTACTTTTGATATTGCGGGGCGAGCGTCCAACATGTGGACTGCTGTCACTGCCTGTTTGTATAATATTCTTTTGGGGCATGACCGGGCTGAGGTCGATGTACCCGTTGTACATATTTTTATTTCTGTACTAGGTTTACCCCGCGACGGAGTGCATGGATAGCCGGGTTCTAGAGGGCAACGGGTCCGTATCTCATGGTTTTGAGAGGCAGAGGGGCCTCACTCTAGAATTGGCAGACTATTCGCCGCACTCGTAGGGGGTACAGGTTGACCCAAGGAGGGATGCTCAAGTTACCGGATTCCATGAAGTACCGGGTGGTCCATTCACTTTGCTGTAGGGGGCTGCCTCGCTTCAGGTTTTGGCGGGTAACTTGCCGCACCCGTAAGGGTTTAGGTTTCATTGCACAGGCTATCCACACGACCAGGGGAACGTCGGGTTTCAATAGCGGCTCTGTGAAACCCGGGGATCCCAGATTATTTGTATTATTCTGTGATACATATTACTTTTCTGTAATGTTGCATATTATCACGCCTGGAGCGATTATTGTATATTGGTATATATACTATTAGATATTGTATATGTTTTACATCCGCACTAGTCCAGCCCCCGCTCTGTCGTTAGTTAAGTAACCTAACGGGTGATGACGGGACCCAGTGACGAATGCGGATGGCATATACATACATTTTATTTTCGTTCTTTTCTGGTGTGATTGATTGATGGAACTGCATTGATTCTTATCAATGCAAGGATAAAACAAACCTATATTTGATGTTGTTGGAACAGTTTTAAAAGTGTTATTACAAAGGCGTTTCCTTTTGTTATGCATAGTGATATTCGGTTGGAATATCCTGCACCTAATTCGACAAGGCAAGGGCAGAGATCCCTTCACCGGGAGTGACCCCTTGGGCAGAAGTTTACGTCAGGGTAATAACTTCACTATAGTCGATTACAAGTTGCTTTGCATAGTGATATTTGGTTGGAATATCCCGCATCTCATACCACGAGGAAAGAGCCGAGACCCCTTCACCGGGAGTGACCTCTTTAGCAAAGGTTTTCGTCACTATATTTTATAAAAAGATATCACGTTCCTTCAACGAGATCAAGTTCATTACTCTAAAGGTTTTTTGCCAAAAACCAGTCGTAGCCCTCCGTCGTATCTTATGGATGGTCAGTAGTATTCAAGCTATGTTTGTTGACTAAAGTCAAGGCATAGTGTTTGGTAGTTGCTGGGTATTCATCTGTTGCATAGATAGATGCATTGGTTTGGGACAGTCGTATTACCTTGTTGACTAAAGTCAAGGGTATGTACGGGTGGGTTCAAATCAACCTGGATAATGTCGGGTAGAACTTGACATGTGACTTATGATTTGTTGACTAAAGTCAAGGTCATAAGAGCATGAGGCAAAAATCACATCGGGAGTTTCAAACATATAACAAACTTGCCAGGAATGCGCATACCTTCTGGAGTGTGATAACTTGAGTGGCTTCCATCAAGTTATCATGCGATGATAGTTGGATCCCGATTCTCACTGATGAGTTGGTTTACTCTTCGGGTGATCTCGACTAATTCTTCTTCAGGTTTGGAGGAGAATTTGATGTTACAGTGGGAGGTTTCCTGATTAAATAAAGTGATAACCATTCTGATCTAGGTTAGAGTGCACGCAGAGTGTTTCTTTTCTCTCTCTCTTTGGCAGCGACCTTTGACCGACCCTAGACTATGACTCAGTGACCAAGTTGACCGAACCTTCTTAAAATACTGGCTTTTGGATTGTCCTAGTTGCATAAGTCATTGCCACTCTTTCTTTTACCCTTTGCATTTCTCAGAACACCCTGTATTACTACGGACATCCACTTCCATTGGATAGATCCATCGTATGGTTATATACGAACTCGGAGGGACTTCTTCGAGGATGGATCCAAGTTCGGGAGAAATAGAATAAGGTATTATTCAGTTGTCTTTTATTACCACCTTCTCTCAGGTTGCGAGTACTCTTTGGTTTAGGAGAGTACACCTATTACGCTTATTGGATAGTCTTATTCCAAACCATAGGCTGGTGCCGAAAGGTACGGAATGAAGAAAACCAATTAGCCTAAGTAGGGTGTAAAGAAGGTAATAACTAAAGACAAAATAAAGGGATTAGAAAGAGGGCAAAGTAAATTGCGACTGTTATCATTCATGATCAAACCGCGTACTGCATCGCCACTCCTATTTCACCTTTGCTTTTTCCCCAGTTCGGGAGAAATAGAATAAGGTATTATTTAGTTGTCTTTTATCATCACCTTCTCTCAGGTTATGAGTACTCCTTGGTTTAGGAGGGTACACCTATTATGCTTACTGGATAGTCTTCTTCCAAACCATAGGCTGGTGCCGAACAGTAGGGAAGGAAGAAAACCATTTGGCCTAACGATGGTGTACAGAAGGTAATGAATAAATACAAATAAAGGGATTTGGAGAGATGACAAAGAAATATACGGTTAAAGTCATGAATTAGATTATGGAAGAGGCATTACTAAGAATATCAGGATACCCCTACGAAATATTTTCATGTTTCAGTGCATTGTTCAAGGAAAAATGATTTCCCAATTAGATACTTACTCCAAGGTATGTATTTACCAGGTAAGATTCTCACATCTGTATGGTTTTACAGATGATGAGTGAGAGTAGGTTATTGGGAATAAGGTGATCATCCTCATTATATCGGAATTCGTTGTAATTGGTGATATTTGAGAAAGTCGCCTGAGTTAATGCCAGACGACATGTATTTGGTTTTAAATATCCGTTGTTGTGCACCAATTTCAAAATGATATATCTGTACGTTTATTTTTATAAAGTGAGATATAACTTTTTGAAATTATGTCTGTGACATTTACCTATATCAGTTGACGATTGGGTAAGGAGCATTGAACAATGGAGTAGTTCTTAACCATAAGTACATTTTTCAACCTACGACGCACAGGTTTTGAGTTATTCGACTCAACGGACTTATACAGAGTATTGTATGTTGTCCAGTGTCCGTCAGGACAAAGGGATTAGTCCTCGTACTATGTTCTATTTACTTATGATTTCTCTAGTTTTTAGACAAGTGTTTCGTAGAGATACAAAGTCTAAGTTTTGAGAAGTCGTGGGTATAACAATAAAGTAGAGAACAAGATGTCGCAAGTATCGGGATTCTTCAAAGGGATCGAAGATGTAGATACTTGTGATTGGTATTCAGTTGATAGTAATGGTTTTAAGAAACTTGTTTCTTTTTCAGGTTACTCATAATTGGATATATGTTCCTAAGTTGAGTAATGCTGATTAGCCTCTCTCCATTAAGATGATATGTACTGGAGACAGCTGCATGATTTGAATCTGGTTCCAATTAAATTAGTGTCTCTATTTCTATATTGTAAATAGAATGGTTCATATCTTAACGATGTTAAGATACGAGGAGTTATCCGGATTATGCTTAAAACCAGACACTGGATATCTCAAGGCACGTTTCTATAATGGCAGTTTGTGGGTTAACCCTGGCTTTGAAGAGGGTTGACATTTCTACCATCTGGAAGATCAATAGTGATATTGTTCTTGACTCGCCACAGTTTTATTAAAATGGACTTTTTCAGAAAACACTAGTAGGAGTATGGTAGAACTGGAAGTGATTCCAGAACCGCAAACGATTACGGAAAATTTAATAGAACCTATATATTCTATTAGGTTTGACATTCCAATAGCCGCTCCGCAGATATGGTGGGTAACCTCAAACACCCGAGAGGTACTCCGGTAGCCTCAAGGACGGTGACAGGGAGGTTCTTGTTTACCCAGACTTGACACTACTGTTGTTCCAGATTATGAAACCCGGCAGGAGGATAAGTATAGCGTCGTTCTAAACTAGTTTTAGAAGTGCACGTATATATTATTCTGCCAGAGGGTTGTCGTAGTCAGTGGGAGCAGCGGAAGCACAGTGGGCAAGTAACTTATGTCTATTTATAGGCTTAAGCAGATATAGCGGAGATTAGATCGTCTAATTTTTGATGTGAAAGTCATGTGTTTAACTTCATCAGAATAGGGATGGATCTGTTAAGAAGGTAGTAGGGTGTGATGTCCTGGTTTTTGGATGACATACACAGAGTAGGAAGTAAAATTCCTATACTACAATCGGTTGTACTGTGGTCGTCACACAGTTGTTTCTCCGGACAGGATATGGAAATAATATCAGACATTCTGGTTTCTAGATCTATGGTTTTAGATCTTGATTTGGGTAGTTTCCCAATGTAGGTACGTTGACAGTATTCTAAAGGTATTTAGAATAGATGACTCCTGGCATGGTGGTGTACCTGCAGATGATGGAGTCACCCTCTCTAAAGGTGTCTTATAGACTAAAGGGGTAAGGGATGTGCATGATTGGCAGAACACTTGCTTAAGGCAATTGAGTCAATCATGAGATGTCAAGTACCACACCAGATGTTGTTTATGCACTAGTTGCAATAAGTTTATATTAATCCAATCCCGAAGAAACATAAGGAAACAATTTTAGAACATGAGTGTATGTTCTACGGATTTGATGACGGCAGCCTCCTTCGGGAGACAGTTATCATTCCAGGCTTCCAAGGTGACCTGGATGACAGAGTGATTGTTAGAGTTATAGTTTTCCCTCTGACGAGGGACAGTATTATGGACAGGTGGTCCAAGAGGATACTGTGGAAGGCATGGTGCTGGATACTGATTAGGTTCAGTTATCGATACAGTCTAAGAAGTTTGGATTTAGAGTTCATTTATGAACTAGGTCCCATCAGATATCCAGACATATCTAAGACATGTATTACTCGATTCGGGAGATGGCTTTTTCCGCAAATTTGAGATTAAGAGAGACATAGAAAGAAACATCAGGCGGATCCACTCACTGAGGCTATGAGTATGCGTCATCGCAATAATAGCCTTAAGTGCAAGTGGGAGATTGTTGGATATAGTACCCTCTAAGTCAATTATTGGATCGCAGGTACGTGATTGCAATGATTGAGGGAGGACCTATACTGACATGAAAGTCTTGCTCGAGATGATAGTATGCTATCTGGTTTGACTTTATCATCGTTTACATGCTTTAGTTCTCTATTGCATGTTGATAGAGCCCATAGGATTCTTGCTTGACTGCCAGCAGTATGATGGCGATCATATACGTGGGAGCTGGGGTCTGTAAGCACATCCTTGAAGTGTCCCTAGTCGTAGGAGTTTCGAGACAGGGCATCGATACTCCAGAGTAGACTAGTGTATACAGTCGAGACCGCGACGAGGGGCGATGGCCGGTCTCACAAGCCATTGGTGTCAGTTGGTTCACCTAAGACGTATACATGTGCTCATTGCATTATGAGTACACCGGACAGGACTCGCCGGGAACATGCTAGTTGGTATTATATATATCGTCAGATAGCAGTTCCCTGGTGACATGTGTACATAGCAGTTCCCTGGTAACATGTGTACATGTTAGTTTGTCGACCTGAGATCGTCATTTGTCTCGTGTGAGTTCCCACTGTGCTTAGATTACTACCCTACCACGCTCAAAGGAGACGTGCAAACAGATTTTAGTTGGGTACAGTCCCGAGCCATATGGAGGCAGTGAGCGGATCGTCGTGGATTCGCCTCTCCGGGTATTGGGGGTTGATGTCGCACAGTGCACGGGTGACCATCACTAGAAATCCTCGGCCGAGGTAGTGGAGAATTACTGATTTGGATCAGTAGTTTCTCAGGTGGTGATGGGCTTCATACCGACACGATTTATCGTGTTATTAGGGGTTTGACTTTATCCACCCCCTAGACTCGATATGCGGTACTCTTTAGACGAACGGACCGGACTGTACGGATATTGTCACTGTCAGGCTCAGTAGGGTTTATGGATGAGTTCGCTCGTCAGCTTCCCTTCCAATCAATACAAAGGCAATCGTTACGTACAACTTGTACCTCTGACGTGCTAGTGGTTATACCCAGTGTCAGTGTGTTGATGGGTCATTAGAGTTCCCCACAGACCGTTTCCCAAGTTCGGGCGAAACGTTGTAGAGGCCGTATGGTTTTATGGCAGGGTTCGGAAAATGCACGTGCGTTTTCGCACGTGTCATTTTTCGGGCAGATAATACTGGTCGGCTTTGGTTTAAGCCGGATCCGAGTATTATACTGTGTAGATATAATATCTTTGTCTCAGTTGCATTTGTATTCGGTCGTAATACAAATGCGGGTATGTTTATACTGTTACGGGGTTATTCTGAAATTCGTTTCAGGATCGCTTTTGGAAGTTGCCAGTTTCCTGTTTTCTATCACCCGTATTTTACATTCGGTTAAATGCGGATTTATCTTTTCTTGAGATGAGTGTGGAAGCTTCTTGAAGGTGACTAGGATGGTGAGGTGTTATATGACTCATTAGTGCATTTAATGATTCATTTAATGCAAGGGTGACTAGGTTTATGATTCATCCTTTGCTTTTAATGTGTTCATACTAGGTGTCATTAGTGAGTCATGTTTCTCTAAGTGTGTTATGATAAGTATCATATCATTATGGTCACCACTCTTCTCCTACACTCACCCCCTCCTCCTTATATATGGCCGACCCCTCTTCACAAGATGATATGGTTGCTTGATTAAAAGATTATAGTTTGGGATTCATGGAAATTAGATAGAAAGATTTCTCATTTTATTCCAATCCAAAAAGGCAACTTCATTAACCGTTCGTCCATGGCTTTGGACGTAACGAGACAAAGTGTTCTACTCATTCTCTACATCAATCTTGGTCATTTCTTTTAGCAAACTTGATGATCGAGTTGCCTCGGTTCAGAGGCGGGAGCCCGTTTAAAGATCCATCGACGTGGTACCACCTGGACGAGAAGACTGGAGATTCAGGAGATCGGAGTAGCCGCAATAAAGCGTGGGATGATGGTTGAGGACCGAAGGACTCAGATTGTTCGGTATAACATTTCTACCCACTTTGTAGTTTGTTAGTTTAGCTTTAATGGAAGATCCGGTTTATAGTACGCGATAGCGCCAGTTGTAAAAGTTTTTGTTCTGCATTTGGCGTCTGTTAGACGGCCGGGGCGCTACCGTGGACTTACATATTGAAGTGAAGGACCGGTTCACAAAGGTTGTATTCCTTGTTCACTTAGATGTAAAGATGTTTACATGTTTGTTTCGTCTATTTCTCTAGTTAAGATTCTAGGTTAGGGTTCTTTAGCGTCCCAATTTTTTAAAAACGGCATGGTCGATGCCTCCCGAAACCCAGTGGCGGTGCTGCGGAACCCTATAGGGACATTTAAGGATGTGCATATAGACTACCCAGCTCTCACGTATGTGATCGCCATCATATTGCTAGTAGTCAAGAAAGAATCCTACGGGCTTCATCATTATGTATTAGCGACACGTAATATCAAGTAAAACGTGTACACATCAATGATAAAGACAAATCAGATAGCATACTATCATTTCGAATGAGATTGTTCTACCTGTATAGGTCCTCCCTCAATTATCATAATCGCGTGCCTGCAATCACAATAATTGCCTTGAGGGCGCTATATCCAACAGTTCGTATGTAACTATACGATGGAATACCCAAGTAATATGGATCTTCGTAGTGATACGGAGTGTTCTGGAGAAATGCAAATGGGATGTAGGAGTGGCAGGGATATATGTGACTTTTTCTTGAATCATGACAATCCAAAACCAAATTGTGTAAGAAGGTTCGGTTAACCTGGTTCATGAGTTTTAGTTTAAGGTCAGGTCATGGTCGCTACCAAAGAGAGAGAGAGAGAGAGAAAAGAAACACTTAGCATGCATTTTAACCTAGATTAGATTGGTTAATCAATTTATCTAATCAGGATGGCTCCCACCGTTTCCTTGAATTCTCCTTCAAACCTTAAAAGGAGAACTAGTCGGGATCATTAACACCTTACAAGTTCGCTAACCGTTCAGCCAGGTCGGTGTTGGTACTCCGAGGGAGGTTCCCCGTGCTCTCGCACGGACCTAATTAAAATAAACCTCGTTTCCGCATAGGCGTAGCCCCGTTAACGCTTTTCTAAACACCTAATAGGTTAGTTAATTGTGAAGTGAAAAATATCTCCCAAGAGTAATCCTACTCATCAGTGGGATCGTGACCCAACTATCATTGTGTGATAACCTAGATGGAAGCTACTCTAGTCACCACACTCTAGAAGGTATGCAACGCTAGCAAGTTTCCTATATATTTGAAACTCCCGATGTGGTTTTTCCCCTAGGATCCAAGCGACCTTGACATCGGCAACATATCAAAGGGTCCTAGTCAAGTTCAACCCGTCATTATCTTGATTGCATTAAACCAATCTGTACTAGTCCTTGACAATGCTAACATGACCGTACGACTGTCTTAACCAATCACATCTAATGCTACAAACAAGCAATACTCAGCTATCGTACACTACGCCTTGACAATGCCAACATACGCAGCACGAATACTGAGCACTACTTATAGGAAATGACGGAAGGCTACGGCTGGTTTTTGGCGAAAAACCTTTTAACGTAATGAACTTGATATTGTTGAAGGAACCGAGTAGTTTTGAAAAGGAGTGGTTTCGGCTCCGCTTTTTAAAACTTTTGGTTTTGAAGAAAACCGAGTAATCTACAGTATCATAAACTTTTGCTCAAGAGGTCACTCCCCGTGAAGGGATCTTGACTCATGCTTCCTAGAATGAGGTGCTGGATATTCATGAACGAACACCACTATGCAAAGCGAAAGAATACAACTATAGTTTTTCAAAATTTGTTCCGACAACATCTGTTAGGTTTATTTTTACTTGCATTAATCAAAATTAATGTGGTCCCATCAATTAATCCCTATCACACCAGAAAAGAACGAAAATACAATATACATATATGCCATCCGCATTTGCCACGGGGCCCCTTCATGCACCGTTAGGTTACTTAACTAACGACAGAGCAGGGGCTGGACTAGCGCGAATTCAAAACATATACAACATCTACTAGTGTATATATATATATATAACATTCGTCTCAGGCATGATATAAGCAACATCACAGAAAAGCGATAAGCAACACAGAATAACGGATAATCTAGGAACCCCGAGTTTCACTTAAGCCGCAAATGAAACTCGACGTTCTCCGGTCGTGTGGATAGCCTGTGCAATGAAGAACCTAGACCCCTATGAGTGTGGCAAGTTACTCGCCAATCCCAGAAGTGAGGCAACCCCAATCAATAAAGTGAATGGACCATCTAGCACTTCACAAAATCCGGTAACGTGAGCACCTCTCCGTGGGTCATCCTATACCTCCTACGAGTGCGGAGAATAGCCCATCAATTCTAGAGTAAGACCCCCTCCGTCTCAACGCCATAAGATGCGGTCCCGTTGCCCTCTAGAACCCGACTACTCGAGCACTCCACCACGGGATAATCCTAGTACAGAAAAGAAAAAATATATACAAAGGTGGCATCGACCTCAACCCGGTCGTGCCCCAATAGAAGAATATACAAACTGGCGGAAACGATAGTCCAGATGTCGGACGGTCGCCCCGCAATAATGAATATACAAATGAATCTAACTGTACAACTGCCATTGCACCAGAGGCTATCAAACACGACAATCCGAATATGCCATCACAGATATCAACATCACAGCAGTATAAGCAAGTATGTGCAACCCCGTCTAAATAACATATAGCAAATAGACGACATTTGAAAAACACATACACCACATCACAGATATCAACGATGCAAATTTTTAAGTTTTGAAACTTTCTAAGTTGCCCTAAAGAAAAGACAACACTAAGTGAAATCTGGGGAAAATCAAACAAGACAAAAAATACCAATTTACAAAACCCCAAACATTGGATGAAAACGAGCCCCCGAGATGAACAGTAAACCGTCCATATCGGGGATTTTGGGATTTTGGCCGGCTATAGTGTAATGGAATGCCCTCATTTTCATCATGTGTCACATACATGTCTAGATTAAGTCTCTGCACTTATTTTAAAAAATTTCAGAGGCCAAAAAATATCCAGAACAGAAAGTGGGTTATGAAATCGGAATTTTTCGGTTTTGAAACTAATGTATCGTCTACTACTAGTTTCTAATGTTTGGGTGGCTCTGATACCATGTTGGGGTTTCTAGCGCCCTGGCCGTCGACCGCGGCCATTACGGAATGAAAAATTTTGGGTTTAAAAAACTTGGCACTAGAAACAACTACCTAGAATCGAAACCAAACATGAAACTAGCGAGCTACAAAGAGGTTATCTACTGTGATAGAGTTTTTTTACCAAAAGATCCGTGTCCTTTGGTTTTCTACCTTCTTCCTCAGCTCCTTGAGGTCTGTGTCACGCCCCGCTTCCCGGTGTACGGCGAAGGGGACGCGGCGAGGCCGCTACGTATTTACTCAGAAGTAAATATGCTAAGCGTAACTAAGCAATATACACAAGAGACAAATGTAATGAACATCAACTTTATTTATTAACATTCTTTTTACAATACATCTGAAAAGTAAATACATGGAATGAAAAGCAATGCCTAAACAGTGGCATAACAAAAACGGAAAGTACTGAAATGAAATGTACAAGTATCTAGAGCTCCGGGTCGAAGGTTAGCTGATCCAAGTCTTCGCAGGTGGGCTCGATCTTCTAAAGGTTCGATCCACCTGATAACATTCCAAAGAAGAAAGAGAAGGAATTTCGTCAGCGAACAATCGCTCGGTAAGTCCCAAAGATAAGGGAGAAATAGAATAGGCAGAGAGAGAGAGTGTGTGTATCTTTTAAAGTTGTATTATATTGTTATAATATTGTATTTAGTGTTAACGCTGTTGTTATCGTAAGTTCAAGGGTGAATGTCAACCAATCTCAAGAGTGTTCTCGAACCCAGCAGGCTGTAATCCAGGGGTAGGGAACCACGAGCCCGAATCATATGTTAGTAACGGGATTTCAACCTAGTGTTGAATTATTCCAAACCCAACAGGCTGTAATCCAGGAGCAAGAAAACACGGGCCCTTATGATAGCTTGCTTGTGTTAGTAGACATGAATTCATGATCTAGGGGGACTCTTGAGGTTTTGTTGGATTTACGCATGAACTACCCTAATACCCCGTGTATTTATTGTATTGATAGTAATGATTGTACTGATATTATTGTATTGTATTGTCTTGTAAATTGAATTGTATAGATGGATGACTTGCCGAAACCGTGATATCAGTAAATGGAAGTAACTGGAGAATCATGTAGATGGATGTATATCCATGGTTCGGTTCAGTCAATATAGATTGATTAGATTGAACAGATTGAATATATGGATTCATATTGAATTGTTATATATACTTGGATCTCATTCAAGTCAGATTGATTATATTAAGACTCAGTCTGAGTCAGACAACTAGAAAAGAAATTGAAATCCTGAATTAAGTTTTGATGTTATCGGTAACCGCTGCACATGGACGGCAGGATTTGTGTCTTTTTCAAAGATGATTACCGTGTTGATAACACCGTTTTTAAAGTTGTCTACCTAAAATGTAAGTCCACGTTGCCCCCCCCCCGGTGCTTGCGGGGAGGCGGAAAACGGAATAAAAATCAAATTTTTATCACTTTAGGCAACATGGACTAGACAAAGAAGGATCTGTGCTAAACAAAAACAAGCTAAAGCTAACTAGAAACTAGCTAAGGGTAGAATGGTTATACCTAGGGCTTTATGTCCTTCTCTCCTTGCTCCTTGGAGTAGTAGAAAGAGATCACCTTTGTTGTCTTCTCACGTCGAAGAAGGATCCACCCGAAAGCCTCGACCTTTGGCTTCAACTCCAAGCTAGAAGTAACTAGGGTGCTAGAAGTGCTATAATCCTAAAACCTTAGATGAGAGTAGAGATTATCAAGAAGAGGTTTTTCTCAAGCTCAAGTGTTTCTCAACACATGAGAGGGGAGAGCTTGAGGGAGAGGAAGAACAAGAGAGAGAAAGTAAATGATAGAATGAGAGAAAAAATAAACCATTCTCACATATATGTGTGAATTATTATAAATTGATAATTAGCTAGATAATTGCCATGGTTAATCAAGACATGACCATTATCATTTCATATTTAATGCTAATTGCAAGGATCAAAGAGCATCTTTTATATGGAATGATGATGGTCAACATGTCAACTAAGGTCAACAAGTCAAGATAGTCAAATGGTCAACAACCATAACCATGCACAATTATATTAAACTAATATCAATTAACCATAATACACACATAAGCATTAGGGTTAATAAAATGACAATAGTTATTAACCCTAATCAAAGTCCTCTCTCTCTGTCTCAAGCAACTGTGCATACGCACCCGTGTTCGTGATCCGAGGAACACGAATACAAAGAGAAAAAACCAATCCCAAATCATATACCAGGATCCGGCTTAAACCAAAGCTCGCTAGTATAAGCTGTCAGGACAGCAAACGTGCACAAGTGCGCGGATGTGAACGAACCCTGTCGCAAAACCATGCAACCTCTACTCATTTTGCCTAAAGGCGAATAGCTCTCTGTGTGGGACTCTAAAGACTCGACACTACGCTGGCAGTGGGTTTAACCACAGACCGCAAGCGGCACTAGCTGTACGTAACGGTCCCCAGGTAGATGCCGATAAGAAGACTGACGAGGTGAACCCCATTTGAACTCCTACTGAGCCTGTATGTGACAGTCTCCGTACAGTCCGGTCTGTTCGTCTGATACATCGCATGGCGGGCCTAGGGGACGGTGAACGTCAGTCCTCTAATAGCGGTACAAGTCGTGTCGGAGTGTAGCCCAGAACACCCTGAGATAACACTGGAAACCTACCAGTATATCTCGCTTGCCTTGGCCAGGGACTACTTGTGTAATGGCTCTCCTGGACACAACGCGATGTCAACCCTCAATACCGGGAGAGACGAATCCTGTCTAACCGTCACTGCCTCCAAGTGCTTCGGGACTGCACCCAAAAACTACCTGTTTGCACGACTCCTTTGAGCCGTGGTAGGGTAGTAATCAAAGTGCAATAGGAACACACTCGAGGCGAAGTGACAGTTTCAAGTCAGCGGACTAAGCTGTACTCATGTCACCTGGGAACTGATAACTGACGATAGGTATAATACCAACCAACAGTTCCCGACGAGTCCTGTCCAGTGTACTCGTAACCTAACGAGCACCCGCATACTATCTCAAGTACGACGTACTGACGGCTGTGGGACAGACCGTCTCCCACACTGGGATGAGAAACGCATACGCTAGTCTACTCCGGAGTATCGATGCCCTGTCTCGATAGTCCAACGACTAGGGACCTGTATAAGGATGTGCTTATGGATTACCCAGCTCCCACGAGTGTGAGCGCCATCACAACGCTGGTAATCAAGCAACGATCCTAAGGGCTCTACTAATATGTATATCAGCGATATGCTAAAAGAAACACATGCACATATTAAAGCAGAGACAAACCAAGTAGCATACTACCATTTCGAGCAAGATTGTATATACAACTGTGAAAATCCCAAGCTTCTATCAAGTAATATACAAACTAGTATGATACAGTAATGGCCTCTAGGGCATATACACTAACATAAAATAGGCAAGCACCCATATCTCCGTCTTTTTCAGGCTCAAGAGACTGGTCCCGCTTAAACCTATGTTTACTAGGGTCTTTATTGTAATTTAATATAACTTGAGGGGGTTTTACGTAAAAATAATTTTGTATAATTTTCAAAATACACCCCAAATATTTTATTATCGTCTTTAAAGTTTTCATTGATGTATATTTTATCATCGTGATATTTCTAGTGAATAAACCTATTTTTTCATAATACATGGTATTTAATTGTAAAGTATTGAACATGTATGGAATTGTATGGTATTCTCATGTAAAGTGATTCTTTTGATTTAGAAAAGTTAGAATATTTATATTATAACAAAAATTGGATATTTTGATGACATACACACACACACACATATATATATTTATATAAAATAATTTTAATTTATTATTTTTCTAGAAATCTCATTTTCTAAAGAAAATTGTATTTTAAATCTTTTGAGACCATATGCTCCTTGCGGAGGTTGTTGGGATTCCTCAGCATCCTATTGGGTTTTCATAGCAACATCCATGCTTATTTCAAAAATTTCAAGAGTGCTAAAGAACCCTAACCTAGGATCTAGCTAAAGTAAATAGACAAACTAAACATGTAATCAAACATTACAAGAAGTGAACAAGGAATACAACTTTTGTCGACCGGTCCTTCACTTCAAATGCTCCGTGTAGTAGTCCCTTCGCTGCGAGTAGTGATCTTCCGAACTCTAGTATAGATTCCTTTGGAGAAATGAACAAGCTTGTTCGAAATCTTCGAGGCCGAAGATGATCTATGTCAAGGAGATTCAAACCCAAGCTATCTCTTCACTAGGTGATGAACTTTGTGAAGTGAACACCCTAAACTAAATGGCTAATGGTAGAGGATGGTGAAGTAGGAAACAGGCTCACTTTAGATTTATTTTTCTCACAATATTTCATCTTTTTCTCAAGATCAAGAGAGCTAGAATCAAAAATGAAGAAGAAGATGATCAAGTGATGAAGAGAATGAGTATGAGGTTAGAAATGCAACCATGGGTTAGTATATGTCATGACTAACCCTTGTAGAGAATAAACCATGGTTAATTGATTAAGGTTAGGTTAATAAATATCTTAGATAAAACAAAAGAAGTAGACTTGGTCAAAGATGCTTCAAGCTTCTCCAAGCTTCCAAGCATGACTAATTTCTATAAATTTTGAATTAATAAGATAAATAAAACCTAACCATTATCATATAGCATGGTATGATTCTCATACACCCAAGTTGCATGTATAATCTAGCATGACACAATATTATATATCACATATATAATTTGTGAACAAAAGAAAACTATACAATAAACATATATCACATATATGTTAAATGCATAATAAGCGAGAACAATAAAAACTTGAGTGAGCATATATATTACTTAATGTAATTTAATATATCAAATATATAATTATACATTAAATTATTAAATCAACACTTGATTTAATAATCTGGTTATATCACATACAACCGACTAATATAATATGTATCAATTTATCGAATCAACACTTGATTCGATAACCGGGTCAGTCCGGTCTCTTCGTCTGATATGTCGCATATCTCGCCTAGGGGTGGTAAACGTCAGACCCCAATAGCTTGATAAGTCATGCCGATGTAAGGTACATAACGGGCGTGAAACTACTGATAACTCTTACCAGTAAATCACACCTACCCTGGCCAGGGATTTCAGTTATGGCTAATCGAGCATAGCGCAACATCACCCTCCAATACCGGGAGAGACGAATCCCCTCCTATCCCTCATTGCGTCCATGTGACTCGGGTCTGTACCCAGAAACCACCTGTTTGCACGACTCAGTAGAGCCATGGTAGGGTGGAAATTAAAGAACAGTGTGAGACACACAAGACTCTATGACGATCTCGGGTCAACAGACTAACCTGTATTAGTGTTACCAGAGAACTGCTATTTGACATGAGGTATAATACAATCTAGGAGTTCTCGGCGAGTCCGCTCAGTATACCCAGTCTCCACTGAGCACCCGTATATGATCTCTGATGTCAAACACCAATGGATATAGGATCATCCATCGCCCATCACATGTGTTGAGAAGCATATACGCTAGTCTACTCTGGATTATCGATGCCCCGTCTCGATACTCCCTCGACTAGGAACATTGAAGGATGAACTCATGGACTACATAGGCCCTACTAGTATGATATGCATCATAATCCTGGTAGTCAAGTACACATCCTAAGGGTTTTATCAACATGTAACAGAGGGACAGTAAGTGTATATGTTAAGATAAAGAGCAACCAGATAGCATACTATCATGTCGAGCAAGAAAGTTCTCCCTATATATGTCCTAGCATCCACTATAATATACATCTCATGTACAATAATGCCCTCTAGGGCATACATATAACTAACAGAGGTCTGCATCTCGCACTACTAGGCCCGAGGATCTGTGATAATCCGCACTATCCCGAACGAGTTCCCCAAACAAGTTGTAGCGGCGCTTTGCAAAGATTTGTTTGAAATACATAATCTTGTATAAAAAGGTTTTTAAATAAGTCGGAGGTAGTTTTATGTAAAACCGTATTTTCCTAAATCTATGTTTCCCAATATCATCGTGCTATGTTACATATAAGTGTTGTGAAGAGGTAGGTCATTACCTCGTGAACTATCGAAAGGTATAGCAAGGAATTATAATGATTTATGTCAAAACTAAACTATATGGTATTTTTCTGTAAAAGTGCGACAAAAATTACAATATGAATTATTTTGCTATGAAACTTATTCAATATGTTTTGTTAATGTTTAATGGTCATGATGTGCAAGTTTGGTATTGTTGTATTTAAGAAAATTGAGACTTTTTAAAGAAAACCGAATCGGAAGTCGGATTAACTTCACTTCCGTCGGGTTTTAGAAATACAAGTTCTTAAATTAGAAAAGAGAAGGGGGAAGAGGGACTTACAGGATTAGAGTCAAGATAAGAGGAAAAGGAAGAAATAGGAGATGCCGGTGCGTCGTTTTGTCGCCGGAATCTCCTCGGATCGCCATCGGAAGTTCGTCGGAGTTTCTCCCTTTGCTAACTCCACTTGCACACAAAAAGTCTATAGAACTTTCTTGAGAGTTTGGACAGGAATTTCAGTGTGAAGAGTGTGAAAAATTGAGTGGGTATTTATAGGAAAACTAGGGTTAGGGTGTGATAAAAAAATACATTAAAAATATGCATTTAAAAGAGTTTAATTAGATTTTTAATTCTCTGGAATAATGCAGGGATTTTAAACAATGCAGGGGTTATGGGGTAGACCAAGAGTCTCAGAAGAGTCAAGAAAATCGGGGATCGGACTCACCCGAACCAGCGCCGTCAGCCGATTCGGCCGTGTCGCCGGCCCCAGTCGGCTAAGTCGGGTCGTGGCTCGTCGCCACGTGTTCCTTGTCAATTGGGCTACCTTCTGGACTCGTTTGTTTTATATGTGACTCTTGGTTTTTATGAGTTATGCACATGTAGACTCTTGGGCTTCTAAAATGATTAAAAGAAAACTAATTAAAAAAATAATGTGGCTGACGGGATTTGAACTCTGGTACTTTGGTTCAGCAGTGCAAGATCTTACCAATGAGCTACAAGCGCCTTCTTGCTGTTCAAAAGCAAATCAAACTTATAACTTGTGCTCAGGCAAAAATACCCCTTTCTGTATATTTGAAAAAAAAAATTGGACAGGAAGTTTAGGGTTGTTACAGTCTCTTTGATCGAGCTTGGCCGCCGGTCTTCCTCCGTTGAAGATGATCCACCCGAGAGATGTGGTTAATGGTTCGAGCTCCACACTAAAAATCTAGTGGAGCAACTAGAGACTCTAGATTACTAATCTTGAGTATCCAGTGATGTAGTGAGTTGTTCTTAGTGTATTTCTATCTTTCATCCACCCTTGATTCTCAACACATGAGATCGTAGGGTGGAAGATCAAGAAGGAGGAAGAGGAGCTCAAGAAAGGCTAGTGAAGAGAGATGAGAAAAAATAGTGAGAATGATTTCTATCCAAAAAACACCAAGTGAAAGAAAACTATGAAGCTTGGTTTTGTATAAACATTTTTTCCAATAAACATATAGTAACCATAATTTAATAGTTTGCACAAATGAATTTACAATTCATTTGTCAGCACTATTCAAGCATGGCTCTCACCATTCTCACCTCACTACCTTTACATCTCATTTTCCATTTAAATTAATAAATAGATAAACTAAAATGAGGCTGCCACCTTCTAGAATATTTTCCGTATAAATATGGAATACACTCAAATGTATATACATACCCATACACGTATCAAAATACGAATACCCAAAGAGATAGAATAACACAAAGAACATAATACTAGAGTATACATATCGAAATATATATACATAAATTATTAAATCAATACTTGATTTAATAATTCGGCTCAATCCTAAGCTGGCCAGTATTATCAACCGTTCGATCGAAAGTCCGGGTAACTAGTACAATAATTCGATCGGAACCTGCACGTATCAAAATACGACTACTACACCTTTTTGCCTGAACCAAGGAAACCCTCTGTGTGGGACTTTAAAGACTCAACAGTACGCTGACAGTGAGTTACTGGATAAATCCATAACCACAAGCACGTCAGCGGCACTAGTTGTACATTACGGCTACCCGGGTATCTTTCGAAAAGGAACGCCGATGAGCAAACTATCTGGATCCCTACTGAGACTATCTATGACAATCTCCGTACAGCCTAGTCTCTTCCTCTAAGAGTATCACATATCGGGTCTAGGGGGTGGATAAAGTCAGACCTCTAATAACGCGATATTTCGTGTCGGTGTAAATCCTATCACCCACTGAGAAACTACTGCTCCAAATCAGTAATTCTCGTCCACCTTAGCCAAGGATTTCTGGTGATGGTCACCCATATACAGCGCGACATCAACCCTCAATACCGGGAGAGATGAATCCTCGACGATCCGCCTACTGCCTCCATATGGTTCGGGACTGTACCCAACTAAAACATGTTTGCACGACTCCTTTGAGTTATGGTAGGGTATGAATCAAAGCATAATGAAAACTCACACGAGATAAATGATGATCTTAGGTCGAAGGAATAATCTGTACTCATGTCATCTGAGAACTGCTATCTGACAATAGGTATAATACCAACCAGCATGTTCTCGGCGAGTCCGTACAGTGTACTCAACCCGGTGAGCTACAATTTTAGATGCGAAAGACCAATGGCTGTGGGACCAACCATCGCCCCTTGTCGTGGTCTAGAAACGTATAAACCAGTCTACTCCGGAATATTGATGCCCAGTCTCGATACTCCCACGATTAGGGACATTTAAGGCGTAACAACCCAAACTTTCTGTACGAATATTTTTCAAAATACAGAAAAGGGAAACCTAAGCCTGAACATGAGTTATAAGTTTGTTTTGCTTTTGAACAGCAAGAAAGAGCTTGTAGCTCACTGGTAAAGCCTTGCACTGCTGAGACAAAGCACCTGACTTCAAATCCCATCAGCCACATTATCTTTTTGTTTTATTTTCTTTTAATCTTTTTAGAAGCCCAAAGGTGTACACGTGCACAACACGTAAAATGAAGAGTTACAAATCATTTAAACATGTGCACTGAAGTATACCAATCGACCCCGACACGTGGCCTAAATCCATCCCCACCCGACGGTACAAAACCGGCGAAAAACCCAAAAGGCCCGGCGCCGCCGGTCTCCCCCGTTGGGAATGTTCCCATTCTTTTCCCCTGTAACCCTTGGCCTACCCCACTTCCTTTCACACTGCTTGTTTTCTCTGCATTCACATAGAGAACTTAAATCACCCATTTAATTCTTTTTAAATGCATTTTAATTCTCAAATCCATCACCCCTAAATCCTAATTTTCCCTATAAATACCCACTCCATTTTACACCCCTCTCACTCAGAATTCTCTTACAAAAACTATACCAAAATCCCAAGTCTTTTAGTGTACAAGTGGAGTTAGTGAAGGGCGAAGCTCCGATGAACTTTCGAGGAGATTCCGGCGACGAATCGACGCCCCGAAGCCTTCTTTAGGACCCCCTCTCTCTCCTCTAGTCCAACAATCTAGTAAGTCTCATTTCACCCTCTCATCTTCATCTTTAAAAATTTTCTTTTCTAAAACCCGACGAAAGCGGAGTTAGTCCGACTTCCGATTCGGTTTTTTTTAAGAACTACACTTTTCTTTAACAAGATAAAATCATATTCTTATATGTTGATTAATAAACATTAACAAACTCAATAAAACAAATTTCACATCAAAACAATCATTTTTGTGACATTTATCGCATTTTTACATAAAAACACCACAAACTATTCATTTCGACATTATAACATTTATTCCTTACTATACCTTTAGATAGTTCACGAGGTAATGACCTACTTCATCACAACACACATCTCTATCATAGCACGATGAAATTTTGGTAACATAGAATACGGAAAAATACGACTTTACAAATAAATACCCTAAACTTACAAAAACGTTTTCTTTAAAATAATGTATTAACAATTTCCATGCAACTGCGCCTCTACAACCCGTTTTGGGGACCCCGTTCGGGATGGTGCGGATTATGGCACATTCTCGGGCTTAGTAGAGCGAGATGCAGACCTCCGCAAGGAGCATTCGATCTCGATGGAAATTTTTATATATTTTTCTTTAGAAAAATGAGATTTCTACAAGAATATAAATAAATTATTTTCATTAAATATATATAAATCTATTATCAAAATACCTATTTCAATTATATAAATATTCCAAGTTTTCTAATCAAAGGAATCACTATTACATGAAAATACCATCCAAATACAACACAAGTACAATATTTCAATAAACTACCATATACTATGAAATTAGGTTCTACTCACTAGAAATTTCATATCTATAAAATATACATCTATGAAAACCCTAAAGACGATAATTAAATACTTGAGGAGTATTTTGAAATTATGCCAAAACTATTTTTACATAAAACCCCTCAAGTTATACTAAATTACAATAAGGACCCTAGTAAATATAGGTTTAAGCGGGACCAGCCTCTTGAGCCTCAGGGAGCCGGAGATATGGGTGCTTGCCTATCTAAGGTAGACAATCTAACAAACGATATTATCAACACGGTAATTGTCTTGGAAAAAGACACAAATCCCGACGTCCATGTGCAGCAGTTACCGATAACATCAAAACTAATTCAGGATTTCAAGTTCTTTTCAAAACTGTCTAACTCAGACTGAGTCTCAATCTAATCAATCTGACTTGAATGTGATTCAAGTATAAAACTACAAATGCAACATGAATTCATGAATCTATATATTCAAGCTATATCAATCCATACCACTTGACCGAACCGAACCATGGATATACTCCATCTACATGTTCATCTATTATATCCGTTCTATTTACTGATATCATGGTTTCGGAAAGTCATCCATCTATACAATTTATAATACAAGACAAGACAATACAATCCATACAATCAATACATAAATACTACGGGGTTATAAAGGGGTAGACTGGTACGGAACATGTTAAAAGTGGCACGAGGTGGTCACTTAAGACGTAATTACATCCATGCCGTTGTTCCGTGGTATTATCGATGGAGCCTTGTACTACGGGTTACCAAAGTCTTCGGTGTAAGTGGATCTCCTCTCGTATACACAGGCATTTTCTGTACCAAGCTACAAATAACTGCGCTAATATTATAATAAAACAATATAAAACTATACTCTATCTCTGTCTATTCTACTTCTCCCTCATCTTTGGGACTTACCGAGCGATTGTTCGCTGAAGGCATTCCTATTTCTCTTCTTATTTGGAATGTTGTCAGGAGGACCCGACGCTGAGGAGTACGAGACCAGTCAGGAGCATTTGGAGCAGGCCCCTGAGCAGCACAACGAAGACCCAGAGCTGTACCCACTTGTACTTATTCCATTTTCATTTCTGTCATACCACTGTTTAGGCATTGATTTCATTCCATGTATTTACTTTTCATTGTATTGTAAAAAGAATGTTAATAAATAAAGTTGCTGTTCATTTACATCTTGTCTCTTGTGTATTTTACTTTATATTGCTTAGATACGCTTAGCGTGTTTACGTCTGAGTAAATACGTCGCGTGACCCGTCGCGTGACTAATCTATACTCATGTCACCTAAGAACTGCTATCTAATAATAGGTATAATACCAATTATTATGTTCTCGGCGAGTCCGTCCAGTGTACTCACCCCCAGTGAGCTACGATCTTATGTGCGAAAGACCAATGGCTATGGGACCAACCATCACCCCTCGTCGGGGTCTAGAAACGTATAAACAAGTCTACTTAGGAATATCGATACCCAGTCTCGATACTCCCATGATTAAGGACATTTAAGGATGTGCATATGGGCTACCCAGCCCCCACATGTATGATCGCCATCATAACGCTGTTGGTCAAGCAATAATCTTACGGGCTTTATCAACATGTAATAGTGATCTATAATACCTCATAATGCATGTATATGATGATAAAGTCAAACCAGATAGTATACTATCATCTCGAGTAAAACTGTTCTACTCGTATAGGTCCTCCCTTAATCATCACAATCGCCTATCTGCGATTACAATAATTTACTTGAGGGCACTATATCCAACAGTCCCGGGCCAGCTAGCACCGATTTTGTGTAGGATTCTCCTCAGGTTCCTGATCCGGTTGAAAATTGATCGGATCCCCTTCAACTTAAGTCTTCTCGTCTTCTTCCTTTTCTATAAGAATTACCCTGGTACTCGTAAGAACGAGCCGAGTTGGGTTTATTTCTCTTTTAAAAAGTATAAGGGTAGGGTAGCCGGGTCAGATGTAGTGGTCGTCCCTTCTTCTATCCATGAGTGGAAGGAGAACTTCTTGCTCGTTGGCCCACCGAAAGGAGAGGAATGGCCAGTGCCCACCAAGTGTCATAGGACAGATTGCCCAAGAGCCAAGCAGTCAAGCGCCCCGGAGGCGGGGGTCGTGTTGCGGTGAGAGCCGATCCAGCGTGCCGACGCTTTGCTTTCCGAGCAGGTTTTGAGCTGGGCTGGACTCAGTCCCGCGCGCTTCATGGGTAAGTTAGGACTTCGCTGATTAATTTAGAACTAGCATAATTTTCCATTCTTGTTGCTGACCTTTTCTTTCGTTTCCTTCCACGGACCCTATGGATCGATTGAAGATCATGGTCGCCCTAACCGCCAAGGTACAAGGAAGGAAGGGCGGCGGCGGCAGATTCATATCTTCAATATCTGACTTGAACACATAATCTTGGGGGTAAAGGGAAATCAATAATGAAACCTGACTTGTAACTCAAAAGTTCGATGCTTATATTGATCAGTCTTTACGGGCTAGGCCAAACCCGGAATGATGCTGCTGACATCATTTATCTGTATATGTTACATGTTTACTGCTTAGCGACATGTCTCAGATTCAGCCCGAGAGACTTGACCGTGGTCGCGGGCACGCACGGGATACTATTGAGTTATATCGACGATTATATTAAATTGATTTCAAAGATTGTCACGTCCCATTTCCCAATAGACGGAAACGATGACGTGGCAAGCCGCAACGTATTTACTAGGAAATAAATACGTTAAGAGTAATTAATCAATATATAAAATGAACAAGAATGACTACAGTATTAAAATAAACAGCAAATTTATTTATATTCAACTTTACATACAATTGTTTGAAAAGAAAAGATACAAAAGCAGTGCCTAAACAGTGGCATACAAAATGAAAGTAAGTACAAGGAACTAGAACTCAGGTATGGTGCAAGATGATCCAAGTCTTCCTGGCTAGGCTTGATGTAACGAACCTGAATTTTCTGTACAAAATTTTTTCTTCTTAAACTACAGAAATGAGTTCCTTAGCCTAAGCACAATTTAAAAGTTATTCTTGTTTAAGAACAGTAAGAAATAACTTGTAGCTCATTAGTAAATCCTTGCATTGCTGTGAGATAGAGCCCCTGTGTTCGAATCCCATCAGCCACATATTATTTTTCTTTATTTTTCTCTTAAACTTTTTGGAAGCCCAAAGCTTACACGTGCACTGTACATAGAAATGAAAAGTTTGGAAAATTAAACATGTGTAAAATGTTGTATACAGCGAGTAGGACACGTGGCTTCAATCCAACGGCTTTCCCCTCACCAACGACCGGTGAGATTGGGCTTGGGGCCGGCACTGACGGTCCAACTGTGAGCAATGGTGTCAGTGTCTTGCACACAAAACCCTTGGCCTACCCCTTTTACCCTTGCACTGTTTGTTTTCTCTATAATTTAACAGAGAATTCAATTTCCCAATTAATCCAATTTTAAATGCATTTTAATTCATACTTTCAATTCCAAAACCCTAATTCCACACAATAAATACAACCCCATACCTTAGCCCCTCCTCATTCTGAAATCCCTACCCAAAATTATCAAATTTTTCTAAGTACAAGTGGAGTAGAAGTGGAGTTAGCTCAAGATCAACTTCCGGCGAGGAATCGAGCAAGTTCCGGCGAATCCACGACGCCACGAATGCTACCACCTTTTCTTCTACCTCTCATCTTTCTTTCTAGCTAGTAAGTCCCTCCCCATTCTACTCTTTCTTCTTAAAAAGTTCTCTTTATAAAATATGTCGGTAAGTGGAGTTACTACCGACATCCCATTCTAAAACCTAAAAATTTCATTATTTTCTTTCATAACTTTCATGCAAACTCTTACTCTATATTTATAATAATGAATCTAATGTTTAGAAATAATTTTCACTCAAATACGTCATGCTAGATAACTTTAAATCAACTTTTACATTTAAATACCATGAATTTTGTATCTACCATATTTAATTGCTTTGATAACTATTACCTCTAGAAAACTTCACGGGGTTGTTGGGGTAAAAATTTACACCCCGGTTGACCAAGTCAAGATCAAAGTCAACCCCAAGCCAGGTGGGCCCAAGCCCAGGTCGAGCCCGCAGCCAGCCTCCCCATGCCAACAACAAAATCATGTAATAAATAATTTTTATGTAATTGTTTATGCATGAATGTAAACAAAATGGGCATAAAGCCAATATTTTGTAAGCCCATGGCTTATGTGCAAAAATGAAATGACACATGAGCCATGGGATTGCTAAAATGCCATTTTTGTAAAGCCCAAGGGGCTATATGTAAATATGTAAGCCAATATAAGCCAACATGATAATGAATAAAGAATACACTTTTTCATTCCCCAAAAAACTAGGGTTCTTTGTGCCACCTGCTCCTTCTCCAAGGTTCTAAACCTTCTCATTTCTTTTGAATTAAATCAAGAGTTTTACTTTTTCTTTTCCAAAACTAAGTAGCTTTCCACCACAAAACCCACAAAGGGGAATCCAGATCTCCCATCAGATCTCAAAAAGGAGTGATTTTTAAAATCTCCTACTTCTTGATCTTCAAGATCCGGCCAAACAACAGGAGGAAGAAGAAGAACCCCCTTCATCAGCTTCAAAACATCCTAGGAGTTTAACTCCATATATATATATATAATAAATATTTCCTTTTTGAAGCATAGCTTCTGGTTCTAGGCTAAAAGCCTCCTGTTCTCGCCGGCGCTCAAGCGCAGAGCGCCCGCCTGCCGACACGTAGAGCGCTCAGCTCTCGAGCGCAAAGCGCCCACGTGCCGACACATGGCGCGTTTGCACTACAGCGCCCTGCGCTCAAGCGCAAAGCGCCTACGTGCTGACACATGGCACGCTTGCGCTCAAGCGCAAACGCTCGAGCGCAAGTTGCCCCGATACCGACATGTGGCGCGCAAGCGCTCGAGCGCAAGTCGTCCCGGTGCCGACACGTGGCACGCTGGACCTCAAGCGCAAGTCGCCCCCGTGCCGACACGTGGCGCACTTGTGTTCAAGCGCAAGTCGCCCCCGTGCCGACACGTGGCGTGCCAGCGCTCAAGTGTCCAGCGCTCAAGCGCCCAGCGCTCCTGTGCTGACACGTGGCGCACTTGCGCTCGAGCGTCAGGCGCTGAAGCGCAAAGCGCCCACGTACCGACACGTGGCGCGCTTGCGCTCAAGCGCCCAGCGCTCCAGCGCAGAGCGCCCACGTGCCGACACGTGACACTCTTGCGCCTGAGCACACATCACTTAAGCGCACAGCGCTCGAGGCGCTGGCCCCCACGCATCCTTTGGATGTCTTTTCCTCCTTCTTTTTTATACACACACACACACATATATATACATATGCATACATATGTACACATACATATACTCCACGACACTTCCCCTGTTAGAAAAAAATTTCTAACGGGGCGCTGCCCCGCACCCCGCAAGGGGGCTGCTAGCCCCCTTGACCCCCAGCCCGCTATCCGGGTAGAGGGACCCCCGTAAAACCTCTGCGTGGCTCCCGATATATCCAAAACCCCTTTTCAAAACACAACACACGCACATTGCACATTGAGTTCGCATGACCAGTTTAACCTGTTAATCGGAGGTTCCCTCACCCCAAAGGCGAGGGGTAATTAACGGCAGCTTAGTCCGCGGCTGCCGGAGGTTCGGATCCCCACAATCAATAAACCCCGGCCTACCCAAGGCAGGGGAAATCTGTAGTACGCCTGACAAGCGCGCGCGTATTCCCATCTCAATGGGGTGACGAAAAACACCCTACAGATTTTGGCACGCCCGGTGGGACACATCACTCCTCCCATATTTCGGGTTAAGCGTTCATGCGAACTCAATCAATATACATACCTGTATTTATACTAAAAATAATGCTTTTTCATGCAGATTTTCAAGCAATCACCTTCCGACGATGTCTTCAATGATGAACTCAGCTCCCGTCTCCTACACGATGAGGATAGACTCTAGGACGGTCCTTCCGGCCAGTCTCGGGCGACAATGGGAGGAGCCGCTGCTACCATTCGGCTCTATCATGTTTATGCCAGTTGGCGCCATCCCAGCTCCTCAAGCCCCGGTGGCAGACAGACCGGCCTCGAAAGGAAAGAGACCAAATGTGGTGATCTCAAGGACGCCCCAACCCAAACGCAAGTCGGTGTCTGAACGACTTTTCTTGGCCCCAGCTGGGGGCAAGGCCATCAACACCAACATAGCTACAACGCGTCCCGAGCAAGCTCCAGTGGTGCCCTTGACCACTGCTCGATCGGGTGTCTTCTCCAAGCTCCCCGCCAGTGAGAAAGAGACGACTGGATATGAGGTCCGCACTGTCTACATGGTGGGCACGCGCAGCAAGAGCAAGGACGGGGCCACTACATCCCAAATCCAATCTGGCTTGAATGTGGTTGCCACTTCCCAAGAACAGCCGCCTCCGCTGGATGATGAAAACCCTCTCGATGAGGCTGATAGGCAGAGAGAGCCCTCGATTCATGAGGAGTTAGGCTTGGAAAGCGAAGATGAGCCAACTTTCCATTCTAAGGCCGCAGAGCAGCAACTTCTCCAAGAGCTCCGAACGCAGCTCAGAAGCAAAGACAAGGAGATGGCCAAGCTCTACTCAAAGATCGACGACTTGACAAATGTCGTCTTACGGCTTACGGCCCAACTTGCCTCTCAGCCGCCCAATCAGGCGCAGGGCTCTCATGAACCGGGAAATGGTGTCCCAAAGCAGCCGACGCCTATTCCCTCAAATCCAAAAGTGGGTGACCCACATGAAAATCAGTCGCATCCTATCTCGGGAAATGTCTTGACTACCAATGACAGTAGCCCGCTAACTCAAGATCAAATCATGGATTTGGTTGCCAGCAAAGTCAAAACATTGGTGGCCGAAGTCGAAGAGCAAAAAGATATCAGCAGTACTGGGAGACCATATCCTGCTCAGTACGATATGGTAGAATTTACTAGCGGCTATGTCATCCCCAAATTCGGAAGATTCGATGGGACGGGAAACGCGAATCAGCACATCGCCCACTTCAAAGCCTCATGCGGGAATACTTGGGGCAGTGATGCGCTTCTCCTCCGCCAGTTTGTTAATAGCCTGACCGATGTTGCTTTCGACTGGTACGCGAGCATACCGGATGGCTCCGTCACAACTTTTGTCCAAACGGAGTCTCTGTTTCGGCAGAGGTTCATGAGCGTCAGCGATAAGATTACCATTGCCGAGCTCGTAAGGACCAAGCCCAAGAGCGACGAAAGCAGCACAGATTTTATAACCCGATGGCGTAATCTCTCCGTCATATGCAAACCGCCGATAGAGCAGGACCAATCTGTCAGTCTCCTTATCGGAAATCTTAACAACTGGATGGCCCCGTTTCTATGTACCGCGGGTCTCAAAACATTCCAAGAGCTGACCAAAAAGGTCCAAACGTTGGAACGCTCAAAGCCCGAGTCCGCTCAGGATCTTCAGTTCACAAACAGACCGAAACCTTGGAGGGACGACAACCGAAAAGGCGAAAGTTCTAACATCACCGATTCTCTAAATAAGCAGAGAACGGGCGGAGAAAAAACTGACCAGTCTCGAGAGCCAACTTTGGAGGAGAGAAGAAATAAGGTCTACTCATTTCGAAGGGACAAGGTCCACAAAATTTTTAAAGATGCTCTGAAGAATGGCCTGCGGCTACCAGAACCAAAAAGGCTAAGTGAAGCGAACAAGACTGATCATCCCAACTTTTGCCCATACCACCGAGTACTGGGGCACACTATTGAAGACTGTTGCATCTTCAAGGATTGGGTCGAGAAACAATACAAGGCGGGAGAAATATCATTGTCCCCTGGCGTGTTAACAAACAATCAAGCTGTGACCGCCAATTTCATACACACGGGGACCGAAGTCCTTCTGGGACCTGATTTTCTCAAACACCCGCCTTTCTCTGGGAACAATCGACCACTACGTCATTAAACTGGGAACAATTGACCTCTAAGTCGTTAAACTGGGAATGTAAAAAAAATATAAATAAACACAAAAAAATGTGTAAATAAAAGAAAAATAAAGAAAAGCCGAAATGATGGGGCAACTCGCAATAAAAATCAGCGAGTGAAAATAAAAATAAAAATAAAGCCGAAATGATGGGGCAGCCGCGAATAAATAGCCGAAATGATAGGGCAATCACGACCTTCGCGATAAGAAAAGCTGAAATGATAGAGCAATCGCGGTGAAACAAAAATAAAACAAAACAAAAAAACAAACAAAACAAAGGCGAATGATGAGTCGCTCCTGGTACCATATTCCAGTGCAGCGATGCAGACGGCAGCAAAAATTCAAATTTCCAAAATGCTCCCAGCCCTACGGCCAGTCCCCAAATTGACCGCCGTATACAATCCACGGGCTCAAATAATTCTCATCATACTCATGCCCCATTGTAATCACCAGTTACGCGGCTGGTCTCCGCCTTTGGAATTATGCTCCATTGAGAAGACCCATTCATGTGTCCTCACGATACATGAGGAGAACAAACCTTCGTGGGATCCTTACGACTCATGAAGGAAAAACACACTTAGGAGTCCCCACGACTCCTAAGGAGAAAATACACCTGCGAGATCCTTACGACTCGCAGGGAGAAAATACTTTTATAGGACCCTCACGGCCCATAAAATTGAAAAGTCTTAGGTGATAGGGATCTAAACCAGTCTCCTAAGCCATCGCTTTCCAAATCCCATACCCCAATGGCGAATGATGAGTCGCTCCTGGTACCATATTCCAGTGCAGCGATGCAGACGCCGTCCAAAACTCAAATTCCTAATGGCGAATGATGAGTCGCTCCTGGTACCATATTCCAGTGCAGCGATGCAGATGCCAACCAAATTCCAAATCCCATACCCCAACGACGAATGATGAGTTGCTCCTGGCATTATTCCATTGCAGCAATGCAGATGCCAAACAAACCAAATCCAAAACCTCTCGGGGCACATGATTAGTTGCTCCTGGCATTATTCCAGTGCAGCAATGTAGATGCCAAACAAACCAAATCCAAATCCTCTCGGGGTACATGATGAGTTGCTCCTGGCATTATTCCAGTGCAGCAATGCAGATGCCAAACAAACCAAATCCAAATCCTCTCGGGGCACATGATGAGTTGCTCCGGGCATTATTCCAGTGCAGCAATGCAGATGCCAAACAAACCAAATCCAAATTCTCTCGGGGCACATGATGAGTTGCTCCTGGCATTATTCCAGTGCAGCAATGCAGATGTCAAACGAAAAAAAAACCAAATCCAAATCCTCTCGGGGCACATAATGAGTTGCTCCTGGCATTATTCCAGTGCAGCAATGCAGATGCCAAACGAAAAAAACAAATCCAAATCCTCCCGGGGCAAATGATGAGTTGCTCCTGGCATTATTCCAGTGTAGCAATGCAGATGCCGACAAAATTACCAATCCCAAAATTCTAACATGACAAATGATGATTCGCTCCTGGTACCATATTCTAGTGTAGCGATGCTGATGTCGAGTTAAATCAAATAAATCAAACCAACCAATTCCAACAGCGACACTCTGCATCGGGGAAACGTCCAACACAGACACTCCGCATCAGGGAAACGTCCAACAGCAGACACTCCGTACCGGGGAAACATCCAACAGCAGACACTCCGTTTCGGGGAAACGTCCAACAGCAGGCACTCCGTCTTGGGGAAACGTCCTACCACAGGCACTCCGTACTGGGGAAACGTCGAACAGCAGACACTCCGTGCTAGGGAAAAGTCGATCAGCGACACTCCGCGCCGGGGAAAAGTCAATCAGCAACACTCCGTGTCGGGGAAAAGTCAACCAGCGACACTCTGCGCCGGGGAAAAGTCGATCAGCAACACTCCGTGCCGGGGAAAAGTCAACCAGCGACACTCTGCATCGGGGAAACGTCCGACAACGACACTCAGCATCGGGGAAACGTCCAACACAGACACTCCGCATCAGGGAAACGTCCAACACAAACACTCCGCATCAGGGAAACGTCCAACAGCAGACACTCCGTACCGGGGATACGTCCAACAGCAGACACTCCGTCTCGGGGAAACGTCAACCAGCGACACGCCGTCTCGGGGAAACGTCTTACCACAGGCACTCCGTCTCGGGGAAACGTCCTACCGCAGGCACTCCGTCTCGGGGAAACTTCAACCAGCGACACTCCGCATCGGGAAAACGTCCAACACAGACACTCCGTACCGGGGAAACGTCCAACAGCAGACACTCCATCTCGGGTAAAAGTCAACCAGCGACACTCCGTGCCGGGGAAAAGTCGACCAGCGACACTCCGCGCCGGGGAAAAGTCGATCAGCGACACTCCGTGCCTGGGACACGTCAACAAGCGACATTCCATCTCGGGGATACGTCAACCAGCAAACACTCCGCGCCAGGGACACGTCGACCAGCGACACTTTGTCTCGGGGGAAACGTCAAGCAGACACTCCATCTCGGGGACACGTCAACCAGCCGATACTCCGCCTCGGGGAAACGTCAACCAGCGACACTCCGCGCCGGGGGCACGTCAACGAAATCACTCCGGGCTAAGGAAACGTCTACCACGGACACTCTATCTCGGAGACGCGTCAAGCGCCGACTGTCCACGTCGTAAAAAGGGCAGTGCATCCCAAAAGTGGGAACCAAAGCAAGTCGCCTCCATGCAAAAGAAGATCCATCAATTTCATGCACACGACCCACATATGCTGTGTTCATTTATTGATGGGGGGCAATTTGTTGGGGTAAAAATTTACACCCCGGTTGACCAAGTCAAGATCAAAGTCAACCCCAAGCCAGGTGGGCCCAAGCCCAGGTCAAGCGGGCCCATGCCCAAGTCGAGCCCGCAGCCAGCCTTCCCATGCCAACAACAAAATCATGTAATAAATAATTTTTATGTAATTGTTTATGCATGAATGTAAACAAAATGGGCATAAAGCCAATATTTTGTAAGCCCATGGCTTATGTGCAAAAATGAAATGGCACATGAGCCATGGGATGGCTAAAATGCCATTTTTGTAAAGCCCAAGGGGCTATATGTAAATATGTAAGCCTATATAAGGCAACATGATGATGAATAAAGAATACACTTTTTCATTCCCCCAAAAACTAGGATTCTTTGTGCCTCCTGCTCCTTCTCCAAGGTTCTAAACCTTCTCATTTCTTTTGAATTAAATCAAGAGTTTTACTCTTTCTTTTCCAAAACTAAGTGGCTTTCCATCACAAAACCCACAAATGGGAACCCAGATCTCCCATCAGATCTCAAAAAGGAGTGATTTTTAAAATCTCCTACTTTTTGATCTTCAAGATCTGGCCAAACAACAGGAGGAAGAAGAAGAACCCTCTTAATCAGCTTCAAAACATCCTAGGAGTTTAACTCCATATATATATATATATATATATAAAATATTTCCTTTTTGAAGCATAGCTTCTGGTTCTAGGCTAAAAGCCTCCTTTTCTCGCCGGCGCTCAAGCGCAGAGCGCCCGAGTGCCGACACGTGGCGCGCTTGCGCTCGAGCGCAAAGCGCCCACGTGCCGACACATGGCGCGTTTGCACTACAGCGCCCTGCGCTCAAGTGCAAAGCGCCCACGTGCCGACACGTGGCGCGCTTGCGCTCAAGCGCAAACGCTCGAGCGCAAGTCGCCCCGGTGCCGACACGTGGCGCGCTGGCCCTCAAGCGCAAGCGCTCGAGCGCAAGTCGCCCCCGTGCCGACACGTGGCGCGCTTGCGCTCAAGCGCAAGTCGCCCCCGTGCCGACACGTGGCGCGCTTGCGCTCAAGCGCCCAGCGCTCCCGTGCCGACACGTGGCGCACTTGTGCTCGAGCGTCAGGCGCTGAAGCGCAAAGCGCCCACGTACCGACACGTGGCGCAAAGCACCCACGTGCCGACACGTGGCACTCTAGCGCCTGAGCGCACAGCACTTAAGCGCACAGCGCTCGAGGCGCTGGCCCCTACGCATCCTTTGGATGTCTTTTCCTCCTTCTTTTTTTATATATATACACACACATATATATACATATGCATACATATGTACACATACACATACTCCTCGACACTGCCCCTGTTAGAAAAAAATTTCTAACGGGGCGCTGCCCTGCACCCCGCAAGGGGGCTGCTAGCCCCCTTGACCCCCAGCCAGCTATCCGGGTAGCAGGACCCCCGTAAAAACTCTGCGTGGCTCCCGATATATCCAAAACCCTTTTTCAAAACACAACACACGCACACCGCACATTGAGTTCGCATGACCAGTTTAACCCGTTAATCGGAGGTTCCCTCACCCCAAAGGCGAGGGGTAATTAACGGCAGCTTAGTCCGCGGCTGCCGGAGGTTCGGATCCCCACAATTAATAAACCCCGGCCTACCCCAGGCAGGGGGGATCTGTAGTACGCCTGACAAGCGCGCGCGTATTCCCATCTCAATGGGGTGACGGAAAACACCCTACAGGAGTAATGGCCCACCCTTCATATACACACATATTGATATAGCACGATACTCTTGGAAACCTATTTTTGTGGCGATTACAACATTTCATCAAAATACCATGAACTATAAAAACCTGGTTTTCTTTAGAATTGTTTTTCAAACTCTTTGCGATTATGCCTCTACAACCCTTTTTAGGGGACCCGCTATTGAATGGTGCGGATTATCACACATCCTTGGGCTAGTAGAGCGAGATGTAGAGCTCCTCACGGAGCATTCGGTCTCTAAAGATTTTAATACGATTTTTAAGAAAAACGATATTTTTTTATTTAATAATAATATTATTGTTTTATAAATATATAAATATTATCGAACCACATATTTTTAAGATATAATAAAATTCCATATTTTCTAAAACGATAAAAGAATGACAAGTTTCACCAGAATACCCTCAAGTTATCCAAAAGACAAGTCTTACATTTAAATACCATGAACTATTTAAGCTAAATTAATATTCACCAAATTACCTCAAATCTTAAAAGTTACATCTATGAAACCCTAAATACGATAAATAAATACTCGAGGTTTTGAAACTATATAAAATATTTTTCATAAAACCCTCTCGAGTTATATTAATTACATTTAAGGACTTTAGTAAATATGGGTTTAAGCGGGATCAATTCTCTTGAGCCTTAGGGAGATGGAGAAAGTGAGTGCTTGCCTATTTAAGGTAGAAAAGCTTAACGGTGTTATCAATCGTAATTGTCTTGGAAAAAGACACAAGTCCTGCCGTCCATGTGCAGCAGTTACCGATAACTCCTAAACAAATTCAAGATCCAAATCAGTTCTAAGTGTCTGACTCAAGTCTGAATCTAAATCAATCTATGTCTAATCCAAAACATGAATCCAATTTAACATGAATTCAATATATCCAACATGAATACTTGAACCTGAATCTGAATACCAGAACAAGATCAACATGCAAATATATCTTGACTTGACCGAACCATGAATATATCTTGACTTGACTACCTGACTACTTGGTATATCCTGAATCTGATTACTTGAACAACTTATATCCATGGTCTCGGTAAGTCTGATAACTACAATTTATACAATATAAATTACGGGGTTTAATGGGGTAGACTGGTACGAAATGTATTAGAAGTGGAACGAGATGGTCACTAAAAGACACCTACCTGAACATCCGTGTCGTTGTCCCGTAGGTTTTGACGGGGCCTTGTACTACCGATTACCATAGTCCACGGAGCAAGTGGGACTCTTCTCGTATACACTGATACATTCTATACCAAACTACAAACAACCACGTTAGCATAACAAACATATACTTGTACCAATTACAAGTTCTATTCTCTTTACTTGTCTATTCCATTCTTTCTTTTGGGATTTACCGAGCGCTAGTTCGCTGACGACATTCCTTATTTTTCTTTCTTTAGAATGTTCGTCAGGAGGACCGGACCTTCAGGAGACCGAGCCCAGCCAGGATGACTTGGACCAGTTCATAGAGTAGCCAGACTTCTAGCTTTTACTTGTACTTATTTCAGTTCATATGCCACTGTTTAGGCATTGCTTTCTATCATTTTTCATTTCCTTTTCAGATCAGTTGTAATGTAAAGAATGAAAGTTAATAAAAAGTTGTTGTTCATATTACATCTCTTGTCATTCTTATGCATTTTATTTATATTGCTTAATTTACGCTTAACGTGTTTACTTCTAAGTAAATACGTCGCGGCTCGCCACACCTACTTCCCCGTACACTGCGAAGCGGGGCATGACAAGTTTTGTTAGTAGCCCATGCATGTCAGTTCTGCATGGAATCCTAAGCAATATATCACAAGAATTATAAGAATCAGCAACTATACATTCTTTACAGTTCAAATTTGTTGAATATATCCTAACCTTTTCTTTTTCTATCAAGGTTATGGATTCTCCCAATAACATTAGCACTAACGTGAATGGAAACACTCCACCTTTTACCCTACCACCACCACCACCTACCATTACAGCTCCCATCAACGAGCAAACGGTACTGCTTGAGGCGATAAAGAGCCTCTTGGAGGGTCAGCAGCAGCAAACTGCTATCCTCTTGCACCGCCCTGAAGCTGATGCACCCGGAGTCAAGCAATTCCGGGCACTACATCCGAAGCATTTCTATGGGAAAGAAAGCCCACTAGAGGCAGATGAATGGGCTCAGTCCATTGAAGATGACCTGACAGCAGCACAAGTGCCAGGGATTGCTTGGGTAAGAGTTGCGAAGCTGCAACTCACTGATAACGCCATAGTATGGTGGAAGGTTGAATAAAGCCGACTTGCCCAACCGATTGAATGGAAGAAATTTCACGACATGTTCGACGCGAAATATTTTCCTGAGACTTCCCGTTTCGACATGGAACAATAGTTCATCCACTTGAAACAAGGCTCGATGTGGAGAAAATCCGTGGATGAATATGATGCTGAGTTTACCATGCTTAGCAGGTTCGCGACACACCTGATCCCGACTGCTGAGATCCGTGCTCGAAGATTTCAGCAAGGGTTGGACTCAGAAATCCAAGCTGCATTAGCTATAGGGGATTTCTCAACCTATGATCTTGCTCTGAAGGCTGCCCGACGCTATGAGATAGTGGTGAAGAAGAAGGGAAGACCTCAGACTGCCGGTGTGAAGCACCCTGCCACCCAGGTGGCAGGAGGAGCCTCTTCCAGGCCTACCTTTGCACCTAGGAGACCGGAAGTAACATTTAACCGGCCCAGTCTAGATTTTTTATTCTACTGTAAGAGAAATGGACACCTGGTAAAGGACTGTGCGTGCAAACGTCCTTTGATTAGTTTGTGGCGCATCCACTCATGACATTGTAGCATGTCCTTATAGACTCAAACCAAATCTAGCCCCCGAACCAGCTATTACCTTTCCGCACCGGCCAGCTATTCAGGCTCCTGCACCTTGCTGAGCCCTACCTGCTCCACCTCCTCATGGACCTCCTGCACAGCCTCCTCGTCAGTTCCATCAGGCACTGAGGAACATGCCTCAAGGGCAGAGAAACATGCCCCAAGGATAGAAGAAGGTGCATCCAGCTAGAAGGAATGTACCCCAGCGTCAGGCTTTCACTTTAGAGGCCATAGAAGCCGAAGCAATAGGTCAAGGTAACACTGATAATCCTTCTTCTTTCAAAACCATTGTATCCTTTCATTCTTTCAAACATTTTTTCTGGCACTTTCAGTATCATATCAGTAGTTCTTTTCACCACCACTATAATCAAATTTTTCTTGAATCTGTTACAACTTCCTTCTATAAATTTCGAGGACGAAATTTTTATAAGGAGGGTATAATGTAACGACCCTGAATTTTCTGAATTTTTTCTTCTTAAAGTACAGAAAGGAGTTCCTTAGCCTGAGCACAATTTAAAAGTTATTCTTGTTTAAGAACAACAAGAAATAACTTGTAACTCATTGGTAAATCCTTGCACTGCTGTGACATGGCCTTTATGTTTGAATCCCATCGGCCACATTATTTTTCCTGATTTTACTTTCAGACTTTTTGGAAGCCCAAAAGTTTATACGTGTACTGCACATAGAAATGAAAAGTCTGGAAAATTAAACATGTGTAAAATGTTGTATACAGCGAGTAGAACACGTGTCTTCAATCCAACGGCTTTCCCCTCACCAACGACCGGCGAGATTGGGCTTGGGGCCGGCGCCGACGGTCCAACCATAGGCAATGGTGTCCGTGTCTTGCACACAAAACCCTTGGCTTACCCCCTTTACCCCTGCACTGTTTGTTTTCTCTGTAATTTAACAGAGAATTCATTTTTCCAATTAATCTAATTTTAAATGCATTTTAATTCATTCTTTCAATTCCAAAACCCTAATTCCGCACTATAAATACAACCCTATACCCTAGCCTCTCCTCATTCTGAAATCCCTACCCAAAATTATCAAATTTTTCTAAGTACAAGTGGAGTTAGCCCAAGATCAACTTCCGGCGAGGAATCGAGAAAGTTCCGGCGACTCCACGACGCCATGAAAGCTACCACCTTTTCTTCTACCTCTCCTCTCTCTTTCTAACTAGTAAGTCCCTTCCCATTCTACTCTTTCTTCTTAAAAAGTTCTCTTTATAAAACATGTTGGTAAGTAGAGTTACTACCGACATCCTATTCTAAAACCTAAAAATTTCATTATTTTCTTCCATAACTTTCATGCAAACTCTTACTCTATGTTTATAACCATGAATCTAATGTTTAAAAATAATTTTCACTCAAATACATCATGCTGTGATGTTGCGGATTTGTCGTGGTGGATAGCCTGGATGCAATGGTAGTACAGTTTGGTATTATTTGTATATTTGTTATTGCGGGGAGAGCGTCCGATATGTGTACTGCTGTCATTGCCTGTTTGTATATTATTCTTTTGGGGCATGACCGGGCTGAGGTCGATGTACCCGTTGTATATATTTTACTTTATGTACTAGGATTACCCCACGGTGGGGTGCATGGATAGCTGGGTTCTAGAGGGCAACGGGCCCGCATCTCATGGCTTTGAGACGGAGGGGGTTTTACTCTAAATTGGCGGGCTATTCGCCGCACTCGTAGGGGGTATAGGTTGACCCAAGGAGGGGTGCTCAAGTTACCGGATTCCGTGAAGTGATAGGTGGTCCATTCACTTTGTTGAAGGGGGCTGCCTCGCTTCAGGTTTTGGCGGGTAACTTGCCGCGCCCGTAGGGGTCTAGGATTTCATTGCACAGGCTATCCACACGACCAGGGGGAACGTCGGGTTTCAGTAGCGGCTTTATAAAACCCGAGGATCCCAGATTATCTGTATTGTTCTGTGATGCTTATTACATTTCTGTGATGTTGCATTTATCACGCCTGGAGCGATTATTATATTTTGCTATATATATACTAGTAGATGTTGTATATGTTTTACACCTGCGCTAGTCCAGTCCCCGCTCTGTCGTTAGTTAAGTAACCTAACGGGTGATGACGGTGTTAGTTATATGTATGCCCTAGAGGCCATTACTGTACATAGGATGTATATTGTAGTGGATGCTGGGACATATATAAGGAGGACTTTCTTGCTCGACATGATAGTATGCTATCTGGTTGCTCTTTATCTTAACGTGTACACTGATTGTCTCTCTGTTACATGTTGGTAAAGCCCTTAGGATGTGTACTTGACTACCTGGACTATGATGCGGATCATACTAATGGGGACATGGTAGTCCATAAGTACATCCTTCAAGGTCCCTAGTCGTGGGTGTATCGAGACGGGGCATCGATATACCAGAGTAGACTAGCGTATACCTTCTTTACCCATACAGATGGGCGATGGATGATCCCATATCCATTGGTGTTTGACATCAGAGATGATATACGGGTGCTCAGTAGAGACTGGGTACACTGGACGGACTCGCCGAGAACTCCCAGATGGTATTATACCTTACGTCAGATGGCAGTTCTCTGGTGACAATGGTACAGGTTAGTCTGTAGACCCGAGATCGTCATAGAGTCTTGTGTGATTCCCACTGTGCTTTGATTTCCACCTTACCACGTCCAAGAGGGCGTGCAAAACGGTGGTTTTTGGGTACAGTCCCGAATCACATGGAGGCAATGAGCGATAGGAGGGGATTCGTCTCTCCCGGTATAGGGAGTTGATGTTGCGCTGTGTTCGATTGGCTATAACCAGAAATCCCTGGCCAGGGTTGCTGAGATTTACTGGTAAGTGTTACCAGTAGTTTCTCGAACTGTTATAGACCTCATATCGATACGACTTATCGAGCTACTGGGGTCTGACGTTTACCACCCCTAGGCGAGATATGCGACATATCAGACGAACAGACCGGACTGTACGGTAAGTGTTGCTGGTTGGATTCACAGGAGTGTGAGCGGGCTTGCTCGTTGATCTTCTGATCGCTCAATACCCGGGTGGCCGTTACGTTTAGCAGACCGCTTGCGGCTTGTGGGTGTTTGATATGATCATCACCTGCTGCCGGCGTATTGACAAGTCTTTAGAGTCCTACACAGAGGTTTCCTGGCTCAAGCGAAACGAAATAGGAGCGCATATGAGATATGTGCGGGACCGAGAATAATGCCAGTATGTGATACTGTATTCTATTCTCGCTATTTGTATCATTGGACGGTTATATATGATATAGCCGAGTTACCGGATTAAGTGTTGATTCGATACATTGATACACTTGATATTAGTCGGTTATATGCGATATGACCGGATCATTAAATCAAGTGTTGATTTAATGATTTGATGTATAATTATATATTTGATATATTACTTTACATTAACTAGTATTTGTTCACTTAAGATAGATTTTCTCACTTGATGTGCACAAGTAGTATATGTGATATATTTTTGTGCACTAGATTGTATCATGTTTGATGATACATGCAAACTTGGGTGTGTGTATGCTTTGAACCATGTTTAGGTAAATGGTTAGGGTTTTAATTTATTTATTCATTTTAGCAAGAAATAAAATGGTGGCTAACTTTGGATTTTCTTTGAAGCTTCATGAAGCTTTGAAAAGTTCAACCATTTTGTTTCTTTTGCTTAACCTAACCATTTGCCTAAACCCTAGTTTTTTCTCTACATGAGTTTATCTCACCCATGGTTGCAATATGATAGATATCACTTGAATTTTCTTTTTGTGATAATTCTTTTTCCATTTCTTTTCTTCTTCATCTTCTTCATGAAGAAAAAGAAAACCTTTCTTGATAATTCCAAGTGATGAAATCCAAGTGAGAAATCCAAATCCAAAGTGAACCCACTTCCTATTTTTTCATCCTCTACCACTTGCCATGTTGTTTAGGGTGTTTTCTTCACAAGTTTCATGACTTAGTGAAGATGGAGCTTGAGTTTGAGTTGCCTCGACGTAGATCATCTTCGGCACCGAAGTCAACGACCTAGCCCGCTCGTTTCTCCGACGAAACCGACGCTAGAGTCCGGGATTCCGATGATCGCAGTGGAGGGACGTCAACATGGAGCTAGAGAAGTAGAGGACCGGATCTACAAAGGTTGAAGCCCGTTTCACTTTATAGCAAAGTAGTTTGCTAGCTTTCTTTTTCGCCTAATCTCAAGTTAACGATCTTCGTTAGGGTTCTTCGGCACCTAAATTTTTGAATTTGGCATGGTTGATACCTTGTGGAATTTCTTGAGTGTGCCTAGGAACCCTACAGTGGTATCAGAGCCTAGCTAGAGGTTTAGGCGAAGTGTTAACGAAGTTTAAAGTCCGATCGAAACACGAAACCCTAATCCGAACCCTTCTCTGTACATTTTCTGGAATTGTGGATTTTTGTGAATTAAAAATATCCAAAAAATTTAGCACGGTTTTCTAGGGGTTACTATGAAGCACGTGTCCCTAACTCAACTATACTGCCGCGGAACCGCGGCCCCACCCTGGCTTTAGCGGCGGTTCCGCGGCCGTATAAGTGAATCTTGTCACTTTCTTTGCACAGTAATGCCCATCTGTACATGCTGTATTTTATGGAAATTTTTAATTGATACTCAACAGTTAATTTTTCTGGGTTGTATTGGGGATTTAATGATTCGATCGGATATTTTAACTTTGTTTTGTTTTTCCGGATAATTTTAGAACATGTTAAAAAGCTCGACCGGATATAAATACCCACCTTTTCCCCCGTTGGGAAATTTCCAAATGTTGGATTTTTCCGTAGTTTGATAACGTTCTAAGTAGTGCAAGTAACGCGATGGTCCCTCTAGAAGACAACAAACCTTAACTCGATTATGTGACCGTCTTGAACTGCCCTTTGAACCTTAGGGTTTGGGGCAGTACGGCGTGCCACATGTGAGGCGTTGGCTTGACCCTCCTACGGCTGGACCGTTGGTACTGTGGCATGAAATGGATGTTTTTGAACTTATTTCAAGTGTTGAGCTGTTTCGGGAAAACTTGGGTGTTTGGTTGTTCGATCGGAAAGTTTGACATTTTCTATTTATCTGGAATGTGATACAATATTTGGAATCCACAAGTAGTTATGAGATAACTGTATGAATGTTATAAACATAGCACTTTAGTCTCACTTGATCGGTTGCCACGGAATTTTGATGCGATCAAAAGTCCGTCGCAATCACGTAGCGTACGCGGATACTCGCCGGATAAACTTAATAGACAGCTACACCCCATAGCCCCGACCGAGTGACTGTAGGAGAACCCCGTCGCCGAAAGCATCCGTTCGGGTGCTCGTGGTAGCGGTGTTCCGCCTTAGTGCACTTCGTCGACGGTATCGGGGGTGCGGTCGCCTACTAAAGTTTGCGACGAGCATTCGATCGGGATGTTGGGAATCCTGTTGAATTGCCCGACTTGATATTGAAAAGAGTTTTCGATAATGAGATTAAAATGCGGGGTTTATAATTGTTAGGCATGCGATGTCTAAGTAATTCATTTGATTAGGCATGCGATGTCTAAGGAGGTTGCGGATTCCAACTGTTGTAGTTTTACACTTTCTTTTCTGCGACCGTAAGTGTAATATGTGATATCGCTGGTTTCGTTTCTATATGTCAACGACAATTGGGATACGCATGTTTACTTACGTGGATGAAATGTGATGTTATGTGTTGCTGGATATGTTATATTGGATCGTCGTGTTTGAATAGCCGGGTTTTTTTTATGCGAGATGAGTGTTTTTCATTTTCATTCATTTAAAAACTTGTATGTAATATTCTTTTATTGGGGCACTTCCAGGTTGCGGAAGATGTCACCGTTGATGTATATTATTTACTTTTTCGCACTAGGATTGACCCAAGGAGGGGAGCACAAGTAACCGGGTTCTAGAGTACAGTGGGAGACCAACTCGAGGAGTCGAGTCCGGGTCTCCTAACTCTAGAATTGGTAGGGTTGCTTGCCGCTCTCGTAGGGGTCTTGGGGTGTGGGTTTGGCTATTCATCGCGACCGTGGAATCCGTGTTTTATACTGGCTCGTATTGAAAACACGGACGTCCTAGTATATCCAATGTTTCATATGTTTATTCTGCTGCGATATCTGTGATGTGATCATTTGATATGCTGTGATGGATACTGTATATAGTATATATGATATATTATATAGACGTTACTTATGTTTTACACCCGCGCTAGCCCTGCCCCGCTCTGCCGTTAGTTACCTAACCTAACGGTGCATGAGGGGACATCGAGGCGAATGCGGATGGCATAAGTGTACGTCGTATTTATCTGTGATGTTTAGGTAACTTAAATGATGGGACTTCATTAATATGATTAATGAAAGAAAAGAAACCTAAGATGTTGTGGAATCGAATTTTCAAAAACAGGTAGCTACAGTTTTTGCTTTGCATCGCGGTGTTCCTTGTAGAACATCCTGCACCTTATTCGATAAGGAAAGGGCCAAGATCCCTTCACCGGGAGTGACCACTTTAGCAATAACTGGCAGATGCTACAACCCTCGGTTTGTCTTTTGATTGCTCCTATAGTTCTTGCTTTGCACAACGGTATATATGATATATCCTGCACCTTATTCGATGAGGAAAGGGCCGACGATCCCTTCACCGGGAGTGACCCCTTTAACAAAACTAGAAAAGCCTAAAAAACACTCCATTTTAAAATCATTTGATTCTACAACGATATCAAGTTCATTACACAATAGGTTTTCAGAAAAACCTGTTGTAGCCCTCCGTCATTTCAGATAAGTAGTAGTTAGTATTCGTGCTGCGTTTGTTGGCCTTTGTCAAGGCGTAGTGTGCGGTAGCTGACTAGTGCTTATCTGTTTATGCATATGATGCAGATTGAGTTAGGGTAGTCGTGCGACCTTGTTGGCATTTGTCAAGGGTCGTGCGGGTGGGTTTAATTCAATCAGGAAATGACGGGTTGAACTTGACTAGCAGCCTATGATTTGTTGGCCTTTGTCAAGGTCATAGGAGGCTGGGGCAAAATATTATCGGGAATTTCAAGTGTTGAAATTTGCAATGAGATTGCATACCTTCTATGAGATAGTTGGATCCCGATACCTACTGCGAGTAATTGTTACTCCTGGGAGAGTTTTACACATTACAATTAGCCGATCAAGTAGGTGTCTAGAAAGGTGCCAATGGGGTTACGCCTCTGGGAAACGAGGTTTACTTTAATTAGGTCCGTGCAAAAGCACGGGGAACCTCCCTCAAAGTACCGACACTGGCCTGGCTGAAAGATTGGCGAACTTGTATCGTGTAATTAATCCCGGCTAGTCTTTCCTTTTAGGGTTTGAAGGAAGATTTGATAAAAACAGTGGGAGCCATCCTGATTAGATAAAATAATAACCAATCTGATCTTGCAAGAGCATACGCTGAGTGTTTTCTTCTCTCTCTCTAGGTAGCGACCATGTCACGCCTTAATCAAGATAATAATACGGATGTATTGACCGAACCCGCTTGTTATACTGAGCTGGGGAACATTGGTCCCGCTCAAACTTATAAATGTTATAAGACAGAGCAGGATTTTGGGGAATACCAGATTTCCCATGCCGCCCAAACGAAGAAAGTGCATGATGATGCATCATCTTCGGGTGTGTTCGTTACATAGAACTGTTTCTCAGTATCCTTTACGTCCTGAGTATGTGATACCGGATCAGGATCCCATATATGTAATCTGTTACATGGGCTATAGATAGGTAAAGAACTGAGAACGGGTGATAAGTTTCATGAGACAGAAAACGGTGCAAGTGTTGCAGCCAAGTCTGTTGGTCACTGTCACCCTGTATGAACAGTACATTGATTCTGAACGAATGTTATTAGATACCGAACCTGATATACAAAATCATATCAGTCTCTTTATTAGTAAAGAAATGATAAAATTTTGTATTGTTGGATAATGTTTTGAACATTTTCTATATCAAAAGTTGATCGGTTCAGGCACGTTATCTAAAAGCATTGATGTTCTAAATCAAACTACAGTTCTTAGTATACGGAACACACACAAGAGGAAGAGTTCAGAATTGAACGATTCCTTCTTGAGGTATTGTAGACTAGGTCAGATCAATGTGACCCGACTAGCTAAAGTAACATTTAGATAAATATTTAAATCAGTTTGAATTTACATCTTATGAAACTTGCCAGTCATGTCACAAAGATTAGATGACCATAGCTCTGTTTAATCGAAACAGAGAAAGAGTTAGTGAACTCTTGGGACTGATACATGATGATGTATGTAAGGTCCCCTGTCTACACATGCCAAGACAGGTTCTTTGTATTTTATTACATTCTCTGATTATCTCTCAAGATTCCGACATATGTTCCTGTTGAAACACAAGTCTAAAGCTTTTGAGATATTCACAGAATATAAGTTAGAAGTAGAGAACCAAAACGGGTATAAGTATTATGTCCTTTGATGTGATCAAGGAGGAGAATACTTGAGCACGGATTTCCTGGACTATTCTAAAGGAGAATGAGATTCTCTCTCAGCATTACTCCTCCGTATACACCACAGCACATCGGTGTATCGGGGTGGAGCAATAGCACCCTATGTGATATGGTGTGCTCTATGATGAGTACTACTGAGTTTCCTATTTCTTTTTGGGAGTAATGCACTTGAGAAGCTGCATACCTATTGAATAGGGTTCAAATCAAATCAGTTGCCTACCACTTCATATGTGATATGGAAAGGGAAGAGCCCATATCTTAAGTTAGTTAAGATTTGGGGTTGTCCGGCCTATGTCTAAAAGCAAAATCCGGACAAGATCGAGGCAAGGTCAGTTCTGTCGAACTGGAAATGTTCCAGCTATACAAACTGCAGCTGATGATTTGACAGAACCAAAGGATTCAATAGTCCCCGACGAACCTCAGCCTCTCCGCCGATCTGGTAGGGTTCCTCATCCGCCTGAGAGATACTTCGGTTTCTCAATGACAGTGGGAGCGAGGATTGCATCATGAGATGATGACCCAACTAGTTTCGAGCTGGCCATCAGGAGTGGGACTCTATAAGAATGGCTGGATGCTTATCGATCTGAGATGGAATCCTTATACACCAACAAAGTATGGACTTTGGTTGCTATATCTGAAGGGTTAAATCCCCATCAGGAGCAAGTATATCTTGAGAAGATTACTTGGTGTAGATGGAAAAGTTGAGACTTTCAAAGCTAGACTTGTTAAAGGTTTTCGTCATCAACCAGGCGTGGATAATGATGAAACCTTTTCCAGTGGCTATGCTTAAGTCCATCCGGATCCTACTTGCCACGGCTACATACCATGACTACGATATCTGGCGGTTGGGTGTCATGACTGCTTTTCTAAATAATGTTTAAGAAGAGACCGTCTATAAGTACACAGCCAGAGGGCTTCGTAGCAAGTGGGAGCAGCGAAAACGTGTGCAAGATGTTTTATGTGATAAAGCAGGCATCGCGGAGTTGGAACGTCTGTTTTGATGTGTTAGTCAAAGAGTTTGACATCATCAAAATGGTAGATGAACCTTGTATATACAAAAAGGTAGTAGGGAGTATGGTAGCGATCCTCGTAGAGTACGTGGATGACATACTCTTGATAAGAAAGGAGTTTCCTATGCTACGCTCGGTCAATCTCCGCTTATCACAAGGATTCTCCATAAAGGATCAAAATGATACCTCCTAAATCCTGAGTTTTGATCTATGAGATAGATCTAATTGGATGTTAGGATTCTCGCTAGTTGTAGTGAGATGGTATCAATTGATCCTGGGGAGAATCACTGGAAAGGTTCCAGAGTGATAAGGACGACTGAAAGTCAGTCACAGGCATTGTCTTTACCCTCAGTGAAAGGACGGTATGTTGGAAGAGTTCCAAGCTAGATACCGTGGCATACTAGACGATAAAGGCAGGATACATCGCTACTTAAGATGCTACCAAAGAGGCTGTTTGGGTGTATATTGGTTCATGAGATGAACTAGGTTCCTACCATTGTGTGACAATGGAAGTGTGGCTTTGGCCCGGGAACCCCGGTCCCATCAGTGACCCAGACGTATTCTAAGGCAGCATCACCTGATCATGGAGATAGTTGATCTCAAAGGAGATCAAGGTTAGGAGAGTGGACTAAGAGGACAACACGGCGGATCCACTCACAAAGGCCTTTTCCCAGAAAGAGACTTTTATGGGATGGTTGAGTATGAGATACTGCAACCACTGCTACAGATGGCCCTAGTGCAAGTGGGAGATTGTTAGTTATATGTATGCCCTAGAGGCCATTACTGTACATAGGATGTATATTGTAGTGGATGCTGGGACATATATAAGGAGGACTTTCTTGCTCGACATGATAGTATGCTATCTGGTTGCTCTTTATCTTAACGTGTACACTGATTGTCTCTCTGTTACATGTTGGTAAAGCCCTTAGGATGTGTACTTGACTACCTGGACTATGATGCGGATCATACTAGTGGGGACATGGTAGTCCATTAGTACATCCTTCAAGGTCCCTAGTCTTGGGTGTATCGAGACGGGACATCGATATACCATAGTAGACTAGCGTATACCATCTCGACCCATACAGATGGGCGATGGATGATCCCATATCCATTGGTGTTTGACATCAGAGATGATATACGGGTGCTCAGTAGAGACTGGGTACACTGGACGGACTCGCCGAGAACTCCCAGATGGTATTATACCTTACGTCAGATGGCAGTTCTCTGGTGATACTGGTACAGGTTAGTCTGTAGACCCGAGATCGTCATAGAGTCTTGTGTGATTCCCACTGTGCTTTGATTTCCACCTTACCACGTCTAAGAGGGCGTGCAAAACGGTGGTTTTTGGGTACAGTCCCGAATCACATGGAGGCAATGAGCGATAGGAGGGGATTCGTTTCTCCCGGTATAGGGAGTTGATGTTGCGTTGTGTTCGATTGGCTATAACCGGAAATCCCTGGCCAAGGTTGCTGAGATTTACTGGTAAGTGTTACCAGTAGTTTCTTGAACTGTTATAGACCTCATATCGACACGACTTATCGAGCTACTGAGGTCTGACGTTTACCACCCCTAGGCGAGATATGCGACATATCAGACGAACAGACCGGACTGTACGGTAAGTGTTGCTGGTTGGATTCACAGGAGTGTGAGCGGGCTTGCTCGTTGATCTTCTGATCGCTCAATACCCGGGTGGCCGTTACGTTTAGCAGACCGCTTGCGGCTTGTGGGTGTTTGATATGATCTTCACCTGCTGCCGGTGTATTGACGAGTCTTTAGAGTCCTACACAGAGGTTTCCTGGCTCAAGCGAAACGAAATAGGAGCGCATATGAGATATGTGCAGGACCGAGAATAATGCCAGTATGTGATACTGTATTCTATTCTTGTGATTTGTATCATTGGACGGTTATATATGATATAGCCGAGTTACCGGATCAAGTGTTGATTCGATATATTGATACACTTGATATTAGTCGGTTATATGCGATATGACCGGATCATTAAATCAAGTGTTGATTTAATGATTTGATGTATAATTATATATTTGATATATTACTTTACATTAACTAGTATTTGTTCACTTAAGATGGATTTTCTCACTTGATGTGCACAAGTAGTTTATGTGATATATTTTTGTGCACTAGATTGTATAATGTTTGATGATACATGCAAACTTGGGTGTGTGTATGCTTTGAACCGTGTTTAGGTAAATGGTTAGGGTTTTAATTTATTTATTCATTTATTTATTTATTCATTTTAGCAAGAAATAAAATGGTGGCTAACTTTGGATTTTCTTTGAAGCTTCATGAAGCTTTGAAAAGTTCAACCATTTTGTTTCTTTTGCTTAACCTAACCATTTGCCTAAAACCTAGTTTATTCTCTACATGAGTTTATCTCACCCATGGTTGCAATATGATAGATATCACTTGAATTTTCTTTTTGTGATAATTCTTTTTCCATTTCTTTTCTTCTTCATCTTCTTCATGAAGAAAAAGAAAACCTTTCTTGATAATTCCAAGTGAGAAATCCAAATCCAAAGTGAACCCACTTCCTATTTTTTCATCCTCTACCACTTTCCATGTTGTATAGGGTGTTTTCTTCACAAGTTTCATGACTTAGTGAAGATGGAGCTTGAGTTTGAGTTGCCTCGACGTATATCATCTTCGGCACCAAAGTCAATGACCTAGCCCGCTCGTTTCTCCGACGAAACCGACGCTAGAGTCCGGGATTCCGATGATCGCAGCGGAGGGACGTCAACATGGAGCTAGAGAAGTGGAGGACCGGATCTACAAAGGTTGTAGCCCCTTTCACTTTGTAGCAAAGTAGTTTGATAGCTTTCTTTTTCGCCTAATCTCTAGTTAACGATCTTCGTTAGGGTTCTTCGGCACCTAAATTTTTGAATTTGGCATGGTTGATGCCTTGTGGAACTTCTTGAGTGTGCCTAGGAACCCTACAGATGGGACCCGGTGGTGAATGCGGATGGCATATACGTACATCATATTTTCGTTCTTTTGTGGTGTGATTAATTGATGGGACTGCATTGATTCGGATCAATGCAAGCTAAAAAAACCTATTCTGATGTTGTTGGAATATTTTTCAAAAATCTGTTATTGTAAGGACGTTTTCTTTTGTTTTGCACAGTGGTATTTGGTTATGAATATCCAGCACCTCAGTCGACGAGGCAAGGCCCGAGATCCCTTCACCGGGAGTGACCCCTTGGACAGAAGTTTGCGTCAGGGTAATAACTTCACTATAGTCGATTACTTTTTGCTTTGCATCGCGGTAGTCAGTTGGAATATCCTGCACCTCATTCTACGGGGAAAGAGCCGAGATCCCTTCACCAGGAGTGACCTCTTTAGCAAAGGTTTTCGCCACTATATTTTTATAAAAAGTTATCCGGTTCCTTCAACGATATCAAGTTCATTACGTTAAAGGTTTTTCGCCAAAAACCATTCGTAGCCCTCCGTCATTTCAGAAAGGTAGCACGTAGTATTCATGCTATGTATGTTGGCCTTCGTCAATACATAGTGTATGGTAGCTATTTGTTACTTTTCTGCTGCATAGATAGATGCGTTGGTTTGGGACAGTCGTACTACTATTTTGGCCTGCGTCAAAGGTATGTACGGGTGGGTTCAAATTAACCTGGATAATGACGGGTAGAACTTGGCATGTGACTTATGATATATTGGCCTTCGTCAAGCTCATAAGAGCATGGGGTAAAAATCACATCGGGAGTTTCTAAAGAAACTGAAACTTACCAGGCATGTGCATACCTTCTGGAGTGTGATAACGTGAGTGGATTCCATCACGTTATTAGTTGAATCCTGATTCCCACTGATGAGTTGGTTTACTCCTTGGGTGATCCCGACTAATTCTTTTTTCAGGTTTGGAGGAGAATTTGAGGTTACAGTGGGAGGTTTCCTGATTGGATAAATTGATAACCATTCTGATCTAGGTTAGAGTGCACGCTGAGTGTTTCTTTTCTCTCTCTCTCTTTGGCAGCGACCATGACCCGACCTAGACTATGACTCAGTGACCAAGTTAACCGAACTTTCTTAAAACACTGGCTTTTGGATTGTCTGAGTTGCATACTTCATTGCCACTCTTACTTTTACCCTTTTTCTCCAGAACACCCCGTATTACTACGAACATCCACTTCCATTGGATAAAACCATCGTATGGTTATATACGAACTCGAAGAAACTTGTTCCAGATTCGAGGATGGTTTCCGGTTCTGGAGAAAATGAATAGGACTATTCAGTTGTCTTTTTCCTTTTATCTTCTCTCAGGTTGCGAGTACTCCTTTGATTAGGACGGTACACCTATTACGCTAATTGGATAGTTTTCATCCAAACCATAGGAAGGTGCTGAAAGGTAGGGCATGAAGAAAACCATTTGGCCTAAAAGGTGTACAGAAGGTATTAATTAAAGACAAATAAAGGGATTAGTAAGTGGGCAAAGTAAATTGCGACTGCTATTCACGAACAAACCAAGTATTTCATCGCCACTCCTATTTCACCTTTGTATTTCTCCGGAACACCCTATATCACTACGAAGATCCACAGTTTATTGGATACTCCATCGTATGGTTATATACGAACTCGAAGGAACTTGTTCCAGTTCGGGGATGGATTCTGGTTCAGGAGAAATATGAATAAGGTTTTATTCAGTTGTCTTTTATCTTTACCTTCTCTCGGGCTGCGAGTGCTCCTAGGATTAGGACAGTATACCTATTACGCTTATTAAATAATCTTCTTCCAAACCATAGGATGGTGCCTGTAAGTGCACGGCGGCGCCCCAGCCGTCAACCCGACGGCCAAACGCGGAAACGGTAATAAACTTTAAATTTTGCGGACTTAGCAAACCGGCACCACCGCGCACTAAACCCCGGATCGTGCCATTAAACTAATTCTAGCAAACAAGAGAAGGGTTAGAGATGTACCGACTGATCCGAGTCCTCCGGTCTTCATCTCCACTCCGATCTCCTCGCGGGAACTCCGGTCGTCGCCTCCTCGCCGGAAGGGCACCACATCGCCTGTATCTTTTACGGGCTCCCGCCTCTATACCGAGGCAACTCGGGCATGAAGCCGGCAACTCGACATGCTCAAGATATGCTGTAGAATGTAGTGTAGAAGTGTATGTCTCACTTTGGGGTTGGTTGCCATAGATGGAGGAAATGAGATAAGAAAAATGGTGCTTGCATTTTTCTAGCATGAATGTGATCAAGAAGATGAAACTCTCAAGAATGAAGAACTCTCTCCTTCTTCTTCTCTCTTTCTTTTTCTTCTTCTCTTTTTCTAAAATGAAAAAACTTCTCCTACAAAAGAGAATGGTGGAGGATGTAATATGAAACATGAAGGGAGGTGAGTGTAGGAAGTGAAAAGAGGTGACCACATCCTAGACATAAAAACATCAACCATGCTTATCACTCCATACTCTTTCAAATCACAATTAATGCAAGTGATGGATGAAAGATATCATGATCAAACCTTATGCAATAAAACCCTCCACAATGTGTTATTTGCAAACTTGCAAATAACACCCTCCATCGGAAAAGTCCGGCCGGGAAAGAACAAAGGAAAACCGGCCGGAAACGAAATGCAAACTGGCAACACCAGAAAACTGGTCCCGTAATAAATTACAGGAAAACCCCGATACTGTGCATACACACCCGCATCTGTATTCCGTCCGGATACAAATGCAATGAGACAAAATCTACACTGTACTAAACTAGGACCGGCTTAAACCAAAGCCGGCTAGTAATATCCGTTCGATCCTGATCCGTGCAATACCGCATGTATCAGATCGAACTCTGCCATATAACTATACGGCCACTAGTACAAACTGTCCGATCCTGATCCGTGCAATACCGCACGTATCTGATCGGACCCTGCCATATCTCCATACGGTCTCTACAGCGTTTCGCCCGAAAGCTTGAGTAACTGAAAGTGTGGTGGACTCTAAAGACTCGTCAATACTATGGCTGTGGATTTAACCACCAGAACGCCAGAGGTATAAGCCAATACGTAACGGGCCACCAGCTATTGACTAAAAGGGACGTCGATGAGCGAACTCATCCTGATGCCCTACTGAGCCTGTCAGTGACAATATCCGTACAGTCCGGTCCGTTCGTCTATGAGCATCGCATGTCGGGCCTAGGGGGTTGGTAAAAGTCAGACCCCCAAAAGCGGTACAAGTCGTGTCGGAGTGTAGCCCAGAACACCCTGAGATACTACTGGAATACCTACCAGTAAATCTCCTGCCTTGGCCAAGGACTTCGTGTAATGGCTCTCCTAGACACAGCGCGACCTCACCCCCAATACCGGGAGAGACGAACCCCCGAAGATCCGCTCACTGCCTCCATGTGGCTCGGGACTGTACCCAACTAAAACCTGTTTGCACGACTCCTTTGAGCCGTGGTAGGGTAGTAATCAAACCACAGTGGGAACTCACACGAGACAAATGACGATCCCCAGGTCGATGAACTAACCTGTACACATGTCACCAGGGAACTGCTATCTGACGTCAGGTATAAGACCAACTAGCATGTTCCCGGCGAGTCCTGTCCGGTGTACTCATAACCCAATGAGCACCTGTATACATCTTAGGTGAACCAACTGACACCAGTGGCTTGTGAGACCGGCCACCGCCCCTCGTCGGGGTCTCAACTGTATACACTAGTCTACTCTGGAGAATCGATGCCCTGTCTCGAAACTCCAACGACTAGGGACCTTTTAAGGATGTGCTAATAGACTCCAGCTCTCACTTATATGATCGCCCTCATACTACCGGCAGTCAAGCAAGAATCCTAGGGGCTTTATCAACGTGCAATAGCGACCTCTCAGGTCACCTAAAGCAGTACACGATGATAAAGGTAAACCAGATAGCATACTATCATCTCGAGTAAGACTGTCCTACCGGGATAGGTCCTCCCTCAATCATTGCAATCACGTGCCTGTGATCCAATAATTGACTCTGAGGGCATTATCTCCAACAGTGCCGAACGGTAGGGAAGGAAGAAAACCATTTAGCCTAAAGGGGTGTGCAAAAGGTAATGACTAAAGACATATAAAGGGATTTGGAGAGATGAAAAAGAAATATACGGTTACAGTTGTGAATCTGATAATGGAAGAGGCATTACTAAGAACACCCGAATACCCCTTCGAAACATTTACATGTTTCAGTTTCACTGTTTATTGTTAAAAGAAAACCGATTCCCCAATTAGCCCTTGCTCCAGGGTATGTATTTACCAGGTTTGATTCTCACATATGTATGGTTTTACAGATGATGAGTGGGAGTAAGTTATTGGGAATTGGGTAATCATCCTCATTATATCGGGATTCGTTGTAATTGGTGATATTTGAGGAAATCATCTGGGTTGTTTGCCGGACGTCAAATATTTGGTTTTGATTATCCGTTGTTATGCACCAATTTCAAATTGATATATCTGTACGTTTATTTTTATAAAGTGAGATATAACTTTTTGAAATTATGTCCATGACATTTACCTATATCAGTGGATGGTTAGGTAAGGAGCATTAAACAACGGTGTAATTCTTCTTAACCATAAGTACAGTTTTCAACCTACGACACACAGCGAATGAGTTATCAGACTCAGAGGACTTATACAGAGTATTGTATGTTGTCCAGTGTCCATGAGGATAGAGGAGTAAGTACTCGTATTATATTCTGCTTACTTGTGACTTCTCTAATTCTTAGACATGTATTTTATAGAAATACAAGATCCAAGTTTTGAGAAGTTATAGGTATAAGAATAAAGTAGAGAACCAAGCGTTGCAAGTATTAGGATTCTTCAAGGTGATCGAAGATGTAGATACTTGTGTATGGTATTCAGTTGATAGTAATGATTAAGAGAACTTGCTTCTCTTTCAGGTTACTCATAATTGGAAGCACTCCTAAGTTGAGTAATGTTGATCGGCCTCTCTCCATTTAGTTGACATGCACTGGAGACAGCTGCATGATTTGAATTTGGTTCCAATTAAATCAGTGCCTCTGTTTCTATATTGGATATAGAATAGTTCATATCTTAACAATGTTAAGGTACGGGGAGTTGTCCGGCTTATGCTTAAAACCAGACTCTGGATAACTCAAGGCACGTTTCTGTAATGGCTGTTTGTGGGTTGACACGGGCTATGATGAGGGTTGACTTTCTACCATCTGGAAGATCAATAGTGATATTGTTCTTGACTCGCCACAGTTTTAATAAAAATGGATTTTTTTAGAAAACAATAGTGGGAGTATGGTAGAACTGGAAGTGATTCCATAAGTGCAAACGATTACTGAAAATTTGATAAGAACCTAAACATTCAATCTGGATTGACATTCCATTGGCCACTCCGCAGATATAGTGGGTAACCTCAGGCACCCGAGAGGTACTCCGGTAGCCTCAAGGACGGTGACAGGGAGGTTCTTGTTTACCCAGACTTGCCATTACTGTTGTTCCAGACTATGAGACCCGGCAGGAGGATGAGTATAGCGTCGTTCTAAACTAGCTTTAGAAGTATACGTGTATATGACTCTGCCAGAGGGTTTTCGTAGTTAGTGGGAGCAGCGGAAGCATAGTGGACAGGTAGATTATGTCTGTTTATAGACTAAAGCAGATATAGCGGAGATAAATCATCTATTTCTGATATGACAGTCATAGGTTTGACTTCATCAGAATAGGGGATGGATCTGTTGAGAAAGTAGTAGGGTGTGATATCCTGGTATTTGGATGACATACACAATGTAGGAAATAAAATTCCTATACTACAATCGGTTATATTTTGGTTGTCACACAGTGGTTTTTCCATATAGGAATTGGATATTATATCAGACATTCTGGTTACTAGATCTATGGTTTTAGATCTAGATTTGGGAAGTGTCCCAATAAGGGTACTTAGAAAGCATTCTAAAGGTATTTAGAATGGATGACTCCTGGCATGGTGGTGTACCTGCAGGTGATGGAGTCACCCTCTCTAAAGGTGTCTTACAGACTAAAGGGGAGAGGGATGTGCATGATTGGCAGATCACTTGCTTAGGCAATTGAGCTAATCATGAGATGTCAAGTACCACACCAGATATTGTTTTTGCACGAGATGCAGTAAGTTGATATTAATCCTATCCTGGAGAGACATTCGGAAGTAGTTTTAGAACATAAGTGGATGTTCTATGGATATGATAACGACAGCCTCCTTCGGGAGACGGTTATCATTCCAGGCTTCCAAGGTGACCTGGATGACAGAGTGACTGTCAGAGTTATAGTTTTCCCTCTGACGAGGGGCAGTATTTTGGACAGGTGGTCCAAGAGGATACTGAGGGAGGTGTGGCGCAAGATACTGATTAAGTTCAGTTGACGATACAGTCTAAGAAGTTTGGATTTGGAGTTCATTTATGAAATAGGTCCCATCAGGTATCCAGACATATTCTAAGACAGGTATTGCTCTTTTTGGGAGATGGCTTTCTCCGCGAACTTGAGATAAAGAGAGACATAGAAAGAAACATTAGGGCGGATCCACTCACCGAGGCTATTCCTCGAACGCAATAGTTTTGCAAACGGGCTTTGTGAAACCGATTAGTATAGGAGTTGGGTGTTCGGTATCACACGGGCTGTGAGTATGCTACATCGTAATAATTAGCCTTGAGTGCAAGTGGGAGATTGTTGGATATAGTGCCCTCAGAGTCAATTATTGGATCACAGGCACGTGATTGCAATGATTGAGGGAGGACCTATACCGGTAGGACAGTCTTACTCAAGATGATAGTATGCTATCTGGTTTATCTTTATCATTGTGTACAGCTTTAGGTGACATTACAGGTCACTATTACACATTGATAGAGCCCTTAGGATTCTTGTTTGACTACCAGCAGTATGATGGCGAACATATACTTGGGAGCTGGGGCTATACGCGCATCCTTAAAAGGTCCCTAGTCGTGGGAGTTTCAAGACTGGGCATCGATACTCCATTAGTAGACTGGTGTATACAGTCGAGACCCCGACGAGGGGCTGTGGCCTGACTCAAAAGCCATTGGTGTCAGTTGGTTCACCTAAGATGTATACAGGTGCCCATTGGGTTATGAGTACACCGGACAAGACTCACCGGGAACATGCTAGTTGTATTATACCTGACGTCAGATAGCAGTTCCCTGGTGACATGTGTACAGGTTGGTTCATCGACCTGAGATCTTCATTTGTCTCGCGTGAGTTCCCACTGTGCTTTGATTACTACCCTACCACGGCTCAAAGGAATCGTGCAAACAGGTTTTAGTTGGGTACAGTCCCGAGCCACATGGAGGCAGTGAGCGGATCGGCAGGGGTTACGTCTCTCCCGGTATTGGGGGTGAGATCGCGCTGTGTCTAGGAGAGCCATTACACGAAGTCCTTGGCCAAGACAGGAGATTTACTGGTAGTTATTCCAGTAGTATCTCAGGGTGTTCTGGGTTACACTCCGACACGACTTGTACCGCTTTTGGGGGTCTGACTTTTACCAACCCCCTAGGCCCGACATGCGATGCTCATAGACGAACGGACTGAACTGTACGGATATTGTCACTGACAGGCTCAGTAGGGTGTCAGGATGAGTTCGCTCATCGACCTCCCTTTTGGTCAATACCTGGTAGCCCGTTACGTACGGCTAGTACCACTGACGTGCTAGTTGTTAAATCCACAGCCAAAGTATTGACGAGTCTTTAGAGTCCCCCACAGACAGTTTCTCAAGTTTCGGGCGAAACGTTGCAGAGGCCGTATGATATATGGCAGGGTTCGATCATATACGTGCAGTAGTGCACGGATCTTGATCGGACGGATCATACTAGTGGGTTTTGGTTTAAGCCGGATCCTAGTATTAGATTTGTTGGATTACTTTAGTCTCATCGCATTCAAATTCGATCGGAATGCGGATGCAGGTATGTATATACAGGTGAGGGGTATCCTTGTGATCCGTTACGAGTTTACTTTAGATGTTGCCGTATCTTTTTGTTGTTGTAAACATTTGGGTTAATGTTTACAAATGGAAATTATGAGCTAGAAATCATGATTTGGAGCATTAATTGTAACACATGCACAAGTGGTGACTCATGGTCTCTTTCTTTGTGCATGTGTCACATTATGTGATTGATTTGTGAGATGAAATGAGAGGAAGAGAGAGAAGGGCAGCCATGGTAAGGGTTGTCTCTTGTATTATTTCACTCTCTCACTCTCTCATTTTATCATAACAATACAACACAAGAAAAAGAAAGCTTCTTCTTCTTCTTCCTCTAGCTCACCATTTCCATTGATGGCTTCATCTTCAACCTCCATCCATACCATGGATGCAAGAGACAAAGTTGTCACACATTCTCTACTTCACCTTGGACACGTCGGCTAGCGAACTTCGTGTCTGAGTTGCTTCGGATGAAGCGGGAGCCCGTAAAAAGATTCGATGATGTGGTGTCCTTTTCGACGAGGAGATCGAGATCGGATATGCCGTGAGGAGCTTGGGATGGTGACCAAAGAGACACGGATCGATCGGTATAGCCTTTCCAGCCCTTCTCTAGTTTGCTAGTTATAGGTTAATGGTTTGATCCAGGATTAAAGTCTGCGATAGCGCCCGTTTCTAGTTAAGAAAAAGTTTTCGTTTCCGCATTTTGGCCTCGGAAAGACGGCCGGGGCGCTACCGTAGACTTACACATACTAGTGGGGCAGAGGTAGTCGGTAAGTACATCCTTCAATTGTTCCTAGTCATGGGAGTATCGAGACGGGGCATCGATATACCAGAGTACTAGCGTATACGCTTCTTGACCCATATGATGGGTGATGGATGATCCTATATCCATTGGTGTTTGACATCAGGGATGGTATACGGGTGCTCAGTGGAGACTGGGTACACTGAACGGACTCGCTGAGAACTCCTAGACGGTATTATACCTATCGTCAGATAGCAGTTCTCTGGTGACACTGGTACAGGTTAGTCTGTCAACCCGAGATCGTCATAGAGTCTTGTGTGATTCCCACTGTACTTTGATTTCCACCTTACCACATTCAATAGATCGTGCAAAACGGTGGTTTTTGGGTACAGTCCCGAGTCACATGGAGGCAATGAGCGATAGGAGGGGATTTCATCTCTCCCGGTATTGGTAGTTGATGTTGCGCTATGCTTGATTGGCCATAACAGGAAATCCCTGGCCAGGGTTGCTGAGATCTACTAGTAGGTGTTATCAGGCTAACATCGGCATGACTTACCAGGCTATTGGGGTATGATAGTTTACCATCCCCAGGATGTGATATGCGACATATCTAACGAAGAGAACGAACTGTAAGGTAGTGTTACTGATTGGATTTGCAGGAATATGAGCAGGCCTGCTTGTTGATCTTCTGATTGCTCAATATCCTGGTGGTTGTTACGTTTAGTAGACCGCTTGCGGCTTGTGGGTGACTGATATGATCACCACCTACTGTCGGCGTATTGACGAGTCTTTAGAGTTCTACACAGAGGTTTCCTGGCTCAGGAGAAATGAAGTAGGAGCACATATGTGATATGTGCGGGACTGAGATTAATATGCTTATGTGATACCGTATTCTATTCTCACGATATGTGATATCGGTCGGTTATATGTGATATAGCCGGGTTATCGAATCAAGTGTTGATTCGATAAGTTGATACATATGATATTAGTCGGTTATATGTGATATAACCAGATTATTAAATCAAGTGTTGATTTAATAATTTAATGTGTAATTATATATTTGATATATTAATTTACATTAAGTAATATTAGCTCATTTAAGATTTCTTTTTCACTTGTGTGTGCATTTAGTATATATATGATATATATTAATGTACATTTTTGTGTGTCATGCTAGATGATACATGTGACATGGGTGTATGAGACTCACACCATGCTTAACATAATCTTGGATTTTATTTATTTAAAGTAATTAAAAATTGAGTGGAATTTAGTAATGGTTGAAGCTTAGTGGAGGTTTGAAGAATCATTGACTAAGTCCACCAATTTTGTTTTACTTAAGATATTTATTAACCAAACTATTATGATTAGCCATGGTTTAGTCTCTACAAGGGTTAGTATATGATATTAACTCACCCATGGTTGCCATTCAACACTTGAGATTTTTCCATGGTTGCTTCTTCTTCATCTCCTTCCTTAAGCTCACTAGCTTTTGGGGAGGTGAAGAAAATGAGTGAGAAAAATATTTCTAATGTAAGCAAAATTCCTACTCCATCATCCTCAACTAGATTAGTCATTTAGTTTAGGGTGTTTGCTTCACTAATTCCATATTAGTGAAGAGGTAGCTTGAGTTGGTGTCTCCTCGACGTAGATCATTTTCGGCCTCGAAGACTTCAAGCAAGCTTGTTCCGTTCATCTTGTGGAGCCTTTTAAGAGTCTGGGAATTCACTACTTGGAGCGAAGGGACTACTACACGGAGCTATTGAAGTGAATGACCGGTCTACAAAGGTTGTATTCCTTGTTCACTTAGATGTAAAGATGTTTACATTCTAGTTTCGTCTAATTCTCTAGTTAAGATTCTAGGTTAGAGTTCTTTAGCGCGCCAATTTTTTGAATATGGAATGGTCGATGCCTCCCGAAACCCAGCGGTGACCTAGGGAATCCTGCAAGTTTATGTGCTGCTTGGATGTGGAGATCCAGAGACACATCATATTTTTGGGATTGACCACATTTTCCCAAGTTCTTAAGGCAGCCAAGGAGCAGCAGAGTTTATCGGTGAAAGCGAAGAGTACGCAACAGCAAGCAGTCATAGTGCGGAAGCCGGCGTTTATGCTAAACTGATCTCCTGTACGCAGAGGAATCCCGGTAAACAGGCGAGGCATTGTACCTATGAAGAAGCCCGTCGTATCCGATCATAAAATAAGTGTGATCTGTGACTTTTGCCATCTACCCGGACACTTACAGAAGGAATGTTGAAGGAGGCTTGGACTCTGTCTGGTTTACAGATCAGCTGACCATACCATTATTGCTTGTCTTTCAAAGCTACGATTGAGGGAAGATATACAGAAGCCACTGCAGAAGAAGATGCATGGGCAGAAGCAGATTACTCAGGGGCCTAATCAAGCACGGGCCTTTACTTTGACGACCGAGGAGGCCAAGGCTTCAGATGAAGTTGTTTCAAGTATCCTAATCGTTCATAATTTTCCCGCATTGGCATTATTTGATTCAGGTGCATCCCATTGTTTTATGTCGTCCAAGTTTATTAATGCACACTCGATTCCATACATAGTCTTGTCTAGTTGCTGGGACATACACACTGGGAATGGGAAAATTATATCTAGTAGCAAGTGCAAGGATTGTTCGATTGTTATTTGTGGACGAGAGTTATTCGCGGATTTCTTGGTGATTGATACTGGCAGCTATGATGTCGTCTTGGGAATGGACTTTCTTGGCACTTTCCACGCTCACATCGATTGCAGGGTAAAGAAAGTGATTTTCCAGATTCCCGGACATCCGGAGTTTATATTTTCAGGAGGTAGAAGATTTGTCTGGCCAGTCGAATTTAGGGCTAGGCCGACAAGTGCCGTCTTTTCGTCGATGGAAGTAGATAACGAGAAAGAACCAGCAGTAGTTCGAGAGTTTATGGATGTGTTCGAGGACATCTCAGTTTTACTTCCAAAACGAGATGTGGAGTTCGCGATCGATCTCGTTCTTGGTGCAGCGTCAATTTCAAAGCCATATTATCCGATGGCACCGGTGGAATTAGAAGAGGTAAAAAAACAGGTTGCCGAATTGCTAGAGAAGGGTTGGATTCACAGCAGCAATTCACCCTGAGGAGCTCCAGTTCTTCTAGTCAAGAAGAAGGATTGCACGCGGAGAATGTGCATCGATTATCGAGAATTAAACCGGGTGACTATTAAGAACAAGTACCCGATCCCTCGCATCGTCAAATTATTCGATCAACTCAGTGGCGCGAGGGTATTTTTGAAGCTGGATTTGCGATCCGGATATCATCAAGTTCAAGTGAAATCAGAAGATATTTGCAAGACAGCGTTTCGAACTCGATACGGGCATTATGAGTACTTGGTGATGCCATTCGGAGTCATGAACGCACCTGAGATATTTATGGACTTGATGAACCGAATCTTTTCACCATATTTGGACCGGTTCATAGTGATGTTTATTGACGATATTCTGGTCTATTCGAGAAGCAAGGAAGAGCATGCAAAACACTTGAAGATCGTCCTGCAAACATTGTGGCAAGAAAGGTTATATGCTAAGATGAGAAAGTGCGAGTTTTGGCTCGAAGAAGTGAAGTTTTTGGGTCATGTTGTATCTGGAGATGGAATTGCCGTTGATCCTGAAAAGATTGCAGCAGTTCATGATTGGCCGATTCCAAAGAACGTAGAGGAGATCAGAAGTTTTCTTGGGCTTACCGGATATTATAGAAGGTTTGTGGAGAACTTCGCTCGAATAGCTGAATCATTGACCAAGCTAACACGAAAAGAGATACCATTCGTATGGACAGAGAATTGTGCGTCAGCTTTCAAAGCGTTGAAGGAAAGATTGACCACCGCTCCTATCTTAATAGCGTCAGACAGTTCCGGAGGGTTGGTTATTCACAGTGACGCATCTTGGAAAGGCTTGGGATGTGTTCTAATGCAGAATGGGAAGGTTATAGGGTATGCGTCAAGACAATTGAAGACTCACGAAAAGAATTACCCAACTCATGATTTTGAGCTAGCAGTAGTGATTTTTGCTTTAATGATTTGGAGACACTACTTATTGGGCGAAAGGGTACAAGTATTTACCGATCACAAGAGTTTAAAGTATGTGTTCACGCAGAAAGAGCTTAACATAAGACAGCGTAGATGGTTGGAGCTGATGGCTGACTACGATCTAGATCTAAAATACCATCTGGGAAAGTTAATGTAGTGCCGGTGCGCTAAGTCGGTTGTCAGTAATACGGATGTTGACTACACAGAAGGAGATTATCGCTGATATTCAGGATTCGAGTTGGAGATTGTACTACAGCATTCTTTGGGACAATTGATGCAATTGCAAGTACAGTCATCCTTGATTGATAACATTAAGGCAGCACAGTCGCACGATCCAAGGTTGCGGAAGTTTCGAGAACTGGTAGATGTAAGTCGATGTAGTACACCCCAGTACTTATGGGGAGGCGGAATTTTCAAAAACAATCAAGTTTAAATAACGAACATCGACTAACCGCTTGAATCGAAGCTAAACTATAAATAACCGTATTCTAAGAGTTTCAATTCACTTGTGATTAGGGATTATACCTAATGAAACCGGTCCTTCTTCTTTGTGTCCTCCTTTGTTCTCCTCGACCTTCTCTAGGTAGTAGACGATCCACCCGAGAGCAAAACACCAAGCTAAACCTCTAACTTGAGGTAACTAATCAACTTTGATTGCTAATCAAAGATGAAAGGATGATATAGAGTGAAGGTAATGGATGCTTAAGTCTAACTAAACCTTTGATCTCAACACATGAGGATTAAGGATTAGTCACTTGAAGATGAGAGCTTGAGGAGAGAGAATGTGAGATAAGATAATGAGAGAAGAGAGAGAGTGTATCATAATATTATGAAGCATTCTTATTTTAGAATAATGAATAAAGGAAATGAATAAGCATGCTTCATAAAATATCTAGTGGTGATTCATTAGCATGAGTCATTAAGCAATAAATGTGCATTAATGAAATGAATGAATCACCACCATGACTCACTTTCTTATCCAAAAGAAACCTCCTTAGTCACATCTTCTAGAAGCTTCTCGTACAATTACGAGAACGCCCCTCCAATCCGCAAAAATACGGAAAAACTTTAGACTGTAAAAATCCAATAACCGGATACCAGTAACTGGCTTAAACCAAAGCCGACTGGTAAAAACTGTCCGAAAGTCATACGCGCGTAAACGCACGTATGCATCCGAACCCTTTGTCGCAAAACCATGCAACCTCTATATCGTTTCGCCTGGAGTAGGAAACTCTCTGTGTGGGACTCTAGAGACTCGACTACTACGCTGGCAGTGGGTTTAACCACTGACCGCAAGCGGCACTAGCTGTACGTAACGGTCCCCAGGTAGTTGTCGATAAGAAGGCCGATGAGTAAACCCATCCGAACTCCTGCTGAGTCTGATGTGACAATCTTCATACAGTCCGGTCCGTTCGTCCAAGACTATCGCATATCGGGCCTAGGGGGGCGGCAAGCGTCAGTCCCCTAATAGCGGTATAAGTCGTGTCGGAGTGAAACCCATTACACCCTGAGAAACTACTGGAACCTACCAGTAAATCTCGCTTGCCCTGGCCAGGGACTTTGCGTAATGGCTCTCTGACACAGCACGATATCTACTCCCAATACCGGGAGGGACGAATCCTATCTAACCGCCACTGCCTCCAAGTGCTCGGGACTGCACCCAACTGCCACCTGTTTGCACGACTCCTTTGAGCCGTGGTAGGGTAGCAATCTAAGAACAGTGGGACACACTCGAGGCGAAGTAGCAGTGTCAAGTCTGCGGACTACGCTGTACTCATGTCACCTGGGAACTGTTCACTGACGACTGGTATCAAACCAACCAACAGTTCCCTGTGAGTCCTGTCCGGTGTACCCGTAACCTAACGAGCACCTGTATACTATCTCCAGTACGACGTACTGACGGCTGTGGGACAGACCATCTCCCCAACTGGGATGAGAAGCGTACACACTAGTCTACTCCGGAGTATCGATGCTCTGTCTCGATAATCCAACGACCAGGGACCTGAATAAGGATGTGCTTGTAGACTACCCAGCCCCCACTAGTGTGACTGCCATCACAACGCTGGTAGACAAGCAAGATCCTAAGAGCTCTATCAATACGTACACTCACATATTAAGATAGAAAAACCAAGTAGCATACTACCATGTTTAGCAAGACTGTTATATACACGTGAATATCCCAAGCTTCCATTAAGTAATATACAAGCTAGTATGATACAGTAATGGCCTTCTAGGGCATAAACACTAACAGTAGAAGCGGGACTTCGAACGGACTTGTTAATTCATGAAGATGGTTTGTTACGATATGGGAGCCGTTTGTGTGTGCCGAAAGGAGATGTTCATGAAGAAGTTATGAAGGAGGCTCATAGTTCCGCATATTTCGTACATCCGGGAGGCACAAAGATGTACCGAGATCTACGGAAGCATTTCTGGTGGGAAGGCATGAAAAGAGAGATTGCTCTCTTTGTATCGAAGTGTTTGGTGTGTCAGGAAGTCAGGGCTGAACATCAAAGGGTAGCTGGTTTATTACAACCACTTCCGATTCCTCAATGGAAGTAGGAATATATAACCATGGATTTCATGACAGCATTGCCTCAAAGTCCTAAAGGAAATAATGCAGTTTGGGTGATTGTTGATCGATTGACCAATGCAGCTCATTTTATACCGTTTAGAGTTGGTCAGTCGATAAAAGCTTTGGCAGAACGGTACGTGCAGGAGATTGTGAGATTGCATGGAGTACCTGTGAGCATCGTTTATGATCGTGATACCCGATTTTTATCTCACTTTTGGAGGAGTCTACAGGAAAGTTTGGGGACTCGATTGAAGTTTAGCACCGCTTATCATCCCCAGACAGATGGCCATTCAGAAAGAATGATCCAAACTCTTGAAGATATGTTGAGAGCGTGCATGTTAGACTTCAAGGGTTCATGGGAGGATCATTTGCACTTGGTGGAGTTTTCATATAATAACAGTTTCTAGGTGACTTTACAGATGGCTCCATTAGAAGAATTATACTGCCGCAAGTGTCGCTCACCCGTCTGTTGGGACGATGTTGGAGAAAGAAGATTATTGGGACCGGATCTTATTGTGCAAACGGTGGAGAAAGTCAACGTGATTCGAAGTCATATGAAGGCGGCACAAGATCGACAGAAACGTTGGGCCGATACAGGATGAAGACCTCTGGAGTTCGCAGTTGGTGATCTTGTATTCCAGAAGATATCACAGACCACAGGAGTGATTTGATTTGGTAGTCGAGGCAAGCTTAGTCTTCCATTCGTGGGGCCTTTCGATATTATCGAGCGCATTGGCGAAGTAGCCTATCGATTGGCTTTACCACCATCCTTGTCGAGTGTTCATGACGTGTTCCATGTATCTCAAAAAGTATGTTCTAGATGCGACACACATCCTAGATCACTCGGAGCTGACTATAAGGGAAGACTTGACATATGAAGAAAGACCGATGGCGATTGTGGATCGACGAGAAAAGGTCCTCAAGAACAAGGTTATCCCTCCAGTACTTGTTTCATGGGGGAATCGTTCGCACGGAGAATCAACTTGGGAACATGAAGACGAGATCCGACAGAAGTTTCCACACTTCTTTTCTTAGATTCATGTTTTATTGTCTTTTATTGTTACGGGAATTTCGATGACGAAATTCTTTTGTAGTTGGGTATAATGTAACACCCTAATTCATTTATACCATATTTTATTTGGGTATTTTCTAATCTTGCGACTATTTCTTGATTATTATCGTTTTGGGTGCGAATGGTGCATTTGGTATCTGTGGATAGTATCTGACCCGACCCGCATGCTTGAAACCCATCTTGATTCTAGATTACATCATATAATTACTAGTACAGAGGATCTGTGCACATCTGGGCTCTATATATACATGTATAATATTTGGCATGTGCATATCTTCTAAATAATACAAATAATAGTCAAATGATATTTTTTTAAATATCCAGCATGGCCTATATCATACCCCATACCCTATGGTTGCATCCAAATATCGTGTTCATGTCCGATATAATAAAACAGACTCGTTTGGATCGCTACGTGATTTTACGTATATCCGTTCTTGGGGGTATGCATTTTATCTAACCGGACGTCGAATTATAATTTTAACTGACACGTATATTATCTGTATTTTAAAACTGGAATTTTAGAAGAGACCCGGGTATTTTTCGGATTATTTTTGTATTAGCTATATAATCCTAGAAAAATATATTATAATATTTTTATATATTAACAGTTTAAATTGAATATATAATATATATACTAACTAAATTATATAGTATTTCCACACACTCTCCCCCCTACGCACTCACTCTCTCTATCTCTCTCCAATCCCACTGTCTCTCTCTCTCTCCTCTCCACTCTCTTATATATATAACCAAATATAATATTTACCCTAATATTTTTTTAAACACCTCTCCCTTTCTTCCTCCTCTGCCTCCTCCCGCGAAAACCTAAACACGAAACCTAACCCTAGCCGCCTCTCGCCTTCGCCGCGACCATCCTAACCTCATCATCACCATCACCACAACACCCTCATGACCTCAACCACCTTCTCGAATCCTCTTCTACCCGATGACCACCCTGCAACCGCAACCCAGCAACACAAGAAAACCCATGACCTTGACCCTGCAGAAACCTAACCTCACCTCGCCGTCGATCACGTCCCCCGACCTCGACCTCACCCTCACCTTCTCCACCTCCTCTCCCTCTCCATCCCCTGCAACCCGAGAATACCCTGCACCCAAACCCTGAGCACCCAAAAACCTTGCAAACTCCCCGACGCGATCCAACCCCTTGCCGGAGACCTCACCATCACCACCCTCATCACCTTGTCGTCGCCTCCTCACCTCCCTCTCTCGTCCTCGACACCACAAACCACTATCACCAAGAACCCCAAGCACCAAGAACCCTGAGCACCCATCCCTCTACAGCACGACGCCCACGCCTGCAACTCCTCACCGCCGATCACCCTGACCTCGTCGTTGTCCCCTCTGTCCCTAGAACCCAGAGCAGCCATACCTCCATTTCACTTTCTTCCTTCTTCTCTTTTCTTTCTTTCTTCTTTCTTTCTTCTTTCTTTATCTTTTCTTTACTTCTTGATTCTTGGCCATCGCCGGAGTCACGGACGTCGCCGACGATCCGGGTGACCCAGTCATCATCGTCATCCAGTGTGGTCATGTCTTTGAGTAGACAATTCCAGTCCTGTATACGCATGGTTACATCGCGACGTTTACCCGACGTCGAACGTGACATACGTACACCGTCGTGAGATCCGATCAGGCAAGTTTATCTTGCAACATGCTAAGTTATAGTATATCTATTTATATATGAATAAAAATAATATATGTGTGGTATTATGCATCCAATGTTATAGTTTTACCGTTTTTCGATATCCGTTCGTATCCGTACTGACAATAACATATCTAATTGCATGCCGAAACATCATAATATCTTGATATTATTATACTATTATATTAGTGCGACATGTTATCTAGTTTGCATCATACATAGTTATGGATATATATAGGTTATTACAGATAGACACATATGCATCTTGACATTAGCACTATTTACCGTGATTCCGATATCGTTTGCAGTTTCACATTGGGTATCTATTTGATACATATGCATCACATGACATGTTCACGACACACTACTTAATTTGTTACTTGGATCCTGTTACTAATGCCGATAATCCTGACTCGTTGGCCTGATGGACGTAACTTATTGTCTGTACATATAAAACATGTACCTGCTTGATCCTGTGTTGGCATTAGATTCATATCTTCAATATCTAACTTGAACACATAACCTTGGGGGTAAGGGAAAATCAATAATGAAACCTGACTTATAACTCAACAGTTCGATACTTATACTGATCAGTCTTTACGGGTTAGGCCAGCCCCGGAATGATGTTGCTGACATCATTCGTCTGTACATGTTACATGTTTACTGCTTAGCGGCACGTCTCAGATTAAGCCCGAGAGTCTTGACCGTGGTCTCAGGCACGCACGAGATACTATTGAGTTACATCGACGATTTCATTAAATTGATTTCAAAGACTTTATAATAGATAACCTAGAAGAACAGTTTTAGATTACTCATCGCACTTCACATATACATACATACATCACTGTTTCATATCCATGTTATTCATTATATTCATGTTTATCTATATCGTTACATCCTGGTTATTATTGTTGTTTTGGTATTATGACGCACTGACGTCTGGGTTTTGCATGGCCCAGTTCCTCTATCTTTATCGCAGGCTGAACAGGAGTACTTTAGCCGTCAAGCCGAGAAATGAGGAATTAAACACGTGTTGTTTATAGATGTTTAGTTTAGTTTTTTTTTTCCATAGCTTTATTTCTTGATGTGAGCCCATATTGGGATGTATTTTCAGATGTTGTCTATTTAATTCGTTTCTGCTTATACATTTTCTTGACTCCATTTACTGTGGCTAATAGACATGTATTAGATAGATTTTATATTTTACTGTTCTTGATATCGTATAGACAGCCATATTGTGACTGTGGAGGGATGTTTCCTAGCCACAGATAGCATGGTTGGCTCTGTCACGTTTCGTAGTTCGCGCACTCTGGAAAGCGGGGCGTGACAGTGACTCGTTCAAGGTGGATCTCCGGGCGGCCCACGAGGTGGCGAAGCGGGCCGAGGATAGGGCGGAAAAGGCTGTGGAAGACTATAAGGCGTCCGACCAATTCTACATCGACCTTACCGATTCTGCGGCCGTCGGGTGGCACAATGCCCTTGACGCCGTCAAGGAGATGGTGCCCGAGTTCAACGATCTGGAGCTTCGCATGAGGTATCCCCTTGCGGAGGAAGGACCCTACGACGGTAGTACCGAGCCGGCAGGTAGAGGCGAGCCTACTGTCGGTGGCGCCGAGCAAGCAGATAGTAGGGTGGCCTTGGCCGAGAAGGTGGTTTGAAGCCGCCGTTCTCCCTGCTTTCTATCTCTCCCTCTTCCCTTCCTTTTTAATATATATATTTTTATATTTTTGTAAGCTTCCGGGCGTTTTGTGGAGATGAGGAGTTTATAATACACTTGTATATAATTTGATGATATTAATGAAGTATTTTTAGCTCATCTTTAATGTGCCTGACTGTAATGTGAATTTTCTCGATTATTTCCTAATTGTGGATAGACCGATATCCCTTCTCACCCTGGAGTCGAGGTGACATGGGGAGAGGGACACCAAGTGTAGATAGACTGGTGTCCCTCCTCACCCCTGAGTCGAGATGACGTGAGACGACCGAACACCAAGTATAGGTAGACCGGTTTCCCTCTTCACCCCAGAGTCGAGATGACGTGAGACGAGCGAACACCAAGTATAGATAGACCGGTGTCCCTCATTACCCCGGAATCGAGGTGACGTGTGACGAGCGAACAACAAATATAGGTAGACCGGTGTCCTTCCTTACCCTGGAATCGAGGTGACGTGAGATGAGCGAACACCAAGTATTGGTAGACCGGTGTCCCTCCTTACCCTGGAATCGAGGTGACGTGAGACGAGCGAACACCAAGTATAGGTAGACCGATGTCCCTCCTTATCCCAAAATCGAGGTGAAATGAGACGAGCGAACACCAAGTACAGGTAGACCGATACCCCTTTCACCCCGGAGACGAGGTGTGGTGTGAGTCGATCGACCTTAGCAGAGCTCGGTGCTATCACTCCTTCGGATTCGAGTGGGGTTGGAGTAGATCGACCTTAGTAGAACCCGCGATTTATTTACTTGGGCCATATTAGGAGTTTTCCTATTTCGTGTATGTATGCCCGGTAGAGTTCGACTTGCTGGTTTTAACGCGAGGCCTTAGGAAGCTACTCGGTGGTCTCATGATGAGGGTTTAGGATCCACGGTGTCATTGGGCAGGAAACCGCCAGCTGTGGATGGCCCGGGCAGGAATCTATCTAGCAGCCTCGTGTAGAGGGCTTTGGATCTACGACGGTGTTGGGCAGAAAGCTGACCACTGTGGATGGTCCGGGCAGGAATCTACCCAGCTGCCTCATTATGAGAGCTTTGGATCCACGGCGTCGTTGGGCAGGAAGCTGCCTGCTATGGATGGGCCGGGCCGGAATCTACCCGGTTGCCTCGTGTAGAGGGCTTTGGATCCATAGCGGTATTGGGCAGGAAGCTGCCCACTGTAGATGGGCCGGGTAGGAATCTACCCGGCTGCCCTGTGTATAGGGCTTTTGTAACAACCCTAACTTTCTGTACGAATTTTTTCAAAATACAGAAAGGAACACCTAAGCCTGAGCACGAGTTATAAGTTTGTTTTGCTTTTGAACAGCAAGAAAGTACTTGTAGCTTATTGGTAAAGCCTTACACTGCTGTGACGTAGCCTCTGTGATCGAATCCCCCAGCCACATTATCTTTTTATTTTAATTTCTTTTAATCTTTTTAGAAGCCCAAAAGTCTACACGTGCACAACACGTAAACTGAAGAGTTACAAATTATTTAAACATGTGCACTGAAGTATACCAATCGACCCCGACACGTGGCCTAAATACCAAGCCCACCTGATGGTAAAAACCCGGCGACACACCCTAAAACCTCGGTGCCGCTGGTCATACTCGACGGTAATGCTCCTATATTTAAACCCCTGCAACCTTTCAGCTACCCCACTTCTTTCACACTTCTTGTTTTCTCTGCATTCACATAGAGAACATTGAATCACCGATTTAATTTCCTTTAAATGTATTTTTAATTCTCAAATTCATCACCCCTAAACCTTAATTTTCCCTATAAATACCCACTCCATTTTACACCCCTCTCACTCAGAATGCTATTACAAAAACTATACCAAATTCCCAAGTATTTTAGTGTACAAGTGGAGTTAGCGAAGGGTGAAGCTCCGACGAACTTCTGAGGAGATTCCAGCGACGAAATGATGCCCCGATTCTTTCTTTAGGACACCCTCTCTCTCCTCTTGACCCCAAGCCAGTAAGTCCCATTTCCCCTTCTCATCTTCATCTTTAAAATGTTTCATTTCCAAAACCCGACGGAAGCGGAGTTAGTCTGACTTCCGATTCAGTTTTCTTTAGAAACTACAATCTTCTTTGATAAGACAAAACCATATTCTCATATGTTGTTTAATAAACATTAACAATCTCAATAAAAAAAACTTTCACATCAAAATAATCATTTTTGTGACATTTATCGCACTTTTTCAGAAAAATACCACATATTTACATTTCGACATAATTAACTTGTTCCTTGCTATACTTTTAGATAGTTCACAAGGTAATGACCTATCTCATCACAACACACATCTCTATCATAGCACGATGAAGTTTTGGGAACATAGAATACGGGAAAATACGACTTTACAAATAAATACCCTAAACTTACAAAACGTTTTCTTTAAAAAGATATATTAACAATTTCCATGCAATTGCGCCTCTACAACCCATTTTGGGGACTCTGATCGGGATGGTGTGGATTATCGCACATCCTCAGGCTTAGTAGTGCGAGATGCAGACCTCCATTCGATCTCGATGGAAATTTTTATACATTTTTCTTTAGAAAAATGAGATTTTTTATAAGAAAATAAATAAATTATTTCATTAAATATATATATATATATATATATATATATATATTATCAAAATATCTATTTTAATTATATAAATATTCTAAGTTTTCTAAATCAAAGGAATCACTATTACATGAAAATACCATCTAATTATAACACAAGTACAATATTTCAAGAAAATACCATACACTATGAAACTAGGTTCTATTTACTAGAAATTACATAATTGTAAAATATACATCTATAAAAACCCTAAAGACGATAATTAAATGTTTAAGGTGTATTTTGAAATTATGCCAAAACTATTTTTATATAAAACTCCATCAAGTTATACTAAATAACAATAAGGACCCTAGTAAACATAGGTTTAAGCGGGACCAGTCTCTTGAGCCTCAGGGAGCCGGAGATATGGGTGCTTGCCGATCTAAGGTAGACAACCTAACAAACAGTGTTATCAATACGGTAATTGTCTTGAAAAAAGACACAGATCCTGCCGTCCATGTGCAGCAGTTACCGATAACATCAAAACCTAATTCAGGACTTCAATTTCTTTTTAATTATCTGACTCAGACTGAGTGTAAATCTAATCAGTCTGACTTGAATACGATTCAAGTACAATACAACCATTCAATATGAATCCGTCTGTACAATCTATTTCAATGTATAACTTGACCGAACCGAACCATGGATATACATCCATCTACATGATTCTCCAGTTACATCCATTTACTGATATCATGATTTTGGCAAGTCATCCATCTATACAATTTATAATACAAGACAAGACAATACAATCCATACAATCAATACATAAACATTACGGGGTTATAAAGGGGTAGACCGGTACGGAACATGTTAAAGGTGGCATGAGGTGGTCACTTAAGACGTAATTACATCCATGTCGTTGTTCCGTGGTATTATCGACGGAGCCTTGTACTACGGGTTACCAAAATCTTCGGTGTAAGTGGGACTTCTCTCGTATACGTTGGCATCTTCTGTACCAAGCTACAAACAATTGCGCTAATATTATAATAAAACATTATAAAACTATACCTTCTTTCTGTCTATTCTACTTCTCCCTCATCTTTGGGACTTACCGAGCAATTGTTCGCTGACGATATTCCTATTTCTCTTCTTCTTTGGAATGTTGTCAGGAGGACCCGACGCTGAGGAGTACGAGACCAGTCAGGAGCATTTGGAGTAGGCCCTTGAGCAGTACATCGAAGATCCAGAGCTGTAGCCACTTGTACTTATTCCATTTTTATTTCTGTTTTGTTATTGTTTAGGCATCGCTTTCTATTCACGTATTTATTTTCCAGTTGTACCTATAAAAGAATGTTTAATAAATAAAGTTGTTGTTTATTTACATTCCTGTCTCTTGTGTACTTTACTTTATATTGCTTAAATACGCTTAGCGTATTTACTTCTGAGTAAATACGTAACGGATGTAGGGTTAACTTAGCACCTTGTGAAGGTTTTGGCAAGTATCAATCATGCTACTTTGAAATTTTTTGGGTGCTAAACCAACCCGCCAAGTAATCGAACTAGAGAATTAAGGTTAAACAGGATACATAAACACTTTACATCTAAATGAACAAGGAATACAATCTTTGTAGACCGGTCCTTCACTTCAATAGCTCCGTGTAATAGTCCCTTCGCTGCGATCACGATCCCCGGACTCTAGAAATGCTCCCATGAAGAAACGAACAAGCTTGCTTCGAAGTCTTCGAAGCCGAAGATGATCTACGTCGAGGAGACACTAGCTCATGCTATCTCTTCACTAATTGTGTAGATTAGTGAAGCAAATACCCTAAACTAAATGGAAAGTAGTAGAGGATGATGAAGTATGAAGTGGGCTCACTTTAGATATATTTTTCTCACAAGTTATCATCACTTTTAGAAAAGCTAGAAAGCTTGAAATGAGGAAGAAGAAGATGAAGCTCAAGTGATGAATGAATGAATCATTTTTTGGTTTAATGCAACCATGAGTGAGTATATCAACCATATACTAACTCATGTAGAGAGTTAACCGTGGTAAAGGGTTAATTGTTAGGTCACAAAATATCTTAAGAAAAACAAAGGAGAGGACTTAGTCAATGCTTATCCACAAGCTTCTACAAGTTTCTTGCAATGATTTAATCCACTAATTTTTAGTTACTTAATGATAAATGAAACCCTAACATAATCCCTAGCGTGGTATGAGTCTCTTACATACAAGTTGCATGTGTAACCTAGCCTGACACAACAATATATATCACATATATATTTTGTGCAAAAGAATACAATTAATATATATCACATATATATCAATGTATCAAAAAGTGAGAAAACAAATCTTAAGTGAGCTAATATTAATTAATGTAATTTAATATATCAAATATATAATTATACATTAAACTATTAAATCAACTCTTGATTTAATAATCCGGCTATATTACATATAACCGACGAATATCTAATGATTCAACTTATCGAATCAGCACTTGATCCGATAACCCGGTTATATCACATATAACCGACCGATATAACATATCGCGAGAATAGAATGCAGTATCACATACTAGCATTAATTTCGGTCCCGCATATATTACATATGTGATCCTACTCCATTTCGCATGAACCAGGAAACCTCTGTGTAGGACTCTAAAGACTCGTCAATACTCCGGCAGTAGGTGATGATCATATCAAACACCCACAAGCCGCAAGCGGTCTGCTAAACGTAACGGCCACCCGGGTATTGAGCGATCAGAAGATCAACAAGCAAGTCTGCTAGTACTCATGCGAATCCAATCAGTAACACTACCGTACAGTCCGGTATTTTCGTCTGATATGTCGCATATCACAGCCTAGGGGTGGTATAACGTCAGACCCCAATAGCCTGATAAGTCATGCCGATGAAAGGTCCATAACGGTTAGAGAAACTACTGGTAACACTTACCAGTAAATTTCAGCAACCCTAGCCAGGGATTTCCTGTTATGGCCAATCGAGCATAGTGCAACATCAACTCCCAATACCGGGAGAGAAGAAACCCCTCCTATCGCTCATTGCCTCCATTTGACTCGGGACTGTACCCAAAAGCCACCGTTTTGCACGATCGCTTGACCGCGGTAAGGTGGAAATCAAAGCACAGTGGGAATCACACAAGACTCTGTGACGATCTCGGGTCTACAGACTAACCTGTACCAGTGTCACCAGAGAACTGCTATCCGACGATAGGTATAATACCATCTAGGAGTTCTCGGCGAGTCCGTCCAGTGTACCCAGTCTCCAATGAACACCCGTATATTTTCTCTGATGTCAAACACCAATGGATATGGGATCATCCATCGCCCATCATATAGGTCAAGAAGCGCATACGCTAGTCTACTCTGAAGTATCGATGCCCTGTCTCGATACTCCAACGACTAGGAACATTTGAAGGATGTACTTATCGACTACCCTGTCGCCACTAGTATGATCTGCATCATAATCCCGGTAGTCAAGTACTCATCCTAAGGGCTTTATCAACATGTAATAGAGAGACAATAAGTGTACATGTTAAGATAAAGAGCAACCAGATAGCATACTATCATGTCGAGCAAGAAAGTCCTCCCTATATATGTCCAAGCATCCACTACAATATACATCCTATGTAGAGTAATGGCCTCTAGGGCATACATATTACTAACAATCTCCCATTTGCACTAGGGCCATCTGTTGTAGTAACCAATACCCAACAATATAGCAGTGGTTGTAGTATCCCATTCTCAACCATCCCATAGAAGTCTCTCTAGGGGTAAGACCTTTGTGAGTTGATTCGTTGTGTTATCCTTCGTGTCTGCTCTCCTTACCTCGATCCCTTGGAGATCAACCATCTTCCTGATCAGGTGATACTTGCCTCAGAATATGTCTGGATCTCTGATAGGACAGGTGTTCCTAGGCTAAAACCATAACTCCATTGTTGTCACAATAACAATTATTGGATGCTCAATGGAAGGAACCTTATTTATCTCATGAATAAGAAATGTACAGACAACCACTTTGGTAGTATTGTTGGTAGCAATGTATTCAGCCTTTATCGTCTAGTATGTCACGGTATCTAGCTTGGAACTCTTCCAACATACCGTCCCTCCACTGAGGGTAAAGACAATGCATGTGATCGACTCTCAGTCGAACTTACCACTCTGGAAGCTGGAACTAAGAACTTTCTTTTAATGCTTCTCAAGTACTTAAGAATGTCCTCCACAGCTGTCCAGTGACTCTCCCAAGATCCGATTGATTCCTAATCACTGCACCTAGTGAGTCATCTACATCTGGTCTGGTACATAACATCGCACACTCTGATAAAGCCTACTGCCGAAGCATAGGGTACCCCTTGTATGCGAGCTCTCTCCAAATCAGTATTGGAGAGAGTGATCCATGAGTAAGTGGAAGAACCACCACGCTTAGAATCTTCCATACTAAACCCCTTTATTATGGTGTTAATTTACCTAGATTTAGGACACTCCCAACATCCACTTAGATCTATCTCATAGATCATAATCCACAAGATATAGTAGGTATCATCCAGATCTTTCTTTGAGAATCCTCATGATAAGAGGATCTTTGACTGAGTGTAGCATAGGAAACTATTTCCTATCAAGAGTATGTCATCTACGTACAATACGTGGAAGACAATCTTACTCTCTACAACATTTTTGTCTATACAAGGTTCATCTACCATTTTGATGAAGTCAAACTCTTTGACTATCACATCAAAACAGACGTTCCAACTGCCTGAACCCGGTTGGGCCATCATCTTATGATGCAATCTTCACTCCCACTGTCACCGAGAAGATCGTAGTATCTCTCAAGTGAATGAGGAACCCTACCAGATTTGCGGAGAGGCCGAGGTTCGTCGGAAACTATTGAATCCTTTGATTTTACCAAATCATCAGCTGTTAGTTTGTCTAGCTGGAACTTCTTCCAGTTCTACCTCATGACCACTTAATTTCTTCACAAGAAATTCCTTTTCTAAAAAGGTGGCATGCTGGGAAACAAAATACCTTTTACTCCTCAGTTAGGTAGAAGATATTTCCTTACTAATGTTTGTGATATCCCGCCAAACTCACACAACTGACCTTGCCTCAAGCTTGTCCGGATTTTGCTTTTCACCATAGGCCGGACAACCCCATATATTAACTCTTTTAAGACATGGTCTCTTCCCATACCATATCTCATATGTAGTGGTAGGCACTGATTTGGATGGAACCCCATTCAATAGGTATGCAGCTTCTCAAGTGCATAATACCCAAAAGAAAATGGATAACTCAGCAGTACTCATCATAGAGCGCACCATATTTCATAGGGTGCGATACCTCTGCCCCGATATACCGTTGTGCTGTGGTGTATTCGAAGGAGTAAACTGAGAGAGAATCACATTCTTCTTTTAGAAACTCCAGGAACTCCATGCGCAAGTATTCGCCTCCTCGATCATATCGTAGGACATTAATACTTCTACCCATTTGGTTCTTAAAAGAATCAAGCTTGGCATTTGTAGACATGGGACCATATACATCATCATGTATCTGTCCCAAGAGTTCACTAACTCTTTCTCTATTTCCAGTAAACGGAGTATTGGTCATATTATCTTTGAAACAAGACTGGCAAGTATCATAAGATGAAAATTCGAACAGATTCTCATTTTCATCCTTATGTAACTTAGCTGGTCGTGTCGCATAAATATGACCTAGTCTACAATGCCTCAAGAAGGATTTGTTCATTTCTGAATTAGACCACTTGTGTGTATTCTAGATACTTTGAACTGTGGTTTGATTTAGAACATATATGCTATTATATAATGTGCCTGATCGAATCAACTCTTGAATCAGAAAAATGTTCATAACATTATCCTCTAATACATAATTATATCCTTCTTTAACCTCATTAAAGAATCTGATGTAATGTTGTATATCAAGTTCGGTATCTAATAATATTTGTTCAGAATCAATGTATCTAATACAAGGTGATATCTGCCAACTGACTTGGCTGCAACAATTGCACCATTCTCTAACACTTAGAGACATATCATCATTCTCAGTTCTCTACCTTTCTGTAGCCCATGTAACTCTTACATATGTGGGATCCTTATCCGGTATCTCATACCTAGGATGTAGAGGATACTGAGAAACAGTTCTCGGTAATAAGGACACCCGAAGAATATGCATCAACATGCACTTTCTTCGATTGGGTGGCATGGAAATCCGGATATTCCTCTATTTCCTGCTCGGACTTATAACAGTTATAAGATTGAGCGGAACCAACGTTCCCTAGCTCAGTATAATAAGTAGGTTCGCTCAATGCATCCATATTATTATCTTGATTAAGGCGTGATATGGTCGCTACCAGGAGAGAGAGAGAAGAAAACACTCTGCGTGCGCTCTTGCAGGATTAGATTGGTTATTAATTTATCTAATCAGGATGGCTCCCACTATTTTAGTCAAATCTTCCTTTAAACCCAAAAAGGTAAGACTAGCCGGGATTAATTACACTCTACAAGTTCGCAAATTTTTCAGCCAGGCCAGTGTCGGTACTTTGAGGGAGGTTCCCCGTGCTTTCGCACGGACCTAATTAAAATAAATCTCGTTTTCCCTGGGGCGTAACCCCATTAACACCTTTCTAGACACCTACTTGATCGGATAATTGTAATGTGTAAAACTTTCCCAGAAATAACTCTTACTCGCAGTGGGTATCGGGATCCAACTATCTCATAGAAGGTATGCAATCTCATTGCAAATTTCAACACTTGAAATTCCCGATAATGTTTTGCCCCTAGCGTCCTATGACCTTGACGCAGGCCAACAAACCATAGTCTGCTAGTCAAGTTCAACCCGTACATTTCCTGATTGAATTAAACCCACCCGCACGACCCTTGACACAGGCCAACAAAGCCGCACGACTACTCTAATCCAATCGCATCGTATGCTGCAGATAAGCACTAGTCAGCTACCGCACACTACGCCTTGACGCAGGCCAACAAACGTAGCACGAATACTAAGTAGTACTTATCTGAAATGACGGAGGGCTATGACAGATTTTTAAGAAAACCTTTTGCGTAATGAACTTGATATTGTCGTAGAATCGAGTGATTTTGAAAAAGGAGTGTTTTTGAGGATTTTACTAGTTTTGCTAAAGAGGTCACTCCCGGTGAAGGGATCTCGGCTCTTTCCTTATCGAATAAGGTGCAGAATATTACACAAATACCACTACGCAAAGCAAAAACTATAAAAGCAATCAAAAGACAAACCGAGTTTGTAGCATCTGCTAGTTTCGCTAAAGAGGTCACTCCCGGTGAAGGGATCTCGGCTCTTTCCTTATCGAATAAGGTGCTGGATATTCTATAAGGAATACGGCTATGCAAAGCAAGAACTAGAGCTACCAGTTTTTAAAACAAGTTTCTACAACATCTTTATGTTTCTTTTTCTTTTATTTCATTAATCTCATTAATGAAGTCCCATCAGATTATACTTCCCAAGCATCATATAAGAAACGAAAGCAGCAATATTTATTATATCTCATATATATAATATAAGTATTCGTCTCAGAACATATCAAATGATCACATCACAGAATATCAGCAGCAGAAAAAACATATATGAAATATTGGATATACTAGGAATTCCTTGTTATATTTAATCCAGTAAAAACACGAATTCCACAGTCGTGATGAATAGCCAAAACCACATCCCTAGACCCCTACGAGAGCGACAAGCAACCCTACCAATTCTAGAGTTAGGAGACCCGTTCTCGACTCCTTGAGATGGTCTTCCACTGTACCCTAGAACCCGGTTACTTATGCTCCCCGCCTTGGGTCTATCCTAATGCGGAAAAGTAAATAATATACAATGGTGACATCATCCTCAACCCGGAAGTGCCCCAATAAAAGAATATTACATGCAATGAATTTTACATGAATGAAAATAAAAACCTCATCTCACATAAAACCCCCGGCTATTCAAAACAAGACGATCCAATATAACATATCACAGCAGCACATAATATCACATGTCATCAACGTAAGTAAATATGCGTATCCCAATTGTCGTTGACATATAGCACCGAAACCGGCGATACACAACATATTACACTTACGGTCGCAGAAAAGAAAGTGAAAAACTACAACAGTTGGAATCCGCAACCACCTTAGACATCATAAACCCAACGTATCACATACTTTGGATTTCATGCCCAACCGAATGAATTCCTTAGACATCACATGCCTAACAATTATAAACCCCGCATTTTAGTCTCGATATTGAAAACACTTTCCAATAACCTTTCGGGTAATTCAACAAGATTCCCGATAACCAGATCGAATGCTCTTCGGAAACTTTATTAGACGGCCGCACCCTCCGATGCCGTCGACGAAGTGCACTAAGGCGGAACACCGCTGCCGCGAGCACCCGAATGGATGCTTTTGGTGACGGAGTTCTCCTACAGTCACTTGGTCGGGGCTATGGGGCGTGGCTATCTATGAAGTTTACCCGGCGAGTATCCGCGTACTCTACGTAATTGCGACGGGATTTTGATCAACATCAAAATTTCGTGGCAACCGATCAAATGAGACTAAACGGTTAGATTTATAAAATTCAAATTAGTTATCTCATAACCAATTCTGTGGATTCCAAATATTGTATCACAATCACAGATAACTATGCGAAGTTAGATAATTCGATCGATACAACGAATTCCCAAAAATTCCCAAAGAGCTCAACACTTAAGCAAAATTAAAAGTTCCCAGAAGCATGCCCCAGTACCTACGGACCAACGACTGAAGGGCACGAACCAAGCCTCTCAAGTGGCGCCGCGGATCCGCCGCTAAAAACATGTTTTGGCCGCGGATCCGCGGTCACTTGGACGAGTTAGGGTTTCGTTCTTCAGGTGTGTCCATAAAATTCCCAGCATGATTTTCTGAGTATTTTTAATATGGAAAAATCCAACTTTTGGAAAAATTTCCAGAAAGGGGGTCATTACGGGGTTTTGGAGTTTGATCGGACTTTAAACTTCGCCTGCGCAACCCCTAATACTCTAGCTTGGCTCTGATACCACTGTAGGATTAGCTTAGCACCTTATGAAGGTTTTGGCAAGTATCAATCATGCTACTTTGAAATTTTTGAGGAGCTAAACCAACCCGCCAAGTAATCGAACTAGAGAATTAAGGTTAAACAGGATATGTAAACACCTTACATCTAAGTGAACAAGATATACAACCTTTGTTGACCGGTCCTTCACTTCAATAGCTCCGTGTAGTAGTCCCTTCACTGCGATCACGATCCCCGGACTCTAGAAAGGCTCCCATGAAGAAACGAACAATCTTGCTTCGAAGTCTTCGAGGCCGAAGATGATCTACGTCGAGAAGACACTAGCTCATGCTATCTCTTCACTAATTGTGTAGATTAGTGAAGCAAACACTCTAAACTAAATGGCAAGTAGTAGAGAATGATGAAGTAGGAAGTGGGCTCACTTTAGATATATTTTTCTCACAAGTTATCATCACTTTTAGAAAAGCTAGAAAGCTTGAAATGAGGAAGAAGAAGATGAAGCTCAAGTGATGAATGAATGAATAAATCATTTTTTGGTTTAATGCAACCATGGGTGAGTATATCAACCATATACTAACTCATATAGAGAGTTAACCATGGTAAGGGGTTAATGGTTAGGTCACAACATATCTTAAGAAAACCAAAGGAGTGGACTTAGTCAATGCTTATCCACAAGCTTCTACAAGCTTCTTGCAATGATTTAATCCACTAATTTGTAATTACTTAATGATAAATGAAATCCTAACATAAACCCTAGCATGGTATGAGTCTCTTACATACAAGTTGCATGTGTAACCTAGCCTGACACAACAATATATATCACATATATATTTTGTGCAAAAGAATACAATTAATATATATCACATATATATCAATATATCAAAAAGTGAGAAAAGAAATTTTAAGTGAGCTAATATTAGTTAACGTAATTTAATATATCAAATATATAATTATACATTAAACTATTAAATCAACTCTTAATTTAATAATCCGGCTATATTACATATAACCGACTAATATCTAATGAATCAACTTATCGAATCAACACTTGATCCGATAATCCGGCTATATAACATATAACCGACCGATATCACATATCGCGAGAATAGAATGCGGTATCACATACTCGCATTAATCTCGGTCCCGCACATATCATATATGTGCTCCTACTCCGTTTCGCATGAACCAGGAAACCTCTGTGTAGGACTCTAAAGACTCGTCAATACTCCGGCAGTAGGTGATGATCATATCAAATACCCACAAGCCGCAAGCGGTCTGCTACACGTAACGGCCACCCAGGTATTGAGCGATCAGAAGATCAACAAGCAAGCCTGCTAGTACTCCTGCGAATCCAATCAGTAACACTACCGTACAGTCCAGACTCTTCGTCTGATATGTCGCATATCACAGCCTGCGGGTGGTATAACGTCAGACTCCAATAGCCTGATAAGTCATGCCGATGCAAGGTCCATAACGGTTCGAGAAACTACTGGTAACACTTACCAGTAAATCTCAGCAACCCTGGTCAGGGATTTCTTGTTATGGCCAATCGAGCATAGTGCAACATCAACTCCTAATACCGGGAGAAACGAAACCCCTCCTATCGTTCATTGCCTCCATGTGACTCGGGACTGTATCCAAAAGCCACCATTTTGCACGATCTCTTGACCGTGGTAAGGTGGAAATCAATGCACAGTGGGAATCACACAAGAATCTATGACGATCTCGGGTCTACAGACTAACATGTACTAGTGTCACCAGAGAACTGCTATCCGACGATAGGTATAATACCATTTAGGAGTTCTCGGCGAGTCCGTCCAGTGTACCCAGTCTCTAATGAGCACCCGTATACCTTCTCTGATGTCGAACACCAATGGATATGGGATCATCCATCGTCCATCATATGGGTCAAGAAGCGCATACGCTAATCTACTCTGGAGTACCGATGCCCTGTCTCGATACTCCAACGATTAGGAACATTTGAAGAATGTACTTATCGACTACCCTGTCCCTACTAGTATGATCTGCATCATAATCCTGGTAGTCAAGTACTCATCCTAAAGGCTTTATCAACATGTAATAGAAAGACAATAAATGTACATGTTAAGATAAAGATCAACCAGATAGCATACTATCATGTCGAGCAAGAAAGTCCTCACTATATATGTCCAAGCATCCACTATAATATACATCGAATGTACAGTAATGGCCTCTAGGGCATACATATTACTAACAGCGGGACTCGTCGCGCCCCTTCCCCGTATATTAGGAAGCGGAGCGTGACAACTTTGGATCCACGGTGGTGTTTGGATGGAAGCTGCCCATTGTGGATGGGCCGGGCTGGAATCTACCCGGTTGCCTCGTGTAGAGGGCTTTAGATACACGGCAATGTTGGGTAAGAAGCTGCCCGCTGTGGATGGGAACAGACAGGAATTTACCTGGCTACCTCGTGAAGAGGGATTTCTGATCAGAAATTTATTCGCGTTGATCGGTCAATCATTGGTGGGATCGCCATGACGTCAATATTTGTGCATCCCCGATTCCCGGTGCCACGTGGCGTGTGGCGGTTATCTCGAGGTCCATGCGAATCTCCCGAAGACGTCGTTCAATCTTCACGGATCTGTGTGAAAGGAAAGGGGCCAATAGCCGGGCGCCGCATGGCGGCGCCGTATCGAGTGGTGTGATAGTATGATGATGTTCTATGATCTGCGCCTTGGTGGGAGAGGATCTCGACCGCTTGGGAATTTTTGTTGGGGCTATAAATATGGAATGCCTGGCCCCCTCTTAGGTATCCTCATTGATTTGATTATAGGTGTCTTCTTCTTCTCTCCTTTTTCTTTGACCGATCTCCGTAGCTCGTTGTTTCCTAATGGCCGACAATACGTACAATATCCGAGACATCGTGACACGCCATGATGTCTACCATCCACTCGACTTCTCCCCGTAGATATAAATCTACTCACCTGGTCCTCGCTCGCCGGTGCCGACGTCGCCACGCGCTTGCTTGTCGTCTCGAAGTCCACATGGGGGTACCTACATATCATAACGTATCGTATCGCATTAAAATCCGACTCATGACCAAAACGACACACGAATACCACATAAGTCAAAACCTATGGTTGCTTTCACAAATGAACCCAAAAACCCTCGACGTCGGCGTACAAACGCCAAACAATCGAGAAAACTCTCAACACACTCATTTGTACAATTACAAGCACTAATTATAATATAAAATAGCTTACAATTCCCAAAAACCCCAATTTCACTTAAAAAGTCATTTTTCCGAAAATATAGCAAGCACAAATTACCATTTTTGTACAAAACATGATGTTTTAATAATTCTAGTGACCAAGATGATAACTTAATATCTTAATTATGCCATAGGGCCGTGATAGATCGCTTGGAGCATCATTGCAGGTGTTTACTCCCACGCCGATCTTCTTTTCTGTAGGTGCTCATCTACGCAATCCGGAAGTCATCCCTGAGCCTTTTCCGGACTTCGTCCCAACAAGCACTGGAGGAGGCCATCGACAAGATGCGCACGGTCCAAGAGAAGTCCCGCAGTAGGAAACCACCGTAGGACACTTCGACGATCAAATAAGAACCGAAGAATAATTAGGGCAGAGTAGCGTCGTGTTTGAATAAGTTCGAGGTATCTGAGTCGTCTGGAAGAGGGGTTTATATAGCGGTCGTATAGAGCGATCCGATGCAAAATTCTCGCCGACCGTTACGTCCATGCACCACATTCGCGTTAATGGAAGGATACGCTCATTAATGACGAGCTATGCTAGCGGGGGCTGCGGGACGTGGAGCGGCGGAGATCTCGTTGTGGCGAGATACACGGAGCCGTTATGGGGCGTTCTGGTTCCATGTTCTCGGCCAAACAGAGATGCTGAGGGATCTCAAATATAAGATTGCTCGGAGACGAGCAAATGAGATGAGGAGTCTCAGCTATAGGTAGTGCGGATACGAGCTACTGGCTGGCGGTCAGCCGATGAGAGAATTTGCTCCAGTAGGTTACCTGAAAGGTTGGGCGCAATCTCGGAGTCGAGGCACCGAGGAATGTCCCCTATATATCATACTTATTCCATCTCTGCGGCCTTCAGGAATCTAGCAGGCTTACGTGGACGATACGTTTTCCACTACGTGTCGTGATCCGGGGAATTCCCATTTACGAGCATCATCAAAACCCGACTTCGAGTCAAAAATATTAGAGCAAATGGATCTATTTGCTCTAGTTTTTTTCTTATTGATGAAACTATCGACGTTGTTATAAGCTTGATTAAATATTCTCTCTTATATATACTAGTTTATTTCAATTGCATTGAAACGGATATAACACTAGTATATATAAATTTGAACACAAACATAATTTTTGATAATCTATATGTAATGTAAGAAAGCGATGGGTACTTCTTTGAATAATGATCCATTGAGTGTACTTTGTATATGTGGAAATACAAAAATGTATGGCCTAGCTATCATATGCATATAGATTCATCGCATATATATATCCATTCATATTAATATTTGATTTTTTTTATAACCATCTATATAGATGAGTTTGTCTAGGTTAATTGTGCTTTCATAGCCTATTGATAGATATGCCTTATCTGAATACACCCCATTTAATCACAATAAGAGCATTATATATGAACTAGAACTTGTGCAAGTGTGTTGCATGTGTCAAATGTAATATTTCATATTTGTGAGAATGTGTATATATGTAAATTTATAAGTAATAAGGGTTTATGTGTAAATGTGCATTTCATATAAGTGAGAATGAGTATAGGTGTAAATTTGTAAATATTGAGGGTTTATGTGTAAATTTACATTGCACGGCATCATCTTTTTTGTCCTCTTCCTTGATTAGGTGAAGGCGATTTTTCTCCTATTTCTTTGAATTTTGGAGAAAGACGAGGGTGTCCACCTCACCAAGGGGTATTTGCATTATAAAAAAAGATAATATAATTCCAATATGTATCGTATTTATTTGCCAACATAATGATAAAATCTCTTCATTAATGTCCCATGATTTTCTTTTCATCTATAAATACCAAGCCCAAGTATTGCTCATCCTCCAAGTTCATTTCTATTTATAGTTTGATATAATTAAACAAGCCATTACACTTACAACTATGAAGAAATTTGGTTTGGTTTTCCTTATGGTGCATGCTTATGTTTGCAATGTCGACGGAAGTCGTTGTCCCGGTGACGGGATCATCCTCACCGTTGACACAGGTTGCCCAGCCACAAGGGTTTCGTGAGTGCTCTCTTCATTTTTTTTGGACATGTTGTTTATTAGGTTTCATTTTTTTTGGACATGTTGTTTATTAGGTCTCATTGCATAAAACCACATTGTCAGTGTAATGAACTGTAGCCTAATTCTACGGGAGACCACATTCGAAGGGATACTCCCGCCGAATTAGTCTGCATATATTTAAAATTTTGTCCACTTTGGTCAATATCGAATTCGACAGGAGTCTCACGTCGAATTAGATATTGACCAAGTCAACAACCCTAGCCCACTTCACCCCCTTTTCCCTCTAAAATTACTTCCCTCCACGCTCAAATTTTTTCCGTCGAATATGAAAAAAAAAACCTTTCCTCTTCCTCGTCGCCGCCGCCGCCGCCGCCGCCGCCTCATCCTCGTCGTCATCGCCGCCTAGTCCTCGTCGATCTTCTAGTTGTCATCACCACCGTCACTTACTCCTTCTCGTCGTCATCGCCGCCTAATCCTCATCGATCTCTTAATTGTCATCGTCACCGCCACATACTCCTCACCGTTTCCCTTCTCCTGCTACATCTTCGATCCCTACCGTCTCGTCGTTGTCGTCGTTGCCGCCGCCCCTGCCTGCTCCTCCTCGACCTCTTCACCTCCTCCTCCTTCTCATAGTCAACGAGGCCCCCACCTTCATCTTCACTGATCCCCTCCTCCTCCCACTACTACAATAAGGGGTTTCCCCTACGGGTATAGGAATCCGTAGGGACAACTTTTTATTGCCCCTGCAGATTAATTCGTAGGGCCATCGATTTTTCCCTACAGTGCCTTACGGATTAATTAAAAATATTAAAATGTAATCATTGATTTAGCCCTACAGAGCCGCAAAAGAAGGCCCTACGGATTAATTCGTAGGGGCATCAAAGGCTTATTTATAAAAAAATAAATCCCAGAAATTTCCCAGCTCTCTCTTCACCGATCTCCCGCACGTGCCACCTCACCACCACACCCACGCGCGCCTCCTCGTCATCGGTACACCATCATCGATTTCCTCGTCGACAGTAGAATCCCGCGAGCTCGCGTCGTCGACTGTGTCTCGTCAACAGTGGAATCTCCGGCCTCCTCCACCTCGTCGATAGTAGAATCGCCAGCAAAACTACTTCTATGGCGAGTTAATTTCAATTTTTAACTTATAATTATTCTTTTATTTGTATTATTATTGATATTAGGGTTACTACTAGGGCTTAGAGTTAGAGTTCGGTCTAAGGTTTGGGCTACCCTAACCTTTATGATTAATTAGATACGGTTAGAGTTAGGGTTCGGTTTAGGGTTAGGGTTAGGGTTAGTTAGGTAGGGTTAGGATTAGGGTTAGTTTGGGTTAATAAGGTAAAATAGGGTTGGTGATGATTAGAGCTAGGGTTAGGGTTAATTAGATTAATTAAGATTAAATTTGGTTTGGGCTAGAGTTAATTTGTGTTGGGGTTTGGGTGATGATTAGGGTTAGGTTAATTTGGGTTAGGGTTTGGGCTAGGGTTAATTAGGTAAAATAGAGTGTATTTGTGTTAGGATGTTGATTAGGATTAATTTGGGTTAATTAGTGATAATTTGAAGGGTTAAGGTGTTGATTAGGGTTAATTTAGGTTAATTGGGTTAATTAGGGATAATTTGAGTTAGGGTGATGATATGGTTAATTTGTGTTAATTAGGTTAATTTGGGTTAATTAGATTTAGGGTTTAGGGTGCACTGGTTTCTTCAGTAGGATACTCAATGATAACGTAAACGTACAATTTTACCGTAAACGCAAGAAAAATTTACCCTAAACTAAAAATTTCGAACCCTTAATAACGAAACGTAAATGTAAAACCTATTCATGTTAAATGTTCAAGTTAAAATCAATATATGATATTCAATAATAATATGAAACTTTCATATTCTCATCGATACTCATATGTGAAAATCAAAGCACGATTTAGTCCCCGTCTATCGGTTAACATACTTCGATGTTCATCGTAACATAGAACTATACGAAAGTTGTTAAATATTGGACGATATAGTTCGATACTAACAACCGTCGTGTAGTCTATATGACGAGAAGATTCAATCATATGATAACTAATAGATTTGTCCAGTGTGGACAAGTTAGGAATGTATAAAGCAAACACTTGCATTCACTTGTGTTTTCATTCGTTTCGAGTTATTTCGTCGGTACTTTTCCGCTGGTTCTCCGTGTCCAAAAATAGATTAGATGTTTATTTCAACGTTGTTTCACAGCATTGAAATTATTATCTATTCTATTACAGTGTACTCGGAGAACAGCGGGGAGGTGCTGCCGAAATTTACTCGAAAAGGATGAAAACACAAGCGAAAGGGTGTCTGCTCTATACATTCTTAATGGGATAAAAGCTTTATCCCCGACAGTCGAAACACACATATACAACACGAATACATAACAGACACACACACAAAGCACATACACACTAACAACCCTACAATTAAGCGAAGTCATAAATTGAAACACACATATACAAAATACAACTCATACTTAGGTATCTTCAAATCTAACTTTATTTATTGATAATTTATTCTTTTCAACGACAAATTTTCCGCTATGGATTTGTTGTCAGTAACCATCACGTTCTTAGATTTCTCAATATAGTCATCATAACCTACAAATTATTTGTTATACAGTCTAATATGGCACATAAATACATCAGAGTTAAGGACTGGATGTACGTGGATTGGCAACAACGTATGCAACCGAAGTTTGTCGCAGGAGTTGCTGCTTTCATTGAATTTGCACTCTTACATAATAAGATCGTGTTAGAGAAGATTCTCTGCCCGTACGATAGATGTGGGAATAAGTACTGGCAGAAGGTAGAATTCGTAGAGCTTTACATCGTCGAACATGGTTTTACAAGACTTTATACAACTTGACTATATCACGAGAAAGAAGAAGAAGAAGATAGTAATGCGGTAGAAGAAGAAAGAGAAGACGGTAATGCGGAAGAAGAAGAAGACGGTAACTTCTTTCCATGAGAAGAAATGGAGGATATGGTAGAGGCTGCCCTAGGTGATAGTATTCGTACCGAAGATGACATTCCTTCCGATCAAGGACCGCGTACGGATAAGTATGAAAAGTTCATGAATGATGCTAGAAGACCAATTTATGAGAATGCAAAGTATTCCACCCTCTCATGGTTCGTCCAACTTTTCTAGATTAAGTGCCTAAATGGATGGAGAAACAAGTCATTCACGATCCTTCTGAAGTTTGTGAAAGATTCTTTGCCTCCGGGAAATAACGTGCCCGACAGCTGGAACGGAGCCCAGAAGATGATGTCTGATTTAGGTCTGAAGTGTGAGAAGATTCAAGCATGTCCCAAAAATTGCGTGCTGTACCGGAAAGAGAATTCAGATTTGAAAGAGAGTCCAACATGCGGAGAGGCCAGGTATAAGCCGAAAGAATCCAATAAGAAGCCCGATATACCTGTCAAGATAGCACGATACTTTCCTATAATACAGAGGCTACTCAGGCGCAAGAAAACAGCCGAGGTAATGATTTGGCATCACCGTGCTACTCCAAGTGAAGATGGAAAAATGAGTCATTCAAGAGATTCACCGGCATGGAAGGATTTCGATAGGAGGCACGAAATATTCAGTAGTGATCATCGTAATTGTTCTCCACCGAAAGACGCGACCGGGACGTTGGGACGTCCGGCCTAAATTTTGGGGGCAGATGCTATTTTGTGCTATCCGTCCACCTCTTCGAAAATGCCAAGTTGATTTATGACACCATATATCGAAGGTTTAAACGGATGTGGCCGATGTAGCAGACTTCGTCAGATTCCCTTTCCTTGAGGGGTTTTTGATTGTGGGGACACTCTTCCTTGCAGGCGCAAGCCCCTGCAGTGAATTACGCTACTGCATCGCGGCAACAACTCTCCTTCTCCAGATGGTCACTTCGTGTTGTGTGTGTTTGTTTTGTTTTTGGTTGCTCGTGGTTTGTATATGGAGACTAATTTGTGTTGTCGCCCGTAGGGCGGGGATTAGTCCAAATCCGTATTTTCTTAGATTTGGGTTTGGGTTGGGTTTAAGGATCGTTAATCTCATTTGAGACTAAGATCAACTTAAACGTTTGTTAAGGACACGTTAGTCTAATTTTCATGGTGGACATCACCGGTAGGTAGCCTTCCCCTGCCAGGCTCATCGTCTACAACTCGATCTTCTTGCCCCGGGGTACCATACCGGGCCCACCATGTACCCGAGACGGTTCATCCACTCCTCGAATCGGGTCTCGAAATCCAACAGAAAATATGAAATCTCATGGTGGACGACACATATATCACGAGAAAACCGCATCTTATATTTTAAAAAGAGAGGAGGAGAGAGAGAGAAGTTTTTATGTATTCTTGCGGTTTTCCCCAAAAATCAAGAAATCACATATAAATCCAAAATCCCCAAAAATCACAAGTATATAATAAGTGTCGGCATATGCCCCATAATACTGCATGATAACATGAAAATATGAATGCATGAATGTCTAAGTAATAAATGCCATGACTAGACTAACATCTGAGAGTAATCATAATGCCATATCGATCTAGCTTTTTGCTGATTCTTATCAATAAAAGATAATATGATCTAAAGTGTACGTGACATAGCAATTACTGATGATGATGTGTGTGAGCCGGCAAATAAGTGTACGTGGAATATGCGCATCATCGGTAATGGTGCTGGTGTCCTAACAGGCAGAGTTCCATACTGACTAAAGAAACATATGTATGAACATGCAACATGATGATTATGATCTGAATATAAAGATGAATGTGTATTAACCACTCACTTGTAATATACATGTCTAACTACAACTATATGACTCGAACCTAAACTAGTATCTATCTAACCCCTAAGGAACTAAACTAAAGAAATTAGTCGATCAGAAATAGGAATCCACCTAGGGTCTGAGTCCATATCTGTAATAGTCGGCGATCCAGCCGCAATAGCGTCACGTACGTAGTACGATTTCCTCGAAACAAGAGTGCGGATCAATCATCACATCTATGCCTCGTACGGTAAAATCCATCGTACGGCATCTCAATATCGGGGTACGGGTCAAGTATCACCTACGTGTCTCATCATTCGTATAATACCATCATCAACACATGTCATGATCAAGGTGCTATACTGTAATCGCATACATCAATCATATATCATTGTCAGCATAAATATACATCGTTAATTTATCCTCAGAAATGTCATGTCACATATATCATATTTTGATCAAGTCACATATGTCTAGTCGTGATTAAGTCACTCCTATAAGGTATCGAAATCAAGTTACACCTTTATGATATCGCAATCAAGTTACACCTATATGATGTCGTAATCAAGTCACGCATATATCATATCAGAATTCAATCACATGCTACGGTCCGGGTGCTATTTTAGAGTCCCATGGAGCTCAATATCATCACCACCCTTTATTATCTATGTATACCTATTCATTAACTCATTTCCTAATGATCCGCTAACATCATAACACGACCGTAGCCAAGAATCACGGCATCAGCCCAGTTATATTGTTTCATTCCCGTATATCATATCACATCCTTGTATCACATATACGTATTGTGTATATATATATATACCTACACCTAGTCCTATATATATACACACATACACGTATACACCACAGCGAGTCTCAGTGTGTGCGTGTGTGCGTATCTACCTAAAACCTACGAAATCTCCTCCAAGATATTCATTCTCGGGTAAGGTCTTTCTAAATCAATCCAGTCCAACCTAGGGTCATTACTAGGGTCCTACTCACCGAAATTCTAAGGTCACATCAGGCTTCCTAATGACAATAAGTATTATTCCTATTCTACGTTTGCGGGGGTGCTAAACGCCATCCACCCGACTTCCCCCGTAGATATATATCTACGCACATGGTCCTTGTCTGCCGCAGACGATGTCGCCATCCACTTCTTCACCGTCCAAAGTTCACGTGAGGGGTACCTATACGTAAACATATATAATATCATAAACTGAATCACGGACAAAATCAAAACGACGCACGGAACGCGCATAGGTTAAAACCTATGTCCCGCTCAAGCAAAAGAACCAAATATCGCTCGATATCGGCGTACAAACGCCGATTGATCGAGATGAACACCAATAAACAACTCGTAGTTTAAAAACCCATTATTTATAATATAAAACTTGGTTTAAATCATCGAAACCCTAAAATCGATCAAATCGTCCGATTTCGTAAAAGCCAAAAACGCCAATTTACCGTTTTACTTCAAAACTTTATGTTTAAATGAAACTAATGGTCATAATACTCATTAAATAGCATAACTAGATTATATAAACCATTACTATATTTTTAACACCCTAATTTGTATTAAATTGAAATTCTAGTTTGCAAACTTGCCCGATTTCGATACTTTTAAGCAAAAATTTCCCAATTTCACTTGCAAACTTGATTTTGCATATTTTAAATCGTTAAACCACTCCTTGAAACCTTAAGGACGTGCTAAAACCCTAACTTAATTTTTTAATCCCGCATTTTAAATAATTTTCAAAACCTAGTTTAACAAAAATAGCAATATTGTGACAATTTTAAAGTGAAAGCTAGCGATTGCAACTAGATTATGTTTCACGCTCAATTAACATGTTAATCTACACACTAATACCACAATCTAATAATAAAACCCTAATTATAATTTTATCTAACCTATTTATGTGTTTTGTAAAAATCTAGTTTGCAAAAGAACCTAATTTAAAACAATTTAAATGCAACAACTAGCAAATTGGCTACTAAATTAGGTTTAACATTTCCTAATATGTAAAACTACAATTTTAGATCAATACTCAAGAATGAAAACCCTAATTAGATTTAATAACCATATACTAGAATTTTCAATCTTAAACTTAAAATTATATTAAACATCACAAAAATAAATTTTGGATTAATTAACCAACACTAGCCAAAAGGGTTAAGATTTTACCTTATTGAACTTGAGATCCAACATGCAACTTGACCTTCAAAATGGTCTCTTGCTCCAAGGATTTTAAGATAGTATGATCAAAGAATAATGGTTAAAGGTTAAATAAGAATTTAATAGAATTTGTGTTGATTCTAGCATGGATTTTGTATTAATTTTGAGAAGGAATTAGATGGGAATGAGAGAGAGATGTAACAACAGCAGGAAGATAGGGGAAGGGTCGAAATTTTTGAGGAGAGGAAAAGAGTGGGTATGTGTATGTGTAGAGGTGTGTAGATGCTTCTTAATAATTAACCTTTTTTCTTTAATTCCCCTTTTTTTCTATTTCATTTTGAAATGAAACAAGTGGACAAATTTTGGGCAACCCAACATAGTGCTCGGCCCATGTATGGTGGGGGAAAATAAAAGAGAGGGAATGTGTGGAGTGGTGTAGAAACAACTATAATTATCACATCTTTTAGTCTCTTTTCAATAATAATTTATTTTCTTTTCTAATACAACTAAAGAAAATTCTAGAAACATGGAAAAATTTGGAAATAAATTTTGCATGATACACACTAGATTTTAATATGCAATGGTTCATTTTGGAAAATAAATCCATTGAAATTTACAATTTACAGTAATTTAATGTATAAAATAAAGCTTATGTTAATATTTAAAATAATTAATTTAGAAAAAATATTTAATTAAACTAAAAATTTATAAGTGGCCAAATAAACACCATTTACTAGTACTAACATAATTAAAATAGGTCTTTTTAATTTTACCACCAGATCTTCAACAAGGTGGAAATTCTTTCCAAAATGATGAATATGAAGTCCCTCAAACTAGAAGTTTGAATTTGACTGGGCCTACGAAAGAAATTGACGAAAAATAATTATGGTTAAGTTTTACGAAAAATACGTTTTATTTTACCGAAAATCAGAAAATTCACTTAAAAGATTTTATTTATTTAATTATTTTTAAAACGTTACAATCTTCCCCCCTTTAAGAAATTCGGTCCCTGAATTTAAATTAAAACTCCCCATAATTACTAAAACATTCAGCCAAAACACTTAAATCGTCGGGGCTCCGAAATCATCCATACATAACAAAAATCAACTCCGTCAAGCATAACGCAATCATCAGAGTTATGGTGAAAATAGAAAATCCAAGCCCAATACGAAAACCAACATAATATACATCAAATCTATAACTTATATATAGTGCACATCGTAGTAAAATCGTCTAAACATCTTAATAAAGAAGCATGCAAAAACCTCTTTTTAAAATCGCCGTGCGATGCATGTGTCACGGCATAAGTAGCGGACGTTTATTTTAAAACAATAGCTACACACATATTTATATCTTTTAATTAACCTACACGTCCCACTTGGTTACTAACCAAATAGTAATCATTATAAAAACATACTGTTCAAAATAAAATCAATCCCCATCACATTATAAAAATATCATGTGTGTCCGGTGCGCACTGAAATCGAAACCAAATACAGATGCTACGAATACGCTCAGAAACAAAACTGAGTGCAACAGTTGTGCACCAAAAACATCTGTCAAGTGCAACCGACGTGCACGACACTGATATCAAGTGCATCTAATCTGCACAAAACTCCGATTTAGTGCATCTGGTGTGCACAAATTCGCATCAAGTGCACCAAGTGTGCGTAAGAATCTTAATCAAGTGCACATGGTGTACGAAAAACATACACAAAATATCAAAATCGAAATCACGGTACAAAAAATGCATGAAAACTATGTCGAAGCATACATCAAAATCATGTGCAACCCATGTGCACGAAATCAAATCAATATCCCAAAACGTATATAACCAAATCGAGTACGCTGCGTACGTACAAAACAACATCAATACAACTGATATATGAAACACGAATAGAATGTAATGAATGTGCACATAAGAAATACCAATCGTAGAACAAAATCCTCAAAATACCAAAATCTAAACAACGGAAACGTGAAATTCAAATCACCAAATCACAATCGTAAACACTATCGTCAATGTGCGCCTTTTCTAATGTCGACCGATTCGGACTCGTCTCCTCATCGCTATGCTGTCTGCTCTACAAACGGCTATGCTTCTATCGAGAGCCTCCCGCATAATCTATCCCTTCACCTGATATCCGGACTACGTTAAACTTTTCGATTGACTCATCAAAATCCCATAATTCCCCGAGAGCTCAACACGCAAGTACAGTTTAAAAATATCCAGTACATGCCCAGCATCTGTGGACCAGCCGTAGAAGGGCAAACCCAAGCCTCACTAATGGCACCGCGGAACTGCCGTAAACCCTAAGGTTCAAAGGCGTTCTCGTGGTCATTATGTTGAGTTAAGGTTTCATTCTTCTAGAGGGTCCATGGAAATACCTGCATGTCTTCCGAATACTTTAAACTTGGGAAAACGGGTTTTCTGATAATCGTTCGAACCCTTTAACTTCGTCTGGACGGCATGTGAATACCTTTCGTCCGCACGCTAAACAATGCTTCAATCCTCAAGAATAATCAATACCCTAATGGTTATCGCATTCGAGCCGCAGCTCCCTCTGCCCGTACGCCCGTGGTAACAGAAACCACCCTCCGACATCGACGAAGATAGATCAAAGGAACGAATGAAATACGGTGCAAACAAATGTACATCCTAAGGCTCCTTAAGCAGAGTAGTGTATCGTAAGTATGCCGCGGACCATACCCACGGTACGTTACTCTACCTAAATCGCCTACTCCATCAACCAGGGGTCACCTAGACTTATACAAGGTTAAACCTAACGCTCTGATACCAACTTTGTCACGGCCCGAAAGTACGGAACGTGACCGACACTTAGATTATGAAACGTCTAGAGGCGCAACGTAACCTAAGTAAGCCGAAGCCTAGAAATCTAAACCATATAAAAGAAGAAGAAGTAAAAGAAAACATGAAGAAAACAAGTTTAAAGGCATCAGCAAATTTTCCCAAAAATTTCGGCAGAGTCTCCTCTGTAAAAACTGGCCCCAAACAGATACAACAAGTATAATATACACAAACAATAAAAAGCATCCCCAAATGGGAGCTAGCTCAACGCCAACAGGCGGAAACAACCACAACAAGCACAATAATATACAACGCCAAAGGGCGAGGCTTAAAACTTAAAAGAAAACAAAACCACCAGATATCGTAATAATACAAGCGCGACTCTAAGGTCGAAACAAATCAATGGTCCAGTAATCTATCAAGTAATACAAGTTTGGTTAATGGAGCTTTCTAGATACAAATGAAATAATAAAAATACAATGGCGGTCCAGATACAAATGAACCAACCTACCGTGCAAATCACCCGGAAAGAAATCGAATGCACGACGCTATACTAGGTCATAATAATATACTTATATACTACTAGTAATCAAGTAAGACAGGATAATAAGCTACGTGTAAATACAAATACTCCGTGCTCGTGTCAGTGCCTTATATAGTACTATGTCATATGAATGAGTATGCATGCACCATGAATGTAAAGTAACCAATCCTGAAATCTAGATATATCTGTATAAGAAATCTGAAATATCAACGATGAAATCCATGGAAATCCGTGTCAAGCATCGACACAAAACATGTAAATCTCAAGTCTCAATATCTCATAGTCTCAATATCTCGGGCTCCGTCAGTTCGGATCGGCCCATATCATCAAATCTCACGACAACGGTCGGTATCCTCCGGATATCCGCCGCGCCAGACATCACCGGTAGGTAGCCTTCCCCTGCCAGGCTCATCGTCTACAACTTAATATTCTTGCCCCGGGGTACCATACTGGGCCCACCATATACCCGAGATGGTTCATCCACTCCTCGAATCGGGTCTCGAAATCCAACAGAAAACATGAAATCTCATGGTGGACGACACATACATCACGAGAAAACCGCATCTTATATTTTAAAAAGAGAGGAGGAGAGAGAGAGAAGTTTTTATGTATTCTTGCGGTTTTCCCCAAAAATCAATAAATCTCATATAAATCCAAAATCCCCAAAAATCACAAGTATATAATAAGTGTCGGCATATGCCCCATAATACTGCATGATAACATGAAAATATGAATGCATGAATGTCTAAGTAATAAATGACATGACTAGACTAACATCTGAGAGTAATCATAATGCTATATCGATCTACCTTTTTGCTGATTCTTATCAATAAAAGATAATATGATCTAAAGTGTACGTGACATAGCAATTACCGATGATGATGTGTGTGAGCCGGCAAATAAGTGTACGTGGAATATGCGCATCATCGGTAATGGTGCTGGTGTCCTAACAGGCAGAGTTCCATACTGACTAAAGAAACATATGTATGAACATGCAACATGATGATTATGATCTGAATATAAAGATGAATGTGTATTAACCACTCACTTGTAATATACATGTCTAACTACAACTATATGACTCGAACCTAAACTAGTATCTATCTAACCCCCTAAGGAACTAAACTAAAGAAATTAGTCGATCAGAAATAGGAATCCACCTAGGGTCTGAGTCTATATCTCTAATAGTCGGCGATCCAGCCTCAATAGCATCACGTACGTAGTACGATTTCCTCGAAACAAGAGTGCGGATCAATCATCACATCTATGCCTCGTACGGTAAAATCCATCGTACGGCATCTCAATATCGGGGTACGGGTCAAGTATCACCTACGTGTCTCATCATTCGTATAATACCATTATCAACACATGTCATGATCAAGGTGCTATACTGTAATCGCATACATCAATCATATATCATTGTCAGCATAAATATACATCGTTAATTTATCCTCAGAAATGTCATGTCACATATATCATATTTTTATCAAGTCACATATGTCAAGTCGTGATTAAGTCACTCCTATAAGGTATCGAAATCAAGTTACACCTTTATGATATCGCAATCAAGTTACACCTATATGATGTCGTAATCAAGTCACGCATATATCATATCAGAATTCAATCACATGCTACGGTCCGGGTGCTATTTTAGAGTCCCATGGAGCTCAATATCACCACCACCCTTTATTATCTATGTATACCTATTCATTAACCCATTTCCTAATGATCCGCTAACATCATAACACGACCGCAGCCAAGAATCACGGTATCAGCCCAGTTATATTGTTTCATTCCCGTGTATCATATCATATCCTTGTATCACATATACGTATTGTGTGTGTGTGTGTGTGTGTGTGTGTATACCTACACCTAGTCCTATATATATATATACACATACACGTATACACAACAGCGAGTTTCAGTGTGTGTGTGTGTGTGCGTATCTACCTAAAACCTACGAAATCTCCTCCAAGATATTCATTCTCGGGTAAGGTCTTTCTAAATGATTCTAGTCCAACCTAGGGTCATTACTAGGGTCCTACTCACTGAAATTCTAAGGTCACGTCAGGCTTCCTAATGACAATAAGTACTATTCCTATTCTACGTTTGCGGGGGTGCTAAACACCATCCACCCGACTTCCCCCGTAGATATACATCTACTCACATGGTCCTTGTCTGCCGCAGACGATGTCGCCATCCACTTCTTCACCGTCCAAAGTTCATGTGAGGGGTACCTATACGCAAACATATATAATATCGTAAACTGAATCATGGACAAAATCAAAACGACGCACGGAACGCGCATAGATTAAAACCTATGTCCCGCTCATGCAAAAGAACCAAATATCGCTCGATATCGGCGTACAAACGCCGATTGATCGAGATGAACACCAATAAACAACTCGTAGTTTCAAAACCCATTATTTATAATATAAAACTTGGTTTAAATCATCGAAACCCTAAAATCGATCAAATCGTCCGATTTCGTAAAACCTGAAAACGCCAATTTACCGTTTTACTTCAAAACTTTATGTTTAAATGAAACTAATGGTCATAATACTCATTAAATAGCATAACTAGATTATATAAACCATTACTATATTTTTAACACCCTAATTTGTATTAAATTGAAATTCTAGTTTGCAAACTTGCCCGATTTCGATACTTTTAAGCAAAAATTTCCCAATTTCACTTGTAAACTTGATTTTGCATATTTTAAATCGTTAAACCACTCCTTGAAACCTTAAGGACGTGCTAAAACCCTAACTTAATTTTTTAATCCCGCATTTTAAATAATTTTCAAAACCTAGTTTAACAAAAATAGCAATATTGTGACAATTTTAAAGTGAAAGCTAGCGATTGCAACTAGATTATGTTTCAGGCTCAATTAACATGTTAATCTACACACTAATACCACAATCTAATAATAAAACCCTAATTATAATTTTATCTAACCTATTTATGTGTTTTGTAAAAATCTAGTTTGCAAAAGAACCTAATTTAAAACAATTTAAATGCAACAACTAGCAAATTGGCTACTAAATTAGGTTTAACATTTCCTAATATGTAAAACTACAATTTTAGATCAATACTCAAGAATGAAAACCCTAATTAGATTTAATAACCATATACTAGAATTTTCAATCTTAAACTTAAAATTATATTAAACATCACAAAAATAAATTTTGAATTAATTAACCAACACTAGCCAAAAGGGTTAAGATTTTACCTTAATGAACTTGAGATCCATCATGCAACTTGACCTTCAAAATGGTCTCTTGCTCCAAGGATTTTAAGATAGTATGATCAAAGAATAATGGTTAAAGGTTAATTAAGAATTTAATAGAATTTGTGTTGATTCTAGCATGGATTTTGTATTAATTTTGAGAAGGAATTAGATGGGAATGAGAGAGAGATGTAGCAACAGCAGGAAGAGAGGGGAAGGGTCGAAATTTTTGAGGAGAGGAAAAGAGTGGGGTATGTGTATGTGTAGAGGTGTGTAGATGCTTCTTAATAATTACCCTTTTTCTTTAATTCCCTTTTTTTTTCTATTTCATTTTGAAATGAAACAAGTGGACAAATTTTGGGCAACCCAACATAGTGCTCGGCCAATGTATGGTGGGGGAAAATAAAAGAGAGGGAATGTGTGGAGTGGTGTAGAAACAACTATAATTATCACATCTTCTAGTCTCTTTTCAATAATAATTTATTTTCTTTTCTAATACAACTAAAGAAAATTCTAGAAACATGGAAAAATTTGGAAATAAATTTTGCATGATACACACTAGATACCAATATACAATGGTTCATTTTTGGAAAATAAACCCATTGAAATTTACAATTTACACTAATTTAATGTATAAAATAAAACTTATGTTAATATTTAAAATAATTAATTTATGAATTTTTTTTAATTAAACTAAAAATTTATAAGTGGCTAAATAAACACCATTTACTAGTACTAACATAATTAAAATAGGTCTTTTTAATTTTATAACGAAAAATAATTACGTATAAGTTTTACGAAAAATACGTTTTATTTTACCGAAAATCAGAAAATTCACTTAAAAGATTTTATTTATTTAATTATTTATTTAATTATTTTGAAAACGTTACATATTGTGTAACATTGAACACTAATATGCATCACCGGGCTGTTCTTCTCTGGTTCTGAGGAATCAAGTTCTCCTTTGTTCTTTGCAAGGATTAATTTCTTTTTAAAAGGTTAAACCCTAATTTTAGAGGAATTAAATTCCCATATGTTTTGTGAGAGTTAAACTCTTTTGGACTCACTTCTTTCCCTTAAGTTTTGGATCTGCATGACAGAATCTCCCCGATGAGAATTAAATTCTCAATTTGTGGGGAGATCTGCTTCTGCTGATCTTAACCAAAGGAAGAACTAAGTTCTTTTGAGAAGAGTTAAACTCTTAGTTTGAGAATTAAATTCGCTTTTTTGTGAGAGCTTTTGGGAGGGGTTCCTCTTCTTTAGAGAATTAAATTCTCTTTCTATTTTTCTTCCCCTCTCCCTCTTTTTGAACTTGGAGTTTATGGGGGCCTCCTCCCTCTTTCTCCTCCTGCTCTTATTTATAGGAAAAAGAAAAGAATCAATTTGTTCAACAAATCTTTTATTGAGAGATGTTGATTGATTTTATAATCAACTAAAATGATCTTTTAGATCAATCGGTGAATTTTATTCACCGTTGGATTTTTAATCCAAACGCTCTCTGTTTAACAGTGAAGATTTGTTGTTTGTTTAACAAGATTATGAATATCTTGTTAGTTTTAACAAGATTAGAATTTTATTTTATCAAATCTTTTTAGTTTAACAAGATTAAAAATATATTTTCTTAATATGGATATCTTGTTAACATAGAATTTTATTCTTGTTATAAGATTAGAAAAATATTTTCCTATGATAGATTTTTATTGTATCAAATGATCACCGCTGGATCGTTGATCCAAGGGTCCCATGTTTAACAGAAAAGAGCTAGTTTAAGGAAGATCAAGAAAATATTTCCCAAATAAAATTTAATTCTAGAATTTGATAGGAACATTTTAAATTAGGGTGCTCACATGCTTTTCATGTGATTGGCAAAAGCACTCACGTGTTTAACACGTGACCCCTATTATGGGTTTTAGCCTGTTTATGTTCAGAGCGCACACGTGCTTAACACGTGAGGCATATTTGGCCTTTGGTAATTTATGTTCAGCATTTATATGCTTTGCATATTAGCGCTCATTTGTTTTACACGTGATGCCTGTTTTTTGAGGATTCTCCCCTTTTTTGTAAGGGAACAAGTAGCTCTTGGCCTAAAATTTTGGCGGGAACAGCAATGTCAGGCTCGGACTCGCTAGTGATTGCTTCTTCCCATTCAACTATATGGCTGGAAGCCACAGCACATGACCCGTTATAATGATAGTTTATAATCTGTCACGTTGGTTGGCTATGGATCAATCCTACTTTATGATGCCTCTTCTTATCGACAGACCAAACTCACCGGAAAATAATATCGACGTCTATCTCCGACTTCTGATCGATGCGTTAAAATCTTTATTCATTTATGGTGTAGAGACTTACGATGCAAATACAGATACAACCTTCACACTGCGTGCAGCTTTAATGTGGACAATTAATGACTTTCCTGCGTATGGAATGCTATCAGGTTGGTCCGTACATGGTCACAAAGTATGCACTTATTGCCATCAATATACAACATCAAAATTCTTGAATTTTAGAAGGAAGGTTTGTTATTGCGGTCATCGGCGTTTCCTCCCACTAGACCATCCCTACAGGTTAGACGCTGCTCACTTTGATGGTCATCAGAAGCTTCTTGGGCCTCCAGCCTCATTGTCCCGAGAGGACGTGACTGCTCAGTGGGATGAGTACAATAATGTGACCTTCGGGATAGATCCGGCAAAACAGGTCAAACCACCATACTGGAACAAGTTAAGCTTTTTCTACGAGCTTCCATACTGGTCAACTAATTTAGTGCATCATTATCTGGAAGTCATGCACATAGAGAAGGGAGTATCCGAGCACGTACTCAACTTGCTTGTTTGTAAAGATGGAAAATCGAAAGACAACCTCCGTGCTCGGATGGATCTTTAGTACTGGGAAATTAGAAGTGAATTGCATCCTAATCCGATAGAAGGTAAATCAGGAAAATTTGCACTTTCCAATGCCGCGTATCATATGTCACAACCGGAGAAGAAAAGGTTCCTGCAGGTGTTGCATGATTTGAAAGTTCCCACAGGTTTCTCAGGATCATTTAGCAAGAAGATAAAAATTATGAAAGGAAAAATCGATGGGCTGAAAAGTCATGATCACCATGTTATTATGGAGCACCTTCTCCCATTAGCCCTCAGGACTTCCCTTCCCGAATCGGTTGTGTAGGATGTTTTTCGTCACCCCATTGAGATGGGAATACACACGCGCTTGTCAGTCGTACTACAGATTCCCCCTGTCTAGGGTAGGCGGGGGTTTATTGATTGTGGGTATCCGAATCTTCGGCGGCCACGGACTAAGCTGCCATTAATTACCCCTCGTCTTTAGAGAGAGGGAACCTCCGATTGACGGGTCAAACTGATTATGCGAACTCAATGTGTCGTTTGCGTGTGTTGTGTTTTGAAAGGGTTTTGGATATATCGGGGGCCTCGCTGAGTTTACGGGGGTCCCGCTACCCGGATAGCGGGCTGAGGGTCAAGGGGGCGAGCAGCCCCCTTGCGGGGATGCGGGACAGCGCCCCGTTAGAAAAAATTTCCTAGCAGGGGATGTGTCTTGAGTGTAGAGTTTATGAAAAATGAGGGGTGAGGAGCATCTTAAAGACGCGTGCGTGGCACGTGGGCCCTGGGCGCCCACGAGTCACGTGCCTGGCGCGTGGGCACGTGGGCACCCGCGGGTCATGTGCCCGGCGCGTGGGCCTGCGGGTCACGTGCTTGGTGCCCGCGGGTCACGTGCCCGGAGCGCGGGCGCTTGGCGCCCGCGGATCACGTGCCCGGTGCGCGGGTGCTTGGAGCCCGTGGGTCACTTGCCCGGCGCGTGGACGCTTGGCGCCCATGGGTCACATGCGCGACACGCGAGCGCCAGCGGGTCACGTGCCCACGCGCTTGAAACACCAGCATAAAAGGGGCTTGGCCCCTGGGCTAGGAGTTGAACTCCCAAGGGATTTTGAGTGGAGTTAAACTCCTAAAAATTTAGATTTGGAGTTAAACTCCTAAATGATCTGGAAGTGGAGTTAAACTCCTTTGAGAATTTGGGTATTGGAGTTGAACTCCCCAAAGATCTTCAGAGGTGATCAAAGGGGACCCATATCTTCTCTCTTTAGCCCTGGAGCTTCTTTTGAGCCTTGGATCTGTCCAAAGTTGGATTTTTCGAGATGAGTCTCCTTCTTCCTCCTCTTTATCGGCTGGATCTTGGAGAAAAGGGGGTGAGACTTAAATGTCTCCCCTTTTCGAGATCTGATTGAAGATCCAAGCTCCCCTTCAAGGGTTTTGTAGTGAAAAACTACTTCTTTTTGGAAAAGGGAAGAGTTAAACTCTTGATTTAATTTTAAAAAGGGGAAGCTTTTTGAACCTTGAGAAAGGAGAAGGAGGCACAAACCCTAGATTTTTTTGAGAATGGAAAAAGTTGTCATAGATATTTTCATCATGTTTGCCTTTATAGGCTACACACTTTACATATAGCCTCTTGGGCTTTGCCAAATGGCACTTGTACCACCCCATACCTTATGTGCTTAATTCTTTTGCACATGAATCATGGGATTTACAAAAATTTGGCTTTATGCCTATTTTTCTTATATTTATTCATAAAAAAAATACACAAAAATTATTTATTACAAAATTTTTATTTTGGCATGGAGGAGGTCGGCGGCTTCATGTTCGGGCTCGACCCGGGTATTAGCCCACTTGACCTGGGCTTGGTCCCACTTGGCTTGGGGTTGACTTTGATTTTGACTTGGTCAACCGGGGTGTAAATTTTGACCCCAACAAATTGCCCCCCATCAATAAATGCACATCACATATGTGAGTTGTGTGCATGAAATTGATGGATCTTCTTTCGCGTGGAGGTTGATTTATTTGGTTCCCATTTTGACGACGTGGAAGTCGTTTCTTCCATTTTAGCGATGTGGACGGTCGGTCCTGTCCTTTTTGCGATTTGGACGGTCGGTGCTGTCCTTTTTGCGACTTGGACGGTTGGTGCTGCCCTTTTAGCGATTTGGATGGTCGGTTCTGCCTTTTTGTGACTTGAACGGTCGATGCTGCCCTTTTAGCGACTTGGATGGTCGGTGCTGCCCTTTTTGCGACTTGGACGGTCGATACTGCCCTTTTTGCGATGTGGGCGGTCGGTGCTGGATTCGACTTGCTCCGCTTCTAGCAGTGTCATGGATGAAGTTGACTTATTTCCGAGGTGGAGCTTGAATCTGCCGGGGAGGTCATTGGTTGTTTTGCTGATTTGATGTGATTTTGGTTGACATCAGCACCGCTACACTGGAATATGGTACCAGGAGCGAATCATTATCTGCCGTGACTGGATTTGGGGATTTTCGGTTTTGTTTGGCATCAGCACCGCTGCACTGGAATATGGTACCAGGAGTGAATCATCATTTGCTGGGAGGGGATTTCCCTCGTTCCTAGTTTAACGACATAGGGGTCATCTGTTACCAGTTTAACGACTTAGGGGTCATCTGTTCCCAGTTTAACGACTTAGGGGTCTATTGGATTGGAGTTTGGAATTTCGGGGTTAGGGTAGGCATCAGCGTTGCTAACACTAAAGCACATGTGCCAGAAGAAATTCATCATTTGATTTTTCCTGTTGGGGAGCGATGGCTTAGGAGACAGGTTTAGGTCCCTATCACCTAAGGCTTTTCAATTTTATGAGCCGTAAGGGTCCCATAAAAGCATTTTCTCCCTACGAGTCGAAAGGATCTCGTAGGGGTACTTTCTCCTTCGGAGTCGTGGGGATTCCCAAGTGTGTTTTTCCTTTGTGAGTCGTAAGGATCCCACGAAGGTTTTTTCTTACGAGTCGTGAGGATCCCGTAAGTTTGTTCTTCTCATGTATCGTGAGGACACATGAGTGAGTTTTCTCAAATGGAGCATAATTCCAAGGGCGGAGACCAGTCGCGTAACTGGTGATTGCGGTGGGGCATGGGTATGATGAGAATTATTTGAACGCGTGGATTGTATACGATAGTCAACTTGGGGACCAACCGTAGGGCTGGGAGAATTTTGGGAGATTGGATTTTGGTTGGCGTCTGCATTACTGCACTAGAATATGATATTAGGAGCGACTCATCATTCGCCGTTTGGGGACTTAGAATTTGGATCTTGTTTGGCATGAGCATTGCTCCATTGGAATAATGCCAGGAGTAACTCATCATTTTCCCCGGGAGGACTTGGGATTTGGTTTTTGGGTCGGCATCAGCACCGCTAACACTGAAGCAATGCCAGGAGCAACTCATCATTTGTCGTTGGGAAAACTTGGGATTTGGGTTTTTAGTCGGCATCATCACCGCTAACAGTGAAGCGAAATTCCAGGAGTGACTCATCATTTGCCGTTGGGAAAACTTGGGATTTGTGTTTTTGGTCGGCATCATCACCGCTAACACTGAAGGGAAATGCCAGGAGCGACTCATCATTTGCCGTTGCCCGTTGGGGAGCGATGGCTCAGGAGACAGGTTTAGATCCCTATCTCCTAAGGCTTTTCAATTTTATGAGCCGTAAGGGTCTCATAAAAGCATTTTCTCCCTACGAGTCGAGAAGATCTCACAGGTGTATGTTCTCCTTAGGAATCGTGAGGATTCCTAACCGTGTTGAACCTTTGTGAGTCGTAAGGATCTCACGGAGGGATTTTCTCCTCACAAGGTCGAGAGGACTTTGAGAGTGTATTTTATCTCTTTTCACGAGTTTGTGCCCTTTCGTGTTTTCACAAACTCGCCGGCAGTCCTGCTGTTTTTACTCATGGAGCCCTTATGGGTTTTCATCCGTGCCCGCTTTGCTTGTGGACATACCGTTTTTTTGTTAAGGCCAGTGGGACTTTAAATGTAGTCTCGCCGGTAGGACTTTAGGAGAGATGGGGGTCATTTTACGCTCGTGGATTGTATACGGTTTTGCAGGATGTATGATCCAGACCGTAGGGCCGGTGTGCTCAATTCGCCTGAGACTTGGAGCATTCACGCGTAGTATTTCTTGAGATATCGTCCATTGATGGGTGGCATGTGCCTTTCTCCCTCGGCACTTATTAGTTGGTAGGATCCTCCGTCGAACACTTTCTCAATGACGTATGGTCCTTCCCAGTTTGGCTCGAATTTCCTTTTGGCATGTCGATTGGGGATGATTGGCCTTTTGAGGACCAACACCAATTCTCCTTTCTTAAAAGCGCGGAGACGGGTCATCTTGTTATAGGCCCATAATATTTGGGCTCGGTATAGCTCCAGATTTTGCTGCACCGCGAGCCTCTTTTCTTTGAGGGTGTCAAGTTCTTCGAGCCGAAGAAGCACGTTTTCCTCTTCCGTCAACTCGTGCTGGATGGCCATTCTTAAGCTTGGAACCTCGATTTCGAGGGGGAGAATCGCCTCCACTCTGAAGAGTAATGAGTATGGAGTGGACTGAGTTGGAGTGTGGTGCATGGTACAATATGCCCACAACTCCTCGTGGAGCTTCAGATCCCAGTCTCGTTTATTTGCTGAGGCATTTTTTCTCAGGAGCTTGCATAGAGTTTTATTGAAAGCTTCGGCTAGCCCATTGGCTCTTGGATTATAGATGGAAGAATATCTCCAGTCTATCTTGTGTTGAGTAGCGAATCTTGAGACTTTGAAGCTCTTGAAAGAAGGCCCGTTGTCAGATATGATTCTTCTTGGTGTACCGAAGCGGTATAAGATATTATGCCGGAAAAATGTTATAATATTTTCTGTCTTAAATTCTTTTAACGGGACAGCTTCAGTCCATCTGGAGAAGTAATCTGTTATAGCCAATATGAACCGGTAGCCTTTGGATGATGGAGGATCAATTGGGCCAACCATGTTGGTGCCCCAAACTTCGAAAGGCCACAACGCCACCGTAGGATGCAACGGATTAGGATGCTTGTGAATGAAATCACCGTGCATTTGGCAGAGATGGCATTTCTTTGCATGCTCTTCGCAATCCCTTATCATGGTGGGCCAGTAATATCCAAGCCGTTTGATCTGAAGCCGCATTTTGGGGCCAGACTGGTGAGCCCCGCAGACGCCCGAGTGAACTTATTTCATGACTTTTTGGGCTTCGGCCGATGACAGGTACCGGAGCTAGAGTTGGTCATATGATCTGCGATATAGTGTATTATTTACAAATACGTATCGAAGAGCTCTCTTCTTCAGCTGAATCCTCATAGATTTTTCTTCGTGCAGCTTGTCGTATCGAAGGTACTCTATGAAGGGTTCTCTCCAATCGGGTTCGTCTTGAATGATCGAAGCCAGGATTGTTCTCTTGTTCTATGCTTTCTTCTTCACGCAAAGAGACTGGAGGCAGAATTTTCCGGTTTCTGACTGTGATTATAATTTCGTCCATGTCAGGATCAGCTAGCTCTTTAGCTAGGCTAGAGAGTATATCAGATTTTCCTTTCAACGCCCTAGGGACTCTCATTAGTTCAATGTGAGTGAACCGTTTCATGAGTTCCACCACTCGGTTTCTATATCGAGCTAACTCGGGTTTGTATATCTTATAGTCTCCACTTACCTGGGAGTCACCATAGACCCATAGCCGAAGGATTTCCATTTCTATGGCGAGCTCCAGACCAGCTACCGGAGCTTCGTACTCAGACTTGTTGTTTGTACGAGGCTCGGTGAGAGCAAAAGAACGTCGTATGGTTCCCATCGATGGCGTGATGAACACCAATCCTATCCCTGCTTTTATCTGCGGGACTCTTGATTTGCCGGAGCTCCTTATTGATGAGGCTCCATCGAAGTAGAGCTCCCAACATGGCTCATCATCCTCGAGGTGCAGCACTTGTTCGTCTGGTAACTTGCAATTGAGCGGTGACCTTTATGGTATGGGATGAGCGGCACTACTTTCTGGGGAGTATAGATTATGTCAAATTCAAGCAGCATGACAGTCCATCTCCCCATTCTACCGGTTAGGCTTGCTTTGGTCATCAAGTGTTTGAGCGGGTCGACCTTGGAGATCAGCATAACCCGATGAGCGAGCAGATAGTGCCTCAGCTTCTTCACAGCGAATATCAGAGCCAGGCATTGCTTTTCGATCGGGGAATAGTTGTCTTCCGTCCCGACTAGAGTTCGACTGAGGTAGTAGAAGGCATTTTCTTTTCCCTCCTCGTTGTTCTGGGCAAGGAGCGCACCGAGTGACTCATCTAGCGCGGCAGTATAGAGAATCAATGGTTTATTTAGAATAGGGGCAGCAAGCAGTGGAGGGTGCAACAGGTACTATTTGATACTTTCGAACGCTTCTTGACATTCGGCATCCCAAACAAAAAGAGCTCCCTTCTTCATGAGCTTTGAGAAGGGCCTACATCTTCCCGATAAATTTGAGATAAACCTTCGTATATAAGCAAGCTGGCCTTGAAAATATCTTAGCTGCATCAGACTCTTTGGAGGGGGCATCTCCATAATGGCCTTTATCTTGGATGGGTCAACTTTGATCCCCCAATGTCAGACTATAAAGCCCAGGAATTTTCCCGATAGCACGCCAAAAGCGCACTTCGGAGGATTCATCTTCAGATCGTATTCCCTCAGTCTAGTGAGAACGGTCCTAAGATCTTGGATGTGATCGGCCTTGGCTTTAGTCTTGATGACCAGATCATCAACATAGCATTCGACGACTTTATGGATTAGGTCATCAAAGATATTGGTCATTGCCCTTTGATATGTAGCACCTGCGTTCTTCAGTCCGAACGGAATCACTTTGTAACAGTATATGCCGATCGGGGTTCGAAATGTTGTATGCTTCTCATCCTCAGGTGACATTTTTATCTGATTGTACCCAGACGAACCGTCCATGAAGGTGAACAGCTCGTAATTTGAGGTGTCATCGACCATCATTTCCATGACCGGAAGAGGGAAATCATCTTTAGGGCATGTCTTGTTAAGGTCCCTGAAATCGACACAAACCTGGATCTGCCCATTTTTCTTCTTTACTGGGACAATGCATGTGATCCAGTCTGTGTATTTCTCTTTCCTGATGAAACCAGCATCGATAAGTTTCTTAGTTTCCTCGATGACCTTTTCTTCCAGGTCCCTTCTCATTCTTCGAGGAGCTTGTTTGACAGGCTTGGCATCAGGAGATATAGCCAGCTTATGCACGGCCACTTCAAGGGAGAGGCCAAGCATTTCTTTGTACTTCCACGCGAAACAGTTGGCGAACTCATGTAGCAGGCGATTGTCTGCTCTTTCATTTCTTCTGACAAAAGTGAGCTGATATAGGCCAGCCTTGGATTATTGGGCGTTCCTTAGTCAATCTCGGTTAGCTCGTCAAAGGTTGCTTGTCCGCCATCTTCGATTTCTTAAGGAGCTTCTTCTAACTCGGTTATCTCGACATCATCATTTGACCTTTCGCTGGCTTCACCAACATGGATCATGTAGCATGCCTTATAATCAGGCTGGATGAAACCTATGCCCTATCTATCTAGAATTCGTCCATCGATGAGTGCTCGAACCTGAGGCGGATGCCACAGCCCTTCGTAAAACTTCGCTTCGGAGTCCGTTTGTTATAGCCGACACCTGCACTTTCTAAAGTATTCCCGTATCTCTGGCGCATAATATTTGGGATTGAGGACGACCCTTATACCTCTCTCGTATGGAAGGCATGCGACAGACAAATCGTCCGGGTGCACAACAGGATTTAACCTATAAAATAGGATGCCCTTCTGTCCACTTTTCCTTCCGGAAACGTAGAAAGTTTTCAGCTAGTCTACGGTGGAGACTGACAATACATCAAGCTCTTTGCACATCTGCTCCAGCACCCTTATGACGGCTAGGGACCTTTCTGCAATTTCGAAAGTCTCTCGTAGTTTTGCTCGTTGCGTGGGGGGCCAGTCTGCACAGCTGTTACAAGGCGGGTCTTCTTCCTCCGACTCTTCCGTGTCACTGCCTAAACGAGAGCGGATTTTACTATCGGACGAGCCTTCAGTATCAGATTCGTCTGTATCGCTACCGAAATGAGGGTGGGTTTTATGGAAGGACGGACTTCCAGCGTCGGACTCATCAGTGTCACTGCTGAAATGCGGACGCACTTCGGGGTTTTTGCTTTTGAAAGTGACAGCCGGCTCAAATTTTCCTTTGAGTTTCGGGACCGTTTTATCTTTGGTCAGCTGTGGCTCAGTATTTTGGGGCTTCATAAAGTACCGAGAATCCTCATATCGGATTTCATGCACACCGAACGGCTGGATGTCTCCGTCAATGCGTCTTTCTTCGCCATTTTTAGTATACTTCATGCATTGATGGAGAGTTAACGAAACGATGCCGTAATCTTTGAGCTACGGTCGTCCTAAGAGAATTTTATAAGACGTGTCAGCATCGATCACATATATCTTAGCTACGGTTTGCAGATCCCCAAATTTGATTGGCAGAGATATGGATCCCAAAACTTGCTGGCAATTTTGGTTGAAGCCTTGAATAACAATCCTTTCCCTTGACAGGTGTCGGACGTCCATTAACAAACTCTTTAGATTCCGCAAGTTCATGATGTTCACTGAGGATCCCGGATCAATCAATATCTGATTAATCCGATCTCCATAGATGTACCCTGTCACGTAAAGGGCCGGTTATGCTCAGTTGTTCCCAGTAGCAGGACTCCGTCCATAAATGTGACCGCGGCAGTATGCATGGTGTACTGGGCTTCGTTCATATTAATTTCCGCAAAGAGAGCCTGGTACCGCTCGGGGTTTTGTAAAGCGTGAATGAGAACATCTCTAAGCTCTTTAAATAGAACCAAGGCATCGTAGATGCTCAGGAGAGACGGAAGGTTTCGGAGATGAGTCAAGCCATTATAGTCCACCGAGGAAGGAATTGAATTTCATGAGCCGGCTCTCCGCCATTTTCTTCATTAGCGACTTGTTTTTCCTTCCCTTTTGGGGCGTTGCCCTGATTCGGCGGTAGAGTCATTCCGCTTTTGAGCTGAATTTGGTTGGCCTTTGTGGTGAGCTCCTCGTCCTCTTCGGGAAAACAGTACTCCTCCTCAGAGTCGCTACCAAGGTGGATGGTGTAGCAGGTCACCATAGAGATCTCTTCATTGGAGTCTTCTTCTAACTCCTCCAGAATTTCAGCCGCTTCTACAGGGAGGAACTCCTTCAATTGAATCAGAGTTCTTTCCTTCTGTTCATAGACTTCGAGGGAATCGATATATTTTTGAATGGTCGATCTCCCTACAGACTCTTTTTCGCATCGAGCTGCACTTTTCTTCTTCTTGAGCTTTTTGGATTTTGAGCCTGATGGAGCCGAATTGGCAACTGGAATGGTAGGCTTCTTCTGCCCTTCCCATTCCATTCTGGGCTCTTTCCGAAGTAGCTTTAGCATCTTCTTCATCTTATTAGAAACGTGCGTACTCCACGGAGACTGCGGTGAATCAGTTTTATTTCTCAAGGTAGCGGGTTCAGCTGTCTGCTCCCAGAAGGCTTTAGCTTCTGTCTGTATAAAGTTGGTGGTTGCAACTTGATTGTTCACCAACACACTCTTGGACAGCTCGATCTCTCCAGTCTTGCCTGCTTCTCGATCCAGTCTTTGAAAATATAGCAATCCTCGATCGCGTGGCTCACTACTCTGTGGTACGGGCAATACAGGGGATTGTCGTTTATTTTTGCATCATGCGGTCTCTTCAACTCCGGCAATTGTAGGCCGTTGTTCAAGGAATCTTTGAATATCATGTGAACCTTGTCCCTTTTAAAAGAGTAAACCATGTTCTTTTTCTCTTTTAGGGAAGGCCCTTCTCCTCCTAGCAATGGCTTTCGAGATCGGTTGGTTTTGGAATCGTCTGCTTTTCGCTTGCCTTCATTTTCAGACGTGTTGAAGACATTGGTACTGCTGGAATTCCCGCTTCTACGGTTGTCGTCCCTCTTGCTTTTCCAATTCTTGTCTCTCTGAGAGTCCGGGGTAGACTCTTGCTTCGAGCGTTCCAGCATTTGGAATTTCTTGGTTAGCTCCTGAAACGTCTTGAGGCCTGCTGTACACAAGAATGGGACCATCCAATTGCTAAGGTTTCCAATGAGAAGGCTGGCGGACTAGTCCTGCTCCAGCGGCGGTTCACACTTTGACCGTGAGATTACGCCATCGGGCGATAAAGTCGGTGTTTCTTTCATTCATCCCCGGCTTGGTCCTCACAAGGTCAGCAATGGAGATTTTATCACTGACACCCATGAACCTTTGCCGAAACAGAGACTTTATTTGGGTAAAAGTAATGACGGACCCATCTGGTATGCTCGCGTACCAGTCGAAAGCAACACCGGTCAGGCTGTTGATAAACTGCCAAAGAAGGAGTGCATCATTGCCCCTGTATTTCCGCACGACGCTTTAAAGTGGACAACGTGCTGATTTGTGTTTCCTGTCCCGTCGAATCTTCCGAACTTAAGAATGACGTAACCGCTGGGGAACTCAATCAGATCATACTGTGCGGGATATGGCTGCCCACTACTGCCAATTTCTTTCTGAGCATCGGCTTCGGCCACCAATGTTTAACCTTGCCGGTGACCAAATCCATTATCCGATCTTGTGTTAGAGGGATGGTTCTATCTGAGGCCAAGGCGTCCCCAGAAGCAGAATGTGTCCAGCTTTCGTGTGGCTCACCTAATCTTGGATCCAAGGGGACAGGCATCGGTTGCCTCGGGTTGCCATCTCCCGGCTCATGAGTAGAGACATATGCCTGATTGGATGGCGCTCGAGCAATTTTTTCCATGAGCTGCATCACAACATTCGTCAGGTCGTCGATTTTGGAGTAAAGCTTGGCCATTTTTTTATCTTTGCTCCTGAGCTGTTTTCGAAGCTCTTGAAGCAGCTCTTCTGGGACGGAAAGTCGGCTCTTTCTAACTATCCGAGCTTGACTCTACATGGACTGAGGGGTCTTTCTGCCTATCATCCTCCTCGAGAGGGTTTTCATCATCCAGCGGAGGCGGCTATTCTTGGGGAGCGGCAACCACATTCAAGCCAGATTGGGCTTGGGATGTGGTGGCCCCATCCTTGCTTTTGCTGCGCAAGTTGTCGCTGGGACGCGCGCCCGCCATATAGACCGTATGGATAACATATCTGACTATCTTTTTATTACCGGCAGTTGATTTCACGGATCGTTGTCATGGCCCTCCTGTTTCGGTAACGGGCAATCGACTGAAAGCGGCTGGCCCGACCGGGATTTTGAATAGTGCTGGCGCCTCTTTTCTGGATTTACCCCATTTCGCGCGGTGCAGAGCGCCTGATAGACCCTTGAGGAGATGTTGTCATGCTTTCTCTTCTGGGGATGGGAAACGTCCCTTTGTGGCATTGTTCAGACCGTTGTCTTCTTGATTCTGGAGGTCATGGTATTTTTCTGAACCCACTTTTCGAAAGAATTGCTGACTTTTATGGCCGATTCAGCCGTCGTCGCAGGATGACTCGACTCTTGGAATCTCACAAGATTCCACTTGGCTGTAGTTCTGGCCCTCTTGTTGGCTCGATACCTGAGCTGCTTCTGTCTCAGCCTTTCTGTTTTGAGCACTTGGCTGGTTACGGCTTTTCGGGAAGCCGCCGTAGACCGACTGACAGAGAATCCAGAGAATATGCATGCTTGCTCGATCGTCCAGGGAAACGTCTGAGCTTGCTGGAGCTGCTTTGTGGCCCCATTGGTGTTGACGGCCTTGCCCCCAGTTGGAACAATAGAGAGCCGTTCGAATATGGATTTGCGTTTGGGGGTGGGAAGCTCTGGCGACCACGACGTTCGGCCTCCTGCCCCTTGAGGTCGGTTTGGCCGCTTGGTTTGTCAGGACCTCCGCCAGATGAGCGATTCCAGCAGGGTAGATGATGACGGAACCAAATTGGCGGGGTGGCTCCTCCCATTGCCGGCTGAGACTGGCAAGGAGAACCACATGGGCATTGACCTTGACCACGTACGAGATCGGGGTCGCGTCGGAAGCTGAATTCATCTTAGAAGATATCGGCGTTGAAAGTTGATTGCTGCACGAAAAAAACTATTTCAGTACAAACATCGGTATATATGTTAAATGAGTTCGCATGAACGCTTAACCCGAGATATGGGAGTAGAGAAAAGTCCCACCGGGCGTGCCAGAATCTGTAGAATGTTTTTCGTCACCCCATTAAGATGGGAATACACACGCGCTTGTCAGGCGTACTACAGATCCCCCCTGTCTAGGGTAGGCGGGGGTTTATTGATTGTAGGTATCCGAATCTCCGGTGGCCGCGGACTAAGCTGCCGTTAATTACCCCTCGCCTTTGGAGCGAGAGAACGTCTGATTGACGGGTCAAACTGATCATGCGAACTCAATGTGCCGTGTGCGTGTGTTGTGTTTTGAAAGGGTTTTGGATATATCGGGGGCCTCGCAGAGTTTACGACGGTCCCGCTACCCAGATAGCGGGCTGGGGGTCAAGGGGCCTAGCAGCGCCCCGTTAGAAAATTTTTCCTAGCAGGGAATGTGTTTTAAGTGTAGAGTGTATGAAAAATGAGGGGTGAGGAGCGTCTTAAAGACACGTACGTGGCATGTAGGCGCTGGGCGCCCGCGGGTCACGTGCCCGGTGCATAGGCACGTGGGCCCCCGCGGGTCATGTGCCCGGCGCATGGGCGCCCGCGGGTCACGTGCCCAGCGCGTGGGCGCCCAGCGCCCGCGGGCCACGTGCGCGGCACGTGTGGGCGCCGGGCGCCCGCGGGCCACGTGTGCAGCACGCGACCGCGCCGGGTCCCCACGGGCCACCTGCGCGGCACGCGACCGCGCCGGGTCCCCGCGGGCCACGTGCGCGGCACGCGACCGCTGGAAACACCAGCATAAAAGGGGCTTAGCCCCTGGGCTAGGAGTTGAACTCCCAAAGGATTTTGAGTGGAGTTAAACTCCAAAAGATTTAGATTTGGAGTTAAACTCCTAAATGATCTGGAATAGGAGTTAAACTCCTTTGAGGATTTGGGTATTGGAGTTGAACTCCCAAAAGATCTTCAGAGGTGATCAAAGGGGACCCCTCTATTCTCTCTTTAGCCCTGGAGCTTCTTTTGAGCCTTGAATCTGTCCAAAGTTGGATTTTTAGAGGTGGGTCTCCTTCTTCCTCCTCTTGATCGGCTGGATCTTGGAGAAAAGGGGGTGAAACTTAAAAGTCTCCCCTTTTCGAGATTTGATTGAAAATCCGAGCTCCCCTTTAAAGGTTTTGTGGTGAAAAGCTATTTCTTTTTGGAAAATGGAAGAGTTAAACTCTTGATTTAATTTAAAAAGGGGGAAGCTTTTAGAACCTTGAGAAAGGAGAAGGAGGCACAAACCCTAGAATTTTTTGAGAATGGAAAAGTTGTCATAGATATTTTCATCATGTTTGCCTTTATAGGCTACACACTTTACATATAGCCTCTTGGGCTTTACCAAATGGCACTTGTACGACCCCATGCCTTATGTGCTTAATTCTTTTGCACATGAGCCATGGGCTTTACAAAAATTTGGCTTTACGCATATTTTCTTACATTTATTCATAAAAAATTACACCAAAATTATTTATTACAAAATTTTTATTTTGGCATGGAGGAGGACGGCGGCTTCATGTTCGGGCTCGATCTAGGCATTAACCCACTTGACCTGGGCTTAGGCCCACTTGGTTTGGGGTTGACTTTGATTTTGACTTGGTCAACCGGGGTGTAAATTTTGACCCTAACAGGTTGGTCTAGTAATCAATAACCTTTGTTGCTTTTTTTAGAGAATTGTGCGCTAAAACCCTGGATGTTGTGACGCTGGAGACTCTAGAAAATTCTAATTTATTGATACTTTGCAAGCATGAGCGTATTTTCCCACCTTCATTCTTAGATATCATAATACACCTGATTGTTCATCTTGGAACTGGGGCTAAGTTAGCTAGACCGGTACAATATCGATGGATGTATCCCGTCGAAAGGTACGTGGAATTTTTCGTTTCACGCAATTTGTAAAATTATTGTGTCCTATATGCCCGTATTTATTTATTTAACATATTTTTCTTTAGGTAGCTCTGCACTCTAAAAAAGTATATACGCAATAGACATCTGTTCATATCAGAATTTTGCATTATTATATTTCCTATTCTTAATCATATTACAAATAAATAGGTGCTTTTGATCCATGTCTGCTAAATAGTTGCAGGTTACAGGTTCTCAGAACAATACAGTGAAATTCATGAAAAGAAGTTACAAAAGTGAGACTACGACCAACAAAAGATGAATCCGTATGATGCCGCCTAACAGTTCAAGAAACAAATGAAGATCAGTAAACAGTTCCATGCACAAGTCAGTTCAAGGGCAGCACAAAATACAAGACTTCAAAGTAAAGCTTAAGGTAAAAGTTCACAAATTCCGCACTGTTGGAAATCTGAAAGAAAGTAGAAAAAATTCTGAAGAACCAAGTGAAGAAAACAGAAGAAAAAGGCAACATAAAACAACCCTGAAGAAATGAGACAGAGAACCCCCAAGATGGCCGCAGATCCGCGGCCAAACATGGATTGCCGCCGCGGTTCCGCGGCCGTGCTGTGCACGTGTCGGTGCAAATTGTCGGTGGGCGTCGGTGCGTTGACTCGGTTTTAGGGTAGTATTGTAAATTCAGATGTGGATCAGATGTAAAACCTAGGATTTCTCCTATCTATAAATAGGAAAGCTTACAGCCTCTTTTGGGTTGTGCCCCTTTTGGGTTGTGCCTCTTTTGGGTGTCTCTTTTGAGATGCCTCAATTTTAATTCTAGTCTAAATTTCAATTCCATTGTAATCGTTCATGAGTGCATCAATAAATAAAGGTATTTTTATTTTTATCTCTCATTCCTTTTCTGAATTTAATTCTTGCATTTTTTATCTGTTCCCTTAATATTTGCAATTTAGTTTTCTAATATAAAAATTTATAAAAAATGAATTCTATTGTTAATACCCTAATGAGTGAGTAATTCCTCACTTGTTAGGGTTAGGATCGGGAAGGTTTGAGAGATGGAAATCTCTCTCATTCCTTTCTTGTTCCATATAATTTTTTTAAAAGTACTCTTTTAAATCAACCACACACCGCTCACTACGGCACCCTATCCTACGTGATAGCGGTGATTCCCTAGTTAGACCGGGTGTGAATGAATTAACTGGAGGTTAGGGCTAAGAGCCAAGAACGGACGGAAAATGACCAAAAAGAAGAAACTTAGTTTCTTCCCAGTCGTGCTAATCCCCGTTGTTGCCAATTACCCTAACACCTTTATTCATAACTAAGGCAAAGAAAGTAGTGAGTAGAATCCATATTCCGAATTAACTTAATCCTAACCCTAGCAAGATTTTTATCAACTTTTATCTCATTCTTAGATCTTAAAATAAAACCCAAAATCTTTTGGATTTAACTCGTTAAAACATAAAGAAAAGGAATCCATCTCCCTGTGGACCGACCCGTACTCAACCGGCTAGCTACCAAGCGACACCACTATTGATTACGGTATATTCTTAATTTTGATTTCAAAACGCACCGGCAAAAACTCTCTTAATCAAATGGCGTCGTTGCCGGGGAGACGGTAGTCTCTTTCTTTGTTTACTTTTGGGTTAAAAAAAATAAAAAAATAAAAAATTTAAAAATTGAATTTTTTTTAAAAAATAAAATAAAATAAAATTAAAAAAATTCATCTTGATCTTTTTGAGAGGTATTGTGTGAATTGCACAGGAAAAGAAGATGGACTGATTCAGATCTGGAAAAAACCAGTGAACAAATCAACAAACAGAACATCTGAACAGACAGAGGGGAATCACAACAGACAACAGAAAAATTTTGGAGATCCAAACCAACTTAACCACCGCGGAACCGCGGCGGATTCAAGCGTTTGACCGCGGAACCGCGGTCAACTGCTGACGTCAGCACCCCAAAATTTTCTGTAAGTATTTTTGTCCCCTCTCCTACCCTGAACTCCACTGAAAATTTTTCCTGCAGGTTTCTTTGCGCAAAATCTTTCTCCCTCTCCAATAAATTGTTTTTGTGCAGGATTCTTTGCGCTGCCAAATAAAAAATTTGCATTTTTAAAACGGACTTTTAAGGTGCTATAACACCAATCAAGGTTGGGTGGGGATTTCATTACCCTTCTTAAGACCCCAAAAATCACAAAAAGCATATGCATCAACCCTTGACTTAATTAAAAAATATTTAGACTCAGCCAATAAGGACTGTCGCGCTTATTAGGACAAAGGAAGGTTGAGGGTAATCGGTCGTTTATCTAAACCTGATTTTGTAGTGCCTAGGCTAGACAAGTAGGAAAGGTAATTTTAAAAGGCTCGTCTTACGGTGATTCATAAGCAGATCCCTCCTTTCTTTACTTGTGCTTACCTGGCCACAATTGGCGGTAAAGAGACGATTTGAGGGATATCTCACAACTTACCCTTTGGAACTGTTAGTCGCAGCCTAGTTGACTTAGGAGACCCTAACTCTAGGCTTGATTGTGCATGCTTAAATTGTGATTGTGCCGTAGTTCCGTATAAATTTTTGCAAAACTCTTTCTAAAAAAAACACTTTCAAAAATTTCAAAACTCCAAAAACAAACAAATTTTTTTATAAAAAAAATTTAAAAAAAATAAAAAATAAAAAATCATCACATTCTTTTTCTTCTCCTTTCTCACATCATGGGTACCCCACCTCATAAAACTCTTACCGAACTTCGGTACCCTCAACCAGATATTACTTCCTACGGGCATTGTTTTGGTCGAATTTCGGACGACCCCTCCATACCCAAAATTTCTTTGAAAGATCGAATAGACGCATCTAGGAGAAACAGTTGGACTCCGCAATCCACTTTGTATCAATCGTTTCAACCTTCACCACCTTCTTACGTTGATACCCCTTTTGAGAGTCCGGTGGTAACTTCGAAACCCATGTCTATTGCTGAACATATTGAACAATCTCGTAGTCGATCTTTCAATCCTTTCAACACTTCCAGTTCTTGGGATCAACAATTCCATTCACCTTTTTATCCAAATGTTGATCCTAATACTGTCCAACCATTCAATTCCTATCCATCTTACCTAACTATTGCACCTTCCCTAGACATTGCTTCTATACAGCCATTTGGGAGTTTCCAGAATCCAAACAACTTTGAATCTTTTACTGAAACCCCTTCACAACCCATGTCTAGTCTGGAACAGTCGTTGGAAGATTTTATGGTAATGTCAAGACAACATATGATGGATCCGAATGCGTCCATGGCCGCCCTTATACAACCTAGTGACCCGGTAGCTAGTTTCCAACTAGCTCCAATTTTTCCAATGTATGATGAGGCGGTTGAACAGATTGTGAATTTGAGTGGTGAGAGTGAGCTGTACACACTTCCAAATCAAACCAACCCATCCCCAATTGAATCCCATAACTCCGGTTTTGAATGTCTATCAAGTGTTCCAAATGATTCACTAGTTGAAGATAAAACGTCTAATGAGTTGTGCGACTTTGTAGTGTTTGATTTACCTGATTGTAAAAGGACCCTTTCGAGTAAAATCACCACCAATCCTTTTGACCTCTACACCTCCACTCTAGAACCTGAATTGATTAATATCCATGCTTTTGATAAGGTGTCTGAGAAATTTAATTTTCACTTGATCAAGGATATTGACGCTGGGAATATTTTGGATGATGAACCCACAAATTTGGATGAGTTTTTCTTTCCAATTCATCATCCCGAGACATTAAATGTTTCTCCCGAACTTCATTTGCGTCTTGAATTTGATGAGAATTGCATGGATAAGCTAAATTTTGAGGATAATATTGAGGATGAACCGGTTTTGTTTGATGAGTCGGATTTTCCAATTCATCCTTCTGGACCTTTAACTGTTACACTTCCTAAATCAATCCCCTTCATCCTTTCTGTCGTTCTGACCGTGCAAGAAACCGTATCCCTTTCATTTTCAATGTCTGCTTTACCAAGTTCGACGTACCCATGTTTTCTCATGAATCTTGAGGGATTTGACCTCATTTCTCAGTGGGTTGATAGATTAGCACAATCGATTTTTACACATCGGTCATTAAAAATTGTACTAATTTATACACTCCATCTCCACCCTCAAGTTCGTATTCAACTTCTTTCTCCCACTTTCTCAGGTTCCTCTTCTATTCTTCCTATAATTTCAGTGAGTGTTGATGAATCACAATCCGATAATTCAAGTTTGATCATTCCAGAAAGCCAACTTGATTTGGATACTTTTGAAAATGAGGTAGATGAGTTTTTCGAGTCTCCTACCTCCATAATATTTGACAAATCAAGTATGATAAATTCTGGCACAAAACTTACTGACAGCAAAATGTTCAATTATATCGATGAGAGTTTTGAAGAACTTTTTGCTAACGAACTTGCATTCCTAAACGATACGGATTTTGTGATTAATCAACCCCCACCTGAAAAAGTCGAACCACTACCATTTCTTTTTCCCTTCCGCCATTCTCCTCCTCCACCGAGACTGTATACTGCTTCTATCTCCACATGGTCTCGTGTGTTTATCATTTCTTTACTCTACACTCCATTCTTTCACCAACCACACTATTATAACGATAAAATTTTTGAATGGTTGATGCTAACCTTTGGCATGTGTAAGGCCTTATATAGCTTGATACTGTATTTTTTCTCCTCCCTAACTTTGAACTTTAATGTTTCAACAGTGGAAACACTGTTTCACTTATGTTTGGGGGGCGTTTTGTGTATATATTTTGTTTTCTTTTTCTGCTAATAAATAAAAAAAACAAAAAAAACAGGGTAGTGCCGACAATTTTGACCCTTTTAGTGTAACCTAACAGTGAGGACACTGTCACGTTTAAGTTTGGGGGTGTGCTCGGTAAGCTTTCTTCCTTCGCATTCATGTGTATATTTTTGCATTTGCATACTTATTTTAAAATCCATAAAAATATTTATAAATTATAAAAATTGAAAAGTTCATTTCCATATTTGACTTAAGTTCAACATGACGGTAGAATAGTTAGGAAAAACTAGATCCTAAACTTAGTAAATTAAAAAACCCTAAAAATAACCTTTCTTAAAGTTTAACTATAGAAAATATATGTCATTGCAGTTTATTGAGAAATAGGCAAATTTTGAGTTCAGTTCTTGGGCTAAGTCAAAATAAGGGAAGAGTATTGAATTTTTATTTGAAGTGTAAGTTTGAAAAATAATTCCGAACCTTTAGTCTAAATTCTGAAAATATATACCCTACAACTTGCACAAACACGCATCTTGAAACTTGGAATAGTAGAGGATACCTTGAAATGCTCTTGTCTAAAATCCTTAGTATGAAGGAAAATAAAATAAAAGTACAAGTGTGAATAAAGAGATATAAAAAAAATGAACACTGGTTTTGTAATTATTTAAGGCTGCATAAATAAAAAATTATATAGCGAGGGTGCTTTATCACCTAGTGCCTTAGACCAACTGGTTTGGGAGTCACTACTAAGCCTTAGGTATTACAAGACGAGGAATTACGCCTAAATGCACAAACACATTTTGTAATCGGTCGTTAGTACCTCAAGAAGTATTAACGGTTGCATGAAGAATGTGTGAGCAATTTCATCTAAAATTCACCAACTAAAAGTATTTTGGACAATGGACAAGAGTATGATAGCTTGAATTGAATTTCCAAGTGTAGGGGTGATACATACACACACGTAGGGGTATATGATTGGGTTTGGATGAGAGATAGGAATGAAAAATAGGACTTATATCTTCAGTAGAGATGATAAAAATTCCTAAGTTGAGATGGAACCTTAGAAGGAAAATTCAAAAGATGGTAAAAGCTAAGTAAATTTATAGAACATATACGATCTTAAGTTAAATGAAGAGGGAGTGTGAAAAATATGGGTTGATGATTTATAAGTTGAAGATAATAGAATTTCTTGTTAGAACACCGAATTGAAGAATGAAAGTCAATATGCCAAATTGATCGGATTTTGTGGGTAGTATCCGCTAAAAACCCTCAGCAGACAACACTCCTCCTACTAGGGACACCTAGAGGTTTAACGGCTTGTTGCACGAGCTCAGTGCAATCGCGATTCCCTGCGAAAGTGAGGTTGGGTTTTTTCGAGAATAAATTCGTTTTGCTCGGGACGAGAAAAAGATAAGTTTGGGGGTATTTGTTCATATCAGAATTTTGCATTATTATATTCCCCATTCTTAATTATATTACAAATAAATAGATGTTTTTGATCCATGTCTGCTAAATAGTTGCAGGTTACAGGTTCTCAGAACAATACAGTGAAATTCATGAAAAGACGTTACAAAAGTGAGACTACGACTAACAAAAGATGAATCCGTATGATGCCGCCTAACAGTTCAAGGAACAAATGAAGATTAGTAAACAGTTCCATGCACAAGACAGTTCAAGGGCAGCACAAGATACAAGACTTCAAAGCAAAGCTTACGGTAAAAGTCCATAAATTCTGCACTGTTGGAAATCTGAAAGAAAGTAGAAAAGATTCTGAAGAACGAAGTGAAGAAAACAGAAGAAAAATGCAACATAAAACAACCCTGAAGAAATGAGACAGAGAACCCCCAAGATGGCCGCGGATCCACGGCCAAACATAGCTTTCCGCCGCGGTTCCGCGGCCGTGTTGTGCACCTGTCGGTGCAAATTGTCGGTGGGTGTCGGTGCGTTGACTCGGTCTTTGGGGTAGTATTGTAAATTCAGATGTGGATCAGATGTAAAACCTAGGGTTTCTCCTATCTATAAATAGGAAAGTCTACAGCCTCTTTTGGGGTGTGCCTCTTTTGGGATGCCTCTATTTTAATTCTAGTCTAAATTTCAATTCCATTGTAATCGTTCAAGAGTGCATCAATAAATAAAGGTATTTTTATTTTTATCTCGCATTCCTTTTCTGAATTTAATTCTTGCATTTTTTTATTTTTTCCGTTAATATTTGCAATTTAGTTTTCTAATATAAAAATTTATAAAAAATGAATTCTATTGTTAATACCCTAATGAGTGAGTAATTCCTCACTTGTTAGGGTTAGGATCGGGAAGGTTTGTGAGATGGAAATCTCTCATTCCTTTCTTTGCCCATATAATTTTATTAAAAGGACTCTTTTTAAATCAACCACACACCGCTCACTACGGCACCATATTCTACGTGATAGCGGTGATTCCCTACTTAGACCGATTGAATTAACTGAAGGTTAGGGCTTAAGAGCCAAGAACGGACGGACAAGAACCAAAAGGAAGAAGCTTAGTTTCTTCGCAGTCGTGCTAATCCCCGTTGTTGCCAATTACCCTAACACTTTTATTCATAACTAAGGCAAAGAAAGCAGTGAGTAGAATCCACATTCCGAATTAACCTAATCCTAACCCTAGCAAGCTTTTTATCAACTTTTATCTCATTCTTAGACCTTAAAATAAAACCCAAAATCTTTTGGAGTTAACTCGTTAAAACATAAAGAAAAGGAATCCATCTCCCTGTGGACCGACCCGTTCTCAACCGGCTAGCTACCAAGCGACACCGTTATTGATTGCGGTATATTCTTAACTTTGATTTCAAAACGCACACGCAAAAACTCTCTCAATCAACATCGACCAGAGGGTTCTATCATGCAAGAGTATTTTCTAGATGAAGCAATCATATTTTGTTCCCGCTATCTAGACGAGAACATTGAGACGAAGCTTAACCGGCCTCGGAGAATTCAGGACGAGCCATATGGTAAAACTGATTATAAGAGAGTAGACACTATATTTATCAACAAGATATATCGGTTTATCCTCCTCAAAATCATATGTCTTGAAGAAATTAGAGAGTAAGTTTTTTGGATTAATTGTTATATTTGTATTGTGTGTGTATGAAATGATATAATATTAATATCATAATTTATTGTTGAGAACAGAAATCATTTTAATGAGGTATGTAAGGGGCATCCTGATTGTAATGATGAACGATTGGAAAAATATTATCAGGATAATTTTTGCGATTGGGTTGCAAATCATGTAAGTTGTTCGAATAACATGTTATTTCTACCAGTCTTAATCTAAACTTATATCATTATGTATTTTTCGTAAAATTTATTTTGTCAGATCTACGATTCGAACTTGTCTGCATTATTAGAGAGTGATTCAAGATGTTTAGCTCAGTTTCCTAGTATGGAGATTTCATATTATAAAGAATTCGGTGTCCTTAGATACAAATTTGATTAAGGACATAGAAACATCTCAAACCACTCAGAATAGTGGAATTGCGACGGTAAAATCGAATGGTGTGATTTCTTATGGATACTTAAATTGCATACTTAGCATCCAATATCCCAGACGATTAGAACCGTTTTATATATTTCAATGTACTTGGTACGATACACAAACCGATACGGATAAGTGGAGAAACAATCTCGGGACTTGAAAAGATGAATATGGATTGACTAGTATGAACACACTTCGATTTTACGGTCAGGACGATCCATTTATCTTTCCGAACCAAGCGTTCCAATTATACTACTCACAGTGCTTGAAGCATCCGGGATGGAGTGTCTTATGCCGCTGGAAACCCAGGGATGTTTACGATGTCCCAGAATTCGAGGATCGTATGGAGGACAGTGATGAGGACGAAGAATAGAGAAGACTTAGAGTGCTCCGACCATCTGTTTCAAAAGACGGGTTGTCGTCGACTGATCGTGAAGTTACGTGGGTTAGAAATGATATCGATGATGAAATCCAAGTAGATATGCCTAATGCGTCCACGAAATGAAAAAGGTTATCAGTAATGTTATATTATTACTTCACATTTTTACGATCTACACATATATAACATGCTTATGTAATGATTGTACTCTTGTCAAGATTTGATGACGACGACCGTAGTAGCGAGGGGCAGCAGGAGCACCAGTCGCGGCACCGGCAGAGGCAGAGGCAGAGCGGTTCTGGCCCCGAAGAGCTGCGTAGAGAGCTTCAGAGGGCCGGTCTTGCACCCCGATCGGAGACCCCTTCGGATGACTCCTTCCGTGTGGAATTTTCCACACCTTCAGGTATATTGCACGAATATTCATTTTGAATGTAATATTATAGATATACACGCATATTTATTTCAAAATTATTTATATAGTCAATGTTTGATTGCCTAGCTGTTGGTGGTGCGTCCACATCAGAGGAAGATGCTACTCCCGCACCTCTAGGTATGTTTATATATTCTATAGTGCATGCATATTGATTTAGAATGTTATATCATAAATACACACACATTCTTTTTGCTCTTACTTAGATAATCATTTTTTTATTCCTAGTTGTAGGTGGTGCCTCCACATTTCAGGCAGAGGCCACCACCGCACCTGCGAGTATGTTTATATATCCTATATTGTATGCATATTGATTTAGAATGTTATATTATTGATATACACATTCTTTTTGCAATTATTTATATAATATATTTTTAATTGTCTAATTATAGGTGGTGCGTCCGCATCTGGCACAGGGGCCACTCCCGCCACTTCCGTACCCTCTGCTCAGCCTACAGGTTAGTATGAATAACTATAAAATATTTATTCATTTTACATATTTTTTAAGAATAAACATGAAGTTCATGTAATTTTATCATCAATGTTTATTTTCTAGTTGGAGGGGATGCGTCCATGTCAGGGTGACCGACTGTTCCTCACCCGGAGGAACTATCGTCTTGCTTGTGCTGCTGCTCGGGCCCAGGCTGTAGGGTTACTAGGCACTGTCACAAGGGTCTATAAGGCATCAACCATGCCCGATTTAAAATTTAGACGTGCCGAACAATCTAAAGCGTGGATCTTTGCTAGATAATTAGGGTTAAACATGCAAGTAAATATCTTTACAACAAAAAGAGAGGGATCACAACTTTTGTAGTCCTCTCGTTCGCTTCGTAAGCTCCGAGTAGTAGTCCCTTCGCCGCGATCCATGATCTCCGGACTCAAGAGAGGCTCCACAAGCCGAACGAACCATGCTTGCTTGAAGTCTTCCTTTTCGAAGATGATCTATCTTGAAGTTTCTTTAACTCAAGCTCTCACATTTCTAATCAAGTATTAATGAAGTGAACACCCTAATCTAATTGGCTAGATTAGATGAGGATGATGAAGTAGGAATTATGCTCTCTTTTATTTTCAAATTCTCACACTCATTCATCACAAAATCAAAAGCTAGAAAGCTTTTCAAGGAGAAAGAAGAAGATGATTTCTTTTGTGATGAATAAATGAATTGTTATCATGGTTACAAATGAACCTTGAGTTAATAATATCAAGTATTAACGCATGTAGAGAATAGACTAGGGTTTGGGTTGGGTTAAATAATATCTCCAAAATATCAACACATAATATCTTTGCTTAAAACAAAACAAAAGCTTTTAGAAGCTTCAAGAAAAGTCTAACCCAAATCAAACCCTAACCATGTTTAATCTCCACTAATCATGTTGCATTTGTAATCATAACTTATTACAATATTATATATCACATATATAATATATTTTTGTAACAAAAGAAAATAATACAATTAACATATATCGCATATATATCAATGTATTATCCGGTGAGAAAATGAATCAATAAAGCGAGCCAATATTAGATAATGTAATGTAATATATCACATATATAATTATATATTAAATTATCGAATCAACACTTGATCCGACAATCCGGCTATATCGCATATAACCGACTAATATATCATGTACCGATTCATCGAATCAACACTTGATCCGATAACCCGGCTGATATCAAATATCGCGAGAATAGAATACGGTATCTCATATCGTATTATTCTCGGTCCCACACATATCACATATATGCTCCTACTCCGTTTTTCCTGAGTCAAGAAACCTCTGTGTAGAACTCTAAAGAATCGTCAATACGCCGGCAGTAGGTGATGATTATATCAAACACCCACAAGCTGCAAGCGGTCAGCTAAACGTAACAGCCACCCAGGTATTGAGCGATCAGAAGATCAACAAGCAAGCCTGTACATTCTCCTGTGAATCCAATCAGTAACACAACCGTGCAGTCCGGTCTCTTCGTCTGATATGTCGCATATCCAGTCTAGGGGTGGTAAATGTCAGACCCCAGTAACCGATAAGTCGTGTCGATGTGAGGCTCATAACAGGTCGAGAACCTACTGATAACACTTACCAGTAGCACTCTATATTAGCCCTGGCCAGGGACTTCCAGTTATAGCCAATCGAACACAGCACAACATCAACTCCCTATACCAGGAGAGACGAAACCCCTCCTATCGCTCATTGTCTCCATGTGATTCAGGACTGTACCCAAAAGCCACCGTTTTGCACGCCCTCTTAGACGTGGTAAGGTGGAAATCAAAGCACAGTGGGAATCACACAAGACACTATGACGATCTCGGGTCTACAGACTACCCTGTACCAGTGTCACCAGAGAACTGCCATCTGACGTGAGGTATAATACCATCTGGGAGTTCTCGGCGAGTCCGTTCAGTGTACCCAGTCTCCACTGAGCACCCGTACACCATCTTCGATGTCAAACACCAATGGATATGGTATCATCCATCGCCCATCATATGGGTCAAGATGCGTATACCCTAGTCTACTCTGGTGTATCGATGCCCTGTCTCGATACACCCTCGACTAGGAACAATTATAGAATGTACTCATAAACTACCATGGCCCCACTAGTATGATCTCATCATAGTCCCAGTAGTCGAGTACATATCCTAAGGGCTTTATCAACATGTGAGAGCAAGACTGTAAACTAATATAAGTCAACATGTTAAGACAAAGTGAAACCAAATAGCATACTATTATGTCGAGCAAGAAAGTCCTCTCTATATATATCCAAGTATCCACTATAATATACATCATATGTACAACAATGGCCTCTAGGGCATATATATAACTAACACAGGCTCGTGCCGCTGTCGCCGGAGGTATATATCGCACTTCAATTTTCGCTAAACCTTGATTTCTTAATATCACTTTGTTTTAATATTGATTGTCTTGATATTTCTTGTAGATGTAGGACAACCCCATCCCGAGAGGGGGACTCGAGGGCCGAATCAGTCCCACAGGCCGAGGCCCGATAGAGCTAGGGAGAGACAGCATTCCCTCTCTTCTTTACCCCTGATTATCGTTATACCGGTGATTATGCCGAGAGGTTCGGCCGGTATATGGGGGATGAGAGCCGTCTCGTGAAGAAGTATCCACTTCACGTTGAGTGGGGCGATCAGCACCAGCGCTCATTTGCCCTCTTCTGGGATCAGGCTCGGGTATTAATATATATTTTCATTTGACTTATCCAATATATTTATTATTATTTAACACTTGCAATTTAAATACATTTTTTTTTGTATTTGCAGTTGGATTACGACTTTCAGCCTATACCCGACCCTGATCACCCAGAGAGAGTGCTCGATCTTCACACTCTGTATTATGGCCTGATGAAGAACATGCAATTAAATGTCCGATACAATAGGAACGAGCTGAAGATCGACTGCTATTCCCAGTGGATGGCGACCCCCGAGGAAGAGAGAGCGGCTCTTCTACATACTCTGGCCTTTGCGAGAGTCGACGTAGATACATGGCCTCTCTTATACCAATATTTCGACTCTCAGTGCAAATAGGTTTGTAATTTAAATGTAATTCATTATTTAGTATATAATTTATTTTTTTGTGTTGCTTAATTAGAAAACTAAATCTAAATGTGTTGTGCAGAACATATCGATCAAAATAAAGAGAATAGAAAGTCGGCGAAGACGGGTCGCCCCACTTATATTGGTGGCTCGAGGAACACTACTTGTGTCATGGAGGCATCGATAAATTACAATAGATCTATTCTGATATAATGTAATATTAAGAGTTATTTTATAATATATGAAATTTTTTTGCGAATTGCAGATAGCTCAGACCCTGGCGCAGGGTGGTACACCGAGTGTGCTGACCGCGTATCTTGCCGTCCACGGCACCTCTACAGATCCCGCCACGGGCGAGCTTCGATTCCCCGACACCACTACTCAGGAGTATTGCATAAGTGTTAATATTTATTCTAACAGGTTTGAAATTTTTGTTTTGAAAAGTTCAAATTTAAATGATATACTTATATTTTAATGGTTAATGTGGGTGTAGGAGCGGGTGGTGGAGCGGGTGGAGGCATCGGGGATCGATTTTACTGGACAGACCGGTCCGATGCTGCTAACCTCAGTCCTAGACGCCGTACATGGAAGGGCACCACGGAGGTTGGGAGAGAGGCCGGGGACTGGGTCCTAGCAGGGCCCATATGAGGTTGGACTCCACTCCGGCAGTTACTTCCCTTACCCCCCGTGAGCGATGTCTAGAGCATGATGTTGCCGTCTTAAAGACCACCGTCGAGGAGTTGAAGGAGATGGTACGTATACCACTTAATAGTAAAATATTATATCACATTATAGATAGTAACATATGCAATATTAGTAGCCAGAGCTTATTTGGTTGTAGACTTAGCTTTGATTAATCATACTTACATAAAACTATCTAAATAAAATAAACTATGGTTTTCCAAACTAGATACCCAAACGAGGCCTAAGTCCCTAAGTATTCTTAAATTGGGGTTTCGCAATAACCTGATAATGATACGAACTCGACTAAAATCTAATACGCTGTTCTTACTCGTTTATTACATACAAAATTTAACAGATCCGACGGGCTATTTCGGCTGCGGCTCCACGTGCATCTCTTTTGGCTGCGGCTCCGCAAGCCACTCCCTCGGCTGCGGTTGCGCAGACAACTCCTGCAGCTCCATAGCCCGCTCAGACTCCCGCACAGTCTGCTCCTTTATTAGTCGAGTTTTTGACGACTCAGGGCTGCACCGAGGAGCAGATGCACCAGATTACGGCGATTATCAGAGTTAGAGGAGCTGGAAGGGTAGCTTTATTTATATTTTTGAGGATGTATGTACTTATCTGATACATATTGTATAAATTTTGGACGATATTGGCTGTTGTTTGCTTGTTCACAATAATTTAGTTTGATATCGTATTCTGTTTGTTTATTTCTTTTATATATTATACGTGAGATGTTGATTGTGAATATTTCTGTATTTGGTTATATGATGTATATATTATTGTGCACAGGACGGGGGAAAAAACAGGAAGTACTTTTTCAAAAAAAACATGATATTTTGTCACTACGGATTAATTCGTAGGGCTATCTATTGCACCTACGGATTAATCCGTAGGTGCAAAGTTGCCCCTACACAGTTATGTAGGGTTGCTAGGCATGCGCACAAGGGTCTACGAGGCATCAACCATACCCGATTAAAAAATTAGCCGTGCCGAACAACCCAAATCCGGATCTTTAAACTAGAGATTAGGCGAAAACTAACATGCTAAACAGTTTAACACTAAGTGAGAGGGATTACAACCTTTGTAGATCCGGTCCTTCACTTCATATGCTCCGTGTTGTGGTCCCTTCGCTGCGATCATCGGGTTCCGGACTCTCGAGAGGTTCCACGAAGAGAAAGAGGCAACCTTTGTTTCCGATCTTCGATACAAAGATGATCTACCTTGAAGTTTCATTAACACAAGCTAACACTCATGAAATGATGTGAACACCCTCATCTAAATGGCAAGGATAGACGAGGATGATGAAGTAGGATTTTTGCTCTCTTTTATTATCTTTTTCTCACTCATTTATCATCACAAAAACAAAATCAAGAAAGCTTTTCCATGAAAAGAGAAGGAAGAAGAAGATGAAATCCTTTTGTGATGAATAATGAATAACTCATTTGTGAGGTTAGAAATGCAACCATAGTTAAGAATAGATCCTTAACCCTTGTAGAGAAACAACCATGGTCAAGGGTTTGGGTTTGGTTAAGCAAATATCTTCATAAAATATCTTACACAAAACAAAACAAAAACCTTCTAGAAACTTCTAGAAGAGCTTAACCCTAATCAAACCCTAACCATGTTTAATCTCCACTAATCATGTTGCATTAATAACCATATCATGTTATAATATTATATATCACATATATAATATTTATTGTAACAAAATAAAATAATACAATTAACATATATCGCATATATATCAATGTATTACCCGAGCGAGAAAAAGAATCTTTTAGTGAGCAAATATTAGATAATGTAATTTAATATATCATATATATTATTATACATTAAATTATCGAATCAACACTTGATCCAACAATCCGGCTATATCGCATATAACCGACTAATATTTATCCGTACCGATTCATCGAATCAACACTTGATCCGATGACCCGGCTGATATCAAATATCGCGAGAATCTAATACGGTATCACATATCGCATTATCCTCGGTCCCGCACATATCACATATGTGCTCCTACTACGTTTTGCCTGAGCCAAGAAACATCTGTGTAGGACTCTAAAGAATCGTCAATACGCCGGCAGTAGGTGATGATCATATCAAACACCCACAAGCTGCAAGCGGTCAGCTAAACGTAACAGCTACCCAGGTATTGAGCGCTCAGAAGATTAACAAGAAAGCCTGTAACTTCTCCTGTGAATCCAAATAGTAACACTCCCGTACAGTCCGGTCTCATCGTCTGATATGTTGCATATCTCGCCTAGGGGTGGTAAACGTCAGACCCCAGTAGCTCGATAAGTCATGTCGATATGAGGTCTATAACAGTTCGAGAAACTACCGATAACACTTACCAGTAAATCTCAGCAACCCTGGCCAGGGATTTCCGGTTATAGCCAATCGAACACAGCACAACATCAACTCCCTATACCGGGAGAGACGAATCCCCTCCTATCGCTCATTGCCTCCATGTGATTCGGGACTGTACCCAAAAGCCACCTTTTTGCATGCCCTTTTGGACGTGGTATGATGGAAATCAAAGCACAGTGGGAATCACACAAGACTCTATGACGATCTCGGGTCAACAGACTACTCTGTACCAGTGTCACCGGAGAACTGCCATCTGACGTGAGGTATAATACCATCTGGGAGTTCTCGGCGAGTCCGTCCAGTGTACCCAGTATCCACTGAGCACCCGTACACCATCCTTGATGTCAAACACCGATGGATATGGGATCATCCATCGCCCATCATATGGGTCAAGATGCGTATACGCTAGTCTACTCTGGTGTATCGATGCCCTATCTCGATACACCCTCGACTAGGAACAGTTATAGGATGTACTCGTCGACTACCATGGCCCCACTAGTATGATCTCATCATAGTCCCAGTAGTCGAGTACATATCCTAAGGGCGTTATCAACATGTAACATAGAGACAATCAGAGTACATGTTAAGATAAAGTACAACCAGATAGCGTACTATCATGTCGAGTAAGAAAGTCCTCCCTATATATGTCCAAGCATCCATTACAATATACATCGTATGTACAGTAATGGCCTCTAGGGCATACATATAACTAACAATCTCCCACTTGCACTAGGGTCATCTGTTGTGGTATCACATACCCAACAATTAGCTGTGGTTGAAGTATCTCATACTCAACCATCCCATAAAAGTCTCTACTGGGAAAAAAGGCCTTCGTGAGTGAATCCGCGCTGTTGTCCTCTGTATCTACTCTCCTAACCTCGATCTTTCTGGAGATCAACCATCTCCATGATCAGGTGATACTGCCTAAGAATTATATCTGGATTTCTGATGGGACGGTAGTTCCTTGGCTAAAACCACAACTCCATTGTCACACAATGGTAGGAACGAAGTTCATCTCATGAACTTGTATATATCCAGACTGCCTCTTTGGTAGCATCCTTGGTAACGATGTATCTTGCCTTTAATCGTCTAGTATGTCACGGTATCTAGCTTGGAGCTCTTCCAACATACCGTCCCTCCACTGAGGGTAAAGACAATGCCTACGACTGACATTCAGTCGTCCTTATCACCCTGGAACCTTTCCAGTGATTTTCCCCAGGATCGATTGATTCCATCTCACTACAACTAGTAAGAATCCTAACATCCAATTAGATCTATCTCATAGATCCAAAAACCCAGGATTTAGGAGGTATCACTTTGATCCTATATGGAGAATCCTTGTGATAAGCGGAGATTGACCGAGCGTAGCATAGGAAACTCCTTCTCTATCAAGAGTATGTCATCCACGTACTCTACGAGGATCACCACCATACTCCCTACTACCTTTTTTTGTATATACAAGGTTCATCTACCATTTTGATGAAGTCAAAACTCTTTGACTACCACATCAAAACAGATGTTCCAACTCCGCGATGCCTACTTTATCATATAAAATATCTTGCTCACGTTTCCGCTGCTCCCACTGACTGCGAAGCCCTCTGGCTGTGTACTTATAGACGCTCATTTCTAAAACATCATTTAGAAAAGCAGTCATGACACCCAACCGCCAGATATCGTAGTCATGGTATGAAGCCGTGGCAAGTAGGATCTGGAAGGATTTAAGCATAGCTCCTTAGAAAAGGTTTCATCATAAGCCACAACTGGTCTACGATGCAAACCTTTAACAAGTCTAGCTTTGAAAGTCTCAACCTTTCCATGTACACCAAGTAATCTTCTCAAGATATACTTGCTCCTGATGGGGATTTAACCCTTCAGATAAAGCAACCAAAGTCCATACTTTGTTGGTGTATAAGGATTCCATCTCAGATCAATAAGCATCCAGCCATTCTTACAGAGTCCCACTCCTGATGGCTAGCCCGAAACTAGTTGGTTCATCATCTCATGATGCAATCCTCACTCCCACTGTCATAGAGAAACCGAAGTATCTCTCAGGTGGGTGAGGAACCCTACTAGATCGGCTGAGAGGCTGAGGTTCGTTGGAAACTATTGAATCCTTTGGTTCTACCAAATCATCAGCTGCAGTTTGTATAGCTGGAACATTTCCAGTTCTACATGACAGACCTTACCTCGAGCTTGTCCGGATTTTGCTTTTAGACATAAGCCGGACAACCCCAAATCTTAACCAACTTAAGATATGGGCTCTTCCCTTTCCATATCACATATGAAGTGGTAGGTAACTGATTTGATTTGAACCCTATTCAATAGGTATGCAGCTTCTCAAGTGCATAACTCCCAAAAGGAAATAGGAAACTCAGTAGTACTCATCATAGAGCACACCATATCAAATAGGGTGCTATTGCTCCGCCCCGATATACCATCGTGCTATGGTGTAGACGAAGGAGTAATGCTGAGAGAGAATCTCATTCTCCTTTAGAATAGTCCAGGAATTCCGTGCTCAAGTATTCTCCTCCTTGATCTCATCAAAGGACATAATACTTATACCCGTTGTTGGTTCTCTACTTCTAACTTATATTCTTTGAACATCTCAAAAGGTTCGGACTTATGTTTCTACAGGAACACATGTCTGAATCTTGAGAGATTATCAGAGAATGTAATGAAGTACAAAGAACCGGTCTTGGCATGTGTAGACAGGGGACTTTCATACATCAGCATGTATCAATCCCAAGAGTTCACTAACTCTTTCTCTGTTTCCAATAAACAGAGCTATGGTCATCTTATCTTTGTGACATGACCGACAAGTTTCACAAGATGTAAATTCAAACTAATTTAAATATGTATCTTTATGGAACTTCAGCTAGTCGGGTCGCATTGATATGACATAGTCTACAATGCCTCAAGAAGGATTCGTTCATTTCTGAACTCTTCCTCTTGTGTGTGTTCCGTATACTAAGAACTGTAGTTTGATTTAGAACATCAATGCTTTTAGATAACGTGCCTGAACCGATCAACTCTTGATATAGGAAATGATCAAAACATTATCCATACTATACAAAATTATATCCTTTCTTTATTAATAAAGAAAAAGATATGATGTTGTATATCAGGTTCGGTATCTAATAACATTCGTTCAGAATCAATGTATTCTGGTAATACAGGGTGATAGTGACTGATTGTTAGGATACGAGCGTGTTCAAGTTTAGTTTTAAATACCGCAATCAAGACGGTTTCGCTTGTAGCTAGCCGGTTGAGTACGGGTCGTCCGCAGGGAGATCGGAGTCTTTTTCAAAGTGTTTTAACGAGTTAAGTCCTGTTTTCAGATTTTGTTGGATTATCTAAGTGTTGAGTTGATATTTAAAGAGATCTTGTTAGGGTTAGGATTAGGTTAGTTTGAGTTAGGAGTCTCCACATCTTTCGTTGCCCCTCTTAATATCGGTGTTACGGTAATCGGCAACAACGGGGATTAGCACGACTAGGAAGGAACTTGCGAGTATAAGCTAGGCTTTCCAACGCATAAGTCCTTCCTTTTGGTGCTTGTCCGTCCGTTCTTGGCTCTTATCCATAACCTCCGGTTAATTCAACCACAACCGGTCTCACTACGGAATCACCGCTATCATGTAGGATAGGGTGCCGTAAGGAGCGGATTGTGGTTCAATTAACGGGAGTCGATTTAAGCTGTTGGGTAAGAAAAGAGTGAGAGAGATTTCCTTCTCTCAAACTTCCCTTATCCTACCCTAACAAGTATAAAACTACTCACACTTCATGATAAGGAAAAACACAAGAGGAAGATAGAAAGAAGGAGATTAGAAAAATACGACTAACTATTTGCGACCTCACCTTGGCGAGGATCGAGCGTAAGCATCATTGTCGTATGAATGATAAAGAAAAAGAGAGAAGAAAGAAACAACAAGAAAATAACAACAACTACTTAACGAATTAAAATTACAACAAGTAAAGAAAGAGCAAGACAAGCATGATAATAAAATGATCTTCTTTATTTACCATTCCTCCCTCACAAAGCTCACTACAAGTTTAATGGAGAAGAGATGAGAAGAAGAAGAACATGTAAACTAAAACCTAGAAAAAGAAAATACAAGAATGGACCCTTTCCTTCACAAAGTTCTGGGCTATTTATAGGCCAAAAAATGAAAACCTAGGGTAACCACCAGAACCCAAATACAAAGACCAAAATACCCCTGAAAATTGGTCGGCTGAAGGGACTGTACGGCCGCGGATCCGCGGCCTAGACCCCCTATTGGCCGCGGATCCGCCGCGCAATGGTGGGTTCAGGGCATGGGTTTTTCTGTACGGCCCTGGTCTGCTGTTTTCTGTATTTTGGCATATGTGTTTTCTGAAAATACTTCCACATTTCTTCCAGAATTTCTGTTGAGGGAAAGGTGTTTTGAAGTGGACTTTTTGTCAAGATTGCCTCGAGCTCCGCGTAGATCTCTTGGATCTTGTGCTACCATTGAGCCTTGTGCATGAGAATGACATTGATTTGACCTTTTGTCTTCCTAAACTGTTATCTGGCAACATACGGATGAAGAGCGGAGACCGTGTTTTCTCAGTGGTTGGCAGGAACCCGGATTTTTTCGTGTTTTCCATGAATTTCACCGTTTTAGAACTGAGAACCTGTATCCTGCAATTGACTAGCAAACACGGCTCAAGAGTATCTACCGATATGCAATGTGATAAAAATTGGGCGGTATGAAAATGCAAAAATCTGATATGAACAAATACCCCCAAACTTATCATTTGCTCGTCCCGAGCAAAGCCCATTTATTCACAAAAAATTTCCTAACCTCACTTTCGCAGGGAACGCGATTGCACTGAGCATGTGCAACAAGCCGTTAAACCTCTAGGTGTCCCTAGTAGGAGGAGTGTTGTCTCCTGAGGGTTTTCAGCGGATACTACCCACAAAATCCGGTCAAGTTGGTTTCGTAAAATAACTAAGATTCAAATCCTAAAGTTTTGTTTCAGAAAATAACAATTCTATAATCCTAAGTCTAGACTATCGAACCTTTATTTTTCACACCTCGCTTCTTATTTAACTACAGATTTTATATGTCTTTACGTGCAGTGCAAATAGTGTCGTTAAGTTTCCGAAAGGTCGAATAAAGTCATCATGTCGCACAATAAAGCCCAGATAACAATTTTAAAAGGATCACATAAGTTTTATAAAGAGTTAAGCATTTTTCAAGTTTCGTTTTCCAGTAAGGTTTCAACTTCAGAATTTCTATCTTCCATAACAGGAAACTAAGTCGTATTTTTCACTCCACCTTTTTCTTGTTTTCATTTCATACACACCTCTGTGAACGTGCAATAGTCTTTATCATAGAATAAAACCTTCACATCTCCATTAAAATTTTTATAAAAGCCTGTCTTTTATCAAGATTATTCTCACACAAAGAACCGTTAGGAATTTTAACTCGGAGAGAACACTTGCTTGACTTTGTTTTAAACTGGACTTTCTAGGCTTCTTAGCGAGCTTTGGGCCAATGCACCCAAACCAGTTGGTTTTAGGGCATTAGGTGTAGAAACACCCCAGCGGACTTAATTACTCAAGTTACCTAGGTCCAAAAACAAAAGACAGTTGGCGTGAAAATCAGATGATTTAATACGAACGGAGATATAACCGGCAGTTCCATTATTTTTTTGGATAAAAGACGTGTTTAGTGGGTTCGGTGTGTAATCATTCCAATCAAGTTTCAGATGGGTTATTTTTCAGACTTAGTTCCAATTACGGCATCAATAATATTCCTTCATATTCGCTTTACTTCATAAACTATTCTTGACATTACTTATTTCCGAATAAACCTATTTGATCCTCAGGAAATTATTTATCTGTTTAAAAGTTTTTAAACATAAAAGACTTGTCATCTAATTCCCAAAAACTCACGACACGTGTAGTGTAATGTAAAGACGTATATCAGCTATAGTTAACTTCAAAGGAGAGTTATCTTTCAGGTTTTCAAAATCTAAACATAAGATTTAGTTATTCTTATTTTATCAAACAAAACCGTCGAAATGTTGAATCAGAGTTCTCCCACCAGCTAACTTGACAGAAAAGTTTTTATATTTTTAGAAAATTTTCAGATTTTTATGGATTTTATGGATTTTAATATGCAGATGCAAAATATACAATGCGAAAGTAAGAAATGCATACCGAGTGTACCCCCAAACTTAAACTGGACAGTGTCCTCACTGTCGTTGCATGAAGAGATAATTTGAAGGGTCAAAATTGTCGGTTAGCGATACACAATTTTTTATTTGTTTTTGTTTTTAAAGAAAAGAAAAAGAATATACACAAATATATACAAAATGGTTTGTACATACCCCCAAACTTATTTGGAACAGTGTCCACTGTTCTTGGCTGGATAACCGAAGTTTGGAGGTAGGCAGAGGAAGATCAGGCAGGGTAAACCGGCTCCTGTAAGAACAGGAGCTCCTCTGTTGGTTCGGCGCTAAGGTACGGTTTGCATCGGTGTCCATTTACCTTGAAGAGTGAACCGTCCTTTGGATTTTCCAAACCCAGAGCGCCCTGCGGATACACATTCCGCACAAAATACGGCCCTTTCCAGCGAGATCTGAGCTTTCCAGGGTGGAAGTGAAGTCGAGTGTCGTAAAGCAGTACCTGCTGACCAGGTACGAAGATTTTGCGCAAAAGGTGTTTATCATGAAATACCTTCGTTCGATTCTTAACGACAACCGCGTTATCGTAAGCCTCGTCCCTAAGCTCGTTCAGTTCGTTCAACTGCAGCTTCCGATGGCTGCCCGCATCCTCAAGAGACAGATTCAGCTCCTTTATCGCCCAAAATGCGCGATGCTCTATTTCGACAGGAAGGTGGCAGGCTTTTCCGTACACAAGCCGATAGGGAGACATGCCAAGGTCGGTCTTATAAGCGGTTCTAAATGCCCAAAGGGCATCAGTGAGTTTCAGAGACCAATCCTTACGGTTCTTGGAAACCGTCTTCTCTAGTATCTGCTTGATTTGCCGATTTGAAACTTCGGCCTGCCCGCAGGTTTGGGGGTGGTAGGGCGTAGAGAGCTTAAGATTTATGGAGTATTTCCGCATCAAGGCTTCGAAAGTTTTATTGCAGAAATGACTTCCATTGTCGCTAATGATCGCTCGGGGGTGCCCAAACCGGGAAAAAATGTTTTCTTTAAGGAACCTGTTGTCGTTAGTCCGGCTGGGCACAGCCTCGACCCACTTAGAGACGTAATCAACAGCTAGAAGAATGTACAAGTTCCCAAAAGAGCTGGGAAACGGCCCCATGAAGTCTATCCCCCAAACATCGAAAATCTCCACAACCAAGATCGGTTGGAGCGGCATCTCGTTCCTCCGGGATATCCGGCCCATGTGTTGGCACCGGGAGCAAGTCTTGCAATAGTCGTGAGCGTCTTTGAAAAGTTGTGGCCAGTAGAAACCACATTGCAAGATCTTCTCAGCTGTCTTTCTGGGCCCAAAATGCCCGCCACACGCTTGATCGTGGCAAAACGACAGCACACTCTTGAATTCCTCGTCAGGGACACACCGACGAATAATCTGGTCGGGACAGTACTTGAACAAGTAGGGTTCGTCCCAGTAAAAGTGTTTTACTTGGGATAAGAAGCGAAGTCTGTCCTGACTCGCCCATTCAGTCGGTAGTAATCCCGTGGCCAAATAGTTCACAATATCTGCGAACCAGGGTTCGCACGATACTGTCAAGAGCTGTTCATCCGGGAAAATGTCGTTGATCGGAATTGGAAGCGAAGGCGAAGAAGGAAGTCGTGAGAGATGGTCGGCAACTACGTTTTCACATCCTCGTTTGTCCTTAATGACAAGGTCAAACTCTTTAAGCAAGAGGATCCAACGTATTAACCAAGATTTGGCATCTTTCTTCGCAAAAAGATGGCGCAGAGCTGAATGGTCCATGTAGACAATGACTGGAGAGCCGATGAGGTAGGGCCTGAACTTTTCTAAAGCAAATACAACAGCTAAGAATTCCTTCTTAGTTGTTGTATAGTTAAGTTGGGCGTCGTTCAGGATCCGGCTCGCGTAATAGATTACGTGCGGCATCTTATTGATGTGCTGTCCAAGGACAGCACCGATGGCAAAGTCGGATGCATCGCACATAATCTCGAATGGGTGCGTCCAGTCAGGTGAAGAAAGAACGGGAGCAGAAGTGAGTGAGCGTTTTAGTGACTCGAAGGCAGTCACACAGCTCGAGTTGAAGTCGAATGGTGTGTCCTTGGCCAGCAAAAGAGTCAAGGGCCTAGCAATCTTGCTAAAGTCCTTGATGAACCGTCTATAAAAACCGGCATGGCCAAAGAAGGCTCGGATATCTCTGACGCATCGGGGAGGAGGCAGATTGGAAATGACCTCAATCTTTGCTTTGTCAACCTTTATGCCATTTTGCGAGATGATATGTCCTAAGACAATACCTTCGTGCACCATGAAGTGGCATTTCTCCCAGTTCAAAATGAGATTCTTGTCCTTACATCGGGTAAGGGCAGCGTCAAGATGCAGCAAACACTCGTCGAAGGAGTCGCCGAAGATGGAGAAGTCATCCATGAAAATCTCCAGAAATTTTTCCACCATGTCCGAGAAAATTCCCATCATACACCGCTGGAAGGTAGCGGGCGCATTGCATAACCCAAAGGGCATGCGTCGATATGCAAACGTGCCGAAAGGACAAGTGAAAGTGGTCTTGTCCTGGTCTTTTTCGGCGATGGGAATTTGATTATAGCCGGAGTAGCCATCAAGAAAGCAGTAGTACTCGTGTCCGGCCAATCGTTCAAGCATCTGGTCAATGAAAGGTAGCGGAAAGTGGTCTTTCCGCGTTGCGGCGTTGAGTTTTCTGTAATCAATGCAAACTCGCCACCCAGTTTGGGTGCGAGTAGAGATTAACTCATTCGCCTCATTGGTTATGACCGTGATGCCCGACTTCTTGGGGACAACGTGAATGGGGCTAACCCACTGGCTATCAGAGATAGGGTAAATGATACCACTATCTAGACATTTGACGATCTCCTTCTTCACAGCCTCCTTCATGACTGGATTAAGACGTCTCTGTGGATCCCGGGCTGGTTTGGCATCATCCATCAGATGAATGTGATGCTCAACGATGAGGGGACTAATCCCCTTGATGTCCGCCATGGACCAGCCAAAAGCTTGCCTGTTGCTGTGTAAGACCGCAAGAAGGGCTTTCTCTTGCTCGTGAGCTAGAGAAGCCGAGATGATGACAGGGAGGGTCTCGTTCTCACCTAAGTAAGCATACTTAAGGTGAGACGGCAACGGCTTGAGTTCGAGCCTTGGAGGTGAAATGATGGAAGGCAAGACTGGTGCAAAGGACTCCAGCAAAGGTTCAAAGCGAGTGTAAGCAACCGAGTTGGATGGTTCAGGTAACTCATCCGGAAAGTCGAAAGATTCAAACTCGGGTTGTGCGCGGCTAAGATCGTTCGAGAATGTGAAACACTCGTAGTCGTTGTCGGGCGCAGAAACAGCAGCAGGTTCGAAGAGAAACGCACTAGTGGCGTCAAGATTATCGTGATCAAACAGAAACTCCTCGAATTCACACTCTTCTGGGTTGATCTCCTGGATCGAGCAGACGTCCAGTATATGAGCATTAGGTTCGGCGAGCTGATTCCCCAACCTAAAAATGTTGAGTTCAATCGTCATGTTTCCAAAAGAGAGGTTCATCGAACCATTGCGACAATTGATCACAGCATTTGAGGTTGTGAGAAATGGGCGACCGAGTATCACCGGAATTTGATTCCGGGGGTTAGCTACAGGCTGTGTGTCTAATACAATGAAGTCAACGGGGAATATGAAGTCCCTGACTTTTATTAACACATCCTCTAGCTCACCCCTAGGATGGGTGATCGATCGGTCGGCCATTTGGAGAGTGCAGTGTGTGGGTTTCAACTCTCCGACGCCTAATTGCTCGTATACTGAATACGGAAGCAGGTTAACACTGGCACCAAGATCTAATAGTGCGCGGTTGATGTTCTTATCCCCAATGGTAATTAAAATCGTAGGACAGCCAGGGTCCTTCCGTTTTTGTGGTAAAGATTGGGTAAGGGCATCACTCACAGCACTAGCCAAGAAAACTTTCTTGGGTACCTGAGACTTCCTCTTTTTCGTGCACAAGTCCTTTAAGATTTACGCGTAGGACGGGACTTGTTGGACAGCATCTAAAAGAGGAATGTTAATGTTAACCTGCTTGAATAACTCCAGAATCTTCTCCATTTGAGGATTTTGTTTGTTAGACCTCAACCGGTTTGGAAATGGAACATTTTGAAAATTGGTTGAGTCTAATGCTGGAGGAGGAGATTTTGGAGTTGGAACGGATCCCAGAATAGGTGTTTTCGTGGAGTGAGAAGTGGGTCCGTTCAGAGCAGAAGAAGAGGAAGGAGAGCCTGTTGAAGAACGGAGAATAGGCTCGGAAGACGAAGAAGAAGAAGAAGAAGAAGAAGAAGAAGAAGCGGCGGCCGGGGTGTCATCGTTGATCCGTTTGCCAATGTTGTTTTGCAGCATCCTTCCCGATCTCAGTGTGGTCACGGCACTCACATTATGGTTCTGTTGTTCAAGAGCAACATGTGCATTATGTGGGTGACCGGGATTTGGGAGTGACTGGGACGGGAGCTTCCCCTTCTCTCGCTCGCTTAAGGCCGCGTTCAGCTGTGCAATCTAGGCCTCGATGGTCTTGATGCTTTGCCCGTGTGCGGCAGTGTGTTGCACTAAAGATTGAATCGAAGACTGGATGTTGGCGGTGGATTGAGTCGATTGTTTAACAAACGCCTCCAGACTTCGCTCGAGCGAGGAAACCTTATCGTTGTTTGACGGAACAAAGTTGTTTGGTGGAAAAGAATTGTTGGGTGCAAAGTTGTTCGTCTGATTTTGGAAAGGTTGGGGTTGGTAGGGCTGCTGATACTGAGTCTGTTGTTGCGCTTGTTGTTGCGGTGGAGGGGCCCTTTGGAAATTGTTGCCTTGGAATTGATTCTGATTCTGATTCCAGGCGAAATTGGGGTGGCTCCTCCAACCGGGATTGTAGGTGGAAGAGTATGGATCATTCCTCGGTCTTTGCTGGAAGGCAGCATTAACCTGATCCTGTCCTTGCGAGGGTGGATTGTAAGGACACTCTTCGGTCAAGTGAGAAGGATCGGAACAACAAGCGCAGATGGTACAAAGGGGAAGAACAGGGGTGGGGGCAGGAGCAGAGAATTTGCTCTCTATTGCTTCAAGCTTTCTTGTTATAGCAGCGATTTCAGCTTTCATCGCAATAGAGACATCGAGTTGGTGGATTCCTACCCTAGACTGACCGGTAGAAGTGGAGGTAGAAGAAGAAGAAGTCGGTCTGGTGCTCTCCCACTGTAGCGTTTGCTCCGCAAGATCGTCAAAGAACTGCCACGCTTCCTCGTCAGATTTTGATAGGAAGTGGCCCTGACAGATGGTTTCCAGCAACTACTTCGTTGCTGGGTTCAGTCCCTCGTATAAGGTTTGGCAGAGTTGTCATTTTTCTATACCGTGGTGAGGACACTGAACAAGAAGGTCTTTGTACTGGTCAAAGCACTTCCAGAAGGGTTCAGAAGGAAGCTGGGAGAATTGGTTGATTTCATTTCGAATTCTTGCGGTCTTATGATTTGGATAGAATTTTTTCAGAAACGCTTTAACAAACTCGTCCCAGCTGGTGATTGAGTGGGAAGCGGTGCTATATAGCCATTTTTCAGCGAGATCGCATAAAGTGAACGGAATGACCCGTAGACGTATAGCATCGTCCGACAGCTGGGTTGTTTTCATCATGGCACAGACGTTTTGAAATTTATTGATGAAGATATAGGCATCTTCAGATTCAAGCCCATGAAAACGTGGAAGCATGTTGATGAAATGGGGCTTAATTTCAAAGTTGTCCCCATTGGCCGGAGGAAGAGAAAGGCAGGTGGGAAGTGCAGAACGGGTGGGGTAGAAACGATCCTGGAGCACGATTCGCTGCGGCGCTACAACAGGCGGAGGTGGTGGGATATTGGTCTCCGTAGGAGGTGGAGCCAATCCAGCGGTGGTCAAAGAGATGTTCGGATTAAATCCCGACATCGCGGAAGAAGAGGTTGGTGAAGGTGAAGGTGAAGGTGAAGATGTATGAACAGAATTCCGGTCAACGTCGGAGTTGGCCGGCAAAGGAAGGGGTGAAAGAGGAGTGGACGGAGTATCGACTTCGGAGTCGGTCGCGTAGTCGGTCGCGACTAACGTAACGCGGACTAGATGGGCGCTAGTGTCCCGAGTCCAAGCGGACATACACTAAACAAGTTTAGTATAGTCTAAGCGGAGAAGGTGAGGGTAAGAAAACGTCAATGGAGAAAGGCGATGGGTGGTGGGTGAAAATGGATTTGGCGACAAAATGGCAAGTTTTTATAAAAGTTTTTGATTTTTTTCTTTTTTTTTCTTGTGTTTTTAGAAAGAGATTTACAGAAATATGTACGGAAATACGGCTTAAGCAATCACAAACAAGATATGCACAATCACACCTAGATCTAGGGTAACCTAGGTCTACTAGACCTGCTCCTGAACTTGATTGTCGAAGTTAAACAGTGTCGAGAAACGGGCTTAAAAATACACTGATCACGAGGCCAGGTAAGTGCAGAGATAAGGGGAGGTTGTCCAACGCTTTCGCGAAGTTCCTTAATTAAATAACCCTTTCTCTTTCGGCGGTTGCGCCTTTAACACTTTCCTAGACACCCCGTAAACAATATACGGTTAAGCGAGGTTCTAAACACGGTTTATCTTCTCCTAATGAGCGCGAAGTCCTAAGGGCTGAAGTCTAGTATTTTTTAATTTACAATGGACAATGCATATGTTTTAGTGATTTTTGGGGTCCTGGGAAGGGTGATGAAATCCCCACCCAATCTGGATTGGTTTCAAGCCCCTTAAGTTCGTATTAAAGAAATGCAAAGCAGTAACAAATCAACTGCAAACAATTTTTATTTGCGGCGCAAAGAATCCTGCACAAGAACAGTTTATTGGAAGGGGGAGAAGAATTTGCGCAAAGAAAGCTGCAGAAAACACAGTTCAGTGGAGTTCAGAGGAATGGAGAGAAACAGAGGGACTTACAGAGAGAATTTGGCAGCCCAAGGGCACCAAGTGGCCGCGGATCCGCGGCCTAAGCCCTCTATTGCCGCGGATCCGCGGCTATATGGTGGGATTGGGCTTCTGAAATTTTTGGGAGTGTTCTGCTTGGTGTTCTATACTTGTCTGGATGTGTTGAATCTTGACTTGCTCACTGTATCTGCTCCAGATTTGTTCAGTAGACCGTTTACTTCGTTTTGTCCGTCGCGGTGTAGCCGCGAAATGTGGGTCTATCTTCCCACGTCTTTGGCACTGTACTTGAACTCCGTATTTTCAACGTCTTGGCCACTGAACTCGAACCTTGTATTTTCCTGCACACTTGCACAAAAGCTAATAAAAAAAAAAAAAGATGGTTTTTTTTTTTACAAAGTATGTATATTTTTTTTCGTTTTTTGGTTATATTTATACTTACAAATTAACCCGAAATTACACAAGGAAATAAACTACCGTCTCCCCGGCAACGGCGCCATTTGATTGATAGAGTAGGTGCGTGTTCAAGTTTAGTTTTAAATACCGCAATCAAGACAGTTTCGCTTGTAGCTAGCCGGTTGAGTACGGGTCGTCCGCAGGGAGATGGGAGTCTTTTTCAATGTGTTTTAACGAGTTAAGTCCGGTTGTTCAGATTTTGTTTGTAATTATCTAAGTGTTGAGTTGATATTTAAAGCGAGCTTGTTAGGGTTAGGATTAGGTTAGTTTGAGTTAGGAGTCTCCACATCTTTCGTTGCCCCTCTTAATATCGGTGTTACGGTAATCGGCAACAACGGGGATTAGCACGACTAGGAAGGAACTTGCGAGTATAAGCTAGGCTTTCCAACGCAAGTCCTTCCTTTTGGTGCTTGTCCGTCCGTTCTTGGCTCTTAGCCATAACCTCCGGTTAATTCAACCACAACCGGTCTCACTACGGAATCACCGCTATCATGTAGGATAGGGTGCCGTAAGGAGCGGATTGTGGTTCAATTAACGGGAGTCGATTTAAGCTGTTGGGCAAGGAAAGAGTGAGAGAGATTTCCTTCTCTCAAACTTCCCTTATCCTACCCTAACAAGAATGAACTACTCACACATCATAATACGGAAAAATAAAAAAAAAACAAAAGAGGAAGATAGAAAGAAAGAGATTAGAAGAATACGACTAGCTATTTGCGACCTCACCTTGGCGAGGATCGAGCGTAAGCATCATTGACGTATGTAAGGATAAAGAAAAAAGAGAGAAGAAAGAAACAACAAGAAAATAACAACAACTACTTAACAAATTAAAGTTACAACAATTATAGCAAAAGCAAGACAAGCATGATAATAAAATGATCTTCTTTATTCACCATTCCTCACTCACAAAGCTCACTACAAGTTTAATGGAGAAGAGATGAGAAGAAGAAAAACATGTAAACTAAAACCTAGCAAAAAGAAAATACAAGAATGGACCATTTCCTTCACAAAGTTCTGGGCTATTTATAGGCCAAAAAATGAAAACCTAGGGCAACCACCAGAACCCAAATACAAAGACCAAAATACCCCTGAAAATTGGTCGGCTGAAGGGACTGTACGGCCGCGGATCCGCGGCCTAGACCCCCTATTGGCCGCGGATCCGCCGCGCAATGGTGGGTTCAGGGCATGGGTTTTTCTGACGGCCCTGGTCTGCTGTTTTCTGTATTTTGGCATATGTGTTTTCTGAAAATACTTCCACATTTCTTCCAGAATTTCTGTTGAGGGAAAGGTGTTTTGAAGTGGACTTTTTGTCAAGATTTCCTCGAGCTCCGCGTAGATCTCTTGGATCTTGTGCTACCATTGAGCCTTGTGCATGAGAATGACATTGATTTGACCTTTTGTCTTCCTAAACTGTTATCTGGCAACATACGGATGAAGAGCGGAGACCGTGTTTTCTCAGTGGTTGGCAGGAACCCGGATTTTTTCGTGTTTCCCATGAATTTCACCGTTTTAGAACTGAGAACCTGTATCCTGCAATTGACTAGCAAACACGGCTCAAGAGTATCTACCGATATGCAATGTGATAAAAATTGGGCGGTATGAAAATGCAAAAATCTGATATGAACAGTGACCAACAGACTTGGCTGCAACACTTGCACCGTTTTCTGTCTCATGAAACTTATCACCCATTCTCGGTTCTTTACCTTTCTGTAGCCCATGTAACAGATTACATATGCGGGATCCTGATCCGGTATCAAATACCCAGGACGTAAAGGATACTGAGAAACAGTTCTCTGTAATGAACACACCCGAAGAAGATGCATTAGTATGCACTTTCTTCGTTTGGGCGGCACGGGAATTCTGGTAATCCCCTATTTCCTGCTCTGTCTTATAACAATTATAAGTTGGAGCGGGACCAACGTTCCCCAGCTCAGTATAACAAGCGGGTTCGGTCAATACATCCGTATTATTATCTTGATTAAGGCGTGATATGGTCGCTACCTGGAGAGAGAGAGAAGAAAACACTCAGCGTATGCTCTTGCAAGATTAGATTGGTTATCTAATATATCTAATCAGGATGTCTCCCACTGTTTTAATCAAATCTTCCTTCAAACCCTAAAAGGAAAGACTAGCCGGGATTAATTACGCGCTACAAGTTCGCCAATCTTTCAGCCAGGCCAGTGTCGGTACTTTGAGGGAGGTCCCCCGTGTTTTCGCACGAACCTAATTAAAGTAAACCTCGTTTTCCCAGGGGCGTAACCCCGTTAACACCTTTCTAGACACCTACTTGATCGGCTAATTGTAATGTGTAAAACTCTCCCAGGAGTAACTCTTACTCACAGCGGGTATCGGGATCCAACTATCTCATAGAAGGTATGCAATCTCATTGCAAATTTCAACACTTGAAATTCCCAATAATATTTTGCCCCAAGCGATCTATGACCTTGACTGAGTCAACAAACCATAGACCGCAAGTAAAGTTCAACCCGTCATTTCCCGATTGAATTAAACCCACACGCACGACCCTTGACTGAGTCAACAAGGCCGCACGACTACCCTAATCCAATCGTATCATATGCTTTGCAGATAAGCACTAATCAGCTACCGCACACTACGCCTTGACTGAGTCAACAAACGCAGCACGAATACTAACTATTACTTATCTGAAATGACGGAGGGCTACGACAGGTTTTTAAGAAAACCCTTTGCGTAATGAACTTTATATCGTTGTAGAATCGAGTGATTTTTAAATGGAGTTTTTTTGAGGCTTTTCTAGTTTTGCTAAAGGGGTCACTCCCGGTGAAGGGATCGTCGGCCCTTTCCTCATCGAATAAGGTGCAGGATATATCATATATACCGCTGTGCAAAGCAAGAACTATAGAAGCAATCAAAAGACAAACCGAGTGTGTAGCATCTGCCAGTTATTGCCAAAGGAGTCACTCCCGGTGAAGGGATCTCGGTCATTTCCTTATTGAATAAGGTGCAGGATGTTCTACAAGGAACACCGCGATGCAAAGCAAGAACTAGAGCTACCAGTTTTTATAAACAAGTTTCTACAACATCTTAGGTTTCTTTTATTTCATTAATCTCATTAATGAAGTCCCATTTTAATTGTGCTTCACAAGCATCACATTTGAAACGAAATCTGCAATATAACATATATCTCATATATATAATATAAACATTCGTCACAGGCAGTAATATGATCTCATCACAGAACATTGCAGCAGAAGAACATATATGAAATATTGGATATACTAGGACGTCCGTGTTTTCAATACGAGCCTGTATAAAACACGGATTCCACGGTCGCGATGAATAGCCAAACCCACATCCCTAGACCCCTACGAGAGCGGCAAGTAACACAGCCGATTTTAGGGTTAGGAGACCCGGTCCCGACTCCTCGAGATGGTCTCCCACTGGACCCTAGAACCCGGTTACTTGTGCTCCCCTCCTTGGGTCTACCTAATGCGGAAAAGTAAATAATATACAACGGTGACATCTTCCGCAACCTGGAAGTGCCCCAATAAAAGAATATTACATACAAATGAATTTTACATGAATGAAAAAGAAAAAACTCTCATCTCACATAAAACTCCCGGCTATTCAAACACGACGATCCAATATAACATATCACAGCAACACATAATATCTCATATCATCAACGTAAGCAAGTATGCGTATCCCGATTGTCGTTGATGTATAGCAACGAAGCCGGCGATACCCCACATACTACGCTTACGGTCACAGAAAAGAAAGTGTAAAACTACAACAGTTGGAATCCGCAACCTTCTTAGACATCGCATGCCTAACCAAATGAATTCCTTAGACATCGCATGCCTAACAATTATAAACCTCGCATTTTAGTCTCATTATCGAAAACACTTTTCAATATCAAGTCGGGCAATTCAATAAGATTCCCGACAATTTGATCGAATGCTCGTCGCAAACTTTAGTAGACGGCCGCACCCCAAGATGCCGTCGACGAAGTGCACTAAGGCGGAACACCGCTGCCGCGAGCACCCGAACGGATGCTTTCGGCGACGAGGTTCTCCTACAGTCACTTGGTCGGGGCTATGGGGCATGGCTGTCTATTAAGTTTACCCGGTGAGTATCCGCGTACGCTACGTGATTGCGACGGACTTTTGATCACATCAAAATTCTGTGGCAACCGATCAACTGAGACTAAACTGCTATGTTTATAATATTCAAATTAGTCATCTCATAACTACCTGTGGATTCCAAATATTGTATCACATTCCAGATAAGACAGAAAATGTTAAACTTTCCGATCGAACAATCAAACACCCAAGATTTCCCCAATATATCTTAACACTTGAAATCAATTTAAAAACATCCATCACATGCCACAGTACCAATGGTCCAGCCGTAGAAGGGTCAAGCCAACGTCTCACATGTGGCACGCCGTACTGCCCCAAACCCTAAGGTTCAAAAGGCAGTTCAAGACGGTCACATAATCGAGTTAAGGTTTGTTGTCTTCTAAAGGGTCCACCGCGTTACTTGCACGACTTAGAACGTTCTTAAACACGAGGAAAAATCCAACTTTTGAAAAAATTTCCGACAGGGGAAAAAGTGAGTTATTGATATCCGTTCGAACTTTTTAACAGTTTCTAAAAATTATCCGGACAAAACTAAACAAACTTAAAATATACGATCGAATCTTTAAGTCCCCAATACAACCCTGAATACACAACACTGGAGTGAAAATAAAAAATTCCCAGAAGAATCAGGAATTAGCTACGGAGGTTACTGTGTAAACCCTATCCCTCAACCCTGTCTTCTTGCCGCGGAACCGCCGCCAATACCTAGGTTTGGCCACGGTTCCGCGGTTCTTTGGGGGATTTAGGGGGTCGGGTTTCACAGTAATTCCTATAATTCCTTGCTGATTTTTTTGAGCATTTTTAATTCACAAAAAATCACATTTTTGAAAAATTTCCAGAGAAGGGGTTATATCGGGTTTTCCGGGTTCGATCGGACTTTAAACTTCGTCTAGACTTCGCCTAAAGCTCTAGCTTGGCTCTGATACCACTGTAGGGTTGCTAGGCACGCGCACAAGGGTCTACGAGGCATCAATCATGCCCGATTAAAAAATTAGCCGTGCCGAACAACCCAAATCCGGATCTTTAAACTAGAGATTAGGCGAAAACTAACATGCTAAACAGTTTAACACTAAGTGAGAGGGATTACAACCTTTGTAGATCCGGTCCTTCACTTCATATGCTCCGTGTTGTGGTCCCTTCGCTGCGATCATCGGGTTCCGGACTCTCGAGAGGTTCCACGAAGAGAAAGATGCAACCTTTGCTTCCGATCTTCGATACAAAGATGATATACCTTGAAGTTTCGTTAACACAAGCTAACACTCATGAAATGATGTGAACACCCTCATCTAAATGGCAAGGATAAATGAGGATGATGAAGTAGGATTTTTGCTCTCTTTTATTATCTTTTTCTCACTCATTTATCATCACAAAAACAAAATCAAGAAAACTTTTCCATGAAAAGAGAAGGAAGAAGAGGATGGAATCCTTTTGTGATGAATAATGAATAACTCATTTGTGAGGTTAGAAATGCAACCATAGTTAAGAATGAATCCTTAACCCTTGTAGAGAAACAACCATGGTCAAGGGTTTGGGTTTGGTTAAGCAAATATCTTCATAAAATATCTTACACAAAACAAAACAAAAACCTTCTAGAAACTTCTAGAAGAGCTTAACCCTAATCAAACCCTAACCATGTTTAATCTCCACTAATCATGTTGCATTAATAACCATATCATGTTACAATATTATATATCACATATATAATATTTATTGTAACAAAATAAAATAATACAATTAATATATATCGCATATATATCAATGTATTACCCGAGCAAGAAAAAGAATCTTTTAGTGAGCAAATATTAGATAATGTAATTTAATATATCATATATATTATTATACATTAAATTATCGAATCAACACTTGATCCAACAATCCGGCTATATCGCATATAACCGACTAATATTTATCCGTACCGATTCATCGAATCAACACTTGATCCGATGACCCGTCTGATATCAAATATCGCGAGAATATAATACGGTATCACATATCTCATTATCCTCGGTCCCGCACATATCACATATGTGCTCCTACTCCGTTTTGCCTGAGCCAAGAAACCTCTGTGTAGGACTCTAAAGAATCGTCAATACGCCGGCAGTAGGTGATGATCATATCAAACACCCACAAGCTGCAAGCGGTCAGCTAAACGTAACAGCTACCCAGGTATTGAGCGCTCAGAAGATCAACAAGCAAGCCTGCAACTTCTCCTGTGAATCCAAACAGTAACACTCCCGTACAGTCTGGTCTCGTCGTCTGATATGTTGCATATCTCGCCTAGGGGTGGTAAACGTCAGACCCCAGTAGCTCGATAAGTCATGTCGATATGAGGTCTATAACAGTTCGAGAAACTACCGATAACACTTACCAGTAAATCTCAGCAACCCTGGCCAGGGATTTCCAGTTATAGCGAATCGAACACAGCACAATATCAACTCCCTATACCGGGAGAGACGAATCCCCTCCTATCGCTCATTGCCTCCATGTGATTCGGGACTGCACCCAAAAGCCACCTTTTTGCACGCCCTTTTGGACGTGGTATGATGGAAATCAAAGCACAGTGGGAATCACACAAGACTCTATGACGATCTCGGGTCAACAGACTACTCTGTACCAGTGTCACCGGAGAACTGCCATCTGACGTGAGGTATAATACCATCTGTGAGTTCTCGGCGAGTCCGTCCAGTGTACCCAGTCTCCACTGAGCACCCGTACACCATCCTTGATGTCAAACACCGATAGATATGGGATCATCCATCGCCCATCATATGGGTCAAGATGCGTATACGCTAGTCTACTCTGGTGTATCGATACTCTATCTCGATACACTCTCGACTAGGAACAGTTATAGGATGTACTCGTCGACTACCATGGCCCCACTAATATGATCTCATCATAGTCCCAGTAGTCGAGTATATATCCTAAGGGCTTTATCAACATGTAACATAGAGACAATCAGAGTACATGTCAAGATAAAGTACAACCAGATAGCGTACTATCATGTCGAGCAAGAAAGTCCTCCTTATATATGTCCAAGCATCCATTACAATATAAATCGTATGTACAGTAATGGCCTCTAGGGCATACATATAACTAACAAGTTAGCCGTAGGGACAAAATATCAGGATACCTATTATTTTGTTCCTATGGACTCAGTAAAAGTTGTCCCTACGAATTTATCCGTAGGGGCATTTATATAGACCTACGAATATATCCGTAGGGGCACCAATCAGGCCCTACGAGTACATCCGTAGGGGAAAGTAATTTATGTTATAAACCTATAAATTAAAATATTTTTCAGGCCCTACGGAGTGATCCGTAGGGATACGTGTCCCTACAGATTATGGCGTAGGGGCAATTATTACTCTGTAGAGGCATGTTCATGACGAAAACTTGTACCTGCGGCCTTTGTATCTACGGGGGATTTTTATGTCTCTACGGCCATATCCGTAGGGGCAGTGGTTTTCCCCTACGGATAAATCTGTAGGGGCAACCCTTTATTGTAGTGTCCTCATACCCAAGTCCTATTCCTCGTCCTTCAATGTGCTCTTCCTCGTCCACTGACATCGTCCTCTCGATCCACTTCGATGTGAAATCGGCCACGGATTAGATGAATTAATTTTATTAAATTCAATTTTAAAAGTTTATTTGTGGTGTAATTTCAGATAATTTCATTATATTAAAAGATTTGATACCATAAACTTTGATAATTAAAGATAAGTACTATGAACATTTTTTTGACATAATTATCAAAAGACATTAATTTTTGTACGTTAATGTACCATTATACCCCTCTAAATTATAAGAGTTGACTAAGAAAATAAGGGCAAAATAGGGAAAACAAGTCAAAAATTGATGATGTAACAATTAAATATAACGTTTGCAGACGGAAGAAAAATTGATGGTATTTAGTTGCAATTGCGGGTGATAGCTCATGATACTTATTTGTAATTAAATTGGTTCATGGTACCAACCGCAAAAAATATGAAATTTGATGGATACATTTGTACAATTTAACCTAAATTATATGACTTGATCTGTGCTCACATAGTCTTATTGTTATATAGTTAATATCTTTACTACATTGGTAGCCGTATATGATTTGATTTAGAGGATGATATTTTTCCTTTTATTTAAATCCATATGGCGAAATCTGAATGGACGCACGTAACTAGTCAAGTGGTAAATAATTACATATAATATCAACCACCATAAAATTTCTCAACTCACCATCCTTTACGTAATCAACTTGACAGATGTTTCTTCCAAGGCTCGAGGCTTGCAATGCATTCTTCCACGTTCGTTTTGTAAGCATTTTTCTGATCTTCTTCTTCTCATTTTCTTTTACTTGTAAATAAGGAAATCCAAGTGATCATCGGTTGGATATGAAGACGCCTTGGCATTTTTCTTAACAATAGATTTATTTTTCGACGTGACGTAAGTTGTTTGCATGTTAAATTATTAATTGGCCTAGTTTTGCACAACGAGATTTCCCCCCTAAAATGCAATTATTTGTATGAATATAAAGTTCAGTTTCATAAATAGAGATTGTGTTAATTTTGTAAGAATAGTCCCTCTACTATAGTTTGAAATGAATGCACCAGAAAAATGGGTTCCTTATATTCACAAACTTTGGGAAAGTTCCAAGCTAACTAATTTTCAACTTCTTTGAAGTAATCTACACTTCGATTTTAAAAATAAATAAATTATGTTTTAGCTGTCAAACACAACAAATATCGACTTTCAACGGCTTGGGGTAGCCCATGGGGAAGATCCGGATCAAGTCCGGCTTCCTCCATTAATGAGGGGATGGCTAATTTATCCCACCTAACTATTATCTCAAAAATCTAATACCAGCTTTCGAAAATCTGGCCACCGACACTTTGAAAGAGTTTCGATGATACTGTGTTGCCAAACTTGCTAGGCCTGCTTAAGAGTCAGTATAAGGTATCCTAGACTAGTCATTTTCTTTGCCAATGTTGATGATGGGAATGAGACCAAGATCGATCTAAGAACAAAATTGAGAATGTTCCATGGACTATTCCATGTTTGGTGCAAGAACACTCAACATCATGTTCGTGAGTCCGGGTTGAGGTGCAAGAACACGCAAAAATCTCAACGAGAAAGAAAGAGTACCATGCATTCATGGATTGGTTAGTGAATTGGTGAAAAGTTGTTTAATGCTTTGTTCCAGTGATTTTCCTCGTTCTTGGAGAATTCAAGGAAAATGCATATCAAAGAGAAACAAGAATCAAAATGGAAGAATACATGTTTATAACAACAGACGAAATTTCCTTAATTTATTTCAATGTTCATAAGCAAACCCAAAGGCATGGCCTCTTTAGAAACATGTTATTCGCATTTGTCCGCGCACCGAAGGCAAAAACAATCCGAGGGATTTTCCAAAGGGTAGCAACATTGCAGGGGAGAAGGGCAATCTGCACTGCAATCTGCATCGACTATAAGAAATCAATTAGTATAAAATAATTGAATAATTTGCAAGGTAACATCATAAAACAACATTGGTTAAAAAAAATTATTTTAAAACTTTTAGTATTAAAGCTCTAGGAATTTTTGTCTTCCCGTTGGACATGTTACGTGGTCATGGATTAAATTAACATTTTAAACTGTCTCTATCACTGATTCTTTTTTTATTCTTAACATCTATTTTTGGTTGTCTTTATCTACAACCTAATTTTTTCGAGTTATTCTTGCTCATTTAGAAATCCGTGAAATGAATTGTACATATGATTCAGACTGATCTCTTGATCGAATGTTTTCAATTCGAAGTACTGATGATCCTTAATGACATTAAGGCCGACAGAAGAATGGTTTAAAATACAAAAATTTGATGGTTAAAATGGAGAAACGCTTATGAATTGCTAAGTTAGCATCCATTTAAATGGAAATTCTTGGATACTGCCGACACTCACATCGATCGATTCTCCTTATATCAGGAGCGTCCATTACAATGCTAGACATAAACTACAGGGATATGCAATTATCGCTTAGAAACAAAATGTCCACAAAAATGCTTGGATAAAAGAAAATGAGAGGATGACACTCACCTTGCACCGTGACTTGCGGGTTGGCAGCCATCATCGACCGCTGGGAGGGTTCCCTCACCGAGACAACAACTCCCATCGACATTACAAATACAAGCGCCAAAAGGAAAAGCAAACCAAATTTCTTCATAGCTATAAGACTAATGGCCAATTCAATATTGTTAGAAAAGAAATCAGAGGATGAGCAAATATTTATACTTGGTCTTTAGAGATGAAAAGAAAAGCCATGGTACATGAAATGAAGATATCTGTAATTATACACTGAAATAAATAAACATGGTGGAATTATATAGTTCATGCATGTTTTCTGATATCTATTAACATTGTTAGGATATGCATATCTTTTATCATATCTTTTACCATATCTTTTATATTATTTTGTAGTTATCTTTTTGCATTAGGGTTTACATGTATTATACGTACATTACGTATTAGGCATATTGTACATTACTCTTTGATCAATCAATAATATTATTTTCCTCTTTTCCTAAATCTACGATTTGTAACATGACATCAGAACGCACGTAAATTTTTCTCACAGTTGACATTGATTCATCCTCCAGATTTTTTTCTACACCCCTTGTCAAATTGTCGTCGAATGCACCCATGCTCAAATCCAGATCTCATCTCCTCCAAAAGAACCGATCCCCGTCGAGTTTCCTAGCCAAGTAGAGAAAAGCCAAGTACAGAAAGGGCTTCTCAAAGTTGTAATTGCTCTTAGCAGAAATCTCACAGACAGTATTGCAGATTCTTCCTGTGTAAAGTCGCTTGCTATATATGCCTTCACCTATTTGTTCTTCACATCTGAAGCACCATCCTCCACCGCCTCCAAGACTCTCCACCGCCTCCGCATTTGCTGCCCTCTCCTCGACCTTCGCCCTCGCTGCTCTTGACCTCGGCCTTTGCCCCCATCAACGTCACTGCCTTCGACGTTGTCGCCCTCTTCTCTCTCCATCGCACTCTGTGCTCGCCCTCGCGCTCATCCTCAATGCATGCGTCGACTTAGGAGACGCAGCCACCGCCCCATCCAGTATGACATCTCCAGCGTCCCTTCGAATCGAGATCTGCCATTGTCAACCAACTTGCCGGTGCTTCCCCCTTCAATTCCAGCTCTATCTTCCTCATAAACCACCCCCTCGAACCCCAACAAATGCTCCTCTTCCTTCGTCTCCTAGGAATTCACTTACCACCAGCGCAAGCTCCACCATGCTCAAACCAAGGACTTCATCTCCTCACTGCCCACCTCGAGATCTCTCTCTCTCTCTCTCTCTCTCTCTCTTTCTCTATGTGTGTGATGATGCTCGTAAGTGGAAATTTCCTGGATCACGACACGTAGCGGAAGACGTGTCGTCCACGTAACCCACTGGATTTATGGGGGCTGCAGAACTGGAATAAATATGATACATGGGGGACATTCCTCGGTGCCTCGCCTCCGAGATTGCGCCCAACCTTTCAGGTAACCTATCTGGAACACATTCTCTATTCCGCTAACTTCCAGCCAGTAGATCGTATCCGAGCTATCTATAGTTGAGACTCCTCAGCTCATTTGCTTTCTCCGAGATATCTTATGTTTGAGATCCCTCAGCTTTCCTGTTTGGCCGGGAGCATGGAGCCTGAACGCCCCGTAACGGCTTCGTGTATCTCACCACGACGAGATCTCCGCCGCTCCACGTCGTGCATCTCCCGCTAGCGTATCTCGCCATCAATAAGCGTATCCCGCCATCAACGTGAATGTGGCGCAGGGGCATAACGGACGTCGAGAATCTTGCATCGGCTCGCTCCATGGGACCACTATATAAACCCCTCTTCCAGATGACTCGGGTATCACGAACTCATTCCAACATGCTGCTACTCTGCCCTAATTATTCCTCGGTGCTTACTTGATCGTCTGAGGGTTCCATATGACTCAGGTAGCTCGGAGTCCACAACAACCAACAGCCCACTTAGATCCGCACGCTCAACCCTAACATTAAATCTCAGCCGTTCAGCCCTGCTGACAGCAAGATCGACGGAGGAGAACATCTGAGAAAGATTCCGACCTCCATTAGTTGGCACCGTCAGTGGGAACGAAAGAATTTTTCAACCAAAAAAGTTGATCTTCCGTCTTCGGTTCGATGGCCAGTGATCATCGCAACAAGAACCTAATACAAGCCATCCCATCCTCTGCAACGAGGGTAGGGGCGGTTCTACTCCGCCTCCCAACATCGTCGAGGCCTTATCTGCACAGATCAACAGACTCACGACGATGGTGGACATGCTCACTCGTGTCTAAATGGCCGTCCATGCCCACCATGTCGCCGCCCCCGCTCCCCAGAATGATGCCATGAACGGGGTGGTAGAGGGGCACGATCCGGTCCTCGGCCTTGGTCGTGCTAATCTCGATGTCACGGAACACTGGTGTGCCGATTCCGGCTGTCCCGATCCCCATACGATGAATGGTTCTATGACGCGTTGGGTGTCGTACAGTTCGACACCGAGGTCCTGGGAGCGACCAGATTATCGCCTCAACACTCATTGCGCTCCCTTGCCCCCTGATGAGACGTCGGTCAGGACGCCTGATTCCAGGGAAAACCGACGTCAACACATTCACCGAAGCCGCGCACATGGCTCACGTTAAGGCAAACCACGGAGAGTATCACGCCCCGCTTCCCAGAGTGCGCTAAGATAGGCACGTGACAGAACCAACCATGCTACCTGTGGATAGGAAAAATCCCTCCACGGTCACATTACGGCTGTAGAGATATCAAGAACAGGAAAGTAAACTAAACTATCTAGTACATGTCCATGAGCCAGAATAAATGAGTCAAGAATAATATAATATGCGGAAGCAAAAGATCCAATAAATAAAACACCTGGAAAGTAAAACTGGATATCAACAGGATCCTCACTGCTCGGTCTAACAGCAGCAGTATTCCTGATCAGCCTGCGACAAAGGTAGAGGATCTGGGCCATGCAAAACCCAGACGTCAGTACGTCATAATATCAAGCAATAATATAATTAGGGGTAGCAAGACATGCATGTATGATAAAACAGGTATAACAGTAACATAAATAAGGACAGTGAAGGGTAAGGCATAAGTGATGTGCAGTGAGTAATCTAGACTGGTCTACTGGGTTAATTATTCTCAAGTCTTTGAAATCAATTTGATGAATCATCGATGTAACTCAATAGTATCCCGTGCGTGCCCGGGACCACGGTGAAGATTCTCGAGCTGAATCCGAGACGTGCCGCTAGGCAATAAAAGGTAGTATGTAACGATGAGTGATGTCAGCATCATCACCCCGGGGCTGGCCTAGCCCATAAGACTGATCAGTAAAGGTATCGAACTGTCGAGTTACAAGTCAGGTTTCATCATTGATTTCCCTATACCCCCAGGTTATGTGTTCAAGTCAGGTATTAATAAATCTGGAGCTAATGCCAACACAGGATCAAGCAGGTACTTGTTTGTCTGGATAGACAACAGGAAATGTCCTTACGGACAACATGTCAAGGTTGTTGGCATTAGTAACAAGATCAGATAACATGTCAAGCTGTGTTACATCAGGTCAAGTCAGGTAGTGTATATGGATCCAATCATGTCAAGAAGTGCACGGTATCAAGTCGTGTCAAGTTATAATATACCAAGTCATGTCAGGGGTGCACAAATGTCATATGGGTGCTCATAATCAAACTGTAATAAACATGGGTACACAAAACATGTATGGGGTACCGATGTAACAATAAAATGGAATAGTGTGATGTGGTATGCAAATAGGTATAAATTCAAACACATGGATGCACAGTTATCGATTAGGGTTAAGATTATAGTTCCAATATTAATTATGATGCACTTTATTAAACATGTGGTGTTACAACAACAGTATTAGGTTATAAATGAGATCGGTAAATGCAGCTATTTATGTTCTATTCGATATGGATGCGCATTGATATCATATGACTTTTAAATGATAAACTAGTTAATACACGATGTTCAATTAAACAATGTGAATGGTTATATTCAATTTGATGCGGTATACTATAATATGATATGAATGCATACGGTCATTGTAAACTGTGAAACAAGTACTGTGGATGCACGGTTTGAAATTCAATAATTATGTTTATTAAAATAGATGCATAAAATGTAATGTAGCATGTAGCAAGGTAAACTTGCCTTGACGGATCACGAAACGGATATGTACGGCACGTTCGATGTCGGCAAAACGTCGCAACGCACGCACGCACGGCACACGGGACGGGTCCAAGTAACGCAAGAGGGTGATCACGCAGGTAAGGTACGTCCTCTGGGTCGTCTGGATCGTCGGCGTCAAGCATGGCTCTGGCGATCGCTGCAAATCAAGATTTCAAGAACGGGAAAAGAAAAGAAAAGAAAAAAAGAAGAGAAAGAAGAAAAGATAAGAGGTGAGGCTTGGATGGTGTGAAGGGATCTAGATGAGCAACCTGCATGTGTGCTGGTAATCCTTATAGAACTACTAGAGCTGGTAATGCTGATGGCTGAAAGAAATGTGTTTAAGATGTTTGCATATTAGTTGGTGATCCTTGAGAAGGTGTTGCAACTGATAGACCTGATGGCTGGGAAAATTCATTTAAGCTGTCTGCACATTAGTTTTTGTGAAACAACTGAGGCCAATGGCGAGACGAGTTCCGGCGAGGAGGGTGTGCAGGGGCTCGGGTTCTTGGTCGCAGTGGGTACATCTGGGTTTGTAGAAGTCGGTGATGGTGTAGGGAGGTCGGTAGAAGGAAGATGAGGAAGGGGAGGAGGAGGTGACAAGATCAACGGTGAGGTCGAGGGTTTGACAACGGCGAGGTGAGGTCGGGTCATGCATTGGCGTGCAGTGGGGTTTCTTGGTGGGGTTCATCGCGGTTTGCGATGAGTTGCAAGGGAGATGGGCAGTGAAGGTGGAGGAAAAGAGGAAGTGGTGACAGTAACAAGGAGGTTGAGGTTAGGGATCATCGGCGGTGGCGGAAGGCGAGGGCAAGGCTCGGCAGTGGGTTAGGGTTCGCGAGCAGAAGAAAGGTGGGAAGAGAAAGGGAGAGGCTGTATGGGTTATTGGTGGGGTTAAGGAAAAGAACAAATGAATATATATATATATATATATATATATATATATATAGGGGAGAGAGAGAGATGAGATTGGAGGGAGAGAGAGAAACAGAAAGAGAGATAGAGAGAGATCGAGAGGAGAAAGAGAGGGAGAGAGAAAGAGAGAGATCGAGAGGAGAAAGAAAATTGTCGTTTTGTTGGGATTTAAAATCTTTCTGGTTATTTAAATTTTAAATTGTATTAGTTTTAAAAATTAATGTTATATAAATAAAATTTGATTTTCAGGTAAATACAAACTTAGTCCAAAATACGCTCGGGTCGGGTCAAAAATTCAGTTTTAAAATACGAAAAATATATGCACCAACTAAAATTAAAATTAAATGTCCGGGTAACGAAAATGCATACCCTAAAGAACGGATGACTGTACGTGCGCATAGCCATCCAAACAAGTCCGTTTCACTGAACGGGACAGGAACAAGATGCGCAGATCCTACCATAGGGTTAGGGGTATCATGCAGGCCATGCAATATATTTTAAAAATATTTTACATGACTTAAAATGTTATATGGTAAAATATACGATGCTAGATGAAATGCCAGTATGCAATATACATGAATTGCACGTGTCTATGTAACAAACCAGGGTAATTCATAAATATGAATCAAACAAGTTCAAGCAAGCAGGTCGGGTCGAATGCAAAGTAAATGTAAAATATCATTCGCATCCAAACACGATAAATCAATACAATACCACAGATAAATAAATACGGGAACTGGAATTGGTATAAATGAACTAGGTTGTTACATTATACTCAACTACAAAAATAATTTCGTCCTCGAAATTCCAAGAACAAGAATGGATAAACAATCAACAACTACAAGAATAGATGTGGAAACTTCTGCCGTATTTCATCTTCTCGTTCCCAAGTTGACTCTCCATATGAGCGATTACCCTAAGAAATAAGTACAAGAGTGATAACCTTGTTCTTAAAAACTTTTTCCCTTCGATCCACAATCGACATTGGTCGCTCCTCAAAGGTCAAATTTTCTCGTACAATCAGCTCCGAATGATCCAGCACATGTGTTTCATCTCGAACATACTTACGGAGTTAGGATACATGAAACACGTCATGAACATTCGCCAAGGATTGCGGTAAAGCCAATCGATACGCCACTTCTCCAACACGCTCCAAAATCTCAAAAGGTCCAACGAATAGAGAATTAAGCTTTCCTCGACTTCCGAAACGAATCACCCCTCTAGTCGATGATATCTTCAAGAATACCAAATCACCAACAGCGAACTCTAGAGATCTTCTCGATGTATCTGCTCAATTCTTTTGTCGGTCTTGTGCTGCTTTCATATGATTCCGGATAGTATTAACCTTCTCAACTGTTTGCACGATCAAGTCAGGTCCCAACAATCTTCGTTCTCGAACATCGTCCCAACAAATAGGTGAACGACACTTGCGACCATATAAAGTTTCGAATGGAGTCATCTGAATAGTCGCCTGAAAACTGTTGTTGTACGAAAACTCCACCAAGTGTAGATGATCCTCCCATGATCCCTTGAAGTCTAACATGCAAGCTCTCAACATGTCTTCAAGAGTTTGGATCGTTCTCTCCGACTGGCCATCTGTCTGAGGATGATAAGCTGTGCTAAACTTCAATCGAGTCCCCAAACTTTCCTGTAAGCTCTTCCAAAAGTGTGATAAAAAATGAGTGTTACGGTCGGATACGATGCTTACCGGTACTCCATGTAATCTTACAATCTTCTGCATGTACCGTTCTGCCAAAGCTTCTGTTGATTGACCAACTCGAAATGATATGAAATGAGCTGTCCTGGTCAATCGATCAACAATCACCTAAACAACATTATTGCCCTTTGGACTCCGCGGTAAAGCTGTCACGAAATCCATGGTTATATGTTCCCACTTCGATTAAGAAATCGGAAGTGGTTGCAATAAACCAGCAGCCCTTTGATGTTCAGCCTTAACTTGCTGACACACCAAGCACTTTACTACAAAGCGGGCAATCTCCCGTTTCATGCCTTCCCACCAGAAATGCTGTCGTAGATCTCGGTATATCTTCGTGCCTCCTGGATGTACGGAATATACGGAACTGTACGCCTCCTTCATCACTTCTTCGCGAATATCTCCCTTTGGCACACACAAACGGCTACCGTATCGCAACGAACCATCTTCATGAATTAATAAGTCCGTTCGAAGTCCAGCTTCAACCTGTTCTCGAAACTTCTGCAATCTAGGATCCTATAACTGCGTTGCTTTAATACTTTCGATCAACGACGATTGTACTTGCAGCTGTATCAACTGTCCCGAAGAATGCGGGAGCACAATCTCCAAATCAAATCTTCGAAAGTCTTCAATAAGTTCCTTCTGTGCAGTCAACATCTGAATTGTTGGCAACCGACTAAGCGCATCCGGCACAACATTAACTTTTCTCAGATGGTATTTAAGATCAAGATCGTAGTCAGCCATCAGCTCCAACCATCTACACTGCCTCATATTAAGTTCCTTCTGTGTGAACACATACTTCAAGCTTTTGTGATCAGTGAAAACTTCAACCTTTTCGCCCAATAAGTAATGTCCCCAAATCTTCAAAGTGAAAATCACAGTTGCTAGCTCCAAGTCATAAGTTGTGCAATTCTTCTCATGGGTCTTCAACCGTCTCGATGCGTAAGCTATAACCTTCCCGTGCTGCATCAAAATACATCCCAATCCTTTCCCAGATGCGTCACTGTGAATCACCAATCCTCCGGAACTGTCTTCTGTAATACCCGGCAAGTCCAAGAAAGTTTCTGATCTCTGCAACGTTCTTCGGAACCGGCCAATCTCGAACTGCTGCAATCTTTTCGGGATCAACGGCTATTCCATCTCCGGACACGACATGCCCCAAAAACATCACTTCTTCAAGCCAAAACTCTCACTTGCTCATCTTTGCATATAATCTTTCTTGCCTCAATGTCTGCAGTGCGATCTTCAAGTGTTCTGCATGCTCTTCAATGCTCCTCGAGTAAACCAGAATATCATCGATGAAAACCCCTATAAACTGATCCAAGTATGGTGAAAAGATTCGGTTCATCAAGTCCATAAATATCGCCGGTGCATTCGTTACTCCGAATGGCATCAATAAATACTCGTGATGTCCAGACCGAGTTCTGAACGCCGTCTTGCAAATATCTTTTGATTTAACTCAGACCTGATGATATCCGGATCGCAAATCCATTTTCGAGAATACCCTTGCGCCACTAAGCTGCTGAAACAATTCGCTATTGCGAGGGATCGGGTACTTGTTCTTAATAGTCACCCAGTTTAATTCTCGATAATCAATGCACATTCTCCTTGTACTATCTTTCTTCTTGACTAGAAGAACTGGAGCTCCCCAATGTGAGTTACTGCTGCGAATCCAACCCTTCTTAAGTAATTCGGTAACATGCTTCTTGACTTCTTCCAACTCCACTGGTGCTATTGGATAGTACGCCTTTGAGATTGGCGTTGCACCAGGAACAAGATCGATCGCGAACACCACATCTCGTTTTGGTGGTAAACCCGAGATGTCCTCGAACACGTCCATGAACTCTCGAACTACAGCTGGCGCTTCTTCATTATCAACTTCCATCGACAAAAGAACACTGTTTGTCGGCCTAGCCCTAAACTCGACTGGCGCGACAGAGTTGCTACCTCCAGCAAAAACAAACTCCGGATGTCCGGGAATCTGGAAAATCACTTTCTTTGCCCTTCAATCCATGTGAGCGTGTAAATTACCGAGAAAATCCATTCCCAAGACAACAACAAACAAAGGGATGCACCAGAATTGAATAATTCTAATGCGGGAAAGACATGAACAAGTAGGATACCTGAAACGATTTCACCTGAAGCCAAACACTGAAGAAGATAAGCACGGTAAACAGGATTCAAGCTTGCGATAAAACATGAACTGGAAAGAAAGAGAAACAAGACAATATAACGACCATGAAACAAAACCAGGACTCCAAGTTACTTAAATAGAGTACCGCATTGTAACCATGCTGCAGTTCATAGTTACAATCACATAACTCCACTCAAGTCGCACAAATCCTAGTATCAGAATCAAGGAACGGGAAGAAATAATAGGGAACCAAAAAGGTTTTAAGTAGAGATGCAAAGTGGTTTGCATATCGTCAAGGCAAAGGATAAGAGAAAGATATGATTCAAGAATCATGATAGCAATGTGGCAGGACGTGTTCCTAATCATGAGTATTCTGATTCGTGTATTGGGTCCAATACCCAACTACAAAAGAATCAAACCCGATTAACCTATATCCTATGTCTCTGATACCAAACAAACCCTGTCACGCCCCGCTTCTCAGAGTGTGCTAAGATAGGCACGTGACAGAGCCAACCATGCTACCTGTGGATAGGAAAAATCCATCCACGGTCACATTACGGCTGTAGAGATATCAAGAACAGGAAAGTAAACTAAACTATCTAGTACATGTCCATGAGCCAGAATAAATGAGTCAAGAATAATATAATATGCGGAAGCAAAAGATCCAATAAATAAAACACTTGGAAAGTAAAACTGGATATCAACAGGATCCTCACTGCTCGGTCTAACAGCAGCAGTATTCCTCATCAGCCTGCGACAAAGGTAGAGGATCTGGGCCATGCAAAACCCAGACGTCAGTGCGTCATAATATCAAGCAATAATATAAGCAGGGGTAGCAAGACATGCAGGTATGAGTATGAACGGTAAAACATGTATAACAGTAACATAAATAAGGACAGTGAAGGGTAAGGCATAAGTGATGTGCAGTGAGTAATCTAGACTGGTCTACTGGGTTAATTATTCTCAAGTCTTTGAAATCAATTTGATGAATCATCGATGTAACTCAATAGTATCCCGTGCGTGCCCGGGACCACGGTGAAGATTCTCGGGCTGAATCCGAGACGTGCCGCTAGGCAGTAAAAGGTAGTATGTAACGATGAGTGATGTCAGCATCATCATCACGAGGCTGGGCTAGCCCGTAAGACTGATCAGTAAAGGTATCGAACTGTCGAGTTACAAGTCAGGTTTCATCATTGATTTCCCCAAACCCCCAGGTTATGTGTTCAAGTCAGGTATTAATAAATCTGGAGCTAATGCCAACACAGGATCAAGCAGGTACATATTTGTTTGGATAGACAATAGGAAATGTCCTTACGGACAACATGTCAAGGTTGTTGGCATTAGTAACAAGATCAGGTAACATGTCAAGCTGTGTTACATCAGGTTAAGTCAGGTAGTGTATATGGATCCAATCATGTCAAGAAGTGCACGGTATCAAGTCGTGTCAAGTAATAGTATACCTGTTGGAGATAGTGCCCTCAGAGTCAATTATTGGATCACAGGCACGTGATTGCAATGATTGAGGGAGGACCTATCCCGGTAGGACAGTCTTACTCAAGATGATAATATGCTATCTGGTTTATCTTTATCATCATGTACTGCTTTAAGTGACCTTACATGTCACTATTACACGTTGATAGAGCCCTTAGAATTCTTGCTTGACTTCCAGCAGTATGAGGGCGATCATATGCGTGAGAGCTGGAGTCTATAAGCACATCCTTAAAAGGTCCCTAGTCGTGGGAGTTTCGAGACAGGGCATCGATACTCCAGAGTAGACTAGTGTATACAGTCGAGACCCCGACGAGGGGCGGTGGCCGATCTCACAAGCCACTGGTGTCAGTTGGTTCACCTAAGATGTATACAGGTGCTCATTGGGTTATGAGTACACCGGACAAGACTCGTAGGGAACCTGCTAGTTGGGATTATACCAGATGTTAGATAGCAGTTCCCTGGTGACATGTGTACAGGTTAGTTCATTGACCTGAGATCGTCATTTGTCTCGTGTGAGTTCCCACTGTGCTTTGATTACTACCCTACCACGCTCAAAGGAGACGTGCAAACAGGTTTTAGTTGGGTACAGTCCTGAGCCACATGGAGGTAGTGAGCGGATCTGCAGGGGTTCGTCTCTTCCGGTATTGGGGGTGAGGTCGCGCTGTGTCTAGGAGAGCCAGAACATGAAAAGTCCTTGGCCAAGACAGGAGATTTGCTGGTAGGTATTCCAGTAGTATCTCAGGGTGTTCTGGGCTACACTCCGACATGACTTGTACCGCTTTTGGGGGTCTGACTTTTACCAATCCCCTAGGCCCGCCATGCGATGCTCATAGACGAACGGACCGGACTGTACGGATATTGTCACTGATAGGCTCAGTAGGGTGTCAGGATGAGTTCGCTCATCAACGTCCCTTTTGGTCAATAGCTGGTGGCCCGTCACGTATGGCTAATACTTCTTACGTGCTAGTGGTTAAATCCACAGCCATAGTATTGACGAGTCTTTAGAGTCCACCACACACAGTTACTCAAGTTTCGTGCGAAATGCTGTAGAGGCTATATGGAGATATGGCAGGGTTCGATCAGATACGTGCGGTATTGCACGGATCGTGATCGGACGGATTTTACTATACGGCTTTGGTTTAAGCCGGATCCTAATATTAGATAGTGTAGATTTTGTCTCTTTGCATTTGTGTTCAGTGGGAATACTAATGCGGGCATGTATATGCAGTTGCGGGATTTTTCTGTAATTTATTACGGGATCAGTTTTCTAAGATTGCCAGTTTGCATTCCGTTCCGGCCGGTTTTTCTTTGTTCCTTCACGGCCGGACTTTTGTGATGGAGGGGGTTATTTGCAAGTTTGCAAATAACTAATTGTGGAGGGGTTTCTTGCTTTTGTGGGATCATGATTTGATTAGCATCTTTGCTTTTTCATGATGCTTGGAATTAATTGAGATTAGAGTTGATTTGAATTGGATATGACCTTGTTATCATTGCTCATGGATGTGGTCACCCTCTACTTTTCCTATCATCACCTCCCTTCATATTTTGTTGAATCCTCCACCATTCACATTAAGGGGGCCGGCCACATTAAGGGGGTGGGAGAATTTTTGAGAGAGGAATCCATTCTCATTTTCATTCCTTGCAAAGAAAATGATAGCTCCATATTATCTCCAAAGTTCATAGTTCATTTTATTCCTCCATACATGGAAACTTCTACCCGCAAGAGACAAAGCAATTCTACACTACACCTACAGCACTCTTGGACGCGTCAGCTTGCCAACTTCGCGCCCGAGTTGCCTCGGTCCAGAGGTGGGAGCTCGTAAAAGAATTCGGCTACGTGGTGCCCTTTCCGACAAGGAGGTGACGGACGGAGATTCCGCGGGAGATCGGAGTGGAGACGAAGACCGAAGGACACGAATCGCTTGGTATAGCTTCTCTACTCTTTTCTAGTTTGCTAGTAGCTAGGTTAATGGCCCGATCCGGGTTAAAAGTGCGCGGTGGTGCCGGTTTGCAAGTTCGCAAAGTTTTTCGTTTCCGCGTTTCCGGCTTCGGATCGACGGCCGGGGCGCCGCCATGCACTTACATTGGTATCAGAGCCACGCCATTAACCAAGTCTAGCTTGTTCTAATGTGTTTACAACTTCGATCGAACAAATTTCCAAAAACCGTATTTTCTATGGCATCAGTTTTCTGTCGAATTATTTTTGGCTCGAAATTTTTTTCAGATTGTTGCAGAGAAACATGAAGGAAGTTTTAAGAATTCTGTGAAAAAATGGTGGCATGATACTGTAGGAAGACCGCGGAACCGCGGCCAAACACCCCTTCTGGCCGCGGTTCCGCTGCAGTACAGTGTCCTCTCTGTACCATTTTTGCACAGAACTCTTTGTACTTGGAAATAGGGTTTCTGGAATTTTTTGGGCCCAAAATTTCTTTAACTGCTACAGTAATGCTTGGGGCCCACTTGATAAAATTTGATCGATCGGATATTTTAAACATGTTAGTTCAAAGTATTTACATTATATCTGCGACCGTGAATGTCACTCGATCGGTAAATCCAGTCTATCTGCTATAGCCCTTTTAGACGGATTTGCGAACGTGACATTCACGTTGATGTTCTGTGTTTTGCTGTGATGTTGCGGATTGGTCGTGGGGGATAGCCTGGATGCAATGTTAGTACAGTTTTGTTTTATATGTACATTTGATATTGTGGGGCGAGCGTCCGACATGTGGACTGCCGTCACTGCCTGTTTGTATTATTCTTTTGGGGCACGACCGGGTCGAGGTTGATGTACCCGTTGTATGTATATTTTACTTTCTGTACTAGGATTACCCCGCGGAGGGGTGCACGGATAGCCGGGTTCTAGAGGGCAACAAGCCCGCATCTCATGGCATTGAGACGGAGGAGGTTTTACTCTAGAATTGGCGGGCTATTCGCCGCACTCGTAGGGGGTATAGGTTGACCCAGGAGGGGTGCCCAAGTTACCGGATTCCGTGAAGTGCTGGGTGGTCCATTCACGTTGCTGAAGGGGGCTGCCTCGCTTCAGGTTTTGGCGGGTAACTTGCCGCGCCCGTATAGGATTTTCATTGCACAGGCTATCCACACGACCAGGAGAACGTCGGGTTTCAGTAGCGGCTCTATGAAACCCGGGGATCCCAGATATCTGTATTATTCTGTGATGCTTTACATTTCTGTGATGTTACATTTTATCACGTCTTGAGCGAAATATTATATATTGATATATATACTAGTAGATGTTGTATATGTTTTGCATCCGCGCTTGTCCAGTCCCCGCTCTGTCGTTAGTTAAGTAACTTAACGGGTGATGACGGGACCCGGTGGTGAATGCGGATGGCATATACATACATTATTATTTTCGTTCTTTTGTGGTGTGATCAATTGATGGGACTACGTTGATTCAGATCAATGCAGGCTAAACAAACCTATTCTGATGTTGTTGGAACATTTTTCAAAAAGCTGTTATTGCAAGGGCGTTCTCTTTTGTTTTGCACAGTGGTATTCAGTTGGAATATCCTGCTCCTCAGTCGACGAGGCAAGGGCCGAGATCCCTTCACCGGGAGTGACCTCTTGGACAAAAGTTTGCGTCAGGGCAATAACTTCACTATAGCCGTTTACTTTTGCTTTGCATAGTGGTATTCAGTTGGAATATCATGCACCTCATTCTACGGGGAAAGAGCCGAGATCCCTTCACCGGGAGTGACCTCTTTAGCAAAGGTTTTCGTCACTATATTTTTAAAAGCTATCCGGTTCCTTCAACGATATCAAGTTCATTACGTTAAAGGTTTTCGCCAGAAACCATTCGTAACCCTCCGTCGTTTCAGACGGGTAGCACGTAGTATTCATGCTATGTTTATTGGCCTTCGTCAAGGCATAGTGTATGGTAGCTGCTTGTTACCTTTCTGCTGCATAGATAGATGCGTTGGTTTAGGACAGTCGTATAGCCTTGTTGGCCTTCGTCAAGGGCTTGTACGGGTGGGTTCAAATTAACCTGGACAATGACGGGTAGAACTTGACATGTGACTTATGATTTGTTGGCCTTCTTCAAGGTCATAAGAGCATGGGGCAAAAATCCACATCGGGAGTTTCTAAAGAAACTGAAACTTGCCAGATATGCGCATACCTTCTGGAGTGTGATAGCGTAAGCGGATTCCGTCATGTTATCATGCGATGATAGTTGGATCTCGATTCCCACTGATGAGTTGGTTTACTCCTCGGGTGATCCCGGCTAATTCTTCTTTCAGGTTTGGGGAAGAATTTGACGTTACAGTGGGAGGTTTCCAGATTAGATAAAGTGATAACCATTCTGATCTAGGTTAGAGTGCACGCTGAGTGTTTCTTTTCTCTCTCTCTTTGGCAGCGACCATTGACCCGACCCTAGACTATGACTCAGTGACCAAGTTGACCGAACCTTCTTTAACACTGGCTTTTGGATTGTCAGAGTTACAAACCTCATTGCCACTCCTACTTTTACCCTTTTCTCCAGGACACCCCGTATTACTACGAACGTCCACTTCCATTGGACAAAACCATCATATGGTTATATACGAACTCGAAGAAATTCGAGGATGGTTTCCGGTTCTGGAGAAAACGAATAGGACTATTCAGTTGTCTTTTCCTTTTACCTTCTCTCAGGTTGCGAGTACTCCTTGGTTTAGGAGATAGTACACCTATTACGCAAATTGGATAGTCTTCTTCCAAACCTTAGGATGGTGCTGAACGGTAGGGAATGAAGAAAACCAATTAGCCTAAACGGTGTACAGAAGGTATTAAGTTAGGACAAAGAAAGGGATTAGTAAGAAGGCAAAGTAAATTGCGACTGCTATTCACGACCAAACCAAGTATTTCTTCGCCAATCCTAAATCACCTTTGTATTTCTCCAGGACACTCCGTATCACTACGAAGATCCACAGTTTATTAGATACTCCATCGTATGGTTATATACGAACTCGAAAGAAACTTGTTCTAGTCCGAGGATGGATTCTGGTTCAGGAGAAATAGGAATAAAGTTCATTCGGTTGTCTTTTATCTTCACATTCTCTCACATTGCGAGTGCTCCTAGGATTAGGACAGTACACCCATTATGCTTATTGGATAGTCTTCTTCCAAACCATAGGCTGGTGCCGAACGGTAGGGAAGGGAGAAAACCATTTGGCCTAAAAGGTGCGCAGAAGGTAATGACTAAAGACATATAAAGGGATTTGGAGAGATGGCAAAGAATTATACGGTTATAGTTGTGAATCTGGATAATGGAAGAGACATTACTAGGAATACCAGGATACCCCAACGAAACATTTCAATGTTTCAGTTTCACCGTGTACTGTTAAAAGAAAACTGATTTCCCAATTAGACACTTGCTCCAGGGTATGTATTTACCAGGTTTGATTCTCTCATCTGTATGGTTTTACAGATGATGAGTGGGAGTAAGTTATTGGGAATTAGGTGGTCATCCTCATTATATCGGGATTCGTTGTAATTGGTGATATTTGAGGAAGTCACCTGGGTTGTTTGCCGGACGGCAAATATTTGGTTTTGAATATCCGTCGCTGTGCACCAATTTCAAATTGATATATCTGTACGTCTATTTTTATAGAGTGAGATGTACCTTTTGAAATTATGTCTATGACATTTACCTATATCAGTGGATGGTTAGGTAAGGAGAATTAAACGGCGGTGTAATTCTTCTTAACCATAAGTACAGTTTTCAACCTACGACACACAGGGAGTGAGTTATTAGACTCAAGGGACTTATACAGAGTATTGTATATTGTCCAGTGTCCATTAGGACAGAGGGGTAGGTCCTCGTACTATATTCTGTTTACTGATGACTTCTCTAGTTCTTAGACATGTGTTTCGTAGAAATGCAAGGTCTGAGTTTTGAGAAGTTATAGGTGTATGAATAAAGTAGAGAACCAGGAGTTGCAAGTATCGGGATTCTTCAAGGTGATCGATGATGTAGATACTTGTGTATGGTATTCAGTTGATAGTAGTGATTAAGAGAACTTGCTTCTCTTTCAGGTTACTCATAATTGAAAGTATTCCTAAGTTGAGTAATGCTGATCGGCCTCTTTCCATTTAGTTGACATGCACTGGAGACAGCTGCATGATTTGAATCTGGTTCAATTAAATCAGTGCCTCTGTTTCTGTATTGGATATAGAACAGTTCATATCTTGACGTTGTTAAGATACGGGGAGTTGTCCAGCTTATGCTTAAAACCAGACTCCGGATAACTCAAGGCACGTTTCTGTAATGGCTGTTTGTGGGTTGACCCGGGCTATGACGAAGGTTGATTTTCTACCATCTGGAAGATCAATAGTGATATTGTTCTTAACTCGCCATAGTTTTAATTAAAAATGGATTTTTCAGAAAACAGTAGTGGGAGTATGGTAGAACTGGAAGTGATTCCAGAACCGTAAACGATTACTGAAGATTTTATAAGAACCTAAAGATTCAATCTAGTTTGACATTCTATTGGCCACTCCGCAGATAAAGTGGGTAACCCGAGGCACTCGAGAGGTACTTCGGTATGCTCAAGGACGGTGGCAGAGAGGTTCTTGTTTACCCAGACTTTCCATTGCTGTTGTTCCAGACTGTGAGACCCGGCAGGAGAATGAGTATAGCGTCGTTCTGAACTAGCCTCAGAAGCGTACGTGTATATGACTCTACCAGAGGGTTGTCGTGGTCAGTGGGAGTAGCGGAAGTATGGTGGACAAGTGGCTTATGTCTATTTACAGACTAAAGCAGATATAGCGGAGATAGATCATCTATTTCTGATGTGACAGTCAAAGGTTTGACTTCATCAGAATAGGGGATGGATCTGTTAAGAAGGTAGTAGGGTGTGATGTTCTGGTATTTGATGACATACACAGAGTAGGAAGTGATATTCCTATACTATGATCGGTTATACTTTGGTCGTCATACAGTAGTTTCTCCATATAGGACTTGGATATTATATCAGACACTCTGGTTACTAGATCTATGGTTTTAGATCTAGATTTGGGTGGTTTCCCAATCAGGATACTTTGACAACATTCTATGAGTATTTAGAATGGACGACTCCTGGCATGGTAGTATACCTGCAGGTGATGGAGTCACCCTCTCTAAAGGTGTCTTACAGACTAAAGGGGAGAGGGATACGCATGACTGGCAGATCACTTGCTTAGGCAATTGAGTCAATCATGAGATGTCAAGTACCAGACCAGATATTGTTCTTGCAGTAGGTGCAATAAGTTGATATTCATCCAATCCTGGAGAAACAATCGGAAGCAGTTTTAGAACATAAGTTGATGTTCTAGGGAATTGATAACGGCAGTCTCCTTCGGGAGACAGTTATCATTCCAGGCTTCCAAAGTGACATGAATGACAAAGTGACTGTCAGAGTTATAGTTTTCCCTCTGACGAGGGGCAGTATGTTGGACAGGTGGTCCAGGTGGATACTGAGGAAAGGATGGCGCAGGATACTGATTAAGTTCAGTTGACGATACAGTCTAAGAAGTTTGGATTTGGAGTTTATGAGCTAGGTCCCATCAGACATCCAGACACATTCTAAGACAGGTATTGCTCATTTCGGGAGATGGCTTTCTCCGCAAACTTGAGATAAAGAGAGACATAGTAAGAAACATCAAAGCGGATCCACTCACTGAGGCTATTTCTCGAACGCAATAGTTTCGCAAACGAGCTTTATGAGATTGACTAGTAGAGGAGTTGGGTGTTCGGTATCACACGGGCTGTGAGTATGCGACATCGCAATAATTAGCCTTGAGTGCAAGTAGAAGATTGTTGGAGATAGTGCCCTCAGAGTCAATTATTGGATCACAGGCACGTGATTGCAATGATTGAGGGAGGACCTATCCCAGTAGGACAGTCTTACTCAAGATGATAGTATGCTATCTGGTTTATCTTTATCATCGTGTACTGCTTTAGGTGACCTTACAGGTCACTATTACACGTTGATAGAGCCCATAGGATTCTTGCTTGACTTCCAGCAGTATGAGGGCGATCATATAAGTGAGAGCTGGAGTCTATAAGCACATCCTTAAAAGGTCCCTAGTCGTGGGAGTTTCGAGACAGGGCATCGATACTCCAGAGTAGACTAGTGTATATAGTCGAGACTCCGACGAGGGGCGGTGGCCGGTCTCACAAGCCACTGGTGTCAGTTGGTTCACCTAAGATGTATACAGGTGCTCATTGGGTTATGAGTATACCGGACATGACTCGCCGGGAACCTGCTAGTTGGGATTATACCTGATGTCAGATAACAGTTCCCTGGTGACATGTGTACAGGTTAGTTCATCGACCTGAGATCATCATTTGTCTCGTGTGAGTTCCCACTGTGCTTTGATTACTACCCTACCATGCTCAAAGAAGACGTGCAAACAGGTTTTAGTTAGGTACAGTCCCGAGCTACATGGAGGCAGTGAGCGGATCTGCAGGGGTTCATCTCTCCCGGTATTTGGGGTGAGGTCGCGCTGTGTCTAGGAGAGCCAGAACATGAAAAGTCCTTGGCCAAGGCAGGAGATTTGCTGGTAGGTATTCCAGTAGTATCTCAGGGTGTTCTGGGCTACACTCCGACACGACTTGTACCGCTTTTGGGGTCTGACTTTTACCAACCCCCTAGGCCAGCCATACGATGCTCATAGAAGAACGGACCGGACTGTACGGATATTATCACTGACAGGCTCAGTATGGTGTCAGGATGAGTTCGCTCATCGACGTCCCTTTTGGTCAACAGCTGATGGCCCGTCACGTATGGCTAATACCTCTGACATGCTAGTGGTTAAATCCACAGCCATAGTATTGACGAGTCTTTAGAGTCCACCACACACAGTTACTCAAGTTTCGGGAGAAACGCTGTAGAGGCCGTATGGAGATATGGCAGGGTTCAATCAGATACGTGCGGTATTGCACGGATCGTGATCGGACGGATTTTACTAGCCGGCTTTGGCTTAAGCCGGATCCTAGTATTAGATAGTGTAGATTTTGTCTCTTTGCATTTGTGTTCAGTGGGAATACTAATGCGGGCATGTATATGTAGTTGCGGGGTTTTCCTGTAATTTATTACGGGATCAGTTTTCTGAGGTTGCCAGTTTGCATTCCGTTCCGGCCGGTTTTTCTTTGTTCCTTCATGGCCGGACTTTTGTGATGGAGGGGGTTATTTGCAAGTTTGCAAATAACTAATTGTGGAGGGGTTTCTTGCTTTTGTGGGATCATGATTTGATTAGCATCTTTGCTTTTTCATGATGCTTGGAATTAATTGAGATTAGAGTTGATTTGAATTGGATATGACCTTGTTATCATTGCTCATGGATGTGGTCACCCTCTACTTTTCTTACCATCACCTCCCTTCATATTTTGTTGAATCCTCCACCATTCACATTAAGGGGGCCGGCCACATTAAGGTGGTGGGAGAATTTTTGAGAGAGGAATTCATTCTCATTTTCATTCCTTGCAAAGAAAATGATAGCTCCATATTATCTCCAAAGTTCATAGTTCATTTTATTCCTCCATACATGGCAACTTCTACCCGCAAGAGACAAAGCAATTCTACACTACACCTACAGCACTCTTGGACGCGTCGGCTTGCCAACTTCGCGTCTGAGTTGCCTCGGTCCAGAGGTGGGAGCCCGTAAAAGAATTCGGCTACGTGGTGCCCTTTCCGACGAGGAGGTGACGGACGGAGATTCCGCGGGAGATCGGAGTGGAGACGAAGACCGAAGGACACAGATTGCTTGGTATAGCTTCTCTACTCTTTTTTAGTTTGCTAGTAGCTAGGTTAATGGCCCGATCCGGGTTAAAAGTGCGCGGTGGTACCGGTTTGCAAGTTCGCAAAGTTTTCCGTTTCCGCGTTTCCGGCGTCAGATCGACGGCCGGGGCGCCGCCGTGCACTTACAATACCAAGTCATGTCAGGGGTGCACAAATGTCATGTGGGTGCTCATAATCAAACTGTAATAAACATGGGTACACAAAACATGTATGGGGTACCAATGTAACAATAAAATGGAATAGTGTGATGTGGTATGCATATAGGTATAAATTCAAACACATGGATGCACTGTTATCGATTAGGGTTAAGATTATAGTTCCAATATTAATTAGGATGCACTTTATTAAACATGGGGTGTTACAACAACAGTATTTGGTTATAAATAAGAACGGTAAATGCAGCTATATGTGTTCTATTCGATATGGATGCGCATTGATATCATATGACTTTTAAATGATAAACTAGTTAATGCATGATGTTCAATTAAACAATGTGAATGGTTATATTCAATTTGATGCGGTATACTATAGTATGATATGAATGCATACGGTCATTGTAAACTGTGAAATAAGTACTGTAGATGCACGGTTTGAAATTCAATAATTATGTTTATTAAAATAGATGTATAAAATGTAATGTAGTATGTAGCAAGATAAACTTGCCTTGACGGATCACAAAACGGATATGTACGGCACGTTCAACGTCGACAAATCGTCGTAACGTACGCACGGCACACGGGACGGGTCCAAGCAACACAAGAGGGTGATCACGCAGGTAAGGTACGTCCTCTGGGTCGTCTGGATCGTCGGCGTCAAGCATGGCTCCGGAGATCGTTGCAAATCAAGATTTCAAGAACGAGAAAAGAAAAGAAAAGAAAAGAAAAGAAGAGGAAGAAGAAAAGAGAAGGGGTGAGGCTTGAAGGGTGTGAAGGGATCTGGATGAGAAACCTGCATGTGTGCTGGTAATCCTTATGGACCTGCTGGAGCTGGTAATGCTGATGGCTGAAAGAAATGTGTTTGAGATGTTTGAATATTAGTTGGTGATTCTTGAGAAGGTGTTGCAACTGATAGACCTGATGGCTGGGGAAATTCATTTGAGATGTATGCACATTGGTTTTTGTTAAACCACTGTGGCCGATGGCTAGATGAGTTCCAGCGAGGTGGGTGTGCAGGGGCTCGGGTTCTTGGGTCGCAGTGGGTACATCTGGGTTTGTAGAAGTCGGTGATGGTGTAGGGAGGTCGGTAGAGGGAAGATGAGGAAGGAGAGGGGGAGGTGACAAGATCAGCGGTGAGGTCGAGGGTTTGGCGACAGCGAGGCGAGGTCGGGTCGTACGTTGGCGTGCAGTGGGGTTTCTTGGTGGAGTTCGTCGCGGTTTGCGATGAGTTGCATGGGAGATGGGCATTGAAGGCGGATGAGGAGAGGAAGTGGAGACAGTGACGAGGAGGTTGAGACGAGGGATCATCGGCGGTAGCAGAAGACGAGGGCAAGGCTCGGCAGTGGGTTAGGATTCGCGAGAAGAAGAAAGGTGGGGAAAGAAAGGGAGAGGCTGCATGGGTTATTGGTGGGGTTAAGGAAAATAAAAAATGAAATATATATATATAAATGTAGAGGGGAGAGAGAGAGATGAGATTGGAAGGAGAGAGAGAAACAGAAAGAGAGATAGAGAGAGATCAAGAGGAGAGAGAGAGGGGGAGGGAGAGAGAGAAAGAGAGAGAGAGGAGAAAGAAAATTGTCGTTTTGTTGGGATTTAAAATCTTTCTGGTTATTTAAATTTTAAATTGTATTAGTTTTAAAAATTAATATTATATAAATAAAATTTGATTTTCAGGTAAATACAAACTTAGTCCTAAATACGCCTGGGTCGGGTCTAAAAATTCAGTTTTAAAATACAAAAAATATATGCACCAACCAAAATTAAAATTAAATGTCCTGGTAACGAAAATGCATACCCCCAAGAACGGATGTCCGTACGTATGCGTAGCCATCCAAATAAGTCTGTTTTGCTGAACGGGACAGGAACAAGATGTGCGGATGCTACCACAGTGTTAGGGGCATCATGCAGGCCATGTAATGTATTTTTAAAATATTTTACATGACTTAAAATGTTATATGGTAAAATATGCGATGCTAGATGAAATACCAGTATGCAGTATACATGAATTGCACGTGTCTATGTAACAAGCCAGGGTAATTCATAAATATGAATCAAACAAGTTCAAGCAAGCGGGTCGGTTCAAATGCAAAGTAAAATGTAAAATACCATTCGCACCCAAACACGATAAATCAATACAATACCACAGATAAATATGGGAACTGGAATTGGTATAAATGAACTAGATTGTTACAGAGAGTTCAACCCGAGAATCTGAGGAACATGATAGAGCGAAGCCGGAGCCGCTCCATCGCGCAAGTCTAAAGTCGAGACAGCAGGTTCTCCGACTATGGAGAATTCTCGGGGAACTAACAACGATTCGAGGACTTCGAGAAGAAGATTGGGGAAATGCGGCTCGCCACCCGTCCGTCCGGAGAATCGGCAAAATATTCAGCGGATTCTCTCACTTGACCTTTCACAGAGCAGTTGCTAAATGAGCGGGTCTCGTCTCGGAACAAGCCGCCCAAGGTGGCCCTCTTCGATGGAAAGTCCGACCCAAAGAACCACTTGGACGCATTTACAACGGGCATGAGATTCCAAGATAACTCGGACGCGGCTCAGTGTTGAGCCTTCCCCACCACTTTCAAAGGCCAGGTAAGATTGGCTCCACGCTCTTACTCCGCGTTTAATCTCCACCTTCGACGTGCTGACTACTCAATTCCTCGGTCATTTCGTCGGCAACCAGTGGCAGAAGAGGAAGATCGACTACATGTTCACTATCAAGAGTGAGGACAGGGAATTTTTCAAGGGCTACATTACTCGGTTCTACAATTCCCTCCTAGAGGTACCCAATCACCGGGATGAGACGGTCATCACCGTCTTGTGATCTGGTCTTAGACACTAAAAGTGGCTCCACTCATTTGCATTAGCGCAACCTACAACAAGGTTCTATGTGGAGCAAATCAGTGGATGAGTATGATACTAAGTTTACTATGTTCAGCAGGTTCGCGGCACACCTTATTCCGACTGCTGATATCAGGGCCAGATGATTTCAGCAAGGGTTGGACCAGGAAATCCAAGCTGCTCTAGCTACAGGGGATTTCCCAACTCACGACCTAGCTCTGAAAGCTGCCCATCGATACGAGGCAATAGTGAAGAAGAAGGGCAGACATCAATCTGTCGGTGTGAAGTGCCCTGCCACCCAGATGGCAGGAGGAGCCTCTTCAATACCAACTTTTGAACCCAGGAGATCGGAAGTAACAAATAACCGGCCAAGTCCTAATTTTTGCTTCTTCTGCAAGAGGGATGGACACTTGTAGAAGGACTGTAGGCACGTAAAAGGCATGTGCTTCGTTTGCGGCGCATCCACTCATAGAATTAGAACATGTCCTTATAGACGTAACCCAGTTTCAACTCATATCACTTATCCGCAGCGGCCAGCTATCCAGGCTCCTGCACCTCGTCTTGCTCAACCAGCTCCACCTCCACGTGGACCTTCTGCATAGCCTCCTCGCCAATTCCATCAAGCAATGAGGAACATACCGTGAGGGAAGAGAAACATGCCCTAAGGACAGAGGAATGTGCCTCCAGCTAGGAGGAATGTACCCCGGCATCAGACTTTCACATTAGCAGCCGTAGAAGCCGATACTATCGACCAAGGTAACACTTGTCACGCCCCGCTTCCCAGAGTGCGCTAAGATCGGCACGTGACAGAGCCAACCATGCTACCTGTGGATAGGAGACATCCCTCCACAGTCATATTACGGTTGTCTATAAGATATCAAGAACAGTAGAAATAAAATACACGATCTAGTACATATCCATAAGCCAGAATGAATGAGTCAACAAATAATATGCGGAAGCAATAGATCCAATAAACAATAATAATCTGGAATGTACATCCCAAATACGGGCTCACATCAGGAATGAAAATGCTGAAAGGAAACTAAACTAGAATACTAACAGGGTCCTCACTGCTTGGCCTGTCGGCTGAAGTACTCCTGCTCGGCGTGCGACAAGGGTAGCGGATCTGGACCATGCAAAACCCAGACGTCAGAGCATCACAATATCAACAATAATATAATCAGGGGGTAACAGGATATGCAGGCATGAATTATAAAATCGTAATATGAATATAATAAGTGAGCAGGGATATCGAACAGTGAAGCGTAACAGTATATGTGAGGTGCAGCGATAAATTAAACTATGCTACTGGGTTAACTACTCTCAAGTTTGTGAAATCAATTTAATGAATCGTCGATGTAACTCAATAGTATACCGTGCATGCCCGGGACCACGGTTAAGACTCTCGGGCTGAATCCGAGAGGTGCCACTAGGCAGTAAATAGGTAACATGTATAGACGAATGATGTCAGCAGCATCATCCCGGGGCTGGCCTAGCCCGTAAAAATGATCAGTATAAGCATCGAACTGTCGAGTTACAAGTCAGATTTCATCATTGATTTTCCCATACCCCCAAGTTATGTGTTCAAGTCAGGTATTGATAGATCTGAAGTTAATGCCAACACAGGATCAAACAGGAACAGGTTTGTCTATACAGACAACATGATATGTCCATCGGGGCAACATGTCAGGATTGTCGGCATTAGAAACAGGATCAGGTAACATGTCAAGTAATGATATATCAGGTCATGTCAGGTAGTTTACATGTATCAAGTGGGTGCCCAACAGTAAAATGTAGCAAGTATTGAATCAGCGTAGAATACGGATGTATGATAAAAGCATGGGTGCACAAATATCTACCAGGGGTTACACCATGACTAAGTAGGATGCACAATATCAAGCATGGGGTACTAATGTATTAATAATATGAGTTAATGTAATATGGGGTGCAACTAGGTATGCAGAATTAATGGTATGGATACACAAATAAACATGGATGCTCAATTAACTATCAGGGGTTACAACTACAGTTCCACGACTATGTAGGATGTACATTATCATGCATGGGGGACTAATGTAATAATAATATGAGTTAATGTAATATGACATGCAACTAGGTATGCAGAATTAATGGTATGGATACACAAATAAACATGGATGCTCAATTAACTATCAGGGGTTACAACTATAGTTCCACGACTGTGTAGGATGTACATTATCATGCATGGGGGACTAATGTAATAATAATATGAGTTAATGTAATATGGCATGCAACTAAGTATGCAGAATTAATGGTATGGATACACAATAAAATATGGATGCATGAATAACTATCAGGGGTTGCAACTATAGCTCCATTACTATGTAGGATGCACATTATCTAGCATGGGGTGTTAATGTAGCAGTAATATAAAACAACGTGATATGGCATGCAACTAGATATATAATTAATGGCATGGGTGCATACGGGTATCCTAAAAACTGTAAAACATTATTATAGATGCATAATATAATAAACAAGTAACATTTTACTCATATGGATGTATAATAGGATACATAGCATGTAGCAAGATGAACTTGCGTGCGACTAGATATATAAATAACGATATGGATGCACACGGATATCCGGAAATAGTAGAATTGTAAAATGGTAATGTGGGATGCATAACTAAACAATATGTAATGTTATTATTCACATGGGTGCAAAATATAGTAGTATAGCATTTAGCAAGATAAACTTGCCTCGATTGGATCACACAACGGATACGTACAGCACGTCTAACATCTGTAAATCATCTCAACGCACACACGGCACACGGGACAGGTCCAGGAAAAGCAAGAAGGTAACCACGCTGACTGGAAACGTCTAATGGGTTGCCTAGATCGGCGGTGTCACGGCTCCGGCGATCATCGGAAAACGCAGAATCAAGAACAAGAAGAAGAGGAAGAAGAAGAGGAAGAAAGGGAACTGGGGTTTAGTTGTTTTGGTGCCCTGGATTTGGGACAGAGGCGAGGAAAGAGGTGGTGACAATGAGGTCTCCGGCGATGGGGTTTTCCGGAGAGGCAGTGGGTATCGGGGTTCTTGGTTGTTGGGGATCTGGGTGTGCAGGGTTCTTGCAGGCTGTAGGGTGAGGGTGATCTGGAGTTGGCTCGGGTCAGAGGAGGTGGAAAGAGGGCGACGACGGCGATGGATCGGACTCTGGCAAGGTGTGAAGGTGAGGCTAGGGAGTCGGGTTCCTGTGTTGCAATGGGTTGGTCGACCTCACGTCAGAGATGAAGAAAGTGGTGAGATGGAAGAGGAAGTGGTGACGAGGCCGATGAGATGATCGGCGGAGAGGGGTTGCTCGGGTGAAGGTGGTTGAGGGTGCTGCCGAGTGGTGCAGTGTTGGGTTCGGGGTTTCAGGTGCAGGGAAAGGATCTGGGGTTTGAGGATGAAGGAGAGGAAAGAGGAAGGAGGTCGAGGGTAGTGGCGAGGTCGGGGAGATGGGCGGCGGTGGAGACAAGGTCGGCGACGAGAATGGGTGAAACGTGGGTTCTCGTCGTCGTGAAGGTGACGGAGGTGATGATTGGAGTAAGGGGGAGAGGTAAGGTGAAGAGGAGGCAAGAGGAGGGTGGTGAGGACGATGAGATGATGGAGGCGAGGGTCACCAGCGAGGGGAGATGGCTGCGAGCAAGGGCAGGGCATGGAAGCAAAGGCGGGAAGTAAAGAAAATATGAATGAGGAGGAAGAAGAGAGGGGACGTGGGGAAAAATAGTGCATAGGGTTTTTAAAATATAAAAGTAAATAATATATAAGAGAGAGAGAGAGAGAAAGAGAGATCGAGAGGAGAGAGAGAGGAAGAGAGAAAAAGAGAGAGATCGAGAGGAGAGAGAGAGGGAGAGAGAAATTTATTTGTTTCCAGTTAAAAAAATCTTTTAGAAAATTTATAAAATGAAAAGGATATAAGTAACAGTTTAAAAAAATTGTATAGATATAATATTGATTATAATAGATATTTTTGGCTAATACAAAAATAGTCCAAAACACACCCGGGTCGAGTCTAAAAATCCAGTTTTAAAATACGGAAATTATACGTGTCAACCAAAACTAAAATTGGATGTCCGGGTAAAAAAAATGCATACCCCCAAGAACGGATGCACGCACCTGCACGTAGCCATCCAAACGAGTCTGTTTCACTGAACGGGACGGGAATAAGATGCGCGGATGCTACCATAAGGTCAGGGGTATCATGCAGGCCATGCAATGTATTTTTAAAATATTTTATGTGACTTTAAATGTTATATAAAAAAATGCAGATACCAGATATAATACCAGTATACAGTATACAATAATGAAAGTGCACGGATCCACGTAACAAGCCGGGATAAATCATAAACAGGAATCAAGAAGGGTTTTAAACAAGCGGGTCGGGTCGGATGCAAATACAGATGTCAAATACACTATTCGCACTCTAAACACAGTAAATCAGAAAAATACCATAAATAAAGAAATACTTGAACTAGAACTGGTATAAATGAACTAGGGTGTTACAACACTGGTAATTCCCTTCAATCTTTTCAAACGCTTGCATCAACTCGTTACTTTTCATGTACTACCAGTATTTCTTTCACCACCACTGTCATCAAACTTTTCTTGAATTTATTACACTTTCCATTTATAAATTTCGAGGACGAAATATTTATAAGGAGGGTAGAATGTAACAACCCTAAAACTTCTGTACAATTTTTTTTGTAAAGTACAGAAAGGAATATCTTAGCCTAAGCACAAGTTATAAATTTAAATTGCTTTTGAACAGTAAGAAAGCACTTCATTGGTAAAGTCTTGCACTGCTGTGACGTAGCCCCTGTGTTCAAATCCTTTCAGCCACATAATATTTTTATTGATTTTTCTTTTAAATTTTTAGAAGTTCAAAAGTTTACACGTGCAATACACGTAAAAATGAAAAGTCACTAAAATCAAACATGTACAAAATGATATTTATACAGACCCTGACACGTATCCAAAATCCAAGCACCAACCACACTAAGATGGCCGACGGGATCACCATTGGCGCCGGCACCGCCGGTCCCCCCCTCTCAAATACTCCAATTTTTTAAACCCTAGTCTCTTGGTCTCCCCCCTTAACCCCAGTATTGTTTGATTTTCCTGCACATTTCCAGAGAATTAAAATGAGCCTTATAACCAAATTTTAATGCATATTTTTAATTCCATTCTTCATTACCCTAAATCCTAATTTCCCCTATAAATACCACCCAACATTTTGTCCCTCCTCATTCTGAAATCCATTGCCAAAACTCTCCTTAATTTTTCCAAGTCCAAAAGTTATACAAGTAGAGTTAGCCAAGGTCAAACTTCCGGCGACATTTCGGGACAAATCCGGCGACGACGCGACTCCACGACACCTTCAAAATCTTCCACTACCTCCCCCCTCTATAATCAATCAGTAAGTCCCCTCTCATTTCCTCTCTTTCTATTAAAAAGACTTCTCTTTTCAAAACTCATGGAAGCGGAGTTAATCCGACTTCCGATTCTAATTTCTTTAAAAACTCATTTTTTCTTAACCACATAATAACCAGTTCTTTATATCTTGTTTAATAAACATAAAACAACATCTACAACAAGTTTCAATTCAAAATAATGTGTATTGCAACTTTTATTTCATTTTTACGGTAAAATACCATCAAATTTACATACGACATTACTTTATCGTTTTGCTCATTTTACCTTTAGAAAACTCATGAGGTAATGACCTAGCCCATCACAACACTCATCTTGACATAGCATGATGGTTTTTGTAATAATTTTTGTGGGACAAAACACAATTTACATTAGAATACCTTAAACTATCAAAATCCGTATTTTTTAAATTGTTTTAATTAATTCCTTACAAATAAGCCTCTACAACCCATTTTGGGGAACCCGGTCCGGATGGTGCAGATTATCGCACATCCTCGGGACTAGTAGAGCGAGATGCAAACCTCCTCATGGAGCATTCGATCTCGATGAAATTCTTATTACAATTTTTAGGAAAACATGATTTCTATTTAATAAATAAATTCTATTTTTTATTATATATATATATATATTATCAAAATATCTATTTTAAATATAATATATATTCCATATTTTCTAATCAAAAAAAAAGAATCACAAAAGTTCATGAAAATACCATCACATTCAATACAAGTCAAATTACGAGAAAATACCATATACTATTCAACTTAGGTTTATATCTACTAGACTATCTCATCACTCTTAAAAATTACATCTATGAAAACCCTAAAGACGATGATTAAATACTTGAGGTGTATTTTGAAAATATATCAAAATAATTTTTCATAAAACCTCCTCATGTTATATTAAATTACAATAAAGACCCTAGTAAACATAGGTTTAAGCAGGAACAGTTCTCTTGAGCTTCAGGGAGCCGGAGAATATGGGTGCTTGCCTATCTAAGGTAGACATACTAAAAACGGTGTTATCAATACGGTAATTATCTTGGAAAAGACACAAATCCTGTCGTCCATGTGCAACAGTTACCGATAACTCTAAAACTAATTCAGGACTTCAATTCGTTTTAAAGTGTCTGACTCGGACAGAGTCTCGGTCTAATATGAAATCGATCGATCGATCTATCCTTGAATATGATTCAAGTACAACTCCAATTCAACATGAATACATTTATACCAGAATTCAATCTATATCAACATGACTCGACCGAACCGAACCATGGTAATTACATGACTATCCGTTCCGTTTACATGAACTACTGATATCATGGTTTCGGCAAGTCGTACATCTATTAAACAAAACAATATACATCAATACATAATACATTACGGGGTTTCAAAGGGATAAACTGGCACAGAATGTGTTAAAAGTGGCACGAGATGGTCATTAAAAGATGCAACTATGCATCCACTGCCGTTGTTCTGTAGTTTAATCGACGGAGCCTTGTACTACGGGTTACCATAGTCCATGGTGTAAGTTGGACTCCTCTCGTATACACTGGTATATTCTGTACCAAGCTACAAACAACCGCGTTAACATAACATTCAAACATTATACCAGTTACATCCTCTTATCTGTCTATTCTATGTCTATCTTTCTTTGGGGCTTACCAAGCGATTGTTCACTGACGGAATTCCTATTTCTCTTCTTTCTTTGGAATGTTGTCAGGAGGACCCGACTCTGAGGAGTTCGAGACCAACCAGGAGCACTTAGAGCAGACCACTGAGCAGCATTATTCCCTTATAAAAAAGGGGTAAAGGAAAGTTCCCCACTATTCAAAGCTTTACGTGTTTAACACGTGAGCACCTATATGCAACACATATAGGGACTAGAATTAACGCAACTGTTAAACTAAAATAGCCTCATGTGTTTAACACGTGAGTGCTTATATGCAACGCATATAGGCACTGAAATTAAAATAACTACTAGGCTAATGGAGCCTCACGTGTTTAACACGTGAATGCCTATATGCAACTCATATAGGCATTGCAATTAAAACAACTACTAGATTAATGGAGCCTCGACGTGTTTAACACGTGAGTGCTTATATACAACGCATATAGGCACTGCAATTAAAACAACTACTAGGCTAAAAGCCTCAAGTGTTAAACACATGAGCGCCTATATGCTTTGCATATAGGCGTTGCAATCAAACAGCTGACAAAATGAATAAGCCTCACATGTGGAACACGTGAGAGCACCTCCCAACGTAGAATTAAATTATACTCAACAAGGAAACGTTGGATCAAAGATCCAATGGTGATTAAGCATAGAATTAAATTCTATTGAGCTTTTTAAATGAGAAATGATATTTTCTGTTGAACAGAAAGTTGGCGGATCAAAGATCCCATGAGTTGGAAAATATTTTCCATATCTTTATAAATAAAGAAAGATTGTGCTCTGTTAAATCGAGCACCCTTGGATTAAAAATACAATGGTGACTAAAAGTCACTATTCTACAGAATAAGATTCTACATATGGGAAAATATTTCCCCGATCTTATTAAAAACAAGAAAAATATGTTCTATAAGACAGAAACCCTTGGATCAAAGATCCAACAGTGGGTAAAATCCCCAAATCAATTGGAGTCTCTCAATGAGAGATTTCCTAAAACTAATTAACAAACTCCTCTCCACTATATAAAGTACCCAAGACTTCAAGTTAAAGAAAAGGGAAAAGAGAAGAAAAAATATAGAGACGACTGCAGAGAGAAAGAACTCCATAGAGACTTAAAGAATATATAGTGAGAGAATTTAATTCTCAAAAGAAAAGACCTTTTCCCTTGAAACACGAGGTAGTGGAAAAAACCAAAAGACCGTTCTTTACATCTTTAAGGGTTTAACCCTTCATAGAAGAACTTAGTTCTTCTTCTGGTTGAGATTTGCAGAAGCAGATCTCTCCACAAGTTGAGAATTTAATTCTTATCGGGAAGATTCTGTCATGCAGATTCAAAGCCTAGAGGAAAAAACTGAGTTCAAAGAGTTTAACTCTTACAGGAAAAAAACATATGGGAATTTAATTCCTTTGAAACTAGGGTTTAACCCTATAAAAAGAATTTAATTCTTACAAAGAACAAAGAGAGAACTTGATTCCTCAGAACCATAGAAGAACAACCTGGTGATTCATTAGTGTTTAACACCATAACAGGATCTCACGTGTTTTCCACGTAAGTGTTTCTAATGAACAAAAAGAAAAAGGCTGACACTGCCTCACATATTTCCCGCACGGGTGTTTAAAAGAGGAGCAAGGAACACTTCTCAGGACAGTTACGTGTTTTGCACCCTAGCCTCAATCAAGTGCTTAGCAGTTCTGTAAAAGGAAGAGGAAATAAGATAGGAGAGCATTGCCACCATATAGGGCTTGGGGCGCCTCACGTGTTTCACACGTGAGCGCCACAAGAATCAAGTGCTCAACACTTATATAAAAGGGAGAAATAATTGGGCAGCACCCATATTTAAGCGCCTCACGTATATCACGTGAGCGTCACACAACCCTAGTGTTTAACACTAATCAGGTGCCTCACGTGTGTCACGTGAGTGCCACAAAACTATAGTGTTTAACACTACTCCAGTGCCCATATGGAATGCACGTGAGCATTATATGCCCCAGCACTTACCACTGTTGGGTAATTATGAGACCCAAATCTAACCCAAATTGACTAATTTCTTCCAAAGTCAAAACCCCTCTATGTTCATCAATCCCCAAATTGATCTTAGTCCCAAACATAACTAATGATCTGTCAAATGATGATATCCAAAATAAGGTTCATCCCACATCCCCTAAATTAATCTTAGTCTCCAAAAATGACTAATAATTCTTAGATGATCCACCACGATCTTTTCCCTCCGACATGGGAATTGGTTCAAGGGTATATCTCTCTGCACCTCTAATACATGTCGTTGTAATTCTTCAATGTCTTCAGAGAGGTGGCGAGTCCCGACAACCAAATGCCTTTTGGTGCGCTTTCCAAACTGACGTGCATGTCCCAGATCAAACCGCATCCCAAACTGGATGTATCTCATATCATCGTTGCTCATCCTGACACATAACAAATACACGTGCCCGCAAGATGAACAACGGACCGAAATGTCCTTAAATTACAACGGACCGTAACGTCCATAAACTAAAACCTCACCTAAAAAAATGTTGATCTACAGACCGAAATGTCCTCAAACTACAACGTTACCTCCAAAATGGCAACAACGGACCGTAACGTTCTTAAACTAAAACCTCATCTCAAAAATGGTGATCTACGGAACGAAACGTCCTTAAACTAACAACGGACCGTAACGTCCTTAAACTAAAACCTCACCTCAAAAATGGTGATCTATGGACCGAAACGTCCTTAAACTACAACAGACCGAGATGTCCTAAAACTAAACCTCACCTAAAAAATGGTGACCTACAGACCGAAACGTTCTCAAACTAAACGTTGCCTCTAAAATGGTGACAATGGACCGAAACGTCCTTAAACTACAACATACCGAGATGTCCTAAAACTAAACCGCATCTCAAAAATGGTGATCTACAGGCCGAAACGTACTCAAACTAAACGTTGCCTCCAAAACGGTGACAACGGACCGTAACTTTCTTAAACTAAAACCTCACCTCAAAAAATGGTGATCTGCAGACCGGAATGTCTTCAAACTACAACGTTGCTTCCAAAATGGCGACAACAGACCGTAACGTTCTTACACTAAAACCTCACATAAAAAATGGTGATCTACGGACCGAAACGTCCTTAAACTAACAACTGACCGTAACTTCATTAAACTAAAACCTCACCTCAAAAATGGTGATCTACGGACCGAAACGTCCTTAAACTAATAATGGACCGTAACGCCCTTAAACTAAAATCTCGCCTCAAAAAATGGTGATCTACAGACCGAAATGTCCTCAAACTACAACGTTGCCTCCAAAATGGCGACAACGGACCGTAACATACTTAAACTAAAACCTCACCTCAAAAATGGTGGTCTACAGATCGTAATGTCCTCAAACTACAACGTTGCCTCCAAAATGGCGACAACAGGCCGTGACGTCCTTAAAAATATAACCTCACCTCAAAATGGTGATCTACAGACCGAAATGTCCTCAAACTACAACTTCGCCTCCAAAATGGCGATAAGGGACCGAAACGTCCTTAAACTAAAACAACAGAGCCTAAGTTCTCTTTTATTGGATCTGAAACAAAAATGATCCTAACACCCTATTGAGTAGATCCTAGTCTCACATTGGACTAACGTATCCTTAACAAAAAACCAATCGAGCCCCCAGTTTCTCGTATACATTTAAGTCGATCTTGATCTCAAAACAGATCAACGATCCTTAAATCAACCCAAACCCAAATCTAAGATATACGGATTTTGACTAATCCACGCCTTACGGGCGATAACATAAATTAGTCTCCGTATACAATCCACGGGTAACCAAAAAAATAAAACAAACACACACGACACGAAGTGAACTTCTGGAGCAGGAGAAAGTGGTTATCGTGATGTGGTAACGTAATTAACTGCAGGGGCTTGCATCTGTAGGGAAGAACGTCCTCACAATCAAAACCCCCTCAGAAATGAGGGAGAATCTGACGAAGTCTGCAACAGCAGACGCATCCGTCCAAACCTCCGATACACGGTGCCATAAATCAACTTGGCATCTTCGGAGAGGCGGACGGATAAATCCAAATAGCATCTGCCCCCAAATTCATGCAAGATGACCTACGCGATCACGTCTTTCGGCGGTGAACAAGCACGACTATTAGGCTTTACTTGTACTCACTATACTTTCAGTCCATGCCATTGTTTAGGCATTGCTTTCCATTTTTGTATTTACATTTTCAGTTGTAATGTAAAGAAATGTTTAATTAATAAAATTTGATGTTCAATTACATCTCTTATCATTTTTTCTTGTGTACTTTATTATATTGCTTAGTTACGCTTAGCGTGTTTACTTTTGAGTAAATACGTAGCGGGCCAGTCACGTCTCCTTACCCATACATTGGGAAGCGGGGCCTGAAAGTCCGAAACCCTATTCTCCGAGGTTTCATGAGTACACTCCCATGAATGTCTCTCAAACCGAGCTGCTAAAGGAGGCAAAAACGAAAGATTCTTCAAACTCCCGCCGATGATACAAAAGCCAGGTAGGCGAATTCGTGGCCCATACTATGCCTTTCATTGGTTGCAGGGGCATTCGACCGAAAATAGCAAATAGCTCCATGATTATATTAAGGAGCTGATCCGCTCCGGTCACCTAGCAAAATACCTGCGAGACAAACATCAAGTAAATCGGGAGGAAGCATACCAACCCATAATCGGATACTTGACGATCGGAAAGATCACGGTCATCTCTATTGATTCGACTCCGAGCAACAAGGACTCCCTCCGTATCCGGCCGATCATGACCATAGGTGATCCCCCCTCCAAAAAGTGCAAGGAGGCCGCTCCTATCACCTTCACTGACGAAGACCTTCACGGCATATCTATCCCGCACAATGACCCCCTGGTGATAGCGGCCCGGGTAAATCGGTATGAAGTTCGGAGAATCCTAGTCGACTCAGGGATCTTGGCAGATATCCTATTTTATGACTGTTTCTAGCATATGGGGTTAAAACCATCCGATCTCCAACCAAGTTCACACATCCTCTTCGGAAGAACTCGAACCCTGTCGGCTCAGATCTCGACCTACCACCTCGTGCTCAAATTCCTTTTGGGTGATGGGGGGATAGGCCGGGCTTATGGAGATCAGCAGATCGCTCGGGTGTGCCTTGCCACAACAGTGCTCGAGGAAGAAGAAGTAGACCTATCCGAGGAATCGTGTGACCCTCAGGAACCGCTGGATACACGAGATGACCTGAGGGAGATCTTGGGTTCCCCAGTGAAGGACCTATCCGAAGTCCCTTTCGAGGAGGGGACACCATCCAGACCGTACATATCGGCTCCCTCCAAACCGGCGAAGTTCGGGACAACCTTATCTAGTTCCTCCGAAACAACTCCGACATATTTTCTTGGACTCCCGCGGACATACCGGGGATCGACCCTAAGGTGATCTCCCATAAGCTCGGAATTGACTCAAAAGCCCGGCAGGCCTGACAAAAAAAAGAAGCTTCACGCCTATCAAACAGAAGGCTATCGAGGAGGAAATAGACCGGCTACTCATGGCTGGCCTAATCAAGAACCTGGACTACTCGGCCTGGCTAGCTAACGTAGTGATGGTCAAGAAAGAGAATTGGAAATGGTGCATGTGCATTGATTTTACCAACCTGAATAAGGCCTGCCGCAAAGACAACTACCCGCTCCCTCGAATAGATCAGCTATTTGACAGCTCGGCCGGTCATGAGCTGCTGAGCTTTATGGATGCCTTCTCCGGTTATAAACAAATCTAGATGAACTCGGTAGATGAAGAGCTCACCGCCTTCACTACCGATCGAGGAGTCTACTACTACAAAGAAATGCCCTTTGGCCTTAAAAACGAGGGGGCTACATACCAACGGCTGGTCAATAAGCTGTTCAAGCTTCAGATTGGGAGGAATATGGAGGTCTACGTCGATGACATGCTCATGAAATCCACCCTGTCCGCGGGCCATACCGCGGACCTCGGCGAGACTTTTAAGTTCCTAAAGTACAATATGAAGCTGAATTTGGCCAAGTGTGCTTTTGGCGTCACGGGCGGAAAGTTTCTCGAGTTCATGGTCACCCATCATAGAATCTAAGAAAACCCGGAGAAGATCAGGGCCATCATAGACATGGCAATGCCCAAGAGCAATGTTGAAATCATGCGGCTTACGGCCAGGGTGGCCGCTTTGAGTCGGTTCATGTCCAGGTCTGGCGAAAAGTGCCTACCTTTCTTCAAAGCATTGAGGAAAATCCCCGGGTTTGAGTGGTCCGAGGAGTTTCAAATAACCTTTGATCAGCTCAAGACTCATCTGAAGACACCACCGCTTCTCTCCCGCCCGACAGAAGGAGATGAGCTGCTGATATATCTGGCCGTTTTCGACCAGGCTGCCAGCTCCGTACTCATCAGAGAATCCAAGGGCATACAGAGGCCGGTCTACTACGTTAGGCACATTTTCAAGGACACAGAGGCCAAGTACCCGGCCATCGAGAAGATGGTCCTGGCACTCGTCGTCGCTTCCAGGAAACTTCAGCATTATTTCCATGCTCATACCATCATCGTCCTCACTGACCGTCCCTTAGGAAACATCTTTGCTTCCCTTGAGTCATCGTGCCGCTTGGAGAAGTAAAGATAGGAGTTGTCGTAATTTGACATCCGATACCGACCAAGGCAAGCTGTCAAAGCCCAAGCCCTCGCCGATTTTGTAGTGGAATGAACCATTCCCAACAGAAAAGAAGTGCCGACACGAGATCCAAACCCACAACACTCAATCGAAGAAAAGCTCGATCCGATTTTAGACTGGGTACTCTATATAGATGGTTCCTCCACAGAGGAAGGGAGTGGTGCTGGGCTAGTCATCCGCGGCCCCAATGAAACCGAGATGGAGTACTCTCTGTGGCTCGACTTCAAGACCTCCAACAATGCCGCAGAATATGAAGCCTTATTGACTGGTCTTGGAATCGATTCGGGAGTGGGGCTGAAGAGAATTAGAATTCACAGCGACCCCGCATTGGTTGTCGGCTAAGTGACCGGACGATTCGAAGCCCGAAAACCCCTGATGATGAAATACCCAGCCGAGGTAAAAAGGCTTCAGAGAAATTTTGAAGAGGTCTAAGTGGAACAGATTCTCAGAGTATGAACCTCAAGACAGACGCGTTGAGCAAGATCGCTTTCTCCTATTCAGCCAATCACAAGAGGAAACCAACCGTGACCCGGCATTGAAGATAAAGAAGTGGTACACCGGGTCTACACCACTCAGGGGAGTGTCTCAGATTAGAGAAAGCCCATAGTAGAGTTCCTAAAGGATGGAGTGCACCTCGAGGACCGAATCGAGACGCGTCGGCAACATATGAAAGCTCTCTATTTCGTATGGAGTAAAGGGAACTTGTACAAAAAGTCGTACACCCAACCTCTACTCAGATGCATTGATTCCGACAAAACAGAGTACGTCCTCCACGAGATACACGAGGGAATCTGTATCACAGATCAAGAGGCCAGTAGCCTAGTTCAAAAGGTACTGATGTAGGGATATTACTAGCTGACTATCCACAGCGACACAGGAAAGCTCGTACGAAGGTGGAAGACATGTCAACTCTTCGGCAGCACTTCTCGGTTGCCAGCCACTGAGTTAACACCATTAATTTCCCCTTGGTCGTTCGCACAATAGGGGATGGACATGATTGGCCAACTCTCCACCGGCACTGGTGGGCACAAATGCATCCTTATCGTCGTGGACTACTTTAAGAAATAGGTTTAAGCCATGCTGATCAGGAAATCGGACGCCGCCTCCACGGTGAATTTCCAGCAGAACAATGTAATCGCTAGATTCGGAATTCCGAAATGCGTCATCACCGACCACAGAACCAACTTTGAAAATGACAAAGTCAGAGAATTCTACAGTGACTATCACATATTGATGAAGTTCTCCACGGTCGCACATCCCCAGTGCAATGGTCAAGACGAGGTAGCAAACCGAAAGCTTACAAAAATAAAAAAAATACTTCATTAATATCATCAAATTATATACAAGTTATTATAAGCTCTCCAGCTTTACAAAACTCCCGAAGGCTTACAAAAATATAAAAAATATAAAAAAAAGGGAAGGGAAGAGGGGGAGATAGAAAGAAGGGAGAATGGCGGCTTCAAACCACCTTCTCGGCCAAGGCCTCCCCGCCGTCTGCTTGTTTGGCACCTTCGCCAGGAGGCTCGGCTCCACCCACTGGCTCAGTACTATCCGCAAGGGGATACCTCGCGTGAAGCTCCCGGTCGTCAAACTAGGGCACCGCCTCCTTGACGGCGTCGAAGAGATTGTGCCACCCGACGGCCGTGGAATCAGCAAGATCGATGTAGAATTGGTCACACATCTTGTAGTCTTCCGCTCTATTCTCGGCCCGCTTCGTCGCCTCGTAGGTCGCTCAGGTATCCCCCTTGAATGAGTCTTTTTGCTTCCTTATGGCTTTGAAGAGCTCGTTAACTTCGCCGACCTAGTCCTGGAGAGCCCAGTTAGACTCGGTCATGGCCCAATGAGACTCTTTCATCCTCGTGGCCTTCATAACCTCCGAAACCAGCCTCGACTCAAGGGAGGCAGCATTCTCTTCGGCCTCCTTCAGTTTGGCGAGGAGCACTTTCTTACGCGAGGATTACTCTTTGGCCTTTTTCATCCCTAGGGCAACCTCCTCAGCTTCCATAGTGGCTAGAAAGGTGTTCCCCTCCGAACACAGAGACGCGACCGCGCAGGTTTGTCTTGTCTGAGATTCGGGACAGATGCTATTTGGTTTTATCCGTCCACCTCTCCGAAGATGCCAAGTTGATTTATGGCACCGTGTATCGGAGGTTTAGACGGATGCGGCCGATGTAGCAGACATCGTCAGATTCCCCCTCGTTAGAGGGGTTTTTTTTTATTGTGGGGACGCTCTTCCCTGCAGGCGCAAACCCCTGTAGTTAATTACGCTACCGCATCGCGGTAACAACTTTCTCCTTCTCCAGAATTTCACTTCGTGTCGTGGGTGTTTGTTTTGTTTGTGGTTGCCCGTGGATTATATACGGAGACTAATTTATGTTTTCGCCCGTAGGACGTGGATTAGTCCAAATCCGTATTTTCTTAGATTTGGGTTTGGGGTTTTGGTTTAAGGATACGTCAGCCATATTTGAGGCTAAGATCAACATAAACGTTTGTTAAGAATACATTAGTCTAGTATGAGACTAAGATCAACTTAACGGGGTCGTTTAGATCCGACAAAAGAGCATTTGGGGGCTCTATTGTTCCAGTTTAGGGACATAGTGGTCCATTGCCAGTTTAAGGACATGGTGGTCCATTTAATGTATGGTCGTCGGGACCCGTCACCTCTCTGACGACGTTGAAGGATTACAATGACGGATATCAGAGGAGTTCAGAGATGTACCCTTGAACCGGGTGTAAATAGATTTGGAAGAGCAGTTGTGCTCAGTTCAATTTAATTTGAGGACTTATGGCCAGCATTGGACTAAATCCAGTTGAGAACATTCAACATTTTTATTTGTAGTTGGCCTGTTAGGCCTCTTAATTGGGCTCTGTGCCATTTTAATAATGCACTGCATTTATTTTGGCCTGGTGGGCCTTTTCAATTGGGCTCTGTCCCTTTTCTTTAATAATGTGGAGCATTTAATGGCCTGACAGCGCACCACGTGGCCTGTCAGGCGCTCTGCGCCAATTGAGGAGCTCAAGCGCATATGGAGGTGACACGTGTCACGCTCTGGTGAGCGCAAGCGCAGTGCGCTGTGCTATTGCGCTGCTGACACGTAGCGCGCTCTGACGACTTGCGCCAATTCAAGAGCGCGGTGCTCATTTTTTAAAAGCGCAAGGCGTAGATTATTCTGGGGTTGACACGTGACGTGTTCTGGTGACTTGTGCCAACCCAAGAGCACAGAAGCTCAAATTAGTAGTGCAGGGCACTGTTCAAAAGCGCAGAGCGCATCTTGATCTATTTTAGATCAAAGAAACATAATCTATTTTATTCTCAAGAGGTTTTACCTCAAGTTTTAAGAACCAGTGGTTCATCAAAAGGCAATGCCTTTATATAGATCAAAAGATCTAGTAAAGAAGTAAATTAATTCTTCTTTTTTTATTAATATTATCATTTTTTATTGATGATCATTGATTTTGTTCTTAGATCATTGATCTTTTTAGAAGAACTTCTTCTTTTTTTCCCAAAGGTTTACCTTTTCTTTTCTTCGAGTTCTTCTCAAAGTTTTAGAGGAGTTTTGTGTTCTCTATCTCTATGTGTTTTAGACTTGGAGTCTATGGGTCTTTATATAGTACCAATTGATTTGTTAAATCAGTTAAAGAGATCTTTCTCTGAGTGATTTAGGGATTTTCCCCCGCCGTTGGATCTTTGATCCTAGGGCTTCTGTTTTACAGAAGATAAGTTTCTTGTTTTAACAAGATTAGAAAGATCTTTCCAAAATTTTTCTATTTTAAATACTAGCACAGCTGTCGCAAGCGCACCTGCGCTTGACACGTGTCGCGCAACGCAACTGCGCTGACACGTGTCGCGCAGCGCTGAGCGCAGATCATCTGAAGCATTACTTCCTTTATTTTTATTTTAAATAGAGCTTTGCTCTAATTGGGTGCGCTGTCTTGGACGCAGCGCTGGCGTGTCAGCTTTTGACACGTGGCACATTGCGCGCAGCGCAAGGAATCTGAAGCGTTGCTTCAATTTTTGAAATTTTTGAAATTCAAACAAAATTTTGCTCTGATTGGGGGAAACAAATGCCCCCTCACCGTTGCGCTCACGTGGCGCACACGTGAGTGCAGCGGTGGCAAGTTCCCAACCGTCTGATCAACTCAGGAGTTGAAGGGGTGCACAAGCGCCTATAAATAGGACCCTTGGTTCTCAACAGATGATTATCATCTTCAAGATTTTTAATTTTCAGAGCCTTGCTCTTGCTTTCAAGAACTTCAGAGCCTTGCTCTTGTTTCCAAAGTTAGAACTTTTTAGAAAAACTTTAGGTAAAATCAATCTTAAATTAAATTAATTTTAATTAATAGAGCCTTGCTCTGATAGATCTTTTGATCTAAAGAAGACCCCTTTCGGGCTTCACAAACAGAGCTTTGCTCTCAAGAATCTGTTTCATGGTTTCTTAACCTATGAACAAAGCTTTGCTCTTTGGCAAAACATAGATCTTTTTGATCTAAAAATGAAGAACTCTTAAGAGTTTTCATGGATCTTTAAGATCCCAGATTTTAATTTAATTAATTTTTTTTAGGAATTAATTTTCCTTTGATGGATTTTTCCATCATTATTATAGAGCTAGGCTCTTTAAGGAATATTATTCCCTTATGACCAGAGTTTGACAGGTGTCACTCTGTGACAGAGTTTTGCTCTGAAAAGGGAAATTTTCCCCTTATCTCAAGGGATTTCTCATTTAAGGAGAATATTCTTTTGAGGATTTCCTCATTAATTGACAGTCTTATCCAATGATGGGGCTGTCTTATTAACTGATGCATTGTCATCTGGATTTTGTGGGTCCACTTTTGGTCCCCTTCCCACTGCATTGCAGTATGGTACAAATTTTTAAAGTACCAAGCGTCAGAATTTAAATTATAGCACTGACGGTTGATTTTTGTCCTCCTTCTTTTTGCAGGCAACATATCTTTCGATACCTCGTTCCCATTCGTTCGCTCTGAGGGAGGATTCCCTGGAGCATCCGTAGATCGGGAGGTCTTAGCTTTGATCAGAGACCATGATTCGGAACATAAGAATCTTCACCTTTGGGGGTCATGGTACAATCAGATTATCAAGGGTCGACAAAGCTTTTCTTGCGCGATGCCTTCGGAGCCTATCACGGCGATCCATTACGCCGACTCTCCCCCGGTGAAGTATGCCGTGGAGATGGTCGATTGGACTTCAGAGGGCCTTCTTCATCCTGCTATAGATGCAATTCCTGTTCAGCCTCCCATGGTTTTGGATATCTTGGGACGTCGTATTTGTCAAGGCGAGACGCGGCCCTGGGGGCAACCATATAATATAGGTCTGATCCCCCGTCATCCGATCGGTTATCTGCCGTGGGCTCGCTACATCTTATCAGCAAAGAAGTCGCAGTTGATGAGGCTTGGGTTGTACATCGCTATTTATGCTTCTCTCTTCCAATATCCTACGCTCCCTACCTGGTAGGTTAAGGCTTTTTTGGAGCAATGGAATATCCCTACTCACACTTTCCTCACATTGGACCGGGAAGTGTCGATTTCTTTAGAGGAGTTCACAGAAGTCTCCGGCTTACCGGTTATAGGGGAGCATTACGAAGAGCTGCTTCCCACGGACGAATATGTTTTCGGTGCTAAGCCAGTGATAATGGGCCTTACTCCGAAGAATGCCATCCAACCCCAATTTCCCAGTTTGATGAAAGTATTAAATATCTACGATGGCCTTTTTATCGAATCTGGGAGCCGCGGGGTTAGTTTCGAGGATTTTATCGCTCGCTTCCTTCACCCAAATGACCTCTCAGCGGAAGCGGCTAAGTTCGCCACACTTGACGACCCTTTCGGTTTAGGTTTGGACAACCTGCTCGCCACGGAGATAGATCAGAAGGGTTTCTTCCTTCCTAACTCCCCGGTTGTCCCTTTTTCGGAGGTTGCAGTCCCTGGGATGGATGAGGAAGCATTCTTCTTAGGATTTCTTGGGCTATGACTGAGTTGGTTTGCGCTCCCGATGCATCTTCGCCGTATGAGGCCATCTGTCTTTTACCCAGCTCACCGGATGACCATTGAGGTAAAGGTGGCCGTCGGGATCGCCGGCTTAGCCCACCTGTATCATGGCCTTAGCCAAGCGGCGGATGCTAATGAACCTGGAGTACCGCACCTGATCTTCTCGATGCATTACTTCATATCATGGCTTGAGCTACATACACTTGGCGTTTTTGGTATGCACAAAAGGCCTTCGTTCTACGACAGGTGCAGCTTCCCTCGAATTATGCGATTGGTCGGCGCCTCAATTGTAACTCCGTCGCCACGGAATGCCAGAGGTTTGCTCCTTCGTCCCCGCACAGTTGGAGACGGGATGTCTTTCATTGACAAAGCATTGACCATTGGAAAGGCGTCTACTACCACAGTGCGGCCATTGCAAGATATTTTCAAAGATGGGGCCTCAGTTCTGACAGCCCGGGAGACCCTCCATTTATATTCCATCAGACCGGGTTTCCTGGTGTTTAGGAAAAATGATGCGGCGCTTTTCATGAGATACAACTCGCATTGTTTTGCCCAGCAACTAAGCTACAATCAAGGGGTGTCTTTGGAGGCTTTCTTGCTGGAACTGCTGCCACTGAAGAAGGGATGCGGAGCGCGCTGCATCACTTCATGCGTCTGAATACGGGCTCTCATTTTTTCATCAGCGAGCCGGCTTGCGCCCCACAGATCCTTAATAAATATACGGCGTGGTACCAGCATTCGACGGGCGCCGTTATTAAGGAAGAATAGCGATTGTTGGTTGACCGCAAGGGTGTGCCTCCCGGTAGCGACCTCAAAGCTCCCCTGAGGCCAAGGACCCCTGTAGTTCCTCCGCTGAGAGATGCTGGAGCCGAACCACCGCGCGTGCTGAGCCCTCCGCGCGGATTGCCACCTCGTGATACCGTGGACATGCCCCCAGCGCCTCGTGCTCTAGTGGAGACGGTGAATGTAGTTTTTCCTGAGTCTGGCGTAGGCTCGGACATCGGAACCCATCGTCCTATGGTGCCTGGGAAGCGTAAGATGATTTTGGCGGAGACCGGGGTCCGCACGCAGAAGAGAAAGAAGAAGTCCGTTCTTTCTCTTGATGCCATCCTTAGCTTAGAGCCTCAGGCCCCTCTCACCGAAGGCCTAAGCGAGTACTGGAGCAACGAGGGTTTCTTCATGGATCCAGCAGACACCGATATGGCGGCCGCCATCGCGGCTTCTGAGCGATCGGCCAGACTCGAAGCGTGGTTGGCTAAACTCGCTCAATCAGGTAATCATTAGTTGCACTCTTCATCATTTCATCGTACTTTTATCATTATCTTTGACTAATGCTGTTCCCTTTTTTTTAACAGGCGTCACCACTGAAGAAGCTATCGCTGCTTCCCTCAAAACTTTCCAGGAAGAGGAAAGGAAACGCGCTCTGTCGGGCGTTGGTATGTCTCGGCTCGCTGAGTCTTTATTCTCTTTTTTTTATAGCCAATCTAATCTTCTCTTTGTCTCTTTGCAGGGGCCGTGCAAGCCGATGCGGGGACTCTCCCTAGGCCAACTACCGATGTCTCGGTCTCTTCGGGGGTGCCGCGAGAGACCCGACTCAAAAAGCCAATGAGGGATGACTTGAAGGTTCTGGAGGAAACTCTAAACGCGGACGACGACGCCTTGTTGGAAGCTTCTAAGAGATCCGTCGTGACGGCCCGGGAAGAGAGGAAGCACTTATGGCGCGAGGCGAAGGAGCGCAGAGCTGCTTTGGCTATAGGAGTGGGCCCAAGCACCATTATTCCCGCTGCTTCTCCTTCCGAGGAGCCTCCGGTCGCCTTGTCCACCGCTCATAAACAGGCGGCGCGTGCAGTTCGGGAGGCCAACAATCGATCCACCTCAGGTAATGTGTCTTTCGAGACTTTGTTGTAAGAATTGTAAACCTATCGGTTCTTATATATCTTGTCCTGCAGGTCCAAGTCCAACCGAAGGGGCGGCGAAAACCGTCGAGCTTGAGGGGACGGTGGAGAAGGTACTGGCTGAACCCGGGTCGACGGTGGGCGACGTAGTCGGGGTTGCTGGACCCGAGGTAGCAGCTGATGAGACAGTCACGCCTACTGTGCCCGAGACGGCCACCACTGCCGAGCGCTTGGTAGTGGCAAATGAGATGGCTGCTATAACCGAGCCTGGGGCAGCAGCGGATGGAGCGCCTGAGACCGACGACCCTATGGCAACGATGGACGAGACGGCCGCGACCGCTGAGCCCGAGGGAGTAGCGGGTGAGACGGGCGTGATTCCTGAGGACGAGCCGGCCGCTCTTTCTCAAGAGTCTGGCAATGCCCCGATTATTGCTCTCCCCGCCTACAGTCCTCCGCAGTCTCCTGGCCTCACGAGCACGACGACGGCTCCCGTAGAGTCTGGTGATGAGGCCACGGGAGGTGGACTCATGTCGATGGAGGAGAGAGACGCCTCCGTTTCGGCTGGCGACTCATCGGGTAAATTTCGGGTTACCATCCTTTTTTATTCTGCAACCTTTCATGACAGGTTTATCTTTGTTTTTAACGCAGGTGCGGCCAGTGCTGATGCTCCATTGCTCGAGGGAGCGGCGTCAGTTACTGCCTTGATGTTGGCTACCCCTCTACCTTCTCTCGCGCCATCGCAAGTGTTGGAAGGTATGGATTTGTAACCCGTTAGTTTTATCTTTCGGCCGCATAATTTATGTAGTAATATCGTACTATTGCGTCTTTGCAGGAGTGCTTTTTGATCACCTCTACCAGGTGCTGCACCCACACTTCTCCTTCCCATCGGAGCTTGTTTTCTCTAGCGGCGCTGGTGAGTATGGTTTTCAATTAATACCCTTCCTTTTTTCAGTAATGGAATTATTTCTGATTCTTCCCTGCCCTGATTGCAGTGTTACAAATCGAAGAAGGAGATAAGGGATCGGCTGCGCCACCGGTCCTCCCAGCTTTGCCGCCTGCTGCAGCTTGTATAGTAAACTCCCTCATTGATGACTTTCTTATATTTCTTGGACCGTCATCTGATTGTGTTTTGTTTTTTCAGCTGTCGTTCCAGTTCCGGTCCCTTTCGAGTATCGTGTCATCATGCCGGTCGGACCCTTTTCCAGACGTCCGTCCTCGAAAGGCGCCGCGAATAGTCTGCACATGGTGAGCGACTATATTGAGGAGCTTGATGTGGAGACTCCTACACCTGCCGCAGATTTAGCTGCGGAGGTTAACCTAATGATGGCGACACTTGTAAACTTCCAACGAAGGCATCGTCGCGTCTTGGGTTAACAACTACAGGGAGATTGAGGCCCGCCTGCATCAACTGGAGCTTATGCGTCCTGCCCCCGAGGTTTTGGCTACGAGTACTCAACGGACGGCATGGATCGAGCAAAGCGCTTCTTACTTCCGCTATCTGGAACAAGAAGCGGCTTTAAGGCGGAAGGAGTGCCAAGAGACCTCAAACGAGTCTGCTCGATTGCGTGCTGAGGTCGACGCGAACGCTGCTCGGGTGAAGGCTATCTTTGAGGGTCTTCTGCAAAGTAATTCTGAAGGGCTAGCACTGAAGCAGAAGCTCGATACCGTAGAGCGTGATGCCCAAGGTCGCGAAGCAGCTCAGCAGGCAGTTGAAGAGGAGCTTTCATCCTACATGCGGCAGCGGGCCCAGGTGGAGGCAGAGTTAGCTGCGGCAGCCAATCAGGAGAGGGAGGTGAAGGAAGTGCGAGAGCAGCTTGCAGATTTGTTGAAGATACTTCCTTCTCCGTGAACATTTTGTATCATTTGCAATTGTAAATAAAATGTATCTGTTTCTTTTATTCTTTACCACAATGTATCTTGTACTCAATCAAATTTATGAATAAAAGATATACATTCTTCAAAAATGTCTTGTGCCATTTCTCTACCTTCTTCTTTCTTTTATTATCAGCATGTTACCTTAGTAAGCATGGTCGACAGATGATAGAGCGAGCATCCTGTCTTAGCTTCTTCAAGAGGTAGTGATGGCTTAGGAGGCAGGTTCAAATCTGCTGCCTAAGACTTTTCAACTCTATGAGCCGTGAGGGTCTCATAGAGAATTTTCTCTATACGGATCGAGAGGATCTCGTAGGTGTATTTTCTCCTTAGGGATCATGAGGATTCCTAAGTGCGTTTTCTCTTATAAGTCGTAAAGATTTTATAAGAGAATTTTCCCTCTTATAAGTCGAGATGACCTGTAAGTGGTTGTTTCCCTCCTTGTCGAGATTCGATTTTGGAGAGTATGACCCGTTAATAGTATGCAAGAGTCCATTTTGGATCGACTTGCAGGGTCCCGGTGCTTAGGAAACAGGTTTTTTAATCCCCGCCGCCTAAGGCTTTTCCTCACGAGTCGAAACATGTCGAGTAGCTCTCGTAAAGACACTGATTTCTCTGTGGGTCGACATGAATCGAGATGTTCTCGTCAAGGACGTTGATTGAAGTATTTTCCAAGGACACTGATTTCCCTGGGGTTGAGACGAATCTAGGTATTCCTGCAAAGACACTGATTTTTATGCGAGTCGACGCAAATCGGGATGCTCTCGCCAAGGACGATGATTTCCCTGAATCGAGGAGGTTGCCAAGGACACTGATTTCCCTGGGGTTGAGACGAATCGAGGTATTCCTGCAAAGACGCTGATTTCTCTGCGGGTCGACGCGAATCGAGGTGCTCTGGTCAAGGACGCAGATTTCCCTGAATCGAGGAGATTGCCAAGGACACTGATTTCCCTGTGGTTGAGACGAATTGAGGTATTCCTGCAAAGATGCTGATTTCTCTGCGGGTCGACGCGAATCGAGGTGCTCTCGTCAAGGATGCAGATTTCCCTGAATCGAGGAGGTTGCCAAGAACACTGATTTCTCTGGGGTTGAGACGAATCGAGGTATTCCTGCAAAGATGCTGATTTCTCTGCGGGTCGACGCGAATCGAGGTGCTCTCGTCAAGGACGCTGATTTCCCTGAATCGAGGAGGTTGCCAAGGACACTGAATTCCCTGGGGTTGAGATGAATCGAGGTATTCCTGCAAAGACGCTGATTTCTCTGCGGGTCGACACGAATCGAGGTGCTCTCGTCAAGGACGCTGATTTCCCTGAATCGAGGAGGTTGCCAAGGACACTGATTTGCTTGGGGTTGAGACGAATCGAGGTATTCCTGCAAAGACGCTGATTTCTCTGCGGGTCGACACGAATCGAGGTGCTCTCGTCAAGGACGCTGATTTCCCTGAATCGAGGAGGTTGCCAAGGACACTAATTTCCCTGGGGTTGGTTGACTTGTTTCCGAAACGGGGCGTTGATCCGGAGGGGAAGTCATTGGTTGACTCTAGGTCGTCTGTGGACCGTAGAGTCTTGGAACTAGGACTTTGCCGTGGCTCCGCTTTGTTGACCATGGGGTCTTTTTGTTGATGTTCCATCTGCATCCTGCTGGACTGCAAAGGAATACCGTTGCTGATTCTTAGGCTATAGATATTGCCGTTAATATTTGGCACTAGGGACTATGACGTGGCTCCATTTCGTTGCGACTCTGAGGTCGGTTGTTGACGTCATGTCTGCATCTAGTTGGAGTGAGGAGAAACGCCGTTTATGATCTCTAAGCTGTCGATATCGACGTCGAGACCCTGAATCTATGGATCTTCTTTTGCTTCATTTGTTGACATTGTGTCTGCAATATTGCAACAAATGTCGAGGTTGTCTATGAACCATCAAGACTTGGCTTCGCTTTCTGGTGGAGCCTGTTGGGAAGGTATGGTTCCCTCTTTGTTTGTGCCCCTGGATTGTATACAGGGATCAATGTGATCTCACCTGTAGGGCATAAATTTTATTATATATATTTTTCATTTTATTTCTTTCCGCGATGCTCTATCATTTCAGCTTTTATATCGCAAAAGTCGCGATTGCCCAATCATTTCGGCTATTCTTCGCGGTGCCCAATCATTTCGGCTATTTATTTCATTATTTACTCGCTGCTTTTTATTGCGAGTTGCCCAATTATTTCGGCTATTTATTTTATTTTCACTCTCTGCTTTTCATTGCGAGTTGCCTAATCATTTCGGCTATTTATTTTATTTTCACTCGCTGCTTTTTATTGCGAGTTGCCCAATCATTTCGAATATTTTGCATGCATACATTTTTACTTGCTGTTTTTGTTGCAAGTTGCCCCATCATTTCGGCTATTTCGTATGCACGTGTGGCTTGCTGGCTTTTCGCTGTAAGCCTGGAATTGGACGTGGACTTCGGCATCAGCACTGCTACAACTGGGATGTTTCTAGGAGCGAATTATCATTTTCCTCTGTCGATATTGAACAAAGGTGGCTTAGTAAACAGGGTTAGGATCCCGTCGACTAAGGCTTTTGACTTCATGAGCCGTAAGGGTCTCACAAAGGTATTTGTCCCTACAAGTCGTGAGGATCTCGTAGATGCGTTTTCTCCTTAGGAATCGTGAGGATTCCTAAGTGCATGTTCCTCCATAAGTCGTAAGGATCTTACAAAAGGGTTTTCTCCTTATAAGTCGAGAGGACTTATAAGGGTTGTTCACCATATGGATATATCCCGAGTCACGGGTAGGACTTTGTTAGGGAAATGTTTATTCGCGCCCGTGGATTGTATATAATGGTCAGTATGAGCCACTTGTAGGGAAATATCGAAGGTTGTGGGGGGTTTGCTTAAGAACAGGTTCAGGTCTCTGTAGCTTAAGACTTTCAAATCTTATGAGTCATGAGGGTCCCATAAGAGAGTTCTCCTTACGAGTCGTGAGGATCTCGCAAGTGTAATTTCTCCTTATGAATCGTGGGGATCCCTAAGTGTGTTGCTCCCTTTTGAGTCGTAAGGATCTCACGCAGATGGTTTCTTCTTACAAGGTCGGGAGGACCCTGTAAGTGTCCGTTGACGAGGTTGCACCCTTTCGGGTTTTCACAAACACTCGCCGGTAGCCCTGCTGTTTTTACTCACGGAGCCCTTTCGGGTTTTCATCCGTTCCCATTTTGCTTATGGACATACCGTTTTTTTTTGTTTTTTTTATTCTCTCTCTCTTTTTTTTTATTCTTTTTATATAACGAGGTCGCGCCCTTTCGGGTTTTCACAAACACTTGCCGGTAGCCTTGCTGTTTTTACTCACAAAACCCTTTCGGGTTTTCATCCGTGCCCTTTTTGCTTATGGACATACCGTTTTTATTTTTTTTATATTTTTTAATCTTTTTTTAATCTTTTTTTTAACACGTCAGCCTGAGGGTACTGCGGGCTGGCAGTAGTTTAACAACATTTCGGTCCTTTGCAAGTTTTAAGACATTGTGGTCCACCGTCGCCGTGTTCGAGGCAAATCTCTAGTTTACTGACTTTTCGGTCTATGGGACTTTCCCTATGAATGAGCATGATGCCCCCGGTATATCCATCTTTCTCAGAGCATGTGGTTGTGGCGGGCTCACCTTCCAGTTTTCAGACAACGCGAACTTGCCCTGTTGGTATTGGTCTTCAACCCAGTTTTTGAAAACGTAGCAGTTTTCGATCGGATGGACCAATACTTGGTGGTAAAGGCAGTAATTAGGAGTGTTGACATCATTCAGTTATGGCTGGTGTTTCGGCTCCGGTAGAGTGATAAGCATGTTGCGCACTGCCACTTCGAACAGCCTCCTTGTTTCATCCTGGGAAAATGAGTAAGGATGTTTCAACCTCTCATAGAGGGGTTGCCGCTTGTTGTTTTGGCGAACAACCGATCTGGGGCCACTCGATTGTTGTTGAGTATTGGCGACGAAGGCTCTTTTTCCCTTTCCTTTATCCTTTTTGTTCGATCCGTTGTTTGCGGGTCCGAGATTTTTTCCCGGTATCGTGCAATTGCACGGCTGAATGTTCTCGCAACTCTTCAATTCTTTCGTTTTAGAGATGGATTCCTTGAAGAGAGGGCCGAGGGCTACTTTTTTATCGGAGTCGCTCCCGAAGGTGAGAACTCGCGGTCCCTCGGGATCAACCCTATGACAATTGCCAGCAATTCTTTTATGCTCATCTGTCGCATTCTTCCGCTGTCTACGAGCTTCATGCTTTGTCCTGTTGAAGTGTTGCCTGTGAGCGGCATACCCTTGCCACCAACACTTAAAGGAGTCGCAGTCTTCAGTAGGGTGTGCGATCTTCTGATGATATAAGCAGAAGTTAGGATGCACGTCCGCTTCATCAAGATGTATACCATCAGGAGAATTTTTTCTAAAAGCGTCGCATTCCTCGGTGGGGTGCAAAATCTTTCGATGATACGAGCAGTAATTAGGATACATCTCTACTCCACCGAGAGTGTTTTCTTCAGAGGGTGGCAGCTTCATTCCTATTGATATGGCTTTAGCAAACCTTTTCCTCGTCTTGAATTTGTTTTTATCCGCAGTGGATGTCTTTTGATTTGACGGGAGTACCTCGACTCTTTCGTCTAGTCGCCGGCGTTTGGCTCCTTACAATATGGCCATCTCACGCTCCTGATTGGCTTTACTTTTCAGACGAATCTCATTCAGGAAGGCATCGATCATCTCGTCTGACGGCCACAGAAGTTCTGGTTCAGGACCCGCCCTCGGTTTCTCGGTGCAAGGAGCTTCTTCATCATCTATCAATGAGTGAGAGATCACATGACAACTTGCTACGTAGTCCTCAAATTCATCTGATGAGTCTTCTCTATCGTTTTTGTCCTCGAGGACGTGGCTGAGAAACTCTTGGAGCGTGATGGGAGTCCGTGCTTTCTGATTATACTCCTCCAACGCGTCAATCTGTTTCTGTAAGTCCGTGCGCTTGTCATCGGGTTTCACGGCCTTTTTGGACTTCTTCTTCTTTTTTGAAGATCTTGACGACTGAGTGTGAGCGTTTTGGCTATCACCAATATTTGGGGTTGGGCGCGGCTTCAGCATCCCCTTGATGATCTCAGGTTCTAAGGGATTCTTCCATTTGATCGCCGGGCACGTCTGGAGATCACTCAGCATCCTTTTGGTTTTGGAGGATAGCACAACCTCCCACGGAGTTCCTTTTATAAGAGAGCACGATGCCCCCGGCGTGTCCACCTTTTTAGGAGCATGAGGTTGTGGCGGGCTCACCTTCTAATTTTCGGATAATGCGAACTTGCCTTGTTGGTATTGGTCCTCAATCCAGCCTTTGAAAACGAAGCAATTTTCGATTAGATGGCTTACCGCTTGGTGTTAAGGGCAATAATTAAGATATTTGAGATCGATTGGCTGCAACAGATGTTTTGGACACGGAAGATTGATGAGTCTGTTGCGCACTGTCAGCTCAAACAGTCTCCTTGTTTTATTCCGAGGAAACGAGTAAGGACGTCCCAGTCTCTCCTCAAGGGATGGGCGTGGACACACGTTGCTTTGGCGAACAACCGGCTTTGAGTTGCTCGGCTGTTGTTGAGTATTGGCAACGACGATCGTTTTCCCTTTTTCAGTTCGAGAGTCTGGCTTTGGAAGAGACGGTTTATGTCCCATCTGATCCATTTGGGCCAACTTGTCGATCAAGGCTTGGAAAGTAGTTGGCTTGAAGAACATCATGAACTGCGAGATGGTCGCTTGCGGATCAAGAGTGCCCACGAACATGCCCACTGCAGGCGCTTCTTCGATGCGTTGTTCGCATTTCGACCATAAGTTCCGCCATCGTGTTGCGTATTAAACCCACGTTTCGCCTGGCCTTACCCTGGCGTTGATCAATGCGGTTATGGGGTGCGTTCACTAGCACTTGCGAATCTTTGTGTAAATAGTAGCTCCATCTCCGCAAATGCTTTGACAGAGTCGTTAGGTAGCTCCGAATACCACTCGAAGGCCGTTTCTACTAAGCTGCCGACGAATTGTCGAAGCAACAGTTTGTCGTCTCCTTCGGTGTTGCCGCATAAGACTCTGAATTGGACGACATGCTGATGTGGATTCCCCGTCCCTTTATATACGTGGAACTTAGGTATCGTATATCCCGGCTGGTAACTAATTTGGTCATACCGGCTCGGATAGGGTCGTCCAGTCTTGACAATTTGGCCAGCCGCTTTATTTGCCTGGTGAGCTCGTATTTGTTGAGCAATATAATCATCGAGCGCAGCTTTTGAGATGGTTTCCTCCTTGGCTGCTGAAAGGGCAAGAGGAGGATTAGATGTCTCCCCTCCGTCGTCTTCAACAATTATCGGAGGGTTTTCAGCTGGAGAGTCCGGCTGTAACATCATCCCTACCATATCTTGGAATAGGAGCGCCATTCGTTTTATGTTGGCAGCTTGTTCCGCTGCCTCTTTGTTCTTCTTCTCGAGAATTCTGCGGAGGAACTCAGTATCGGTTTCTTGTTCATGACGCTGCTTTGATGATGCCTCCGAGCTTTCTTTTGGCCCGGTAAGTGTGGCCATTTGCGTCAGCATTTCCTGAAACTTATGTTGCTGCTCCTGGACTTTTGTCATGGATCGGGTGAGCGGTCGGTGACCCGTTGAAGTGCGGCTTTCCTCCTTTCCGGAAGCCATATAAACAGTATGCACCACCATGCCCCCAGACTTGGGGCATTTGTGTTCAGTTCTTTTACGGTTCGTCATGTTTACAGGGACTTTTTGCAGCCTCCTTTTCTTTTGAGTGATTGACGTTGAGGGAGCCGTTGTAGCGGGCACCCAGCCAGTTGTCACTTTTTGTGGTTTTGAGTAGTCCTTCTCCTGCTGAACCTTCATCTTTTTCTGTCGGCGGAGATAGTCTTGATCGATCACTGACTCTTGGACACGTCGCCAAACTTTGTAAATTTCAGAGGATAGCCGTTGAAGAGGTTGCTCCGGCTTCTTCTCTGTAGCATTCTTCACAAGTGAAGGAGTTCTCTTCAGCACTGCGGTAGGAGAGTTTCTGCTCACCTTATTGAGCATTTCAAAGCTGTTCTCGGTTGGAACAGCAGCATGGATCCCCACCATTAGAGATGGTGGAGTAATCCCAAAGGGAGAGTTGCCCCCAACCTTCCTTACTCGGCGCCAGTGGCGACGTCGAGCGTGTCGTGCGGATGGAGTTGTTTTAGCTATAAGGGTGACTTCATCATACCCACTGCTTTGAGGAGATACTGTTATTGGTGCTAGCCTGTCGAAGACTGACACCCGTTGAGAAGCAACGTCTATTCTGTCAAAGACAGACCTCTGGGCAGAGGAAGTAGCTTTGAGGACCTCGCCTGGAGCAGAAACCGGAATGGCCATCCTTGTAAAAATTGACTTCTTGGAAGGAAAAGCCTTTCCAATGATTTCGTCCGATTGAGCCGGGATGGCTATCCGCTTTGGGACGGCGACTTCGGATATCGCGGGCTTGTAGACGTTCTGGCCTAGTCTGTTGAAATCTGAAGTAGTGGAGTTGGGCGACCCGTTGAGAGGGGCCGCGGTAGTAGCAAGCCGATCAGAGATCGACTTCTTTGGGGCTTCTTGCAACGTCATTGGGGCATTGAAGCTCATCGGTGGGAGTAAGGTCCCAAAAAATAGTCCAGTGGTGGCTTGAGTTACCAGCTCCACTGGCATCTTGAAAAGGGAGGCCGCTTGGGGCCCGTAAGTCACTCCTCCAGCAGGGACGGAGCGAGAGTTGCAGTTGCAGGTAGTGCAGTTTGAAACCATTGATCTTCTATTTTCTGCACGGAGCAAGACACCAAATCTAAGTATCTCGAATCCACAGGCAACCACAGCAAACCTCGATTTGTTCGCGAACACGACACACGAAGTGTGGAGTGGAAAGAGGAAAAGGTCCCACCAGGCATGCCAGAATCTGTTCCCCTCCGAACACAGAGACGCAACCGCGCAGGTTCGTCTTGTCTGAGATTCGGGGCAGATGCTATTTTGTTTTATCCGTCCACCTCTCCGAAGATGCCAAGTTGATTTTTAGCACCGTGTATCGGAGGTTTAGACGGATGCGGCCGATGTAGCAGACTTCGTCAGATTCCCCCTCGTTAGAGGGTTTTTTTTTATTGTGGGGACGCTCTTCCGTGCAGGCGCAAGCCCCTGCAATTAATTACGCTACCGCATCGCGGTAACAACTTTCTCCTTCTCCAGAATTTCACTTCGTGCCGTGGGTGTTTGTTTTGTTTGTGGTTGCCCGTGGATTGTATACGGAGACTAATTTATGTTGTCGCCCGTAGGACATGGATTAGTCCAAATCCGTATTTTCTTAGATTTGGGTTTGAGGTTTTGGTTTAAGGATACGTTAGCCATATTTAAGGCTAAGATCAACTTAAACGTTTGTTAAGGATACATTAGTCTAGTATGAGACTAAGATCAACTTAACGGGATCGTTTAGATCCAACAAAAGAGCATTTGGGGGCTCTATTGTTCCAGTTTAGGGACATAGTGGTCCATTGCCAGTTTGAGGACATGGTGGTCCATTTAATGTATGGTCGTCGGGGCCCGTCACCTCTCTGACGACGTTGAAGGATTACAACGACAGATATCAGAGGAGTTCAGATATGTACCCTTGAACTGGGTGTAAATTGATTTGGAAGAGCAGTTGTGCTCAGTTCAATTTAATTTGAGGACTTATGGCCAGCATTGGGCTAAGTCCAGTTGAGAACATTCAACATTTTTATTTGTAGTTGACCTGTTAGGCCTCTTTAATTGGGCTCTATCCCTTTTTAATAATGCACTGCATTTATTTTGGCCTGGTAGGCCTTTTCAATTGGGCTCTGTCCCTTTTCTTTAATAATGCGGAGCATTTAATGGCCTGACAGCGCACCACGTGGCCTGTCAGGCGCTTTGCGCCAATTGAGGAGTGCAAGGCGCAAGCGCATGTGAAGGTGACACGTGTCACGCTGTGGTAAGCGCAAGCACAGTGCGCTGCGCTATTGCGCTGCTGACACGTGGCGCGCTCTGACGACTTGCGCCAATTCAAGAGCGCAGTGCTCATTTTTTAAAAGCGCAAGGCGCAGATTATTCTGGGGTTGACATGTGGCGTGTTCTGGTGACTTGCGCCAACCCAAGAGCGCAGAAGCTCAAATTAGTAGTGCAGGGCACTGTTCAAAAGCGCAGAGTGCATCTTTGATCTATTTTAGATCAAAGAAACAGAATCTTTTTGATTCTCAAGAGGTTCTACCTCAAGTTTTAAGAACCAGTGGTTCATCAAAAGGCAATGCTTTTATATAGATTAAAAGATCTAGTAAAGAAGTAAATTACTTCTTCTTTTTTTTATTAATATTATCATTTTTTATTGAAGATCTTTGATCTTGTTCTTAAATCATTGATCTTTTTAGAAGAACTTCTTTTTTTTTTCCAAAAGTTCACCTTTTCTTTTTTTCAAGTTCTTCTCAAAGTTTTAGAGGAGTTCTGTGTTCTCTATCTCTGTGTGTTTTAGACTTGGAGTCTAGGGGCCTTTATATAGTGCCAATTGATTTGTTAAATCAGTTAAAGAGATCTTTCTCTGAGTGATTTAGGGATTTTTCCTCACCGTTGGATCTTTGATCCTAGGGCTTCTGTTTTACAGAAGATAATCTTCTTGTTTTAACAAGATTAGAAAGATCTTTCCAGAATTTTTCTATTTTAAATGTTGGCACAGCTGGCGCAAGCGCACCTGTGCTTGACACGTGTCGCGCAGCGCAGCACAACTGCGCTGACACGTGTCGCGTAGCGCTGAGCGCAGATCATCTGAAGCGTTGCTTCCTTTATTTTTATTTTAAATAGAGTTTTGCTCTGATTGGGTGTGCTGTCTTGGGCGCAACGCTGGCATGTCAGCTTTTGACACGTGGCGCGTTGCGCGCAGCGCAAGGAATCTGAAGCGTTGCTTCAATTTTTGAATTTTTTGAAATTCAAACAGAGCTTTGCTCTTATTGGGGGAAACAAAGGGTATAGTGTTGAAGGAGCTGCAGAACAACACAAACCACGTTTGTCAGGAACTAAACAGAGGAAAAATCACTTGGAATTTTTTTTTAAGGATTACCAACCAGGACGGCCTCTTGTGTTATCACCGCGACTTGGGCCTTCATGGTGACCCGGGGAATCTTGGCCCCGCTACCTTCTCCATGTTGGCCAGCAAGTTGTCATCCATGGAGGGCCCCGACGGTACCTCGATGCAGAAGTCGCTGTAACACTTTGAATTTCGTTAGAATGTTTTTCGTGTTAACTAGCAATTGAGCGTGTTATTTCATATGTGTACATGGGATTATTAGTTATAATTTAGTCGTGTTTACCCTAATTGGGAATTTTTGTGTTAAGTGCACACATGCACACTTAGCACAATTTTTGTGACCTAGGTAAAAAGTGTTAGCATGTTAACCATTTTCTTTCATGCATGGTTGTTATTTTTCCCCACCCTTTTATCAAAACAAAACCTTTTTTTAAAATTCAAAATGTATTAGAATATAGAAGCATGGTGTTCGGTAGAGGGAATTGACTTTTGACCCATTTCTTTCTCTCTTTTCTCTTTTTCTCATTTTTCTGGAACTCTCTGCAGAGAGGCAGCAGCAACATCAGAAATTCATCACATTTTCCTTCTCTTTTCTTTTCCCTTTGATCTTTACACAAAACCCTACACAAATCAACACTTTTCCTTCACAAAACCTTGGAAAAAGGGTCTATTTGAGGTGTTTAGTGGTAGATCTGCCCACTTGAGGTTAAAGCTGGAACTTTTGGTTTTTCTAAGGTCATTTGAAAGTATAAATCTCACTCCTCGCACCCTATCTCCATAACTTGCATGTTTAGTTTCAAAATATCACCCATTTGTGCAATTTTAGTGCTATTGAAGGGATTTAGTGATGATATGTTAAAATTTATGTTGTTGTGGCTTGATTAACTTGTTAATGAGTTATTAGTGTGGTTTTAGACCTGGGTTTGCTTCAGGTTCAACAAAAATGCCCTGAAGTATTGTTTTAGTGCTAAATTGGGCTTTTTAACTAGATATAGGGGTCTGTTAGATCTGCTGCTACCCGGGTTGTTTCAGAATGAAATTGGAATTAATGTAGCATACACAGGGGGTATAGAGTGCACACACCAAACCTGGGAGCCCAATTCCCAAGACGGGCCACCGGAATAATCATGCAGGCCGCAATTTGCGGCCAGATGGGTGAGTTGGGGTTTGGGGTTTGGTCCACTGGAGTCTGCTGCTATGTGAAATATTTTGGTATATCTATTTTTATAATATCTGTTCTGTATCAAAATCTAGAGTTGATTACCCTATTTCCCGTATTTTTTTAATCTTTCGCGACACGCGTGATACGTATGTGTGGGTTTGCGGTTTCTGCGTATCGCGACGCGTCGGAGTGACTTCAGGCGCGTAATCACACGTTTTAGCGTATCGCGCACACGCGCGCTTGGTTTGCGACACGGGTTTCTAGTTGACCTTAATGTCGTGTTTGTATGATTTTGAGCTTATGCGTGATATTCTATGGAATTCTAGGTTCGCAGGCGAGTGCGACAGACGCCGCGAAGAAGGGAAAACAAGTCATCGGCTATACCTAGCGAAAGACTACGGTGAGTAGATTTAACATCTACGGGGAATCGCCCGCATGGCGTTCTACATCAGGGCTGATAGGATCTTATAGCTACATTTCCATACATTGACTGTTCATGGCTACTATTTAGTGCATACCACATTCCCTGCTATATGTATATAAACTAGAATTGATAGAACACCGCACCATTACTAACGGTTCATATTGCACGAGCACTATCCTGCATGTTACACACACACCGTTAGTAATTTCCATGACACTCATACTGTAGAATTTCCATGATCATTATATTGTAGCTCATCTTTTATGTGACTTGACATGATATTCGTACTTGATGCATATATCACATCGGATCATTATGTTGTAGCTCATCTTTTATGCGACTTGACATGATGTTCATACTTGATGCACATATCACATCACATTGACCTGCATATTGGTTTAGATTACATGTGATTTCTGGATTTGGGAACCGTGGCTATTTCAAATATGTAATCATTTAAAAACCCGGTTCTCTTGATATGATATTTCGGTGCGTCCACCCTATGTTTTCTCGGTGCTAGAGTGACATATGAGAGAGAGAGGGCTGACCCGGACTGACGGATGCCCGATATATGAGCGAGAGAGGGCTGACCCGGACTGACGGATGCCCGACATATGAGAGAGGGGGCTGACCCGGACTGACGGATGCCCGACATATGAGAGAGTGGGCTGACCCGGACTGACGGATGCCCGATATAGGAAGATTTGTGTGTCGATGCTAGACACGAGTATTTATGATATTGGGGTGCCGATGTTGGGCACTCGTGATTTTTAGTGATATACAAGATTTAAGGGCCGATGGGAGTGCCGGCGTCTGGGTTGTTGGGATTTGGGGTGCATTGATGGACACCGATTACATATTCCACGTTGACATTCCGTATAGATGTTATACTTCTCATGCTCAGCATTCATTATTGTATCTCATCCTGTAGTTATATTACCTGATAGAGCACTTGCATGATTATTGCACATACTGCTTATCGTGCATTGATATCATCTGTTAGCTTATGATAGAGTAGCGCAGTACGTGCATGCCCGCGATTACCTTTATATGTTATCTCTATTCACGAGTTGGCAACTCACCCCCGTTGTGCCACAGTCTTTGCAGGTTGCCCTTCGGAGTAGTCGCGGCAGGCTGCGTTTTGCATCTTTTGACACAGATAACCCTACAGTTGGTGTACTAGCTCTTTTGCTGATAGGTGGGTTTTGTGCGGTATCTGTTTATCTTTTAGTTATGTATATTGTTGTATATAGTATTCTCCATCTACCATATATGTATTTGACTTAGAGACAGTGTGAGGACGATGATGTATATTATTTGTATTCTGGTGTCGAGCTCGTTGTGAGCCGACTGTACTTTGCAGTTTATTCTATCTGTGACGATCCCACTTGTTGCTCTTGATCTTCGTTGCGACGTCGTATATTGCTATCTTGGTGATTGTTTACTTGGATCTCATAACATTTAATAAATGATTCCATTTAAAAAACTTAAAACACTCTATACTTTACTAGTTTGGTTTCTGGGTTTTCGGTTCACTTAGTCGCGTTACGCCTGTAGACGTTACGTGGTTAAGTGCCGGTCACGGGCCAAACTTTGGGTCGTGACAGTCGCCCTCCTGCATTTGTATCTCGGTCGGGAAACCACTTTCTTGAGTCTCTTGGCTACAGATAGGCGGAGGAAGGTGCCTCCGGTCTCACCCGGGAAGCCTGTTCCCGAGTATGCTTCTTCCCTCCACTTCTGCGCTCCTCCGGGATGGGGGGAGAGACGACGACCTTGGTGGTATGACCCTGCCGGGACATTGCTCACGGCGCGGGCTTAGACGAACTGCCGCCACCGCCCTTCCTTTCTTGCACCTTGACAGCCAGGGTGGCCATAATCTTCGATCGATTTGGCTCTGCGAAAGGAAATGAAAGAAAATGTCAGCAACTGGAACGACAAATTATGCTAAGTCTAAATTAATCGGCGAAGTCCTAACTTACCCTTGAAGTGCGCGGGACTGAGTCCCGCCCAGCTCGGAGCCTACTCCTAGAGCAAGGCATCGGCATGCTGCATTATTTCCAACCGCAACACGACCCTCGCCTCTGGGGAATTTGACTACTTGGCCCTCGGGCAATCTGTCCTATGCCACTTGGTAGACAGTGGCATCCATCTCCCTTCGGAGGGCCAAGGAACAAGAACTTCTTCTTCCACTCATAGATTGAAGAAGGGATGACCACTACCCCTGACCAGGTCGTCCTACCCTTATGTTTTTTAAAAGAGAAATAAACCCAACTCGGCTCGTTCTTACGAGTACCGGGGTGATTCTTATAGTGTAACAACCCCAAACTTTCTGTACAACTTTCTGTACAAATTTTTCAAAAAATACAGAAAGAGGTACTTTTGCTTGAGCACAAGATATAAGTTTGTTTTGTTTTTTAATAGCAAGAAGGAGCTTATAGCTCATTGGTAAGACCTTGCACTGCCGAACCAAAGCACCAGAGTTCAAATCCTATCCCCCATATTATTTTTAATATTGTTTTCTTTTTTAATTTTTAGAAGTCTAAGGGTCTATACGTGCATAACTCGTAAAAACCCCACTACACATGTAAAACAAACTGGCCCAGGGGGTAGACGATGCGACGAGGGACACGTGGCACGCCTGAACCGGCCAGAATCGGCCGGATAGGCCGGCGACTCAGCCGACTCGGACCGCCGATTCTTAACATTCACTCGTTTACTTGTTAGCTAGCGCTATTCCATAATTTGCGACCTTCATTTCCGTTGTCGTTCTCTGAAGGACGGACTTTCATTGGTCCCATTGAAACAGCAAAACTACTACATTAAAGTTGAGCCACTTCAGCTCCCCATCACTCCTGCATACTTTAATTTCTTGGATCGGTTCCAGAACTCTTAAAAACTCCATTACACCATTTTTTAATGCATTTTTAATACAAATTTCAATACAATCTTTCACCTACCCTAACCCTAATCTTTCCCTATAAATATCAACCCTAAACACACCCTCCTCACTCCAAATTTCTGTCCAAAACTCTCAAGAAAATTCCTAGAACTTTTGTGTGCATTTGGAGTTAGCAAAGGGCAAAGCTCCGGCAAAATTCGGACGACGACCCTAAGAGCTCCCGGCGACGAAACGATGCACCGGCGAATCCTACTTCCTCCTCTCTCTCTCTTCTATAACCTAACAACAAGCAAGTCCCACCTCCCTCTTCTCTTATCTATTCATAAAACTGCTTTTACTAAAACCCGACGGAAGTGGAGTTAAATCCGACTTCCGATTCGGTTTTCTTTATAAAGTTCAATTTTCTTTAACACAACCATGTTAAACTCTTACATCTTGACTATTAATCATTAAAAAAATATGTTGAACAAGTTTCATAGCAAAATATTTTATTTTGTAACTTTTACCGCTCTTTTTCACTAAAATACCATGTAGTTTAATTTCTACCTTAAAACATCATCAATCTTGCTATACCTTTAATTAGATCATGAGGTAATGACCTACCTCCTCACAACACTCATATACAACGTAGCACAATACCTTTCGGAAACATAGAATACGGGAAAACGAAACTTTACATATAAATACCACAAACTATTAAAATCGTTTTCTATAAAATTACGTATTTTTATAAATCTTTGCAAAGCGCCGCTACAACCCATTTTGGGGAACCCGACTGGAATGGTGCGGATTATCGCACATCCCTGAGCTTAGTAGTGCGAGATGCAGACCTCCGCTAGGAGCCTTCGGTCTCGAAAGATTTAAAATATGAATATCTTAAGAAAATGAGATTTCTAGGAAATAATAAATTATACAAAATTATTTTATATAAAATATATATATATATGTATTATCAAAATACCTATTTTTGATACGATATAAATATTCCAACCTTTCTAAATCAAAAGAATCATTTTACATGAAAATACCATGTCATACAAGTCCAACACTTTACAATTAAATACCATGTATTATGAAAAATAGATTTATTTCACTAGATATGTCACAAATATAAAATCTACAACTATGAAGACTCTAAAGACGATAATTAAGTATTTTGTAAATTATACAAAATTATTTTTACATAAAACCCCATCAAGTTCTATAAATTACTTTAAGGACCCTAGTAAATATAGGTTTAAGCTGGACCAGTCTCTTGAGCCTCAGGGATCCAGAGATATGGGTGCTTGCCTATCAAAGGTAGACAACTTAATAAACGGTGTTATCAACACGGTAATCGTCTTTGAAAAACACAAATCCTGCCGCCCATGTGCAGCGGTTACCGATAACATCAAAACAATCAGGACTTCAATTTCTTTTCTAATTGTCTGACTCAGACCGAGTCTCATTATAAATAATCTGACTTGAATATAATTCAAGTACAAACTACAATTCAACATGAATCCATGAATCCATATATTCCATATATTCATTCTATTCAATCTGTATTAACTGAACCGAACCATGGATATACTTCCATTTACATGATTCTCCAGTTACATCCATTTACATGATCCTCCGGTTACATACATTTACTTATATCATGGTTTCGGCAAGTCATTCAATTATACAATCTATAAGACAATACAAGTTGCAATACAATACAGCAATACAAACAAGACATCGCGGGATTTATATAGGGGTAGACTGGTACAGAATATGTTAAAGGTGGCACGAGGTGGTAACTTAAGACGTAATTACATCCATGTCGTTGTTCCGTGGTATTATCGACGGAGCCTTGTACTTCCATTTACATTAATCTCTGGCATATAGAGACTCCTCTCGTATACACTGGCATCCTTCTGTACCAAACTATAAACAACAACGTAACACTAAATACAACTTTAAAAGCTATACTCTCTCTCTCTTACTCTCTGTCTATTCTACTTCTCCATTATCATTGGAACTTACCGAGCGATTGTTCGCTGACGACATTCCTTCTCTTTCTTCTTTCGAATGTTGTCAGGTGATACGGACCTTCCAGAGATCGAGCCTAGCACTGAAGACTTAAACCAGTTTATTGATGATCCTGAACTGTTGTTACATTTGTAAACATTTCATTTCAGTACTTTCCATTTCTGTTATGCCATTGTTTAGGCACTGCTTTCATTCAGATGTATTTACTTTTCCATGCGTTGTACAAAAAGAATGTGAATAAATAAAGTTGTAGTTCAGTTATATCTACTTTCTTTGTTTCTTGTGAATTTTTATTTATATTGCTTAGATACGCTTAGTGTATTTACGTCAGAGTAATTACGTAGCGGCCTTGTCGTGTCCCCTTCGCCGTAAACCGGGAAGCTGGGCGTGACAGGTTTTGTTGGTGGCCCATAGAGGTCAGAGTTGTATGGAACCCTATCATGCAGTTCTGTTCTGGATGAATAACCTAAGCAATATAACGCAAGAACCGGCAACTAAAACATTCTTTACAATTCATACTCCTTAAATCTTATCATTTCATATTCTTTGAATCATATACTTTGAATCTATCCTAACCTAAATTTTTCTTTCAAGATTATGGATTTCCCAAACAACACCAGCACCAACTTTAACAACACTCCACCACCACTACAAATTACACCTGCCGTAGCTGCTCCGATCAACGAGCAGACGATTCTGCTTAAGGCAATCTGCAGCCTCCTAGAAGGTCAGCAGCAGCAGACTGCTCTTTTAATGAACCGTCCAGAGATAGAAGCACCTGGGGTGAAGCAATTCAGGGCTTTGCACCCCAAACAGTTCTCAGAAAAGGAGAGCCCACTGGAAGCTGAGGATAGGCTCAGAGTATCGAAGATGATCTGGCAGCGGCACGAGTGCCAGATATAGCTTGGGTCTGTGTTACGAAACTACAGCTCGCGGACAATGCACGGGTTTGGTGCAAGGCGGAAGAAAGCTGTCTTGATCAGCCCATCGAATGGAAGACTTTCCGAGACATGTTCGACGTAAAGTACTTCCCTGAGACTGCCTGCTTCGACATGGAACAACAATTCATCCATCTGCAACAAGGTTCAATGTGTTCCAAATCAGTAGATGAATATGACGCTGAGTTCACCATGCTCAGTCGGTAAGATATGTCTCAATGTTCTATTTTATATCACATACAACACAGCTAACATAAGACCGTAACAGGTTTGCGGCCCATCTCATACCGACTGCTGAGATTAGGGCTAGAAGATTTCGGCAAGGGTTGGACCTGGAAATCCAAACTGCTCTAGCTACAGGGGATTTCCCAACCCATGATTTGGTTTTGAAGGCTGCCCGAAGATACGAGACAGTAGTAAAGAGAAAGGGCAGACCTCAAACTGCCGGAGTAAAGCGCTCTGCCACTCAAATGGCAGGAAGAGCCTCTACAAGACCAACTGTTGAACCGAGGAGACCGAAAGTAACAGATAACAAGCCGAGTCCTGACTTTTGCTTCTATTACAAGAGGGAAAGACACTTGTGGAAGGACTGTAGGCGCACAAAAGGTTTGTGCCTAGTTTATGGCGTGTCCAATTACGGAATTAGAAACTGTCCTTATAGACGCAATCCAGCTCACACACCCACTGACTACCCGCAGCGGCCAGCTATCCAGGCTCCTGCACCTCATCTTGCACTCCCTGCACAGCCTGCTCCCAATTCCAATAAGTAATGAGGGACATGCCTCGAGAACAGAGAAATATGCCCTAAGGACAGAATTAGCCTCCAGCTAGGAGGAATGTACCACGGCGTCAGACTTTCACATTAGAAGCCATAGAAGCCGAGGCTATAGGTCAAGGTAACACCGGTAATTCTCTTTCACATCCTCAAACCCTTGTATCACTTTGTTATTTTTCATACACTATCAGTACTTCATTCACCAAACTTTGCTTGAATCTGTTGCACTTTCCTTTGACAAATTTCAAGGACGAAATTTTTGAGGGTAGAATGTAACAGCCCCAAACTTTCTGTACAACTTTCTGTACAAATTTTTGAAAAAATATAGAAAGGGGTACTTTTGCCTGAGCACAAGATATAAGTTTGTTTTGGTTTTTAATAGCAAGAAGGAGCTTGTAGCTCATTGGTAAGACCTTGCACTGCTGAACCAAAGCACCAGAGTTAAAATCCTATCCCCCACATTATTTTTAATATTGTTTTCTTTTTAATTTTTAGAAGTCCAAGGGTCTACACATGCATAACGCGTAAAAACCCCACTACACATGTAAAACAAACTGGCCCAGGGGACAGACGATGCGACGAGGGACACGTGGCACGCCTGAACCGGCCGGAAACGGCCGGATCGGCCGGCGACTCGGCCGACTCGGCCCGCCGCCGCCGGTCGAACTTAGCCGGACCGCCGATTCTCCAACATGAAAGTTATGCCTCTTCAACTCCCCATCACTCTTGCATACTTTAATTTCTTGGATCGGTTCAGAACTCGTAAAAACTCCATTACACCATTTTTTAATGCATTTTCAATACAAATTTCAATACAATCTTTCACCTACCCTAACCCTAATCTTTCCTTATAAATATCAACCCTAAACACACCCTCCTCACTCCAAATTTCTGTCCAAAATTCTCAAGAAAATTTCTAGAACTTTTGTGTGCGTTTGGAGTTAGCAAAGGGCAAAACTCCGGCGAAATTCCGACGACGACCCTGAGAGCTCCCGGCGACGAAATGACGCACCGGCGAATCCTCCTTCCTCCTCTCCCTCTTCTCTAACCTAAAAACAAGCAAGTCCCACCTCCCTCTTCTCTAATCTATTCTTAAAACTGCTTTTACTAAAACCCGACGGAAGCAGAGTTAAATCCGACTTCCGATTCGGTTTTCTTTATAAAGTTCAATTTTTCTTAACACAACCATGTTAAACTCTTACATCTTGACTATTAATCATTAACAAAATATGTTGAATAAGTTTCATAGCAAAATATTTCATTTTGTAACTTTTACCGCTCTTTTTCACTAAAATACCATGTAGTTTACTTTCTCCCTTAAAACATCATCAATCTTGCTATACCTTTCATTAGATCACGAGGTAATGATCTACCTCTTCACAACACTCATATTCAACATAGCACAATACCTTTCGGGAACATAGAATACGGGAAAACAAAACTTTACATATAAATACCACTAACTATTAAAACTGTTTTCTATAAGATTACGTATTTTTATAAATCTTTGCAAAGCGCCGCTACAACCCATTTTGGGGAACCCGACTGGGATGGTGCAGATTATCACACATCCCTGAACTTAATATTGCGAGATGCAGACCTCCGTAAGGAGCATTCGGTCTCGAGAGATTTAAAATATGAATATCTTAAGAAAATGAGATTTCTAGGAAATAATAAATTATACAAAATTATTTTATATAATATATATATATATATGTATTATCAAAATACCTATTTTTGATATGATATAAATATTCCAACCTTTCTAAATCAAAAGAATCATTTTACATGAAAATACCATGAAATTCCATACAAGTCCAACACTTTACAATTAAATACCATGTATTATGAAAATAGGTTTATTTCACTAGAAATGTCACAAATATAAAATCTACAACTATGAAAACTCTAAAGACGATAATTAAATACTTAAGGTGTATTTTTTAAATTATACAAAATTATTTTTACATAAAACCCTCTCGAGTTCTATAAATTACTTTAAGGACCCCAGTAAATATAGGTTTAAGCGGGACCAGTCTCTTGAGCCTTAGAGAGCCGGAGATATGGGTGCTTGCCTATCTAAGGTAGACAACTTAACAAACGATATTATCAACACGGTAATCTTCTTTGAAAAAGACACAAATTCTGCCGTCCATGTGTAGCGGTTACCGATAACATCAAAACAACCAGGACTTCAATTTCTTTGCTAATTGTCTGACTCAGACCGAGTCTCTTTATAAATAATCTGACTTGAATATGATTCAAGTACAAACTACAATTCAACATGAATCCATGAATCCATATATTCCATATATTCAATCTATTCAATCTGTATTGACTGAACCAAACAATGGATATACTTCCATTTCCATGATTCTCCAGTTACATCCATTTACATGATCCTCCGGTTACATACATTTACTGATATCATGGTTTTGACAAGTCATCCAATTATACAATCTATAAGACAATACAAGTTGCAATACAATACAACAATACAAACAAGACATCACGGGGTTTATAAAGGGGTAGACTGGTACAGAATATGTTAAAGGTGGCACGAGGTGGTCACTTAAGATGTAATTACATCCATGTCGTTGTTCCGTGGTAATATCGACGGAGCCTTATACTTCCATTTGCATTAGTCTCTGGCATATAGAGACCCCTCTCGTATACACTGGCATCCTTCTTAACCAAGCTACAAACAACAGCGTTAACACTAAATACAACTTTAAAAGTTATACTTTCTCTCTCTTACTCTCTGTCTATTCTACTTCTCCCTTATCTTTGGGACTTACCGAGTGATTGTTCGCTTACGACATTCCTTCTCTTTCTTCTTTGGAATGTTCTCAGGTGATTCGGATCTTCCAGAGATCGAGCCTAGCACTGAAGACTTGGACCAGTTTATTGAATATCCCGAGCTGTAGTTACACTTGTACACATTTAATTTCAGTACTTTCCATTTCTGTTATGCCATTGTTTAAGCACTGCTTTCATTCAGATGTATTTACTTTTCTATGCATTGTACAAAAAGAATGTGAATAAATAAAGTTGCTGTTCAGTTATATCTACTATCTTTGTCTCTTGTGCATTTTTATTTATATTGCTTAGATACGCTTAACGTATTTACTTCAGAGTAATTACGTAGCGGCCTTGTCGTGTCCCCTTCATCGTTCACCGGGAAGCGGGGCATGACATGTAGCAAAGGAAGGAGAGAAGAAGACCTAAGTTGAAGGGGATCCAATCAATTTTCAACCGGACCAGGAACCCGAGGAGAATCCTCCACAAATTCGGTGCTAGCAGGTTCGGGGAAAGTTGGAAACAATGGAGGACGGCACAAACCTCGGGTGAGAAGGGCAGATGCTTCCCTTCTCGGAATACTTCTATATACAGAGCAATCTCATTACCTTGTGCCTTGTCTGCCCATTCACTCTCCCTGGGCAGATGGAGTGAATAGCCAAGGAGGATATGGAAATGAGCCTGGATATTGGAAAACTCATCCAACCGATTCAATATCGAGGGCGCATCATGAGTATTCTCGATCTGCACCTTGGGGGCCCTTTTTTCCCTTTGACGATGAAGAACAAGGGCATCACCACCCCTTGGGGGCGAGCCTAACGCGGAAGAAGAAGAAAAACTTCCTCGGCTATCAGAAGCCGAGGAAGAAGAAGATGACCCACTGGGCTCGGCTTAAGAGGCTGAAGCCTCATCGCCCGACTCAACTATATCAAAAAAAGATCAAAGGAAGACATCTGACCTGATTCAAGGGAAGAGTAGATGAAGGTGGATTTTTACTGAGGATCCGACCTAAGGGATGGCGCACCGAGCAATCCTCAAATGACAGGAGGCAAGCGAAGTAAAGGTGTTTCCTAGGGAAAGGCCTCCCCTATTTATACACTCAGTCATCCGACGGCCCAAATACGCTCCGGCCAAAACGAAGCATCGCACCACATGGCCCTGATGACGCCACATGGCAACCAACCATTGGACGTTTCCCCTTTTCACAGATCCAACTAGCAGGAGCGACGTCTCGCAACCCGCCACCCAATTATGGCCACGTGGCACGAAAATCGACGGCCTGAGCGAGCGAAGTGATGTCTCCTTTATGGTGCCACCATTTCACTGATCCGCTTACGTCATCAAGGATACGCGCGAAAATTAAAACGCGTCATGAAACGCCATATGGATCCAGAGATCGAAAAGACACGGCCGCCAAGCACTGCGCTGTTCCCAGACAACCCACTGCGAAGAATCCTTGGCGCCAAAATGAACGTTGAAGAATGAGCAGGCCACTCTCGACCCGACCTATAAATAGGTTAGAACGAGAGTGGGGGGCTAATGAAGATGCTCGTAAGTGGGAATTCCCCGGATCACGACACGTAGCAAATGATGTGTCATCCATGTAAGCCCGCTAGATTCCTGGGGGCTGCAGAGCTGGAATAAGTATGATACATGGGGAACATTCCTCGGTGCCTCACCTTCGAGGTTGCGCCCAACCTTTCAGGTAACCTACCCGGAGAAAATTCCCTCTTCAGCTGACCGCCAATCAGTAGCTCGTATGCGAGATACCTATAGCTAAGACTCCTCAGCTCATTTGCTCATCTCCGAGCTATCTTATATTTGAGATTCTCAGCATCCTTGTTTGGCCGGGAGCACGGAACCCGAACCCCTCGTAACGACTCCGTGTATCTCACCACGATGAGATCTTTGCCGCTCCATGTCCCGCATCTCCCGCCTTTAATGGTCGTATCCCGCTATTAATGAGCGTATCTCACCATTAATGGGTATATCCCGCCATCAACGCGAACGTGGTGCAGGGACGTAACGGACGGCGAGAATCTCACATCGGCTCGCTCTATGTGATCGCTATATAAACCCCTCTTCCAGATGGCTCAGGTATCTCGAACTCATTCCAACACGCCCTACTCTGCCTCGATTATTCCTCGGTTCTTACTTGATCGTCGGAGGGTCCCACGGTAGTTTCCCACCCCGGGACATCCCTCGCAGGTAGCTCGGCGTCTACAACAACCAACAGCCCACTGAGTTCCACACACTTAACCCTCTTATCAAATCTCAACCGTTCGGCTCCGCATCGATTGAGGACAACATCTGAGGGGGATTCCGAGCTTCATCACACTCTCTCTCTTTATCGATCTCTATCCACCTCACCATCGATCTCGATTGAGGGCCTCCAATGCTGATCCTCCTCATTCAACGACCATCCCTAGCTCCATGCAGCGCTTGGTAAATCCTTCGAGCTCCGCTCTTCATTTCTCAGAAACCCTAATTTGCACTCCTCTTCAAATTATGATCTTTCTTTTAAAGTTGTGAAGAAATTTATTCAAAGGTATACAATTTTTGCCAATCATGAAGGGTCGTGCAGACTGTACCATTTACGTTGGAAACCTTCTGCTTGATATTTGCAAATTGGATATAGCGGATTTATTTTACATGTATAGGAAAATAATGGATATTGAGCTGAAGACTCCTCCTTACCCTACTGGTTTCTGTTTCATAGAGTTTGAAAGTCCTTGAGATGCTGATGATGCAGTTAAGGTGTCATGCTCCACTTTCCAGTATACGGATAAGGAGTCACGACGGGTCACGCGACGTATTTACTCAGAAGTAAATACTCTAAGCGCAAATAAGCAATATAATGTAAAAGTACACAAGAAAGACGTGGGATGTAAATGAACATCAACTTTTTATTTATTAAACATTCTTTACAATGCAAATGAAAAGTAAATACAATATGGAAAGCAATGCCTAAACAATTGCATGAACTGAAAGTGACTAAAGCTCTAGGTCTTCTGTGAACTGCTCCAAGTCTTCTAAGCTGGGTTCTACCTCCAGAGAGTCGGATCCTCCTGACAACATTCCAAAGAAAGAAGAGAAAAAGAATGTCGTTAGCGAACAATCACTCGGTAAGTCCTAAAGAGAGATAGAAATAGGCTAAACAGGTAAAGAGAATATATCTGGTATAATGTATGATTATTATGTTAACGCGGTTGTTTGTAGCTTGGTACAGAATATGTCAGTGTATACGAGAGGAGTCCAACTTCCCCCGTAGACTATGGTATATGGAGTACAAGGCTCTATCAAAACCCATGGGACAAGGGCAACGGATATTCAGGTTAAGTATATTAAAGTGACCGTCTAGTGCCACTTTTAACGCATTCCGTACCAGTCTACCCCTTTAAAAACCCCGTAATGTTTATTGTGTTGTTTTATAGATGATTTGCAGATATAAGACTTTCCAAAACCATGATATCAATTGTTCATGTAAATGGATAAAGATATAAACGGATAGTCATGTAGACAAGTCAATTTATATCCGTGGATCTATCAAATCAAGTCATGTTGATATAGATTGTATTCTGGTATATATGGATTCATGTTGTATTGGAGTTATATTTTGATTGTATTCATGTATGGATTGTATTCCGATTAGACCGAGACTCTGTTTGAGTCAGACGCTTAAACAGAATTGGATTCCTGAATTAGGTTTTGGAGTTATCGGTAACTACTGTATACGGATGGCAAGATTTGTGACTTTTTCCAAGCCAATTACCATTGATAACCCCGTTTTAGGTTTCTACCTTAAATAGGCAAGCACCCACTTTCTCCGGCTCTCTGAGGCTCAAGATAATTGGTCCCACTTAAACCTATATTTACCAGGGTCCTTAATGTAAATTAATATAACTTGAGGAGGGTTTATAAAAAATAGTTTTAGTATACTTTCAAAATAAAGCTCAAGCATTTATTTATCGTATTGGGTTTTTATGTAATTTTTAAATGTGAAGTATTCTAGTGAATATAAACCTAGATTGAATAGTAAATGGTATTTTAGTGTAAATTGGAATTGTATAGTTTCTTGATGGTATATTTATGAAATTTGTGATTTCTTTGTTTAGAAAACATGGAATTTATTATATGTATTTAAAATAGATAATTTTATAATATTATAAATAATTATAGAAAAAATAAATTTATTTATAAAATAGAAAATCTCGTTTTTTCAAAATTGTAATAAAAATTCCATCGAGATCGGATGCTCCGTGAGAAGGTTTTCATCTCACTCTACTAGTACCGAGCACGTGCGATAACCCGCATCATCTAAATCGGGTTTTCCAAAATGGATTGTCGAGGCTTAATTGCAAGGAATTTAATTTAAAATAATCTTAAAGAATACGGTTTTATCAGTTTAAAGTATTTTGTTGTAAAATTGTATTTATCCCAAAATATTGTAAAGAGGCAATCATTCCATGTCATGATGTGTGTTGTGATGAGGTAGGTCATTACCTCGTAAGGGTTTTCTAAAGGCAACATGAGCTAATATGATGAAAAATGTTGAATATAAAGTTTGTGGTATTTAACTATAAAATTGAAATAAAAGTTGTATAATATTGTATTTTGAATTAAAATGTGTTCTAAATGTTGTTTTATGGTTGATAAACAATATGCAAAGAAATGGTTAATTTTTTATTAAGAAAAGTTGGGTTTTAAATAATTTTAGATTCGAAGTCGGAATAACTCCACTTCCGACGAGTTTTGAAAAGAGATCTTTTTAGAATAGGAAAAGAGAAGAGGATAGGGAACTTACTGGTTGAGAAGAGAGAGGGGAGCTATAGGAATGGTTTAAAATCGGCGTGGAGTCACGGTGTCGCCGGATTTGTCCCGAGTCATCGCCAGAAGATGACCTTGGGCTAACTCCACTTGTACACCTTATTTGACTTAGAAAATTTTGAGAGTTTTGATGATAGATTTCAGAATAGAGAGAGCTATGGTGTGATGTTGTATTTATAGGATTGAATTAGGGTTTATGGAATTAAAAATGAGAATTAAAATGCATTTAACATTGGATTAATTGGTGATTTTAATCCTCTGTTAATTTGCAGGAAAAACAAACAGAAGAGGAGTAGTGGGGGGAAAGCCAAGGGGTGTTGGCATAAAATTTAGACGCATCACCAACGGGAGGCCCGGCGGCGCTGGTCCTAAGGGATCTTGGCCATTCGTTTGGGTAAGGTATGGAGTTGGATTTCCATGTGTCCCTATTTGTTCATATATCATTTTCCACATGTTTGATTTTAGTAACTTTTTATTTTTACGTGTATTGCACGTGTAAACTTTTGGACTTCTAAAAAGTTTAAAAGAAAAACCAATAAAAATAATATGTGGTTGAGGGAATTTGAACACAGTGGCTACGTCACAACAGTGCAAGACTTTACCAATGAGCTACAAGTGCTTTCTTGCTGTTCTTAAACAAATTAAATACTTATAGCATACTCAGGATTGTAAATACTCCATTTAATACTTTAACTTTAACAAATTTTGTACATTATAAACAGAGTCATTACATAAAGGTCAAGATGGATATGATTTTGACGGCTATCGTTTGAGGGTTGAACTTGCACGTGCAGCTAGAGGACATTCATCTTCTTTTGGACGAGCATCAATTATAGAAGTAGTGGAGGAAGCAAATATAGAGTTCCACATAGTTCTAATTGCCCAACACGGCCATCTCGACTAGTTGCTTGCTATCATCCACCACATTCATCCACCATTTCCGCAACTTCTGCAAGATCTACTGGAGTCTTATCGGGGGATTTCTCCTCCGCATAGAGAACACAAATAACACAAATCATTGGCATCGTTGCATGGAGTCTTGGCATCAATAGAGCTTCAGAGATTATTATCTACATTTTCTTATTGTACTATCTCAATTGCTAATTCTGGTATTTCCGTTCCTTGGATATTTGGTTCAGATGCCTCACATCATATGACTTTTGATAAATATTCTCTTGCAAACTCTCTTACCATTTCAATTCATACATACATACTGCAAATGGCTCATCACTTGCAGTTACTCAGTAGGGTGCCATCATAGCTAGTTCGTACTCTCCTAGCAATCTTACTTTTTCATCTGTATTGCATGTGCCGAAACTAACAATGAATTTTCTATCTGTTAGTCAGATTGTTGATTCTGGTTGCTCTATCACTTTCTTATCCATTTTTTGTATTGTGCAGGATTTGAGTATTGGTCAGAAGATTGCGGCGGGCCGTAGAGTGAATAGCTTGTATTATTTGGAGTATCTTCACTTACTTATCTTGAGTAAGATTGTAGCTGTGTCGATTATCTATGATATGTGGCATCACCTTCTAGGTCATATTTCGCATTCTCATCTTAAGTCCTTATCTAAGTCTGGAGTCTTAGGGACTTTTCGTGCTACTGCCTTACATAATTCTGTTGGATGTCGATTAGCCAAACAAACTTCCTTACCATTTGTGCCACATAATAAAACTTCTTTGGACCTTTTGACTTGATTCATCCAAGACAGCATATATGCATTGCAAATTTAGTAACCAGAGAAGTCAAAACCATATTGCTATAACATTGGAAGGGCAAGAGATATCACCTAGCGACCAGTTTAGATATCTAGGTTCTATCATCCAAAAGAATGGGGAGATCGATAGTGATGTTAATCAAAGGATCCAAGCTGGTTGGTTGAAATGGAGGAGTGCAACAGGGATTTTGTATGATCGTAACTTTCCGTTAAAATTGAAAGAGAAGTTTTATCGGAGCGCTATTCGGCCTGCCTTATTATATGGTACAGGATGCTGGGCTCCTAAGAAGCATCATACACAGAAGATGCACGTAGAGGAGATGCGCATGCTTCGTTGGATGTGCGGTAACACTAGAAAAGATAAGGTGCGAAATGAGGATATTCGTGCAAAAGTTGGTGTAGCACCTGTGGAGGAGAAGATGCGGGAAAACCGGCTAAGATGGTTTGGTCATGTGCGACGCAGACCTATAGAAGCACCGGTTCGACGCATAGATACTCTAGATATGGGCAATAGCAAAAAGGCAAAAGGAAGACCGAAGAAAATATGGATGGAGGTGATACGAAACGATATGGTTGCCAAAGGACTCGATGAAAGTTTATCATTCGATAGGAGTGAGTGGAGGCGGAGGATTCATGTGCTGGACCCGGCGTGATTCTCATGTTGGTTCATGTAGCCTACCCCATATGCTTAGGATAAAAGGCTCAGTTGTTATTATGGGGGCCTGCTCCTGTGATATCCATGTCTGGTTATTGATATTATGTTTGTTTTATTGATGACTACTCTTGTTATTCTTGGGTTTATCTTATATGCGTCAGATATGAAATTTCATCCATTTATACTGAATTTACAAACATGATTTATACCCAATTTCAAAAAAGAATTAAAATTTTCAGATCCGACAATACTTGTGAGTATGTTTCATCATCAATGCAAGCCATCCTTAAATCTCATGGCACACTTCCCAAACAGTTATGTCCACATACTCATGAACAAAATAGTGTAGCTGAGAGAAAACATTGACATATTCTTGATACCACACGAGCCCTCTTACTCTCTGTATCTATTCCTCGCTCTCGTTGGACTGAGGCTCTCTTGAATGTTGTACTTCTCATTAACATTACTTCATCTTCTTTATTTCCTGATGTCACTCCATACTTCAGGCTTTATAAATCCCCCTTTGACTATTCTATTTTACGCACACATGGCTGTGTTTGTTTCATTTTACTTCCTTCTCATGAACGAGATAAACTTTATTCTCGTTCAGTTAAGTATTTTATGATAAGGTACAATTCGTCTAATAAAGGATATAGATATTACGATCCTACTAGTAGATGGCTTCACATTTCTAGAAACCTCACATTTTTCAAGAATGTGTCGTATTTTGCTCATTCCGAGATAAATGTGTCCTTTCTTGATCCACTATCTTATCGTCAGTTACACCCACTATTGTGATTACATACACTCCCGCTTCACCTCCTATTACACTTATTGATGCTCATATGCCTTCCAATGTTCCCTCCACCGATACAGTGCCGACTGAGTATTCACCTATGCTTGTATTGTCTTCTCCGCATGCTATTTCTTCTCCTTCACCTCATCGGATCCTCTGCGAGAAAGATGGCCACCTGCCCGTTATTGTAACGACTCTGAATTTACTGTACAAAATTTTTCAGTTTAACGTACAGAAAGGAGCTTACAAGCCTGAGTACAATTTACAAGTTAATTTTTATTTAAGAACAGCAATAAACAACTTATAGCTCACTGGTAAAGCCTTGCACAGCTGTGACGTAGCCCCTGTGTTTGAAACCCCATCTGACACGTTATTTTTTTCTGGTTTTTCTTTTCGACTTTTTTGAAGCCCAAAAGTTTACACGTGCAATACACATAAAAATGAAACGACAGAGAAAACAAACATGTGCAAAATGTTGTAAATACAGACTTGAACAGGTATCCAAAATCCGACGGCCCCTCTCCACAAATCGACCGAAAAGATCCTTTATTTAGCAGGCACCGACGGACCAACCGTGGGCAATAAGCCCCGTACTTTGCACACTCGACTTTTGGCCTACCCCTAACTTTCCTGCACTGTTTGATTACTCTGCAATCAAACTGGGACCCCTCATTTCCCATTTATCACCCTCTTAATGCATTTTAATTCATATTTTTAATTCCAAAACCCTAATTCCACACTATAAATACTACCTCATGCCCTAGCCCTTCTCATTCTGAAAATTATAGCCAAAATTTTCTAAGTACAAGAAGAGTACAAGTGGAGTTAGCAAGAGATCAACTTCCAGCGAGAATCGAAGTAAGTTCCGGCGACCCCGCGACGTTACGACGACGAGCCCCTCTTCATACACTTTCCTTCTAACCACTTCACTCATAAGTCCCTTCCAATCCCTCTCCTTCTTCTATGAAAGTATCTTTTCATAAAATATGTCGGAAGTGGAGTTAACACCGGTATCTTCTTTTAAACCTCTAAAATTCCATTTTTTCTTATGCGTTTCTCATTCATATTTCTACACCTTGTTTGTTAACATAAAACTAATATTTAGAACCAACTTTCACTCAAAAATATCATGAAACATAATTTTAAATCAACATTTACATTAAAATACCATGAACTTCACATATCTCTCTTTAAGAATTTTTGTTAATTATACCTTTAGAAAACCTTATGGGGGTAATGACCTGCCTCTCACATACACACATGTTTTCCATAGCACGATACTCTTCGAGCGTATTTTTAGTTATGAATACAATATTTCATTAAAATACCATTTAATTTAAAAAAACGGTTTTCTTTGGAATTGTATTTTAAAATTCCTTTCAAAATAAGTCTCTACAACCCTTTTTAGGTGACCCGCTATTGGATGGTACGGATTATCGCACATTCTTGGGCTAGTAGAGTGAGATGCAGACCTCTTCACGGAGCATTCGGTCTCGAAAGGTTTTTAAATACGGTTTTTAAGAAAAACGCATTTTTCTACTTAAAATAAAATTAATTTTTTATAATTATATAACTATTACAAATCCATATATTTTCAAAATATAACAAACTTACATTTTTTTCTAAAGATGAAAGATTACAGGTTTCATCAAAATACCATCATGATACCAATAAAAGTCAAGCTTTACAATAAAATACCATGAACTTTTCAAGATATGTAACTATCACTAAAATATTTCAAATCCTTAAAACTCACATCTATGAAACCCTAAATACGATAAATAAATTCTCGAGCTTTATTTTGAAATTATATTAAACTACTTTTCATAAAACTCCCTCGAGTTATGTAAAACAATTTAAGGACTTTAGTTAATATAGGTTTAAGCGGGATCAATTCTCTAGAGCCCCAGGAAGCCGGAGAAAATGAGTTCTTGCCTATTTATGGTAGACAACATAACGGAGTTATCAATGATAATTGTCTTGGAAAAAGACATAAATCCTGCCGTCCATGTGTAGCAGTTACCGATGACTCCGGAGCATAATTCAGGATCCAAATCAGTTTATAAGTGGCTGACTCAGTCTGAGTCTAACTCAACTCTGAATCCAATCCGAGTTTAATCAAACATGAATCCTATATCAAACATGAACACTTGAACCTGAACCTGAATACCAGAATTCAACAACTATATCAATATGCAAACATGTTTGACTTGACCGAACCATGGTTATAACTTGACTGGACTACATGACTACTTGTTCACATCCTGAACCTGACATCTTGAACAACTTGTATCCATGGTCTCGGCAAACCATATAATTTATACAATACATTATGGGATTAAATGGGTAGATTGGTACGGAATGTATAGCGTGATACGAGATGATCACTAAAAGACATCTACATGAACTCTCGTGCCGTTGTCCCGTAGGTTTGACGAGGACTTATACTACATGTTACTATAGTCAATATGGTAAGATGGACTTCTCTCGTATACACAAATACCTTCTGTACCAAGCTACAAACAACTACTTTAGAATAGCAATCTTATACATGTACATCTTACCAGTTAAATTCTCATTACTTACTATATTCCTTTCTTTCTTTTGGGACTTACCGAGCGCTAGTTCGCTGATGACATTCCTGTTTGTTTCTTTCTTTGGAATGTTCGTCAGGAGGACAGGACTCTCTCGAGATAAAGCCAAGCCAGGAGGACGTGGACCGGCTCACTTCCCAGCAGGACTTCTAGCTACTTGTACTTACTTTTCTTTTGGTATGCCATTGTTTGGGCATTGATTTATATCATTGTACTTTCCTTTTCAAAACAATTGTATGTAAAGATGAATGTTAATAAAAGTTGCTATTCATTTTATATCTCTTGTTATTCTTGTGCATTATATATATATATTGCTTAATTTACGCTTAACGTATTTATTTCTTAGTAAATACATCGCGTGCCTGCTACGTCTCTGTCTCCATACATTGGGAAGCAGGGCGTGACTGGTTTTGTTGGTGTTCCATGCAGGTTAGTTCTGCATGGAATCCTAAGCAATATATCACAAGAATTATAAGAATCAGCAACTATACATTCATTATATTTTAAATTCCTTGAACCTATCCTAACCTTTCTTTTTCTATCAAGGTCATGGATTCTCCCAACAACACAAGCACGAACATTAATGGCAACACCCTACCACCTACCCTGCCGCTGCCACCTACCGTTGCAGCTCTCATCAACGAGCAAACGGTACTACTTAAGGCAATCAAGAGCCTCTTGGAGGGTCAGCAGCAGCAGACTGCTATCCTCATGCACCGCCCAGAGGTCGAGGCACCCTGAGTCAAACGATTCCGGGAACTACACCTGAAACATTTCTCTGGAAAAGAGAACCTACTTGAGGCAGAAGAATGGGCTCAGTCTATCGAAGACGATCTGGTAGCAGCACAAGTGTCAGAGATTACTTGGATGAGAGTTGCAAAGCTGCAACTAACAGATAACACCAGAGTCTGGTAGAAGGCTGATGAAAGCCGACTGGCCTAACCGATTGAATGGAAGACATTTCGCGATATGTTCGACGCGAAATACTTCCCTGAGACTGCTCGTTTCGATATAGAACAACAGTTCATCCATTTACAATAAGGCTCGATATGGAGCAAGTTCATGGATAAATACGATGTTGAGTTTACCATACTTAGCAGGTAAGATATGTATCAATATTCAATTTCCCGATTTCACTTATTACACTGCTAACACAAGGTCGTAACAGGTTCGCAGCACATATGATCCCGACTACTGAGATCCGGGCATGAAGATTTCTGTAACAACCGAGTCCAACTCTACTAATTTCAGTTATCATTGTTGATGCGTGGTATTTATTTCATTTATCTTAATTGACTGTTTCTAGTTATAAATTTTACCTCGACAAATCATTTCTACATATAACAGTTTAGGTCATCTAAAAATTTAAATAAAAATACTTGACATGGCCTGCTCGACATCCCTAACCGTGTGTTAGCGTCCTTGCACCGTGTTTTCGTCCCGTTCAGTGAAACGGATGTGCTTGGACAGCTACGCGCACGTACGTGCGTCCGTTCTTGGGGGTATGCTTTTTAATTGAAAAACCCTTCGTTTTAATTTTTGGAACCCACCAATAAATTCTATATTTCAAATTCAAATTTTTGGACCCGACCTGGGCGCAATTCGGAAATATTTTACATTTGCGCCAAATCCTAATTTCTAATTTTATTTTAAAAACCGTCGAATATAAATTCAACCCAGAATATATTTTTCCAACTTCCCTAAAAATCTTTTAAAATTCTTTCCCTATTGTTCCAGCTTTTGAAACTGGGAAATTTTTCCCTAGCCATTTTTTAACACAAGCCAATCAAAACCCTCTATTTCTCCCCTGTGCCCCACACGATTCCCTCCAACCAATCGCGTTCTCTTTCTCCCTTTCTCCTCCTCTTTCTCTCTCTATTCTCTCTCTCTCTCTCTAGCGCAACCGACAAATTTCTTTCTCCTCAAAATCCTCTCTCTCTCTCCTCTCGATCTCTTTCCCCTCTCTATCTCTCTCCCCCCCTGTCTCCTCTCGCAATCTCTCTTTCTCCCCCCCCGTCTCTCTCTCTCCCCTCTATATATTATTCTCTTCCTCCTTCTATTTTCTTTTCACCAAAGCAAACCCAACCTTGCGAGAAACCCTAGCCGCCTCATCTTCCACCGCCGTAGCCCAGCGCCGACGCCGTCATCACGGAACTCTTCGCCTCCTTGCTCTCGTCGCCTCCGCCTCATCTCCTTCCTCCTCTCTCCTTTCCCGAGCACCTTGCAACTGCAGCCGCACCCTGCACTTTTGCATCGCCGATCTGTCGCCGCCGGCGGCCTCGCCTTCGTGCCCCGGCCTTCGTACAACCCCGGTGAGCACTACCCATCCCTCTCCTTTCTTCTTTCCTTCTCCTTCTTTGTTCATCTCTGTCGCTAAATGTTCTGTTGAATTGCCGGGTGTTTTGCAGTGTGTGAGCCGGAGCTCTGTCGACGTGGTCGACGATCACAACCCCCCACAGATCATCGTGAGCACCCTCTTCTCCATCCTCCTTCCCTTCTTTCTTCTTGATTCTTCTTTTATCGTTTCATGCATTCTTGAATTTTGTTTATTCACTGTTTTTGGGTTCGCCGGAATCCGGCCGTGCCGGCGACGTGTCTCGACGATCCAGTGAGGTACTCTGACCTGTGTGGTTCCACTGTTCGTCGTTTGGGTTCATTCCGTGAACCATGCGCCCGTCGCGAGATTTCCCCGCCGACGTTTAACGTTCCGTTTTCCCGATTCGCGGCCCGTCGAGGCAAGTACACCTTGCTACATGCTAAATAATATTTACATATACATTGATAGCACCCTAAACCTGCAGTTTAATTTTAGTACCATAATTTCCTTTTTTTTCGTGTTCAATGTTGTGTTATATCATTTTATCTTCCAAGCTTGAAACCCACCGTTTGCATTTACTTTATTAAACCTAATAACCCCATTTATATGTTTAATCATATTTTCACTATTGACATAGCCTATGGTATTCTCTCTATAGTTTTACTCCATTTGGACACCCGTGTGCATTTAACCTGTAATAGCTATGATTTTATCCATTGAACCTATATATAAATCATTGCACCCCTAAAATTCTTAAACTTGTTAACATGATTTAACGGCCATAATTGTCATACTGTATTCTTATAATGTTGAAATCATCTCTGTGACACAACTGATAACTGTACTGCTAATTAAGTGAATCTGCTTATTGCTTAATTCATTGCTTAGATCATGTTGTTGATAACCATGCTTGATTATGTAACTGATTATGAGCACACCTATAATATCGTTTACATCTTGACATGACTTGCTACACACATATTGATTGACCCGACATGGTACCGTATACTGCTTGACTTGACTTGATGTACCATGACCTGACCCGTTACTTGATCTTGTGTCTAATGCCAACAAACCTGACATGTAGTCCTCACGGACCGTTCCTGTTGTCTATCCAGACAAACCTGCTTACCTGATCCTGTGTTGGCATTAGTTCTCGATTGCTGAATACCTGACTTGCCTTACACATACAACTTAGGGGTATGGGGAAATCAATGATGAAACCTGACTTGTAACTCGACAGTTCGATACCTGTTCTGATCAGTTAGAGGCTAGGCTAGCCTTGGAATGATGCTGCTGACATCATTCATCTGTACATATTTCCTGTTTTAGTGCCTAGCGGCATGTCTCGGATTCAGCCCGAGAATCTGGACCGTGGTCCTGGGTATGCACGGTATACTATTGAGTTACATCGATGATTCATCAATTTGATTTCAAAGTCTTTAGAACAAAAAACCTGATAGAACAGTTTAGTTTACTCAGTGCACACTACCCTACACTGCCCTGACTTACATTACTGTTACACCTGCTTTTCATTCATGTTTATATTGCATTTCCTGTTACCCCGTTTACATTTTATTACTTGATGATATGACGCGTTGACGTCTCGGTTTTGCATAGCCCAGATTCCGTACCGCTGCTGCAGTCCGAGCAGGAGTACTTCAGCCAGCAGGCTGAGCTGTGAGGTGTTAGCAGTAGTTATTTCTTTTATTTCCTGCATTTTATTCCTGATGTGAGCCCGCATTATGGGACATACATTCCAGATATTTTTGTATTGGATCTTTTGCTTCCGCATTTTATTAATCTTGACTCATGTTATCTTGGATTATGGACATGTTTTAGATAGTTTTATTTTGTTCTTGATATCTCTACAGCCGTAATGTGACTGTGGATGGATACTTCCTACCCACAGGTAGCATAGTTGGCTATGTCACGTGCCCAATCTAGCGTACTCTGGGAAGCGGGGCGTGACATGGATCTTTTGGTATCAGAGCCATAGGATAGTCGGGTTGATTTTTTTGTAGTTGGGTATTGTACCCAATACACGAATCAGGAAACCCGTGTTTAGGAAACATGTCCTGCCACCTTGTCGTTTTACCGTTCTTGAATCAAATTCTTCCTGATTATATCTTTTACGATGTGCAAACTTCCTTTGCATATCGACTCGAAACCTGATTCTTTGTTATCTCTAGGACTTAGGCGACTTGGGTGGAGTTATGTAATTGTGGCTATGATACCGCGGCATAGTTACAATGTAGCACTCTATTTAAGTAACTTGGAGTTCTAGCCTTGATCTATATTTTGAATCTGTTATCATGCTAATGTTGGGTGTTTTGATTTCAGGAATATGGCAGACAAGAATCTGAAGACGTACTAGAGGCGTGTTGACGTAGCCGCCATGCTTGGAGTGATAAGGGGAATGCTGGAGAATCAAAAGAGACAGACCGAGCTGATCCAGCAGCAAGCTGAATCGTTTCAGGAAGGTTTGCAGACCGTTCAGCAGACTGTGGACAATGTTGGGGCTAAACCAGTTGATCGTATGGGGACCGTAGCAGATTTCAGGCGTTTGGGTCCGTCTGTATTTACCGGTTTGGAGGAGCCGTTGTCAGCAGAGTAGTGGCTAGTTGACATGGAGAATTTACTTATTGCGGCACAGATTCCAGATGATAAAAGAGTTGATGTAGTGCGCATTCAGTTAGTGGATTACGCCCGTGAATGGTGGCTTGTGGAGGAGACCCGCTTGACCAAGCCGATCAGGTGGGCGGATTTTTCGAAGAGTTTCCTGGAGAAGTTCTTCCCGCGGACTACACGGGAGGAAATGGAAGAGAAATTCGTCAGTCTGAAGCAGAATGGTGCGGCCGTGGATGTACACGCGGCTGAGTGGACACGGCTCAGTAGATTCGCTGGACCTTTGGTTGCCAACGATGCAGACAGGGCAAGGAGGTTTATGCGCGGCTTGGATGTGGACATCCAGAGGCAGATTGTCTCTCTGGGTTTGACCACTTTCTCACAGGTTCTTATGGCAGCTCGAGAACAGTAGAGCCTATCAGGGAAGACTGGGAGTTTACAGCAGACAGCAGTTGCAGTAAGGAAGCCGGCATTTGTACCAAACCGAGCTCATGGTCGCAGAGGTATTCCAGTGGACCGTCGTGGTATAACACCCATGAAGAAGCTTGTTGTCATTGATTGAAGAAAGAGCGTGACTTGTATCTACTGCAATTTACCTGGTCACGTGCAAAAGGATTGTCGAAGGAGGCTGGGACTCTGTTTAGTTTGTGGAGCGGCAGATCACGCTGTCAGCGCTTGTCCGTCGAAACTTTGTACGAGGGATGATATTCAGAAGCCTCTGCATAAACCGTTCCAGGGACAGAAGCAGCTGACTCAAGGACCTAATCAGGCTCGAGCTTTCACCTTGACAGCTGAAGAAGCTAAGGCGTCAGGAGAAGTTGTTTCAGGTACTCTACTCGTTCATGGTTTTCCCGCATTAGTGTTATTTGATTCTGGTGCATCCCATTGTTTTATGTCGTCCAAGTTTATAGCTACACACTCGATTACCTGCACGACCCTGTCTAGTTTCTGGGACATACACACTGGGAATGGGAAAATCATATCTAGTAAGGAATGTAAAGATTGTACAATTGTTGTTTGCGGACGGGAGCTTTTTGCAGATTTCTTAGTAATTGATACGGGCAGCTATGAAGTCGTCTTGGGAATGGATTTCCTTGGCACTTTCCATGCTCACATTGATTGTAGGGCAAGGAAAGTAATTTTTCAGATTCCCGGACATCCCGAGTTTAGCTTCACTGGAGGAAGCAGTTCTGTCGGGCCAGTCGAGTTTAGGGCTAGGCCGACAAATAATATTGTTGCATAAATGGAAATTGATAAAAGTGAGGAGCCAACTGTTGTTCGTGATTTTATGGACGTGTTTGAAGATATATCGGGATTACCGCCGAAGCGAGACGTGGAGTTCGCAATTGATCTTATTCCTGGTGCAGGGCCAATTATCCAAAGCGTATTATCCAATGGAACCAGTGGAGTTAGAAGAAGTCAAGAAACAGGTTGCTAAACTGCTTGAGAAGGGTTGGATTCGAAGCAGTAACTCGCCATGGGGAGCTCCAGTTCTTCTAGTAAAGAAGAAAGATGGAACGAAAAGGATGTGCATCGACTATCGAGAATTAAACCGGGTGACTATTAAGAATAAGTACCCGATCCCTCGCATTGGCGAACTTTTTGAGCAGCTTAGTGGCGCGAGGGTATTCTTGAAGCTGAATTTGCGATCCGGATATCATCAGGTCCGAGTGAAAGCAGAAGATATTTGCAAGACGGCGTTCCGAACTCGGTATGGACATTACGAATACTTAGTGATGCCCTTCGGAGTAACGAATGCACCGGCGATATTCATGGACTTGATGAACCGAATCTTTTCACGATTCTTGGACCAGTTTATTGTGGTGTTCATTGACGATATTCTGGTTTACTCGAAGAGTTTTAAAGAGCATGCTGAACATTTGAAGATCGCACTGCAGACACTGAGACAGGAGAAGTTGTATGCGAAGATGAGTAAGTGCGAGTTTTGGCTGGAGGAAGTAAAGTTTTTGGGGCATGTTGTGTCTAGCGATAGAATCACCGTCGATCCAGAAAAGATTGTAGAAGTTCAAGACTGGCCGATTCCAAAAAATGTTGCTGGGATAAGAAGTTTCCCTGGACTGGCCGGATACTACAGAAGATTTGTGGAGAACTTTGCTCATCTGGCGGAGCCGTTGACCAAGCTTACGCGCAAGGAGGTACCTTTTGTGTGGACGGATAGATGTGCGTCAGCTTTTGAGACGTTGAAGCAGAAATTGATAACCGCCCCTATTCTGACCTTGCCAGACAATTCTGGAGGATTAGTGATTCACAGCGACGCATCTGGAAAAGGATTGGGATGTGTTTTGATGCAGCATGGGAAGGTTGTAGCGTACGCATCAAGATAGTTGAAGACCCATGAGAAGAATTACTCAACTCATGACCTGGAGCTTGCGGCTGTGATTTTCGCTTTGAAGATTTGGAGACATTACCTTTTAGGCGAAAGGGTCGAAGTTTTCACGGATCATAAGAGCTTGAAGTATGTGTTCACGCAGAAGGAGCTTAATATGAGGCAACGTAGATGGTTGGAGCTGATGGCTGACTACGATCTTGATCTTAAGTACCATCCGGGGAAGGTTAATGTCGTGCCGGATGCGCTCAGTCGGTTACCAGCAATTCAGATGCTGACTACGCAGAAGGAGCCCGTTGAAGATTTTCGAAGATTTGATTTGGAGGTTGTGCTACCGCATTCTTCAGGACAGTTGATGCAGTTGCAAGTACATTCGTCGTTGATCGAGAATATTAAAGCAGCGCAATCGCAGGATCCTAGACTGCAAAAGTTTCGAGAACAGGTTGTAGCCGGACTACGAACAGATTTATTAATACATGAAGATGGTTCGTTGAGGTATGGTAGCCGTTTGTGTGTGCCGAAGGGAAGTATTCGTGAAGAACTTATGAAAGAGGCACACATTTCAGCTTATTCCGTACATCCAGGAGGTACGAAGATGTACCGAGACTTACGACAGCATTTCTGGTAGGAAGGTATGAAACGGGAGATTGCTCGCTTTGTGGCAAAGTGCTTGGTGTGTCAGCAAGTTAAGGCTGAACATCTAAGAGTTGCTGGTTTATTGCAACCACTTCCGATTCCTCAGTGGAAGTGGGAACATATAACCATGGATTTCGTGACAGCTCTACCGAGGAGTTCAAAAGGCAACAATGCAGTATGAGTGATTGTTGATCGATTGACCAAGGCAGCGCATTTTATCCCTTTTCGGGTTGGTCAATCAACAGAGACTTTGGCGGAGCAGTACATGCAGGAGATCGTAAGATTGCATGGAGTACCGGTGAGCATCATTTCCGATCGGGACACTCGGTTCTTATCACACTTCTGGAGGGGTTTACAGGAAAGTTTTGGGACTCGATTGAAGTTTAGCACAGCTTATCATCCTCAAACTGATGGTCAGTTGGAGAGAACGATCCAAACTCTTGAAGATATGTTGAGTGCATGCATGTTGGACTTCAAGGGTTCTTGGGAGAATCATCTACATTTGGTGGAGTTTTCTTACAACAACAGTTTTCAGGCAACTATCCAGATGGCTCCATTTGAAGCTTTGTATGTTCGTAAATGCTGTTCACCTGTTTGTTGGGACGATGTCGGTGAACGAAGACTGTTGGGACCAGATTTGGTTGTGCTGACAGTTGAGAAAGTTAACACTATCAGAAATCATATGAAAGCAGCTCAAGACCGACAGAAGAGTTGGGCAGATACGTCGAGAAGATCTCTAGAGTTCGCTGTGGGTGAGTTGGTATTCTTGAAAATATCACCGACTAGAGGGGTGATTCGTTTTGGAAGCCGAGGAAAGCTCAGTCCTCGATTCGTTGGACCCTTTGAGATCTTGGAGCGTGTTGGTGAGGTAGCGTATCGTTTGGCGTTACCGCAGTCCTTGACGAATATGCACGATGTGTTTCACGTATCTCAACTCCGTAAGTATATTCAGGATGAAACTCATGTATTGGATCATTCGGAGCTGACGGTACGAGAAGATTTGACTTTTGAGGAGCGACCGGTTGAAATTGTGGATCGAAGGGAAAAGCTTCTTAAGAACAAGGTTATCCCTCTTGTACTTGTTTCTTGGGGTAATCGCTCGCATGGAGAGTCCACTTGGGAACGAGAAGATGAAATCCGGCAGAAGTTTCCTCATCTTTTCGTGTAGTTTGTTTGTTTTCGTCTATCCTTGCATTCTTGGAATTTCGAGGACGAAATTCTCTTTGTAGTTGGGTATAATGTAACAACCGAGTCCAACTCTACTAATTTCAGTTATCATTGTTGATGTGTGGTATTTATTTCATTTATCTTAATTGACTGTTGCTAGTTATAAATTTTACCCCGACAAATCATTTCTGCATATAACAGTTTAGGTCATCTAAAAATTTAACTAAAAATACTTGACATGGCCTGCTCGACACCCCTAACCCTGTGTTAGCGTCCTTACACCGTGTTTTCGTCCCGTTCAGTGAAACGGACGTGCTTGAACGGCTACGCGCACGTACGTGCATCCGTTCTTGAGGGTATGCTTTTTAATTGAAAAACCCTTCGTTTTAATTTTTGGAACCCGCCAATAAATTCTATATTTCAAATTCAAATTTTTGGACCCGACCTGGGCTCAATTCTGAAATATTTTACATTTGCGCCAAATCCTAATTTCTAATATTTTTTTTAAAAACCGTCGAATATAAATTCAACCCAGAATATATTTTTCCAACTTCCCTAAAAATCTTTTAAAATTCTTTCCCTACTGTTCCAGCTTTTGAAACTGGGAAATTTTTCCCTAGCCATTTTTTTACACGAGCCAATCAAAACCCTCTATTTCTCCCCTGGGCCCCACACGATTCCCTCCAACCAATCGCGTTCTTTCTCTCCCCTTCTCCTTCTCTTTCTCTCTCTTCTCTCTCTCTCTCTGTAGCGCAACCGACAAATTTCTTTCTCCTCAAAATCCTCTCTCTCTCCTCTCGATCTCTCTCCCTTCTCTATCTCTCTCCTCTCTCTCTCCTCTCGCAATCTCTCTCTCTCTCCCCGTCTCTCTCTCTCTCTCTCCCCTCTATATATTATTCTCTTCCTCCTACTATTTTCTTTTCACCAAAGCAAACCTAACCTTGCGGGAAACCCTAGCCGCCTCGTCTTCCACCGCCGTAGCCCAGCGCCGGCGCCGTCATCATGGAACTCGTCGCCTCCTCGCTCTCGTCTCCTCCGCCTCATCTCCTTCCTCCTCCCTCCTTTCCCGAGCACCTTGCAACTGCAGCCGCACCCTGCACTTTTGCACCGCCGATCTGTCGCTGCCGGCGGCCTCGCCTTCGTGCCCCGGCCTTCGTACAACCCCGGTGAGCACTACCCATCCCTCTCCTTTCTTCTTTCCTTCTCCTTCTCTGTTCATCTCTGTCGCTAAATGTTTTGTTGAATTGCCGGGTGTTTTGCAGTGCATGAGCCAGAGCTCCGTCGACGTGGTCGACAATCACAACCCCCCACAGATCATCGTGAGCACCCTCTTCTCCATCCTCCTTCCCTTCTTTCTTCTTGATTCTTCTTTTATCGTTTCATGCATTCTTGAATTTTGTTCACTGTTTTTGGGTTCGCCGGAATCCGGCCGTGCCGGCGACGTGTCTCGACGATCCAGTGAGGTACTCTGACCTGTGTAGTTCTACTGTTCGTCGTTTGGGTTCATTCCGTGAACCGTGCACCCGTCGCGAGATTTTCCCGCCGACGTTTAACGTTCCGTTTTCCCGATTCGCGACCCGTCGAGGCAAGTACACCTTGTTACATGCTAAATAATATTTACATATACATTGATAGCACCCTAAACCTGCAGTTTAACTTTAGTACCATAATTTCCTTTTTTTCGTGTTCAATGTCGTGTTATATCATTTTATCTTCCAAGCTTGAAACCCACCGTTTGCATTTACTTTATTAAACCTAATAACCACATTTACATGTTTAATCACATTTTCACTATTTACATAGCCTATGGCATTCTCTCTATAGTTTTACTCCATTTGGACACCCGTGTGCATTTAACCTGTAATTGCTGTGATTTTATCCATTGAACCTATATATAAATCATTGCACCCCTAAAATTCTTAAACTTGTTAATATGATTTAACGGCCATAATTGTCATACTGTATTCTTATAATGTTGAAATCAACTCTGTGACACAACTGATAACTGTACTGCTAATTAAGTGAATCTGCTTATTGCTTAATTCATTGCTTAGATCATGTTGTTGATAACCATGCTTGATTATGTAACCGATTATGAGCACACCTATAATATCGTTTACATCTTGACATGACTTGCTACATACATATTGATTGACCCGACATGGTACCGTATACGGCTTGACTTGACCTGATGTACCATGACCTGACCCGTTACTTGATCTTGTGTCTAATGCCAACAAACCTGACATGTAGTTCTCACGGACCGTTCCTGTTGTCTATCCAGACAAACCTTCTTACCTGATCCTGTGTTGGCATTAGTTCTCGATTACTGAATACCTGACTTGCCTTACATATACAACTTGGGGGTATGGGGAAATCAATGATGAAACCTGACTTGTAACTCGACAGTTCGATACCTGTTCTGATCAGTTAGAGGCTAGGCCAGCCTTGGAATGATGCTGCTGACATCATTCATCTATACATATTTCCTGTTTTAGTGCCTAGTGGCATGTCTCGGATTCAGCCCGAGAATCTGGACCGTGGTCCCGGGTATGCACGAGATACTATTGAGTTACATCGATGATTCATCAATTTGATTTCAAAGTCTTTAGAACAGAAAACCTGATAGAACAGTTTTGTTTACTCAGTGCACACTACCCTACACTGCCCTGACTTATATTACTGTTACACCTGCTTTTCATTCATGTTTATATTGCATTGCCTGTTACCCCGTTTACATTTTATTACTTGATGATATGACGCGCTGACATCTGGGTTTTGCATGGCCCAGATTCCGTACCGCTGCTGCAGTCCGAGCAGGAGTACTTCAGTCAGCAGGCTGAGCTGTGAGGTATTAGCAGTAGTTATTTCTTTTATTTCCTGCATTTTATTCCTGATGTGAGCCCGCATTATGGGACATACATTCCAGATATTTTTGTATTGGATCTTTTTCTTCCGCATTTTATTATTCTTGACTCATGTTATCTTGGATTATGGACATGTTTTAGATAGTTTTATTTTGTTCTTGATATCTCTACAGCCGTAATATGACTGTGGATGGATACTTCCTACCCACAGGTAGCATGGTTGGCTATGTCACGTGCCCAATCTAGCGTACTCTGGGAAGTGGGGCGTGACAATTTTAACAAGGGTTGGACACGAAAATCCAAGCTGCACTAGATATAGGGGATTTCCCAACCCATGATCTTGCTCTGAAGGTTGCCCGACGCTATGAGGAAGTCTTGAAGAAGAAGAGTAGACCCCAGACTGCCGATGTGAAACGTCCTACCACTCAGATGACAGGAGGAGCCTCTTCCAGGCCAACTTTTGCACCCAGAAGACTAGGAGTAACCTTTAACCGGCCCAGTCCAGACTTTTGCTTCTACTGCAAAAGGGACGGACACCTGGTGAAAGATTGCAGGCGTGCGAATGGCCTGTGTTTAGTTTGTGGCGCATCCACTCATACCATTAGAGCCTGTCCATATCATCTCAACCCGGCTCCATCACAAAGATCCGCAATCACAGTTCCACATCGGCCAGCTATTCAGGCTCTTGCACCTCGTCTTGCTCTTCCTGCTCCACCTCCACGTGGACCTCCTGCACAACCTCCTTATCAATTTCACCAGGCACAGAGGAACATGCCTAAAGGGCAGAGGAACATGCCTCAGGGACAGAGGAATGTGCCTCTAGCAAGGAGGAATGTACCCCGACGTCAGGCTTTCACCATAACAGTTGAAGAAGCCAATGCCACTGGCTAAGTTATCACTAGTAATTCCCGATCCTTTCATTTTTTCATTCCTTGTATATCTCTATATTTTTCCTATATTTAAAACCAACCTCACACAACTTAGATACTATACTAGTAGCTACCCTCCTGCACTAGCACTGTTCGACACTGGAGCATCACACTGCTTCAGGTCGCAAAGATTTGTGAGGACACATGCGATTCTCGTGAAGCCACTCATTTCAAGTTGGAACGTCAGTTCCGGGAATGAAGTATTGAAGGCAACCATGGGATTTAATCAGTGTCCAGTTGTAGTTTGTGGAGGAGAATTCTACACGAATTTCAAAGTACTAGACATCCCAAACTTTGATGTTGTATTGGGAATAGACTGGCTAGGATTTTTCTGTGCTACAATTGACTGCCGTCAAAGGAGGGTAGTATTTGAGATACCAGATCACCTAATCTTTTACCTCAAGAGTGGAGATAGAACTTTGGAGCCAGAAATCTTCCGTGCTAAACCAAAGAATACAGAAGTATTTACTCTACCGGCAGAAAAAGAAAAGCCAAAGGTAGTTCGAAAGTTCGAGGATGTGTATCCTGAAGATATAACAAGTTTGCCTCCCGATTGTGCTCTTGAATTCAGCATTGATTTACTACCTGGTGCGCAACCGGTAATCAAAGCTCTATACCGGTTAATTCCAGAAGGATTGAAGGAGATCCGTACTCAATTGGACGAATTTCTGATGAAAGGTTGGATTCATCCCAGTACTTCAAAATGGGGATCTCCAGTTTTGCTTGTGAAGAAGAAAGAAGGTTCATATAGAATGTGTGTAAACTACCGAGCTCTGAACGAAGTGACGATCAAGAACAAGTATCCACTACTTCGCATCGATGACCTTTTCGATCAACCAAGTGGATCTTGTGTATTCTCAAAACTAGATCTTCGTTCGGGTTATCATCATGTGAAGATCAAAGAGTCTGATATTCCTAAAATGGCGTTCAGGACTTGCTCTGATCATTACGAATATCTTGTGATGCCCTTTGGAGTGACTAATGGACCTGCAATATTCATGAATCTGATGAACCAAGTTTTCCGAGAGTACTTAGACAGGTTCGTTGTTATTTTCATCGACGACGTCCTAGTGTATTCAAAGAATCTGAAAGAGCACGCCGAGCATTTTCAGATTGTCCTAAAGACATTACGACAACATCAACTCTATGCTAAGTACAGCAAGTGTAAATTTTGGCTAGATCAAGTCAGATTTCTCAGACATATTGTTTCAAGTGAAGGAATATCAGTAGATCCAGCTAAGCTGTCAGCTGTCAGCGAATGGCTGGCACCAAAGACGGTGAAAGATATATGAAGTTTATTGGGTTTAGCAGGATACTACCAAAGATTCATTGAAGATTTTTTGAAGATTTCAGCACCCCTGACCAAGCTCACACGTAAAGATGAAGCATTCGTGTGGTCAGAAGCATGTGAACAAGTTTTTGTAGAACTCAAGTCAAGGTTAACTTCAGCTCCTATTCTCGTAATACCGGATCAATCTGGAGGATTTGTTGTGCATTGTAATGCGTCCGGTAAGGGATTAGGATGTGTTCTACACCAGTATGGAAAAGTTGTAGCTTTTGCATCAAGACAGATGAAAGTTCATGAGTGCAACTATCCAACACATGAACTGGAGTTGGCAGCCATTATCTTTGCACTTAAGCTTTGGCGCCACTATCTTCTAGGAGAACGAGTGGATATATACACTGACTACAAGATTTTGAAGTATGTATTTACTTAGAAGGAGTTGGACGTGCGGCAGAGAAGATGGTTAGAACTCATGGCGGACTTCGACATCAATCTACAATATCATCCTGGGAAGGTGAATGTGGTTCCTGATGCACTTAGCAGCCAGCCATTAGGAATGAATCTCACCACTCAGTGGAAGTTTCAGCAAAACTTACACGGATCGGCAATTAAAGTAGTTATGCCAGGTAACGCTTCGCCTTTGATGAACTTACAAGTCCAGACTACTATTATCAATCAGATTAAGGTAGCTCAAGCAAATGATGCCAAGCTACAAAAGATCAGAGAACAAGTAGAAAGTGGACTTCGAACTGACTTCATCATCCACGAAGATGGATCCTTAAGATATAAAAGTCGAATGTGTGTACCACAAGGTCCTGTTCGAGAAGAGTCGATGAAAGAATCTCACAACTCTCTGTACTCGGTACATCCCGGTGGTACCAAAATGTATAAGGATCTACAGCAACACTACTGGTGGTATGGAATCAAGCGTGAAGTAGCCAGAAGCGTAGCCAAGTGTTTGGTGTGTCAGCAAGTGAAGGCTTAACATCACAGAACTGTTGGTCTACTTTAGTCGTTACCAATCCCATAATGGAAATGATAACACATTACCATAGACTTCGTGGCTTCCCTTCCTCGCAGCATGAAGGGTAATAATGCAGTATGGGTTATTGTGGATCGACCCACCAAGTCGGCACATTTCATCCTATTTCGAGTTGGCTAATCTACCGAGACGTTAGCAAAGAAGTATATGGAGGTAAGTATGAATCTAAAGTAATATTTAACCTCAAAGTGTACTATATTGATACCCATGAACTCATGCAGAAGATCGTGAGATTACATGGAGTACCTGTTTGCATCGTTTCCGATCATGATACCAGATTCCGATCATAATTTTAGCAGAGTCTGCAAGCTAGCTTGGGAACGAGTCTAAACTTCAGCACGGCTTACCATCCACAAACAGACGGACAGTCCGAGCAGACAATTCAAATTCTGGAAAACATACTAAGAGCTTGTATGTTAGACTTCGGAGGTTCGTGGGAAGATCACCTACACCTTGTGGAGTTTTCATACAATAACAGCTATCAGGCGACTATTGGAATGGCACCATTTGCAGCACTCTATGGAAGGAAGTGTCATTCACCACTAAGTTGGGACAACATCATAGTTCGTGAACTCCTTGGACCAGAGATGATTGTGGCAACTGTGGATGTAGTTCGCACGATTAGGGAAAGAATGCGCATAGCCTAAGACCGACAGAAACATTCGGCTAATGCAAAGCACCGACATCTTGAGTTCCAACCTTGAGACCATGTTTTTCTGAAGATCTCTCCAAACAGAGGAGTGATCCGCTTTATCAATAGGGGTAAGCTCAGTCCGAGATATATAGGACTGTTCGACATTCTCGAACGAGTCAGAGAAGTGGAATATCGTTTAGCACTACCACCTTCATTGGAAGGAGTGCACAACATGTTCCACATATCTCAGCTTCGAATATATTTGAGTGACCCCAGCTACATCCTTGATCACTCCGAACTCACTGTACAGACGGACCTAACTTGCGAGCAACAACCCATTGAGATCCTGGACAGAAAGGTGGAGACATTGTGGAACAAGGAAGTAAATTTGGTTCGAGTGATATGGAGAAAATATTTGCCAGGAGAATCTACTTGGGAATGAGAAGATGACATGCGTGCAAGATATCATCACTTATTTGTAAATTAGTCCTTATGTAATTGTAATTTCGAGGACGAAAATTTTATAAGGAGGGTAGAATGTAACGACTCTGAATTTATTGTACAAAATTTTTCAGTTTAATGTACAAAAAGGAGTTTACAAGCCTGAGTACAATTTATAAGTTAATTTTTGTTTAAGAACAGCAAGAAACAACTTGTATCTCACTGCTATAGCCTTACACTGCTGTGACGTAGCCCCTGTGTTCAAAACCCCATCAGACACATTATTTTTTCTGATTTTTCTTTTAAAATTTTTGGAAGCCCAAAAGTTTACACATGCAAAGCACATAAAAATGAAATGACAGAGAAAACAAACATGTGCAAAATGTTGTAAATACAGACTTGAACACGTGTCCAAAATCCGACGGCCCCTCTCCACAAATCGACCGGCGAGATCCCTTATTTAGCTGGCACCGACGGTCCAACAGTGGGCAATAAGCTCCGTTCTTTGTACACTCGACTCTTGACCTACCCTTAACTCCCCTACACTGTTTGATTACTCTGCAATCAAACAGAGACCCCTCAATTCCCTATTTATCATCTTTTTAATGCATTTTAGTTCATCTTTTTAATTCCAAAACATTAATTCCACACTATAAATACTACCTCATGCCCTAGCCCTTCCTCATTCTGAAAATTATAGCCAAAATTCTCAAAAAATTTTAAGTACAAGAAGAGTACAAGTGGAGTTAGCAAGAGATCAACTTCTGGCGAGGATCGAAGCAAGTTCTGACGACCCCGCAACGTCACGACGACAACCCCCTCTTCATACACTTTCCTTCTAACCACTTCACTTGTATGTCCCTTCCAATCCCTCTCCTTCTTCTATGAAAGTCTCTTTTCATAAAATATATTGGAAGTGGAGTTAACACTGACATCTTCTTTTAAACCTCTAAAATTCCATTTTTTCTTAAGCATTGCTCATTCATAATTCTACACCTTGCCTGTTAACATAAAACTAATATTTAGAACCAACTTTCACTCAAAAATATTATGAAATATAACTTTAAATCAACATTTACATTAAAATACCATGAACTTCACATATCTCTCTTTTAGTATTTTTGTTAATTATACATTTAGAAAACCTTATGGGGTAATGACCTACCTCTCACATACACACATGGTTTCTATAGCACAATACTCTTCGAGCGTATTTTTAGTTACAAACACAATATTTCATTAAAATACCATTTACTTTATAAAAAACGGTTTTCTTTGGAATTGTATTTTCAAACTCCTTTGCAAATAAGGCTCTACAACCCTTTTTAGAGAACCCGCTATTGGATGGTGTGAATTATCACACATCTTTGGACTAGTAGAGCGAGATGCAGACCTCCTCACGGAGCATTCGGTCTCGAAAGGTTTTTAAATACGGTTTTTAAGAAAAACGCATTTTTCTACTTAAAATAAAAATAATTTTTTTATAATTTTATAAATATTACAAATTCATATATTTTCAAAATATAACAAACTTACATTTTTTTCTAAAAATGAAATATTACAAGTTTCATCAAAATATAACAAACTTACATTACACAATATATATCCAATATAAATATCAATAAAGATAAGAAAATAATAAAGTGAGCATGATATTAGTTAATATATAAATATATCAATATATAATATACATTTAATTATTAAATCAACACTTGATTTAATAATACGGCTATATGATATATGCCGGCTAATATAAAAAAACACCAGATTAAAATAAGTGTATCAAATAAATGTGTTTAATCGAATTCCTCCACGTATCCCTATACGTACCCTACATTGTTTCGTATATGCTGGGAAACCTTTGTGTGGGACTCTAAAGACTCGACAATAAGTTGGCAGTAGGTTAGGATCATATCCATAGCTCACAAGCACGTCAGCGGTATTAGCTGCACGTAATGACTACCTAGGTATTGATCGAAAGAAGGTCAAGGAGCAAGCTCATCCGAACCCTGCAAAATATATCAGTGATATTACCGTACAGTGCAGTCTTTTTGTCTAAGAGTATCGCATATTGGGTCTAGAGTTTGAAATCTGTTAGACCCCAATAACTCAATATGTCGTACGACAAAGGACTTATCACCAAACGGGGATACAACTGATAACACTTAGCAGTTAATCTCCACTCTGATGGCTATCGACTTGTGATTGTAGTCATGTCCTACATAGCGCGATATCAACTCTCTATACCAGGAGAGACGAATCCCCTCGACTGCTCACTGCTTCCACATGCTTCGGGACTATACCCAACAAAAACCTGTTTGTACAACTCCTTTGAGCCGTGATAGGGTAGAAAGTTAAGTATAGTGAGAACACACAAGAGACACTATGGCGATATCAGGTCCCAGGGACTACCCTGTACTCATGTCACCAGAGAACTGCTACCTGACATTGGTATATTACCAATTAGGAGTTCTCAATGAGTCTGACCAGTGTATCTCATCTAATAAGAACATGTATACAATCCTCGATGTCAAACACCAATAGATGCAGGATCAACTATCACCCTCTAACCGGGTCAGTAAACGTAAACACTAGTCTAAACTGGAGTATCGATGCCCAGTCTTGATACTCCTACGATTAGGGACATTAAAAGATATGCTTATCGACTACCCAAGCCCCACTAGTATGATCTCCATTGTCGTCCTGGTAGTCAAGCAAAATCCTAAGGCTTTATTCATGTCTAAATGATACGTAATAATGAATAAAACGCATCACACGAAAGATAAAGACAAACTAGATAGCATACTATCATCTCGAGTAAGATTGTTCTCTCGTATATGTCCTTCTTCAATTATAATAATTGCCTTGAGGGCACCTATATCCAATAATCTCCCACTTGCACTTAAGGCCAATTATTGCGGTATCTCATACCCAATTTCTGTATTAACAGTTTCATAAACTGTGTTCGAGAACCAACCTCAATGAGTGGACCCGACACAGCGCATCTCTCTGTTTCTCCATGAATCTCAACTTTGCGGAGATCAAATATCTTCCGAACTGAGCGATACCTGCCTTAGATTTTCCAGGACAGACGATGGAATCATGTTCATAAATGAACAATTATATCCAATGAATTCTAGGGCGGTATCCTTTACTTCAGCATCTAGCACCACGGCTACTTCAGTATCCCACTTGGAACTTTTTCCATTATATTGCTCCTACAAATAGGGTAAGCTTATAACTCGCGACAGATGCTCTGTCTCCCATATTACCTGGGAAGCTAGAATCGGTAACTACCCCTCTTCAGGAGGCTGCCATTATAATATACCAAGAACATCAAATGCTCTTCACTGCTACCCCGTGTTTCTTCAGGATTGGACTGATATCCATTGTCACGCCCCGCTTCCCAGAGTACGCTAAGATAGGCACGTGACATAGCCAACCATGCTACCTGTGGATAGGAAATATCCTCCCACAGTCACATTACGGCTGTAGAGATATCAAGAACAATAATAAACTATTTAACACATGTCCATAAGCCAGAATAAAACGAGTTAAGAATAATATAATGTGGAAGCAAAAGATCCAATACAAGAATAAACTGGAATGCACGTCCCATAATGCGGGCTCATATCAGGAATGAAAATACCGAAAGTAAAAATGAACTAACTACTAACAAGTCCTCACTGCTCAGCCTGCTGACTGAAATACTCCTGCTCGGCCTGCAGCAAGGGTAAAGAATCTGGGCCATGCAAAACCAAGACGTCAGTGCGTCATAACATCAAGTAATAATATAAACAGGGGTAGCAAGACATACAGGTATGAGCATGAACGGTAAAACAGGTAAACAACAATATCAATAAGGACAATGAAGGGTAGTGTGCAGTGAGTAATCTAAACTGGTCTACTGTGTTAACTACTCTCAAGTTTTTGAAATCAATTTGATGAATCATCGATGTAACTCAGTAGTTTCCCGTGCGTGCTCGGGATCACGGTGAAGATTCTCGGGCTGAATCCGAGATGTGCCGCTAGGCAGTAAAAGGGTAGTATATAACGATGAGTGATGTCAGCAGCATCACCCCGGGACTGGCCTAACCCGTAAGACTGATCAATAAAGGTATCGAACTGTCGAGTTACAAGTCAGGTTTCATCATTGATTTCCCCATACCTCCCAGATTATGTGTTCAAGTCAGATATTAATAAATCTGTAGCTAATGCCAACACAGGATCAAGCTGGTACAGGTTTGTCTGAATAGACAACAGGAAATGTCCGTAGGGACAACATGTCAAGGTTGTTGGCATTAGTAACAAGATCAGGTAACAGGTCAAGCTGTGGTACATCAGGTCAAGTCAGGTAGTGTATATAAATCCATTCATGTCCAGTAGTGTACGGTATCAAGTCGTGTCAAGTAATAGTATATCAAGTCATGTCAGGGGTGCACAAATGTCATGTGGGTGCTCGTAATCATACCCTAATAAGTATGGGTACACAAAACAAGTATGGGGTACCAATGCAACAATAAAATGGAATATTATGATGTGGTATGCAAATAGGTATGGATTAAAACATATAGATGCACAGTTTTCGATTAGGGTTAAAGTTAAAGTTCCAACATTAATTAAAATACATTTTATCAAATATGGAATGTTAATATTACAATGTTATATATTCAAGTGATCTATGGATGCAATAATATGTGTAACACCCGAGCCCAATAATACTATTTCTGGTACTAGTTGAGTGTTATACATTGCTCATTTCAATTATCCTGATTGTTTGGGGCTTATTACTAAATTTTAACCGGTTAAGTCATTTTGGCATATAACAAATTTTAACCGGTTAAGTCATTTTGGCATATAACAAATTTTAACACCTAAAATGAAATTAAAAATATCCATGTTGGCCTACTCGTCGCCACTAGTCGTTTGGGTTCATTCCGTGAACCGTGCGCCTGTCGCGAGTTTTCCCCGCCGACGGTTAACGTTCCGTTTTCCCGATTCGCGACCCATCGAGGCAAGTTAATCTTGCTACATGCTATATACTTTTATAATCTTCATTTTATAATGTTATACATTTGAAAATCTTATAGTTTACACATGAAACGTCGTTGAAAAATCGGATATGACAAATCTGAAATTTACTGTACACCTTATCTTATAAAATTCATTATAAATCATAGAAAAATCATTAGTATACGTTCTTTAGTTCGTTACGAAGCTAATTCAGAATACTATAACTTTATGAAGTATTTACTGGCAAAATAAATTGTTTAAATAACATAAAATGCAAATGAAAATGCCTTTAAACTGCTGTCCAGGGAAATTCCAGCAGCAAACTTTCAACTTCGAATATTCATAACTTTTTGTAGGGATAACCTGAGATACTTATACTTATAAAACTGAAAACCTTATTGAATTATCTTTGTTTTGGTATAAGATACGTCTCTTTTGGAGAACATTTGTTATCTTTAAGCTATTTTACAAATTAGGGTGACGCTGAATTTCTGAACGGAACCTTCTTGTGCGTGGTTAATCAATACCACTTTTATAGTTATTAATCGCTTTGAATATGCTATCCATATTAATATTATTATATCAATATTTATATCACATATTGCTTAGTTGTGCATCCCACATTACCATTTTATAGTTTTATAACCTTTCGGATACCCGTTTGCATCCATCGCATTTAAGTTGCATATAATTGCATCCATGAAGTCTTAAACTTATTAACATGATTAAATGACTATAATTGTCTTACTGCATTCTTGTAATGTTGAAATCCTCTCTGTGACACAACTAATAACTGTACTGCAAACTGAGTGCATCTGCCTATTGCTTAATTCATTGCTTATATCATATTGTTGATGACCATGCTTGATTCTATAACTGACTGTGAATTCACATATGATATTGTTCACAACTTGACCTGACTTACTACATGTATATGGATCTACCCGACATGGTACCGTATACTGTTTGACTTGACCCGTTACCTGATCGTGTGTCTAATGCCAACAAACCTAACATGTAGTCCTCATGGACCGTTCCTGTTGTCTATCCAGACAAACCTGTTTACCTGATCCTGTGTTGGCATTAGTTTCTTGATTACGGGATACCTGACTTGACTTACACATATAACTTGGGGGTATGGGGAAATCAGTATTGTAACCGAACGTAACTCCAAGGGCCATCCTATTGTTTGCCGTTTTTCCGGGCGTTACGGAATATCCTATTGTTTGCCGTTTTTCCGGGCATTACGGAATATCCTATTGTTTGCCATTTTTCCGGGCGTTACGGAATATCCTATTGTTTGCCGTTTTTCCGGGCGTTACGGAATACCTATTGTTTGCCGTTTTTCCGGGCGTTACGGAATACCTATTGTTTGCCGTCTTTCCGGGCGTTACGGAATAACTACCGACGAGTTACGATGAGGATTACCTTACCTGGTTTCAAAGACTTTAGAACAGAGAACCTGATAGCACAGTTTAGTTTACCCACTGCATACAACCCTGCACTGCTCTGATTCATATTATTGTTACTCTTGCTTATTTCATGTTCATATTCGCATTGCCTGTCTATTATGTTATTACTGGTTGACATGACGCGCTGACGTCTGGGTTTTGCATGGCCCAGATTCCTTACCGCTGTCGCCGACCGAGCAGGAGTACTTCAGCCAGCAGGCTGATTTGTGAGTTCTGTAGTGATTTGTTTATTTCTTGCATTTTATTTCCAGATGTGAGCCCGCATTATGGGACGTACTTTTCTATTATTGTATTGGATCATTTGCTTCCGCACTTATTTATCATTGACTCTTGTTATTCTGGATTTGGACATGTGTTAGATAGTTTATTTATCTTGTTCTTGATATCTCTACAGCCGTAATGTGACTGTGGATGGATACTTCCTACCCACAGGTAGCATGGTTGGCTATGTCACGTGCCCAATCTTGCGTACTCTGGGAAGTGGGGCGTGACATGGTTCTTTTGGTATCAGAGACATAGGATAGTCGGGTTAATTCTTTTGTAGTTGGGTATTGTACCCAATACACGAATCAGAATACCCGTGTTTAGGAAACATGTCCTGCCACCTTGACCGTTTTACCATTCTTGAATCACATTCTTCCTGATTATATCTTTTACGACGTGCAAACTTACTTTGCATGTCGACTCGAAAACCTGATTTCTTGTTATCCCTAGGACTTAGGCGACTTGGGTGGAGTTAAGTAATTGTGGCTATGATACCGCGGCATAGTTACAATGCGGTACTCTATTTAAGTATCTTGGAGTTCTAGCCTTGATTTATATATTGAATCTATCATCATGCTAATGTTGTTTGTTTTGATTTCAGGACCATGGCAGATAAGAATTTCAAGACGTATCAGAGGCGCGTGGATGAAGCCGCCATGTTAGGAGTGATACGTGGGATGTTGGAGAATCAGAAAAGGCAAACTGAGCTGATCCAGCAGCAAGCAGATTCATTTCAGGAGGGTATGCAGGCCATTCGGTAGTCTGTAAACACCGCTGTAGCGAAGCCAGTTGACCGAGTAGGGACCGTGGCAGATTTCAGACGGTTTGGTCCTACTACTTTCACTGGTCTGGAGGAGCCGTTGCCAGCCGAGCAGTGGCTAGTGGACACGGAGAATTTACTGATTGCGGCACAGATCCCAGAAGACAAGAGAGTTGATATGGTGCGCATTCAGCTGGTGGATTACGCCCGAGAGTGGTGGCTTGTAGAGGAGACCCGTTTGCCCAAGCCAATCAGTTGGGCGGATTTCTCTAAAAGTTTCCTGGAGAAGTTCTTCCCGCGGACTGCTCGGGAGGAAATGGAAGAGAAATTTATTGGGCTGAGGCAGAAGGGAGCACCCGTAAATGTGCATGTAGCAGAATGGACGAGACTCAGTAGTTTCGCTGGACCTTTAGTTGCCAACGATGCAGACAGGGCACGGAGGTTCATGCGCAGGCTGGACGTGGACATCCAGAGGCAGAATGTCTCTCTGGGTTTGACCACTTTCTCATAAATACTTGCAGCAGCCAAGAGCGGCAGAGTTTATCTGGGATGAAAGGGAGTTTGCAGCAGACAGCAGTTGCGTTAAGGAAGCAGTTCTATCGGGCCAGTCGAGTTTAGGGCTAGGCCGACTAACAATGTTCTTGCAGCAATGGAAGTTGATAATAGTGAAGAGCCGGCGGTTGTTCACGATTTTATGGATGTGTTTGAAGATATATCGGGCTTGCCGCCGAAGCGAGACGTGGAGTTCGCAATTGACCTTATTCCTGGTGCAGCGCCAGTATCTAAAGCGTATTATCCAATGGCACCAGTAGAATTGGAAGAAGTTAAGAAACAAGTTACTGAATTGCTTGAGAAGGGTTGGATTCGAAGCAGCAACTCGCCTTGGGGAGCTCCAGTTCTTCTAGTAAAGAAGAAGGATGGCACGAGATGGATGTGCATTGATTATCGAGAATTGAACCGGGTGACTATTAAGAACAAGTACCCGATCCCTCGCATTGGAGAACTTTTTGAGCAGCTTAGTGGCGTGAGGGTATTCTCGAAACTGGATTTACGATCAGGATATCATCAGGTCCGAGTAAAAGCAGAAGACATTTGCAAGACGGCGTTTCGAACTCGATACGGACATTTCGAGTATTTGGTGATGCCCTTCGGAGTGACTAATGCGCCGACAATATTCATGGATTTGATGAACAGGGTGTTTTCACCATTCTTGGACCAGTTTATTGTGGTATTCATTGACGATATTCTGGTGTACTCGAAGAGTCCAGAGGAGCATGCTGAGCATTTAAAGATCGCACTGCAGACGCTGAGACAGGAGAAATTGTATGCGAAGATGAGTAAGTGCGAATTTTGGCTGGAAGAAATAAAGTATCTGGGGCATGTTGTATCGGGCGATGGAATCGCCGTCGATCCCGAAAAGATTGCAGCAGTTCGAGATTGGCCTATTCCAAGGAATGTAGCTGAGATAAGAAGTTTCCTTGGATTAGCCGGATACTACAGGAGATTTGTGGAGAACTTCGCTCGTTTGGCAGAACCGTTGACCAAGCTTACGCGCAAGGAGGTACCTTTTGTATGGACGGATAAGTGTGCGTTGGCTTTTGAGGCGTTGAAGCAGAAGTTGATAACCGCCCCTATCCTGACCGTACCAGACAATTCCGGAGGACTAGTGATTTATAGCGACGCATCTGGGAAAGGATTGGGATGTGTTTTGATGCAGCATGGGAAGGTTGTAGCATACGCATCGAAACAGTTGAAGACCCATGAGAAGAATTATCTAACTCATGACTTGGAGCTTACGGCTGTGATTTTCGCTTTGAAGATTTGGAGACACTACCTTTTGGGGGAAAGAGTCGAAGTTTTTACAGATCATAAGAGCTTGAAGTATGTGTTTACATAGAAGGAGCTTAACATGAGGCAGCGTAGATGGTTGGAGCTGATGGCTGACTACGATCTTGATCTTAAGTACCATCCGGAGAAGGTTAATGTTGTGCCGGATGCGCTTAGTCGGTTACCAGCAATTCAGGTGTTAACTACACAGAGGGAGATCATTGTAGATTTTCGAAGATTTGACTTGGAAGTTGTGCTACCACATTCTACGGGACAGTTGATGCAGTTGCAACTACAGTTGTCCTTGGTTGAGAAGATTAAAGCGGCACAATCACAGGATCCTAGACTGCAGAAGTTTCGAGAGCAGGTTGAGGCTGGACTATGAACAGATTTACTGGTCTACGAAGATGGTTCGTTGAGGTATGGTAGTCGTTTGTGTGTGCCAAAGGGGGATGTTCGTGAAGAGCTTATGAAGGAGGCATACAGTTTACCTTATTCTATACATCCAGGAGGTACAAAGATGTACCGAGATATTCGACAGCATTTCTGGTGGGAAGGCATGAAACGGGAGATTGCTCGCTTCGTGGCTAAGTGCTTGGTATGTCAGCAAGTCAAGGCTGAACACCAAAGGGTTGCTGGTTTGTTGCAACCACTTCCGATTCCTCAGTGGAAGTGGGAACATATAACCATGGATTTCGTGACGGCTTTACCGCGAAGTCCAAAGGGCAACAATGCAGTATGGGTGATTGTCGATCGATTGACCAAGGCAGCTCACTTTATTCCTTTCCGGGTTGGTCAATCAACGGAGACTTTGGCAGAGCGGTACATGCAGGACATTGTAAGATTGCATGGCGTACCAGTAAGCATCGTGTCCGATCGGGACACTCGGTTCTTGTCGCACTTCTGGAGGAGTTTACAAGAAAGTTTGAGGACTCGATTGAAGTTTAGCACAGCTTATCATCCTCAGACTGATGGGCAATCGGAGAGAACGATCCAGACCCTTGAAGATATGTTGAGGGCGTGCATGTTGGACTTCAAAGGTTCTTGGGAGGATCATCTACACCTGGTGGAGTTTTCGTACAACAATAGCTTCCAAGCGACTATTCAGATGGCTCCGTTTGAGGCGTTGTATGGTCGTAAGTGCCGTTCACCTGTTTGTTGGGATGATGTTGGTGAACGAAGGTTACTAGGACCAGATTTGGTGGTACAGACAGTCGAGAAGGTGAATACAATCAGGAAGCATATGAAGGCAGCTCAAGACAGACAGAAAAGTTGGGCTGAGACGTCAAGAAGACCTCTAGAGTTCGCCGTGGGTGATTTGGTATTCCTGAAGATATCACCGACTAGAGGGGTGATTCGCTTTGGGAGTCGGGGAAAGCTTAGTCCTCGATTCGTTGGACCCTTCGAGATATTGAAGCGTGTTGGAGAGGTAGCGTACCGTTTGGCGTTACCACAGTCATTGGCAGGAGTGCACGATGTGTTTCATGTATCTCAACTATGGAGGTATGTCCGAGATGAAACTCACGTCTTGGATCATTCGGAGTTGACCGTACGGGAGGACCTAACTTTTGAGGAGCGACCAGTTGAAATCAAGGATCGAAGAGAAAAGGTTCTTAAGAACAAGGTTATCCCCCTTGTGCTAGTCTCTTGGGGTAATCGATCGCATGGGGAATCCACTTGGGAGCGAGAAGACGAGATCCGACAGAAATTTCCTCACCTTTTCCTGTAGTTATCTATCTTGAATTCTTGGAATTTCGAGGACGAAATTCTTTTTGTAGTTGGGTATGATGTAACACCCGAGCCCAATAATACTATTTCTGTTACTGGTTGAGTGTTTGGCATTGCTCATTTCATTTATCTTGCTTGTTTGGTTCTTATTGCAAAATTTTAACCGGCTAAGTCATTCTGCATATAACAAATTTTAGCACCTAAAATAAAATTGAAAATATTCTTCTTGTCCTACTTGACACTCTTAGCCTCGTGGTAGCGTCCGTGCATTGTATTCTCGTCTCGTTCAGTGAAACGGGCGAGTTTGGATGGCTACGTGCACGTGCGTGTGTCCGTTTTGGGAGTATGCTTTTTAATCATAAAACATTTCATTTTAAAATTTGGAACCCGCTTAAAATCCTATTATTTGAATTTCGAATTTTTAGACCCAACCCGGGCGCAATTTGGAAATGTTTTATTTGACGCCAAAATCCCAAATTTTAATATTATTAAAACCATCGCATATATTTTTTCTAACTAACCTGATATCTTACTGTTCATTACCTATCTTTTAAATTTTTAAGTTAACCATATAATATTTTTACAATCTTTTATATCCTTCTTAATTTATTCTCTCAGCCAATCGCAACCTCCCCTTTAACCCTGTGGGCCCTACTTTCTCTCTCTCACTCTCCACTTTTTTTCTCTCTCTCCCTCTCCCTCATATATTCTATCGTACTTCTCTTTATCATTCTTTCTCTTCTTGCTTCATGTTCCGTTTTTCATTTTTTTTAACTGTTCTTTTGTTGCCGGAATTCCGTCGTGCCGGTGACGCTTCTCGACGTTCCAGTGAGGTACCCCGACCCGTGTGGTTCTTTTGTTCGTCGTTTGGGTTCATTCCGTGAACCGTGCGCCCGTCGCGAGTTTTCCCCGCCGACGGTTAACGTTCCGTTTTCCCGATTCGCGACCCATCGAGGCAAGTTAATCTTGCTACATGCTATATACTTTTATAATCTTCATTTTATAATGTTATACATTTGAAAATCTTATAGTTTACACATGAAACGTCGTTGAAAAATCGGATATGACAAATCTGAAATTTACTGTACACCTTATCTTATAAAATTCATTATAAATCATAGAAAAATCATTAGTATACGTTCTTTAGTTCGTTACGAAGCTAATTCAGAATACTATAACTATATGAAGTATTTACTGGCAAAATAAATTGTTTAAATAACGTAAAATTCAAATGAAAATGCCTTTAAACTGCTGTCCAGGGAAATTCCAGCAGCAAACTTTCAACTTCGAATATTCATAACTTTTTGTAGGGATAACCTGAGATGCTTATACTTATAAAACTGAAAACCTTATTGAATTATCTTTGTTTTGGTATAAGATACGTCTCTTTTGGAGAACATTTGTTATTTTTAAGTTATTTTACAAATTAGGGTGACGCTGAATTTCTGAACGGAACCTTCTTGTGCGTGGTTAATCAATACCACTTTTATAGTTATTAATCGCTTTGAATATGCTATCCATATTAATATTATTATATCAATATTTATATCACATATTGCTTAGTTGTGCATCCCACATTACCATTTTATAGTTTTATAACCTTTCGGATACCCGTTTGCATCCATCGCATTTAAGTTGCATATAATTGCATCCATGAAGTCTTAAACTTATTAACATGATTAAATGACTATAATTGTCTTACTGCATTCTTGTAATGTTGAAATCCTCTCTGTGACACAACTAATAACTGTACTGCAAACTGAGTGCATCTGCCTATTGCTTAATTCATTGCTTATATCATGTTGTTGATGACCATGCTTGATTCTATAACTGACTGTGAATTCACATATGATATTGTTCACAACTTGACCTGACTTACTACATGTATATGGATCTACCCGACATGGTACCGTATACTGTTTGACTTGACCCGTTACCTGATCGTGTGTCTAATGCCAACAAACCTAACATGTAGTCCTCATGGACCGTTCCTGTTGTCTATCCAGACAAACCTGTTTACCTGATCCTGTGTTGGCATTAGTTTCTTGATTACGGGATACCTGACTTGACTTACACATATAACTTGGGGAAATCAGTATTGTAACCGAACGTAACTCCAAGGGCCATCCTATTGTTTGCCATTTTTCCGGGCGTTACGGAATATCCTATTGTTTGCCGTTTTTCTGGGCGTTACGGAATATCCTATTGCTTGCCGTTTTTCCGGGCGTTACGGAATATCCTATTGTTTGCCGTTTTTCCGGGCGTTACGGAATATCCTATTGTTTGCCGTTTTTCCGGGCGTTACGGAATACCTATTGTTTGCCGTTTTTCCGGGCGTTACGGAATATCCTATTGTTTGCCGTCTTTCCGGGCGTTACGGAATACCTATTGTTTGCCGTCTTTCCGGGCGTTACGGAATAACTACCGACGAGTTACGATGAGGATTACCTTACCTGGTTTCAAAGAATTTAGAACAGAGAACCTGATAGCACAGTTTAGTTTACCCACTGCATACAACCCTGCACTGCTCTGATTCATATGATTGTTACTCTTGCTTATTTCATGTTCATATTCGCATTGCCTGTCTATTATGTTATTACTGGTTGACATAACGCGCTGACGTCTGGGTTTTGCATGGCCCAGATTCCGTACCGCTGTCGTCGACCGAGCAGGAGTACTTCAGCCAGCAGGCTGATTTGTGAGTTCTGTAGTGATTTGTTTATTTCTTGCATTTTATTTCCAGATGTGAGCCCGCATTATGGGACGTACTTTTCTATTATTGTATTGGATCATTTGCTTCCGCACTTATTTATCATTGACTCTTGTTATTCTGGATTTGGACATGTGTTAGATAGTTTATTTATCTTGTTCTTGATATCTCTACAGCCGTAATGTGACTGTGGATGGATACTTCCTACCCACAGGTAGCATGGTTGGCTATGTCACGTGCCCAATCTTGCGTACTCTGGGAAGTGGGGCGTGACAATATGTATATTAGACAAGATGGATGCAGATAGGTATCCGAAATTATAAACTATTAAAAATGGTAATATGGGTTGTACAAATAAGTATTATGTGATTCACATATGGATATAAGTACCGTGTATCGTAATCTAATATGCAACAAGATATGTTTTCAAGTTCTAGATCTAAAATGATATAAATGGAACATCGAAATGTTAAAATGGAACATGTGGGATTAGATTTAAACTACAGGTTTAATATGCGTTTAAATAAGTATGTAATAAATTAAATAGCATGCAGCAAGTTTTACTTGCCTAGACGGATCAAGAAACGGGGTACGGAACGTCTCACGTTGGCGGAAAAAGTCGCGACGCGCGCACGGTACACGGAACGGATCCAAACGATGCACAAGGTGATCACACGAGTCAGGTATGTTCGCTGGGTCGTCGGGATTATCGACGTCGTCATGGCTCCGGCGATCTACAGAGATTAAATAAATACAGAAAAGAAAAATAAAAGAAAGAAAGAATAGAAAAGAAGAAGAAGAGAAGAGGGGAAGAATGAGAGAGAGAACTCACTGTGGCTTGGTGCACTGGGGTTCCAGGGGATTGAGGAGATAAGGGAGTGGTGTAGGGTTCACCGGCGATGAGTGGCGATCGAGATGGAAGTTAGGGTTTTGGTTAGGGTTTGGGTTACTGGGTTTTCTTGGTGTATGGATGTGCAGGGTTTTATGAAGGGAGAAGACAGAGGAGAGAGGAAGGAGAAGAGAGGAGAATGATATCAACGGCGAGAGATGATCAGCGGCGAGGGAGATGTGGTGGTAATGGGTGTTGTAGTTGTCGTGGGTGTGCACGTGAAAGCTTAGAGGGAAAAGAAGAAGAGGAAGATGGAGACGAGGAGGAGGAGGTTCGGTTGAGGGAGAAGGCGGCGGCTTAAGGTTAGGGTTTGAGGAAAGGCGATGGGTTTCGCGGCGGTGGATTCACGAGGTAAGAGATGAGCTCGGTTTAAAAAAAGAAGAAAGAAAGAAAAATATAAGAGGGAGGTGACGAGATCCAAGGGGCGGTGACCATATTCGAGGAATGCACAGTGTTCGCGAGATATGAGAAAGTGTGCGAGAGGAGAGAGAAAGAGGAGAGAGAGAGACTGCCGCGCTGGGGAGAGAGAAAGAGAAGAGGAAAGGAAAGAGAGAGAGATTTGAGTAGGGCCCAAAGCTAGGGAAAGAACCATTTTCATTGGTTCGTGGTGATGGGGCCCAGAGAAAAAGAGAGAGAGCTGAGGGAAGAGATCGGAATTTTAATAGGATTTAGATTTAAAAAATTGAAAATGGATTTAGTGGTTAGACTGAGTTAGGATTTTGTATTTTATTTTAAATTTAAAAAGATTGTAGTTTGTTATAGGAAAATTGAGAACGGTTAAAAATATTCGAATTAAATTTTAAAATTAAATAAATTGAATTTTGGCGGGATACAAAATATTCCAAAACGTGCCCGGATCGGGTCCAAAATTTCAGATTTAAACTACGAAAAATATACGCAACTTCCCAATTTAAAAATGAATGCTCAGTTAATGAAAATGCATACCCCTAAGAACGGATGCACGTACGTGCGCGTAGCCATCCAAATGCGTCTGTTTCACTGAACGGGACAAGAACAAGATGCGCGGATGCTACTACGGGGTTAGGGGTATCATGCAGTGTAAGACCCGAGCCCAATAATACTATTTCTTTTGCTAGTTGAGTGTTATACTTTGCTCATTACAATTATCCTGATAGTTTGGTGCTTATTGCTAAATTTTAACTGGTTAAGTCATTTTGGCACATAACAAATTTTAATACCGAAAATGAAATTAAAAATGTCCATGTTGGCCTACTCGTCGCCACTAGTCGCGTGGTAGCGTCCGCACGTCGAGATTTCGTCCCGTTCGGCTAAACGGGCAAGTTTGGACGACTACGCGCGCGTGCAAGTGTCCGACTTGGGGGCATGCATTTTAATCATTAAACACCTCTTTTCAAAATTTGGAACTCGCTTAAAATCCTATAATTTGAATTTAGAACTTTTGGGCGCAACCCGGGCGCGATTTGGAAATGTTTCATTTAGCGCCGAAAGTGCCCATTTAATTAAATATCATAAAATTAATATTTATACGTATATAATCTTCTTAACCGTTAAATCTTTTAAAATCCTTTCAAATCTCCTTTTAAAATTTTCCCAGCCAATCATCACGAGGGCTTTACCCTCGTGGGCCCCCTTCCCCTCTCTCTCTCTCACTCTCTCTCTCTCCGTCTCTCTCTATTCTCTCTCTCTCTAACAACTTCTCTCTCTCTCTCCTCATATATAATTATCGCAGCCGCCTCCTTCCTCTTCCCCATCGCGAGAAACCCCACGAGAACCTCCAACCCCTAACCCTAGCCTCCTCGTGCATGCGCCGCCGACCTCCCCGCGACCTCACCGTCGCCGTTAACACCTCCTCAGCCTAGCCGCACCCTCCTAACTCCTTCCTCCGCTTCTCCCTCCTTCAGCGCCTGCCCCGACGCCACGCCACCTACGTGCTGTGCTGCCGTCGCCGCCTCCCATCGCCGCCGACCACTCCTCATCGCCAGCGCCATCTTCCCCTTTCCTCTGCGATCCATCCAAGCACTCGGGGCCCTGCAGTGCAACCCCAGACGAGCCAGACCCGAGCCAGACCCTAGCACCAACCCCCGGGTCGCCGGAAAACGTGCCGTCGACCCCCGTCGACGTCACCCGCGCCACCTCCTCTTCCCTGCGACCAGAACCCGATCCTTACCTCCCCTCTTCGCACAGCACCACCCTCTTTCCAGCGAACAAGAAAACTCCAGCCCTCGCCGCATCTCCTGTTTGCCGCCGGCGCACCCATCGCCGTCGGGCCCGTCGTAGTTGCCCCTGGTTCTTCCCTGTAAGCATCCCTTAGCTTTCCATGCATGTTTAATCCCTCGCTGGTCCTTGTTGCGATTATCGTGTTTGCTAACTTCGTTGCTTTGACTTTTGCCGGATTCCAACCGTGCCGTCGTTTGGACCCGACGCTCCAGCGAAGTACCCTGGTCCGTGTGGTCCCGCTGTTCGCTGTTGGGACTCGATCCTTAGCCCGTGCACCCGTCTCGTGTTTTCTGCCGACTTTGCATCCGTGCTTTCCGGTTTGCGAAACCGTCGAGGCAAGATTTCTTGCTACATGCTACGTTAAACTAATTAAATGTTTGACTCGCAAACGTGCTATATTTAACTAAGTATTGCTACTTGTCTCCTTGGACGAAATATGATGCACATTATAATATTGCCACCTAAATCGTATTTTGCCACCGTAACCTTAATAACAACTACCTGCTACTAATTTACTATTTAGAGGATAATAGTCGCACACTTATATCTTTATTGCCTGCTGTTAGTAATATTGCGCTACAAGGTAATTATTGCACCCCAAGGGTGCTTGAACCTGTTAATAAGAGAATACAAAGCATCACTGTGTTTACATGGAATAATATTGTTATTTACTGTTCCTGCTGTTGTTCCTTATTCGTTACTATACCTGCTATCAGCATACATTTGATTGCATTACATATTGACCGATCTTGATACCCCTGACACATGTACTGATACACCGGACATGACACCCTGTACATATCGACTCAACCTGTTGAAACGTGACCTGACCTGTTACCTGATTTCAGGCCTAATGCCGACAAACCTGACCATTCCTGCTGTCTATCCAGACAGACCTACTTTTACCTGATTTTGTGTTGGCATTAGTTCTTGACTACTGAATACCTGACCTGACATACATAGCTTGGGGGTATGGGGAAATCAAAGGTGAAACCGACTTGTAACTCAACAGTTCGATACTTGTTCTGATCAGTCTTACGGACTTGGCCAGCCCCGGAGTGTTGATGTTGACATCACTCGCCCACCTTGCTACCTATTACTGCTTAGCGGCACGTCTCGGATTCAGCCCCGAGGACCTTGACCGTGGTCCCGGACACGCACGGGATACTATTGAGTTACATCGACGATTCACCAATTGATTTCAAAGACTATAGAGTAAAAACCTAATAGGACAGTTTAGTCACCACTGCACATTACCCTGCTCCGTTATTTCTTAGTACTGCTTTATTCATGTTCATACCGGCATTGCTTTTTACCATGTTCTTATTATATTATTTGGTTGACATGACGCGCTGACGTCTGGGTTTTGCATGGCCCAGATTCCTTACCACTGCAGTTGACCGAGCAGGAGTACTTCAGCCAGCAGGCTGAACTGTGAGTTCCTTAGGGTTTAGTTTATTTATTTCATTTCATTTCCAGATGTGAGCCCGCATTATGGGACGTACTGTTTATTTATTGTATTGGATCATTTGCTTCCGTACTTATTGTTTATTGATTCTTGTTATTATGGATTTGGACATGTTTTAGATTAGTTTATTATTTTGTTCTTGATATCTTTACAACCGTAATGTGACTGTGGATGGATATTTCCTACCCACAGGTAGCATGGTTGGCTATGTCACGTGTCCAATCTTGCGTACTCTGGGAAGCGGGGCGTGACATGGTTCTTTTGGTATCAGAGCGCCATAGGTTAATTGGGTTGATTCTTTGTAGTTGGGTATTGCACCCGATACACGAATCATAATACCCGTGACTAGGAAACATGTCCTGCCACTTTGACCGTTTTACCATTCTTGAATCATTCTTCCGGATCATGTCGACATGCAAACTTACTTTGCATTGTCAACTCGAAAACCTAACTTCTTGTCATCTCTAGGACTTAGGCGACTTGGGTGGAGTTAAGTAATTGGGGCTATGATACCGCGGCATAGCTACAATGCAGTACTCTATTTAAGTATCTTGGAGTTCTAGCCTTGATCTATACTCAGAATCTATCATCATGCTAATGTTGGGTACTTTGATTTCCAGGAATATGGCCGGTCAGAATTTGAAGATGGACCAAAGACGTGCGGTCTTAGCCGCCAGGCGTAGAGTGATAAGGGGATTGCTGGAGAATCTAAAGGAACAGACCGAGCTGGAACCAGCATCTGCACTGAAACAAACGTCTATACGTAGAAGTATTCCGGTGAACAGGCGCAGCGTAGCACCAATGAAGAAAACAAGTGTGGGTGATCGGAAATCGAGCGTGATTTGTAACTACTGCCATGTACCCGGACATGTGCGAAAGGAGTGTCGTAAGAGGCTGGGACTCTGTTTTAGATGTGGAGCGGCAGATCACGCCGTTAGTACTTGTCCGTCGAAGCTTCGTACAAGGGATGATACTCAGAAGCCTCTGCAGAGACCGTTCCAAGGGCAGAGACAGTTGACTCAAGGATCTATTCAGGCTTGAGCTTTCACGTTGACAGCTGAGGAAGCTAAGGCATCAGGAGAAGGGGTTTCAGGTAATTTACTCGTTCATGGTTTTTCCGCATTGGCATTATTTAACTTCGGAGTATCCCACTGTTTTATGTCGTCCAAATTTATAACTACACACTCGATTACCTGCACGACCCTGTCTAGTTTCTGGGACATACACACCGGGAATGGGAAAATCATAGCTAGTAAGGAATGTAAAGATTGTACAGTTGTTGTTTGCGGACGGGAGCTTTTTGCGGATTTCTTGGTGATAGATACGGGCAGTTATGAAGTAGTCTTGGGAATGGATTTTCTTGGCACTTTCCACGCACACATCGATTGTAGGGCAAGGAAAGTAATTTTCCAGATTCCCGGACACCCTGAGTTTACTTCCATTGGAGGAAGCAGCTCTGTCGGGCCAGTCGAGTTTAGGGCTAGGCCGACAAACAGTGTTCTTACGACAATGGAAGTGGATAGTAATGAAGAGCCGGTAGTTGTTCGTGACTTTCTGGATGTGTTTGAAGATATATCAGGCTTACCGCCGAAGCGAGATGTGGAGTTTGCGATTGACCTTATTCCTGGTGCAGCGCCAGTATCAAAATCTTATTATCCGATGGCACCGGTGGAATTGGAAGAAGTCAAGAAACAAGTTGGTGAATTACTCGAAAAGGGATGGATTCGAAGCAGCAACTCACCTTGGGGAGCTCCAGTTCTTTTAGTAAAGAAGAAGGATGGCACGAGAAGGATGTGCATTGATTATCGAGAATTGAACCGGGTGACTATTAAGAATAAGTACCCGATCCCTCGCATTGGGGAACTCTTTGAGCAGCTTAGTGGCGCGAGGGTATTCTCGAAACTGGATTTGCGATCAGGATACCATCAGGTCCGAGTGAAGGCAGAAGACATTTGCAAGACGGCGTTTCGAACTCGATATGGACATTTCGAGTATTTGGTGATGCCCTTCGGAGTGACTAATGTGCCGGCAATATTCATGGACTTGATGAACAGGGTCTTTTCACCATACCTGGACCAGTTTATTGTGGTATTCATTGACGATATTCTGGTATACTCGAAGAGTCCGGAGGAGCATACTGAGCATTTAAAGATCGCCCTGCAGACGCTGAGACAGGAGAAATTATTCGCGAAAATGAGTAAGTGCGAATTTTGGCTGGAAGAAGTGAAGTTTCTGGGGCATGTTGTGTCGGGCAATGGAATCGCCGTTGATTCCGAGAAGATTGCAGCAGTTCGAGATTGGCCTATTCCAAGAAATGTGGCTGAGATAAGAAGTTTCCTTGGTTTGGCCGGATACTACAGGAGATTTGTGGAGAACTTCGCTCGTTTGGCAGAGCCGTTAACCAAGCTTACGCGTAAGGAAGTACCGTTTGTTTGGACGGATGGATGTGCACTGGCCTTCGAGACGTTGAAGCAGAAGTTGATAACCGCCCCTATCCTAACCGTACCGGATGATTCAGGAGGACTGGTGATACACAGCGACGCATCCGGAAAAGGATTGGGATGTGTTCTGATGCAGAATGGGAAAGTCGTCGCTTACGAATCGAGACAACTGAAGACTCATGAGAAGAATTATCCGACTCATAACTTGGAGCTTGCAGCCGTGATCTTCGCCCTGAAAATTTGGAGACACTACCTTTTGGGCGAGAGAGTCGAAGTCTTTACAGATCACAAGAGTTTGAAGTATGTATTCACCCAGAAGGAGTTGAACATGAGGCAACGCAGATGGTTGGAACTGATGGCCGACTACGACCTTGACCTTAAGTACCATCCGGGAAAAGTTAACGTCGTGCCAGATGCGCTAAGTCGGTTACCAGCAATTTAGGTATTGACCGCACAAAGGGAGATCATTGCGGATTTTCAGAGATTTGACTTGGAGGTTGTGCTACCACATGCTACGGGATAGTTGATGCAGTTGCAAGTACAGTCGTCCTTAGTTGAGAAGATTAAAGCGGCACAATCGCAGGATCCTAGACTGCAAAAGTTTCGAGAGCAGGTTGAAGCCGGACTACGAACCGATTTACTGATCCATGAAGACGGTTCGTTGAGATATGGTAGCCGTGTGTGTGTGCCAAAGGAGATGCGCGTGAAGAGCTTATGAAGGAGGCACACAGTTCAGCTTACTCTGTACATCCAGGAGGGACAAAGATGTACCGAGATGTTCGACAGCACTTCTGGTGGGAAGGTATGAAACGGGAAATTGCTCGCTTCGTGGCTAAGTGCTTGGTGTGTCAGCAAGTCAAGGCTGAACACCAAAGGGTTGCTGGTTTGTTGCAACCACTTCCGATCCCTCAGTGGAAGTGGGAACATATAACCATGTATTTCGTGACGGCTTTACCGCGGAGTCCAAAAGGCAACAATGCAGTATGGGTGATTGTCGATCGGTTGACCAAGGCAGCTCACTTTATTCCTTTCCGGGTTGGTCAATCGACGGAGACTCTGACAGAGCGGTACATGCAGGAGATTGTCAGGGTGCATGGAGTGCCGGTAAGCATCGTGTCCGATCGGGACACTCGGTTCTTGTCGCACTTCTGGAGGAGTTTACAAGAAAATTTGGGGACTCGATTGAAGTTTAGCACAGCTTATCACCCTCAAACTGATGGACAATCGGAGAGAACGATCCAGACCCTCGAAGATATGTTGAGGGCTTGCATGTTGGACTTCAAAGGTTCTTGGGAGGATCATCTACACCTGGTGGAGTTTTCGTACAACAATAGCTTCCAAGCGACAATTCAGATGGCTCCGTTTGAAGCGTTGTATGGTCGTAAGTGCCGTTCACCGGTTTGTTGGGATGATGTTGGTGAACGAAGGTTACTAGGACCAGATTTGGTGGTACAGACAGTCGAGAAGGTGAATACAATCAGGAAGCATATGAAGGCAGCTCAAGACAGACAGAAAAGTTGGGCCGACGCGTCAAGAAGACCTCTAGAATTCGCCGTGGGTGATTTGGTATTCCTGAAGATATCACCGACTAGAGGGGTGATTCGCTTTGGAAGTCGGGGAAAGCTTAATCCTCGATTCGTTGGACCGTTCGAGATATTGGAGCGTGTTGGAGAGGTAGCGTACCGTTTGGCGTTACCACAATCATTAGCAGGAGTGCACGATGTGTTTCATGTATCTCAACTACGGAGATATGTCCGAGATGAAACTCACGTCTTGGATCATTCGGAGTTGACTGTACGGGAGGACCTAACTTTTGAGGAGCGACCAGTTGAAATCAAGGATCGAAGAGAAAAGGTTCTTAAGAACAAGGTTATCCCTCTTGTGTTAGTTTCTTGGGGTAATCGATTGCATGGAGAAACAACTTGGGAGCGAGAAGACGAGATCCGGCAGAAATTTCCTCACCTTTTCCTGTAGTTAGCTATCTTGTATTCTTGGAATTTCGAGGACGAAATTCTTTTGTAGTTGGGTATGATGTAACACCCGAGCCTAATAATACTATTTCTTTTGCTAGTTGAGTGTTATACTTTGCTCATTACAATTATCCTGATAGTTTGGTGCTTATTGCTAAATTTTAACCGGTTAAGTCATTTTGGCACATAACAAATTTTAATACCGAAAATGAAATTAAAAATGTCCATGTTGGCCTACTCGTCGCCACTAGTCGCGTGGTAGCGTCCGCACGTCGAGATTTCGTCCCGTTCGGCTAAACGGGCAAGTTTGGACGACTACGCGCGCGTGCAAGTGTCCGACTTGGGGGCATGCATTTTAATCATTAAACACCTCTTTTCAAAATTTGGAACTCGCTTAAAATCCTATAATTTGAATTTGGAACTTTTGGGCGCAACCCGGGCGCGATTTGGAAATGTTTCATTTAGCGCCGAAAGTGCCCATTTAATTAAATATCATAAAATTAATATATATACGTATATAATCTTCTTAACCGTTAAATCTTTTAAAATCCTTTCAAATCTCCTTTTAAAATTTTCCCCAGCCAATCATTACGAGGGCTTTACCCTCGTGGGCCCCCTTCCCCTCTCTCTCTCTCTCTCTCTCTCCGTCTCTCTCTGTCTCTCTCTATTCTCTCTCTCTCTAACAACTTCTCTCTCTCTCTCCTCATATATAATTATCGCAGCCGCCTCCTTCCTCTTCCCCATCGCGAGAAACCCCACGAGAACCTCCAAGCCCTAACCCTAGCCTCCTCGTGCTTGCGCCGCCGACCTCCCCGCGACCTCGCCGTCGCCGTCAACACCTCCTCAGCCTAGCCGCACCCTCCTACCTCCTTCCTCCGCTTCTCCCTCCTTCAGCGCCTGCCCCGACGCCACGCCACCTGCGTGCTGTGCTACCGTCGCCGCCTCCCATCGCCGTCGACCACTCCTCATCGCCAGCGCCATCTTCCCCTCTCCTCTGCGATCCATCCAAGCACTCGGGGCCCTGCAGTGCAACCCCAGACGAGCCAGACCCGAGCCCGACCCTAGCACCAACCCCCGGGTCGCCGGAAAACGTGCCGTCGACCCCCGTCGACGTCACCCGCGCCACCTCCTCTTCCCTGCGACCAGAACCCGATCCTTACCTCCCCTCTTCGCACAGCACCACCCTCTTTCCAGAGAACAAGAAAACTCCAGCCCTCGCCGCATCTCCTGTTCGCCGCCGGCGCGCCCATCGCCGTCGGGCCCGTCGTAGTTGCCCCTGGTTCTTCCCTGTAAGCATCCCTTAGCTTTCCATTCATGTTTAATCCCTCGCTGGTCCTTGTTGCGATTATCGTGTTTGCTAACTTCGTTGCTTTAACTTTTGCCGGATTCCGACCGTGCCGTCGTTTGGACCCGACGCTCCAGCGAAGTACCCTGGTCCGTGTGGTCCCGCTGTTCGCTGTTGGGACTCGATCCGTAGCCCGTGCACCCGTCTCGTGTTTTCTGCCGACTTTGCATCCGTGCTTTCCGGTTTGCGAAACCGTCGAGGCAAGATTTCTTGCTACATGCTACGTTAAACTAATAAAATGTTTGACTCGCAAACTTGCTATATTTAACTAAGTATTGCTACTTGTCTCCTTGGACGAAATATGATGTACATTATAATATTGCCACCTAAATCGTATTTTGCCACCGTAACCTTAATAACAACTACCTGCTACTCATTTACTATTTAAAGGATAATAGTCGCACACTTATATCTTTATTGCCTGCTGTTAGTAATATTGCGCTACAAGGTAATTATTGCACCCCAAGGGTGCTTGAACCTGTTAATAAGAGAATACAAAGCATCACTGTGTTTACATGGAATAATATTGTTATTTACTGTTCCTGCTGTTGTTCCTTATTCGTTACTATACCTGCTATCAGCATACATTTGATTGCATTACATATTGACCGATCTTGATACCCCTGACACATGTACTGATACACCGGACATGACACCCTGTACATATCGACTCAACCTGTTGAAACGTGACCTGACCTGTTACCTGATTTCAGGCCTAATGCCGACAAACCTGACCATTCCTGCTGTCTATCCAGACAGACCTACTTTTACCTGATTTTGTGTTGGCATTAGTTCTTGACTACTGAATACCTGACCTGACATACATAGCTTGGGGGTATGGGGAAATCAAAGGTGAAACCGACTTGTAACTCAACAGTTCGATACTTGTTCTGATCAGTCTTACGGGCTTGGCCAGCCCCGGAGTGTTGATGCTGACATCACTCGCCCACCCTGCTACCTATTACTGCTTAGCGGCACGTCTCGGATTCAGCCCCGAGGACCTTGACCGTGGTCCCGGGCATGCACGGGATACTATTGAGTTACATCGACGATTCACCAATTGATTTCAAAGACTATAGAGTAGAAACCTGATATGACAGTTTAGTCACCACTGCACATTACCCTGCTCCGTTATTTCTTAGTACTGCTTTATTCATGTTCATACCGGCATTGCTTTTTACCACGTTCTTATTATATTATTTGGTTGACATGACGCGCTGACGTCTGGGTTTTGCATGGCCCAGATTCCTTACCACTGCAGTTGACCGAGCAGGAGTACTTCAGCCAGCAGGCTGAACTGTGAGTTCCTTAGGGTTTAGTTTATTTATTTCATTTCATTTCCAGATGTGAGCCCGCATTATGGGACGTACTGTTTATTTATTGTATTGGATCATTTGCTTCCGCTCTTATTGTTTATTGATTCTTGTTATTATGGATTTGGACATGTTTTAGATTAGTTTATTATTTTGTTCTTGATATCTTTACAATCGTAATGTGACTGTGGATGGATATTTCCTACCCACAGGTAGCATGGTTGGCTATGTCACGTGCCCAATCTTGCGTACTCTGGGAAGCGGGGCGTGACATGCAGGCTATGAAATGCAATTTTAATTTATTTAACATGACCTAAAAATGTTATATGTAAAATATGCGATGCTAGATGAAATACCAGTTTGCAGTATGCACTAGATGCACGTGTCTATTTAACAAGCCAGGGTAGTCTATAAATATAAATCAATAGGTTCAAGTAAACGGGTCGTGTCGAATGCAACGTAAATGTAAAAATTACTATTCGCACCCAAATACGATAAATAAATGAAATACCACAGATATATAAATACGGTAACTGGAATTGGTATAAATGAACTCGGTTGTTACATCTATATCCTATATGGAGAAACATATGTGACCACCATTGTTTTACCGATTGTAGCATAGGAACATCACTTTCTATCATGAGCATGTCATTCACATACCATATGAGGAATCTGACAACACTCATTACTACCTTCTTTCAAATACCAGGTTCATCTCTCATTTTGATGAAGTCAAACGCTTTGACCGTATCATCAAAATAGATGTTCCTTCCCCTCTATGCCTTATCAGGTTAGTACCTTTCCATTTGCACCGATCTCGCAATATCTACTTTCTCCTAATAGGTTTTATCCCTTCAGGAGCACCCAACAAAGTCCACACTTTGTTGCAGTGCATGGAGTCTAACTAGGATAACTTGGCACCCAGCCATTAGTCGGAAGTCACCGCTTCCTATGGCCTATTGATTACTACTAGGGTCATCATATGCAAGCCTCCTTGTCACCATTTACGGGGAAATCGAAGTATCTCTCGAGTGGCTGAGGTCACCTACCAAAACTGCTGAGTAGGCTAAGGTTTTTCATGGTCAATTGAATTTCCAGATTCTACTAAGTCTTCGATAACCGTTTGTGGTTCTGGAATTACTTGTTGTTCTACCATACTCCGACTAATTTCTTTTGCAAGAAATTTCTTTTCTAAAAAGATGGCGTGTCAAGAACAAAACTACTTTTGATCCCGAAAATGATAGAAAGTTAATCTCTCGTCAATGCCGGAGATAACCCACAAACTGCCATTACTGAAACATGTCTTGAGTTTATCCGGATTCTGGTTTTAAGCATAAGTCAGACAACTCAACATCTTAACAATCATAAGATGATAACTCATTCTATATTACATATAGAACTTAAGGCACTGATTTAGGTGGAACCGGTATCAATTGATATGTATCTATTTCTAGTGCATCCCTTTAATTGAAAAAAGTGATTCAGCATTACTCATCATGGAGCGCACCCGTGGATGAGCAAGTGAGAATCAAATTCTTGATTATATTACTACGGAATACCTAGCATAAGTATCCACATCTTCGAACACTTCAAAGAATTTTGATACTTCCAACGTTTGGTTCTTTAATTTATTCTTATATCTTATGAACTTCTCAAAATCTTTGGCCAATACATTTCAACAAGAATGCATGTCTAAAATCAGAGAACTCATAGGAAAACGGAACGAAGTATGAATACCAACCCCTTGTCCAGGTGGACACCAGACAACATACATTATTATGTATAAGTCCTATGAGTTCATTAACTCATACTCTGTGTGTTATAATTTGAAAGCTATATTTTGGTTAAGAATGTATATCCCGTTATTCACTGCACCTTACCTAATCGTCAAATGATAAAGGCAAATGTTTATAACATAATTTTTGAAAATTTATATCCCACTTTATCAAATAAAGAGACAGATATATCAGTTTTTAAAAGTTGGTGAATAATAATAGATATTCAAAACCAAAAGTCTGCTGAAAGAAAAAAAACCAGGTGATTTCCCAAATAGCAACAATTGCTATGATGTCTGATATTGAAGATCAAATCACCTTTCCAATAATCTAATCCTTCTCAACATCTGTAACAACCTACGGATGTGGGATATTAATCCGGTGTTATATACCCAGGAGTTAGAATTAATTGGAAAACAATTTTCGATTACAATCACATAGAAAATATGAAACATCAAAATGTTTCAAAGGGTGGCGGGTATTCCAAGCAATGCCTCTTTCATTGCCTAGGGTGATAAAAGTAGTTGTATTTTCCTTTCTGCTCACTTCGTCCCCTATTTTTGTCTCTCTTTCTTAACTTATTTATACCGAACTTATGCTAGTTGGTTTTCTTCTTTCCCTTCTTTTCAGCTTCAGTATCAGGATTGGAAGAGGACTATCCAGCAAGTGTAACTGGTATATTCTCCTTATTTAAGAAGCTCTCAAACTTGAGATAAGGTGGAGAGGAGAGACAAATGAATTTTATCATATACAATTCACTTGCTCCAGAACCTGCGGCCATCCTCGACTGAAACAATTTCTTCGAGTTCGTATCTAACTATACGATGTCCTTCCAAGCAATATGGATCTCTATATTAGATACAGAGTGTTCTGGAGGAATCAATAGGGGAAGTGGGAGGGGTAATGCTATATGCGACTATGTTGTGAAATAGAGCAATCATGACATTCCAAAGCCATTGATTGTAAAAAGGTTCGGTTAACTTGGTTTGCGAGTTTTACTTTAAGGTCGGTCTTAGCTCGCTACCAGAGAGAGAAAAGAAACAATCATCGTGCATTCTATCAAAATTAGATTGGTATATTTATCTAATCAGGATGGCTCCCACTGTTTCGTCAAATTCTCCTTCAAACCCTAAAAGGAGAATTAGCCAGGATCATTCGAAAATCTCCCGGGAGTAACAATTACTCACAGTAAGAATTGGGATCCAAACTATCATGGCTTGGTAAGCTTGATGGAGGTCAACAAGTCACCCCACTCTATAGAAGGTATGCAATCTCATTGCAAGTTTCAACACTTGAAACTCCCGATATCGGTTTTTACCCCTAACGACCTATGACCTTGACGGGGGTCAACAAACCATAGACCACTAGTCAAGTTCTACCCATCATTTCATGATTAACTCGAATCCACCCGCATAAGTCGTTGGCAGAGGTCAACAAGGCTATGTGACTGTCCCGGATAATCGTATTACATGCAAGCAGGAAGACATCATTTAGTTACCGTACACTACGCCTTGACGGAGGTCAATAAACGTAGCACAAATACTAAGTACTCTACTTCCTGAAATGACTGAGGGCTACGGCTGGTTTTGAAGAAAAACTTTAACGTAATGAACTTGATGTCATCGTAGGAATCTTGTGGTTTTGTATATTTATAGTTATGTAGACTATTGCTTAAGTGCGGATTCCCCGTGAAGGGGTCAGGGTTCTTACCTTATTGAATGAGGTCCAGGATATTCCTAACCGAATATCACGATGCAAAGCAAAAGACTACAGCTATCCGATTTGCAAACTTATAGTAACCCAATCTTTTGCCAAAGAGGTCACTCCCTGTGAAGGGATCTTTGTTCTTTTCTCGTCGAATGAGGTGCAGGATATTCCTAACCGAATACCTTGATGCAAAACAAAAGATTTGACTATAACACCACAATATCTAATATTTGGTTCTATAATGTGTTTTTGGTTTATTATCTTTGCATTAATCCGAATCAATTCAATCCCATCATATAGATAATCTCATATTATCTAGCATCTCCTCACACCATTACAGATAAAGCATGATTTGAAAAGAAAAATAGAATGCATATATACACCATCCACATTCGCTACAGGGCCCCGAGTCTTCACCTTAAGGTTAATTAACTTACGGCAGGGCGGAGGCAGGGCTAGCGCGGGTGCAAAACGTATATAGCATTTATTTATATATCACTATATATATATCATCGCGGGCAGAAAATCAACATTACAGGTAAGCGATAAATATCATCACAGGAAGGTAATCACATCACAAGCAAGTAATGAAAAATACAAAGATGGAATGGCCAGATTACCTAGAAATCCCGAGTTTCGTTCGAGCCATCAAATGAAACGTGACATTCTTCGGTCGCGTGAATAGCCCATGCGCAGCCAAAAATCAAACCCCTACGAGTGTGGCAAGCTACCAGGCAACCCAAGAAACGAGGCAACCCAACATCATCATCATGAGGGGGCCACCCGACACATTCCTAAATCCGGTGACTTGAGCACTCCTCCACGAGTCTATCCTATACCCCCTATAAGCTCGGCAAGCAAACCGCCAATCCTAGACTCGAGTGACCCGATCTCAACTCCTTGAGATAGCCACCCCCTGCAATTTAGAACCCGACAGCCCGTACACTTCTCTGCGGCATAATCCTTAACCTGTATTATACAACGGAGACAACGATCGCAATCTGATCGTGTCCCGACAAATAATAATATATCAAGCGGTGACTACGGCCATATGTGAACCGCTAAGTCCCGAAACAAAGAATATACATATAGGCGAAACGGCGACCACAAGTTGGAGCTCATCCCGAACAAATGAATATACAAGATGGCTACAAGCATGAATGGAAATAACACTTATCGCAACATCACACTTCCGTACGGGGATATTCATTTCACAACAATCCAACGCATTCCAACAAACCAACATCTTAGACTCACTTGTGCAACCCCGTCGAATTGAACACATCAATTCGTTGGCGTTAAACACCGTGTATCTTATACGCTGACGAGTTATATCAATTAAACACTTTATAAATCATCGCCCATGGCCAACAAATCACAAAAACGTCGAGGCAAAACCGTTAATTCAATACTTGAAAAAATGTCATTCACTCTGACATAGAAAAACCATTAATTCACGCGTATCGCATACTCCGATGATATAAATACATTAAACGCTTTAATCTAGTTTATACCATCGCAAATAGCTAACGAATCAAACAACTTTCTATGTCGAAGCGAAGAATTTGAAAATTGAAAACACCATTCACCTCGACACTAAATTGGCATTTTTTGGCTCAGAAACGTGTCGAAATGGACTCGAAACGCGTCCAAACATCACGTGAGCCTCAGAGAAAAAATTAGATACCACTTTGAAACATTCCAGGGGGATAGCATAACCAATGGCCACCATTACGGTGGCCATTTGCCTTGCCAGACCCGAGAGCACTTGATTTAATAATCCGGCTATATCATATATATACCGGTTAATATCAAAAAACATCCGATTAAAATATGTGTATCGAATACACGTGTTTAATCGAATTCCTGCACGTATCTTTATATGTGCCCTACATCGTTTCACATGTACTGGGAAAGCTCTGTGTGGGACTCTAAAGACACGACAATACCCTGGTAGTAGGTTAAGATCATATCCATAGCCTACAAGCACATCGGCGGTACTAGCTGCACGTAACGACTACCTAGGTATTAGTCGAAAGAAGGTCAAGGAACAAGCTCATCCAAACTCTGCAAAGTCTATCAAAGACATTACTGTACAGTCTGGTCTCTTCATCTAAGAGTATCACATATCGGGTCTAGGGTTTGGAATATGTCAGACCCTAATAACTCGATAAGTCGTGCGATAGAGAACTTATAACCAACCAGAAATACAACTGATAATACTTATCAGTTAATCTTCACTGCGATGGCCATCGATTTGTAGTTGTAATCATGTCCTGCGCAACGCGGCATCAACTCCGTATACCGAGAGAGACGAATCCCCTCGACTGCTCACTGCCTCCACGTGCTTCGGGACTATACCAAACAAAAACCTGTTTGCATGACTCCTTTGAGCCATGGTGGGGGTAGAAGTCTAAGTATAGTGGGAATACACATGAGACACTATAGTGATCTCAGGTCCCGGGGACTATCCTGTACTCATGTCACTAGAGAACTGCTACTTGATATTGGTATATTACCAATTAGGAGTTCTCGGTGAGTCCGGCCAGTGTATCTTATCCAATAATCACCTGTATATAATCTTCGATATCAAACAACAATAGCTTCAAGATCATCTATCGCCCTCCAACCGGGTTAGGAAACGTACACACTAGTCTAAACTGGAGTGATGATGCCCAGTCTTGATACTCCTACGACTATGGACATTTAAGGATGTGCTTATCGACTATCCATGACCCATTAGTATAATCTCAATCATCGTTCTGGTATTCAAGCAAAATCATAGGACTTTATCTCATGTCTAAATGATACGTAATAATGAATAAAACACATCACGTGAACATAAAGACAAACCAGATCATACTATCATCTCCAGTAAGATTGTTCTCTCATATAAGTTCTCCTTCAATTATAATAATTGCCTTGAGGACACCTATATCCAACACCCCAAAATTCAACCCTAAAATATCTTGAAATTGAACCTTGAAATTGAACGAATAAAAAACTTCAAATTGTTGAAAATCCTAAAAAATCCAAAACATTGAATTAAACTGTTAAAAATCTCGATATACGTCGGTATCCAATACACCTGCCTATACCCTTTAATTCTTAACTATATACGATACCTAGATTAAGTCAATAATTAAATATTAATTAAATCGAAAACCACGTTGTCCTAATCTACATAGTTAATAATCAATTAACCAATAGTTAATAATCAATTAACCAATTGACCATTTAATTCTAATCTAGATACTTGACATGCCTTAAACCAATTAGCTACACACACACACACACACTTTCTTTCACGGGTTTAAAATTAATTACTCATCATTCCTTAAACAAACAGTCAATGTCGGGATCTTCATCCGCACCCCTTAGAGGCTATGGCTCCTCATCTGCAGGATTGCCATCAATTGATGACTTCAAAATGAGCATCCCTTACACCGTAGTGAAAGCTGAATTCACGAGGATAGACTACGAGGATTACGAAGGCATTCTTTATCGATTATGGGGGTATGAACTGGCCGATCAAGATAGATCACGCCATCCTTCGGCTCTTGCACTTAGCTATATTGAATGTGCTCCGTCTCCTCCTGAAGAAGTAACCTATGTCCACCATGGCAAAGTAAATTTTCATCTCCATTTCTTTCATTCTATGGGTCTTTTTTCTAATCGCGCTATCAAGTACTCCGCAAGCACTCTCTACCTCATCTTTATGCACCATCGGACTTTGCACTATCTCGAACTCGCACGGGATGTTGCTGTAGATGATGGAGCCCTTATAGAGTGGATCAATTCTGTTGCCGCGGAGCTCAATATTGAAGAGAATCTATTTCTGAATTATAAGTGATGAATTGTCATATTGGAAACGTGTAGGGTATCATGCCTGAGCCGAACAATTCTGGTGTTATTATTGTCCTTGCTATCTATTTGGTGTGTAATGTTTGTGTGTCTATTGTGGATGTGTGTGTATTATATGTGTGGAATATACTGTGTATGGATGTGTGTATTATGTGTGAAATATGTTGTGGACATGTGTTTGTGTGAGAGAGAGAGAGAGAGAGTATGAGACTTACCTTTATGTAATGTTCGTTGTATGGATGCATGTTTATCTTTATGAATCCAGATGCTTCATTATTAATATCAATTGTTTGACCAATTTACCATTCAAACTAAAAATTCCAAAACCCTAAATTAAATACTTCAATAACTCGAAAATATTGAAATGATAACCATCAAATCTAATCTAATTAAGTGCATGATACTCGATGATAAGACTTGGATACGTACCGAACAAGAATGGATAACACTTGGATATGTATCGGACAAGAATGGATAAGACTTGAATACCTATCAGACAATTCAGTTTATCACAATTTTCTTTTTTTGTCTCCTTTATATACATGCGGCTTTTAGATATGCAGAATTTAAATTATGTATTGAATATCTTGACTGTGATATATTTAACTTCATCTACAACTATATAATTTTTCTTAACTATTTCTTAAAA